>CM055439.1:3494619-4748012 GCA_029228465.1 Salix viminalis
TCTTCTTTGGCTTTGTCTGTGTCTTTGTCTTTGGAATCGAAGGGGGAAAATAAAAAAAATAAAAAAACAAGGCGTGTACGTGAGGCATTCATTATAATATTTTTTTGTTTTTTTCCTTCTCCAAGTGTATTATGTCTCTCTTCTTCTTCTTCCCCATTACGATTATGATTAAAGATAAAGAATATATTTTATTTGATAAACAAATGCCTTAATTAATTATATATCTTCAAATTTATGGGGTTGGAGAATAAATGCCAACGCCCGCTCTCTTCGGCGGGAAAATGTTTGCCGGCCACCTGTCCCTTTTGTTTCGAGGAATCTGTCAAAACTAGTGTTCTACTACAGGATTTTGCATGATGCGTGTTGCACTCTTATATGTTCAACAACAATCCTATATTCGAAAATATAAAATTCTGACTGCATGCCTGAAATTCATTATAAAATTTTTTTTGTTTTTTCCATCGATTATCCTTGTATGAATTCAAATCTGAACCATCAATTTGAATTCAAGGATATTTACAGACACACACTCACTAACTATAAACATGATCTATCATATTTTCAAGAACACACCATATTTATCAAGGATAGATATTTGGGTTCCAGAGCAACTGATGAAGAATTTTATGTAAATAAAAAGCGAAGACCAAACTGAGAAGGATATTTCGTTAATCTTATACATACATCATATACAGATGGCCGCAAAGACAAAAGCAAAGCACCATGAAAGTATTTAAGCTCACAATAGTTTTATGAGCAAGTATAGAAGGCCTTCAACAAAAGCCGAATCCAAGTGCAAAAGCTACCTTCCTCGGGATTTGAGAAGTCACATACATCCAACATTTACAAATATTAACAGAGCTGAAAATAACGTGTCCTCCTTCCCCAGAGTTCTTCTCTGGTTCGAGTCTCTAACTTGAATTAATGAAAAGGGAAACTGGAGCTCAGAATAACGTTGAAGGCAGTCGAGTAAAGTAGGACATCCAAGTTCTGGCCAGCGATGCTTGGAAGCACAGCTCAACTGCAGATAACTACTTGAGCTATTAGACCTATATAGAGGCAGGATTGAAACAGGTTGGGGATAGGAAAACACATCTTTCCACGGACAGCATCAAGGATTGTTCATAACACCCTGGTTTGCCTTGAGGACGAGCTCTTCAGTTGTGGTGCCAATAATCTCATTAGCACGCTTTTAGCGCAACACAAAAAAATATCGTCCCAAGAGAATCCTGTATTAAAAAAATTTACTTCCTGATCAAAAGAAACCGATAACAAATAGTGCACGCAGAAGATAGCATAGAAAATTCATGCCTGGTCCAAGGAGTTGTTTTATCCAATAGCAAAAATGTTTAGAAACTCAAAAAATTACTAGACTTCACATTGTTAGTGTGCATGATTTAAAAAGAGGTGTCTTCCAAATGCACCATGTCCAGTTTGATGCTAAACCAAATTTCCATTTAACTTTTGATCCAATCATCTTTCAGATATATAGGTCCACCCCCTATGTCCCTATGTTTTAGAATAACTCCATAAAAACCATCTGCGGGCTCAACAAATTGAAAGACTCGGGTTGGGTGACAGGATCTTTTAGCAGCTTATTCAGATGATGCAAAAAAAAGGCCTGCTTATCCAACTGATCCTTGTAGGATTGTCTATATGTGGAGTGATGTCAACGTCAGTTGTAAGCATGTGCATGGAAAATTTTTCATTTTAGCTAAGATAAATTTGCCAATTCCAATTTAGATCTACCATGTTCAGTTAGGAGAAATGTTTCTTACCCGAGCAACGATGCCCAGCTTCTCCAACTTTCCAACTGCATCATCCACATCAAAATTACAGCTCTCACCAAACTCTTCTTTAATCAGGCCCTCACAACGCAAATCCAAATCCTGTTTCACAGTATAACAAAGATATACCTAAAAAATGGTGCAAGGAAGATTATGTCTTCCAATAATCAGGAGCAATAATAAAAAATAGAAAGAGGAAGAAGTGGTCCATACCTCCCGAGTAGCGTTGCCCTGTTCCATCAATATAAAGAAGGAAATGATAATCTCTTTAACCTGAAAAATGAGTTAATTTTAGCATCTGTTGGTTCATAGTTAATGATAAGACAATCCCCCCCATCCTAGATGTTGTTCACCTATAAGACATCAATTACTTCATAAAAAATCTCCAGAAGCAAATCCTCAATATTTCTGGAATATATTCTCCGTCCCTAACAAAAGCAGGGTTCACAGGTTGCCAATATTCTCTCCTGTATCAATTTGGTGCCTACTTAAAAAAAAAACGGCATTTCTTTCATCTACGTTCATACAGAAAACCGTCTAGATCTGTAAATATGATGCTCGAGAAACACACTCAGGATCTAAAATGAGTGAATATGAAGCACAGGAAGCCTGATAAAGGTAATTGAATCATTATAATCCAATCCTACTAAAACAGCACATGCAAATGAAAAAAAATGAGAATTTATAAATGAAAAGGTGATAGTTTGAATATCGATTTTGGAACTAAATCTACAGTCTCCTTTCCCCCACACCGACGCTCCCTCTCCCAATTCCACATTCTGAACAAGAAATGCTATTTTATATAATTAGCAACTGCATATTATGAATAGTTACAGCTATCTCCTTCAGAAGTGAGTAGAACCATTATACACATTATATAGCTCATTGAATAGAACAAAAATAAAATTATTGCAAACAGAAAAGAAGTGAACATGTTGTATGAAACTCACTTCCTGTTGAATCACATCATCACACAGGTGAAGAAGAGTACCCTTTCCACTATCTAGTTGTTTATCATACATGGACTGTGTTATTAAGTTCTGATATGCAGCCATGTTTTGCTGAAACCTGCAGGTAGTTAAAAAAGAATAGCCACATCACTCATTAAATCAAGAAACACACCACGAGAGAAACTAGCCAAGAAATCATAATCTTGAAATGGGAAGCAACAATAGTAATTGCAGTGTACAGTCAGGACAGAAAAAATTAGGTGAAGGTGAGTATAAAATCTGAAAAAAAGAGATTGCAAATCTGAATAAATACAAGCCTGCCATTACAAATATCAATGAAGGAATTTGCGAAAGGTCAATCCCCTCCAGCCAGAGTGCATGCAAGCACTCCATAAATGAAACACCAAGGGTAAAATAGTATTTTGAAATAAATTGGCCAGCTGAGTTACGGGTTTAAACTGTTGCAAATCCTTATGAAAACTCTGCATAGGTCATCATAGGATTCATAGCAATTATGGGATAGCAAAATAAGATTATACAACCAATGGGCATTTAGCTAAATGGTACTCACCCTTATGAAATATGGGAGAGTGGGAGGTGTAGAGCCACCAACAAGATCACAAACTAGAGACGCCACTCTCGGAGAGAAAAATCAATTTTTCTTTCAATGTTCAACATTTAAAACTGCCAATCTAGGTATGGTGCAGCACCCAAACAAATAAAATAGGAAAACCAAAAGGAAACTAAAATAACAAAAGTTGAAGTTAACATTTCTTTCTAAAATATGCACTCCTAAGAAATCTATCTTGTGGGCCTGCATCAGTGGGCAGGACTCAAGTTGAGTCCTGCTCTTGCCACACTAAGAACCAAAAGAAAAGGGGAAACCAAAGAAAGAAAAGAAGGATGATAACGTGTTACAAGGAATATGCAGAATGCAATCCAAATCTTCCAGCGAACCATTTATTAGATCCACAACCAATTTGCCACATGCAAAGTGATAAAAATGAACACATAAGGACATTCTAAGAATTTAAAAAGGTGAAGAAAGTGAATGAGGAGCGAGACTTAACGTGAAGTATGTTTTAGCACAGTAACCAACAACTGTGGAGAGGACAGCAAAAATGACCCAAAGATCAATCTTGGGCATCTTAACTGAACCAAGCACAGCAACCTGCAAAGAAAGACATGTTAAGTGCATTTGAACAAAATGATTGAAAGCCAAAGTGCAGTCAACTGAAGCATTTTCATTCATAAAACTCACCAGCCCAACTACAGCAGAAACAAGGAACGTGACCCAATCCTTTGGAGTTAACCCAGGGTTTTTCTTTTCAGGCTGTTGAAAAAGGAAATGATGTTTCAAAATGAAGTCAAAAGTGGATATCTTGAATATGGGGCAACAAATAGAAACTAGAGTTAAAATTAAGAGAAGCAGAAAGCAGTGAATATCTCACAAGAACTATTTCCAAATCAGCCATTGGAATGTTTTTGAAATGTTTGATGTATATCCCTCGGTCTGTTTTTGATTTTGGAGTTGCTTCCCTGGAAAATTGCCATTCATGTCAATACATTAGATATCATGATGCAAAAAAAAAAGTTATTTGATTCCATATAAAAAGGAAAGATCCTTAATGAAAATCCTTAATATTTATAGTAAATGCCCTGCCTCAAAACATTGTGTGAATGTGTGCGTGTGCGTGTGCATGTGTGTTTGTTTGTGCAAATGGATCCTTAATGGTTTCTTAATAGAGGTCTAAGGATGATGAAATGAAACATCGAAGTGAAAACTAGGATTTTTAGGAATGCAGGTCCTAAAGGGTGATATGAGGCAAACCTTTGATAATTTACTTGATAAATGAGAGTAAGCAGTACCTGTAAACGACTATGATCCTATCAAATGTAGGTTCTTGTATTGTAGTCTTTCTCAGCAAGTTTTTAAAACTGGAAAAGACAAAGTAGAAGCAGGAATGTCATGGCATAAGATAACCACAAGAGATTCAATACATGTAACTTTAAACGCACACACTTCTCAGGTGTTTGTGTCATAAAAACAGACACAGATCTAGTGTAAGATTAAAGCTTGCTCAAATTCCAGCATCTTGAGCAGACATTATTTTTGGCTCAACTATAATATACTTGCAGAACTAAATTACACTTTATATTGAAATAAGTGATATTTAAGTCACTAAAGAGATTAAAAAAACATGATGCAGAAAAGATGTAAGACACTCCTAAGTGCTGATCAATTCGTATCACTTTTCTCAAACTTTTGTTCATGAGTGTGGAAGAGAGAGAGAGAGAGAGAGATTTCTTTAATAAAACACCATATAACCTTATATCCATTTTTTCTAGTCGGATTCTTTCGACAAATAAATCGTCCTGATCTTCTTCGGAGTTAAGGTCATCTTTCTTCTTTAAGTCTTTCTTATGCTGTCCCCTTGACTTATCGAAAAATTTGTCTAGCCTGCAAACACCATAAAACCCAGAGAGAATTAAAAAGGAAAGGAATGCATAAAACAATTTAAATTGTCAATCATGAAAGGGGACGGTATTCTCATTGAAAGTAATTCACATGCTGCATGTCCCTTTTTAATCAGTCACTTCATGTTTAGGAACATGAATGGCAAACAATTGCATGTCTATGCTATTTGATCAACAGTGCTGCTGGTTACAATTAAAGCTTGTTAAGAAAATGATCTTTTTTTAATTTCATTTGATATAGTTAAATACCATTCATGCATTTGCATACAAAAGGATGCAGACTATTTTAGATCTCAACTCCCTAGAATTATGTCCAGTCATGTCTTAAATACAACAAAGTTTTTACATCATGGGCAGGAAATTGCTTACCGAGTTACTCTTAAAAGATATCCCCAAAAACGTCCAATGAGCATGTCCACTTTCTCCATGACAAAATAATCAGTTGTTTTATCAATTCCAATCCCACGCCGAAAGATAATGTACTAAAACAAGTGATAATAAAGATTAGTTTCCTTGAATGGCACATAATAAGAAAAGCAAATAACTAGTTTAAGTGTTGTAGTTATCACTTTAAACCTATCTGCCTTTCATTTAATACATGTCAATTCAGTAAAGAGCATTCAACCACGATAACATGGGACAGAGTCATCAACATTGTAGAATTACTGCATCACATAGGTCAACATTGGTCAAGTGGCTTAACCTGTACCATTCATCAAGGTTCTAGTTATCAGGAAAAATTGAAGTCAAATCCCCTAACCCATGTCACCTAGTAAAGCCATCACCTTCATAACAACTTAAACAAGTTGAAATGAACTACTTGACAATAAGCATAAAATAAAGTTAAGGAGCATAGATCCCTGCATCCAAAGTTCTACCAAATACATAAATAGATAAACAAAAGGTATCCTTGAAACTGAAATTGCCTTGGATATTTTTTTCGTTACAGTATGACTCCATTTTGTCTGACTGGCATTTCAGAAGGAAGGCAATTCATTTCACAATAGTAGAAGAGTTCAGTAGAGTTAAACTGAGCCTGTCATTTCATCAGCTGAGGATCTTAAAAGCTAATAGTTTCATCTGATCCGGCATCATGCAAGGCCAGGAAACAGGTTCTGGAACCAACAGCAGTGACTTTCCTTTTCACAAAGAAAGAAAGCAGTGCAATATGGCAGAAGCAGAGAAAAGAGATGTGGACATTCACAACTGAAACTGTTTTACTATTATCTTTATTTCACAACTCAAGACAACAAAAAAGTCAATCACAAAATTATGCTCCATGTGGATAATGGTATTAGAATTTAGGAAGTTGCTGCAACATGTCATTGCTGGAATGTAGAGTCAATTGGTTTAGGCAAAGTTCCGGGGCGATAATGATCAAAACTTGAGCAAAGTGGAGCATTAAGCGCAAAAGATAATAATGAAACTCATGGCAGCTGTTCGAGACATGACAAAGAAGATGCATTGTTAAGATCAAAATTCACATGAGAATTGGCTCTAGTAGTGCAATCCCTCCTCATGGTATAGCAATCCAAAACTGATTCAGATATTTTTAAGCTATTACAAGACTTAGAAATATTAGTTAACCTCGAACTCTCACAGTTCGTGACAATTATTTCTAAAATTGAAGAAGGTGCAGAGTGCAAGCCCTGGTGCAGAAAATAAAAGAAATTTAGAAGTTGCAATGGCATATATATTGAATAAAATTGCATGCAAGTGTAATGAGTGTCTGTTAAGGTGGTTGCTGGTGCTTATCCAAAGTGTTTTTTAGCCTTTTCTTTTCGATGGTTTTGACATGTGCTGACCATTTCACATGCTGTATAGGTATCAAGAGGCTACCACCAGATAAGGGCATATGCAAAGCGATGGGCATAAACCAATAAATAGGAACTGTAGCACAATGAGATCAGATAACTGGAGATGGCAGTCATCAAATTCTTCCCTGCATCCCCCTTCTTCTCCCAAACACAAGGGAAAATTTGTATTGTTTGATACTCACAAAGGCAGTCGCGTGCAGATGGTTTTCAAGTGATCATAATTGTTTATGTTCAGTTTAGTGCAATACCTTATCAGAAAAGTCTGGGAGGTTTTCACGAGGATGATCAGCAAAGTACGTCTTCAAAAGTTCCTTGTCAAGCTGCAAAGAAGAAAAAAAGAAGAAAAAGATAGTGGAGCAGGAATATTTGAAGATGAATGAACATAACCATGAAATGAGCACAAAAAATTATGAAACAAGCAAGCATCTCTTCCAAGTAAAATTATTTGATGGCATGAGATCACAAACCTTGGATTCATCAACTTTGATAGGAATATTTAGAAGATACTGTCCTGAGAGTGCAACATCGATCTCGTCTTCGCTTGTTATCTTGAAGTTGCTCTTATCCATCACCTTTTTATAAAACAAGAACGAAATTAGAGTTTACAGTGGATTTATTCCCATCTTTGTTTGATTCTTAGCCTTGTCCTGTTTAATAACCAGTTTGGTTCTCTTGAATTGATTGTAGTTTGCAAAATTGTCCTATCTTTTTTTCTTTTTTTCAAAAGAAAAGGCCAACCGTATTCCCTTCTTAACCATTACAACCTCTATTATCGTTTTTCTTATGATAGTGTTGCCTGTTTTTTATTTCATGCATGTCCAAGCTCACCCACCCACCTGACCTGAAACATAAAAAAAAAACACGAAGAACAGGTGCAATACCTGAAACAAGAAAGTTAGGAAATTCTGTTCAAGTACATGAATTTCAGTAGGAGATAGGTTCTGCTGCTCCAGTTTCTTAGCCCCGGACACAGGGTCAAAGAGAGAATACAGTTGCTGGAGACACAATATGAACGTTAAAACATCTTGATTTGACGAAGCTCATAGCTTGAATAAACATGATGAAAAAATAACCAGTACCATCATATCTTCAAACTGCAGAAAATACCAAGCTCGTATGGTGTACTCGACTCTCTTGCATAGTTTTAGAAACTCCGCCCTGTCAGTGCCATGTTCTGCAAAAACCTTCAAAGACTCAATCAGACGGACAAATGTTACCTGCAAAGGCTGAGTTCATACCCTCTTCCTCTTCTGATTAAATTAAACAGAAAACGCATTCACATTCGCTTTCTTTCGCATTCGCACTTGCATCAGAAACAAAACTGAAATCTAATCTAATGGGCCTAACTATTAGAAAAATTGAGAAAACAAAGGCAGCCCATAATTCTACTCTATATATAAACAAGGAAAATTGAGGAGAGATGAACAGAAACCATACCAATGAGGTTGGCCAAGGTCATGATGAGCTTTGGTTTCAGGACTGGAATTACTGATTCCCTTTCCAGTCTTATCACCTCTTTCTTCTTTCTCTCCATTTCTCCCTCAAAACCAAAACAAATCCAACCCTTCTTCTTCAAAAACGAAAAAACAAAACCCGCCTTGTTTTACACCCCTAACCTATACATATATATATGCACACACTCACACACACGCACACGCACTACAAGTGCTGGGGTGTATTAGAAGCAAGGAAGTGTCAAGCTGAGGAGATTCTGTAAACAAAAGCAAAGAAAAGGATTTGTTTTTTTCCTCTTTCTTCTTTGGCTTTGTCTGTGTCTTTGTCTTTGGAATCGAAGGGGGGGAAAATAAAAAAATAAAAAACAAGGCGTGTACGTGAGGCATTCATTATAATATTTTTGTTTTTTCCTTCTCCAAGTGTATTATGTCTCTCTTCTTCTTCTTCCCCATTACGATTATGATTAAAGATAAAGAATATATTTTATTTGATAAACAAATGCCTTAATTAATTATATATCTTCAAATTTATGGGGTTGGAGAATAAATGCCAACGCCCGCTCTCTTCGGCGGGAAAATGTTTGCCGGCCACCTGTCCCTTTTGTTTCGAGGAATCTGTCAAAACTAGTGTTCTACTACAGGATTTTGCATGATGCGTGTTGCACTCTTATATGTTCAACAACAATCCTATATTCGAAAATATAAAATTCTGACGGCATGCCTGAAATTCATTATAAATTTTTTGTTTTTTCAATCGATTATCCTTGTTTGAATTCAAATCTGAACCATCAATTTGAATTCAAGGATATTTACAGACACACACTCACTAACTATAAACATGATCTATCATATTTTCAAGAACACGCCATATTTATCAAGGATAGATATTTGGGTTCCAGAGCAACTGATGAAGAATTTTATGTAAATAAAAGCGAAAACCAAACTGAGAAGGATATTTCGTTAATCTTATACATACATCATATACAGATGGCCGCAAAGACAAAAGCAAAGCACCATGAAAGTATTTAAGCTCACAATAGTTTTATGAGCAAGTATAGAAGGCCTTCAACAAAAGCCGAATCCAAGTGCAAAAGCTACCTTCCTCGGGATTTGAGAAGTCACATACATCCAACATTTACAAATATTAACAGAGCTGAAAATAACGTGTCCTCCTTCCCCAGAGTTCTTCTCTGGTTCGAGTCTCTAACTTGAATTAATGAAAAGGGAAACTGGAGCTCAAAATAACGTGGAAAGCAGTCGAGTAAAGTAGGACATCCAAGTTCTGGCCAGCGATGCTTGGAAGCACAGCTCAACTGCAGATAACTACTTGAGCTATTAGACCTATAAAGAGGCAGGATTGAAACAGGTTGGGGATAGGAAAACACATCTTTCCACGGACAGCATCAAGGATTGTTCATAACACCCTGGTTTGCCTTGAGGACGAGCTCTTCAGTTGTGGTGCCAATAATCTCATTAGCACGTTTTAGCGCAACACAAAAATATCGTCCAAGAGAATCCTGTATTAAAAAATTTACTTCCTGATCAAAAGAAACCGATAACAACTAGCGCACGCAGAAGATAGCATAGAAAATTCATGCCTGGTCCAAGGAGTTGTTTTATCCAATAGCAAAAATGTTTAGAAACTCAAAAAATTACTAGACTTCACATTGTTAGTGTGCATGATTTAAAAAAAGGTGTCTTCCAAATGCACCATGTCCAGTTTGATGCTAAACCAAATTTCCATTTAACTTTTGATCCAATCATCTTTCAGATATATAGGTCCACTCCCTATGTTTTAGAATAACTCCATAAAAACCATCTGCGGGCTCAACAAATTGAAAGACTTGGGTTGGGTGACAGGATCTTTTAGCAGCTTATTCAGATGATGCAAAAAAAAGCCTGCTTATCCAACTGATCCTTGTAGGATTGTCTATATATGGAGTGATGTCAACGTCAGTTGTAAGCATGTGCATGGAAAAATTTTCATTTTAGCTAAGATAAATTTGCCAATTCCAATTTAGATCTACCATGTTCAGTTAGGAGAAATGTTTCTTACCCGAGCAACGATGCCCAGCTTCTCCAACTTTCCAACTGCATCATCCACATCAAAATTACAGCTCTCACCAAACTCTTCTTTAATCAGGCCCTCACAACGCAAATCCAAATCCTGTTTCACAGTATAACAAAGATATACCTAAAAAATGGTGCAAGGAAGATTATGTCTTCCAATAATCAGGAGCAATAATAAAAAATAGAAAGAGGAAGAAGTGGTCCATACCTCCCGAGTAGCGTTGCCCTGTTCCATCAATATAAAGAAGGAAATGATAATCTCTTTAACCTGAAAAATGAGTTAATTTTAGCATCTGTTGGTTCATAGTTAATGATAAGACAATCCCCCATCCTAGATGTTGTTCACCTATAAGACATCAATTACTTCATAAAAATCTCCAGAAGCAAATCCTCAATATTTCTGGAATATATTCTCCGTCCTAACAAAAGCAGGGTTCACAGGTTGCCAATATTCTCTCCTGTATCAATTTGGTGCCTACTTAAAAAAAAAACGGCATTTCTTTCATCTACGTTCATACAGAAAACCATCTAGATCTGTAAATATGATGCTCGAGAAACACACTCAGGATCTAAAATGAGTGAATATGAAGCACAGGAAGCCTGATATAGGTAATTGAATCATTATAATCCAATCCTACTAAAACAGCACATGCAAATGAAAAAAAATGAGAATTTATAAATGAAAAGGTGATAGTTTGAATCTCGATTTTGGAACTAAATCTACAGTCTCCTTTCCCCCACACCGACGCTCCCTCTCCCAATTCCACATTCTGAACAAGAAATGCTATTTTATATAATTAGCAACTGCATATTATGAATAGTTACAGCTATCTCCTTCAGAAGTGAGTAGAACCATTATACACATTATATAGCTCATTTAATAGAACAAAAATAAAATTATTGCAAACAGAAAAGAAGTGAACATGTTGTATGAAACTCACTTCCTGTTGAATCACATCATCACACAGGTGAAGAAGAGTACCCTTTCCACTATCTAGTTGTTTATCATACATGGACTGTGTTATTAAGTTCTGATATGCAGCCATGTTTTGCTGAAACCTGCAGGTAGTTAAAAAAGAATAGCCACATCACTCATTAAATCAAGAAACACACCACGAGAGAAACTAGCCAAGAAATCATAATCTTGAAATGAGAAGCAACAATAGTAATTGCAGTGTACAGCCAGGACAGCAAAAATTAGGTGAAGGTGAGTATAAAATCTGAAAAAAAAGAGAATGCAAATCTGAATAAATACAAGCCTACCATTACAAATATCAATGAAGGAATTTGCGAAAGGTCAATCCCCTCCAGCCAGAGTGCATGCAAGCACTCCATAAATGAAACACCAAGGGTAAAGTAGTATTTTGAAATAAATTGGCCAGCTGAGTTACGGGTTTAAACTGTTGCAAATCCTTATGAAAACTCTGCATAGGTCATCATAGGATTCATAGCAATTATGGGATAGCAAAATAAGATTATACAACCAATGGGCATTTAGCTAAATGGTACTCACCCTTATGAAATATGGGAGAGTGGGAGGTGTAGAGCCACCAACAAGATCACAAACTAGAGACGCCACTCTCGGAGAGAAAAATCAATTTTTCTTTCAATGTTCAACATTTAAAACTGCCAATCTAGGTATGGTGCAGCACCCAAACAAATAAAATAGGAAAACCAAAAGGAAACTAAAATAACAAAAGTTGAAGTTAACATTTCTTTATAAAATATGCACTTCTAAGAAATCTATCTTGTGGGCCTGCATCAGTGGGCAGGACTCAAGTTGAGTCCTGCTCTTGCCACACTAAGAACCAAAAGAAAAGGGGAAAGCAAAGAAAGAAAAGAAGGATGATAACGTGTTACATGGAATGTGCAGAATGCAATCCAAATCTTCCAGCGAACCATTTATTAGACCCACAACCAATTTGCCACATGCAAAGTGATAAAAATGAACACATAAGGACATTCTAGGAATTTAAAAAGGTGAAGAAAGTGAATGAGGAGCGAGACTTAACGTGAAGTATGTTTTAGCACAGTAACCAACAACTGTGGAGAGGACAGCAAAAATGACCCAAAGATCAATCTTGGGCATCTTAACTGAACCAAGCACAGCAACCTGCAAAGAAAGACATGTTAAAGTGCATTTGAACAAAATGATTGAAAGCCAAAGTGCAGTCAACTGAAGCATTTTCATTCATAAAACTCACCAGCCCAACTACAGCAGAAACAAGGAACGTGACCCAATCCTTTGGAGTTAACCCAGGGTTTTTCTTTTCAGGCTGTTGAAAAAGGAAATGATGTTTCAAAATGAAGTCAAAAGTGGATATCTTGAATATGGGGCAACAAATAGAAACAAGAGTTAAAATTAAGAGAAGCAGAAAGCAGTGAATATCTCACAAGAACTATTTCCAAATCAGCCATTGGAATGTTTTTGAAATGTTTGATGTATATCCCTCGGTCTGTTTTTGATTTTGGAGTTGCTTCCCTGGAAAATTGCCATTCATGTCAATACATTAGATATCATGATGCAAAAAAAAAAGTTATTTGATTCCATATAAAAAGGAAAGATCCTTAATGAAAACCCTTTATATTTATAGTAAATGCCCTGCCTCAAAACATTGTGTGAATGTGTGCGTGTGAATGTGTGTTTGTTTGTGCAAATGGATCCTTAATGGTTTCTTAATAGAGGTCTAAGGATGATGAAATGAAACATCGAAGTGAAAACTAGGATTTTTAGGAATGCAGGTCCTAAAGGGTGATATGAGGCAAACCTTTGATAATTTACTTGATAAATGAGAGTAAGCAGTACCTGTAAACGACTATGATCCTATCAAATGTAGGTTCTTGTATTGTAGTCTTTCTCAGCAAGTTTTTAAAACTGGAAAAGACAAAGTAGAAGCAGGAATGTCATGGCATAAGATAACCACAAGAGATTCAATACATGTAACTTTAAACGCACACACTTCTCAGGTGTTTGTGTCATAAAAACAGACACAGATCTAGTGTAAGATTAAAGCTTGCTCAAATTCCAGCATCTTGAGCAGACATTATTTTTGGCTCAACTATAATATACTTGCAGAACTGAATTACAATTTATATTGAAATAAGTGATATTTAAGTCACTAAAGAGATTAAAAAAACATGATGCAGAAAAGATGTAGGACACTCGTAAGTGCTGATCAATTCGTATCACTTTTCTCAAACTTTTATTCATGAGTGTGGAAGAGAGAGAGAGAGAGAGATTTCTTTAATAAACACCATATAACCTTATATCCATTTTTTCTAGTCGGATTCTTTCGACAAATAAATCGTCCTGATCTTCTTCGGAGTTAAGGTCATCATTCTTCTTTAAGTCTTTCTTATGCTGTCCCCTTGACTTATCGAAAAATTTGTCTAGCCTGCAAACACCATAAAACCCAGAGAGAATTAAAAACAAAGGAAAGGAATGCATAAAACAATTTAAATTGTCAATCATGAAAGGGACGGTATTCTCATTGAAAGTAATTCACATGCTGCATGTCCCTTTTTAATCAGTCACTTCATGTTTAGGAACATGAATGGCAAACAATTGCATGTCTATGCTATTTGATCAACAGTGCTGCTGGTTACAATTAAAGCTTGTTAAGAAAATGATCTTTTTTTAATTTCATTTGATATAGTTAAATACCATTCATGCATTTGCATACAAAAGGATGCAGACTATTTTAGATCTCAACTCCCTAGAATTATGTCCAGTCATGTCTTAAATACAACAAAGTTTTTACATCATGGGCAGGAAATTGCTTACCGAGTTACTCTTAAAAGATATCCCCAAAAAGCGTCCCAATGAGCATGTCCACTTTCTCCATGACAAAATAATCAGTTGTTTTATCAATTCCAATCCCACGCCGAAAGATAATGTACTAAAACAAGTGATAATAAAGATTAGTTTCCTTGAATGGCACATAATAAGAAAAGCAAATAACTAGTTTAAGTGTTGTAGTTATCACTTTAAACCTATCTGCCTTTCATTTAATACATGTCAATTCAGTAAAGAGCATTCAACCACGATAACATGGGACAGAGTCATCAACATTGTAGAATTACTGCATCACATAGGTCAACATTGGTCAAGTGGCTTAACCTGTACCATTCATCAAGGTTCTAGTTATCAGGAAAAATTGAAGTCAAATCCCCTAACCCATGTCACCTAGTAAAGCCATCACCTTCATAACAACTTAAACAAGTTGAAATGAACTACTTGACAATAAGCATAAAATAAAGTTAAGGAGCATAGATCCCTGCATCCAAAGTTCTACCAAATACATAAATAGATAAACAAAAGGTATCCTTGAAACTGAAATTGCCTTGGATATTTTTTTCGTTACAGTATGACTCCATTTTGTCTGACTGGCATTTCAGAAGGAAGGCAATTCATTTCACAATAGTAGAAGAGTTCAGTAGAGTTAAACTGAGCCTGTCATTTCATCAGCTGAGGATCTTAAAAGCTAATAGTTTCATCTGATCCGCATTATGCAAGGCCAGGAAACAGGTTCTGGAACCAACAGCAGTGACTTTCCTTTTCACAAAGAAAGAAAGCAGTGCAATATGGCAGAAGCAGAGAAAAGAGATGTGGACATTCACAACTGAAACTGTTTTACTATTATCTTTATTTCACAACTCAAGACAACAAAAAAGTCAATCACAAAATTATGCTCCATGTGGATAATGGTATTAGAATTTAGGAAGTTGCTGCAACATGTCATTGCTGGAATGTAGAGTCAATTGGTTTAGGCAAAGTTCCGGGGCGATAATGATCAAAACTTGAGCAAAGTGGAGCATTAAGCTCAAAAAGATAATAATGAAACTCATGGCAGCTGTTCGAGACATGACAAAGAAGATGCATTGTTAAGATCAAAATTCACATGAGAATTGGCTCTAGTAGTGCAATCCCTCCTCATGGTATAGCAATCCAAAACTGATTCAGATATTTTTAAGCTATTACAAGACTTAGAAATATTAGTTAACCTCGAACTCTCACAGTTCGTGACAATTATTTCTAAAATTGAAGAAGGTGCAGAGTGCAAGCCCTGGTGCAGAAAAAATAAAAGAAATTTAGAAGTTGCAATGGCATATATATTGAATAAAAATTGCATGCAAGTGTAATGAGTGTCTGTTAAGGTGGTTGCTGGTGCTTATCCAAAGTGTTTTTTAGCCTTTTCTTTTCGATGGTTTTGACATGTGCTGACCATTTCACATGCTGTATAGGTATCAAGAGGCTACCACCAGATAAGGGCATATGCAAAGCGATGGACATAAACCAATAAATAGGAACTGTAGCACAATGAGATCAGATAACTGGAGATGGCAGTCATCAAATTCTTCCCTGCATCCCCCTTCTTCTCCCAAACACAAGGGAAAATTTGTATTGTTTGATACTCACAAAAGCAGTCGAGTGCAGATGGTTTTCAAATGATCATAATTGCTTATGTTCAGCTTAGTGCAATACCTTATCAGAAAAATCTGGGAGGTTTTCACGAGGATGATCAGCAAAGTACGTCTTCAAAAGTTCCTTGTCAAGCTGCAAAGAAGAGAAAAGGAAGAAAAGGATAGTGGAACAGGAATATTTGAAGATGAATGAACATAACCATGGAATTAGCACAAAAAATTATGAAACAAGCAAGCATCTCTTCCAAGTGAAATTATTTGAAGGCATGAGATCACAAACCTTGGATTCATCAACTTTGATAGGAATATTTAGAAGATACTGTCCTGAGAGTGCAACACCGATCTCGTCTTCGCTTGTTATCTTGAAGTTGCTCTTATCCATCACCTTTTTATAAAACAAGTACGAAATTAGAGTTTACAGTGGATTTATTCCCATCTTTGTTTGATTCTTAGCCATGTCCTGTTTAATAACCAGTTTGGTTCTCTTGAATTGATTGTAGTTTGCAAAAATGTCCTATCTTTTTTTCTTTTTTTCAAAAGAAAAGGCCAACCTTATTCCCTTCTTAACCATTACAACCTCTATTATCCTTTTTCTTATGCTAGTGTTGCCTGTTTTTTATTTCATGCATGTCCAAACTCACCCACCCACCTGACCTGAAACATAAAAAAAACACGAAGAACAGGTGCAATACCTGAAATAAGAAAGTTAGGAAATTCTGTTCAAGTACATGAATTTCAGTAGGAGATAGGTTCTGCTGCTCCAGTTTCTTAGCCCCGGACACAGGGTCAAAGAGAGAATACAGTTGCTGGAGACACAATATGAACGTTAAAACATCTTGATTTGACGAAGCTCATAGCTTGAATAAACATGATGAAAAAATAACCAGTACCATCATATCTTCAAACTGCAGAAAATACCAAGCTCGTATGGTGTACTCGACTCTCTTGCATAGTTTTAGAAACTCCGCCCTGTCAGTGCCATGTTCTGCAAAAACCTTCAAAGACTCAATCAGACGGACAAATGTTACCTGCAAAGGCTGAGTTCATACCCTCTTCCTCTTCTGATTAAATTAAACAGAAAACGCATTCACATTCGCTTTCTTTCGCATTCGCACTTGCATCAGAAACAAAACTGAAATCTAATCTAATGGGCCTAACCATTAGAAAAATTGAGAAAACAAAGGCAGCCCATAATTCTACTCTATATATAAACAAGGAAAATTGAGGAGAGATGAACAGAAACCATACCAATGAGGTTGGCCAAGGTCATGATGAGCTTTGGTTTCAGGACTGGAATTACTGATTCCCTTTCCAGTCTTATCACCTCTTTCTTCTTTCTCTCCATTTCTCCCTCAAAACCAAAACAAATCCAACCCTTCTTCTTCAAAAACTAAAAAAACAAAACCCGCCTTGTTTTACACCCCTAACCTATACATATATACACACACACACACACGTCACACGCACGCACGCACTACAAGTGCTGGGGTGTATTAGAAGCAAGGTAGTGTCAAGCTAAGGAGATTCTGTACATAAAAGCAAAGAAAAGGATTTGTTTTTTTCCTCTTTCTTCTTTGGCTTTGTCTGTGTCTTTGTCTTTGGAATCGAGGGGGGGAGGGGGGTAAAAAAAAATAACAAGGGGCTGGTTTGCTTGGGTTTCTTTCAGTTTGGATAATGAACTTGACAGTTTCTCACACCCACTTCACTTTGCTGTAACCTCGCCGTCCTTTTCGGAGGGAAATTTCATTTTCTGATTTTTACTCTCGAGGGACTCAATCGAAACAATTCCAAAAGTATAGAGATGAGTGCTGGGTTAAACTAGAAAACCAAGTCCGTCTGTCCCCTGTGTGTTGTTTGTCTTGTTTGACTCTGGGACAAAGCGAGGTGTCCCCACTTCACCTGTGCTCTTGTAGTGGCAGCAACCGTCCGAAATGGCTGTCGGCAACGGCTGCCCAGCTTTTGATTAGTCATGCTTAGATACAGTTTTTTTCCGGTCGGTATTTAAAAAATATATTTTTTATTATTATTTTGGAGTGATGATGTTTAAATAAATTTTAAAAATTAAAAAAAAATATTATATTTTATAAAAAAAATCTTTATTTTTTTTAATTTCAACTTTTCACCGTGTACATTGTGCGTGCGTGTTGTGTTCATCATCGATGATGGAATAGGCAAACCTGGCAGTGACGTGCTCCAAGATTTTGATTAGGTTGAAGACACGAAAAGCGTTGACCTTTCTTCTTCTTCTTCTTTATTTCCAGTGAAGAATTGGGTAAAATTAGAATTTTATTGAGATTATTCTGAAAATTGCATAACCATGCTCGTCAATTTAAAACATGAAATGATTTCACGCGCACCTCAAAATCCAGTTCATCTTTTTTTACATATATAAAAATAAAATTATTCTATGGACTGAAGTCTTCTCACAAAACATGGTCGCTATCAATTTGATTATGGATAATTAAGTCTTTTTTCTTGTATTTTCAGGAGTATGTTAAAAATAGCCTTTAAAACAAAAATCTTAAAACTAGCTTTGATGAGCAATTCTATACTATTATAATGTTTTTTTATATATATATATTATATAATGGTAGATGATAGGCATTTTGATATTTGATTAGACATCCTGAAAATACATAATAAAACAATCAAAATTTCCATACAAGTAAAAAAAATGATTTCAAGAGGTTTTTTTGTCTTTTCATAAAAGTCTTTTCATTATTATCAGATCAAGCTAAGAAAAACTGAGTTTTTTCATAAATAAAAAATATATGACACATGTCAGTGTGTAGGAAAACGCTTGCATCCTTTAGGTGGCGCGTTCAACTCCTCCCATAGTCCAAAAATGCTATCTCATCATGTTGCTGAAAACACCACCACGTTTTCTTTCTTTTGGAGTGACACATATTTGTGTCAATTTGTCTTTGATAGGTCTTTCTTTTTTGTTTCTCTTCTCCCTCTAAAATTAACATCTTTCAGCGTTATTTTTTGTTGGTGGTATTTCAAATTTAATCCTTTTTTAACTTTTTAATTTTTGCAAGTCAACATAAATTATTATTATTTTATATTCAGTTATTTTTATCTTATAATATGGGTTCTAAGTTTGGTTTGATAACTCATGTTATTGGGATTACATGTTTGTCAAATTAACTTGGATTAATCAAAATTAATTTTTAGGGGTTTTTTTTCACCCCATTTCATATTTTGTATTTAATGGACTGAGAATCAAGTTACATTGTTTTTTTTTAAAAAAAATTAAAACGATTAACATGATTATTTAAAAAAAAATAGTTTATCTAATATCATTGTTTCTTTTTATTATTATTATTATTATTATTCAAATACTACACCATCATCACATAAGTTATTTATGGAGGACATGTATTTTTTTATATCCGACCATAAAAATAATCTAAAAACATATAAAAAAATGCAAAACAAAATAAATAAAAAAAAATTGTTTTTTTTTCAAAATCACTTTTTTTTTCAAATATCAGATTCGAGCCTTCCACGAGACATTTCAAACGCGGAAAGTTACATTTAGCATCCCTTGGAAGGCAAAAAGGTTGTCTCAATTTAGTAATTTTTTAAAGCACAACGGCAAAGTCACCACACACTGAGTTTGCTAATACTAATAATTTCAACTCATTTCGTAGCTCCAACTCCAGCAGCTAATTCTACTAAACAGCCTTGAATCTATCTCCAGCACATCGATTGCAAGTAACTTGAGCATGCTCAGTTGCAATCAATGAAAGAATACAAAATAAAGATGTGAGAGCCTTCAGCAATTTATAGCCTCCAAATTTATTGAAAGTTGTTTCTCGGTCAACAAAGAGAAAAAAATGCGACTGGAAACAAAAAATGCAATGTATAACTTACCTAACAGATTGAAGATATCAGAATCTTTTTCGATCCTTCCCTCCTATCTTTGCTCTCGCCTGCCTATCTGACATCTGGATATTTACACGGTGCTTGAATTAGCTCTCGTATGAGGTATGTACAAAACCTATCTCAGAATTTGTCACAAGCTCCTACACTTCTGCAAATCTTGCAATAAGTTCAAAATTCTCTTCCCACAACCTATATCAGATAACAAATCATGATTTCCTAAAATGAGGGGGGAAGGATATTCATTGATTCCACGACCTCAAGTATGGTTTCCCCAATGGATCATGTAAAGCTGAATTCTGTGGCAAAGTCATCCATCCTATATCATCAGGCATCAGGGAACTAGCACTGTCACGCCCACTTAAGTAATCAAGTGGATGGACTGCTTGTGGTAAAGCATTGCTGATCCTGGGGGTGACCCCACTCGCCATACCATAGGTCCTCGGCAACATAAACTGCTCAGCAGAGCCCACTGAATCTAAGGTGCCAATTGGACGCTGGTTGGTGGGGCTGCCTGAACGTAATTGGTCAAGGGGGTTTGTTATATGCAGTTGGTTACACTGGGACAGAACACTAAACAAGCTTTGATCTGCATTACTTCCAATGCTCTGGTTTGAAACACCAACACCACCTGCACCATTCCAGTCCCCGCGAACTTGGTGCTCCGCAGAGAACCAGTTCTGGGTCAACAAACCATCATCATTTGGATGGGATTGGAGCTGTGCAGGCATGCGAACAGGATTAACATTCCAGTCTTGCAGATTGACTAGTGGAGCATGTCCTTGTCTTGGAATCAAGAATCCTCCTCCCTCAGAATATATGTCCTCTGTTATATTTTGTTGCGTGTAATCCTCAATGTGATTCTTCTGTCTCTGTTCAAGTGACAGCGAGGACTGAAGCTGCCCCTGATTATGCCCTGTATACTGACCATCTTGCATCATAACATCATTTGGTGATTGAAAATCTAACCCGGTTGGCTTTTGTTCATTATGGTAGGGTAACGTTACCTGACCTCTGAACAAAGATTGAAGCAACCCACTACGATCATGATTTGGGTAAGATCTGAAAGAACCATCATCTGATTGTCTGTGCAACAAATCCTTTCCAGTCTCTTCTTCATGCACTTCAGATTCCATATCAATCAACTGGGAGCATTGTACTTCATTAACTTGATGTGGCAATGGCAATATACCAGTAGATGCATATTCATGATTTGCAGTGGGATCATAATATGAGTTGGGTATGCTAACTGCTGGCCAGACATCTTCACCAGAAGAGAAAGGAACTCCCTGATCAATGGAAGCGTCTGCGACATGCATGCTCCCTCCTGAGTACTCAGATACATGTGGAGAAGCTTCATCTGAATTAGAGTTCAAATGGACATGATCATTTTCCATATTCATATCTATAGGATTAAGATCCTGGTCAACAGAGAGGGAGGAAAGAAGCTGCGGAGACTGATTCTGATGGGATCCTGAACCAGAATCTCCATAATCAGAAATGCCAGATTCTTCATTTCTTGATCCATGATCATGCTGATCCTGAAGCACAGTTTCATGGTTATGTTCCGGCTTATCCTGAAAAAACAATGACAAAAATGTCAAACATAGAATCAAGTATGGAAGAATTCTATCATCATTCAACAATGAGAATTGAGTCAAACAGGTTCTGTTGGTAAACAGAAGATATTATCTGTATAATTGAGTGGAGCAAAAAAAAAGAGGGGGAGGGGGGGATGATATGAGGACAGAGAATTAAACCTCTGTGTTGGTGTCATGTTGGCCTGCACATTGATCGCTCTGATCCTGAAGCAGAGTCTCATGACCATCTTTCTCCAGATACTGATTCAGGAACCAAACAAGTTAAATATAGAACAGGAAATATTTCTGGGATTTCACTGTCACACAAATTCTGCTGAACTGGACATAAAACAAAATGATATGAGCCCACTGGTACAGGGCGAAAAGGAAAAATACACAAGGCCAGAATATCAGACCTCCGCTGGATATTTTAATTGGCCTTTTAACTCGTCCTCCAAAGATTTGGATATCTCCTGTCTCTGAAACTGTCTCTCTCTCCAGATTGCATATGCTACAGGAAGATCTTTGTTTGCTAATTGCATCCTACATGAAAACCACATCATATTTTGAGGGGAATAAATTAAACATTTTTGTGCCCATAAAATAAAGTGTTGTCCAAAAATATGCAACTAACCAATATTCCTGCAACTTCTTCTGTTCCTCTTTCACAAATTCTTCATATGGTTGCACATGCAAAGTATCAAGGTCACCTAACACACAGTTAAGAGACTTAGATCGAATGCTTTTACCGGACTGCTTCATGATCTTAACAAGTTGGTGCTGCTTCTTGCTTATCTGATGTCAAATGCAGGTTATCAGCAAAATCCTTAGAAAATAGAAAAAATAAAAATACAAGATAAGGAGAAGAATCACGTGTATTTTCCACATTTCCAACATCTTGCAAATTTCTAACCTTACTGTCATATGCAAGAAAGAGAATATTATCACTTGACTTGGTTACTACTTTAGGTAAACAATGATTTGGTAGTCACCTAAGCATGCAGGATAAAAAGTGTACACACTTAAAGACTTGACAAACAGGAGGATTTATGATGGATGAATCCTTCCATTAAGGTAAAGAATAAATACTAAAGTACTTCATACAAACTAAGAAATACCAATAATGCCAACCTTCAAGTATGACATATATTTTGCACCGTCACTATGGTGGATATTGCACTTGTTTAGCTTGTCTCCTTTTCCAGGTCTTGCATCATCATCATCTGAAGCAACCAACAGCTTTCTCTGTTTCTCCTTCATGGAGCCTTTCTCACAAATCCTGACACCAAACGCAACTAGTGAGATTCTAACACAATTGTGCAGGGAACACAGCACAAATGGAGCAACATGAGATCTCCTGCCCATTATGTAATTATTTTTTGGAAAGGAGGCAAGGCTACTGCAAATTGCAACCTGCTAAAGATAGTAGCAGCATTGCACCAAAAAGGGAAAAATAAATCATAATGCTCAGAATAGCATTAAGAAGAAGAAAGTAAGCCCAGAATGTCTGCATCAAACCAACTGGCACTTTCCAAAAGCAAATACAAGAGCTACAGGCATCTCAACATGTTATTTACTTATCTTGATGGATGGTGTTGTTGAAGGGGGTGGATACTAAGAATTTTACTGGGAGAGCAAAAACACAAGAATAAGAATATGGAAAGCTCTCCACCCTCCATGGAAGAATATAATGAGGCTAATGTTTGCAAAAATCATGATAATCAGAACAGGGTTCCAACATGAGCACGTAGAGGCATAGCCTCAGGAGGATAAGTGATGTAGGACATCTGGCACAAGGACACTAGGACTCTACAACAGAGAGGACTTCCAGGCCACAAGAGTGACGTAATTGACAGCAACAATTAATCAATAAAAGACAAAACACCTTTCCCTTATTTGCATGAAAACTCTACATAAGAGTCCAGATTATAATAGGAGTTTTTGCTATGTTTTCCTTATTTATTAAAGTATTTACGTAAGAATAGGACTGTGTAAGTTAAGGGATGGCCACTTATAAATATAAGCAGCCCACACCCTTAAGAAACTCAGTTTTATAATACAATAAAGAGTTCTTTCGGTCACCCGATCATTACAAGCTCGTGGATTCGAGTATTAATTACTTTCATTGCTCGTGGATTCAAGTAAACTTTATCACAGGAGGCAGGCATCCTCCAGTCATATACTTCCGCTACGTCAATAAGTGGGCTTCTTTAAGAAGGTTATCAGAAGATAGTTAATTATAAGAGATGTGTCTCAAACCAAATCAGCTAATTGAATTTTGTTCTGGGGGAGAGTGATACAGGAATCTTGTGGTGATCCCCAAACAGAGTTCAGGTTTTGGTTATCCTTCCAAATTTTCAGAAGCTCTGTAAAGCAAGATATCAAAAAATAACAAAGAGATCCTTTTATCCTTTTTTATACTTTTATCCTTTTTTATACTTTTATCTTCAGTGTTATCTTTCAAAGATTGATGAACACTACAAGAGAGGTGTTGTACTTTACAAGCAGCGATCTGTGATGAGAGAAATAGGAATAAGATTTTAGATTAAATTTCACAGATTGAAGAAGTGTAATGGCTGATTTAGGAAATGAAAAAACCTCACTTACATAGAACCCTTGGAAAACTGAAAGCAATAACAATCAAATGCTTGGGCAAGGAAGACTGAGGAGGAAAGCTTAATTACCTTTTTTGAACCTCTCCAGTTACAGGAGAGTTCTGAGTGTCGCTGCTAGATGTTTTCTCCTCTGCACCCAAGGAGCAGGATTCAGATGTCGCCGACACATTCTCCTCAATGCCATGAAATTTAGACTCGATATCGCAAGGGGAAATTCTTTTATCTGCATTGCTTCTTGACCTCCTTAAAAAAAATTAATGTCCAAATGTGAACATAACTATCATATGAAGTCCAAGAGCCTCATTAACTTGATAAAAGAACTCCATGATAAGAAGAAACTGCAGTGAAAATTCTTCAAAAATCAAATGAGTTATTTGATGATTTTTAACCTTAAAAGTTAACTCCAAATCATTCCAAACAAAGCAATGAAACAATGATCGTATAAAAATATATATTTCAGTAGCAAAAAGCAGGAACACAGTCAAGTAATCAAAAAGTGTGGTGCATGCAAGTTTAATTAGGGAAGCATGAAAGAAAAATTAAGCATAATTTAAATCCTTCTCAAATTTCCCCTTCATTGAAGAATGGATAAAGTGCATAAATAGTTCACCAGAAAACAAATAAGGGGGTTTGGTGTCATTAGATACAGCAAAGTCAAACGACTAACTATAACAGGTGAGTTGAAACATTTGCCATTTTACACATGACAGAAATCCCCAACAAATTACTAACCAGCTTCACAGACCCAGTAGAAATAATAGTTCAAGTTCCCACCAGCTTACAGGACATTTCAAAACTGTACAGCTCTCAGTTTTTTTCACCTTAGTGCACACAATGGGACAAAATCTTCTTTAACATTACTACACTATTGAGCATCACATTTTTTTGAGTTTAGGAATGAGTAGTTAAGCATGATAAAGGCAAAACAGTTGAGGAAGATGGCTCTTCCAGGACAATGTTTTGCTTCGATTGTGCATAATACAGAGACTTTACATGCAAGGTACATTGTCAGCAGATACAAACCTCCATATCTTCTGCAAAATTTCCTTTTCTGGATCCTTGCTGCTTTCCCACGTGTCCTTCAACTTATGCAAATATGTTATCATGCTACCACAAGCAGAAAACCAATAAATTAAGCAAACATTGTTAACATAAGGAACACACACCACCTAAACAGCTTGGTTAAATAATGAAGCAAAATCAGAGAAGTATGCCTTACTCGATGTGATAATCCTGTAACTTGGAGTAGAATGCCTTTTTATCAGCCTTTAGATGCTGTTCCTGACAAAGAACCACATCAGGGTGAAGATTACCAGAGCAAAGTGCAGCACCCCTGCATAAACATTTCCCACATAAATAGTCTAATCAAACTTTGAAACAGGATCTTAAGTTCGTAAAAATGTACAGCTTCAGGAGAAACCACAATAGAGTTCCTAGTTTTTATTTTAAATTCTCTGATACTGGGAAACCCAAACATATCAATGTCATGCCGGAAACCAAGAACAGGTCAGGCAGTAGTTATAAGTTATGAAAACCTCTATATAGTATAGAAGAAAGATAAAGCACTGAGAACCGACGAACTTGATGTCACAACAAAAAAGATTTCAAATTACTCTATGCTTCCATTGTCAGGCTGCTTTCTTTAGTGTTAAAAATTCAGAGCATGCAGTATTTCTCTAAAAAATCAGCACGTGATGGGAAAGAAATTCTGCACAGCTAAAAAGAGCAAGTATGAAATTCATTTCTCGTATATATATATGCTCAATCCCAAACAAGATGAGACCAGAAGACATTGTTGGAAAGAAGAGAGGGAAAGAAAATCTTCAATACCACAGTGAAATAGCTTGAAGAGAAAACAGAGGATGCCTCAGTGAAGCCTTGACCAGAGAATACAAGCAAAAAAATCAAAATTCATGTGTGCATCTGTATTGCCATATTTCCAAAGAGTTTCATAAAAGGTAGCGGTTGATTTAAAAAACAGAAAAAAAAAGTGTCAAATACCAATACTAACCATCTAAGCAATGGATTTCCAAAATGAAAGTTGTCCCCAGCAAGCAATGCTTCCACAACTTCTTCCGTGTCTAGTCCTGTTGGTAGAAACTGCGTAAGAAAGTTTCTTTCATCTTCCGACAGATGATTCTGCCAAGTCTGCATAAAGTTCCACACAGAGGCATTAAAATAAACCTAAGCAAGCAGATAAAAATATGTACATGAAATAATTACAAACAATAATTACAAGTTACAGTTACCTCGTAGGAAAGGACCTCTTCCAAATTCTGCAAATCAAAAATTTCTCGAGGAACAGCAAAAACATCTGCCAAAGGATTATGATAGTGGGGAACAGAATCTACAAATGGCATCAAATCTCTCTGACCAATGCCAATTTGCTCCCTTTTGGCAACAACCTTCTTTCTGTTGACATCCCACTCAAGAGAAATAAGAGATTTTGCATTCAAATCATTCTTCGATTTATTCTTCCTTTTCATTCTGTTTGGCTCCAAGGAACTACAACCAGCAAGACTGGCGCCATTACGCCGTTTTCTTCGTTGATCAGCCGCCATTCAGCACAGCATAAGATGTCAACAATCAATCCTGTCCTCAGTGGAAGATTAAAGCAACATGTTTTAAGTATACCTGTGTAATTATCCACATGCAAAAAAACAAAACTACCTCAAATATTAATTAAATAGTCAATTAATAAACAAGTTCAAAGTTCTATAATGCATTGAGAATTGGAAAAATAATATATAATCTAGAAAATCAATATTTGAATTCAATCCAACATTATCCGAACTTAAAATAAATCATCCTTCTCGAACAATGCAACCCGTGGTGCCAAAATCGAAAAGTCAGGCATGTAAAAACCGAGATACAAAAATATATTAAGAGATAGGTCTTTCGAATCGGAAATAGGCAAAACCCTAGATAATGAGCGGAAAAACATACCTTGAATAGAAACGAACACCGATTATATTAAGAGTGAAGGCTGCTTGCTATATTAAACACGCAAGCAAAGCAAGGGAGCGAGGAGAGAGGAAAAGAGAAACGGAGAGATAATTAAAGCGATAAATAGAGAAGGGGAGAGGGATAGGGGGAGAGAGTTCTTTTTTTCCCCAGTGCTATCTTCCTTCTTCCTGATTGGCTAGGTTTTTGAGAAAGAGGCCACAAGAAGATGAGAGAGCGAGAGAGATGAGACGAGTGTTGTCCGTGCGGTTTTGTGTAGCCTAGGACTATGAACGGTTGGTCAAACATGGTGCTAGGAGGTTGAACATTCAATCCTTCATTCGCGCGCTTAGGGCTCGGCTTCGCTTATCCATGGCTCCTCTTCGGCTTAACCTATCCGTTTTGCTTACAAAAATAAAGAGATGGCTGGTTGGTCCTCAGACTCCTAAACTTTCTGTGAACTGCAATTCAGTCCCTGGTCTTTTTATTTTCTGATTTTAGTGCCTTGAGTTTTTACGAACTGCTGTAGTTTATCAATTTTCATCCATCTGTTTATTTTTTATATATATATTAAAAACAAATGCTCTTCTTGGGGTTTAAGTTGTTTTTAATAGTGTTTTTTGTTCAAAAATATATTGAAATAATACTTTTTATATTTTTAAAAATTATTTTTGACATAAGCACATAAAAATAATCTAAAAACACAAAAAAGAATTAATTTAAAATTAAAAAAAAAATCATTCTTTTCACAAACATTTTTGCCCTGTGCACATAGACTCGTGGGCTTAGCGGACCTGGGCCAGGGAAGTCTGGTCCAGTAATAAGAACAAAAAAAGAACGTAGCGGATGACGAGTCGTCCTAACATCCTTTACCGAGTCGGAAAGACTTCAACCGCCATATCCTGGAGTTTGAAATCCAAGCCTTTCCTTCATGAATTCGGACTGAGCTTCTTTGATATATATATATATATATATATATATATATATATATGCATCTACTACATCTGTATATATATGTGTATTATTTTTTTATCTATCTTGAGTTCTATCTTGAGTTCACAAGTGCTCCTTCCTCTCCCTACCTCTCTCTCTGTTTTTTTTTTCTTTGAAATTTCTTATTTACAATTAACGTGCAATGATCAGGGTTACATTAAAGGATTAGGAATTAGGGTTCAGTAAATCTTGATTGTGGTTTCTCATTTGTGTTTAGTTGCCCTAGTTTTGGATACAAAAAATTTATATATATAGATATGTTAGCCCTGTTTTTGGATGAGTGGATATGTTGTATGTATGAAAGCTTTAATTTCTTTCCAGAAACAAAACAATATGATTAGTTGACATGCTTTAATATTTTCCAATTGCAGTACTTCTGGGATTATTTGTATAAGCATGAAGAATTCACCCGCTGTGTCTACAATGGTGGCGGCTGATCAGAACACCAGAGACTTGGTGGAAGAAGATGTGGGGCTTGCCTGTCCTCCTTTCGACGATGAAGATTTCATGGCCGCTGAAGCTTCCTTTTTCGACTTGTCCGAAAAGGTGTTTTTCAGTGGAGTCGAGGGTGATCAGAAAGGTAAGCCATACATGTCTGTCTGTCTGTCTACGTACTTGATCTGATCATATTTGATCATGGTTTTTGTTTCAACTAATGTGATTTGTTTCTTGTTGATCAGGTGCGGGAAGATTTCAGGGATCATCCGGGAACCTCAATGCAGTGCAGATCCTGCAGAAAAAACATGGCAGGGGCAAGAACATGAAGGTTTTAGAGCAGGTCTACAAGCACAAGGACATCGCTCCTAAAGATACAAAAGCTGAAACAATTGAGTCCGACAAGAAGACATCAACAAAAGCTGCAATTGTTGATGACGAAGTCTCATTCGAAAACCGGATTAATCTGGCAAAAAGGAAACTTCAAGAAAGCTATGCGAATATTGGACAAGGTTAGCTACCAACTTCTCTCCCTGTCTCTTATTTATGTTCCCTTCGATCTCTCTGTAAGATCTAACAATGTTGTTCAAATGTTTCTGTTTTCTTGCGATCACAGAGAAAAAGAGGAGACAGATTCAAGTCCTGAGCCTATCAGAACTCCCCCAAGTGAAATGCACACCTGGGAAGCATCGAGGTGGTTTTGCACACAAGTTTGCTGCTTGCCACTAGCCCACTACGAGTTGCGATATCAAGATTCAAGAACATCACGGAATCCGTCACAGATGGACGGAGATTATACTCTCGGGTGCTTCAATGGAGTCATGGCAGGGATGGTTTTTCTAATTCTTTTTTATGACATGATGGAACTCAGCCCTGACAGCGCCTGTTAAATTTTGTGTCTGGTTATGTTTTCTCTTCTCTGTTCTGCGCTGCCGGAAAAGGGATAGTTTGTCCTGAATCTCACCGTGGCTGTAGCAATTGGCGACGTTGCCGGGGGACTGTCCCTTCTTGTAAATTCGAGTGATGGGAATTGCCCTTCTTGTAAAGTTATGAACAATTAATGAAAATATTTCTTTCATGAAAAATAAAAGAGAGAATAGAATCAGATGAGATACACATTAATCTTATTGGTTGCGCACGTTAATCTCTTTGCTTTCATTTGCTAAAACAAGAAAAAAAAATAACTATTTATGTCAAAACCTAACATCTTGAATTTGGAGGGTGTTTGAAAATGTGATAATAGTTATTTTTCCAGGTGTTTTTTATATAGAAAGATGTCAAAATAATATTTTTTTATTTTATTTTTAAAAATTATTTTCCATATTAAAATATCAAAATCATCAAAAAAAAATACACAAAAAATTAATTTGAAGCAAAATAAAAAATAAAAAGATATTATTTAAAAAAAAACACTTTTAAAACATAAAAATAAACATACTTTTAATTGTCTCATAAAACTATAATAACGATAAGATTTTAATATTTTTATGTTAATACTAGCAAAACACAACTAATCTATCTTTACGTGAATGAACGTTTTATATTTCAAAATTAAAAATGAATGTGTTTTTTTTTATATAAAAAATATTGTTATTATTATAAAACATGTTAACAACCATTTTTTGAAAGGTAGCTCATGAAGTAGCACCTACAAATTATCTAGTAATATTTAAATTTATTCAAAATAGAATTATTTGATTTTCATTGTTAAAATAACAAAATACGTGTATATTTATTATTTTTGTATGAATACAATGTGAGTGTATATTTCTATAATATTTAAAGAAAAGACTTTATTTTAATCAATATAGAAATGAGCTCGAAAACAAATCTTACTCAACACTCATCAGTAACATTGATTGCTTTTTAATCAATGAAATCTTTATTTTTAATATACAATTGATTATCTACAAAAAGATTATTTGTATTTTTAATATACTTTTATGGATAATAAACTTGATCCAACACATGGATACTGAAAAAAGAATTTCTACCATGAAAAAAAATATTATCTATAAAAATATATTTAAATATAAATTATAATTATAATAAATATTTATATCAATAACTCTTATAATTTACTATTTTATTTTATATGAAAACTATTGATTCTAATAAGATAATGCACACTAACATCTCATCTCAAATTGATGTTGGGTGATTAAGAAACAACAATTTGCCGAGTAGAAAATAATGATGTTGACAAGTTATAAATTTGGTAAATACATCAATGATTTGAAGTTAGTAAAGATATGTGGAAGATAAATAATTTTAGTATTCATGACTTATTAAATAGAATGAGAATCCATTTTGATATACTTGGTATACTCATGAAAAATAGAAATTGGTAACAATTTGAATGTATTTATAAATAAGTGTCAATGAAGCCAAACAATCTTTAAGCAAGGAGTAGACATGACTCTATATTAAGACTTAGTCTAAGATAAGTGTCTGTTTGGAAATGTAGTCGCGACTGTTTTTGAAAGTCATTTTTATTTAGAAATGAATTAAAATGATATATTTTATTTTTTTCATATCAGTACATGAAAATAATATAAAAACACCAATTTTTTTTTAATTTAAAGTAAAAAATAACACTACAAAATTTTCAAATTTTTTTTCAAAAACGCTTTTTTGAAACGCAGTGTCAAACACCTTTGAAAACTCAATCTTGTTTTTACTTTTTCAAGATATCAAGGATTCTTTAAGAAAACATACATCAACTTATGATAGAACTACATGTGTCTTGCATGTTTTGTAGCTTACCAGTTTTGTTGCTTGCTTATAGGAGCTTACTTATGACTATGGCTATGCCCTGGATAGCGTCTCTGGCCCTGATGGATAAGTAATTCAAATCATAGCTATCAGTTTCGCTTCGGTTAAAGTTTTATTTTTTTTATTGGTACAAAATGTTTTGGTTTTGGAGCGTTTTGACGTGCAGTTTCGGGATTGTATTGTTCATATATAATTAATTAATTAAATATATATAAAAAATTAAAATATTAATTTAACAAACATAATTCAAATTCAAGATAAATTAACTTTAAATTATATAATACAAACACAAAGTCAAACAAATATAGTATTTAAATTAGAAACATATCTAAAAATCATCTACTACTTAGGGTGTGTTTGATATTGTTCTTGCTTTTTTAAATGAGGTTTTAAAAAAACAGTTTCATGAAAAACAGTTTAGTTAGCGGTTCAATTTTTTTTCCAAAGTGTTTGGTTAAAACTGTGGTTGAGTTTGAGGTTAATGAAAAGCAATTTCAAGTGTTTGGTTACCAAACTTTTCATATTGCTTTCAACTTATGAAATTACTTTAAAGTGTGTGTGTGTGTGTGTATATATATATATATATATATATATTTAAATATTTAATAATTATAATAATAAAATGCAATTAACAATTCAAGTAAATTAGACACCTGTTTTTATACTCCAATCAAACTACTTGTAATTTCATCAAGAACTATAAATCCATACGTGAAGGCCTCCGCGATCCCGAAACGACATATAGTAAAATATCATCTGAAATTAAATTAGGATTGTGAGACAAAAATTATATTGTAATCTCCTTCTAATATATTTATTTATATTTTAATTAATTTTTAGATTATTTTAATATTAAAAATATATTTTTTTATAAAAAAAACTTTTAACTCCCCACCCCCCCTAAATTTCTGCTTTTAACATTTAACCAAACACTAGGATAGGAAACTTTTTTACAACCGGAGGTTGCACCACAAAAACAAACACCCTCTTAGTCCATCACAACTGTAGGTAAGCACGAAAGATAATTGTTTAAATTTTTGTTTTTAAATTGTTTTTTATGGAGATGCCAGGGGTGTTTCAATTTAATTCTTTGATGACAAAAAGAAAATTAAATAAATATAATTTTATTTTTTATAAAATCAAAGTTAACACAACATTTTTTTTTATAATATATATATTTTTAATTTTTATTGTTTTGATTTTTAGTTCTCAAATTTCAATACATCTCTAAAAAAAATATTATATTATATTATATATATATTAAATATTATTTAAAGAATTTAATTAAAAAAATCATTTTTTGATTCTGCTGCTGGCCTGGATTAGATGGAAAACAGGGAAGAATTGAAGAAAGTACAATTCAAAAAAGGTCACATCACATCATTAACCACCCATTTGCCCAAATACACGGCGGGAGATGAAGAGGCGGGAATGATTTTTTTTTTCTGATGCTGAAAATATTACCAGAATATTTTGATTGAGAAAAAATCTAAAATGGACTAGAATTTAAATTAAAATAAAAATAATATTATTTTATTTTATTTTTTTTAATTAATATAAAATATTTTGATCTAAACAAAACAAAACTGACAACTATGATTTCAGATGTTATGCCTGATTGTAGGAAGCGCTTGTTCCAGCTGGAGCTGGTCAGGCTGCTTTTGTGCATCCAAACTGACGTCCTGCTCTTTTCACATCCTCGCCGGGTGGTTTTGCCTTGGTACAAGGAAGTGTATATGTGACAATCGGTCAACTCAGGTCATTACTTCCTCTTTTTCTGTGAGATTCATATTAGATTAAATCCTGAGCTGTCAAAGGTCACAGCCATGTCTTAACATTGTAGCTCGCAGTTTTTGGAATTATATATATGAAATTGAAGATCCCACTTGCTGCTTCCACAATGCCGGAGAATAAAGTTTTGTCATTCCCTGGTTGTTTTACTTCAAATTCTTTGGGGATGTTGCCATGATTCAAGGAGTGGCCCTTTCGATTTTACTATCTTTCGATGTCAACCTTTGGATGAATTTCTCAATGCACTGCTGCACATATAATAACTCTGTTAAAATCATGAGGGATTCTAATGCAATTTTTACATTGTTTTGTTAGAATATAATATAATCATATTATAGGACCTCACCTATAAGCTTAAGCTTTTTAGGTGAGATGGTTTTTAATATGGTATCAGAGCCTTGTTGATCCAACGATCACGAGTTCGAATCTCACCACCTCCATTCAATTTGATAAAAAAAATCAAGCACAAGGTAATGTGAGCCTATGCAAGTTTCAAGCTCAAAAAGCTTTCACTTGAGGGTGTGTGTTAGAATATAATATAATCATATTCTGGAGCCTCACCTATCATCTTAAACTTTTAGATGAGATGGTTCCTTAACAGCTGTCTTGTATATTTGAGCTCAATTTTAAGTCCCGAGGTGCTCTTCTTCGGGCAATCCTCAACAGAAGTGAAAATTTACCGTTGACAAATTTGCTACCCGAATTTAGAAGCCAATGTTATGTAATCTGGCAGCAGCAATTGTAAAATAAAATGTGACTCAACAGAAGTGAAAATTTACCGTTGACAAATTTGCTACCCGAATTTAGAAGCCAATGTTATGTAATCTGGCAGCAGCAATTGTAAAATAAAATGTGAGTTATACACTAGCAAATTATTAGCATACAAATAATCAAGTTGGAAACTTTTATTAGCATACAAGTACTTCAGTTGGAGTCATATTTAAGATGTCATGATAAATTCAGTTTTTACAATGAAGTAAAAATCAGGGAGGTGCGGGTTAACTCATGTCTCGGACTTGGCCTTTGACCTATACTGGCGTGCTGGTCTGCTTGAATTGGTTTTATCAGCTGCTGTTTCTGGTTTGTCTTCCTCCATGGCAAAAGTTTCTGCATCATTGTCATCAAAAGCTGCAATCTCAAGAGGTACCCCTCTCCTGAGCTTGAAATCTTCCCCGGCATCATCCTGGTTTTGTTTAGAATCAATGCAGTTATCAATCACTGCAGGACCACTGGTTTTCCTTTTTGGTATGAAGGTGAGAGGTCTGGACAGATCAACAGGAACCTCATCTGGATGTGATTCTGTTGTATTTGGTCTCTGCAGAATCTTAAGGAAGTCCAAGTAAGCTCCTTGGTTTGATTCTTCATCCACATTGGGTGCCGAGTCAAAGGCGTAGCGCGTGTATTTGGAAGGATTTCGCATATAATCTGGAATTCCAGAAGGATAATCTGGAGGCAAATGATATATCAGTGTTTCTTCTGTCGAGTCAGTGGTTTCCATTTGTATGTCTTCAACTCCGCCAGACTCTTCATCATTGCCATCTTTGCATTCCGGATCAAACCGTACACGCTTTTGCAACTTTGAATCCAAGTGATTGCTAATCGACATGGAATCTGATTGAACAACCTTCTTCCTCTTCATAATGGATTTCAGATTACCATCATCATTTGCACCGATATTTTCCATTTCAGTAACTCGCAAAGAATCCATCTTTTTAGCTGTTTCTGCATCTTCCTGTAGCCTAATTTTTGCAGTAAGATGATTAGCACGCAGATCCCTAGTCAAATCCCCGAATGAACTGGGCATGGGCATCACATCGCCAGAATCCTCATCAATACCATAATCATTCATTTGGGTCAGATACAGGCGATCATCTCCAGGCTCTTCCGTGCCAACAGCCACTTTGTCATAATGATCTTCCTCTTCCTGCCAAAGAAAGAAAACCACAATACCGTCTGTAACTTGTAGCAAATCATATGTAATTATCCATCCACAATCATATTTATACGAGTAAAAAAAATGTATTCCCTGATGATAATCATCACCAATCACACGCAAGCACCATCAAATCGAGATTACCTTCAGACATAGATTATTTATACAATTTATGTATGCACCCTTGCTCAAGAAGTTAGACTAAGCAGCAGCAGCAGCAAAAGAGAGTCATTATTGAACAGCAATTAATACCTCATAATCAAGAGTACTATCCAGGCCAATGGAGTTTCTTGATGTCCCATTCTTCGTCATTACAATCATCAGGTTTAAGTTTCGAGGGACGCGACGACTCCACCTTATCCTCGTCGTCGTCTAAATCAACAAGGTCTTCTTCGGTCTCAGAGTTGAAACTCGTATCGTCGCGTCTTTCTAGATTAAAGTATGGTTGGGGTTGGTTTTTGGTCTCAGGGCTGTCCTTGTGGTCACGATTCCATTGGTTTCGCTCGATTTCTTCGTCAGTGAGACACCATAGAGAGCTTAACGAGGAGGATGGTTGTTGGGTATGTATTGCTGAAGAATAAGAAGAGAGAGAACCAAAGGCTTTTGTCGACTCGGACTTTGAAGCTATCTTCCATGGCTGGGCTCGCTGTTTTTTTTTTGTTTTGAATTTGAAGTAGCAATGGCTTTCTAGGGTTTTTGAAGCTTCGAAATTTATTATGCTGTGTTGACGAATAATTGTATAGGAATCCTGACGGTCACTAAAACAGAGAAGTGTCTTTGGATTTTTCTCTTGCGCTAGAATTTATCAGTTTTTCTTATAGGCCCTTGTTTTTGCGTCTATTCGTCAAATCAGTCCTTTATGAAAATATTTTATTTAATGTACCCTGTAAAGGCTATAATTGTATAATTGTAAATTTAGATTAAATGAATTATTTTGTTTTTTAGAAATTAATAATCTCTGAGCATCTAGACATATAGTATGTACCAATCAATTAAGGGTATCACCCCTAAATTATTGGGTTTGTGACACATTGGATTTGAATTTTATATTTTTAATTTGATGAATTTTATATTTTTAATTTGATGAATTTTAAACTATTATGATTTGTGCAATTATTATTCTTTTATCGATCAATAAGTCAAATTTTGATGGTTGACCACAATATTTTAAAAATTTTAGTTTTTGAGTATTTTGAGTTGAGATTTTTCACACATGTAAATATTTTTATTTATTCATTATTAAAATAAATTAATAATTTTAAATGATCTCAAGGTTTTATCCGAGGTCTTAAAAAAATCATACAATTTTATCTTGATAATCCTAATATGATTTTCAAGATAGTTTAGATAAATTTTGTTTTATATAAAATTATTTTAGTCTTTACGATCTGAGCTATGAATTTTATAATTTAATCCAAGTAAACTTTGTCTATTTTATTGTTTTTATTTTTTTAGATTGATTTTTTTAAATTTTATCATTTAATAATAGGTTTATTAAAAAATAAACTTTATAATTTATTTTATTTGAAATTATATGGTCTTAAAACTCAAATTACAAGTGTAAAAAATTAATTTAGGTTGATCTAAAACAATTCAATATATTATACTATTTATATTTTAAAAAAATATATTACATAAACAGTATACCGAAAAGTTTCAAAATCAAATTATACTTATTTTAATTGAAAAAACAGAATGTGTATTTCTATTTTATTCAAGAAATATTATTTTTAGAGATGCAGTCTTTGTCGAGTAGTGGAAAGACAAAACAGTCTCGTCTGTAAAAAGTCTTTTAGCGTTATCCAAAAATGCCCCACTTAACTAGAAATTAGAAATAATAAAGGATGCTTGCTTGACTCCGATCCCTCTTCCCTTTGTCAGTACAAGTTCAACCCAAGAAACCAACCACTTTTTTGATCAGGCGAGAGAGGGGATATTCAGCTGCTGTTTCTCCAAGCTTTACTTCACTGGAAGTGGAGATGATGAAAGTGTTAATGGTGGTTTTGCTGTTGTTGCTGGGTGGTTCATTATTTGTGGCGGAAGCCAAGTACATGGTTTATAACACTTCACAGGGTATAGTGAAAGATAAGATCAATGTTCACTTGGTGGCTCACACCCATGACGATGTTGGTTGGTTGAAGACTGTTGATCAGTACTATGTTGGTTCTAACAATTCTATCCAAGTAATTAAGATCATAACTCCTTTTCTGGTTCTTATTTTTGTTTAATGTGATATGTTTTCACTTGAGGGAGGCTTATATTTTGATGGGCTGCTTCATCTTTTTTTAATATTTTGATAGGGTGCTTGTGTGCAAAATGTGTTGGATTCTCTTATCCCTGCGCTGTTGGCTGACAGGAATCGAAAATTCATTTATGTTGAACAGGCAAGTATTATTCTTTCCCCATTTACTAATCTTGATGTACATATGGTGTGGTTGGTTAAAAATAACAAAACGAAGACTTTTTGCGATGAGATGAAGCAAAGAGTTGAATTATCTTCCATCATTTCCAAAATGAACAATGTGAACTTTTGGCTTATGTGTTTAGTGTTTCAAAAGTTCATGAATGATGAGGAGTATGTTTCTGTATTGCCTGACATTTGAGCATTAGGCTTTTGTAGACTCCAATAATGGTGGCATTTCAAGAGAAGGGACCCACCTGAATATAATAGAACAATAGGCAGTTCAAATTGGAAAAAGTGAAGTAAAACTTTTTATTCTTCTTAGCATCACAGGAAATTTTAGCATAATCCCTATGTTATATAATAACATTTAAATTGTTTGCATCATAATCAAGATAGATAGCGAATATCTAACCATTGTAACTTCTTGCTAACATGCGTAGGCCTTTTTCCAACGGTGGTGGAGAGATCAGAGCGAGACTATGCAGCATGTAGTCAAGCAACTTGTTAGTTCCGGTCAACTAGAATTCATGTAAAGCACACAGTTATAAGCACTGATCTCAGCAATCTTCTTTCAGCTTCCTTTAAGTCTCAATCAAGTGTTGATTTCTGATTATTCTTCATATACCTTGAATTTGCATGCTGTGTGGGATGCTTCAAGCTGTTATTCATTTTATGAAGAGTTGGCTCTTGATGATGCCTCTGTCTTTGTTGTGTTGTAGAAATGGGGGTATGTGCATGCATGATGAAGCGGTGACACATTATATTGACATGATTGACCAGACGACTCTTGGGCATCGGTTTATCAAAAAGGATTTTGGTGTGACTCCAAGAATTGGTTGGCAAATTGATCCTTTTGGTCATTCTGCGGTGCAGGCTTACTTGTTGGGAGCTGAAGTAAACCTATTTATCCCTAACCTCATTTAGACCTCTAAACTTTTGTGTGGTGTGTGTGTGTGTGTCCGCATGAGTGTGGATATGTGAATTTACATCTGTATCTGTTTTAGTTTTATTTTTCCAGCTTCATAACAGCATAAGGATATTTTTTTGAATCTTCATGTAGATTGGATTCGACTCTCTTTTCTTTGGCCGGATAGATTATCAAGATAGGGCCAAGCGTAAAAATGAGAAAAGTCTTGAAGTTGTCTGGCAAGGTTCCAAGAGTTTTGGTTCGTCTGCACAGGTGAACAAAATGTATAGGTTTAGGCTTATCAGCATATAACTGGTTTGAGTTAGATGATCATATTGCATGCATAATTCAATCATTTGGTTATGTTATTGCCTATAGAGATCTATCTTTAGTTTCCTCTGTTCCATATATGTTGTTGCTGAGAAAATGTTCTTTCATATTCACCCTTATCTTCTTGTGCAATGGTTGTAGATTTTTGCTGGTGCTTTCCCGGAAAACTATGAGCCTCCTCCTGGTGGTTTCTATTTATGAAGTCAATGACCCTTCACCAGTTGTTCAAGTAAAGCATAAGAAAAAGCTGATCCTTTGTTTTTTGAATCCCTTGAATATTCACTAGTCTGCGGTGTTAATTTTGTTTTCTCATCCTCTGAAGGATGACATCAATTTGTTTGATTACAATGTTCAAGAACGAGTCGATGCCTTTGTTACTGCTGCAGTATCACAGGTAAAATGGTGATCTGTGTAAATCTATAGTTATTTATGTTGATGCAAAACAAATATTGAACTTTATCCTATAATGTTTCTATTTATTACACCCAAGTCTGAAAATAAATGTTAAAATTTCTGGTTAGCTATGGAGAAAAGCTCAGTTTAAAATTCTTTAGAGATGAAGAGTGTGTATCATTTCACAAGTGTCCTCTGTTAGTTGTTCTAACATAATTTAATCTCTTCTCAGGCTAATATAACACGAACAAATCATATAATGTGGACCATGGGAACAGATTTTAAGTATCAGTATGCACATTCATGGTTCCGACAGATGGACAAGCTGATTCATTATGTCAACATGGTATGTTTTCCATATTAAGTTCTTAGAAGGCTTTTCAACTAATTTTATACCATAATTACCATCACACAATGCTTTTCATGTCCACAGCACTTCCACAAAATGGTAACTGTGGTGTTGGATTTTTTCTTTTTTTTCTAAGGGCAGTGAATGATGATATTGCTTTTGGTCAAATGAATCCATGACTTTGTTAGACAATTCGTTCACCCATGAAATTAGGCAAGTTAAACTAGTGATCACTAAACAAAATAATGTCTGGTGGCATTTATATGCAGAAGTAGTGTGACACTCTTCTAAAAGGTACATGTCTCTTCGTCAAAGCTTTAATCGTCTCACTGGAAGGTTAAATTCCATTTCAGTGGGACCTTAAGGCTGAAGCCCGCATATCAAAACCAATCAGGGTCGAGGAGTCTATGAATATAAACATCATCTGTGTGATGCTGAATTCATCTCAAGGGATAATGCTAGATGCCTCCTTGGATAAGTTGAGGTGCTAGACGCCTCAGATTATTTTTCATCTGTGCTTTTCATGATCAAAATTTAATGGTCTGATAGCAAGGATCTATATTTGCATTCCCTTATGGTTACACGTCTCTACATTATCATGTTTTCTGAGTTTGTCACTTCTACATGGTTTTCTCTGAATGCTTCTAGGATGGACGTGTCAATGCTCTCTATTCTACACCATCCATTTACACTGATGCAAAACATGCTACAAATGAGCACTGGCCAGTAAAGACTGAGGACTTTTTCCCGTAAGCTCAATCCTGAATGTTTTTATAACCCATTTGCTGGTCATTCTTTCACTTTGAACAACATTAAGAACTTGAAGCATGTGCCCTTCCAGGTATGCAGATCATGCAAATGGTTACTGGACTGGATACTATACAAGTAGACCTGCCTTGAAACGTTATGTCAGGATGATGAGTGGCTATTACTTGGTATCCATTAATATGACTGTTTTGAATTGTTAAAATTTACATGCTGCCGTGGTACAACACAGTTTCCAGGCTATAATCTTGTACTTCTAATGAATCCACTCTCTCTCAGGCTGCAAGACAATTAGAGTTTTACAATGGGAGGAGCAATTCAGGACCGAACACAGACTCATTAGCAGATTCTCTTGCCATTGCTCAGCATCATGATGCTGTTACTGGTACAGAAAAGCAACATGTTGCTAATGATTATGCAAAACGATTGTCAATTGGCTACACCGAGGTGAAAATTTTATTTAACCATTTCAATTTTCATGGTAATCTTGTTTCTCCACTTCTCTCTTTGAATATTTAGTTGATAATTCATTACATCTTTGCAGGCTGAAAAGTTAGTTGCATCTTCACTTGCTTGCTTGGTGGAGTCTGCATCACATACTGGATGTCAGAGGTCAACTACTAAATTTCAACAGGCAAAAACTCATTATCTCTTCAGCTTGATTAGCCTACAATTCAATGGCTTGTTACTAGTATGAATGAATCATTACCTGTCCCTTTCCATTCTTCATCTTCTTTTATGTTTCCATGCAGTACATAGGACAACTGTGTTTCATATGATAATGATATTGTTATCTATCATGCACTGCATCTTTACACTCACTGAATGAGCCCATAACAACTAGGTTAATCAGCTACTAATTTGAAACTTCTGAATAAAAATGCGTGGCTTACTCTCTAATCTACTGTAGCGTCTGATATTTGCTCCTTTTTTTCTAAGGAAAAGGACAGATTTTGATCATTGAAAGTTGATAATTAGCAATGAGCATAAAATAATGGTAAAAAAAAACTCTCCATAAAATGAATGATGATATTATTTCTTTGGAGTTGAAATTGAAACCAAAATGAACTTCACATTTACATCTTCCATTTCTTTTTTCCCAGTGCCCGCTTCTGAATATAAGTTACTGTCCTGCATCAGAAGTAGATCTATCTCAAGGGAGAAACTTGGTAAGGACATATCTCATTCTTCAACATTGTAATTAACCACAAACTTTTTTCGATGAAATACATAATCTATATATCTTCTTATACTGTAGATTGTTGTTGTCTACAATTCACTTGGATGGGCGAGAGATGATGTAATTCAATTTCCTGTGAGTAGTTCTATTCTAATCTCTCTTTTTTGTTGAACTTTAAGATGGTGATCTGCCAATTCTTGCTGACAGTTTCTGTTTCTTTTAACAATATTTTTGGGAAAAATCCTCTGAAAAAACTTAACCTATCAAAATGTTGGCTGCATTATGAGTTAACTGTTTCCCTTGCACATGAGCCTTACTCCACAAAAAAACAAAAAAACATCCCAACATGCAGAACTAATAATTTGCAAGGTCTAGCATGATTAAAAGACAAGAGTCCATACTATGGTTTGGTGTTAAACAACTAATTATCTGCCTGAAAGTTTAATCTGTCAAATTGTGGGAAAAGGTAATCACATCAGTGTGATTTAACGTAATCTAAACTGGGGATTCATGCAATATGTGTGAGAATAATAAAATGCTGAATGTTTTGTATATTGAATTTTCTTGACAGTAACTGTTTCTTGGCTCCTTTAACTTTTTGAAATATTAGAGGTAGTCATCCTTTACAGGATGTATATATATGTGAGTGTATTCACATACAGCTGTTATGCAAGAATCATGTATACCACAAATGGAGTTTGTGCATCTGGTCTCGTGTTATTTGTATTTGGAGAAGGGGTTGTTTTTCTGGAGCAGTATGCATCATTGCTTTTGGGTAGAGATCATACTAACACCTTTATAATAAGTATGTCAAACTTTGGCTAATATAAATAGATTGGCCTGTTTTTTTACTTATGACTTACAGTATCTAATCTACTGTAGGTCCTCGATGAAAATGTTACTGTTCATGATTCTGAGAAAAGAGAAATTTTGTCACAAATTATTCCAATAGCAGATGCCTTTACGGGCTTGAGGAACTCACATGTTAATGCATACTTGGGTAGAACCCCAGCGGAGACGCCTAAAGTATTGGCTTGCATTTACAGTTTCTGTTCCACCTTTTGGTTTCAGCACTTATTCCATCTCAAGTGCCAAAAGGGCAGGTTAGTTACTATAGCTTCCAATAAGCTTGCAATGTAGCTCAAACTTGAAGCCCATTTCATAAAATTTATTGATATTAATTTTGCTATGCCAAATGTTTCACTTGGGTTTGTAGGTGCTCGTTCGAGTAAATCATCTGTATACACATTTAGAAGTGAGAAATCTACTGTTGAAGTTGGCCAAGGAAATTTGATGCTTACATTTTCTGCAAAAAAAGATGCTAATTATGTTAACAGCAGAAGCTCAGTATGTGATGAACAAACTTACTGCCACTTTCTCTATTCTGTGTTTTCCTGAACAATTTGTGGCAGTTAGAATTGTTCTGGCATTCTTGTTGCCAGTGTTTTAAGAAGCTTTCTTATCATATATCATATGATTGTATAAAATATATGTTTCTAATGCACATGTTCCAACTTTGAAGGTTAAGGAATCAGTTGAACAGTCATTCAGTTTTTATCCTGGGTACAATGGAACTGAATAATGATAAAGATCCACAGGTAAACATGTAGAAGAAATTCATCTTTCAACTTCTGTCTTCTCATTCTGAAAGTTCATGATCTCAATTAAATCTAATAATTAGACTACCCATTTCCAAGTCAATATCTTATATTCTTTTTTATTACAATTTTTCAAGAATTCTGGGGCATATATCTTCCGTCCAAATGGAACATTTCCTATAAAGCCCTGAAATCCCAGGTTTGTGCTCCTTCTGATATGCTTTCACTCACAGGAACAAATAATTGTGGTGCTCTAATCGGTGTTAAAAGTTTCAGGTTCCTTTGACTGTTATGCGCGGACCTGTTTTAGATGAAGTACATCAACAAGTCAGCGAATGGATATACCAGGTGCAGTTTTTGGCTGTATGGTTGCTGTCCATGTTTGATTTATTTCTTTCATCAGACCCTTCTTTTGTTTGACTAAACAAACTTTCACAACAATTTATGAATGAAATGAATATATTGAACTTGAATTAAGAATGATGTCATTTTCAAAAACCAATGAAGCCACTTCTGAATGAATACACCTGTAAAATTCCATGACTGGAAAAGAAACGTTCAGTCTTCGAAACGAGCTCTGTATGCTTGTAGAACTTCTTGAAATCTGCTGGTTTGGTGTTAATTTTAGAAGTTTTGGATGTTCTCCTCGTTTCTCCTGCTTGGATTAGGTCTATGATTGCATGAGAATTTTCTTTTTTCGTCTAATGCATTACAAGGGAAATGTCAAAACCCTTTGTCCATTGTTATTCCTCAGAAATGTTCCAAAGCTATCATAACCTTCTGTAATTTTACATGAAATGGTGGTTAACATAACTTGAATTCATGCAATGATGCTTGAAATCACATAATAAAGAAAACTTAGTTTCCAATTCCAATCACTTACCTTTTCGTTTCATGTGCTGAGCATCTTTTGTCAGGTAATTTTTTGGGGGAAATGCTTTTGTTTAGTTGAAAAGATTGAGGCAAATCATGTGATAAGCTGTTCTTCCCTTAATGAACAATGTTTTTAACATTTATGCAGATCACTTTTACCCTTAATTTACATGCTTTACATGCAGATCACTTTTACCCTTAATTTACATGCTTTACACACATGCAGATCACCAGATTATACAAGGGGAGAGAGCATGTTGAAGTTGAGTTTATTGTAAGTGAAACAGATGGGTACCTAATTTTGACTAGCAGTTTTTTTTACGTGGTTTTACTGACAGTATCTGCCATCTCAGGTTGGGCCCATACCTGTTGAAGATGGAATTGGAAAAGAAGTTGCAACTCAAATCACAACAACAATGGAAACCAATAAAACATTTTACACAGATTCTAATGGACGTGATTTTATCAAAAGGGTAAAACGTTGTTCTGCTTACTTAGGCTCTGTTTGCCATTGTGGTGCAGTGCGGTTGGAGATGCTTTTAGTCTGACTGCAAGTTCAAAAGTTTGGTTTTCATTGCTTAAACCTGTTTTTCATCTCAAATTGTGGTAAAAACTTGGGTTTAGGTAAAGCTAAGCTAAAGCTACAATTTGTAGCTTTTTTTAAACTGCAACCACAAAAGCTAGAATAATGCCAAACACACATTTAATACCCTGGCTTTCATCTCCATGCCCAAAATGATTGTTGGCTTAAATTTTTAATCAGTTCTCAACAATGTTATGGCCTCTAATTTGAAAATAGGCATGAGCATTCCTGAATGGAAGGATTCATTAATCCAAATCATTGGCTTATGCTAGCCTGTTATTGGACTACTTGCTTCCTTGCATTGATTTTTTTATTTATTTCTGATTGTTGCAAGCACTGAATAAACTAAAGAATTCACCTATTCTGCAGATTCGTGATTATAGAACAGACTGGGACCTGGAAGTGAATCAACCATCTGCTGGAAATTATTACCCAGTATGTTACTTATACTTATCCAGTATGTTACTTATACACTATCCATCTTTTATCTCAAAACGTGTTGTGTCTTGCATACAGTTGGCAGTAATGAGACTTAATTATTTGAATTTTCTTTATTAGAGACGTGTGTGGTGGATATGGTAGGTGTGGGAGAGGAGATGAGAGAGAAGAGGAGATGAATGGAGGTTGTGGTCTGTTAGGCACTAAACAGACTTACACCTATATACAATCACATAGGTACCCTTACAGCTCCCACTCAAGATGATGCATTGAGGTCTCTCATGTCTTGTGAAAACATAGAAGAAGAAAACAAATATTTTTTTTCTGCTTTTACAATCATCAATCTATCCTTTATATACAAGATAGGAACTCTATATAGGAAAGTAGACTAATTAGGATCCCTACAATTAGTACCCTATATAGGAAAATAGACTAATTAGAATCCCTATAATTAGGCTGTACATTACTTTCTTATTATGTGATATTTACAGCCTGTAACATCTTGCAAGCAATGGAATGAAACAACCTATTACTAAGGCCTTTAAGAAAGATATTAGCTAACAATCTCTATACTCTATGAAAGTTACAGCAAGCACGAGCCCAAGCAAGATAATTGGTTCCATCTACTTTTTTATTTTTAAAATATTATTCCATCTAACGTGAGAGGACTAATTTGGAGAGGGGGTTTGAATGCTTCTGTGTATAATTTATGTTTACTGATTTTTGTGCAATGTGGTTTATAATAGTATCCATATGTTATTTTATTTTTTGTAATTTGTCTCTGCGGTGTCCATGCCAATGGAAAGTCATCTGCTTTTCAGGGAGTGATATCCCCTCCTTTAACTTATGCTTCATTTCACACTGGTCTCTTCAGATTAATCTTGGAATTTATTTCCAAGATGACAAGAAGGAATTTTCAGTTCTGGTGGATCGAGCACTCGGAGGATCTAGTCTGGTGGATGGACAAATAGAGCTGATGCTCCATAGGTATGTTATCACCTTTCCAATGCCCATTATGTCATTGCTCATGAGCAATTCTCTTGACTGTCTTGAAAAGTAGCCATTGTGGTTAATAGGATACTCAAGGACAAAAACATTTTATGTGAGCTTGTGGATCAAATTTGGATTGTTTTCAAGGCCACTATGTAATGGAATGGAGTGAAATTGCAGCTTAATACAGTGTAGGAGTTGTTCTTCTATTGCATGAATAAAACATGAATGGGTATAATTCTTGGCCATATCATTCTTTGCATGTATGTTATTGGAGATTCCCTTTGCCATGCAGGAGACTGCTACTGGATGATTCCAGGGGTGTTGCGGAGGCTCTTAATGAAACTGTATGTGTCCTTGATCAATGCAAGGGATTGACGGTAAGCAAATTGACTGACGTTGGAACTGGCAATAAGTTTTTTCTTAGGGCCTACACCTTGATGTGATTATGATTGATTACCTTCTATCTTTTTCCTTCTTTTTTAATTTTTTTTTTATGGAATTCTGTTAACATGTCTCATCCATGTCATTATGGTTCAAATAGCAACCTCAAGTTCTTGTAAGATATTATTGTGTCCATCCTTTAAAGAATCAGTTAAATTGACAATTGCCATTGACCTTTGCATAAAAAACCTCCTTTTAACATGTCCAATATGAAGTATATATTTACTGAAATTAGTATCTAGCTCTCACTTGCTCTTTGATTTGCAGATTCAAGGAAAATATTATTTCAGAATTGACCCTATAGGAGAAGGTGCTAAATGGCGTCGCTCTTTCGGCCAGGAGATATATTCACCCCTCCTACTAGCGTTTCTCTGAAGAGGTGAAATTATAATCAAAATAGAAAAAGCATGATTAGATGGATTCACCCCTCCTGCTACCCCTTTGCTGAAGATTGTGAATTGGTTTCTTGAAACGTAATTTGTTCTGGCAGGATGGAGATAAGTGGATGAATTCTCATGTGACCACTTTTTCTAGCTTTGATTCTTCCTACAGTTTACCAGATAATGTTGCAGTTTTAACTCTCCAGGTATTGAAGCTTCATATATGGTGACGAGATCACCATTACTGTTTCCTTAACATTGTAGCTCTCATAAGATACAGATGAGGAATGACAAACAGTCTTCTAGAGTTTAAGACAATAATTTCTTTTCCCAAAACAGAGAAATTAAAAAGAATGACATGCAAGCTTCCTTTTGCTAACACTTCCTTTTCTAACTTGATATTCCATTTTTCTTTTTCTAACATACTTTATCTATTTCATCGAATTATGCAGGAGCTTGATGATGGAAAAGTTCTCCTCCGTTTAGCTCATTTATACGAGGTTTTAATCTCTCTTCTATTGCAGTCTTGCATTTGCTTTTAGCACCTCATTTATTTAATCAGGAATAAGGTTTTCAGCATCTTCATGTTCTTTGAGGCTTTCTGTTTTAAATTTTTTTCATCAAACATTGGGCAGACTACTCAACGCAACTGGGCATCAATCCTAACTGGTTGAGTTTGGCCACATGGATTAACCTCTTCCATTTAGTGCTGTTATGGGCTAAACTTTCTTTAGTTATTCTGGTCCTAAATCAGTCCCTTACTCATCAGTCCATGTCTTTTGGGTGTGTAGAGATTTTTCCTTTCTTGTTCTCTCCCCAATACTCAAGTTTCATAAACTTTTCCATCTCAAAGGCCATCCTCCTTTAGCTTATTCTCAATAGGTGGTCATTTTGACCTTCCTTGTCATGTATATATACTCATTCTCATTTTTTCTACCTCATACTTTAGCTTTCTCATCTCAGTGCTTATTTTATAAATATGCTGCCTCTTCACCGACCAAAATTATGTAGTGTAGAGGTTTTTCTATAATTCAAGGCTCCTGTTGTTCTTTATATTTTAACAACTGTTTTGATTGCATGAGGAATATTTTCCTCAATGTTCTCTTCGTGAATAATAGAATCTAGGTATGTTAGGTGGTCAAGTTATAGCATTTCTATTTCATCTAGGCCAACAATCTCCCCTCCCTGGAGTAGCAACGGCTACCTGAAATTTGTGCAGAAATCATAAATGCTTTCTGGGATAGAAAGTAGCATATTGTTCATCTGTCTTGTGAGCCTGACTTCACCAAAGGGATGCTCCTACTATAGTCAATCCAGTGGGCGCAATGCATTTGGAAATCTTCAATGACTAGACTAAATTCCTTATTAATAGTATGGTTAGCTTTGGTAAACCATCTGACAGATAATCCTGTCAACAAGGTTTAACCAGTTCCTATTATGAATTTCTTCTTTAGACAAGGATTTAACAGGAACATCTTGATTTAAATGATCTATATTATGATGGTAATATCCAACAGGTTTCTTTTTTCTTCAGAAGAAACAGATTCCCGAACTTTCACAGTATTCATTTCCCGTCAGTCAATCTTTCTATAATTCAATTGAAGCTATATATCCATCCTTCTATGAAATAGCAGCGATGTTTAGCAGAATTGATTGCATTTCACTGTCCATAGATTTGAATTTATCATCCACTACGTTTATAATTTGAATTCTAATTCTAATCTATTTCCATGGCTTCATGAAATATTTGAAGATGGGAGAGGACAAGGATCTTTCGGTGATGACAAGCGTAGAACTGAAAGAAGCTGTTCCCTAAAAAGAAGGTAGAACAAATAGTATCCTTCCCCCAACTACTGCCAGTCACCAGCTGTGTATACATATAAATGTAATGTACATAGTATCATCTCGATAATCTTGCAACCCTGTTTCTCATCAGATCGGCAAAGCCGTAGAAATGAGCTTATCTGCCAATCAAGAAAGGGCCGAAATGGAGAAAAAGAGGCTTGTCTGGAAAACAGAAGGATCATCAAGAAAACAAGCAGTGCTGAGGGGTGGACCTGTTGATCCTGCAAAACTGGTGGTGGAACTTGCTCCGATGGAAATCCGCACATTTGTTATTGACTTCGATGACAAGGGCCACCATGTTTTTGCAGCATGAAATGCTCCACACATAATAAATCCTCCCTGCTAATTCGAGTCGATTTTGTGAACATTTTCGAGGTCTGAGATGGGTGTTCTTCCTTTCACCCCATGCGTTTTGCTCTCAAGAATTGCTCACTTGTATGTGTTAGTTTAGGCCACCCTCTGCTTCTTAACATGGGATCATGAAATCATGTTGTCCAGGGAAACAGAGGTTGTCAGAAATAAAGTTGTTTCTTTCCCTGTTCACTCCAAGAATTTTTTTCTTCCAGAATTTTGAAAACAACTTTTAAAAATACAGAAAATAGAGAATAATATTAATAATAATAGAAGAACTAACAATTTAAAATAGCTAGTGAAATATGGAAAATAGTTTCCAAGACAAAAAAAAAAAAAAAATGCAGATAGCCATTGACCACATAGCTCTCAACTGAGGTTTATTTATGTCTTCCTCTCTCAAAAGAAATCTTATTTTTTGGTGATTAAAAATACTCTTCAAACGAGATATAAAGAACGGTGAGGTGAGGTTTTCGGGGTTATTTGACAAAACTTTTAAAAAATGGTTTTGAAAAAAAAATATTTTTTTTTATTTTTTAATTAATTTATTTTTTCTTATGTTTTTATATTATTTGTTTTAATGTGTTAATATTAAAAATAATATTAAAAAATAATATTTTAATATATTTTTAAACCAGAAATATTTCAAAGAACAATCGTTACCACCCTAGTAAACATTCAAAACAATACACCTGCTCCTTTTCCATACCGAGATCATTTTTTTTTTTCAAAGATCTAACTCAATGAAGATGAAAAGGGAATATCCTCCTGTTTTGCAGGTCCAGTGCCCATCCATCAGTCCACCCGAGAAATAGCTTGCTCTGGACAGCGAACGTCACCGTATTGTCATGGTGTAATCCAAAATTGTCAATTTAGTTTCGGATGGTAATTTATTTTTTCAATTCGAACAAAAATATTTCGGTTTTAGATTGTTTTAGTCTGCTGTCTGCTGTTTCGGGGCTATACTATTTAATTTAAAAAATAGTTTCTAAAAATAAAATTATTTAGAATTGTGTAATTTAATCTAAAAAACACAATAAAATAATTTTTGTGAACAAAATTATGAACATATATAATATTATGAGAATGTCATCATCAATCTCGCAAGGTCATTGCATTCTCTGATTGCTCTGAAATTTTAATATAATACATATAAATATGTCAAGTGACTCCTCGTAAAATTTTATCTCAATCTAACGATTCGGATTAAGAGATATGATTGATATTGTAAAATTAATTATTATTTAAAAAATATTATTTAGCCGAAACAGGACAGACGAAACAAACCAAAACGTTTCTATTGGTATTTGGCCGAAAAATCTAGAATGTACCAAAATTTAAACTGAGATAAAAATAATATTATTTTATCTTTATATTTTTTTAACTGATACCAAACAAACATTTCAGCAGAAACAGATTAAAATTATCAACCCTGGAGTAATCCATGCATAAAACAACAATAGCATTCAAACACGTTGAATAATTCTATACCTAGATTCCGGCCTCCTTTTCCTTTTTCTTTTTTTTTTCTCATTAAAAAAGAAATAGAACAGACAAGCAGAAAATTCAAATCGTCAACCATTTTTATAACGCCATGCAGTTCAGCAAGTTGCGTTTGGCTCTTTCGGCCGTCCGACTCCCCCCCACACTTAAAAAACATGCTGCTACTATTTTATTAGTGTATATTATATATCAGTCCCTGTTTTTTTATACTTTTGCATGTTAGTTTTTTAAATTTTAAAATTCATTAATTAGTCCCTCAAACATAACTAGTAATCCGTTTTTATACTCCATTACCTTTTTTTAGAAAAAAATGCACTTTTTGGTTTTATATTTTAAATGCATGTGAGGCTAGAAAAGAATTGGAAAAAAATGAAGGATATTTTAGAAAGAAAAAAAACAATGAAATTGTTATGGAAAACTAACAGTTTCATAATAGTTTACATATGGATTTTTTTTTGTAACTTATTTATTGGTGAATTTTCTATGACAATTCAATTTATTTTTCTTCTGAATATTCTTCTTTCACAGTTAAATTTTCCCACGCTCATTACAAAAAAAACAGCAGCAGAAGCCAACTCTGGTCAAGGGACCAATTAAAGATTCAAAGCAAAACGAGACTAGATTAAAATTTTAAAAAAGAAACAGGGACTAAATTATAGTTTATCACCCAACAAAACAAACATGCAAGTATATAATTAACTTGATGTAACATTCAAAGAAACATAGAGACAGTAGCGGTAGGAGTGCTTGGTCTCTCGTAACAGACTAAACTAGTTGTAGCAGTAAGTACTCTGAATGTCACTTTCTCTTCTTGTCAGAAGAAGAAGAAAGAAACAGTAGCAAGATTCTGGTGACTGCCTTGTATTGGGAAGATGAAGAAGAGATACAGAAATGGGGAAACATGGGATTTCGAACATGAAATTGGGGTGTTGGGTGACAGGGAGGTGATCTTAGGATTGGACGGTGGAACTACGTCTACCATTTGCATTTGCATGCCGATTTTCCCCTTTTCTGATCCTTTTCCCGACCCTCTTCCCGTTCTCTCTCGAGCCGTCGCCGGTTGCTCCAATCACAAAAGCGTTGGCGGTCAGTTTTATTTTTATATATATATATATATATATATATATATATATATATATATATATATATATATATATATATATATGGTGGTGCATTTTCTAGAATTTTATTATTATTAATGGGCGTTGAGATATTTGGCTTTGTGATCAGAAACTGCTGCTAGAGAGACGCTGGAGCAAGTTATGGCTGATGCTCTTTTAAAGTCGGGTTCTAATCGCTCTGCAGTTCGAGCTGTTTGTCTATCTGTTTCCGGCGTTAATCATTCAACTGATGAGCTGGGAATTTTGAATTGGCTTAGGTGATTTTCTCTCTTAGTTTTTTGAAATTTAATTTACATGTATTTTCTGTTCCTCTAATTGAAATCTCCTTGCACTACAAGGAGCTTACTTGTTTTGCATCTTGCAGCTTCAGTTATCTTGTCTTTACAATCACAGTATTGCTTTGAGTCTTTTTAGGTTGTTCCCTATGATTGGTTGTCCATTGACTTTAGTATCTATTTGAAATCTGTTAAATAACCATTTCATCTAAAAATTTAAGTTGTTAGGTGATTTATATTATTCTCTGACACTACCATCAAGTGAAAACTCTTTGGGTTTGAAACTTGCACACAGACCCACACTACATTGTGCTTGATTTTTATCAAATAGATTGGGGTGATGAGATTCGAACTCGTGACCACTGGATCAACAAAGCTCTGATACCATGTTAATGAATCATCTCACCTAAAAACTTAAGCTATTAGGTGAGGGTCCAGAATATGATTTATATTATTCTCTAACAAAATCTTCTTTTTTTTATTTTATTTCTGCAGGGAAATATTCCCAACTCATGTGAAGCTGTATGTTCAGAATGATGCTGTTGCAGCTTTGGCAAGTGGCACGATGGGAAAGCTCCATGGATGTGTTTTAATTGCCGGGACAGGAAGTATTGCTTTTGGATTCACAGAAGATGGTAGACAGGCTCGGGCTGCTGGTGCAGGGCCGGTCCTTGGTGATCGGGGAAGGTATATAAGCTAGAATGTGTTTTCATTTCTCTCCCCTCCCCTCCTCTCTTGTGTGAAACTGTGAATAGTAACCTTAGGGTATTGCAACTAAAAGAATTTGGGCATAAAAGAAAAGGAAGTGAAAATGATAGCAGGAAGATCACAGACATTATAACAATGAAAAATGTTCTTTATTTATGGTGCTAGATGGTGCCTAGAAGCATGAAACTTCATCATATTTTAAACAGCATGAATTTCTTGGTCCCGGAGAAGAAAGAAATTTTTTTCCTGATAAAATTACTAGTAATTCAGAATTTAAATTTCCCTCTTTTATGGAATCTTTAGCTAACTGGACATGATTGGAAAGTACTTGTCTTTATTATATTTTCCTTCGAAGAGGATATCATATCCCCCTTCCATTGACATGCTCTTTCACTCTGATACAATTTTTTCTTCTTATCCTGAAACTGTTACCTAGAAATGGAGATGGCAACCTTCAACAAACCAAACAGTATTAACGAGTACAAATAGGAGGCTGGAATTGACATTTAAATAACTTGGTGGTTAAACATCAGCTGCATTTGGCAAGATCTCGGTGCATAAAATCAACTGTCTTTCTAATTGCTCTGGTCATCTAATGCTAAATTAATTTCTGCTAGTTTTATTCATTACTAGATGATTCATAGTATAACATTTGAGAATAGCTTTATCTTTGTTTTTCAATTCTTTCCGAAGGTTTTTAATGATAGCTACAATAGGATTCGTAACCGTTTTTGTTTCTTCTCATATAATTATTGTTCTTGAGTGAATTTAACATGATATTGTTTTTATTCTCCTGCAGTGGATATGGAATAGCTGCCCAGGCATTAACAGCAATAATAAGGGCTTATGATGGTCGTGGTCCTGTAACAATTCTTTCATCTAATATTTTGCAGATACTTGGTCTTTCTTCCCCTGATGAACTTATTGGGTATATATTCCAACACAACACCATTGTCCTCTTAACTCTTATAAATTGCGGTTTACTGTTTTTGAAGCTTAAAACCCTTACAGCAAAGCATGATGCTCGCAGAATATTAAACCTTCGTTACCGAAGTGCCAATGGATGAGACCACTTGGCACTCTTTTTGCATCTTACCCTTTTCTTTCACAAACCAAAATATGGAAACAAAAAAAAAACTAGTTCTGTGTTGTATCCCTATCTTTTCATAGCATTGGTCCTTCACGGTTCTTGGTTTATGTTATGACATAACATGTTCGTGGAAATACATTGTCAGTATGTTTCATGTTTGTCCAATATTCTGACAAGAAAACATTAAATGGGGTTCACTAGATTTCTTTCCAGTGACATGTAAATGCATTTCGTGTCATGTATCTTGGCTGGTTGACTTCTGACATGTTGTTCATATGATACACTGACAAAATCAGATATGTTACTGAATAAGATACTGGATCTCTCTTGGAATTTAGGTGGACTTATGCAGATCCATCTTGGGCTCGCATTGCAGCTCTTGTACCTGTCGTTGTGGCCTGTGCAGAGGCAGGAGACCGAGTTGCTCATGAGATCTTGCAAGATTCAGTTGAGGAGTTGGCCCTGAGCGTAAAAGCTGTTGTTCAAAGACTCGGCTTGTGTGGTGAAGGTGTGGCATTGCCAACTAAAACTAATGCACAAATAAATTCTTTTGAATCATTTGAAATATGATTGAGTGTTTGCAACTATTACTTCTCAAAGTAACATATCATTAGAACTATAACAATGCAGTGGTGAAATGTCGGTGCTCACGAGGAGTGGAAAGAATGACTTGCCATGATTTCAGGCTTTTATAGATTTATACCAAACCTTCAGTTTCATTGTAGGGCTGGAAGGATTGGTGAAACACATTCTAGTTCAAGCTAGTTAACAAATCAATGATTTTTATCATACAGTTTGGATAATGAGGAAACTCTCTGATAGGAAAATTAAGTTCAGTTTAGATTGTAATTTTGACGTGGCGATTTGACAGTTGATTCTCTTGTGCCTGCTTTCGTTTATCCTTACATTGCCTTCAGGTTTTTTGAAAACCTGCTCATTAAGTGTGATGTGTATATCCTATTTAAAATTAAAAACTATTATCTGCTACAAAGAACTTACAAATTACCATACTTTCTCTCTCAGGATGGTTCTACCATATTTTCTTTGTATTTCCTGTACTCATTCTGATCTTGCATAAATATCGTTGCAGATGGAAAAGGTTCTTTTCCCCTTGTCATGGTTGGCGGTGTTCTAGAAGCAAATAACAAGTGGGATATAGGAAAAGAAGTTGTAAACCACATTTCTAAAAGCTACCCTGGTGTTCTTCCAATTCGCCCAAAGGTAATCATATTTTGCTTTGTTCCAATGAGATTTTTTCTGATTAACAACCAACCTATCGTGTTTCCAGATACATCCGCCTGCTCCTAACTAAATTAGTGTGGCTATAAGAATTAACTGCAGAGATTGTTTCTTATAGAAACTATGAAACTGTTGAAATACCATTTATGAATGGAGATTGAGTGTGGAATAATCAAAAAAAAACTATGTAGAAAAGGCTGGACTTCTGTAGCATGACCCTAATTTCACAAGTAATTGTCATCTTTGATATTGTCTACCGAATAAGGGAAGCAAAATTCTGGCAGACCATGAAGCTGCATTTCCTGTTGGGAGCCATGTAGGTTAGACAACACCAATAGGAAGCTGGATCCTGGTTGTAATGTATCCAGACAACACAATAACCATGTTATTAAAAGTGTCCCCAAGGAACGTGGTGTGGTGGCAGAGAACTTGCGATCTGCACAGTAGGTCTCGAGTTCAAGTCAGGGCGTGCACCCCTTGTAAGAGTCCGGGACAGCCGGGGTTTTAATCGATCACCTGGACCTACAAAGTACGCTTTCCGAGAGGTGGAGTTTCCTCAAATCCAAAAAAAAATGTCATTAGAACTTATTTAACTAGTAAATGGGACATAAATCAATTTCCTAGATGAAAATTTCAACTTATCAATTAAACTAAATCCATGTTAATTTGGGATGCCCTTATTAAACTTTCTAGAAATGCTTGATCTAGGATATTTTTATGCAAAAAGTTATTGGATAAATTTTTTCTTCTTCTTTATATTAACTTATTTATATGCTCTTGAACGTAGGGGCGCAAACCTGCATTGCTGAAAACTTCATATTAAGAACATCTTGTGCAGTTAGATTAATGCCAGTGTATTTGGAAATACATGCCGACTGCTTTTTCAATTTCATTTTCTTTTCAGATAACTTTTCTTTTCTTTTCAGACATTGGACAATACCTTGTATCTTAATCTTACTAGACTAGTACTGTTATTTATTTAGACTAATACAGATTTCATTTTGGTATATTTTTTTTTCTTTTTAAATGATCAGGTTGAGCCTGCAGTCGGCGCAGCATTGTTAGGATGGAATTTCTTATTGAAAGAATCTCACATGGAGCCCTGCAAAACATCAGAAGAGTGGAACTGTACAGTTGCAAGGCCATGATATGGTCGAGCATATTTGCTGGATACTGTGGTCTGCCAGGATAATTTTTTCCGCAATAATTTTTGTTGCCATTTTCATTGTCAATTCTGGCTTCCTGTGTAAAAATAGTTGCTTCCGAAAGACGAATGCATAGAGCTTCCTGCGTTTTGATGCAACCAAACAAGCCATTAAAGATAGTGCTTTTCTGCAAATGATTTTTCAGAAGCACAGCCGCATTATTTTTGCTCAACAGAAGAAACCATTATCCAGAAGAATTGCTCGATAAATAACCTCTTCCCATTTCATTTATCAACTTCTGTTTCAATAATCATTGTGGACAGAATAAAGGTGTCAATCATAGTTCCATGAGGAAGAGAATCAATGATTCTTCAGTAATCTATAGGCTAATTAATTACATTGGAGTGGGAAAAATACGATATTTACGGATCATTTCTCATTATTGGAGATTGCCTCTGGAAGTTTAAAAGTGGGAGGCTTATCGACACCCTTCCTTGAGTACTCCCTCCATCTTCGAGCTGCTGCCGCGGCTCTTCTTGCTCTCTCTTTTGTTTCTTCCTCTGCATAAAATACCATGCCAACGTTGGTTTACTTGCTGGCAGAAAACTTATGTCTGGGCAGATGATTCATACTCATTGTAAAAGAATAATATAAACCATATGTCTCATCTAACAATTTAAGTTTTGAGGTTGGTTGAGATGGTTCTTTGTAAATACATATGCATAATCAAAATCATTGTTTCATACCAAAAACCTAAAATTGCAAGCTCTTCTACAATCACTATAGAGCCAAATAAGCATCCATATAATATATTTAGTTTCAGTATTGTGCTTTGACCACATGCCTTCTTATTTTACTAAACGAACATTTCATATAGAACTTGTGACAGCCAAAACACAGCAAACTGGCATTTTGTGGTTACTTGCAAGACAAAAGGATGTTATAAGAATATTTTCCAATTCAACTCATCGAAATTTCCTGGATCGCGAGAACAACAAGCATTTCTGAAGGGAAGTCCTAGCTTATAAAATTTAATAGGTTATATGTTAACACTAATATAAGGGTGTGGGAAAAAATCAGCAATAGATAGGTTACTGTCACGTTATCAGTTTTCTTTTACCAATCCGCTTACCTGAACTTTGGTTTTCTTTTGCATTACCCCAGAGATCGCTCCAGTAAGATCCCTTTTTATCAGAATCTTTTTGCTTCATCATCCTTATTCTAGCCTGGTCCTGCAAAAAAATTTGGGAGTCCTATTCAGCAAACCTAGTAGAGCTATTAACAATGCTATCACATGTTTTTTAAATGTTTTAGACAGAACCAAAATGACAGCCAGAACATGTGTGCAAGCGCAACCAATGTAAAGTCCAAACTCATGAAGACAATTCATTTAATCAAAGCATCCAGAAAATTTTAGGAAAAATGAAGTTAATTTCCTAAATTTATCATAATTACTTCTCTGTGCTATTTACACAGTTCATAAAAAGGGTCCATGTCTGGTTAAGTAGTAAGAGTTACGAGCTCTTGAAAGGAAGATGGGTGGTTCAATTCAAGGGACCATATCTCTGAGGCATATGGGATGGGACACAGTTTATCTGAGCATATCTTTTACAAATAGTTTTCAGGATCATTTAGCAACGCTACTTCACACGTTAAATTACATCACACCTTCAAAAATAAATGCCCAACTCCTAACATGAACCCTTACAAAGCAGTCTTCTGAGTCTAAAGTTTTTTTCTCATATCACATCAGTTCTGTTATAAAAAACTAGTTATCTGTTATGACTAACGTAGCATTTTTTTTTGTGTCAGTTAAGCTTTCTAGCTACTGTAAGTATGATACATTATCCTTGGTTTCAGTCGGAAAACACATAACAATAGATTTGCAAAATGAATAGTTGTAATTTGATTCGAGATAATTTTAGAGCGCATGTGCTTTGTTTGTTTTATTTGCTCGAAAATCTATAGAAATCTCCATGAATACAGGACATACTTGGAAAAGTATTGTTTTCAAGACAAGACTTTTATTTCAAAAAGGGAGCATCTGGACCATTTCACCCAACTAATCCCTCAGATACAGGCATACCACCCCTCCCCTACTGTGCTGGGTAAAGCTAAGACCAAAATCTACATGTGGGGCTCAAGCATGGACTTCTTTGCACCTAGCAGCGCAGAGAGAAATTCACCAAGTGCAAACACCTCAAGTAGGTCTCTCCGAAGGATTATTTTCAGCCATTTAAGAACAGTGCATTAAAAGTTTTTCAGTTATAGAAGAAAAAACTCAAGGAAAGACGCAGTGCCTGTTCTGTTTTTAACCGCTTCAGAACGCCTTCTTCCAACTGGGATATCTAAAAGACTTAGGGGTGTGTTTGGTATTGCTTTTGTTTTTGTGGTTGAGGTTTTAAAAAAACAATTTCATGAAAAGCATTTTAGCTACAGTTCAAAATAAGTTTTGAAGTGTTTAGTTAAAACTGTGGTTGAGTTTGAGGTTGATGAAAAACAGTTTCAATTGTTTGATTACCAAGCTTTTCATATTGCTTTCAACTTGTGAAATTATATATATATATATATATAAAATAAAATGTAGTTAATAATTCAAGTAAATTAGACACTTGTTTTTATTCTCCTATCAAACTCCTTTTATTTTCATCACGAACTAAATTCATACATGAAGGCCTCTACGATCACGGAACAACATATAATTAAAATATCACATGAAACAAAATTAGGATTACGAGACAAAATTATATTGTGATCTCCTTCTAATATATTTATTTGTATTTTAATTAATTTTTAGATTATTTTAATATTAAAAATTTATTTTTTGTATTAATAAACATATATTATGTAAACATTATTTATATGTTAATTAATTTTTAGATTATTTTAATATTAAAAATCTATTTTTTGTATATTAATATACATATATTATGTAAACATTATTTATATTTTAATTAATTTTTAGATTATTTTAATATTAAAAATCTATTTAATATTAAAATCTATTAAATATTAAAATATATGAATATTAAAACATTATTTTAATTTTTATCAAAACCCAGCACCCCCCCGGCTCCCTCTCTCCTCACCGCACACACCAACCCTATATTATTCTCCCTTTTGTTTTTGAGTTTGGACATGGTAGAAAACTTGAGCTCAGTGGAGAGTAGATGTTAGCAGAGCCGTTGATGGATGCTAGGATCTCAAGGTGGAGGCTGTGTTAATTGATTTCGCTCCCCTTTGGCAATCGGTTGTAATAAGTAGGTTGCATGAAAAGCAGTTATTAGCTGCTTTTCATGCAACTGAGTTTTGTTGATTTTTGGCCCACATCTAAAAATCAGCTTTTCAACTATTACCAAACACCCGAACCCTCAACTTTTTCTAAACCTCCAGTACAACCTTAATCCCAAACATTTAAGACTACTATCATTTAAGAAGGGTGTTTGGGATTGAGGTTGCACCAGAGGTTTAGAAAAAATTGAGGGTTCAAGTGTTTGGTAATGGTTGAAAAGCTGATTATTGGATGTGGGCCCCACCCCAAAAATCAACAAAACTCGGTTGCATGAAAAGCAGCTAATAGCTGTTTTTCATGCGTCCTGCTTATTTCAACTGATTGCCAAAAGGAGGTTGGGGCGCTATGTGGTATTTTTTACTTTATTATTTATTATATTTTCTTATAAAAAATATATTTTTAATATTAAAATAATCTAAAATATAATTAAAATATAAATAAATATATTAGAAGGAGATCACAATATAATAATCCTAACTTTGTTTCAGATGATATTTTATTATATGTTGTTCTAGGATCGCAACGACTTTTCATGTATGGATTTATAGTTCGTGATGAAATGACAAGTAGTTTGATAGGAAAATAAAAACAAGTGTCTAATTTACTTGAATTATTAATTATATTTTATTATTATAAGTATTAAATATTTTAAAAAACAATATATATATATATATATATATATATATATATATATATATATATATATACTAAAGTAATTTCACAAGTTGAAAGCAATATGAAAAGCTTGGTAATCAAACACTTGAAACTATTTTTCATTAATCTCAAACTTAATCACAGTTTTAACCAAACACTTTAAAAATTATTTTGAATCGCAGCTAAAGTGCTTTTTATGAAACTGATTTTTTTAAACCTCAACCATAAAAGCAAATAGCAATATCAAACACACTCTTAGTCTCAGATTCAGAAGGCCTTCTTTTTCCTACTTGACACTTGATATCTTCAGTCATATAGGTGGTATTCACATATATATTTGTTTTAATAACATGGAACTTTAAATGAATGTTGATAAAAGGAGAAAAGATAAGAGTTCCTACCAACATTTTCGCTTGCCTCTTTTCCCATCGAGAACATGCCTGCCACATAATTATGCGTAAGTTAATAACTACCGCCTAGCAACTAGAGATAACAAAGTGAAATATATCAGCAATAAATTGATTATGGTACCTAAGGAATCTTGAAGCAATCAACTCAAGTTTTAGAGAACAGTTCTTAAAAGGGTGGAAACAAAATTATAAAGGAAATGCATTTAATTAATTAGTTTGCAATTGCCTCATGAAATTCCATATTTTTTTTGCAAAAAGTTAACAGCTCCACTCCCAAATTCAATCTCCCACTCTCCTCTGCTATAAGTTCTAAATACCAAAAAATGAACAAGAGAAATAAGAAGAAAATCGTTAAGTGAATATGGTCAACATGATCTGTAGGGAAGCTGTTTGTTGCAATGGTGAAAGTCTTGGGGTTGCAACCATATGGAGCTCAGGTTTGAGTCTTAAGTGCAGCCATTATATGCAAAAACCACAGAAGGGTAGAACCTCACCCGAGAGGCCAAGACACATTTGGTAGAACCATATCTAAGTAAATGACTCTTTTAGCACCAGAAAAACATTACCTCTTCCTTTCCCATTGGTTAGATATTCAGAAATCTCAGACTGCATGCAAACTTCAAGCCCTAGAGCAGTAGTGCAGTATTGTCATTGTTTCATTTTAGGAATGCAGCTGTCTAAGTAGTAGTAGTAGTACTTTCATCGATTATCTTCGTTTTAGAAATGCAGCATTAGTGTCTAAGCAGTGAGTGGCGCTATGATGGTATCAACAATTACAATAATTCTACATGCGTTCCTACACGGCTATGGACAAATTCAGGTGATAAAGGAAATATAGCAAACAAACTGAAAACTTCGACATTAATTTCTCTACATGATTTTATACACCATTATGTTTCTTAAATAAAAAGAACAGGATTATTCCTCTCTGCATGTGATTATATTAATCTAAGCTCACTGCAAATTTATCTCTGTTAGATTCTCAAGGAAGCATGTGGCAATCAAACCAATTAGGAAGCTGAAATGTAGCAAAAATAAGATAAGTTGCATGCTTACCATTCTGAAAACATCTGCTCCAGCAGATCCCATTCCTGAAAGCATCAGTGCAACCTGATAATCATTCAAACAAATCCAGGTTTCAATATTGTAATGACTGGCAGAGTGAAAATACCACACCTAACAGTCGGTCAGTTATGAGTTATGGTTGTAACAGAAAAGCTATAAGTTTGGAAACTTGAATTACAGAACATCTTGTAGACTAGGACAGAACTTAGACATGGCTTGAACACAAAGGTCAAAGTTAAATGTAGCTAAACATATTGTGTTTCTGATAAAAAGACCACAGGTTCAGGTTTTCTACATAAATTGCTTGATTTGGAGAAGGGCCGTGTTGCTGTTTCAGTTCTACACTTTGTATTTTTAATAGAATATACATTACCCTAATCTGAATGTCAGAAGTGCATTATTCTGTCCTCTAGAGAAAATTCACCTTTTAGCATTCATCTGCACAATCACCATCCATTAGCTTTCAAATTCCTAATAGATTTTGGAATAAAAAAATATAAGCCAAGCCCAACAAATAGGATCTACCGTTTTCATCACTATTTTCTATCAGAACATAGAATACCATTCAATACATTAATTCCTTCTCTCTTTCAAATTATATTATCATCAACAGTTTAATGGATGCTCAGGTGATTGCTGCATGGGATCTGGATATATAATCCAGTCTTGCCATAATCTTCAGGATTCTTAAATTCAACTCTAAGAAATTTTCAAGTTCATCAAGTCAAATGTGCTTGCTTTCAAGTTAAGCAATGCAACATGTTCACATCAGATTAAGAAGGTAGAGAGGTGAACTAAAATTCAAAGGAGAAACTGTACAGTGGTTGTGTGCCTTACATTTACTCTTTCTACTCTGCGCATTTCATCTTCAAGCAAAGAAAGTTGTGCCGCAGAAGTCCAATGGATGCAATCAACTGGGCTGATTGACAAAAAGAAATTGTAATTTTAGTTACCTAATTTGCAACCTTTCAATTTCTCCAAACAGGACTATAGTCACTCATCATTACAAAATGAACTACTTCACAAAACTCTAACATCTGTTAGCAAACATGACAACTTAAAATTGTTGTCATATAACAGTTGAAGATAAAGAGTCCATTGACTGGTTTGAAGATAGCTTGGTTTTCCTTCAAACAGCCTCTCTTTCTTCTTATTTTTTTTATTCATAGCGGATAAAGAAAAATTGAAATATCTCTTTGGTCATCTGGGAATATCATTTTTCAGCATACAGATACAAGGTTTAAAATATAACAAGAAGGATGTGAGCAAAATGTGAAAGCATCTGGCACAGAGATTATCTCTACTTCACGGCCTTCAACAAGTTGATTATCTGCAATGTGCTTATATGTTGATACAGGATTCTGTCAGAAAAGAACTGACGCGGATAAATCTGAGAGAATTTGTTCATAACATTTTATTCGCATTAATCAAAAGTACCATTTTAAACATTCCATGACAATATTGAAGGAGCAGATAAATACAGGATATTTACCAACTTTCAATCGCTTGCTGGACTAATTGAGGATCTCCGCACTGGCTGTAAACTCTTGCTCTTCCAAAATCTTCCTCAATTCCAAATACATCAGGAGCCACGTTGGCACAATTTTTGCATCCTGTAGGTAATACAGCACAGTCAGTGATACCAAACCTTCAAAATTATTGATTAAGGTCTAATCAATTTTCAGTAATTCCTTTCCGGAAACCATAAAAACTGTCTTGATCCCAGAGTTTTGTTTTTCAGAAGCTTTTATCTTATTTGGCACCCCCATCATCCAACCCCAAGAGGTCTCTTATTCGAAGCTCTCGATTTCATTTCATTATTAGTTAGTTAGCATAATCATATTTTTTTTAACATAACATAAAAATCAAAACAGAAAAGTTCAGCTATATATTATAATTACTTACCAATGCAGCTAAACTCATCGACAAAGGCATGATCCTTCGAGCTGGAATCATCAAAGAAAGGATTCATTGCTGTCAATGCGAAGCCATGAATTTCATCATAGATCATGCGCTGCAAAGGGTCACTAAGCACCTGCGGCACTTCAACAAACCATATTAATAATACTAACAATAATAACAGCAGAAGCTACGCATAAAAAAACAATGAAATCTCTCAAAAAGCGCAAGCAATACTGGGTGAACAACCCACCGCATAGACATCATTGATGAACATGCAGAAATTTGTGGAGTCGGTGCCATTGCCACTCAAGTCTGGATGGCATGCTTTCATGCAACTATAATAAGCCTTCTTAATCTGCTCCGGTGTCGCATCCGGAAGCTGCATACATGCCAGCATAATATAATAATGTATAATAGCAATAATCCAACGGCACCAGCTGATCAGTATCAAAAACGTAGTTATATATATATAACCTCTGGATATTAAGACGGATTTGGTTGTGATTGCTATATTAATTTGAAAAACGGTAACTAAGGAAATGAAAAGTAGTATAAAAAGCAGGTGGGTGAGTACGTACCAGACCCAAGACCGCATAATAATCATCGGCAACAGCGTCTGAAGAAGCTGAACTGTCGGTGGCAACCCTGACCCTGCCAAGATCTCTTCTTTTAGAGTTCAAAACACTCCATGAATTATTATTATTATTATTATGATAAAGGGTGGTTTTTCCTCTTGAAGAAGGATTGAAAAAGTTAGATGGTTTTTTAATCTTAAGTGCATCTGTGCATACAGGAGATATTAACTGGGCCATTGGAGAGCTTTCTCCACTGTCAGACTGACTGTTTTTCAAGGAAGGTGCTACCGGGAAAGACGATTCATCCTTATTTTATGGGATATTTTTCAGTATTTAATTGGATTATTTTGAAATTTTTGAGGAGGGGGAAATTTAGAGGAATGCTGAGTTGGCGAGTTTCTGAGCCACGCACTTCTACTATACAAGTCAAATGAATCTGGAGGACGGCAATTGTGTTTCTCACGGCTTTGCACGTGCCAGCTTGTGGATATTTGCTTGCTGGCCTCGCCCTCTCACACTCCAACGGTTCGAACCTTTTTTATTTATTTTTTTTAGTGATGCTCATAGCTCTATAAATCAATATTTTTTTTATACATCCTCTATTATAAGTATATAATTAAGATGATTTTTTTAAAAAAAAATTGAAAAACAAGATCTAAATACCAATTCTTAATAAATCAAATACAAAAAAATTGAAAAAAAAAATCAATTTAATAAAGAATATACAAAAACTGAAGTTAATTATGTTAATATTCAAAACTCATGACTTTAGTCATGAGCTCGGAACAAACCTCGTAGAAGAAAAATCCTAAAAAGATAACAAGCGAAATTCTCAATTACAAAATAATGAGGATTGAATTTGGAAAGAAAAAAAAACCAAAAAAGGATCCAAAACAAAAAAAAAATAGTAATAAAAAAATACAAATTTAACATAAAAATAAATTAAAATTAAATGTTGATGACTAATATTGAAAACAAGATTCATTTAGAAAAAATAATAAATAAATAATAATTAAGATAATGATGATCAAATTTGATATAAAAAGTAATTGAAATCAAATTATGAGGGGTGAAGTTGAAAAACAAATGCGACATAATTTGATATATAAATAAATTAAAAGTAAATGTTGAAAAATAAAATTAAAAACAAAATTCAATTAGGAGAATGATAAGAAAAAACAATTAAACCAAATCAATGATGAGCAAAATTGGAAGAACCAAATTATATACTAAAAACAATTGAATACCAAGGAAATAAGAGAAAAAAAACCTAATTGTGGATCAAAAAAAGAGAAAAAATTTGTTAACGTCCCATATCGCAAATTGGCTTTTACTATTATAGAGTAATGTGTATGTATCTCAAGTTGTTCTCTGTGGAAGATGACCAATCAACATCTACAATATTTTTCACATTTTCGAAGACCAGAAAATTAGGGTTCAAGTTTTGGAATTTAAAAATCTATTTTTCAATTTATGTTTGCCCAAAAACACCAAAAACAAATTCTTGGAACACTATTGGACAAATTTCTCAGCATAGATTACCTTTAATTTGGTCCAAAATATAAATTTAAACCAAAAAAATAATTTATTTATCAACCCCACTTTCATTTTTCACACATGATAAATGGTAAATAACATTTAAATGAAACTCATTAACACCAATAACAAGGTTTTGTGTTGCTAGAATGTTGATGACCAATGACTTTCTATCTTCCTCTCCTACTTTTCAATTATTTTCTCTCTCGTGTCTTAAACCATGAACTTACATATGAACAAAATAATTTTTGGGATCAAAATGCATAATTCTCAAACTAAAAGGACCAAAATGGAAATGGATAAAAAATATCAAGGCAATTTCCCCCCAAAATCATTAGCTAAACAATGCTAGGTTAAAAAATGGTTTTATTTCCTCTCATTTTCAATATTAGCCCTCTTATTTTTTATTATTTATTTATAACAAATAAAATCATATCCATCTTTGCAAAATCAAGCATCAACAAATGTCAAAATGTGTTTTTTTTTGAAAGTATGATAACTTAGTTAATAAAAAATTAAATAAATTATTGAGTCCAACCCTTGATCAATTTAATGTGAAAGGATGAGAAACAAAGTTAGATGACAGAAACATAAACAATTTAAAGAACAAAAAAGAGAATCATTGTCATAATCACAATGATTTACAATATATTTTACAGTGTTTGCAACACACCTTTTATTTTTATTTTTAAATTAAATTAATAATTCAAATTATATCACCATTGAGAAAAAATCATGCAATTTAGATTCATCTAAAATCATATATGGGATATGTTGTAAAGAAAAAAAGAATTCACTGCTAAAACTTTGAAAATTAATAATTTCTCAAAACTAGAAAAATTACACTAGGGATGACATTCAAAATTCTTTCCATCAACCATGTGACAACTTTATTCTCTCTTCTTACAAAAAGAAAAAATCCCTTGCTATCTATTCATAATTTCATATTAGTTATTTTACTTGTGTTTTTGCACATTGAATAATTTTATTTTTGAATAAAAACTAAATATATAAGGTTTTTTTAATATAATTTTTGCCATAAAAACTCTAAATAAAAAATAATATCCATGCACCCAATCAAATAAATTGAGAATTATTTATTCCAATAAATGTAAAAAAAATAATCATTAATGATAAGTAAAGACTAGACTGGAAAAATTAAGTAATAGATATAGATCAAGATATATGATCTTCTAATTTGGAGCATGTCCAGTTGTATTTAATAAATTATCTCAAATTATTTTCCGTGCCAATAAAATAATGTCTACCAAATAAAACATATTTTTTGATTTTTTTTATGAAAAATAATATTAAATGAGCATCTCATGCTTATATTTAATCAATTAATTTAAAACAAAATTTATATTAAAAAATATAAATTCAAAAATTCTTAATATAACCTAGGTCATTTTCAAAATCAATGAAAAATCTTATAAGAAAGAAAACAAAGTCCAATCTTAATTTAAATAAATATTGAAGGATGGAGCTGAGAAAATTGGGGAAAAACAAATTCAGATGAATCTTTCAAACTTGTATTAATCTCCCTAACATGCAGCCTATGAATTCTAGACTCGTAATTCAATCAAGAAGCTAAATTTCTAACCATTTGAATGTGGACGAAACCATAAAAAAAAATCAATTTAAAAAATTAACCAGATTTAAAAAATAACAATTAAAAGAATAAAGATCAAATTTGATTGGAATGTTTTTTCAAGAAAGATGAAATCACATAAAAAAAAATCCAAACAAAACAAAACGCAATCAAAAGAATAAAAACTAGATTTGACATAAAAAATTATAAGGGGGACAAAATTGAAAAAAACAAATTATAAACCATTTCAAATAAAACAAATAGTGATCAAAATAATAAAGACTAAATCTAAAACAAAAAATAAATTGAATGGTTGCTTTGATAATTTGTTGGTTTAGGCATGAAAATCAAGGAGAAGAGAGAAAATTAAAAAAAAGGTCACTAGTAGAAAACGAGGTTTTGAAAACCTAAAATATCCTCGCCTCTAGCTCCATGTTTATGTCCCACTGGAGGGCAAAGTTGTTATTTTATTGTTCAAGATTAGACAAAAAACCAAAAATATCCCCAAACAATTTGCAGGTGGCACACAAGTATTTGAAAATGACCAAAATACTCTCGACACCGAGGGTTAAGTTTTGCGGGTCAAGGGCAAAAATGTAATTTCACTATTGAAATTCACATTTATTTGTGTCTGAGGACTAATGAAACATCGTCGTGTTTTGTTTTTGGTTAAATGAAAATGCTTTTCAAAATGTTTTATCTAAGAAATGTATTTAAATAATTTTTAATATTAGTACATCCAAACAATACAAAATACTAAAAAAATAATTCGAAACAAAAAAGATTAATGTTCTAACAAATAATATTCATATTTCCAAGAACACGTTTAACTAAAAATATATTATGGATCTATTGGAGACATGTATTCATTCGTTTTTATTTACAAAGTTTAATTTCATGAAGTAAATATATGATAGAATGAAAATATTTAATATTTTACAAATTGTTTAATATTTTATTTTTAACTGTGTTTAATATATTTGTTTTAAAAATAAGTTAAATTATTATTTTTTAAATATTAAAAATAAAAAAAATATTTTAATATAAAAGATATCATATACTGTAAACTCAAAAATCTTTTAGATTTTGCTCCGTGGATTTTTTTATTTGTGGGATGTGATAATAGATAAAGACAACTGATGGCAGTTAATGATGTGACAGAAAGAGAAACAAAAAACCAGGATAAATATTCAGAAAGGATAAAATAGCAATCCTGAAAAAGCTAAGGAAATGTTTATTGTTGTGTTTTTTTTTCAAATATTGATTTTTTAAAATATTTTTCAATTACTTTTAAGCTAAAAATATATATTTTTTAAAACAAGAATTATTATTTTAATAAATTTTTAAATATAAAATAAAATACTAAACATTATTTTAAAAAATAGATGAATTATTTTGATGTTAAAAATAAATTTATAAAAAATAAAAATTATTATTTTAATAAATTTTCTTCTCACGCAGTTCAAGGCAAGCGTAACCAGTTTGGCAACTTGTCAATCTGCTGGCACTCCTTTCACTACCTTTTAAATTTGCCAAACACTTGAAAACCAGCAGCAGCAGCAGCAGTCCGATCGAAGAGATCCGAAGACCGAGAGAAAATGGCAGGGTTTGGAAAAGCGATGGCTTGTCGCGAGCATGTGCGAATAAGATTAGGAGCGAGATTCATGTCTTCTTCTTCGTCGTCATGGTGGCAAAGCGTTGAGCCTGCTCCCAAGGATCCTATTCTTGGTGTAACGGAAGCTTTTCTTGCCGATCCCAGTCCGGACAAAGTCAATGTTGGAGTTGTTAGTACTTTCGTTTCCTTTCCTTCCTTCCTTCCTTCCTTCCTTCCTTCCTTCTCTGTTGGATTGGATTGTATCGGATGTTTGTTTTTTGAATCATTAATTTTCACTGAATCTGAAGTGAGAAATATTAGATTTATAGATGATTTTATATCTTGTTTTCCTTTTAACTCAGATTGAAGCTGAAATCTGTTGCGTGTTTTAATTTTATGGAGTATTTTATTTAATAATTTGGATTGGTAGTAGAAGAAGGAGATTGATTGATGTGCGTTATTAAATGAAAGATTTAATTTGATGATGGTGATGAAGGGTGCTTATCGAGATGATAATGGAAAGCCAGTTGTTCTCCAAAGCGTCAGAGAAGCCGAGAGGAGGATCGCCGGCAACTTGAACATGTGAGTCATTTAATTTTTAACTTTAATTAATTTTTAATCTTAGTGAATAGTATTTGTCTAGTTTGCGTTTTTTTTCGTATGTGATTTTTATTCTGGTATTTGTTCAACAATATATGCGCTGGTGGTCCCTTGCCACATTCAATAGGAGTTACCAATCAAAGGCCAGTAGGCCACTCTTTTTTTTGTTAGTTGCCCATCTTTAATTTGATTCCCCTCGCCGTCGTGCTTTCCAGTGTCAGATATAAAGAACAGTTCTCTTTTCCTTTTACAAAAAAAAATACGGTTTCCTAAGGCTCTTTCATAAGCCATATACACTTTTATGTTGAGAAATCCTTGCCTTCCTATCCTTGCCCCGTTACACTCAATTGGGTTTGTTTTCATTTTTTAAAAAAGGCTGGATTTCTTTTTCTTTTTTTGGTGGGGATGATGTCACTATAAACAAAACTACTCCAATTTATATCTTATTATAAATATGAAATGTTAGAAACACTTTTAAACTCAGCACACAACTAAAAAAAAGGTGAAAGCTCCTTTTACTGCTAGCGTATTCAACCGTTTTTTTGATATATTTTTGTTGACAGAAAGGATTGTTTATCACTGATTTATTACTCATTCTCGAACATATGGTCCCATAGAACCAAACTTTCTTCTATATGTATTAGTTAGCTACCCTTCTCACTTCTAAACACAAATTCATAACAATAAAGAAATATGATCAGTACAATATAAAACAGAGGTTTCGAGTATTTAAATGGTCTTGATAATCTGATGAACTTTAGAAGTTCATGAGTTTTTTTTTGTTTTTATACACACACACAAATTTATTTGTTGTACAAAATAATTTTATTGCACTCTTTAATAAATTTAATAATAAAATGTCATTTATTTTCCAAAATTATCGACTGTTTTCTCAAAAATTTACTTCTTCTGCAACATCAAGTTTAGTTTGCTGCATTTATTTTCAATTATTAAGTTCGAATTAGTTTGGCTTTGAAAAAAATATTTTTTTTATCTATCACGTTACTAACTAGGTCAAATCAAGAGGAACTTGGAGGGTTTTTCACCACCCGAATTATGAGATTCGATTAGATGTTGAAACTCACTATTTATTTATAGAAATACAAACAAAAACTATTAAAGGGGAGGATAGCTTTTGACTTAGGGCCATAGATGTCGCTAGTTCTTTGGGCTGTTTAGATACCGGAATGGGAAACCTAGAATATGAATGGAGGAAATGAAATGAATAATAAGGAATTGGAATATCATTTTAATTTTAATAATATGTTTGAAAAGTCTCGATAAATGAAATGAATTCAAAATTTTGTCAAACTTTTTAAGATGAAGAGATTAAATATTAAAATCAAATCCATCACGAGTGGAGGTCATGGTGAAGATTGTGTGGACTGCGGAGTTGGTGACAATAGGGGTCATGACAAATAAAATCATGATGACTGGCTAGTATATAATATGATGATTGTGGTTTTTTTGTAATAGAAGATGCATTGATGATGTAGTGATGACATCAAGTTGTAGTTTACATTCATGGTTGATATGTGTTTTAAAATCATTGTATAGTTATCACAATATAACCATTATAATGTCACCATCATATCTGTTTTGGTCATGGTGGAGATGGTGATAGTAGATGTAGAGCATTATTATAATGTAACTTTTTGAGAAGAGAAGAAATTTTTTTATCACCACCATGGCACGACCATTGCCAATGACATGGTGGTTGAAATGTTAGTTGTGATACCAATAACACTTAATATATCATTTTTTGAAAAAAGTTACATCATTAATAAGATATTGAGCTCATTTTTCTTTATACTTTTCATTCCTTTCAATCCAATACTCCTTTTCTTGTTCCCAATATTTCTTTCATGGTTGTCAAACAATCTCTCAACTCACTCTTACCCCATTTTCTTACAAGGTATACCAGCAATGTTTCAATTAAATCAAGCTCTAGCTTGTAGAATTAATTCAGGATAGTTGTCACTCTATACAAAATAAAATAATATAAAAGAAGTTTTAGTTTTGTCTCTAGTACAAAAAAAAGGGTTTTCTCTTTTATTATTTATTCTAATCTCATTCAGTCATATTGATATTTTAGATTTAGAATAATTTATTATTTGCTGCCATTATTTTAGTATTAACTAAGAGACATATGGACGTAAGATTTAGCTTAGCAGGAATCTTGTCATTTATCAAAGATCAATGCACACATTGATTCATGGATGTATTAGATAATGGATTTTGTATGGTTAATTAGTCTTTGGAACTTGGTTGTTATAAATTTGTGTACCCTTTTATGATTTAGATATTTAAACCTGGTCGTGTTTAAATTGAAGAAAATATGGAGGATGTTTGCAAAAGTTTTGCAATATCTGTAATATTGTTTTCCTAATTTAATTATCTTTATTTCTTTTTTAAGTGTCTTATAGTTAACCATGCAGTCCATGCAATGACCCAACACAGACTGAACAGTGTAATTTCTCGACTTAATTGATGGTTGGATCTCGTTCAACATTTTTACAGCCTGGAAAACTGAATTTTTATTTCAAGTCCTCTTAAAGTTCAAAGGATGGTCAACTTTTTTGGGTTAAAGTAATTAAAATACAAAATATTATAATTATAATGATAAAAAAACTAAAAGCGCATATACATCCACTGTACTGCCACTATTCTTGCAGAGACAAAAGACATTGTGTATTCCACTATTCAAGATAAAAATCTACTTCTACTTATCAATTTTTACATATTTGATTCTTGTAGTTTTAGATATTTATATGTTGGTCATAAAATTTTATTTGTTTCATGTTTAAATTCTTGAAATTTGAGAGAGTAAGAAAGTTTTTGGAAAGAGAGATGAATAAGAAAACTTTTAGCTAACTTTAAAAAATATTGATCTTAGTATAATGAGTGTGTCTTGAAGAGCGGGGTTCTATGCAGGTGGTTTGAGCCTTGAATCATGCTGGAAAAAAATATATCAGAATCTAGGAAGTTTGTTTTGATTTGGTTTAATATAAATTGTTCAAAAATATTCCATAGGAATAAAATATTTAATTTTTTAAAAAGTATTTACTCTTTCCTTTATCATATAGTTGCATAAAAATTATAAAAACATTTTTTTTTATCAGAACTTGTTTTTCCAAAATCATTATAAGTTTTTATTTAAAAAATCATCATGGCGATCAAAAAGATATATTTTGGTCAAAACATAAATACATGACTAAGAAATGAGAATTTTAACCAAAGATGTACATTTTTTCCCCAGAATCTAAGCTGCAGGTGTCGTGACAGAGTGCAGGCATGCTGGCTAATATAAACCAAAAAAAATATAATAGTACATTCTTCCAAAATTTGACAATTCCTTGTTGCTTTCCACCATGAACATTCTTCCAAAATTTGACAATTCCTTGTTGCTGCCCACCATGAATATTAGAAGTTTGAGAACATGCTGTTTGTGGTTCCATCTTTCATTGGCAGTTCTGTTTTAAAAGTTTTTTTTTCTTCTGTTGTCTAAAATTTTGTGTTCTACAGAATAAAACAGTTTTAAGGTCCTATTAAGGGTCAGTCATTGTTTTGTTTTCTTATCATTTCGACACATTATTGATCATATATTTTTGCTTCTTTTTGGATAGGGAGTATCTTCCCATGGGAGGGAGTGTGAAAATGGTGGAAGAAACACTGAAGTTGGCATATGGAGAGCATTCTGAGTTCATTAAAGACAAAAGGATAGCAGCAGTGCAATCTCTATCTGGTACTGGTGCTTGTCGACTTTTCGCAGACTTTCAAAAGCGCTTTCGTCCTGATTCCCAGATCTACATACCAAACCCGACATGGGCCAAGTTAGTGTTCTTTGAGTTGTTTTATTATGGTGATGGACTAGAATAAGCCATAAAGTTAAAAAATTGTTTTCCAGCATTTTTTTAATCCCTTTTCACTCCTTAGTTATGGGCTTCTAACATGAGACTTTAACAGCCATCATAACATTTGGAGAGATGCTCAGGTCCCTCAAAAAACCTATCATTACTATCATCCAGAATCTAAGGGTTTAGATTTTTCTGCCCTGATGGATGACATTAAGGTGCGTGAGGCAAATTTTGATCTTCTGACTAAGTTAAATATGTTATTTTCCTTCCCTGTTGTTAACATGTTCTATTTCAGTTCCCTGCTTATTATATATCTTCATTACTAGTCATCTCTTTTTTGTTACGTGGAAAGAATATTCACGCATATCTTCTTTGCAGAATGCTCCCAATGGCTCATTCTTTCTACTTCATGCCTGTGCTCATAATCCTACAGGAGTTGATCCATCAGAAGAGCAATGGAGAGAGATCTCACACCAATTCAAGGTAAATTCTTTCTTGCCTTTTGTTCCTTCTCCTCTCCTGCCCCACCCCCATTTTTTTTTTACATCAAGCATCATGTAATTTTCAGGTTAAAGGTCATTTTGCCTTCTTTGATATGGCTTATCAAGGTTTTGCTAGTGGTGATCCAGACAGAGATGCAAAGTCCATCAGGATTTTTCTCCAGGACGGTCATCATATTGGTATTTCCCAATCATATGCAAAAAATATGGGACTCTATGGCCAGAGAGTCGGATGCCTCAGGTAATGTTGCTGCTGCAGCAAGTGTTTTTCCTTTTCCATTCTTTTTTTTTGGATAAATATTTTTAATGTTTTGACGGGGGCTACTAACTGGTTCTTTTTCAAAATGCATTTAGGCAAATGTTTGAAAGCCAATGAGCTTGTAGCTCAACTGACACTCATGCCCCCCCTCCTCCCAGGAGGTCTCGAGTCATGAGTTTGATCCCTTAGTAATGAGAAAAAAAATGCTTGAAGGGAGGCTCCTTTTACCCATGTAAACAAGAGCTCACGAACATAATAAATTATAACATAAAAACAGAGGGTCGTAGCAAAAAAGCAGAGGAATTTATAACATTAACTGAATATTTTCAGGAGTTAGCTGGATTTTGGACATATGATCTCTTAGTATGAACTGTTTGAAAAATATATATGTTTCTTATGAAATCAATTTTAGCATCCTGCCTAAAAGATATTGTGCTGGTTGCCTATCTCTGATGAATGTTATGATCCCAGATTTGTGGGACTATCTATCGAAAGCATTGTTTAACAACAAAGAAAGTTTTTGCTTCCTAAGTCCCATGACCTCAGCTCCCTGTCATGTGTAGACCTGGTTGAGGGACACCTGCTGCTTTTACTATAGTTATTCGCGTAGCCTTTTTATCTTGAAAAGCTTTAGTATCTGGCGCTAACAATCATATAGTCAAATTAGGTTCTCTGATTCACAACTCTTAATTTCTATTGACATAAATTTATCTTTTTTGAAACATGGTTTCTTCCTCTTTCTCGTGTAGTTTATGGCTATAAATGTGGGATTGACATATAACATCCACAATCGAGGGTCCCTGTTATTGTGTCTACTACAGATAATGAATTGTACAAATTCTAAGTTCTGTCCTTTCCTTGAGCATGTAGGATTTCATGCATAAAACAAACTGAAGCGCAAGTCAAACAAATAGTTTTGCGAACAAGCAAAAAGCAATTGTGCCATTATAACATGAGAGATGTTTATGCTGATATTCAGATAAATTTTAGAGTTGTTCTCTCAGTGAACAGCAGAAGCTTTTTTGAAAGTGGTTCAGAGGCAAGGGTTCTCTCATACATCTTAAGGCTAATCCTGTTAAATGTTGCCTGCAGTGTGCTTTGTGAAGATGAGAAACAAGCGGTGACTGTGAAGAGTCAATTGCAGCAGCTTGCTAGACCCATGTACAGCAATCCTCCTGTTCACGGTGCACTTGTTGTGTCAACTATCCTTGGGGATCCAGAGTTGAAGAAGTTGTGGCTCAAGGAAGTGAAGGTAACTTTGTATGCACATGAGGAAATAAATGTCTGCATCTGAGATCTACTTGTGCATTAAAGATAATGAACCAGCCATGGAGTAAAAATTTAAAAATGCACCAATTCTTTCATCGATGTAATGCTGAATGATTATGTGCTCACACTTCTCCTGCAACTTAATGCTATGATTCTTCATGACTGCCAAAGAGATGACTTTTGGCAGTGCAGCATCCATCTGTACTGATTTGCTTAGATGCATCTGAGAGGAAATGCCTTGAAAGCCTGAAAACAGCAAAGAGGGAAAAGGATTAAAAACCTAAACACACTTGGAAGAGAATTATCATCCCCACACTTCCATTTTAAAGATCACCTAAATTTTGTCATTTCTTTCTTATATTATTGATAAGAAAGGAACCTGATTGTTACCAACAATATTCTGATCAGGTAATGGCTGATCGCATCATTGGAATGCGAACTATGCTAAGAGAAAACCTTGAGAAATTGGGTTCACCATTGTCATGGAAGCACATCACTGATCAGGTGTGCCAGAATTTTTAACTTAATTATTAATTTCTCTATAACACTGGTAGTTCATTTTGATATTCAGCTTGCTCTATCTGTCACTGGTATACACTAAGCATTCTGCCTCTTGCAAACAGATTGGCATGTTTTGCTATAGTGGGATGACGCCCGAACAAGTTGACCGATTGACAAAAGAATTTCATATCTATATGACCCGCAATGGTCGAATAAGGTTTGCTCTCAATCACGAATATCTTACACTAACATCTACTCCCGGTTATGCCTGGTCATGATGTGTGTGTTATGCATGCGGATCTTTAAGTTTGCTGATATTTGGATACATGTGCAGCATGGCAGGCATTAATACCAGCAATGTTGGATATCTGGCAAATGCTATCAACGAGGTCACAAAGTCTGCCTAGGCTCATTGCTGAAGCAAAACCTCAAATCGTCGAAGAGGTCATACTTATATAGTCAGACGAGCAAATAAGTTAATTTTCTCCCCCATGCTATTTTATGACCAGGGAGAGGACAATAAAATGGTCACTCCAAGGGTGCCTTAAATTTTTACTGCGATGAGGTTCTCACAACAACTGTTGATGATAATGGCCGACAACATCAGGTCTGTAACGAAGCAACATTGAATTGCATATGATCTGTTACATTGATTTATGAAAATTTACATATTTACGAGTTTAGTTTTACCAAACCGAATACCTTGGTGATTAAACTTTAGAAACCGGGAGTGCAGGCATGGCTGAGATGAAAATGGTTTTAATAATAACAATCTTGAAGATTAGGACATTTTAAATTGATCTGAGTAGTTTCTTTCTTTTCTTTTGGGGATTTTATCCCAAATTCTGCCTATCCTCAATAGCATCCCGAACCTATATATTTTATCAATTAGGTATCAAAGAATTTCTATATCTGCCAATTAAGTTCTTTTGTTTCTTTTAATAGTTTAAGTCTAATGTGCATGTTTTTATGCATGCCATTAATTTGAAGGTTTGATGGAGGAGTTGATTATCATTGACTTTTGCAGTCTAGGGTGCCTATTTTATGAATATCAATTGTAAGAAAAAATGACAAAATATTGATGAACAGTAGCAGAGATTTGATTTGAGAATATTTTGAAACATTTGGGATCGAGACATGCACTTGTCGTCAATCGTCGTAATCTCATGAATCTTATATAAACCTACCTCCTAAATGCTTACATACCAAAAAAATCAAGGAGTGGTTAGACTCATTGAACACATTTATTACAGTATCATCATTTTCCAAAAGTTTGAAGGCAACGTTTGGAAGACATCATTTATTACGACAAGATGCCCTTAAGGAGAAAGAAATGGGAATACCAAACATTTACAGTGTCACGTGATTGCATATAATAAACAGTTTGGGTTTGAGTTGCCATATCATAAACTGTTTTGTATTATGATAATAATTGTTTTTTTTTAAATTTTGTTTATTTAAAAGATATATTAAAATAATATTTTTTTATTTTTAAAATGTTCAAAAAATACCAAAAAAATTGAATTTTAAAAAAAAATATATAAATTTTATTTAAAAAAAAACACAAAAAATAAACTGGCTGCATTATTCCTGTCTTGCATGTCTTGAGAGCCTTTAGCTTTCTTTCAATAGTTGTAAAGACTATATTCGGGGTTTTAACCGATCTAAATTCTACATAAATCTAAACAATATTATTAGTTTTTTTTCCTCATAAATTGATTCTTTTAAAATAAACAAATAAATAATCTTTAAAATTCACATTCTTGATGAGTCTTGCATGGATTTAATTAGGCCTGCCTCACTTAAGCTTAGACAAATCAATGAAGTTAATTGTGTTTAATTGTTCAATCTGGATTTGATTGGATCAACCTCTAAACTAATATTTTAAAAAAGACATATATATATATCTATATATATATAGATATATATATATATATATAGAGAGAGAGAGAGATGTAGGGATTGTTTTCCTTTAGCCCTAGAATATTAAAGTATTAATTTTCATTGATGGATTGAGCACAAAAGCTTTCTAGGTTTACACAATCTTAGTGAGAACACGATCAGAGCCATGCCGGGCCTCACTTCAATAACGCAAACAACTTATTCAAACACACATGATCATATAATTATCTCAACAAAACGAAAGCATATATATGTAGATAGAATCAATTCACCGCCCTGCAATTCCTTCTAATCTCTCCATTCCTCCCTGTAAGGGGGCTGATATTCCCCATCCTCACCATGGCAGCAGCAAAATCTCTAGCAAAGGTGGCGCCGTTCGTGCTGTAACTCCTAACAAGTGCATCCTGAGAACCTCCATTAAAGAGCTCCTGGTCTGAATGAAGCAAGCCTCGTTGGGCCACAAGATTGGTGTAATAGTTGTTATCAAATCTGGTCTGAGTGTTATCCAGTGGAGCTAGTCTGGCATCACCACCGGAAGCAGGGCAACCAGCCCTTCTAGTGGTGGCGAAGGCGGCGTTGATGTTGGTGTCATTGTATATGCGGTTGCGAAATGTGGTGCACCTAGCGAAGCCAATTGTGTGACCCCCAGAGAGCGCGGTCATGTCACTAGCACTCAAGCCTTTGGCAGAAAACATGGAGATTAGGGTTGCGAGGCTCGACGCCGGTGATGGGAATTTGGTTGTTGGCTGCACTCTGGCTAGCTGTTCTTGCATCTCTCCGGCCAAGTGGCACTGTCCATGACGGCCCTCCTAGCTGCGTGCATGCATTTGTGCATATATATAGTTCACATTCTTTAATAAAGTGGCGTTGAAAACTGAACTTTCGATCGCTCAAAACTCAAAACTAAAACAAGCAAGAGTAGTATTACTACTGCTAGATAGAAAAAAAGATAGTAAAAACTAACCAATACAACTCCATCCCGGGCTGAAAGTGCAAGGATATCTGCGCAGGATACTGTGGCATTGCAGGCTGCTTCCACCCGAGTTTTAATGGTGTCAATCACCTCAAAACCTCGAGCTGAATTTCTGTTGGGATTCGCGTTCTTTTCACCTGTGAAAGTGGCAGTGTCATCCAGTAGTATAGACCCGTCGCATCCCTGCAGAAAATTAAGATGATTCAATTTCATGATCATTAAAAAGTTGAAATTACATACATACATATACATATACATATACATATACATATACATATACATATACATATACATATACATATATAAGCAAGTTTGAAGACTAGAGAGCAGCTCATTGAACATTTAATCCCATTTTTACTTTGGTCAGAGTTAATTAAGTTGAAATCAATCTCAAACCAAGATATCACCAGCTAAGCAGTTAAGGTGGGGAAAGATGGTAAAAAGAAAGATGACACACATTTACAAAGCAGTCATGGAAGAACAAGCGGAGGATGGAGGCGCCGAGCCGAGGCTGGCCATTGACAGCCGTCGTCATTGCATTACGCACTATGGTTTGAAGATTAGGGCAAGACGAAGCATAAAAGTTGGCAGAAAGCTGTGCGCTGCAGAAGGAGGATGCTAGGAGCGGTAGAACACAAAGTGTGACAAAAAGTTTAGTAGAGCCCATGACGAGCGGTAGAGCTTGCACGTAGCTGGAATGAAGTAACAAGCCAGGCTTATGTTGCTGATATGGGGTGTGAGATGATCATATGATGACTGGAAAGAGGAAAGAGTTGCTTGTTATATATAGAGCTGTAAAGCGCGTGAACAGGGAGAAAAATATTAATGCAATCCAGAATATTATGTGATTTTTTTCAATCACTTCTTCCTGTGAGGCACATGCATGTAGATGATTAATATCAGGAAATCATCTTGTCTACCATGTTAAGTTATTAGATGGAGTCTCGTAATATGATTTATATTATTCTCTAATATTCTCTAATACTTTATAAAGTAAAAACCTTTTTGAGTTTGAAACTTGCATAGATTTACACTACCTTTCAAACCTAGAACTGTTGGATTAACAAGTCTCTGATATTGTGTCAAGAAATCATCTCACCTAAAAGTTTAAGCTATTAGTTGAGGTCCCAGAATATAATTTATATTATTTCTCTAACAATCAATATATGCATTCATATATATAATAAAATACACATACGAACCATCTAGTAGGTGGTCCAGTGGTAAGAACTTGAGACTAAGTGGTTTGGACCTCTATGGTTTTAGGTTTGAGCCTTGTGGTTGTTAATATGATGGTCATTTAAGGTTTACATGATCATTAATTTCAGGATCCGGACACCTATGTTAATAAAAAAAATACACATTAGTACATGCATGCATAAAGACGGTGCAAATCCATTATTATTTTTTAATTAATTAATTATTGAAGGGTATACCTGTAAGCTATAGTAGCATTACGTACTTTTTTTGTATCCAAACTACTTTTTGTATTAAGTTTATCACTATTTTGATTTCCCAATTAAGGATTTCTATTAGAATACTTAACAAGTTTTCTATAAAATTACATTTCTTAAAAAAAGGAAAGCGGTGCAATTTGAATAGAAATATGAAGGAATTTAGTTGCTGAATGTGAACGTACGAGAGGATATGGCATTTGCTTTTTGCAAACATCCCTCGCGTAACCACTTTTTAGGTTGCTTCTGCCTTTCATATTTGCCAAATTAGTCAACAACTCGGAATGGAATGGGATGTAAAATAATCTATTTTTTATTTTCTTTTTTATAAAACACCATTCACTTTAGTAGTATTTTTCTTCTTCTTTTTCTTTGGCCTATATATATATATATATATATATAGGTAATCTCTAATTCCTTCATTTTTTTTCTTTCTAATTTTTAATATCATTCTTCAACATTAGGTTATTTATAAACTAAATGATTATTCTAGTCTCATGACCCGAACTATGGTTTCGATGACTGAATTGACTCAAGTTTTTTTTTCTCTTTTTTTAATCGATTTTTTTGACGGGCCAATAATATAATCTGAAGCTAAACCGCTACTAAGATTTGAATGGAATCTGAATAATCTAATTCTAATTTGTCTCAAATTGGAGCAAGCTCTCTTGATTTGCTATATATAAAGGATTGCCTGTCATCATATTTGAAGAATCAAAAGGTCCCCAGAAAAGCATTTGGATTATATCATATAATTGAATATTCGTCCAATTATATGAAAAAGATTGTTATTTTGAGATGGGATATGCTTCCAATCCTGTTTTCATGCTCGACTCTGCTTGTCCACTCAGCTGCCATGCAAGTAATAGATTATTGTTCTATCCTCCTCTTGAATTGTCTTTGTAAATGATATGAGTTTACGGGTCTCCCTCTACCTCTTTCAAAAGTCAACACAAATTTATTACGATCGATACCACTCTAAATACAATCCTTCTCCTTTTAATTTTGAAGACTATTCCCAACTGTCTAATAATGTTCTATCGGTGGCCAAGATTTTTATTCCATGTTTTCTATTACAAGGGCTGAACTCTCAAGTGTCAACACATTTAGGTATGAACATGGCCCATGGCATCTCTACTCTAATCTAACATATGATGGAGATGTTTGTTCATTTACTATCGAATTATTATATAAAAATTATATGAAAACATCAAAAGATGACTTAGAATCATTTGATGTTTCTTAAGAGTTTTCATTAATTATATTATTTTCATCGAATAAGAAAAGCTCAAGCTTGACATGTTTAGAAAGAGGGGGCAGGTAAGAGAAAGAAATACAATATTCTATAGTTTTAAGACATTCACGTCTAACGTCCATCATACTCACCACCGACTGGTAGAAAATGTGAGTTTTCAATCTCCTTGGATGGAATCATTGACTTTTCACAATCATCATTATTTTTTTGTATTATTGATTAACGTGGTTGTATATTACGTGTAATTTGACTAATTTTACATATCATGAAATTAACAATTATATAAGTTTTCAGTAATTATTATATTAACAACTACATGATTAGAACCTATGACTAAAAGAAGAGTAAACTCCTTACCACATGCTAGATGATTTTTTTCAGAAACATCATTATTATTTGAGTGATCAGATTGATGATTATTGGCATGTTTGGAAGTATAGCTGATATTGTTTTTCAAAGTGTTTTTTGTTTAGAAAAGTATCAGAAATGATATTTTTATTTTTTAAAAAATTATTTTTGATATCAGAACATCAAAATGATCTTAAAACACCTGAAAAACTTAATTTAAAATAAAAAATATTATTTTTTTCAAAATCATTATTGAAAAACAATGACAAACAAGCAATAGCCCTATAACATAATTTTACAGGCACGAGTCAACCCATCATCCATGCAAGAAAAAAGCTCGACAGGGTGTGAAAATGGTAGCTAGAATTCCAACTTCACTGCCTCAACGCGTTCTTCAGCACTTTTTTGCATGGAGAAATCCTGTCGAAAGATCCTTCTTGTGTGTCCAGAAGGTCGTCGATCCCTACTGCTTGATGTTTAAGTTCAATTAACGAGCGGCGCCTAGCTGACTTCTTCTTCCACGATGCCTCGGAGTAGGAACCGAGCGCCGTGCATGCCAAGAAAAGTAATGGCGGGAATAGTTCCTATCAGATCAGACACCTCGGAAAGGAAAATGAAAGTTTCCTCCTTTTTCTGCCTAACCGCGTTTTGTTGCGACGCAGTCAGCAGAATCTCTAGAGAGAGAAGGGGGGAAAGCAAAAGGATGCTTCAGAAAAGAAAATAAAGACAAGGTTCTCTCTCTTACTTAATCAACGCAGGTTGACCTAACAATATCCCTCTCCGGCCGACTCCAAATTCTAATTAACGCAAAATAACAAAATAACATTCTTGGTTGATATATATATATATATATATATAGATGATTGGCTCATGATGAATGCATCTCTTTACTCAAAACTCTATTTTTTATCCATGTATTTTTTATATATAAAAATATTTATTTATAAAAAACTTGTCATGCTATGAAATATAATTTCAAGAAAAAAAATCATGAATTGATTATTCATACACAATAGAAGAAAAATAGGTGAAAATTAATTGTTGTTGTTTAAGGATTAAGGCAACTATGCACCTAAGGGGGGGATTAGGTGTAAATACAACAATTAATGCAATTTTAAAATTAATTACTTTAAAGTAATACAATCACCAACAATATAATTAAGTACTTTAAAGTAAAGAGATAAGAGAGAGAGATTGCTAACTCGGTTTTTAACGTGGTTCGGCAAGCCTACATCCACAACTCAAGTATCAACCCGTACTTGAGTATTGTATTCTCTTACTAGTCCAAGTAACAAGATTACAATTCCCGCTTGATGAATCCACACCAAGACTTTTACACCACTTGAAGATATACCCTCTTCAAGATTTTCCTTTTTCCCACTTGAAGATGTACCCTCTTCAAGATTTTTTCTTGGTGATGTTCCGTCACCAATATCAAGAGTTTTATACTCAACTCTCAAGAGTTTTACAAGGATTGTTTTTGTAACACAACAATACACTCTCAATAGTGTGGATATTACAAATTAAGATCTATGATCTCTTTATCTCATTTAATAACACTTAGAATATTTGAAGGTGTTTAAGTGTAGTGAGAATGAGATTTAATACTCTTTGTGTTAGGATATGAAGATTTAAACACAAATTTGAGTATTAATGAGGATTGATGATATGAAGGTGTTTATGCACTACTAATTGCCTCAATATCAGATATAATCAAAATGTCTCTACTTAATTTTGCAATTAAGAGGCCTATTTATAAGTTTCAAAGAGAAACTAGCCGGTTCTAGCCGTTTTAGTGCAACTGTCATCTCAAATGGTCGACCGCTTCACAACGGATAAATCAAGTGGTCGACCGGTTCATATAAAAGCCAGAAAATCAATCTTTTTGACCAAGCGGTCGACCGGTTCACAAGCGATCGACCAGTTCATGCAGAAACCCTATTTTGACAAATTATCTTTTCTGAATTTCTTGAACCGATTGATTATGACTTAAACCTATAATCATCAAACCCTTTTAATGCATGCAATGTGAAGCGTGTGAGTTCATTTTAATTTGTGCTATCAAGTTAGAAATTGAGATTTACATAAAGCACTAAAATGAAAACTTATTCTAAGTCTTCACTTGCTTGCATCTTGGACTTCCTGGAATGATTTCTTCGTGTAATCCATTATGCTTGTTGATGTATTCTTTGTATAATACCTGTTTATAACTTAATCTCATCCAAGCAAATTATTAGTCCATTTTCTTTTTATTGTTATCATCAAAATATATAAAGCATACAAGTATGACATTATATGTCAACAATTATATCTGAAGGTAAGAAATTATAATAAAAAATAATTATTTTATTGTTGTTGAATATTCATGTTTTTTTAATATATATTAGATTCATATATAATAATTCATGAAATAATTGTTAATATTATTGTAAGAAGTTATAATTTTATTTAAAAATTATTGTGAATTTGGATTCATATTCATGTTTTTCTTCCATTAGAATGGATGCTGTGAAAATGAAGCAATCAGCTAAATATGCAATTGTAGGAGCAGAAGTACCAGCTTAGTTAAAAAAGACTAAAATCTTATTTTTCATTGTGTTTTAAAAATATTTTTGAAAAAATTAAAAAAATATTTTACTTTAAATTAATTTTTTATGTTTTTAAATCATTTTGATATGCTAATATCAAAAATAATTTCTAAAAATTAAAAAAAATGATTATGATATTTTTAGTTAATTATTCCTTAATTAAGTTCTTGGTGACTACGAGAAGACTGAAAATAGTAATTACACCTCAAGAAAAAAGAAAAATATTTATTATAATTTTCTCTTGGCAGTATTGGAAAATGGTCGCAGCTTCCTCATGGAAGCAGGAGAGCGACAGCATTTCCATGGTGTAAAGAAAATGGCATCTCTCAGTGTCATCCCCTGCCCCTTTCGGGCATGGAGCGTAATTAGCAGCAGAAACGCTACTGGAAATAGCAATTATGTTATAAAACCGCAAATGAACTGCTGCTATTCTTACTATTTCATCAATTTCTTGGTTTATGCTACGCTACGAGTCTCTTTATTATTAGTAAAAAAAACTATGTTTGGTGATGAAAGGGTGTTTAAAGAAGATAAAGTTGAGAAAAAATCATGAAAGTCAGAGAAATCAAATATTAAAAGATGAAATTTTATTTTTAAAAAATAAATAAATAAAGTGAATCTGGGTTGATCTTTTAAACCAATAATTCTAGTCATGAACCCTAATAAGCTAACTCTATAGAAGGAAAATCCTAAAAGACAAAGAAACAAAATTACAAATTAATAAAGTTTTGAGGGATAAACTTTACAACAATTAAAAGTAGCAAAAAAATGGGAATCTTATTTGGTATAAAAAAAATAAAATGCTTATGGATGAAATTAGAAACAAATTTCAATAATGAAAATGATAAAACAATAAAATAAAGAGCAAATTTGATATAAAAATCAATTAAACTAAAATAACGAGGGATTAAATTGAGGAAAAAAAAACAATAAAGAGATAAACAACAAAACAAATAGAAATTAAAATAATAAAAATCAAATTGAATATAAAAAATAAATAACAAGACAATACCTGAGGATATAGGCTGTGACTACACAATAAATAGTAGTCTGAGGAGATGCAAGTGATTTCATGAGTAGTTTTAGATTTTCATTAATCTCGTAAGGTGCAACTGCTGAAAAGTTTCTGAAATGAAGAGTTTTCATGGCAAAACGTGCTGTATAAAAGTAAAAGTTTTCATACCTGAGGATGGTAAGAGATAGGAGACAGGGAAAGAACAAGAAGTCACTAATTATACTCCGCAAATCCCAAATCATACAAGGGTGGTCTGTGAGATCAAAATATTGGAAAAACATTTTAAACACAGTATTTCAAAGGGAGAATCAGCATTTCAATAGCCGCCGACCACAGAACAAACTAATCTAGCTTCTCTAACGAGACAAACCAACGACTACAAAATGTCCTGAATGGACACCAAATCTAAGTTTGATGAGGAATTTACTTGTTGAACATTATTTATGATTGCTTTTAATCAGATTCATGCATTTTCTCTACCAAGTCTTGCGGCGCGTGACACCGGTCCGCATGGATATTAGAGCAGCTTCCTACCTTCGAAGTTGACCGCTGTGTTTTTACCAGTGGAACGAGTGACTGCACAACATCTGCCATCAACGGTCTGTAATCTGCCTCTGGTTGCACACACATTGCAGCAATAGCTGCCACCTGAACAACCTCTTTCATTGAATACTGACCCTCCAATGCTGGATCCATAATTTCCACAACCTTCTCTCTATCTGTCAGCCGCGGGAGTGCCTTTCATGCATGCGAGCAAACCAGGTGAATGTGTTAAACAGCTAAGATACATGTACAAAACAGATCTGATCTCAAATAAATAGGATCAAACACTTTATCATCACGTGATCAAGTATTCCTTTTGCTGTAAATACACCCTAGTTAAATGTAAAGGAAAGATATGATTCTCACCCAAGATACCAGAACTCCTTCCCCAGCAGGTCTCTTAATATCGACCGGAACTCTGCCGGTAAGCAACTCCAGGAGAACAACCCCATAGCTGTACACATCTGATTTTGTTGTTAAATGGCCAGTTAATGCGTACCTATGCATCACCATATATATATATATATATATATATATATATATATATATATATATATATATATATAAAAAAAAACTCTGTGAATGACTTATTTCTTGGTTGATGTGGACGAAAATAAAAAGACTGAATTGGCGGAACTATAATACAGTTTAGTCTTTGCATCACGGAACAATAGATAGATAAGCAATGCTTTATGCAGAGAAAATGTTATGAGTGTAATTAAATCATACTCAGGGGCAATATATCCCTGGGTGCCCAGCACTCTAGTAGAAACATGTCCACCAGCTTTGTCAGGTCCAAGCTTGGCCAATCCAAAATCAGAAACTTTGGCATGTAAATTTCTGTCCAAGAGGATGTTGCTGCTTTTAAAATCTCTATGAATCACTGGAGGATTAACATGCTCATGGAGATATTCCAAACCCTTAGCAGCTTCGAGGGCAATTCTCAAACGTGTTTCCCAGTCCAAACTTAAGGAAACGGTATTAGAACCTGCACATTCAACCAAGAAAATCCTTACATAAATCTTCAGCAGAAGGCCTTTTTACAGGAAATTCAGAAAACAGAAACTTCTTAGGTTTATCAAGCATAACTTTGTTTATGCTGGTTTAAAGTTCTTTTTCTTTAACTTTTGTAAAAGAATGTTATATATAATCTAGAAGAGTGAGTTGGATATTAACAGAAAAATCAGGCTTATGTTGCACCCACATTAAGGAAGTTTGAATAATAAGAATGCAAGGCAATGATAACACAAACACAATGGATGATCCTGTTCTTTTGTCATTGGGGTAGCTAATGGGCCTTAGCCTGCAAAACAAGGACAGTTGACCTCCCTCAATCCCCTCATCCTTGATGTTCTCTAGTTGCTTCTTACAACATCAAGTGAATTTACCAGCTATGCTAGCTAATTTGACAGCTTGAATCCAATCATGAGAGCATGGAGGGACTTTGCTAGAGTCAATGCAAAGCCCAGGCTGGTATTGCTTCTTACAACATCAAGTGAATTTACCAGCTATGCTAGCTAATTTGACAGCTTGAATCCAATCATGAGAGCATGGAGGGACTTTGCTAGAGTCAATGCAAAGCCCAGGCTGGTATTGCTTCTTACAACATCAAGTGAATTTACCAGCTATGCTAGCTAATTTGACAGCTTGAATCCAATCATGAGAGCATGGAGGGACTTTGCTAGAGTCAATGCAAAGCCCAGGCTGGTATTTCTTCTTACAACATCAAGTGAATTTACCAGCTATGCTAGCTAATTTGACAGCTTGAATCCAATCATGAGAGCATGGAGGGACTTTGCTAGAGTCAATGCAAAGCCCAGGCTGGTAGATGATCGACCAAGTTGAATGTAAGCAATCAAAAACGTCAATGTGCATGTATCTTGATGATAGATAGCTCTTTAAGCTTTAGAATTTATCACAGATGCATGATAGTCAACCAATACTAGCAGAACAAGTGGAACAAAATTATATAAATCATAAAGTTATAGCCTTTTTACATAGGAATTTATTTAGCTCAAGGACTATAGATAAGATTACATATTTTCACTTACATACAGAATATTGTCTTTTCATAGCATGATAGTAGATATTTCAAAGTATTTATAATTTTATATGGTACATTTGACATGGAAAACATGTCGCTAAAATATTTTTGAAGCCTTTGGTCAGGGTGTGGTCCCAAATGCGGCCCTAAAGTGACTACCATTCCTGCTTCACAAAGACATCCCTAAATTAAATCAGATGTAAAATTCTAAAGTGCAGCATCACCGACAAATAATACAAAAGAAGAATCTTGTTCTTATAAGCAGCCACTTTTCTTCAACAGAACTACTCGTATAAGTTAGACACTTACTTAGGCTAGCCTTTTTTCTGCTATCGTATGTTAGCCCTGTTTGCCCTCTACTTTAAGCTTTCCTAATAATGTTAGGAAGTGGCTGATGGAATCAATACAAATATATCAAAATTTAAAAGCTGGAATCCAAAACTGTGGCATATAACAAGAATTGCTGACTGGCATCGTCTTTATTTTTTGTTGTTTCTGGTAGAACTTATATATCTTTTATATGCCTCGCACATTTCTATAATCCATTTAAGAAATGTTTCAACAACCACAAATAAAAATCAAGACAACTTACTAGTGATATGATGCAAATGTTCTTGCAGACAACCATTTGGCATAAACTCATACACCAGCACTTTATGATTGTCATCTGAACAATACCCAAGCAATGCCAGCAGATAAGGAGAACGAAGGCGGCTCAGCAGTTCCACCTAGAAATGAAAATCAAAAGCCAATCAACAAGCTATTTACTAGAATCCAGAGATTAAAGCGCAATTGAGCTAAGTGTGTGAAAATGGAAGGAAAAAAAAAGAAACTTGAGGCTCTCTGTGTGTGTGCGTGTGCACTTAAGGGGATAATACGTGGATGCATAAATTTTACTAAATATTGCTCCCCTTTGCTTGTGTGTGGTTAAATCTCTTCTATGTGAAAGACAATGAAGAGATGAACTAAACCAGACCCTGCAAAACTATTCGGATGAAATTCGTTTTCTTTTCTCTAAGGGACTCGACCAAACTAGAAAAACTCTCCTCCCTCGTACTTCTTGGTGGCAAACATAGCAGAAAATATATATATCAAAATATCAAACCTCCACTTCAAATTCCTCTTCCCCCTGCTTCCCTGCTTGATCCATTAACTTAATTGCAACTTTCCTTCCATCGCTAAGGACTCCACGATACACTAATCCAAACCCACCATGCCCAACAACATTCGACTTGCTGAAAGCACCTGTAGCTGAATTTAATTGCTTAAATGTGAACACGTTAAGGCCTTTCCCGGTAGCAGTTTCGAGATCTGTAAAGCAACCTTTGTCCTCATACCCGTCCCCTTGAAAGAAAATGGAACGAACACAAATGTACATTTATGTTATTACAATAAATAAATTAACCCAAAATGGGAAAATCTGGATGCTTGTGAAAATAAGATGAATCCATACACAAACAAATGGCAGTACTAGCTGAAAGCATGAATTAGGAAGCCAGTACAAATACATAACAGTATCAAAACAACTCCATTATTTCTTTAACAAATCAAAAGAAAAAAAAAATCTTCTAAAATTCTTTTCATTTTCCAGCAACCAAACAGAGGCCACAAATAATACAAAGAGCGAGAGTTGGTTTTCAGAAGAGAAAACAAAAGGGGACTTACTGCTGTGGTTTTTAAGGTGTTTAGAGAGCTTGTTACGTATATAGCAATAATAAGTAAATGCAACCAGCAGAGAAACCACGGTCAGTGAAGCCACCACCACAATGGCCACCAGAGCAATGCGTTCTTGCCTCCCATACTCATCATTCTCCGTTTCCATTTCCAGACCCTAACCCTAGAAAGTAGAAACCGATACTAGGAGGAAAATTTATTGTGTGGACTACTTTCTTTGGTGAGCTTTGGAGTTTGAGCTCTTTCCTTTCCACTGTGTTTCCTGCGGAAGAGCACTGTTGCCTTGTCCGTGGCGCGGACAGTACACCAACAACTGACTATTTCTTTACTGTACATGTCCTTTTTCTTATTTTTTTCCTTTTTCTTTTTTCTTTTTTTCTTTCTGAGCCTGGTGGATGAAGAGCATTTCGGATTTCGAAATTAAAATTCTTTCCTGTACTGTTATAGATATTTTAGTAGTGCATATAATTTTATAGTAATTAAAATAAATATTTATAGCAATTATATGATTTATATTCTCCGGTGATAAATGGTTATAGCAATTTCATGGTTTATATTTTCAGGTAAAAAATATATCTTTCAGTTTGTTTTTTTTATTTTTCATTTTGTATAACTCATTTTTTGGAATGGAAACTTGTTTTTTATTATTAAATTTAAGTTTTTGACATAGTTTAAAAATAAAAAACTCGTACTGTTTTGTGATGGTAAAACACATAAAAGAATAAATAATTTAAGAACTTAGTATATAAAAAAAGATAATAAAACAAATAATATAGTCTAGACAAGTATTCATGAACAATTTTTTAAATAAAAATCCTACAAATTAGATTCATGTATGATTTCATAAACAAATTGTTAATATTACCATAAAAAGTGCTAGATAATAATGATGGCATAATCATATAATTTTATACACATTATATTAATGGTTTTATTTAAAAAAATAAAAAGGAAAATGGTGAAGCACACTCATAAAAAAAAATGCCAGAAAACATCAGATCTATCTCAAGAACAAGGAGTCATGCTTGTGCAACTCATTTTGTTTTTAATATAACATGTTCTTTGTCTTTATAGATAATCTCTCATCCACTAGTTTATTATATAAATATGTTTTTCATCGCAAGGTTAGAATTTAAGTTCTTAGAGCAAAAAAAATAAAATGTTCTCCCTCTCTTTTATGATTTTATATTCTCTCTTACTACTTAAGGACCAAAACATAAATAAAATTAAGTTTGGGATTTAAATATGTAATCTTAAAACAACTAAGATTAAATGTAAAACAATTGAAGCTCTAGGGACCAAAACTAAAACTTTACATGTCTCATGAAATAGTGAGGTTTAGATCACATGTCTCGCTAGTGTCATATCACTCCACTCCACTACAATTTATTTTATTAATTACTCATATCCACTTAACATATATCCTACCCATCAATTTATTTAAAAATAAATTATCTGATCAAGGTGCCTATATTTAAAAAAAAAATTATAAAAATAATTCTTATTGAGTTATTCCAAACACATACTATGAGTTTAACAAAATATTTTTTTTTATCTCGTATGAACATTATATTTTACAAAAAGAATAGATGGATTTATTTTTAGGAAAATAACAAATAAATACTCTTAATAATTAATAATATAACCGGTAAATAGGAAACCAAATCTCATCATTTTGTTTGGTAAATATAATTGTAATTGAAAATTTTGACCCGATAGCACATTGCTGACAGAGGAAACTTGTCCCCATGTCACGAGTCATCAAATTACATTCTAGCCATCCTTTTAAGAAATTATATATAAAATAAATGAAAACTAGATTTGAAAAATAAATTGATAAGCTTGCAGAAAAGGCAACACACCAGCCCCCTGGGAAATCACTAGTCTTAAATTAATTCGTTGCATTCAATTTTCAGAACCCATTTGAAAAATTACTCAAAACTCAAAATAAATCCAACTAAATCCATCAACCTGTCGTTTAATTTCGCTCCATGTTTTCTGCCATTGCCAATTCTAAAGCCAGCATCATAGCAAATTTCACTCCAGACCGTCATTGCAAAACTCCCTGGTTATTCCATCAGTTGCAACACTTTGGATGAAACTGTTTGGTCTGTAAGAACTCAGAATTATGCCTACCAGCAAAATGATTTATATAACAAAAGAAACCATCCAGAATGAAATGAATGTGAAACTAAATCAGCTTTTCTATACTGAATGATTTCTTGACAAAAACCACGTTCGAGGGCTGTAATTGTTCTTCTGGGACCAGATCACTTCAGTTGCCCTTTGCTGTAGTGATCTACAGCTTTGGATAATGACTGTATTGAAACAGGGAATCCCTGCCCCATCTGCATGAAACAAATGGAAATTTGGTTCAATTAGTTAGAAAACAAAACGCCCAAACCATGTATGACTGTATTTATTTTAAATGCTAAATAAGCACACAGTGCAAGTATCTATCAGTCAGACATCCAGAAGATTTAAATACAGCAGTGGAATGGTGCACCATACACACAAGCATGCGAGCGAGCAAACAGACATACACAACTATAAATAAATAATAAACAAAACTCATCATATAATCCAAGTACATTAGTATTCTTGCAACCTGTATTCGAAACTGATAGCACACTGGAAGCTATCTAATATATCATTTACGCCTAATAATCCCAGAAGCAAAACGTATTTTAGGATGATGGGGCCTGTAGCTTATAAATGGTACTAGAGCTTTTCCAGGCCCACTGCCTTGTTTTTCCTGACTCGCATTCCATATTGGTAGTATAATAAGAAAGATCCTAGATCCCCGTGGCCCTCTTCTTCTTATCCCTCACTCACGTAGATATTCTTATCCCCTCTCATAGATATTGCCAGTAACTTATATCTTCACCGCATTGTGGAGTACCAAGAACAAACTAACTGATTTCAAAATACAAGCATCTAAATAAGCTCCAAGTGCAATGACCAAGACAGTATTAAGAACAGTACTCGGACAAATGGCACTAGTATCAAATCTCAATTGGAATTCATCAGAAAGGTATCCATCAAAGGGAGGAATGTGAGCAGAATCATCTAGTCATGACAAATCAGCTAGTTCCAAGGATAAAGAAAAAGAAAGTGAAATATCTATCACAACACCAAATAAAATCAAACTAGTTGCCAAGATAGGTGGATGTTAGAACAAGATTAGTCTAATTGAAGCATGCTAGTAAAAAAACAAAGTTGTTTAGTTTCACCATGAACTAATTGACGTTGTAGTAATCAACGTGGAAAATTTTACTACTTAGGTTATTGGTATTACAAGAAAATTATACAAGCAAGTTACAATGCAATAAAAAACACACTCAAAATGTCTGTTTATATCACTGTAGGATGCCAACATTCAATTGTTAAAGCAGTTCAGAAATATAGAGATTTGTACCTTTTTTAGGTTCTCTCAGTACACAAAAATCTAAATTACAGGAAATAGTTTTGTTAAGAGCTTGTAAATAGGTGAGCTAGCACAACACTAAAGATGACCCCCTTAAAGGCATGGTTCCAGCAAGTGCATGGTTGGTTCTATGAAAGGTCCAAACTATGAAAATGTACAAATCTTATTACTTTATGCTTTAGAGTCATGCTCGTGACCTGAGTATGACCTTCATCATCAATAACTGCCCAAGCCTAGTTTCACTATTTAACAATGGATTTATCTCCTATCCTATTTATAAACTCATCACTAGGGTTTTTCTTGTATTGTTCATTGTTTTTGTGCAAAGCTCCAATTTGATACTTTTGCATAAAAAGCTTGCACTTCTCATTATTTGGGTTTCACTTTACATATCCAACCACACTACTAAATACACTAAGAACACAATATTATTGTGTTTCATTAGTTTGTGATTCGATCTTATATTTGTGAATCAAAAGGCATATTTACCTCTTTAATGAAGAGTGGAGAGAGAAAACAATACTATGAGCAAATAACTGTAGCTATATCGGCTAAAACCAGGAGAAAATTGAAACTAGAACAATAGAATAAAGCCTAGGGTTTGAAGAGAAACCTCAACATTGTTACTCGAAAATTATAATAGTTTGGACACAAAAGTGTTAGGAATTTAGTTTCCAATGAGGGAAAATGAGAAAGGAGATTTAATACTTTGAAATTTTGATAATAAATGTATATTTTGGGACACGATGTAAAGGAGAGGATACTCTTTGCAGATCAGAGGGAGTATTTTTACTTGATGCCAGTAGCCTTTATTATTGCTCTACATCAAAAGCAATTTAGAGAGGTAACCGCTCAAAAGCCCTCCAATTACATTCCTTTTGCACTAGCTGAAGTTTTTTTAAAGTAAGAACTTAACGAAGAACGCTGGTCCAAGAAGCACAAAAACAAGATTTCACAAGACAGTGAACATGATAAATCTATATGTGGGAAAGGATCTTCAGAACATTACTCTATAAAAAAGTTCATGCATCCAAAGAGAAATAAGTTTCTAAATTACTACATTTGAGTTTTAATTCCGCATATCCTAGTTTCTCATAAACTTGCAAATTTAAAATTTTTATTATTTTGGATCAGAAATCTTACTACTGTAAAAAAATTATAGTATATTCAGAATTTGAAATATCAATAAGAAGTCTTTTATTATTTGAGATTTCCTTTTCCTATTTGGATTGCTAGTTGCTATTATTTAGAATTACTAGGGATGTAACTGTAAGAGCACCACCTATTTCCATGTAGTAATAAAAAGGGAAATTATGAGTATCTTGGTTTAGTTTGAGAGATGCAGCCCAGAATATTCTCGTTTCTTTTTCCCAAGTGAAACTATGCTCATGCTTTTCCTCCTATTTCTTGCTGTGGCAACCTCAAGTTGCCACTCACCTTTACAACAACACACCAATTCCTTGTAATCAGGTCTCTAACAAACCCTACTTCCCACAACTCAAACCATAGCTCACAAATTCAAGCCTTTGTGAGACACAAATTCAAAGCTGTCCAGCTCAAAAAAAAATCGGTACACAGGTGTATACCCCTCCAGGCCCCCATATATTTCCCTATATTGACCATGCTAATAAAAAAAATAACACTGCAACCTTGAGAGCATATACAATGTTCTTGTCTAGTGCAATAAAAATCAAGTGCCAATTAAGCTCCCTTTTTTTCAAAGATCTGGTGTGAAAGATTAACTCTCTTCATTTCAGATTCCAGAACTTACTGCTACAAAACAATACTTCATGAACACAGGCAGTTGGGATAAATTTAAAGTTCCCACACAATTTAAGTTCAAACCTACAAATATCACATACACACGTCCAAAATAAATCAAGAAGTACTCTAAAGTAACTTAGAAAAGGGTTTATACGCTTACAGTGCTGCAAATATGGAAGGAGGTGACGTAACCAGCATATTTGGAAGCTGTGAGAAAGTAAATGAAATATTTTTGTTAAAATACTTGAAAATGTATTAGCCACAGGCAACAGACAGCACCATAATTGTTCTTTATTTACACAAAGAAGAGCAGACAAGAACAGGGGAATATATCCATCAAATAACTGTTATAATCATTTGAGCACACACTCCTAAGACATGTAAATGTTAGTCATTAAGAAACTAGTGCTCCTAAAGGAACGGATTGCAATGTTTGGGGAAGATAGTGTTGTTTGAGGCAAAAACTCATCTAGCTGGCAAAGAGCAGCTGCATAATGGTTGATTGCAGCTTTGCAAAAACTGCCTTCACCTCTTCCCTGTAATTTCAAGGTCCTGAATTTGGCTAACATGATAAGGTATCCTATTACCATTGAAATTTCACCTAATTTCATAATGCCCCCAAGATCATTTTACCCCACAAGGAAAAAACTGACACAGTAATAGAACAAATTCTACTTACTCTTCTTTAAGCCTGCAGGCTTTGCTTGCAGAAGAGCATTCATAAATGCACTTGCATTCTCGCGCAAAGACTCTTCTGTAAAACTCACCTGCAGAATGGCATTTTAACAACATCAAAAGGGAAAAAGGTTCCCAAACTCAGTCTTGAGAACATAACCTTAAAATGAAGTTGTCTTGGAGCAAGATAAGCGTACCTTTCCAAGTCCCACATGCACAATTGCTGTTTTGTCCATTTTAAACTTAATTTGATTCTTTTTTGCATTCTTTACTGCTTTAGAAACATCACTGACAACAGTACCTTGCTACAAACAAAAATAAATATATATATATGGAGTGTATAAGAGAATAACATGAATCAGTGATCATTAATAAATGATTATTGCATTAATTGATGCTTGAAAGATGATATAACTCACTTTAAGATCCGGCATCAAACCTTGACGATTAAGAATCTTCCCCAGCTAGTGAATAGGGAAAAAATTGTTTAAACAAGCAAGCCATAATTTTGACCAATCAAATAATTTGCAAGAACAATTCAGATGTAAAGGACCTTAGCAATGCGAGGGAAAAATTGTGGAGTCGTGAAACAGTGGTCAAAGTCAATCTTTCCAGCTTCTGCATTGTGTAAATTCCATGATTTAGTTAGTCAGAAATTTATCTCGAATTGAGATTCAGGGATATAAAAAAAGATGTGAAATGGTTCAATCTTCGTTCTGTACAAAAGGAATAGCAGTATTCAATGAAACATAAGAAACAGAAACCAGTCAAACCGGAAGAGAGGACCCAAAAGGAACAAGCTAGAAGAAATTTAGACATAGAAACTTTCAAACCCTCTCAAATTTGGCACAGTAGAGATGGCATTATACCCGTTAAAATTCTCAGTTGTTCTTATCATTAACACTACAAAAATGCACTATATAGAAATAACTGGACTGTCCTCTTACTTGTAATTTGATCAATAAGTTCAACACCTCCAACAATATCAGCTCCCTGCGGCTCTTGCTTCATCTGCATCTGCACCTTCAGCAAAGACAGCCACCCTGAGAACCTGAACAATTGCAACAGTTGTCAGATATGATCAAAAAACAAAAATAAACAGAGACCCTGTCCATAATCAGTTTATGAAAAAGAGACTACCTTCTTACCACCGTGAGGCAAAGCCAAGGTGCCGCGAACTATCTGCAATGTGCATAATAAAAGACATTGAAATCCGTTGCAAGGAAAAACAGGAAAACACAAGAAGAAATGATATAACATACCAAGTCAGATCGAGATTTATCTATACCCAATTTTACATGTGCTTCAACAGTTTCATCAAAAGTATTCCTGGCATTAGCCTGAACAACAATTTACTACATAAATTAGCTACTCTTAGTGAGTAAATAAATTATTATCTACGAAAATGATGAGAAAAGAGGACCTTGACTTGCTTAATAGCCTCATTCAAGTCAAAAAGAGGCTTTTTTTCCTTCTTAACGGGCTTGATTAATCTAGGAAAAGGCAGCGCCACTTTTCGCTCCTCTTCCACAACCTTAAAAACTCTTCTCCCCAGATTCCCCCGCCCCTCAATCCTCATCCTCTCTCTCTCCATATCAACATTTTGTGTGTCCCGTCCTTGAATCCTGTCCTCCGGAAGCGGCGCAACCCGTGTTGCGTATGACACTGGGGTTATGGAAACGGATGGGGGGGCGTCCTTCATGTAACGGAAGTCCTCCCGACTCCATCCTTGTTCTTGCTGACTTCTTCTTCCAGGGAGATTGTTGCTGTGGTTGTTCTAGTTCTTGGGAATTTTCTTGGCTCTCATGTTCAGGTCTTACTGGGTAGGAGACTGGTTCGATTGTTAAGGGATCTGGGTATGGTTTTGGTACAGAGCAAAAATATCTGCCGAAATAGGAGTTGGGCAACCACAAACACCGACGGCTACCCTGCTGGGACAATAGAATTTTCACGGCTGCAGCCATTTTGATGTTGCTACAATTTACAGACAGAGAGTGATTATCAGCATTTGGGCTTCTGGGATTTTCGGGGTTTAGGGTTTAATACTTTAAGCCTCGTTTCTTTTTTTTTCTTCTTAAAAAAAAAGATTTTTTGCTGCTGAGTGAATCTTTCTATTTAGTCCTTGATAGTTATAATTCCGACGATGTTACACCTTAACTATTATAAACTTTGCAACACTACCCTTCTATGAACTTGAGTGCCATGGCCCTTGGCATGATAGTTATAATTTGATAGGACACAGTGATGCGAAGCTCAAGCATAAGAACATTTGAATCTAAGAAAAAAAAATCTAGAAAACAAAAAATAATTTTATAGGAAACTGAACTTGAGAATCACCTGAACCAAAAAGTCAAGATTATTGGAAGAAAAACTCATACATTTTTGATTATAAAGGATTAAGAAACCAGAATCATTAAAAAGAAAGTCACATAGATAGTTTTTAATAAATTTTGAAGAGTTCAATTAAAAGTTAGGAGAATGAACAAGCATAATCAAATGATCCATTGGATATATCAATTGGATTTAATACAAGTTCTAAAGCTAAGAAGATCAAAAAGAAATTCAATGAGTTCAGTCAAGATATTTGGATTAAAAAGTTATAATAAATTTATCAAGTTGAAACTTTATGTACTTTTTAGGCTTTATTTAGAGCTACATGTGAGATTTTATTGTGATCTTTTGGTATATAAACTAGACATATTAAGCTTTATATTCGTAAATGGCAGGTTCAATAACTCATTTTGGAAAAAAAAAGAATAACGTGTTTGGATTCATGCTTGAGATTTATCAGCAAGCAAGGAAAGTAAAAAAAATAACTTTTTTTTTAATATGATTTGTGGATTCTTACAAGGCAAAGATTTAATTACATATGAAATTCTCATTTTTGCAAGGATTCCTTACCTTTTAAGAATATCAACTAGACAATAATCATTATATTTAGAAGGATTCATTATGCATAAACAATCATTATTATTATTCAAGGATACTAGAAATGGTCTTGGGCTTTTTTTGAATAGTTTTACGCTAATAAACACAACTATTGATTTGACCATTAAACCAAGTTAAAATTTTATAACAAGATTTCAAAGCTCGTCTCTTCTTATTGATTAAATATCATGGAAGACAGAGTTCAGGAAGGTCTTGTAGTAAAGCCTAAAAGTTAGTATATAAAAATTGCATTATTTTTCTTATTGATTTGTAGTTTTTATTTTATTTAAAACTCTTTTTTGGAAAGACTTGGATTATTCAAAAATAATCTTTCGTATGTGGCGAGGTTGTTCACACTCTTGGTTCTTTATTGAATTCTTCATGATTTATCAAAAACTAATTACCTTTGTGGTATTTTTCCTTAAAATTCTAGTTCTTGATTCTGATTGTGTTCCTTACAGTCAAAGGGTTTGAGTCTTTCATCTAAAAATCTCAATTTATTGATTCTAAGAAATATTGGCTAGATTTGTTTTATCATTCTTATTGTAGTTTTCTTGAATTGTTTCTAGCTTGTTTGTGAATTCAAATACTCTTACCCTCCAAGTTTGTACCAAAAAGTCTTAAAGAATTCATGCCTAAAATTTTATTTTTTAGTTTAAATAGCAAAATTAATTTTAATTAACTTTGTAAAAAAAATATTATCACACTTACGCTTTTAAGAATAGGAAGCTATGAATATTTTATTTTTTAATTGATTATTTTTAATCATTCTTTAAAATCAAACATTATAATAATTATACTTCAACAATTATATTCTTAACAGCTATATTTTCATTGTATGTTATTTCATATTGTTGATTACTTTTAAATTATGTTAATGCATTCTTTTAATTATTTATTGGCAAACGTTTCAAAATTAATTATTTTATTGTAGTAAAAATAAAAGACGCATATACTTAAGGAAATAATAAAAATATGCGATTTAAAATCATTTTGTGTAGTTTAGATAATATCTTTATTTGACGTGTCTCATATATTCAACCAGACCTCGAGGCATGTTTGTAGTATCAACCATTATTATTCTATATTTATCCTACTATTGTCTCAATAAAAGTACTCTTGCATGGTAATGATCCTTCTTGTTTTATACTCGTTTTGTCATGTTTTGCATTTACCTTCTTTTTCTCTAAAGCATATCTTTTTTTTAAAAAAAAAATACATCTTTTAATGGTCCATTTCTATTTTATTTTCATTGTAATCTTCCAAAAGTCAACTCAACATGTGAATTTGTACCCTTTTTCTTTAACTTGTTTATTAGTTTCCTTTCTACTTATCTATCTCTTTATATTACCGCTGTCATCGAGTATAACATTATCTTCTTATAAAATGACTAAACTTTGAATAATAGGAGAAAAAGTTATAGGAGTTGCATTTCTAAAAAAATTAGACTTTGTTTTTAATTTTCAATCCTTCATCTAGATAAACTTTTCAATTTCTCATAGGAATATTGAATTAAGAATGATTGATCTTAAAAAAAATTCATACACAATATTTACTTCATTCACCAATTATTAAAACACAATAAAATACATTACTTAAAAAATATTGATAAATTAAAAGAATTGAATTATATGAGTTTTATATTAACAATACATTGTCTTTATAGGTGAAACCACTATGATTTTTATCTTTTATTTTGGCATGGTGCAAACAAAACTTATTCAACACTAATTATTCGTCAAATAACGATATATTAGATAACTTGATATACACTCAGATATGACAAGTCTTACTTTTTAGTCATCTCATGAATTCATTCTAGTTTTCATGAATGATTTGATAACAAGCCTAACTTTTTAGTTCATCTCACATATTGAATCCATGCTAGAGTTGATCCATTTCTTTATAAAAACAAATATATTTTTCATATACAAAATTTCTTGATCATTTAGATCTTACATTTCATAAATGATATTAGTGAAATAAACATCAACTTGAGATTTCATTAAAAACATTATGAGTTCTTATTGTTAAGAAAGTAATTTAAGTGAAACCAATATACTTGAAAAGAGGAATTTGTAGATAAAATTGAAAGAGATTGATGAAAATGTGAATTCTCAATAACAAAATATTTTTTATAAGAGAATTTCATTCGGGTACAAAATATAACCATTTAACTAAAACAATCAAATCATAACGACAAAAACTTATGATTATAAAAATCAACCCATGACATCTTTTTCTATCCGCTTTTGATAAAACCATTATTAAATACCCATTACTATTATTTTTACAAAAAAAATAATCTGAGAATATTGTTTTAAAACCCAAATTACATAAGCCTTGATTTTCTAGTTAGATGGTTGGAACTTGTCATAGTAGATAATACATCATTTGTCTAGGGAGACAACATATCATGTTTATGTTTGTGCAAGCATACAAATCCTTTTTTCGATCCAATTTGAGTACCTCTGCAGGATGACAATGGAATGATAATACGATATGATCACAATTTGATAATTGTGATTTGTAACTTCTTATTTATAATACAAGCATGAAATGGAGTTAAATATTTGATTAATTAATCTTTTTAAAACTTTTTTACTATCAGGGCTATTATATCAAAAATAAGAGAAACTCCGTACACCTTTTTTCTTTTTACGTCCCCACGTCACCATGTAAGAGGGACACTAAGAGCCCGTTTGGCTGTATTTCAACCGACATTTTGCCGAAATTTGAATTTTTTTTTTCATTTTAAATGAATATGTTTTGGTATTTCTAAATCATTTTGATGTGCTGATGTCAAAAATAATTTAAAAAAAATAAAAAAAAACATCATTTTGATGTATTTCAGTACGAAAAATACTTTGAAAAGTTATCGCAACCCCACTCCCAAACAGGCTAAAACGATGAGTTACGAGAGCTTGTATGCTTATGTGGTGACCCAGAATATTTATAAACTTTAATCACGGCAACTCATATAAGAGTTGCTTGAAAATTGACTAATGAAAACGTTGGTGCTTACAAAATTGGGAATGATATACGGCACGTTGGTGGTGAAGTTTTAATAAATGTTGGCTGAAAATACTCCTTTGTTGAGAAACAAACAAAGATGTATGATTGTATAGAAAGTGGTTCGTGTTTGTATTGTCGAGCATTGAATAGAAAATACGGTGCATGCTTAAAAGTTTGTACTTACAAAAAAAAACATGTTAATAAAAACATTAAAAAAATAAATGATAGGCATAGATGATGTGCGACTTGCATTTTGACTCCTTGTAACCTAGAAAAAAAATTGTTTTAAAAAATAGGAACATGGTGCGTTTTTTTGCATGGAAATACGTTAAAATATTATTAAAATTAATATTAGCACATCAAAACAATCTAAAAATTCAAAAGAAAAATTATTTAAAACTAAATTTTATTATTTTTTTCAAAAACATAATCTAATCACAATCTCAAACACTCCCATTAACCCCTTAGCATGCCGCCAGGTCTTAAGATTAGGTTCTCACCTTCATGCTTCTGGGTACAGACAAATCTGGTATAGCTTTTGTGGCAGAAGTTCAATGTGAAATCTACTCTTGCAAATTGCAAACCAGAAGCCAAAGCATGCAGAGAAGCACTACGAGGGGCACCTAACAGGAGATTGAATGAGATCCAAATCGCATGAGATGCCAATGGTGTTGTCAAGGCTGTTAATTGACCTTCTTTGGAAGGTGCTTTCGAGATTGCAGTAATATCTCATACTAGATCGATTTTGAGTCCTCTTACTTCGAAAATCTTCATAATATTTAAGCTGTAATTAGCAGAGAGACAAATACAAATAAATAAAAAAAAAAAAAATAACATCTAGATCCATAAAAAATAATTGAAATCTTCTAACCTATTAAAAAAAATCATTTTTAATCATCTCTGCAAACACTTTGGTTGATTGGATCAGCTGCCCACCCCCAATTTTGAAGAGTATTCTGACAATGACAGGATGAAACTAAAATTCGAAAAAGAAATGGAAAGTGCACGAAAACACATAAATTCAGCAAACATTTCACATTATATTATTCCGAAATGATATTATTTTCAGCTAAACTTGATTTATCCGCACCCTGTATTTTCACTAATTCATCAAAAGGGCTCTTTTATTATCAACTTGATCAAACAAACCCTCATATTTTTCATTTCAGCCAATGAAACACAATTTATTAAAAATGAAAATTTATCTCAAACCAATAGAAGTAGTCTTCTTCACTATTTGAGTCATTATCATTAACTTACCTTTTTATTCTCGTTAATATCATGACTCACTCCCACCATCCTCAATATCTTCATTGAGTGTTTTTTTTTTTTTTTTCGTTAAGTTATGCTCACTTGATTGAAATCGAAAATATATAAGCTCAATTGACCAAAGTGATAATACAGGGGCATTTTTGATAAATTGGTGAAAGCACATAGCGTAAATAATGAGTTTTACCTGTTTTTTCTTTGTATCAATCTTTAACAAGTTGAAGAAATGTTCTACGTAATCAAATGTAGCTAGAGTCTCCCATTAGTAAGGTGAACATGTCGTCAGGAGTTAAGAAAGTTGTTCCACCAAGAATCAATTCTACATCAGGTCTTCCACTTTCAGATAATGCCTCTTGAACTTCACGCACCTTCTCAACAGACGGGGAAAAAATGGTTAATTATTCAGCTTTCAATTACTCGAGAGCTATGTTTCTACAGGAAAAACATGAAGCGGTTTACATGCAAATAATCTACGATATCAATGTTCAATTAAAAAATGCGTTTAGGAAAGATAAGAGAGGATAATGATAATGGTGAGCTAGTCACCGAATCTGAATTTTTTTCAGGACAAAAACTTGATCGTTTTGTTGAGAGAGAGAGATAGAGAGATGATTGAAGGTACAAAAGTTGGAAAAGCTCATAAAATCCATACCTCAGCCGCATTGATGCCCCCAACAACAAATACCATAATGATATTTTGGTCGGCCAGACTTGGTTTTGTCTGCAGAATCCAAAAATCAAGTTCAGAACATGTCATGATCCATGAAGTATATAGTTCATTTAAATTATGTGATCGGAACTTGCCTGTCCAAGACCAAATCTTCCAAATCCACTTTTAAAAAGTCGCCCCACGGTAGTGGAATGGTACTCCAAGCCAGGTACATCATGCTTTCCCAACACTCTTGTCAGAAGCTTATAGATTAGACTCTTATTTAACCCAGAATCACCAGTGAAGTTACTTTCCAAGGAAAATGTCCCTTCTCGCAGTGATAAATTCCTCCTCTTCACAGTAGATAACTTGTGAAGAGATTTGAAAAGGTTGTCCACCCTGTCAAACAACTCCAGCTTCAGTTGCATGTCACTATATACCTGTTTTTTATCATTCTTACCATCATCTTCTTCTTCATCACCCCATTTGCCCCATTGATCATCATCGGATTCTAACTGATCAGACGATGCTTCTTTAGTGTCTTCAGACTTTTTTCTGTTTAAGTTAGCTTCAAGCTCTTCTGTTAGACCATCAAGAAACTTAAGTTTCACCACTGATGCATTTTCGAGAATTGCATCCACAATAGCTTCCTTTAGGAAATGCTCCTCTTGCCAAGAAAATGGGCCACCTGACCCAGATGTAGGGAAATTCTCACCAGCTAATATATATCCCACTATCATAAGGAGCAGGGCATCTTTAAAAGAAAGTAACCCTTGCAAATGATCTGTTTTCTTGTCTCCATCTGATCCCAGCATAGTGCTCTTATGGATAAGATCACCAATCTGAGCGCCAAGACTCTGGCTTGTATCTCCTGCTGTGGCACTCAATATTTTCTCAGCACTGACAAATGCATTCCATCTGGTACTATGGGATTCGTCAAGCGCCACAAGTACAGCTGCTCCTAACTGAATTATTCCTTTATTTCTGATTAATGATGACTGGCTTTTTGCCAGTGCTCTGATCAGAGGTTGCAACTCCAATTTTGTTGCAAAACCAGGACGAATTTTTACATTAACAGTGATGTTTTGCCGACGTAGTGTTTCTTGAAGCCACTTCTTTACCAGCACTGCTCCATCTTTTGTTCGTCTGTCCAAAATAGCTTCCATATATGGTGTTCCACGAAATGTTTCAGTGGAAACAAAGGATCCATTAAGCAGCTGACTCTCAGAGAGAAAAGACTTCCCATCATGAACTTTATTGCAGAGATTTACCAAGTCCACAGTTTCAGGAGGAGAAGAATTGCAGGCATCCCACCCACCTAGAAAAGCTTCTATTCTTTCTGCAAGCCAAGAATCATTTGCATTGGATTCTTCTTCTTGTAATACTTTTCCAAGTGGTATCTGAACATCAAGAGGTGCACGTTGTAGGCTAGAAGGAACAAGTTTGTGTTGGGTTTTTGAGCCTTTCGTGGAGGAATAGGATGTTGTTTTTTCTCTTCGGGGCAAAGATGAAAACATGCAATCAACAAGTGAATCCCCGTGGCAGCATGGAGTTAGGAGATCAAGCGTGCGATCAATGAGTAACAGCCCAGCAGAACGTTTACGGCGCCCCACATCATAAAGACTTGACATGTCTGTCATTATCTTCCCAACAGTCTTTGATAAATCACCAAGGGAAAATATTTCCATTTTCAGGTCCATCTGCAAATTTCATGAACCAAGACCAAAGCTGTTACACTGGACTGTCACTGATGTCACAATAAGCAACCAAATAAATGAGGAAAGAAATTGGAGAGATGATTTGTAATTTGCATTCCAAGTTATAACATAGTTTTAGGAAAACCCATAAATTGTAAGATTTCTACAACTGCCTCCTTTAATGAGTGTGTTTGGTAATGCTATCAGAATGCTTTCTGACTGAAAATGCATCAAATTAATGTTTTATTTTATTTTTGAAGGTTTTGACATTCCATATCAAAACCATTGAAAAACACCTAGAAATCATCGATTGATGCAATTTCTGCTGAAAAGAACTTTGCAAAAGCACATACAAAAACACTCACTACCCCGCCTCCAAACACTACTCAGCTGCTGGTCAAGAAGAACATGTCTAACAAATGCTTTCCATAATGAGTTTTCCTCGATGAAAAATGCTTCTGGAATTTACCAGTTTCAGTTCTGAAAGAAATAAAATTGTTCACCGAGAATAACTCTAAAGGTGCATTAGAAATTTCATCCCTTTGAAACAAGAAAATAAAATAACATTGTCAAGGGTTTCGTCATCTCAACTTTCATAGAATCCAATGTTTTTGATACTGTGATTATAGAGCTATTCACAAAACTCTCAAGGAAAATATCTACAATAAATAAACTAGAATATACTGAAGGAGGAAAATAAACTTGCAAGTGTTTAAGAAGATGCACACTACCTTAGCAGCCAGATGGTAAAGAAAATGCGCTGTAAGTAGAGCCCCAGGAGGAACATCGTCACCATCAGGCGGCACTCCAGTACTTATGGGAGGCAGTCCAGGGCTAAGAGAATCCTCATGTTTTGCTGACAAGTATGCCTCGGAAACTGAACCCTCTGAAGGCAACACAAAGACTTTAGGAGAAAAGGGACACAAAATCATGGGAAAGTGATGCACCGAAACGACCAATTTTTCCCCTAAATATTCTGTATGGCTTTCTCCAAAAAGGTATTTCCCACTTGAAGTAGCTTCACAGTGAGAGATATCCTCTTCACTGGACGTGAGTCGTGACCATCCTTCATCTTCAAAGGTTAAACTTTCCTGGAAGTTGCTACTAACATCTGAGTGCGAAGCTTTTTTCTGAATCTTCTTCACAATCTCCTCATAATCTTGAAGAAGCAAGATTTCATACTCATGGAATGCATCTGGTCCCAGAGGTGAATCAGGGTATGCTGATTGTGCTAGCTAAAAATTGGCAAAGCATTTGGTAAGATTTAACCTCACAAGGCAAATCATAAGATGGTAGAATCCATAGATATCCTCTCAAATATAAGAAATTTGGGATTGAGGATTAATTTTTGTTGTATTCCAAAGAAATACCTCTGAGATAGATGTAAATACAGTACATTGATGAACACCTTTATGTGTACTCAGGCAACGTAGAATATATCGATGTGCATCACTTAGTAGACGAGATGTCATAACCACAACTTTCCATGCAGGATCGGAATTTGAGTTCCAATTAACCACCTAGAGAAAGAATCCATATGCAAAAGTGCTGCATGAGACTTAAAATTAAAAAAAAAGAAGAAATAACATGACATGTGGCAGTGAGATAGATTTATCTTAGTTAGAAAAGTAACTTGGCATCGTCCAAACCCGATCGTAGATCAAACATTGACACACACACACGTGTGCTTGTGTGTGAAAATGTTTTACTATTGGAGTTTTTTCATCTACAAGAAGCGTTTCTTAGAGCTTTGAGATTGTTCGACATTAAACAATCAGACTGTAATTAAAATATATAAAAAAAAACTAATAGTTTTTTTCGTCAATTTGATTCCACTTGTTTTCTAGGATTAGTATTACAACCTAATTCAGAGACAAGAGAAGCAAAAAAGTTCTGCTGAGAGAGTTGGTTTTAGTTTAGAGCTTCTGGTGAGTAGTAAACAGCATGCATTTGATGATCAGAACTATCAAACGAAGCAAAAAAACGTTGATTCACTACATTGATGTTATATATATTGAAACAAATGCTGACCGAATCAAGCGAAGACATGTTTTCCAGGCTGCAAATAGCTCTCGCTCCAAGTTCGAGTAGCACAGGAAATGCTCCAGTGAATTGGAAACTTTCCGTGCATCCAGAATCGAGATAAAGAATGGCACCTTCAACATGCTCTGATATCTAACCAGCAAACAAAAATTCAGAAACATATAATCAGAATTGTAACTGAAGAAAAGCAAAATCACTCAATGATACCCAAGAGCTAAAATCTAGAAACCAAAATTGACCAAAAAAAAATTCTTACTTGGGCAATGGAATCAAGGCATGATTTGATTACATCGACCGCAGCCATGTTTAAAATGAAACCCCCTCGTCTTACAGGCCTAATCTCGTTTTGACTCCCAGATCAAGATTTGTACAGAGAAGGTTTCTCTGAACTGACCGATAGCTGAGGAAATTCCACTGGAAGCAAAAGCATTAAGAATCTACAGAGCAGTGCTGATGGAAAGAAACACCGCAGGGAGAACCCCGATGGGATGTAATTAGCATCTGGGCCGTTGTCCCGTCGTGGGCTCACCAAGAAAATCTCTTACTGTTATTTTTTAGGTACCCGCATAAATAAACTGTAAAATTAAACCAAATGGATTGTATAATTAATTTTATAGTATTCAAAACTTTTTTTAATTAATTTTAGATATTAGTAGTCAAATATATTCCCTCCCGGGATGATCCATATCTAGAATTTCAATTTAATTTTCAATGCGAAAAAAAATAATGTGTTATAAAAATATTATAAAACAAAACTACAGGGAAATTAAAAGATAATATTGAAGCATAATAAATCAAATTAAAAAATATATGTACTCATAAATAAAAATTATTGACTCTAATTAAATAAAAAAGCATAAATTTAGTATCCAAATAAAAAATAGATGCACATAAAAATATTCTTATGATCATTTCTATTTTATACATTTGTATTTATTTTATTAGTGGTTAATTTGATTGCTAAGAAAAGAATATTTATTTTTATTTAAATAAATAGTTCAAACACAATTTACTTATAAAATATAATAAGAAAGAATCTAAAAATAAATTAAGTATAATAAAAAATAAGAAGATCAATAACTATTTGAAAAGGTAAAATTGAAATTATTAAGAGAATATTAATCAAAATTTAAATAAAAAAACTTTAATGAAAATTACAAAAAATATATATTAAGTGATGTTGAGCTAATAATGAAAAAGCTTAGGTGCACCTTGCCTTAAAAAGTTAGCCCATACACTTGGTTGATTTATTTATTTATTTTAGATCATGCAACATGTCATTTATGAAGCAAAATGTGACATGCTATTTATTTGATAAATTTTTAGTCATTTTTTATGATCGAGAAATTTATCTTATTGTTTTTGAATTTTTAAAAATTTATTTTTAATTAGTTTTTTTTATAAAAAAAAATACCTTGAAAATACTATAAAAACCCAATAAAAAAACGAGTATGGACCAAAGTATTGCATTATTTTATTTTATCTTATTGGATTGTCAAGATAATAACTTGAACATTGAGATTTTCCTGCCTTTTTTTAAAAATAAAAAAATTATCATTGTCTAGGAGTATTTCCGTGCGAATAAAAAGTCTCCAGGAATTTAGAAAGCTTTTAAAGTCATTTCGAAGGGTATTAAGAGTATTGAACACACAGAGCCATCATCAATTGATTGTTTGTTTGTTTCTTATTTTTCAATAAAGCTTTTCCTTTTCACATCAGATGCAGTACTCGCATCAATAACTATGGTTAGCCATGTTATTACAATCTTTGTCATCATATCTGTTTTTTAAATTAAATTTTTTTAATGTTTTTACATTATTTTTCATGTGTTAATATCAAAAATTATTTAAAAAAAAATATTTACTTACAACATCAATCAATATATTATCATTTTCAGTAATAAAAATAGTCAAAACTCAATAAAAGAAATCGCGCTGCATTGCCTGTTCATCCACCATGAAAAACAGAAATTAAACCAAATTATAGTGAATCAAAACACAAAGCAGACGGGCCTGCAGCAAGGGGCAGGCCATTTGCTAGCACATCCTCATGAAACAGCATTTTTACACAGTAAAAGGTGTCGCGCCAAATCACTCAGGATCATTAAAAAGGGAAGGAGAAAAAAACCCCATAAGAACCTGAAAAGGAGCCTTCCGTTTTTCTATCAACCCTGCATGGAAGCTTCAATAACATATCTTTTCATAACATTATTTGAATCAAAGACGTGAAGAACAGATCATGTACAGAGCAGCACCCCTCTCCACTCCCTTTATTACATCAACAAATGAATCTCCAATGCTTTACAGATAAGCCCTGCATATACAGGAATGATGCCTGAACGTGTGGACGATATGTATTTCTGTGCAAGTAAATTGACAAGATTTACAGGGAAATAACATGGCTTAACTTCTTATTGGATGATAAGAACAGGGTATATTGATTTACAGTTGCCAAATGTATCCTCTTAAAGAAAATGAAGGAGCACCTGGGAGAGAAAGGTGTGGACATGGCAGTTATTGCGCAGAACATCAAGACCAATAACGGTGGAGACTCTAGCAAAGCAAATGCCTGAGCCCTCGGACTCATGAGGGACCTTGTCTTCTAAGTTTCTGGTATTGGTGTAAGCAATTCCTGACAACAAGAGAAATTGTGTGTAAGCACAACCAGTCAGGTATCACAGGAGTTAACCAGCGAGGAGACAAGTTACACGATTTACCTCGGAAAAGCGCAAATGCCCATGCTGTACGTTAGTGGTCCTAACAATCGTTTCCCACTTCGGATCAATGGAGAGTGTTTTGGAAGCTTGGACTCTGGAATGTAAATGCATGCCAAGAGGGGACCTTGAAGATGAATTCCTTGAGGAAAGAATAGGTAGAGTACGCTTTAGCCAGGACTCTGACGGAGATTTCGGCAAGGGTGGGGGGAGAAGAAGTTGTGTATTGCAGCCTACAGAACTCTCTTCATTTCTTAACTTTCTACAGAGTTGGCTTTCTAAATCAACCTTGCCATCACCAGCCACTTCTCCACTTGAATCCTGAGTACAGACATGAGAGCTTTCGAAGCTGCCTAATTTGTTATCCGATCGGCTTTCTAAGTCGACCTTCCCATCTTTGTCCACTTTGGGGCTGATCAATGTGTTTGAAACCTGCAAGTTGTCTTCATCCTGTCGGGAACCATCCATCACACCAATGTGCACATCATGAATGGATTTGTCAGATAACGATAGAAAACAGGAATCAACAGACTCCATATTATCAGGCCGCAGTTTTGTCTTCTCGCCCACAGCACTCAAGTGCTTGGAATCCAGAATTGAAGACTTCACATAATCAGTTTCTTCAATTTCTCTATTCTTTACAAGTATCTCCACGCCATCCTTTGAGCATTCAGATAAGCCTCTAGCATCAGGCGAGCTTAAATTAGAATTTTGAGGTTTTACCGTATGCATTGAATCTATGTACAGAGTTTTCTCAGCCACAGAAACTGCAGAGGCTGATTCCCATTCGATGCTCTCATTGGCCAATAATTCTCGAAAAATTGTGCTGCCTTTTTCACATGGAATAAAGTCGCTCGCCCCAGAATTCCTACATTTATCAGGAGCCTCAGTGCATCTTTGTTCTTCATGGACTGATCGAGGGAATTGACTGTCATTGGGTGATGCCACTTTACTGTGCCAACCCTTGCGCGCAGATGATTCATCCGGCCTTTTGTTCTCAGTTTTGCAAGCAAATTTGATGGATTCTCTCTTCTCATGCATGGCATTCCTCTGACGCTACAGAAACAATAACTTCTCCCTTTAACACGACGGTAGCAGGACAAAAACATACAAGTAATGATGAAGATAAATAGCAAATGAAGAGAGGAATTGAATACCTCATGTGCAGTGACATTACGGGAAGCAGCATTTGAAGACCCAAACTTCGTTGTAAAGACTGAAGAAATGGGTTCCTGGCCCTGCTTTCTCATCCCCAGTACAGGATTCATAAAGCAAAGTGAATTCTGTGAGCACAGCTGAGGTAACAGCCCACAAAGTTTAAGTGATGGATGATCGGGTCCGTCACTGTCATGATCCTCATCTTCACTATCTTCCACTGAATCTGCTTGAGCATAATTTGGTATATTTTTTGGACTACATCGATTCAGAGGACGCCTTTCCACACCTGTTGCCTTGGCCATTTGTCTCGGTAGCTCTTGCACGGCGGGTTGCTTTCTGGTAAAACATGGAGGAGTCTCTGATGCCATTGCCTTCGCTGCAGGCAAGAAACGAGCCATCATGAAATCCTGGCCATGGTGGTCTGTAAAGAAAGCTCCAGAAGGTTTCAAATCCGGGCCATCCAAGCCACTCACGCCACTTATACTGCAGTTCAAGAAGAACGATTCACTTCGTGACAGGATATCAAGCGCATCTGCATAAGCTTCGTCTCCACCTTCTGAACCAGAACTCGACGCATCCCTTATTGCCTCCCTGTAAATTTCTCCTTGAGTTTCATTCTGAAAACTGGAATGGCCATTTCTTGATCGCGAACGGTCAGCCAGTTTAGCGCCTTCAGAAACTCTTACTGAAGCTTGCTGTTGAGCATCCAAAATCCTGCCAGGCGGAAGCTTTGGGGCAACAGGAGGCCGTTGAAGAGCCCGGGTCTGTGGTTTGCTTTCATCCTTGGGTCTTCCTGGACTTCGCTCCCATACAAAAGGAACAGTTCCAGGGTTCCTCAACGGACCTGATTTCAATTCTGGTTTGTAAACAGGTGGAGGAGGTATTTTGGACGGAGCACCATCGGATTTCCTTTTGATCTTGGCTTCTTTGGTGGATGCTGTGGAGGAGAACCTCCTCACTGATAGAAGCGGCTGGTTAAAATCCAATTGCTTTTTTTCCATCAGATTTTCCACTGACATGCACTCTATATCCTATATTCTTGCTGCAAAGAATCACCTTCAGATCAAAACAACACGCCGTCAAGATGAATGAAAACTTCAAACCTTATTCGAATTTCTGGAGACTAAAATTGATTTTGAAACTAGACCCACTTTCCCTTCCAAGCATATACAAAAATTTGATTATCACTCAAACAAAAGCAAGGGCACAAATTACCTCAAAATGATACCTATAGACCCATCTTCATTTGCCACTATTTCACAGTTGTTTAACATAAGCCAAGCAAAAAAAAAAAAGTTCTTTGCTGAAACAGAATTTATCAAGAAAACAAAAAAAAAAAAACAAGCGCGGTGCCTGCATCAGTTTGGATAAGAAAAAACTGTATGTGGGTGTTACAAATTTGATTTCTTTGGATCAGATTTTTGGTTTCTGCTTGGTTATGTATTGAACTTACGAAGAAAGAAATGAAAATACATAAATAAAAACGAATCCTTTATATATATACAGTCATTGTTACTCTAGTAACAGTGAGACTAAGCTTTTTTTCATTCGCAGAAAAAAGAAGGAAGAAACCAAATCTCTCGCACATATAAAAAACACAATTGACAGACTACCTGAGATTGTGAAACGTTGCCAGCCCAGAACAGAATCCTGTTCGTTTCTTGGAAAGAACAAGAGAGAATCAATGCCAAATCAAGAGCTGCAATTTCAGAAAAGAAGCAGGGAATAAAGATAAGGGGGTGAAAGAAGAAAAGGTCGTGAGGAGGCTGAAGGAAGGATTAACTAGCTTGTACGCTTGTGCTTAACTCCATAGCTCCAGCTGGTTAAAGTCTTTTATTTTTTAACAATTCCAAAGTCTAAAAAGCTGTCTTTCCGAGAAAACGAAAAGAATAACACTATTCTTCAACCCCTTCCCATTGATTTCTCGGGTTCCGATTCTCGAGTGTATTATTAGATATTTTTTTATTTTTTATTCTTATAATTTTAGTATTATATCACGTTGCTTTTTGTTAAAATTCATGGTGTCTTTTAGCATTTTGTTTATGGACACTTGTTGCTGGAGATCATGTGAGGAGGGGGCTCCACGGTGATTTTCAAAATATGATGATTCATATGACTCACATAATTGAGCCTGAAGTACACCCTTGTATTTTTATAATTTTCCAATTCTGAGGTGACACCATCATTTCAATGAACAAAATTAAAGAAAAAACAATGCTAAAAGTTGTCAGCAATTTACAGTGCTCTACAACAGTGAAATATTGTGATATTTTAGTGTTGAGTAATGTGGCTGAATATATTTTTAAAAGTGTTTTTAGTTTTAAAAAAAAAGAAATATGTTAAAATAATATTGATTTATTTTTAAAAAAATATTTTTGATATTAGTAAATGAAAATATCTAAAAAAATTATTTTTTTAATTTAAATTATTTTTTTTTCAAAAACACTTTTAAAATATAATATCAAATAAGATCTAAAAAAAACTAGCAACCTTGCTACAGGGATAATATTTTTTTTCTTCCATATGGGTTAATGATCATTTCCAAATTATTTGGAAAAACCAGTTTTATCACTTTTTTTACGGTAAAATAAGTCAATTGTTCTTGAAAGTAAAAATATATGAAAATTGTATAGAGAAGCTTTTCTATTTTAAAAAAAAATAAAAACGGTAAAATATCTTTCAATTTTTGGGTAGATATTTGATTTTTCTTGATCATTCTTTCATGATGCAATGGCATATATAGTCAATGGATCTTTTTATTTCACTTCAGTGATTTTCTATTTTCTCCTTGATTTATTTTTTTATTTTTTATGTTTGACTCTTTAAATTTTCAAATAATCTTTTAATTTATTTTTCTTTTATTGTGTTTTTTAATTACTCTTTGGTTCTGTATAAAATAATTTATAAAAATATTTTTTTAATTTCATCATTTTTTAATTTATTTCATGTTACATTTGGTTTTGTAGTCTTTTAATTGTTATTTTTTTATTTAAAATGATAAAAAAATTTGTGTGATTTAATTTTTTTACAGTTTTTTTTTATTATAGTCTTATAACCCGATGATAAATTTAACATGTTAATATAAATAGATTTGAGTAAATCCAATATTTTAATACTATAAAATATATCGTCTTTAAAAAATTGAGTCATATGATATTTTATGGTTACTTCAAATTATTTTTGAACTCACAAATCCAACCAATCACAACACATTTAGATTTTATTCACTGCAAAAAAAATTAAATACTAACAATTAATTACACAATAGCTAAAAGAGCTCGGGTTCGTACTGTAGACATAGAGACAATTCACTGTGGACTGGCCATTTTTCGGCCGTGCGTCGTGGCTGTTCGTCTGTTTTTTTTTTTTTCAATGAACAGTGCTCCGACGATTTAAGCTCCGGTAATAAGACAAAATAGCGCACGGGCTGAGGGTAAAAAGCGTTGAGGGTCAGGGTCATTCATGTAATTGCACGCGTACGGACCGAACCGGTCTGGTCCGGTCCGCCGCATGTTTTTTTTTAAAATTTATTTAAAATGGCTAATAACGGTTATAGGCCCGAATAAGACAAAAACATGGATTTCGGTCCAGGGACTGTCCGGTAATTGACCATATTTTTTCAATTTTTTCCGCGTTTATTGTCAGAGCGTGTGTCACACGCGCCTACTTGTTTCACGCCCCACGCTCTGTTTAGGTGGCGCGTGCGACGTCATACGGTGGACGGAGACGATATTCCGACGTCCAGAGCAGTTTGTCTGGTCGTGTTCTTCCTCCCGCGGTGGCGCGTTTACCATAAATATGTCCGTGGCCGCGCCGGGAACTGGTTAAAGGCGCCGGCCACGTTTCTCTCTCTCTCCTGCACGTCAAAGTGCAAGAGAGTCCCCCATTTTGTGATACTTTTTATTTCAGTCCCTTGACTTTTGATTTTGTTTTTTGTCCTGATTTTGGTTGCATAAGTTTTGATTTAGTTCGATTGGGTCCTCCAATTGGAATTGATTGGATGTCAATGTTTCAGTTCGGTCCTCCTTCTTTTAATTTTCGGATTCGGTTTAAATTATTCAATAAATACAGTACATAAGTTTCGATTTCTTCAATTGGATCCTATTATTGAAATTGATAATATATTGAATTTTCATTTTGGCCCTTATAGTTTTAATTTTTGATTTTCATGCCTTGATAAATTGATATTTGTGTTTTATTTTCCATTATTAACATAATAATAATAGTAGTAGTAGTAGTAGTAGTAGTAATAATAGTACTAATAATAATATATTCTTTTTTCTTGCTTACTCTTTTGTTAATGTTTATGAGTGTTTTTTTTTCGGGATAATTTGATAATTTTAATTGTTTTTGCAATAATAACAATAATCATTTTATATCTAATATTACTGGAGATAAAAGACAACTCAAGAACAACAAATATACAAATTTACCTAGGTTATCTACAATTAAAAAACGATACAAGTCATTTTTTTCTCGATTACACTGTTCCTTTTAAACGGCAAACAAGTCATTATTATATGTTTTAATATTTATTGCATATTATCGCCTAAAAGTATATAAAGAGATAAAAAAAAATGACCTCGGATTTTTTGGATTAACAAAATTAATATCAGCATTCTTAAATAAATTTAATATAATAATATGATGAATAAATCTTATAAAAAAAAATATTGGCTTTGAATTTTAATTTTGTGCTCTTTTGTTAAAGTTTATTTCTTAAAAAAAAACAAAAAATTGGATTTTTAATATTTAAGATCTAAAATTACCCGAGAAAAAATACAACTCAATAAAACAAAAGGTAAACAAATTTACCTAGATTATCTACAATTAAAAAATATATAAGGCACTTTCCGTTTCAACTACACTGTTCTTTTTTTTACGGCAACTAAGTAATTATAGCACGCAAAAAAATTATATTTTTTTTTTGAAAATTAACATAATAATAATAATAATAATAATAATAATAATAATAATAATAATAATAATAATAATAATAATAATAATAATAATGATAATAATAATATATTCTTTTTCTTGCTTACTCTTTTGTTAATGTTTATGAATGTTTTTTTTCGGGATAATTTGATAATTTTAATTATTTTTGCAATAATAACAATAATCATTTTATATCTAATATTACTGGGGATAAAAGACAACTCAAAAATAAAAAACTAAACAAATTTACCTAGGTTATCTACAATTAAAAAATGATACAAGTCACTTTTGTCTCGATTACACTGTTCCTTTTAAACGGCAAACAAGTTATTATTATATGTTTTAATATTTATTGCATATTATCGCCTTAAAGTATATAAAGAGATAAAAAAAAATGACCTCGGATTTTTTGCATGAAAAAATTTAATATAAGCATTCTTAAATAAATTTAATATAATAATATGATGAATAAATCTTATAAAATAAAATAAAAACTTGGCTTTGAATTTTAATTTTGTGCTCTTTTGTTCAAGTTTATTTCTTAGAAAAAAAACAAAAAAAATTAGATTTTTTAATATTTAAGATCTAATATTACCCGGAGGTTATCTACAATTAAAAAAAGCGATACAAGTCATTTTTTTCTCGATTACACTGTTCCTTTTAAACGGCAAACAAGTCATTATTATATGTTTTAATATTTATTGCATATTATCGCCTAAAAGTATATAAAGAGATAAAAAAAAATGACCTCGGATTTTTTGGATTAACAAAATTAATATCAGCATTCTTAAATAATTTTAATATAATAATATGATGAATAAATCTTATAAAAAAAAATATTGGCTTTGAATTTTAATTTTGTGCTCTTTTGTTAAAGTTTATTTCTTAAAAAAAAACAAAAAATTGGATTTTTAATATTTAAGATCTAATATTACCCGAGAAAAAATACAACTCAATAAAACAAAAGGTAAACAAATTTACCTAGATTATCTACAATTAAAAAATATATAAGGCACTTTCCGTTTCAACTACACTGTTCTTTTTTTTACGGCAACTAAGTAATTATAGCACGCAAAAAAATTATATATTTTTTTTGAAAATTAACATAATAATAATAATAATAATAATAATAATAATGATAATGATAATGATAATGATAATGATAATGATAATAATATATTCTTTTTCTTGCTTACTCTTTTGTTAATGTTTATGAGTGTTTTTTCTTTCGGGATAATTTGATAATTTTAATTATTTTTGCAATAATAACAATAATCATTTTATATCTAATATTGCTGGGGATAAAAGACAACTCAAAAATAAAAAACTAAACAAATTTACCTAGGTTATCTACAATTAAAAAATGATACAAGTCACTTTTGTCTCGATTACACTGTTCCTTTTAAACGGCAAACAAGTTATTATTATATGTTTTAATATTTATTGCATATTATCGCCTTAAAGTATATAAAGAGATAAAAAAAAATGACCTCGGATTTTTTGCATGAAAAAATTTAATATAAGCATTCTTAAATAAATTTAATATAATAATATGATGAATAAATCTTATAAAATAAAAAAAAACTTGGCTTTGAATTTTAATTTTGTGCTCTTTTGTTCAAGTTTATTTCTTAGAAAAAACAAAAAAATTAGATTTTTAATATTTAAGATCTAATATTACCCGGAGGTTATCTACAATTAAAAAACGATACAAGTCATTTTTTTCTCGATTACACTGTTCCTTTTAAACGGCAAACAAGTCATTATTATATGTTTTAATATTTATTGCATATTATCGCCTAAAAGTATATAAAGAGATAAAAAAAAATGACCTCGGATTTTTTGGATTAACAAAATTAATATCAGCATTCTTAAATAATTTTAATATAATAATATGATGAATAAATCTTATAAAAAAAAATATTGGCTTTGAATTTTAATTTTGTGCTCTTTTTGTTAAAGTTTATTTCTTAAAAAAAAACAAAAAAAATTGGATTTTTAATATTTAAGATCTAAATATTACCCGAGAAAAAATACAACTCAATAAAACAAAAGGTAAACAAATTTACCTAGATTATCTACAATTAAAAAATATATAAGGCACTTTCCGTTTCAACTACACTGTTCTTTTTTTTTACGGCAACTAAGTAATTATAGCACGTAAAAAAAAATTATATTTTTTTTTGAAAATTAACATAATAATAATAATAATAATAATAATAATAATAATAATAATAATAATAATAATAATAATAATAATGATAATAATAATAATATATTCTTTTTTCTTGCTTACTCTTTTGTTAATGTTTATGAGTGTTTTTTTCTTTGGGATAATTTGATAATTTTAATTATTTTTGCAATAATAACAATAATCATTTTATATCTAATATTACTGGGGATAAAAGACAACTCAAAAAATAAAAAAACTAAACAAATTTACCTAGGTTATCTACAATTAAAAAAAATGATACAAGTCACTTTTGTCTCGATTACATCTGTTCCTTTTAAAGCGGCAAACAAGTTATTATTATATGTTTTAATATTTATTGCATATTATCGCCTAAAAGTATATAAAGAGATAAAAAAAAATGACCTCAGATTTTTTTGCATGAAAAAATTTAATATAAGCATTCTTAAATAAATTTAATATAATAATATGATGAATAAATCTTATAAAATAAAATAAAAAACTTGGCTTTGAATTTTTAATTTTGTGCTCTTTTGTTCAAGTTTATTTCTTAAAAAAAAACAAAAAATTAGATTTTTAATATTTAAGATCTAATATTACCCGGGGAAAAATACAGCTCAAAAAAACAAAAGATAAACAAATTTGCCTAGATTATCAACAATTAAAAAAATATCATGAGGCACTTTCCGTTTCAACTACTACTCGTTCTTTTTTTTTACGGTAAATAAGTAATTATAGCACAAAAAAAATTATATTTATTTTTTGAAAAAAAAATTCAATATTTTTATTTATAATGTGTAAGATCTAATATTATTAGGGAAAAAAGACAATTAATCTTTTTTTTATAAATTCACTTAGGTTTTCTACAGTTAAAAAATATAAAAATCACTTCCCATTTCGATCACACTATATAGTATGTGAGACTAAGTATATGTGTTTAATATTTATTTAATAGTCTCGCCTAAAAATATATAGACAGAGAAAATAAATGACCTACAATTTCTTGAAAAAAAAATTAATATCGGTATTCTTAAATATATTTAATATAATAATATGATGAATAAATCTTATAAAAAAAAACTTTGTCTTTGAAGTTAAATTTATATTTTAGACTCTTTTTTTTTCTTTTTCAGAAACTGTGACCTTTTTTCCACATGTATTTTTTATTTTTTAGTATCCAAGTCAGTTGTTCTTTTTTTACCGGGTTTATTTTTTTGTTTTTTTTTACCAGAGTATCCGTGACAACAAATTTCTTATAAATCATTTAACCTTCTTAGTAAATTTTCTAACAAATTTTATCAAAAGTTTTTTAGCAATAGCAATATTCAATCACATTTTGGTTGAAAAAACCATTTTTAACAGATTTTATCAATTACAATTATACAAATTAAATATTAAAATAATAAAATACAACATTTATAAAATTAATCAATTTTTTACATAGATAAAAAAGTCCAGCGAAGCGAGCAAATCAACTCGTTTTCTCTGTATTAAAAAAAAATATTGACCCAAGCAGCTGCGTAGTACGGATCAATGATTGTGTGAGTTTCTTAAATTAAAGCGACTTTACAAAAAAGAAATGGGGGTGGGGAGCTGTCACTTGTCAATAACACGAAAACATTGCCAGCGTAGCTCAAGCCGAAAACGAGCCCGCGAGCTCATCTTTTTTATATTATACTTCAACTACCAATTGTTTTATGAGATTAGAATATATCCCATTAATTATTATTTTAAAAAAAAATATTTATCCTATTAATTTTAAAAATCAAGTGCTCCCACCGACACATTGACCACCGACCTTAAACTGGGTAAAAAAACGGATGCACATTGACAAATGACAACCTCTTCAACTCATGTTTACTGGATCCAGTGACTGGCCATGCTTACTGGTTGGAGCGAGATTTACTTGAAAGTAGAAAAAAATATCCAGGTGACGAGTTGACATTGTCAGACTTACACCTTGTTTGTGGTTTTAAAATTGTTTTTTTTTAAAATAATATTTTTATTTTAAATTAAAATTATTTAGTGATTCTAGATTATTTTCATGTGCTGATTTTAAAAATAATAATTAAAAAAATAAAAATATATATTTTTATACATTTCTGAATAAAAAAATATTTTAAAAAATAAATTCAACTAAAAATACTATTTTTTTATTTATTCATGCTTTGATATTATTAAAATGATCTAAAAAGAATCAAATTTTTAAATTTTTAAAAAAATTAATCTCATTTTTTTTTCAAAATCAGTAATGTTAAACAATGATGTCATAACAGTGCCGAGATCACTTGATAACCTGATCTGGTCAGTGATGTTATACTCAAGGCAGAATTATTATTCATTACCGGGTAAATTATGATGTTTTTTTTTAAAAAAAAACAACCATTTATGAAAAACAAGGTTATAGGGAGGGAAATTTAAATTTAGTTATTGTTTGATGATTGGTTTTATTTTTTATTTAGAAATGGGTTAAAATAATAATTATTATTTTATTTTTAAGATTTTTTAATGTTAACATATTAATATAAAATATATATATAGAAAAAAGTTTAAAGTATAGAAAATAAATTTTTGCCTGACAACAATTTTAGCAAAGTAATCTTTTTGATCGATCTTTCAAAATCCCTGTAAGAGCCAAGAAAAAAAATATGGCAGAACTTGACTGGCCCACAAAAATTGTATCGTAGTTGAGAAAGCTATGAAGCTAAGCCGAAACAAAACAAAATGCACGGAGAGAGCGCAGCCGAACAGTTGCAGCCCAGTCGATTAGCAAGTCTAATCAAGCAGAAAAGGCCCAATAATAAGCCCAATTGAGGAGGAAAAAGTAGAAGAGAAGGGGGGAAGCTCAAGTCAGCCCGATCCACGAAGAAAAGAAAAGGGCAGGCTAAAACTAGACCTCATCACGTAGGGAGTGTTTGGAAGTGCTTTTTAAAAATACTTTTTGAAAACTTTTTATTTTTATTTTTAAATTTAAATTAATAAAATTTGATGTTTTTAGATCATTTTGATGTGCTGATATCAAAAATAACTTTTAAAAAATAAAAAATATAATTTTAATGTATTTCTGAACGAAAAACATTTTCAAAAACAACCGCAACCACACTCCCAAACAGGCATTACAAACCCCATTGATCGTTCATGATTTCCTTGAAAATCACAACCTTGGAAAATATAATGTAAAATTATAAGTATATTTTTTAATTATATATTAATAATTTTGGTTAAAAAATAAATTATACTAAAATTTGATAAAGAGAAATCAACAATATTATAATCAATTAGCGATCTAGATAAATAAGAAAGATAAATAATATAAATCAATAAATCAATTACATGAAAAAATAAAATATATCAAAAATAATTTTTTTCAATGTAGACAAATTATTAAATGGTAGTAACTAGTAAGTACACAATAACTCTGTGATAACTTGGTTGTTTTTGTCATAACAAGTCATAATGAACCTCGTTTTAGGTTGCAAGCTAATGAGTCTAAATTAGTAATTAACTAACATGAATCTAATAATTAAAATAAACTATTAAACAATATTTAATGTGTCAGCAAAAAACTAAACTAGAAATAATTATTAAACATTAAATAAATAAAATAAATTTTTGTTAATAAAATTAGAATCAATAATTTTCTTTTGACTTTGATTTCTTTTAGATCTTTCAATGAATTCGATTTTTCTTTTCAATTCAAAATCCAAGTTGTCTGTAGTTTTTTTTTATCTCATACTCTATCACCTTTCTCTTAATCACTATTTTTTTTTTAATTTTCAATCCTTTTATATAATTAATTGTTTTTTTTTCAGTTTTATGATTTGATATTTGATTTGTAAAGAATTAGTTTTCATGATTTTTCCAAACAATATGCTTTAATTTTAGTGACTTGAGTTAGAGGTTTAAAAAGTTAACACGGGTCAATGTCATTTTTTTCATTTTTTTCTTGATTTCATCTTTCAATGTTTTATTTTTTAAAAAATGACTTTATGAATTTTTTTAAAGTTTCCTTTCAATCAAATTATCTTGATCCCATGACTTTGACAATTTTTTCATTTAGGGTCACTTTTTTACATATATATTTTTTTCTATTTCATTCTAAAAATTGATTTGTTTTTAAAACTAAAACTTATCATTTTTTCCGCTCGCATGATCTAACTTACAAGTTTTGAAAATCTCACCCAAATTTGATCACCATTAACATGTTTTCTTTTCAAATTCGGTTTGTTATCATTGTTTTTTCTATCATATAATTAAACAAAATTAATTTATTGAACCTAGCAAGACCTATTACTCAAGTCATGGTTATTTTTTAAAAATCAACACAAATATATTATTTTTCATGTTAAACGCGAGATGAAAAAGGTTATAAAAAAAACTTATCTAGATAGTGTGATAGGAGTTGTTTCTGAAAATATTTTTCGTTCAAAATATATCAAAATTATATTTTTATTTTAAAAAAATCATTTTTGATATCAATACATCAAATTGATCTAAAAAATAAAATAATAATAAAAAAATATTTCAATTTGTTTTTAAAAATAATTTTTAAACGGAATACAAACAACCCCTTAATCAACTACAAAAAAAAGAGGAGAGTGCTCACGCGTGTGCCCGTGGATGGTTGTTAGCTAATGCCAGCTGGCTGTCGGAAAGAGGTCCCCAGATGGGCCAGATCCCCCGCTCTATTGCACGTGACTCACGCCCTTCGCCTGCCCTTATCACAAAACAAAAACGTTTTCTCAATCATCATTAATTATTTCCACTTACAAATAAATAAATAAATAAAATCACACAAATCTAACGAAATAATAATAATAATAATAATAATATCACTCACATGAATCGATCGCGTCCCTCTTCTTAATTATCTCATCTCTCTCCCTCGCTTTCTCTCTCTAAAACACACTCTCTTACCCTCTAAATATTTTTGAAATATCCAAGACGTCGTAGCACTGCTATATATTTTCGTATCTGTATCTATATATATAATATATAAAATAAATAAATAAAAGTGTCTGTTTGTGTAAATTTCCATATCTTTCTCCCTGACCTGTTCTATTTCATTCTGGTCTATAATAGCCCCCCCCTCTCTCTCGCTTTCTGTTTCTGTTTATTCCATTTAGAAAAAAAATAGAGAGTGATGAGTATTATTTGTTTCAAAACGAAGAGTTGAGATTCGAATGGTACTGGCTGGAGTGGCGACTGCTTCTTTCAATGCCTCGATCTTCTGGTATCACACCTTTGCCCGTTTCTTTTTCATTCTCGCTTTAGATTTGATTTACTTAGCTCTTTTGTTATCAATCTAGATTTAGATTGGATCTGATTTTTATTGATTTGATTAGGCTCGGTAGATTACCAATTCCATTTGGCATTGCTTAGGTTTCAAGCCTAGATTGTGGCTGTTTCTGTTGATTAATCACTACTTTACCCAGGTTTAATATATAATTATCTGCCGTCTTTATCAATTAGGGTATTTACATTATACTGAAATATTTTTGTTTAATTAGCTATTTATTGACTATTGAAGGTTGAAAAGCGGAGGGAAAATGGTGAAATTCAGTTTACTGCTTAGGGTTTAAGGGTAGATTGTGGCGCTTTTTTTTTTCAATTGACAATTTTTCGAGTCCTTTAATTTTGCTCGAGTAGTTCAGTGATTAATGTTAGGTTCTTATGTTTGATGGGTCTACTTCTCTATATGTCATGCTTATTGACAAATTTAGGGTTCTGCGTTTCTGTATTGATGATAGGATGTTGTGCGTTTGCATTGTGATCTCTCTTAACTTTTTTTTTAGATAAAAGATAAAAATGAACTGACATTGTGATCTTTCTGGTTTCACATAGGGTTTTAGCTGTGAAGGACAAATGGATTCCAGCGTAACAAACTCAGAACAGAAGAGATTCTTAATAAAGTGTTCAGTTGTTTAAGAACTATTTTGAGATTGGCGAGGTCTTTTATGGGGTAAGAGGAGTGGGGGACAAGAATGGTTTTACATCCCAAATATTTAAGGACATGGAGGAGACACGAGATGATTCGGGGTCAGCAGAGCAAGGACCTGCAAATTCTGTGTGGTGGGGTCCAGACTTTATTGAGAAATTCGAATCTGTCTCTTTGCTTTCTCAAGAAGATAATTTGAGAAATAAAGAATCACATAAAAATTATGAGGAAGATGGTTTATATCAGACTGCATCACAAATTCTCTGGAGCACTGGGATGCTTTCTGAACTATTACCAAATGGTTTCTACTCTGTCATACCGGTGAGAATTGAATTACTTTTTAATTTTTGTTCCTGTTTATTTGTTGCAAAGAGGAGTGATCTTTGCTGGAATCTCATCTTTTTGAGAGATCAGTAAGTGATGTGGCTGAAAAAAAGGTTTATTTTTTATTTTTTCTCTTTCTTTATGCTTGTGTTAATAATCATTGCTATTAAATTGTGATCATTATCTTCTTATGCTCTACTGTGTTGGTTATGATTGTACTATTTGTTCTGTTTAACATGCAACTTCCTATGTTCTATTACAAATATTTTCCTCTCCTCTTAACTAAAGAGTTAGAAGCTGCATGCTAAACTGTACTACTAGTTCTTCCGTGCTTCCATATAGTTACAACAAAAAGTATCTTGTATTTCTCTCTCCAATGTTAGTACTCCAAAATTTCTTATGCTATTCTCTAAAGCCAAGAATAGACAATATCTTGTTTTGAAGTTTTAGTCTGCATGCACTCATATGATTCCTTTATCTTTTAATTATACACTCTTGTGCACATATGGAAAACCCTCATAAAAACAAACCACTACCTGAAATAGTGACCATTCTAAGCCCACCCCCTCATACCATTTTTTAAGGAGGTAGTGAACCCGTACCAGTACCGTGTACTATAATGCACCCACATTCTAGGTGATATTGGTTCAAACAATGCTTAATGCATTTCTTCCTGGATTATTTAAATTGCTGGTATTTTCAAGGAGTGCAAAATTACTTGATGGATTTTGTCCTAACTTAGAATCTACTTTCCTGCTTGCACTCTTTGATTTGTATCCACTTAGAGCATTTTTTTCACTCCATCTTGAGTTAATATAATATCATGGATTGTTACAGGATAAAAGGCTAAAGGAGCTCTTTGATAATATTCCAACTTTAGACGAGCTTCATTCTTTGGGAGTTGAGGGTTGCAAGGCTGATATAATTCTTGTAGATGCTAAGAAAGATAAAAAGCTATCCATGCTGAAGCAATTGATTGTGCCACTAGTAAAAGGGTTGAACTCAAATCCAGCCGCAATGATAAAAAAGATTGCCGGATTGGTCAGAACTCTTAACGAACCTTTGTTCTATTGTATGGATATCTCATAGTTTTCAGTTGTTCTTTTTTGTCCCTTTATTATCTGACCCTTTTTTCTGTTTAGGTCGTCCTTTCCGTCTTTTTTTTTGTAACTGTGATGTTTTTGTCTTCGTTATGCCAAGGAAATTCATACATACCCATAACCTATTGTCAAGGAAATCTATACCAATCTGTTAACATCTTGGCAAAAGCCTATGCAAGTATGTAGAATGTTTTCATGCGTGTTGGTACAAGCTCCTCAAATGACACATTTCATTTCCTTTTTGTGCTACAATGAAAGATTTTTTTTCTTCATATTTACTCTTTTTTTACCACTTGATTTGTAATTTAAATATTTTAAGGTAATATTCTTTGTTTCAAGCCGATTCAGTGATCAAATTCTACCAAGGCATTTTTGCTGATCTTCTTAATTTTTTATTCCTTTTTTAATCAAAAAATTTCTCATCTCTGAACAGGTTGCTGATTTTTATAAAAGACCAAATGTGGAAAGTCCAGCAAAAGCTGCACTAGAGGAAGCCTCTCACATGTTAGAAAATCGAGGTGTTCAGTTGCTGGGGCAAATAAGGCATGGATCATGCCGTCCCAGGGCAATCTTGTTCAAAGTTTTAGCAGATTCTGTAGGTCTTGAAAGTAGACTCATGGTGGTAAGTTTTAACTTCATCCAGTTAGTTCAGCTGCTCTGCTCCATTCTTATTTAATGCCAAAATTTAGTCAGAGATGCAATTTACTGCCTATTAACACAATATCTGAAAATTTCATAATGCTTCCCCCCCAGGGTTTACCAAATGATGGGATCTTCGAGTGTGTGGACTCATATAAACACATGTCTGTGATTGTCGTGTTGAATTCTGTGGAACGACTGGTTGATCTCATGCGGTCTCCTGGTCATTTGATACCGTTGTCAACCAGGGCCATTTTTATGACTCATATATCAGCAGCAGGGGAGAGTGACTCTGCAGAAAATGATTCCTGCGATTCTCCACTTGAACCAAACAGTCCGCTGTATGGTTATGCAGAAAGAGTGGATCCTGACAGGTTAGCAAACAGCCAATCACACGACTTTTCAGAAACAACAAATATGTATAATCTGTTAATTGGAGTTCTGAAATCCTTAAGATGCCGTGTCTCATTTTTCTGTGCCATAGTGCTGAAAAAGATGAAAGCTTTCAAGTCCACAGGAAAGTAGAGGCATCCTCAAATGTGTCTGGTCCTTCATTGCGAAATATGATGTTGCGATCTGCTACCTCTATTGACAGAAAATTGAGGTAATTATATATATGTTGTCCTGTGAAGATCCTTATTGCAATGTGACTTTTGTACGACACTTCTTGTTTGTCTTTTATTTTTCAAATTTTACTTTCTTTTCCTTGACTTACGAGGATACTATAGTGCAGAATGTTGTACTTGAACTTATTCTTTTCCTTTCTCCTTCAGTTTATCACATAGTGAACCCAATATTGCAACAACCTTTTGGAGACGTAGCAGGAAAAAGGTCATTGCTGAACAGCGGACTGCTAGTTCAAGGTGTTAGCATGGTTTCCTTTGAATACTTTGTCAGTTGGTTTCACATTTATAGGGAAGGAACATGTATGTTTGGAAGTCAAATTTTAGCTTTTGTTCATGGCAAAAGAGTTCTACTCTCATATGCGGCAATTTCAATCCTTTCAAGAGGTTTGCTGTAGGATGGTGTTTGTGAATCCTAATATCATGCACTCTCTTGGCTCCTCTTGCTTTCCCCCTCCCTCTAAGGAATAATCTCTTATCAATTAACAGCCACGAGTTAAAAGAACGTCCCCATATTTGGGTTGAGGCATTATGGGGATTATGAACTTATTACAGTGTACCAGAATATAATCCATACTCTTCATATAGGCTTGATTGCAAGTTACCTCAGATCTAACTTTTTCAAAAGGTTTGAGATTTGTCATGGTATTTGGTACCATACTCGTCATTCTTGTCTTGTGTATTTTTTTTGAAACTCATGCTTTGTTTTTCTAACATTTACCCCCAATGGATTATTATATGAGGAATGATTAACTAGGGGAGTACATGGTTGGGTGTTTTTTGCAGACCACATGATTAATGTTGGGGTGCGTGTCTTTCAGCTAGCATGATTTGATGCCATTTCTTGAAAAACTTGTGCTCTTAACTGTTTATTTGGAGGGAACATAACCTACTGCTTTTCTTTTCTTGATTTCTAGTACCTATTCTTTTTTTCCCTTTGAAATTTAGAAAGCATGTCAGTTGAAAATGTGAATAGGAGAGCATCCTTAGATGTTTTTCAATGGCAAAGATTAGAGGTCGGATGTTCTAACTCAACAATGGAGATTGGTTGGTTGTACCTTGACTCCACATGTGCGGATTCTTAATCGTTATAGGAGTTGTCTACATGTCTTTCTTTTCTGTTAATTCTATTGGGAATACACGGGGTTAAGGGTTTCATTCACATGCGTGCAAATATACACATTGATTTCTCTTCGTGTTGGTTCAATTGATCTGATTGAATTTGTGTTTATTCATTTGCAATAGTTCTAAACATGGTTGTTTGTGGTTTTGTCAAAGTTAAACTTTACATTCTATTGGTGAAGTTTTAGTTGGTATCTTCATCAAACTTTGTTTTGCAGTCCAGAGCATCCTTCTTTTCGAGGGCGTGGACGGTCCATGTTAAGTGGTGATAGACATTCAATTAGACATTATGCTGATGATGTTGCTATATCAAGGTTTGTACCTTTTCATTCATATTTCTTTGAACCCAAGGAGCATTATAATTTTCTTACTTATGGATTTTATTTGAGGAGTGGAAAAAGGAATATAGACAAAGCAGAGAAAATGGATGATACGAGGGAAGGGTAGAGGCTGTGTTTTGCCATTGCCTTTGGCAATCTCTTTAGTCTTAAAACACACCATTAATTTCATCAAGTGTTAAGCTTTATTTCCTAGTAGCTTGTACATGCTTTATTCACCTATCTCTTTGTTTATGCATCTGGTAATAATGATCTATCCGCTGACTTTTATGACACAATGTTGCTTAGTTGTGATCTGTGAACTATGCTCATCTTTAATGTGCATTTGTAGCTACAGGTCAGAGGGTGCATCAACTTCAGAAGCTCGTAGAATGAGAAGAAGAAGTATTAGCATGACCCCAGAAATTGGTGATGATATCGTAAGGTTGATGTTTGTTTCATTATGACTTGTGATGACTTTATGATTTGAAGCAACTATGTTATTGGTGTGTTTATCATTTTTTGTTGTTTTGACTTTGATTTTTGTTTTGTTACAATTGGAGTAATCTATGATGGAGTTGTAGAAAAACAAATCACAATATTATATATAACTTGAATGCAGTAAGCTATGATATGGTTGTGGTAAACTATGATTATATGCTATGCTACTTTGACTGTTGTAGAAAATACAAATTAAGATATTATGATTTTTCTTCAATTATATCTATTTAATCCCTCAATTAGTTTATCTAGAATATCACAAAAAGGAATTCTTCTTATTTTAGATTTTCATTTTCTACTCAATTTAGTGCTGTTAGAGTTTTAGTGTCTATAAAAGAGCAATGATTCTATGTTTTTGTCAGGATTGATAATTGAATCTTATTGAAAAGTTGTGTCCTGTGTATGGCAAGTAACTTTTCAGTGGCTCTCAACCATTTTTCTTGGTGTCCATCTGTTCCCATAGGTTGCCTTCTATGGCTTTTTGGGCAAAAAACCCAACCCAATCACAGGTCACAGAAAGCTGGTTGTGGGTCCTGTGCATGCCCCATTCTAGAAAACCCCAAAGCTAGTTCTCCTAGAGCTCTTTTATTTTGGAGCTTTTCTAGCCCTTTTCTTATTACTTGCAATCACTATTTCAAGACCGTTTGAAATCAAACACCTTTTCTCCCTCTCTAACCATCACTCTAGGCTATAGCTACATAGACAACCTCAACCTTATTCCAGTCTTATTATTCTTGTTTGTCTGCTCTCTTATCCCAGGCTATTCTGTTTCATTTTGTTATATGAGTTGAAGTGATTCCTTTCCCTTTCATTTATATTTCATTCTTGTAAACTTTTAGTCAAATTATTCAATCACCATGGTGCAAGTGCTGAGTTGAATTCCACGTTTTTTTTGTCCCTTGTAAAAATGAGATTACCAAGAATATAACATATCGATACCTAACCTTCAGGGAAAGATGAAATTAGTGGAGACTTCTATCAAGGGAATAAAAGGACCCTAGATAGTTAGTTGCTTTTAAGCAAGTTTGGGAGCCATCCATCTAGCCTTTCTAACCTTGGTCATTGAATATTGGCTAGAGAAATAACCTAAAAGCACCCAAAACACAATGGTCTAGCAACAATATCCTATTCCATAACTATTGTCTTGATAAAAATGTAATTCTAGCATTTATCTTGATGTGATGAATAACATAGATAAAACTATAGTTCACAATCCTTTAAGTTACAGACCCAAGATGTAAAGAAATTTAGAGGAAACTCTGGCATTTTATAAAGTCTAAATAATAGTTTGAATATGAATGTTTAGAAAATAAACTAGACATCTCTATTTATATTAGTTCTAGACCCAAAATCCTTTATACGAAAGGGTTCCTTATTAAAACTCACCTAACTAACAAATCTATCTTGCATTAGAACTCTTAACTAGTAAAATATTAATTAAACTAAAAGTTCTAAGCTAAGTAGGAAAAAGAATTTAAATACAATAAGGTAAATAAAGACAATCTTGCACAATAACTTCCAAGCCTTATTTGAAGTCCTTTATGCTTTTTGATTATCATCAAGTTTTAACCTAATAGGACATAGGGTCTTTGCGATCTTTTGTCAAAATTCTAGCTTGATCCAATGGTCAGATAGAAAGTTATGCTTGATTTACCAAAATGCCTTTTTTAACTTACACTCTTCAAAACCTAAAATTCTTTACTATTAATGAAATTATGAAATAAACTTTGTTATGCCAAGAACATTGAAGAAAGATCCCCACGTCAATTCCCTTTACTTGTGAAAAACTTGCCCTCGAGTTAATTGTCATAAATTGAACTTGACCACTCTAAAGGAATAAATACTTCAAACACAACATTGTAACTAGCTTAGATTTAGCATGTCTTTGACATGTGAACTTTAAAATTTAATTTACGGTGCGTGCATGCTAAAGAAAAATTCATATTTAATGTTATACTTTCCTAGTCCACTTGTAGTTTCTTCCCATATTCTATGTTATACTTTCCAAGTCCACTTGTAGTTTCTTCCCATATTCTTTTACTTAAAACTTGAGTTCATCATCATCTATCGTTGGTTGCTGTAAAGGAACACAAGATAATTTTCCATAATATCTTTAAGAGAATTGTTAAAAATTACCATGTTCTCCATGACTTTTTTTGCAAGATCTTCATCAATGACATAAAGATCCTTGTTTGCCAAATTCTTCTCCAACTTATGGTCAAAAGACCAATTTTTTTTGTCAGCTCCCTCTCTGTTCATGCTATCTTAGGATTAGATAACTTTGAAACTTTGCGCTCACCAAACTCCTCCACAAAGACAAGTGGTTGTCTAGGTGGAATTTTAGGAATAGGTCTGAGGTAAGGTCAACCCTAAGGTAAGTATCCAAGTACTTTCCTCTTCTCTTTGCAATTTCTGTTTGTGTCATCCATTAGCCAATTTAGATCTATCATGGCTTGATAGAAATGATCAAACACTTGTCCCCAACAATCTAGTTTATGCTTCTAAGCCTGCACAACACCCTAGAGAGCCGTCACTTCTGTATCGTAGAATGAGTTGCTATTATCTTTATTCATCAAAGAGGCCAATCTGTTATGATACCAATTTATGCAGTGAATATCATGCGTTAGAGAATAATATAAAACATATTCTGGGTCTTCACCTAATAGCTTGAGCTTTTAGGTGAGATGGTTCCTTAACATGGTATAAGAGCCTTGTTGACCCAGCGGTCACGAGTTCGAATCTCACCACCCCCATTCTATTTGATAAAAATCAAGCACAAGGTAGTGTGGATCTGTGTAAGTTTCAAGCCCAAAGGGTTTTCACTTGAGAGGTTGTGTTAGAGAATAATATAAATCATATTCTGGGGCCTCACCTAATAGCTTAAGCTTTTAGGTGAGTTGGTTCCTTAACATCATGGATAAAATTAAGGTTCTCAAGTTCTACGGTTACAGACTTAAGTTGTAGAGAAATTTAGAGAACTCTATGGTATTTTATGAAGTTTGAATACTAGTCTGCATATAAATGAACAAAAAATAATCTAGACAATGCTATTTATATTAGTTCTAAGATGTAAAACCCTTTATAGAAAAAGAATCCTAATTAAAACTCCTCTAACTAATAGAATCCATCTAGCATTATGGTTCCTAACTAGTTAAATGCTAACTAAACTAAATGTCCTAAGCTAAGTAGAGCAAAGAATCCAAATATGACAAGGTAAATAAAAACAATCTTGCACAATAACTTTCAGGTCATATTTGGAGGCCTTCTTGATCTTTGATCATCATTGAACTTTAACAGAACAGGAACATGATCTTCATAATCTTCTATTAAGATTTGACCTTGATCCAATGATCAGATCAAAAGTTATGATCCAATGATCCATTGACCTTCATAATCTTCTGCTTGATTTACCAACTGCATCTTGAACTCTTCCTAAACTCTTTCAAAACCTAAAAATCTTTACCATTAATGAAATAATGCAACAAAATTATTATGTTAAGAACATTAAAGAGAGTTCCCCTCATCATATCCTTAATGAAACCATCAAGTGACTACCAAAAGCCTCAACCTTGGAGTATGTCAGCATGGCTTCAAGGATTGGTATTTTATTGATTCAATTTTTTTTCTACAATTCAAGATTTTTAATAGTTTTTAGGAGTTCCTATTATTTCCCATATAGTGGATACGCAACCTTCACTAAGAATATACTTCTATTTCATATTTAGTTGGTTTTCCTGATATTTTTCTTCTCATATTGCTCCTGGATTTTAATTTTATCAACTCTAAATTTTCCCAACTTGTACTGGCCCTTAGACATTGGAAGTTGGGTTAATATTGATTGATGAGATTTAGCAGACTTTGGTTCTTCTTTGGTTGGTTTTCTCCGATATTTGCTTATCCCGTTGTACATTGGTTATTTGGCTATCAAGTTCAAGGATAAGTGTTGTTGTTCAATTAGCCTTTCATATTTCTTGACAGAATTGCCCAAGCTTCTTGGATTTGATTAATTTTTGAGAAAATTTATTCTTCCTACATTGTAAATTAATCAATACATGTTTAATATTTCAGGGCTGTACGTGCTATGAATGAAACTTTGAAGCAAAATCGTCTTTTGACAGAACATGGTGATGATAGGCTGTTTCCAAATCCTTTAGATGACAAGGACAATGGTTCAGATCTTCAGAAAAATGCAAGTATCTTTTTGGTGAAATGGATCCATATACTTTTTTTTTTATTCTCTGGGACTAATCATGAGCATGGAGTTTATTTTGGGCACTTCAATGGCCAAACATGGTAGACTGGACAAATAGCTTCATCAAACTAAGTAGATCTTATGGCCTTACTCTGTCCACTTTGATGGAACATTATCCTTTTCAGTCAGAGCACATAGCAACTCTTATGTGAGTCCTTTGACATATGGATATGGCTATGGCTATGATACCATGCCTGGGCCTATACCGTCATCCGAAAAAATCTGGCATATGAAACAGCTTTTAGATTTGGTAATATATTGTCTCATATATTTTTGAAACCATGGATTGAACTTAGTCTATTCCACCTCTAACATTCTAAGTTATTGTATTGTATTCATATCATAAATTTCATCCTAACAAAGGTTCTGTACATGCCTAAGAAAATCCATTGATATGCTTTTTCACTGATCATTTTTTCCTCATGGGAAGTTCCATGTTTTAGTTTGGTTATAGGAGTAGGTAAGGTTGAAAATTAGTCTCTTCCAGATGCTTAATTTGGCTTGTGTCATTGACCCACATTTGTAACCATCCTCCTAGCATTCTTGGTACTAATTAATCAATTTGTGCATGGGATAGGTATCAAATTTTGGTCTTGACGGTCATGAAGAAATATCTGATGGAAGGTCTGCTTTGTATACCCTTGAAAGGAATCACATAAATTCCCAGAAGGCAATCTCACTACCATCATCTCCCCATGAATATAGAAGTCAAACTTCCAAGAGTGGGCCTTCAGGCTTTGTAGCAAATGATCAGTTGGTTTCAACATGGAATAAAGTTCTTGAATCTCCCTTGTTCCATAATAACCCTCCACTACCTTTCCAGGAATGGCATATTGATTTCTCAGAACTAACCGTTGGAACTCGTGTTGGGATTGGTATGTATAATATTCAGCCGTGTTGTTGCTTTAAATTTTGCTTGTCAGTGCTGCAGTACACATTTACCTATTCCAGTTTTATATCTTTTAAAAACAAGTTACAATTTTGCAATCCTCCAAAAGTACTTGGTGTCTCTATTGTAATTGCAGTGATAGCACACAATTTGCTTGGATTGAAAGTTCCTACTAAAATCATAGCAAATATTTTTGTATAGAAAATAAGGAAAAGGCGACGCACATTGCATGAATTTGAAATGTTAATTTACTACAAAAAACTTTCTAAGTATTGTGATAGTGTCATGATCTTTGGATTGTCACCATTTAGTTTTACCATGAATTCCTAATTTTATTTTATTTTTCCTTGGAAAAATTTCTGTGGTTGAGTTTTGTTTTGCTACCTATGCTAATGACTTGCGAATCTTGTCTTCTGTACTTGTTTTATTTTTTCTTTGATAAATCGAAATGGAATGGTTTGATTCATTGATGTTTTTTAGGTAAACATACAATGATGTACGGGTTTTTAGATTGCAATCTCTCTTTTAAACTTCCATACACTGCTGGACAATGACCTTGGTTGAGGTTTCACTGGATACCCTCATAAACTGCCAATCTGATACAAAGATTTGACATCAATCCAAGTATTTAAGAAAATATCTTATATGCATACCGTTCCTGCAGCTATTGCGTTTACTGTTTTCTATTTCCCTGGGTGGTGTTTCGCTATAAGGAAATCATAACCAGTGTTTGCTCAAGCTGTTGGCAGCGGGAATTCTGTTCACTTTCCTAGTAATGAGTGATTGCTCCAGCTATCTACTAGTTTACTCTTGAATTCATGGTTCATCTTCAAATAAGTTCCTCATTTTTTGTCTTTCAGATTTTAATATACAGATGCATGATCACATAAGAGTTTGACACCATCTCACTCTGCAAACTCCCTAGGAGGCTGGAGAAAGCAGAGTTAAAACAAAAAAAGGGTTATCCAAACTGTATAGGTGGCTTGCACAGGAGATAAGAGCTGTTGCTCAGCTGAATAAACTGTGGCGAAGAAAGTTTTACTGTTGCCTACCTTAAAATTAAAACATATCTGATGGGAAGAATTATGCACATAGCTCATCTTTCCGTAAATGTAGTAGTTCTTAGAGCCTTATCCTTCCCATCTCCCTCGCATCCTCTCCTCTCATCTTGCAACCATCTAACTGTTGTGGTCTAAATTGATAATTAAAGCAGCAGCATGCAAACTCATTTATATGTAAAATGGTTAATTTTAGCCATCTTGTTTGTATATAGGGTTTTTCGGGGAAGTATTCCGTGGCTTATGGAACGGTACAGAAGTTGCAGTCAAGGTTTTTCTAGAGCAAGATCTAACTGCTGAAAACATGGAAGACTTCTGCAATGAGATATCAATTCTCAGGTCTCTTGTTATTGATATGTGGATTGCTTTAATTTAATCCCGCCCATTTTTCTGACTTTATCCTCTGTTATTTTGTGCATGTGATTTCTTCCAGCCGTCTTCGACATCCTAATGGTATGCTCCTTACCTGCTAATTTCCAAGTTGCATATATTTTTTTTATTTTGCCTTTCTCATGTGGTGGTCTGCTTTTATAACTTGGAACCATGAATTTAACAAGATTTACCTCATCAAATAAAAAACAGGAGAGATCGTGTTGTTGCTGTTTTTTAGTTGATGGCAAGTTTTTTACCTGCTTTTCTGACGGATAATGAGACATATTTATGAAACTTGTCATAGGAAAATTGGAGATTATATTCATTTTGTAGCATTTCTTAAATGAACAATCTAGTTATTTTAGGCTATCATAATCTTTAAAATTATTTGAGGATTTTACTTGGGTAAGCTACAAAATCACTCCCGACCTATTACCTTTTTCACATTTTTACCCTTGGCCAATTTGGGCAATCAATTTTCCTTCTAGTCTCGCCTAAAAATGAAATGGGTGGGGGGGGGGGGGGGGGTCTAAAGTCCCTAAATTCACCCTTATATTCCCAAAACTCACGCATCTAACAGTTTGATATTAGGTTGAATTTGCGGATTTTAGGCTACTTCCCCCTCCATTTTCTCAATTGAATGAAACAGATGCCTTGCAGAGTTATTTGATGATTCTGTTAACTATTTTTGAGGGAGATTTGACAATCATGTTTAACAGTAGTTGAATGATTATTGAGAATTGAATTCTGTTTTCTTTCTATTGCTATCATTCTTCTATCCCTTCCCATCTCCCTTTCCTCTACTTACCCTTTCTCTTATTCATATTCCACATCATTCTGATATCCGAGCAAAACTTCTGTCCAATCCTTAATTCCAAAACACAATTAATAATAATACTAATAAAAACTACCAAAATAAGGGCAGGTCACAAAAATTGTACTATCTGCCCATACCCAGCACATATTTAGCGCACAGGTTTCCTTCTATTCACTCAAAAAGAAACAAGTGAAAAATTTGGAACATCACTGTTTCTCACTGCTATTTTGCTGACTGCAATTCAGTTTCTCATATGGTCATCAAGTATTTGCTTTTCAGCAGCTTCCACGAGGATATTTGTACTGACTGCATCATCATGCCTTCTTAACCCCACTGTTCATAGATCTACACCTGCCTTGGATTTTTTGTGATCTCATAGCTGCTGGTTTTGCCCTTTTTGAATTTTCCAATTTGATCTCTATAGCACGTTTAATATGGTTTTTGCTCTGAATGGAGCTGGTGATTTGAAATTCAGTATGTTCAGTAGCTTACTTTTAGTTTGACTTTGTTTATGTGAAAAGAAAGAAATTTCTGTGGAAACCCTAATAGTAAAAAAAAAGTGGGTAGATTGATACATGATAAAAAAAAAGATGCAATTTTAATACCAACCTTGACCAGACTCATAACTTCAATTTTTAATCACCAAATCATCTGGAAACTCATAGGTTCAGGAACTTGATTTCATTATTCAAGAAGCTAATTTCATAATACCATCAAACTTTTAGGTTGGATTTTAGACCCTACAATTTTAATGGAATAAAGACTCCAACTTCAAGCTGTAGAGTGCAGAATTGAAATGCTTAAAGAAACTCATGGTCGAGTGTTTTCTGTAAAGAGTAGAGTGTTGGATAAATAATGGAGATTTATAAGAATATTTATTCTAGGAAAGTCAAGAGACTTGTTGTTTTTTGCTGTATGGTATATGGTAAATTCACAAACAAAATTTTGTTCCATTCCATTGGCATGCTATTAGTTGGATCTAGTTATTTAGGTTATTATTATATTGTTTTGTATACAAAAGTGGTCATTTGATTTTCACTAATCTACTATTTTGAGGTAGTTGAAGGTTATTGAGAGTTGAAACATTTGCTCTCCCTTTTGCTGCCTTTTCCTTTATCTATCTCTATTTCCTCTGCTCTTGATCCCTCCTCTTTCATATTTCCTTTTCTTCTTTCTTATATTTCATTTTGTTTCTTGACTTCTGAATCAACTGATGCTGGTAATTGCAGTTATCTTATTTTTGGGTGCTTGCACAAAGCCTCCACGCTTATCAATGGTTACGGAATACATGGAGATGGGGTCCTTGTATTATTTGATCCACTTGAGTGGTCAGAAGAAAAGGCTTAGCTGGCGGAGGAGGCTAAAAATGTTGCGGGATATATGCAGGTGTGTTTGTCATGTCCTAAATTATGAAATTCTTTTGTGGATATGGGCATCTTTACACTGCTTACATTTTTGAGGGACTGAATTTGAAACTAGTGGTGCTATTAACTAAACCATTTTCTTTAATACTAATTTCTTTATTTTCACGGAACTTTTCTTAGATATAATATATGCCTAGCACCTCTCTTGGAGTGTAATGAGTAGAGAGAGAGAGAGAGAGAGCCGCTTTCTTTACAGAAGAGAAACTAGAAAATGATTGTGAAGGGTTGAGTGTTGAAACACAACCCAAAGGATATAAATACGCTACTGAAACCAAGAGATGCTCTAAATGATTCTATATGTAGTTCTCTTATAATGCGATCCCATATAATGCCTGGTGCTTGCTATCATCATTGAAGCTTGTGTGTGCTGGGCAACATATTAGTTGATTGGAAAATTGGGGAGTGCTTTAGGTGCTAGTTCCAGAAGCATTTGACTTGGCTACATAAGCAATTTAAATTACAAGTTGGCATTTAGCTGTGCTTTGATTGTAATGTTTTATTTTTTTTCCTTGTCACTAAGGGGGTTGATGTGCATACATCGAATGAAGATAGTTCACCGGGATCTTAAAAGTGCAAATTGCCTCGTGAATAAGCAGATGACAGTAAAGATTTGTGATTTTGGACTCTCCAGAGTAATGACAGACACACCAATTAGGGACTCCTCATCTGCTGGAACTCCTGAATGGATGGCACCGGAACTTATCCGTAATGAACCCTTCACTGAAAAATGTGATATTTTCAGCCTTGGGGTGATAATGTGGGAGCTGTGCACACTAAGTAGGCCATGGGAAGGTGTGCCCCCAAAGAAGGTATGCTTACTGGCTCCATCATTTCACTTTTGAATAGCATGTTTTTCTCCCTGCGGCAGTCAATATCGTTCCATCAGGGACCTTTAATCAAGAAATTCTCCTTTTCAGCTCAAAAAAATATTTTGTTTTATGTACCCGTGCAATTTGACCATTGTACTTCTTTTGCTTAATGTTGTCTAGGTAGTTTATGCTGTTGCTAATGAGGGATCTCGTTTGGAAATTCCAGAAGGTCCACTGGGCAGGCTAATATCGGGTAACCATCTGCTGCAACAGACAAATAAAGACTGTTAAAAAAAACTTAATGTCGCTTCATCTAATCTCTTGCATTAGCCCCATAATCATGGGGCGAACCCAGACTTGTCGGTGCTTGGGAGGGCCAGAAAAGTAAAACTTCTATTCGGCGGTGGACATATTTGAAACGTTTCTAAGAATCAGGGGGTTTGAATATTATTGAAACTTCGGCCCTGGCCCCCCATTAGATTCGTCCCTGCCCATAGATTTTGAATATTTTATAAACTCTGGCCAGGGCCTCCCATGAGATTCGTCCCTGCCCATGACATGTTTTTTGTTTGCATGCTATAATTGTCTTTGAAGATTAATTTCACTTCACCTTTTTCCCATCTTTTAAATAAATGTAATTTAATTGTGACCCGATCACTATTCTCTTGGGATATTGCACTGGAATCTGGAATTACACGAAACTAATGCCTTAATTCTTTCTGATTGCAGATTGCTGGGCAGAACCGGATTTACGGCCAAGCTGTGGAGAGATACTCACTCGTTTGCTCGATTGCGAGTATACACCTTGCTGACTCAGCCCGTTTCTTGTATACAAACAATGCTAGAGACGTTGCAATGTGCTCGGCTTAGTTGCAATCTCGTAATTTTTCCAATCATTGTGAAAACATAAAATTCTTCAATTTTCACCGGGACAATCTCCTATCTTTTCGTGTAATCAAACCGGCAGAGATGGAAAAGGAAAAGAAAAGTTTCAATTGCGGTTGGCAAGAATGGAAGAGATTCAATTTTAAATTTCTGGAAATTGCTCCCTTCATCTACTCCAGAGAAACAAAAAAGAAACAAGAAAAATAAATAGCGGGATTTTATTTTCGTGAAGTTGTGCCCATCAAAAGCGATTCAAACGGGACTTTCTTTCTATAAAAAAACTCAGATCAGCCGATTCATGAATTGCCAGGACAAGAATAATAATGAAAGAAAAATTCAGAACTCTCTTATTATCATGCTCTATGAGGAACAGGCTAGTTAGCACCCATACATGGTTTCAGTCGAGGATCGGACGCCTATTCAAAGCATCTTCAAAACGACAGCATGAACCCACTCGCATCTCAGTGCACGTGTCATTCTCTGGTGCTGGATAATAATCTTCCCTCAGCTGCACATCTCTCAGATTGGGGATTCTCAGGAGGAACATGATGAAATGCTCATGAGCTGTTCCATGAATGAAAAGCTTCCTCACGGCAAGACACTCTGCAAGCAGCCCAGCTCCTGGAAGTGTCAGGCTCCTCTGGTTCACGTCCCGATCCTGCGGTGGCCAATAATCAACTTCATAAAGGCTCAAATTCCCGATTCCATTCAAGAAAAACCTCTCCCACAGGGTCAAATCCATCTGCCCAGATGGCGCGGTCAATGCAAAACCTATCGTATCGCTGCAATCCAGCTGCATCTTTGACAGCCGAGGATAGTAAGCGAGGCAGCTCAATCCAAACTCACGCTGTGATGGTTTGTGCCCGGTTCTGCAGTCTCCTTCAACCTTTATCCTGATCTCCTCCAGATTAGGGCAATCATATAGGCCAGCTGTTGGCAATGGAGTCAGAAGCACACCGGCACCAATCCACAGAGAAAGGTACTTGAGCCTGTCCCAAGACTTGCTGAACATCCCATTTCCATTGCTTTGCATACAGTAGGATGAAGGATCGGGATCCGAAGAATACCTGCTCTTCTTCCTTCTGCTGCCATGCTCGTGCTCGAAACTTTGACAGAGGTCTCCGTTCAGGTCAAAACAGAGGCTTCCGCCATCCTCTCCCAAACCTTCCCAGACACAGTCGAGGTGTAGCCTTTCAATTCGACCCTGAATAGGCTCGAGAGATCGCAGAGACGCTGCCGCGTCAAGGTTCTTACAGCAAGATATTTTGACCTCGATCAGGGTCTTATGCAGCAATGAAGCCATTGTTCTCATTCCCTTCATCGTAATCTTCTTGCATCCCTCGACCTCAAACTTCGCCAATTTACAGCATCCCCTACCAATCTCAATCAACCCCATGTCCGTCAAATCTGCCGAGTTTTTTATGGTCAAGGACACCAGACCTGAACACAAGGCAACCCCATCAAGCTGGGACTCAATGGCCATACAAATCCCATGAAAATGCCCCAATTTAAGCAGCTTCAACTCGGGACACTTGGAAGGAAGCGCTTCCAAAGCCAGAGCACTATCCCTTACATTCTGGTGAACATCTAGAACCAACTCTTGCAAAAGAGGAAGGCCAGTGAAAAAATCCACCAACCCCACTTTACTAATCCTCGCATCGTCCCTCGTGTACCCATCATCTTCAGGTTCCCCTCTAGTGCCCCCCAGGGAAGCCCTGTCAACAAGATGCAAAACCCTTAATTTTGGACAGTTAGCAGCAATCGCTAGCAGGGTCTCGTCACCAACACATCCAAAGTAACTTGGATTGAAAACACAAACAAGAAGGAGCTTGGTTAGACTAGGACAAGCAGCAGTGATTGCCTGAATCTCCTCCGACCTAAAACCATCAGTCAAAGAAGGAGTTAAGAGATCCAAGCATTTCAAGGCCTTGGACACCGAGGGATAGGCTTGCAAAACAGGAGGGATGTCCTCAGTCCAGTAATAAAAACTGGAAAGGTCGATGCTACTAAGAGCCTGACAGTACGCAAACAAAGGGACCAGATCATTTCCGAGATGAGGGGACTGGGGGCGTTGATGCCAACGGATTAGCTTGACATGGCTCAGGTCAGGCCACTGAGGGAGGAGGATGTGAAGAGTGGAGGGAGATCGAGCATAAACGGTGAGGGAGGTGACTAAAGGGAAGGCCAAACGAAGGCGGTGGGCGAGAAGAAAAGAGTCGGAGGAGGTGGGTGATAGGAGATCAGAACGGCCCCAAGGAGAGAGCAGAGAGAGGTCGAGGTGAGTCACCGATCTGAAACAGGTAGGGATCGTGTAGATATCACGCGCTTTGCCACGGAGAGTGAGGGAGGTGCGGGTGGATCTCTCTAGAGCTAGAAACTTCCTGTTAACTAGGGAGAGTGAGTTTCTGGTTCGTGTGTCAGATACTGATGAAAAAATGATTGACAAAATCACATCCGGCAGATCGTTCATGGTAGCAGCCATAGGCGCCATACTTGAACTGGCCATCCTAGCTATTCAACCCCCTTTTTTTTTATTTGTTCGTGGCTTTCTGTTACAGCTTACAAGCTTCAGGATTGGTTTGATAGAGAGAGGACAGAAAAAAGATGGGGTCTTGGAAAGGATGAAGACAGAAGAGAGAGAGAGAGAGAGAGAGAGCACACGGGGGCAAGTACTGTAGTATAGTAATCGTGGTCGTAGTTTTTTTTTCTTTATTTTGGGAATGGATGAGAGCTTGGGACCGAGAAGAGCGATAACGGACATATTTGCTATTTGAAATAATAAGTTCATTTTTTTTACATAAATTATACATATTTTAATCACACTCTTATTTTAAAAATTTGTTGAAAACTAGTAAAATCATAATGCATATTTAATAACTAAATATTTTTAGAATTTTAATTAAAATAAAATATAATTTCAACTTTACCTTACTTGTAGACAAAAGTAAAGGATGATTGTTCAGTAACGATAATACAGAAGAAAAACCACCTGATTATGGGTACTTGTTAATATATATACACACACACACTTATTTTTTGGCATTAAATGTAAGACTTTAACTTGCAATTTATAATTGTTTAGTCTATAAATGTTTTTGTTTTTTTTTGCATTTTGGAGTGATTTGCTTGTTTGTTTAATTTATTGAAATAAGCATGTTAATAGGATATAAAACTATTTCTTTTATGTTGCTTTCTTGAAAATACTTTCATGTATAAACATCTTTTAGAACTAACCTTTTAAAAGATTATTTTGAGTACATACATGTTTTGCAAACTTATTGGTATGATCATGCTTTTTGTTTATCTTGCTTATACAAGTTAATTTGAGATAATGCATTTTTTAGTTGATATCTTTTGAACTAAAATAAACAAAATACCTGCATTTATCTTGCATAATTTGATTGTTTTTTGTTTATTGAGTTTCATTATTTCAAGTTTTCTATTATTTTACTTGCTTGTTATAAAGCTGAAATATTTATTTATAAATATTATTGGTTAAGTTTTCAAGTTTTCTATTATTTATTTATAAATATTATTTTTATAATTTATATCATATTGTTAAATCTAGAATTATTTTTTCCAACCAATATTGTTTTGACAAGTACTACTTCAATAATGATAATTCCACATCAACTTTTATGGTGCATAGTGAGAAACTTGAAAACCTCAGTAGATTAAACTTTAAATGGTAACAAAGAAAATATTGATTTATGCACCTCTCTCAAACTTAGTTAAGTTCTTAGGAAGAAAAAAGTGTTAAAGTTGTTAAATAATAAATATAATTTTCATTATTATGATAGCTTTGGACATATGAAATCATAATGATTTCATGCATTGAACAAATATATTTTGAATAGACTAAACAAAAACATAATATGATGTTGATAGTTCAATTAATAATGCAAAAGCATTTTAAAAAGTTTTGGATAAAAAAGTTCAAGGTTGAAGTTGTAGTTATAAAAAGGCTAAGTTTTAGTTTATTCTTTCTAAAAATGATATCAAAGCTATTTGGTTGGTTTTGTTCAGTATACAAAATACTATTCATGGATATATTACTATTCATATATATAGAAAGTGAAGTGTGACGAATATATATAGTTTAAAAAGTTATGCTTAAAGAGATTAAGTTTTAAACGAGACTATTTGTGACCCCACCAATCATTCAGAAAAAATAATGAAAGTATTATTCACATAATATTATGCTACAGTTCGTAAGTAAAATAGTAATAAATAAATAAATTACAATGAATAAAATAGAGCTCAACAAAGTAACTTGGGAAAAAAATGAATGTTGAACCCATTATCAATAAGATTGATTACTTTACTGATGAAGTTTTGAAAATGAACAAGTTTGTTGTTTCCAAAGTCAACTTGATTAAACGTTTCAACCAATGGTGGGTGTATACCAGTGCGACAAAACAGGTATGCATTGTGAAAAAATATTCTCCACTTATAAAGAAATGGATGATGAACATTTATATATGGAGAACTCATTAACCATTAAGATATTAGGTGTTGGAAGTTCTTGATAGAGCGTGTGGTTGAGATTGCTTTTGAAAGTGTTTTTTTTTCAGAAATGCATCAAAATGAAATTTTTTTAAAAGCTATTTTTAACATCAGCACATGAAAATGATCAAAAACACCCAAAAAATTTATTTTAAAATAAAAAATAATAATTTTTTTTTTCAAAAACACTTTTGAAATGCAATGTTAAATAAGACCGAAAGATCATTGTGGAAATCACTTTTCAAAACTTATAACCCTAAGAAAATGTTATTTATATGGCTGATATTAAGATGAACTTAATGTTTGGATCATTGATGAGCAAAAATATTTTAAAGTTAGTCCTTGAGAGTGAAAAAATTACTCTATAAAAATAAAATGTTCATAAAAAAGGGCATTTTAGTAATGTTCTCTTCAAGATTAATGCAATGACCATTATAACCATGAATAAGAAAGAAAATTACAAAGACTCTTATTCTTACTTATTTGAGTTTGGACATATACATTATAATATGTTAGGTCTTGTGAATTATAATTCCATATAAAGGTAAATGAATTTTGATTTATTACCAAGTATGATTTTTGAGGAAAAAAAAAGTGGGAGGTCCGTGTAGAATCAAAATTCATAAAACCTTTTTCTATTTAATTAAAAGAAGTAATGAACCATTAGGTTTAATTTCCTTGAATATCAATGATTTAAAGTTTGTGCAACTATAGTTAGAAAAAAAGGTATTAAATTACTTTTATAAGTTATTGCATAAGTACTGTTATATCTATTTCCTTGAAACTAAATATAAAGCTCTTGTAATGTTTAAACTTTACAAAAATAAAGTTAAAAATCAACTTGATAAGAAAATAAAGGTAATCAAAAGTGATAAAGGTGACAATTATAAAACATTATTTGACGAATCTTGTTTCCAAAATGGTATCATCTACCAAACTGACACCTCTTATTCATCATAACAAAATGTCATTACGGGATGTAAGTGATGAATGTCATGCTAATAAGTTCAAAAACGTCTTAGAACTTAGGGGTATTTTAATTGCCAATAATATACTTAACAAAGTACCCTATAAATATGTTAGAAAGAATAACTTATGAATTATGAAAAAAATAAAAGACCTTCATATATTTTTCTTAAAGTGTGGAAATGTCTTACAAATATACTTGATCTTAAAAAGATCAAGATAAAATCTAGAATCATGGATTATATATTTATTGGATATGCTTACAATAATAGTGCATGTTGATTTTGTGTGCACATGCCAAGTATTAAGAATATTCATCATAATATTATAATAAAAATAAAGAGCACTATTTTCTTTGAAAAGGTGTTTCTATCTAAAGAAGCATAAGAAACTAATTCATTTAATAGAATAATTAATATTAGCTCAAGTAGTTATTATCAATCAAAATATAATGAAGTTGAGTTGAAAATAACTAAAAAGAAAAAAAATCAAAATATGTGGTCCTAATTTTCTAACATATTTGTTGGAACATGAACCCGAGACCTACTATGAGGCAATGTCATGTCTAAAAGAATCTTATTGGAAAAAAATAGTTAATAGTAAAATTAAACCCATTATGAATAACCATACATGTGAACTAGTAAATCTTCCCTATGAAAAGAGAACCATTAGGCTATAATCAATAATTTTAAGATAACTGTGAAATTAACGCTCCTTATATTATTCCAATATTTATCCTTTGACTAAAATATTGTTTCTAATATAATAGTAGAATGATATTTTTAATAACCATATCAAAATTCATATAATACATGATAATTTATAGTATTACATAAATTAATAAAAGTCTTCTTTAGAATGGGACTAAATATTGGATTGCATTAGGGGCTAAAGTATATTTTTTACATGGTGTATGTGCTAAGTGCTTAACTTGACCAAAATTAAGTATATATTATTAATTAAAAAATATAAAAATTATTGGGAGAGATTATTTACTAATATTATATAAAATTTAAAACTACTCTATACTTTATTTTAAATATTTTTTAATTACTTCACATAAAAATAAATTAATAAAGAAGTTAAATTAAACTCTGATTTAAAGTTAATCTATAATTTAGATGGGTAAAAATGAAATATAAAGTTTATCTTAGAAAAAGACTTTCAATTCAATTTATTTGTCAACTGATTTTTAACTCAATTTGTTTCTAAGAAATCTTTACCTTAAATTTGTTTTTATGTTAAGAAAATTATTTTCTACTTATAGTTATAGAAAGGTAGTGATATTAAAGCATGCAAAGAATGAGAGGAGAAGGTGGTGGCAATAGAAGGCAATGATAATTTACCATTCATAAACTATACTTAGCCAAAAAGAAGAAGATGGAAATAGATTAACTACATAAGTTCTTAGCAATATATAAAAAATAGGATTATATAAATTGAATTTAGTAAGAGAAAAATATTATGACTCATCATGCATAAAATATATTTTATTATTTGAGTCATATATATATATATATATATATATATATATATATATATAACCATCCTATGATAACAAATAAAATAATTGTGTATGGATCATGTGCATTGCACAAAATAATATATTAGATTTAGAATAAACCACCTATCATAAGACTTAAGTTCTTTGAATAATATCCAAACTCAACTATAAACTTATTTTGTGTTTGAGCTAAGAAAATTATTTTTTATTGGTAATTATAGATGATGATTTACCATTCATAAACACCCTATAAAAGAAGGAAAATGATTAATTACATTAGTTTTAGAAATAAAAAAGTAGGATTAATTTGTAAGAATATCATTGAAATTAGTAGGGAAGTGGTGTTATATTTCATCAAGCATAAAATATATTTTTTTTCAATTTTTTACATGCATGATATTTGATTTGGATAATTTTAATTTGAAGTTCTATATTTAGCTAGACTTTAGAAACTTGAATCATATATATGATATTTCAAAAAATAATAATAATTGTATATTTCACTGCATCTAATAGATACAACAAAATAAGTAATTATAAGATTAAAAATAGATCAATCATCATAAAATTTGAATCCAAACCATTTGAAAATATAAAACAAACCTAGAAATAAAAATATAAAACCATTTGAAAATATAAAACAAGAAGTTAATTGCAAATGAGAAAGTGTTAATGAATACATCTCATACTATTAATGAGTATAAGAGAAATAAAATAATACATAAGATTGAAAAGAGAGCACTCATCGTAATTAAGACTTGAGTGTTTAGAAAGCAATCCAAAATTAGTCAGCAATAGCATTTAACAAGGCAAATCATACGTTATACGGCGAGTTTCATAGCAAGCCTCCTCCCCCCAACATTTTCCAACCATAAATCTTTCATTTCTAGCAATCTTTTCAACACAAAGAACCATTGCTTTCCTTTTCGAGAATTTGAAGTTACAAGATTTACCCTTTTCATGTTTGTTAATAAGACAATTAACAGCACGATAATCCTTATCTAATATATGTAAAATCAAGAAATGATTCATCCAAACAAATCTTTTGTGTTAGAAGGTGTTAAAGCTAGCAATATTCTTCAAGAAAGAACGGGCTGAAGTTTTTTCAAAGTTAAAGCAGGTCAAATTCAAGTGAAACCAGGTGGAGAGAGATCTCACAAGGTTAAGTTATGAAGGTCCTCTTGTCTTTAGATCTGTGACCATTTATGAGAGTATCTACGTAGAGAGAACAGCACAAAATTTATCAGTTTTCTGCTACGAATGAAATCTCTTCATACCTTTTTTTTGTGTAGTTTAATTAAGAAATTTCTCTGTATAAGGCTAAATGTTATTGCTATTGGACTTTTAATTAGCAGCCTGCTATATATATATATATATATATTATGACGTAAATAAAAGGATGAAAGCAAGAGTAATTATATTGCTGTTGTCAAAATTATGCACACACTTGAAACAAAACTAGTTTACTAAGTACTGGGAATTTAGAGAATACAAATTCGAAAGAGCAACGACGACTAGGAGACTCAGTAACCGGAGAGATTCTGTCTTCTAACAATCCCTTCCTACTAGTGTCCCTCCTGAAGTCGATACTGCAAAGATATAATATACACCCCAATTTAAGTTGTTAAACACAGAAGAAGAAGAAGAAGAAGAAGAAAAAGAAAAAGAAAAACAAAAGGAGAGAGAGCCATGAAGAGAAACGTATGTAAACGCCATGGAAATATATATATATATATATAATTACTCTTGCTTTTCTTCCAGCCCTCTCGTGCTGCTAATATGTTTACATCATTGAATATATGATATGCGAATTCAATTTTCGTCATTTGTGAGTAATATTTGTCCATTTCATTCTCAATTAATTGACAACATATTACCTAGCTAGCTACAATCGAACCAACTAAAATCATTACTCGATCGAGGAACTAGTACAGTAATAACCGTGCACCCAGCTACTAATTTGTGGTGTGATAGTATAAGAGCCACTTCATTTCTTGTCTTGAAATTCAGTACTTAAAGCACGAACCGAGCATATAGAGGTGAATTACCACTTTGTCAGGGACAAGTTGCTCAAGATCTAATGCCTTGTTCCTTGCATTTCACACAAGTTCAACTGGCTTACTTCTTCACTAACCCTATCCAAATCCCGTTTGAAGGGGCTTTTCATTGGTCCAGGTACATAGATCGAAGCTAGGTTTTCAAGCAAGAAATCAACAAAATCTTCTCGGGTTTGGATCCTATCATGAGAACATAACTGGTCATGCTTTAAATCTCTGTGATTAATTGTTTAACCATATAGTTTGCTAGCTTCTGTGATTGTTTCCTTAGCCCTGATCAGGGTGAGACACACACACACACATGCTTGCGCGCGCATATGCATGCCTAGGGAGGGCTGTATATATTTATGCAAAACATTTACATGCTTGGACCTTGTCTATTGGATCAAGCAAATTTTACTCAGGAGGTGCAATGGATTCCAGTGTCTGTAATTCATTGATGGGCAGATAAGTGCTGTAAATTATGACAGTACAATGTCTGACCAGTAGACCAAGTTCATCTGAGTAAGTGCCACAGAATACTATCTTTATACTCCTAAAGTTCAGTCCTAGCACAAGCATGCACGATTTCCACATTGGATACGTACCTATATACAAAATGTACGTACATTTGTAAATGGTAAGTTAGTTGAAAAACCTAATAATTAACTGTCAATATGCTAACATTTTGGGGATAGGAGCAGGTGGTGGTGGACCGGTGGTGGTTGTTTTGGTGAATGTGACCGGTGATTCTATTGAGAAACATAAAGGTCTTACAAAAGAAGCTACCAAGGAGAAGGCAATATTGCAATCAAAAAAATCTAACCAGAGAAAGTAGGGCAGCTCGAAATTATGGATAACAAAATACAGACTATAGTGGAGAATGGCAGGCTGCTCCCCTCTCTAGCTACTTGGAAAGCCATGAAAAAACAGCTGACCAATTGAGGAAGTGGATCCTAGATGCATAGATTTGGTTATGGTTTTGAATGATCAGGGATAATTCCAGAAAACCTAGTAGATCGATCCAGGCTTATATATATATGCACTCATTCCTCTGATTTACTGTGCATAGATTTGCCATTGCTTTCAATTTTCCGTGTCGTCAGCTACATGCAACGATCGATGCCTAAGATTTTCCTTTAATCTTCAAAAAACGTGTGTGGTAAAGGCTGGATTATACATGTATTGATAGAATGTTTATGATATGATACAATCAGACAGATAGAAGAACATATATAATGCTTCGAAACAGTACTGTCAGATGAATTTTCTGAATAGGAATGCCAATACATATCAAGAACTAAAAATTTATTAGATGGGAATTAAAAAAAAGACCTTATATCAACACTCATTTATACACTCCTTCCAGTAAAATTGTTTAAATGTTTTTCCAACTTAATTGAGGCTTCCATGATTTTACATTGTCTTAATTACTTCTAGTTTTAGCACTACGAATACGATGGTAAAATGCAAAGGTATGGTGTGCTTTTTTGAAGCACAAATTCACCTCCAATCATAAGAAAAAAGGTTCACACCAGCGCAAATGAACAAATGCATAATAAAAAGCATATATTGGCATGCAGGATGGAATAAAATAATGTCCCACAAAATCTGAAATCGGACAATTTGCAAATCTATGAAGGTACAAAGGGCAGGATACTAATGTTCAAGATTGCCCTCGCAAAGATCTGCTGCTGTATAGAAAAGTAATTTGTGGGACATGGCTTGAAGTTTGATTGGTTAAATTAACAAAACCATGATCAAATTAACCTAGCTATCACTATTAATTACTTAATTTCTCTTAAATCATGGAGATCAACAGTTGTAACAGCCACGACATTGTTTTTAAGAAATATAAACAAGGGAAAGTCCGACAGAAAGCATGCATGGAACACTAGATTTATTGTCTTAGGAGATTTGCATGAAACCTCATCAAACTTAGAATATTTAGCAGTAAAATGGAAAATCGTACCCTATCTAACTTGGTTATTCATGGGGGCAGAAAATCTTCAGAATCTTAAAAGGACAAACCTAAGGAAAAGTGGCATGCAAGTAAATGATATTAAAGTTAGAAACCACAAATTGAGTTCGTTTGCATGACGTTCGTTTTGAGTTCGGGTGTCACAGAGAGAGAGAGAGAGAGAGAGAGAGAGAGTTCTTCCTATGAGATGTAGCTAGGCAAACTACACTAATCTCACCAATGCTATTAGTGTTTTATTTTAGGAATTCATGCCAGTGTAAACACTATCTTTAGAGCAAGGAAAACAGATAACTAATTCATTAATAAAAGAAAAGAATAAAGAAGAAGATAGTTTCATATCTGCAACTTCATTAATCACACTCTTTTTGTGAATACGCGAAGAAGGGTTCTTATATTTCGGTTGAAAGAGGCGAGATCTTTCTTTAAATCTATCTGTTTTAGAGGGATCGACAAAACAAAACAAAAGATCTATTAGCGAGCATTCCTTTATAGTACTGTAGTTGTTGTTCAATCATTAAAAATTTAAATATTAATAAATTAATCATCTTCTTAGTTGTGAATCATGGGTTCAAAAATTTGAGTTTGTCAAGGGGTAATTAAACCAAGCCAGATAGATAAGTATGATTAAAACAAGCAATAAATAATAAACAAAACGTCAAAAAGCAAATGCGGCAAGGGTTTGATTAATCAATTACGTACCATACGTGCTCATCAGATCCTGGAAAACCAGATGAACTTTTAAGAAAACTGAATCCCAGAGCTGGATTCATCATTCCTTTTGTTCGAAATCTGCTGCTTCTTCTTCTTCTTGTGTGGGATCCCTCTAGCCTTAGCTTGATAGTCCCTTACTTCTCTAAGGTAAACCCGAATGGAAGCATTCGCAAAAGGGTTTGTCTCCGGTGTGCCGCCGTTCTCTTCATAGGCTGCTCGGAGCCTCCCGATAAGAGCATCCAGGCTGCCCCAAGCTTGCCGGAGAGGGCAAGTACAGGGAGCAGGGGGCTCGGGCTGTCCGTAAAACATGCAACCTTGTAGATGAACCTTAGTCTTCCCGAACTGGTCAAGATATCGAAGAAATTCTAGGACATGGCTGCTGTTGCACTGAGAAAGAGGCACAGGTGGCCTCTGATTCTTGAGGTACTGACCGAAAGTGTTCCAGTCCCTTCTCTTCTGTGACTCGTAACGACTGGGAGTTGCTGGCTGCTGCTGATCCTCGCTGGATCCTCCTTCAGCCACGTCCTTTCCTCTTTCTCTGGACATCGTTGTTACGGATGAAGAAATTTAATGGGAATGATCCCTATTTACTAAATATGGTAAGAAAAAAAGGAGCACAAGCACGGAGGGGTAAAATAATAGAGGGTGGGAGTGGGGAGGAAGATGAAGTTCACATCATAGATGCTGGTGAGTAGACATACCATGGGCCAACGTCGTTGCTTTCTGTTTTCTCTTTTATTTGTTTTATTTTTTATGTCTTCTCTTCTTTTCTTTTCTTTTTTTGTTTTTATTAGAGCCCATTAGCATTTTAACTCTACGTTTTCACTAAGAGCATACAACATCTCTTTAGCTTTTACTAAAATTGAGACACACACACACACACACACACACACACACATATATATATATATATATGATAAGTTGGTGCGAACCCGATTCGTTTTTCCCCAGCATCACACTCTTTTGCCACATTATTATTATTGCTACTTTGAAATGGAAGCTGTAGTTGTAAATTTTGAGCTGAGAAGGAGGAGTTAATGCACGGGAAAACTTGTGTTGACTTTTAAATCCTCTCAAATCGCGATAATTGTACCCTCAACGCGTGGTGGATAAGGATATATATTTCCTTATTCTATGAATTATAATTACTTTCGAAGAAATTTATTTTCTTGAACGTGCCAAATCAATATTGAAAATCCATCCTTATGATTAACGTACTTATAAGCTGATTAATTTCGGAAATATTTCTTATTATATAAATAAAAAATGAAATCATAGAAGAAAAAACCCTATAAAACCTAAAAACATTAAAAGTCCAAGAAATTAAACAAAGAAAGGCATGTTTGATATATATAAAAGGGAAGGTGCGAATAAAAAGTTTGAGAAATTGAATAGTTACTAATAATTAGAATGAATACATTATCCCTAAAATCCCAATTAATAATTGGAATTCCCAACTCACTTGTTCGTAATTTATAATCTATATATATGTGTTATTATTAAACGTACTGTAAGAAAATAACGTTAATTAATTATCTTTTCGAGTTTAAAATCATGTGGGTGTATGTCATGACTAGCTTTACTCTTTTGTTTTTGTATAGAAATAGAATAAATTATTACTAGCTAGGATTCCGAGGCTATTAGGGCTATTAAGGAGATGGGAAATTAGAAAGCAAGAAAAAAAATTGTTATGGTTACAAGGAAATTAAAAAAGAGCAAATGAAAATATTCTAAAAATAATAATTATCCGTGAGGGTCCACTATAAAATCCTCTCCGTACATCTAAAGAGATCCAAACTAGTATACATAAAGTTAGTTTCAAAAGGTATTTAATCATATTGGAGCAAGATGGTAGGGGGGAATTATTCAAAGGGAATTGAATCCTAATTTATCTGGCAATTGATCCTCGAAGACGTCCAATTTATTCCTAACTAGCCTGCCACATAACCTAGCTAGCAAACACCTGTCCAGCACGCACACCATTGAATTCATGACCAATTCAAGAACTTGTTCCACAAAATCCAAATATTCTTGTAGAAAAAGATGAGCAACCACTTAGGTTTCAACAATTAATATTGCAAGAAGTTATGGCTAATGCGCATCTGCATCCTTAGCCTTAATTATTGGGTTGGCTCCTAGTGGGAAGTCTCCTCCTGCATGTGTGCCCAGTCTGAAGTGTGTGATCACTCTTGAAAAAGAATTGAGATTTCTCCATTCTAGCTAGCTATGAGCTCAAACCATTTGAGAATCCTCTTCAGTACTTGGAGAAGTCCATATGGTATTATAAGAACCAAATCATTTTTTTTATGTGAGGAAACCCACCTCTCAGAAAACATATCAGCGAGTAAAACTCCGGTTATCCCAGATTCTTACAAGAAAATTCCATTTCTCAGAAAGAATAGTAAGTAAAAAACCTCGGCAGTCCCAGACTCTTACAATTATATACCTCATGATTCGAAACTCTCCTTCTCTTGAAGAACCTGGTACTGTTTTACACTGAGCTCTTGACCAGCTGGAGATCATCCATGCAGGGACCATACAAGAAGAGAAAGTCGAGAGTTAAGCTGAGAGACATGCATGGATAAGAATAGAAAGTGAAGATCAGCTCGGCAACGGCATTCAACTCACCAGCAAGTGGAAGAACCGGCCGGTCCGATCTGGTGCTGCCGGTGTGTTTGGCCTTGTATATAGACAATACCCTAGCCAGGAAGGTCCGGTCTAGAAGTAGAAGAATTGAAGTAGGAGTAATCAATCTCTTTGTGTCTGGTTTTTGGAAGCATAATAACATGCCTCCCAAATGAACTGAGGGGCCCACCTCCTCATCATTCTCTTTTCCACTTTTGGTTTTGGGTGCATGCATGTATAAAATCATCATACACGGACGTGGATATTATATATCGAGCTGAAGGAGGAGGCTTTATTTTTATTTTTATTTATTTTGGTATTTATTTATTATTATTTTATATATATATATATGGGAGGGAAGGTTAGGTTGGCATGTGATTGATTATATTTTGGCATTAAACCTAATGCGGTTGATCTTGGATACATCTAGCAATCAATTTCTTACTTGCCATGATTTGAGAGCGAAGAAACCCGAGGTGCACGTCTCTATGATGCCGACGACGTCTGGCCAATATTATTGGGTGGGTCCCATACCTAGGCTTGCCATGTTGAAATCCTTTCTTTCTTTCTACCCATCTAATCTTACTTAATACCTCGTGGGATTTAATTGTTAATTGATGGAATCGTTTTTTAGTTAAAGGGGTATGGTAAATGTCTTCATTCAATCTAAATGACTCTTGATTTAACATTTCAATTTCAAATTTACAAGTTTCTCATATGATTTTAGTGTTTTCATAAGTGTTCTTATATATCGCGCTCCAAAAGGAGTTGAATATTTTATTTTAGATAAAAAAAAAAAAAACTATATATATATGTCTATTATAATGATATTTTTATTCAAGAAAAAAATAATAGAAATAGAGAAACAAATTACATTAATTGAATAAAATAAAAAGAGAGAAAAACATTATGCAAGGCATATACTGGAAAATATTATCTAAAAAAATAAAGTTCATACATATATATAGATAGATAAGGAAAACTTTTTAAAATTTATATTCATAAGAAAAAAAATGTAATTTAAAAAAGCTTTTCTACACACAATGAAAAAAAGGCGTGTTAATCAAAATATAAATTAAAAAAATAGAGATAAAAACCATATTAAAAATAGAGAAACAAATAGAGAGAAAAAGAAAAAGAAAAAGAGCACCTTATGGATAAGTTCTAAATAGTTAAAGGAGCTAATAGGTGAACTGGACCGTGGGTCCATGCTCCATCATCACTGCTGGTGTTGGGGTTCACGGGCGTTGCTAGTTGAAGAGAGAAAATTGGTGAATCTGAAATGGCTTATTTTATTTTTTCATTAAATTAATCCTCATTTATGACCCAAAATTTCTCAAATTTTATTTTTACATGTGATACTCCATTATCTTTCCAATTTCAACCCCAACTATATATTTGTTTTTATAATTTTCACGGTCTCTAACACAAAAAATAAATAAAGATGATGAAAATAGTGAAATGGCTAGATTTACTAGGAAAATAATATTTTATGAATTTCTTATAATTTTTTAAAATATAAAAAAATGGGGTCAAATTGGATCATGACAGAATGAATAAAAACCATTTATGAATATTTATTTTAACAGATCTGTTTTTTAATGAAAAAATTTGTCAAAAGAAATTATAGTATAAACTTTATGGATTATTTTATCTAAAAGAACTAAAAAATAATATAATACAAAAACATATATATAAAAATACAAGGATCCATGAGCTTTGTTGTATTTTAATTCCTTTTTAAGTTTTGTTATTAATGATTTTTTATACGTTTAATCTAATAATAAGGTGTTTTATATTAGGAGTGATTTAGATTAAAATCTTTTTGACCAATTATATTAACTTTTGAAGGGAAAAAACCCTAAAAAAGCTTCCCTTTGTGACTGAACTAAAGACCAAACATTAAACCAGTCATTTTCATTAGCTCACCATCTCTCTAACCTACAAGGTTGCTTTTTCTTCCTGGCCTCCCTCACTCATCACTACGTTTGTTTGCTTCGTTAGGAGTTTGGGAGAGTTTGTACGGCTACAAAATTTTATAATTATTTTTTATTTTCCTTTCTTACAGGAAAAAAATAAATAATGATGGTGCTTTGTCATTATTTGTTAATAATTTTATTACAGGAGTCTCAGGGCTATCAAGTATTTGTTCACTTGTTTAATAATTGACAACCTCGAGCTTTAATAGTGTACACGAGCGAATTGCCTGCGCGATGCGTTGAGCTTTTTTATCTATATAAAAAACTTGATTGATTTTATACGTGTTTTATTTTGTTATTTTAATATTTAATTAATAAAATTGTAATTGATAAAATATGTTAAAAACAGTTTTTTTTCCACCAAAAAGTGATTGAATGTTGCTATTGCTAATTTTTTTTTGATAAATTTTTTTAGAAAATTTGTTAAGAAGATGAAATGATTTATTAGAAATTTGTTGTCACGGATACCCTAGTAAAAAAAACACAAAGAAGAAACCCGGTTAAAAAAAAAGGTTGACTTGGACGCCCCGGTTATAAAAAAATTTAAAAAATATGAAAAAAGGTCCCTGTTTATTAAAAGAACAGAAAAAATGAAGCCAGTCATAAAAAGAATTTGCAAGGGAAAGCACATTTTTAAACAATAATGAGAAAAAATTATGGTGCGCGTAAACTAACCCGGAAACCCCGGTCATGGAAAAAAAATGTATAAGTGGAAAAACAAACAGGGAAGAAAAATGTTAAAAAAAAAAATGGATCTGGAGATTAGTCGTGGTGTACATAAGTTGCTACCGATACCTGGGTTAAAAAAAACAAATAAAAAGCCCGGTTAAAAGAATAAAACATAAAACACATTTTCAAATAGTGAAAATTACTGTTAAAAAACAAAAAAAGGAAGCTTGGTTATAAAAAAAAAGTGCAAGGAGAAAGTATCTTTTTAAACAGTAATGAGAAGAAAAATCACGGTTCGCGTAAACTAACCCGGAAGCACCACGGTCATTAAATATATATATATATATATATATATATATATATATATATATATATATATATATGAAAAAAAACAAGGGAAAAAAATATTTAAAAAAAATGGATCTGAAGATTAGTCATGGTGCGCGTAAGCTGGCACATATACCCTATTTAAAAAAAAAAAGTCTGAAAAAAGAAAAGAAAAAAACAAACGGAAAGGACCTTTCTAAACAATAATGAACAGTGAAATCACTGTTCATTACTGTTTTAAAAATATTTACAGCTGGAGAGATTTAAACTCTCACTCCCGTGATTTGGCCCCCACACTTAACCACTTAGCCAAATGATTTTGTTGTTCATTCTAGCATTCAAATAATACTTATCTTAGTATATAGTGTTTGTTATTCCAATCCACAGTGTATATGAGTCTGGGTTAATAGTGCAATGAACAGTGAAAAATACCCATTCTGTTTTAGCTTATAGCGAGCGAACTTGCCCGCGCGTTGCCCTAAGCTTCTATCTATGTGGAAAACTGATTGATTTCATGTCTGTTATATTCTGTTATTTATTTCATATTAGCACCTTAAAATATATATACTAAGCACTTTTTGAAATTGCAATCTCCTTTAGATATTCTATAAAATAATAATAGTCATGGTGCGTGTAAGCTGATCCAGACACCTTGATTACATAAAAAAATATATATAAAGGGGAAAAAACAGAAAAAATGTTTAAAAAAAGTTAGTCCAGGGATTATTCGTGATGCACCATGTTGGCCTGGAACAAAAGAAATATATACTTGGGAAGAAAAAATCATGGTGCCCGTAAGTTGACCCGGACACCACGGTTATAAAAAAACAGAAAAAAAAATGTATAAGTGGAAAAAAAAAACAGGGAAAAAAATGTATAAGTGGAAAAAAAACAGGGAAAAAAATGTCAAAAAAGTGGATTTGGAGATTAGTCGTAGTGCGCGTAACTTGGTCCGTACACCTCAGTTATTAAAAAAAAATTTAAAAAAAAACACCAATCAGTTATTTTTGAAAGAAAAAAAAGCATTTTTTTTAAAAACCATGTTTTTAGAAAGAAAGAAAAAATCAGTTTTGTTGGCTGAGTGGTTCGAACTCCTACGCGCAACATTTTTCAACGTGCAAAGAATCACTCGGCCATAGCCATTCATTTGACATTTCTACACTACAAATACAAAAAAAAACAGCCATGTATAAAAAAAGAAGACCACTGAGCTCATGTAGGCGTGAAGCAGTGGATCAAATGTCCAGTACACAGTGTTTTGTGTGTGTGTGTGAACAGTGTTGCTACAGTAAAAGGGCGAGTTGTTTTAGCTTATACAATAAATATATATATATATATATATAACAAAAATATAAGAAAAACACTTTAGCAAAAAAAAATGGTCCGAGGATTAGTCTTGGTACACATAAACTGGTCTGGACACCCTGGTTATAACAAAAAAATTAGATTTGAAGATTAATTGTGGCGCGCTATAGCTAGCCCCAATCATAAAAAACAAAAAAAAATATATAAGTAGAAAAAGAAATAAATTTAAAAAAATATAACCAGAAAAAAAATATTTCATCGAAAAAAAATCAGGAAAAAACAAAAATAAACTATAAAAAATTGGATCCGAGAATTAATCGTGGTGTATTTAAGCTAGCCCGGACACCTCGATCATATATATATATATATATATATATATATATATATATATATATATATATATATATATATATATATATATATATATATATATAAGTGGAAAAAAGGGAAAAAAAATATAACCAGAAAAAAAATTTCATGGGAAAATATGAAGAAAAAAAAAGGAAAAAAACATAATAACAAGAAACAAAAAAGGCAAGAAAATTTTTTTAGAAAAAAAAAAAAAAAAAAAGTAATAAAGAAGCAAGAAAGAAAAGCAAGAAACGAATAAAATGAAAAAAGAAAAAGAAAAACGTAATCCAGAAGGAAAAAAAAACTAAACTAAACAAAATCAGTTTTGCGGTTTGAGCGACTCGAACTTGCGCGCGCCGATGCGCAGCGCAGCAACCGCTCGGCCACAATCAGTTCTTTGCAATTTCCACCGTAAATGTTAGAAAAATTCGCCCTGTGTAAAAACAAAAGGAGCACATGCTCACGCGAAGCACCAGAGCAAATTGTCAGTGAACAGTGACAATGAGTCTAGCGCTACAGATAGAAAATCGAGCTGTTTTAGCTCTTTAGGTAATTACACGTCAAGTCAAGTTAAAAAAATACCCATTCAAACAAAATAAATTACAATTAAAAAAATAAATAACAATTAAAAAATCAAAATCAAAATTGATACGAAAAGAGAGAGATCTAAGCTTAGAAATTGAAGATATATCCATTGATGAAGTACTTGTCATAACTTATAGACTTAGAGATCCAATGGCCATGATCCAAAGATAGGAATTTCAATCTACTTGCATTGTTTTCATGTTAAAAATCTGGTTTAAATATAAGCCAATGTATTTTTAGGATTTATAAATTATTTAAAACTTATATATGTTTTAATTCACGTGACAAATTATTCATCTTGTAATTTAAAAACATGAGCTTTAATAGCATTTGGATTTTGGGATATTATTAAAATTGTTCTTTTAAAAAAATTATTGATAATGTAACCATCAATTCGAAATTAATTTTATCTATTATTTTTTATATTCAAACTTAATCAGTCTAAATTAAAACTTTTTAAGAATTATCAATTCTAGAAAGAAAAAAATGATTTTCTTCAAATTTTGAAAAAAATATGATTGATACCCATTAAATAACATATCATTTCTTCCATTATAACTCATATAAGTTTGAAAATCAGACTCAATTTCATCAAATCACAAATAAATTTAATTTCTTCTAAATCTCAAAAAACTCTAACAGACACACAAATCATACATTCATGCAACAAGATTATCCAAGGATAAACTGTTCAAGCAAACCACAAATACTACAAAAAAAAATCTCAATAAATTAAAATTAAATATAAATGGGTAGGTTTGCTTATTTGGTGTCGCAAATTTCAGGGGAAAAAAATAATTAACCAAGATGGAAATAATGACACCGCTAAGTGTTAGGGTGTCCTGATTTATAAGTATAGAGGCCTAATTTGTGATAAAATGGAGAGGCGAGGGGGGTTGTTTTTATTGTGAAATACAAGAAGAAAACCATGTCTTGATAATTGTGACACAACAACAATAATAAAATAAAATAAAATAAATGTTTTAAGAAATTATGATACAAAAAATATTTTAAAAATATATATATTTTTTTTAATTTTTTTGAAAAACACAATTTCAAACATTGACTTCATCTTCAGTTGTTTATGCGACACTGCAACGAAGAACCTCGTGTTCATGCAGACCAACTTCATTCCTAGTTGTTGAAATAGGTTATGATCAATTGAATAGGTTTTTAAGGATGCTGTTGAAATTCTAGCATGAGATGGCTGTTCCAAGTCTCCTCAAATTTCCAATAATTAGCTGGAAGCCCTGTAATTCTGAAAAGGCAAGGCAATTCCGTTTTACTCATTGGTTTTCGACTCCTCTTGAACTCTGTTACAGATCACCATATGCCTCTGGAATATTCTAGATGCCATCACAAATCACCTAAGCATTGGATCCTGTCGAGAATGGTCTGAGGAACACGGGCAGGAATGGCTCTTAACTGTGCTCAGTGGCTAACGCCCACTTTTTGGACCTGATCTTCCCAAAACTGAAGAAATTGCTGGCGTACTTTGACACCTTTCATTTCATTGCAGAACTTCCTCCAGACATTGTTGGTGCTTATATAACCTCAATGGCCACAAACCCTTCTGACATACTTGCCGTTGGGCTGTTACAGTGCGGGTGTCGTGTCCAAGAACCACTATGGTTTCCCGTTGTTTGAAACGCCGGCTGATCTTGAAGCTGCTCCTGCTGCTGTGGCTCGTCTCTTCTCAATAAATTGGTATGGAAACCGGATCAAGGGAAAGCGAGAAGTCACGATAGGATACTCGGATTCTGGAAAGGATTCCGGCGGTCTCTCTGCTGCTTGGCAGCCGTACAAGGCTCAAGAAGAGCTTGTGAAGGTGGCAAAGGAATATGGGTTTGAGCTAACCATGTTCCATGATCGAGGAGGGACAGTTGGAAAAGGAGGAGGGCCTACCCATCTTGCTATATTACTCTTCCACCTGACACCATTCGTGCATCACTTCGACTCTTCGTGATCCAGGGCACAGCGCCATTCCCAGGCAGGGAAGATTAAAATCCAATCTGGTACAAAAAGCTCCTCAGGTGTGAATTATCGGGGTGCTTGATAAGAGCAAGATCATAGGAGTGGTCGCCCCCCTGAACAGAATAGGTGACGGCGCCGTTCTTTCAAAGAAAGAAAGAAAGCAAAAAGCTTGCTTTCCTTTAAATAGAAGGAAAACTCACTTTTCCGTGCGAGTAACTACGAAGGATAGCGCATGGCGTGAAGGCAGAAGGTTTGTAATCTGAGTACATTTATTTCTTATAAGAATCTAGAATAATTGGGGTTTTAATCGTTTATCTAAATTTAAAATATATTTTCCAGAAAATAGGATTCTCTGACATCCAAAAAAACTATAAATGTCAAATTTCTTCAGTGGTGTATCATTAGCTACATTAGCATAACTACCATCATCGATTATCATCCTGCACACCTTGTCCTCTTTCTTAATAATTCCATTGGCGGACTTCATAGAAATTTCCCATTAGCACTGTTTCTCCATGGTGAGGAGGTGTCTGAGATTGTTTGACTATTAAAAGTCGAGTTGAAAAGTCTTCTGGGGAGGAGCACTTGTTTTTTTCAGAACACTCCAGAGTTTTACAGCTACCACCACACTTGAGCATGGAATGCACCCCCCAATCTCACCAGAGTCAGAATGGCGTGCTCTCATGGATGAGATGGAAATTCTAGCAACAAAAGAACACCGATCCATAGTCTTCCAAGAACCTCGTTTTGTTGAATACCTCCGCTTTGTAAGTATTTAATTCAGCCATTGTCATTTATCCTGCAAGGTTGTTTAACCTGATCATAACATCAAAACTCTACTAGCTCTGACAGTTCACCAATAAAGATGAACACAGCTATTCTTTATTTTTATGTCATTCTTATTTGAAAAAAGTAAAAATCCAATGGCCATGTCTTGAATTATTCATGCGATTACCATTCTGGACATATTTTCCTTCTCTTTTCGCTCTTATCCGAGCATTTAATGTTTCACCTTTTGTGCTTTCTCTCACTAACCCTCCTCCGAATTTCAAAGTCGTGTAGTGTTCGAGGTTTGAATTAGTTTGTGGATCTTTCATTTTCACTCTTGGTATAGTAATCAGTACATCGATGGACGACTACAAGTTTGGCTTCATTTTTCTGGTGTTTGGGATTTCCACGATGCGGGCTACGCCAGAGTTGGAGTACGGTCGGGTGAAAATTGGCAGTCGACCATCAACACGGAAGCCACCCATGGATATTTTGCTTGGACCCAGACAAGGTTCCATCTACCAGTTCGGCTTGGCTTTTGGAGCAGCATTTAAGCATGCGATTCAGAAGGGTATAAAAAATCTCCACATGTTCCAGGAGATGAACAATCAGTGGCCTTTCTCCAACAATTTTCTGTAGTTTACGCACATGTGACAGTCTGACTTGTCAAAAGAAAGTTTTTGGTGTTGTTTTTGAAAAAAAATGATTTTTATTTTTTATTTTAAATTATTTTTTTTTAAAAATAGTTTTAGAACATTTCCATGCAGTGTCAAAAAAATATTATTTTTAATATATTTTTAAACAAAAATTATTTTAAAAAAACAATTTTAACCATAAACACGCAAAATATTGTAGGGAATCGACTGGACCAGCAGTAGAGCTTGTCAAACTTAACCCAATAAGTGAGTATGTTCTAAAAGCCTGTTTAGTACTGTAATAGCTGGTGTTTTCAAAATACTTCACTTAAAAATATATTAAGATAATATCTTTTATTTATAAAAATTAATTTTTAAAATTAACCCATCAAAAGGATTTAAAAACACTAAAAAAAATTAAAACATTGCAAAAATAAAAATTAATTTGGTAACAAAACAAAAACAAGCAAGCTCATATTTTAACCACGAAGAGCATTGCTGCTGGCCTGCAGAACACTGGTTAAGACAGTTGTGTCATTCAGCCTTGTAATACCGCTTCATATAGGCACTAAAAATCTCAGATAGTACGTGAGACAAAACGAAATAAAGTTTCAGAATAATATATGCCTTGGTTCGATTCACTAATTCGTGATTACTATTTTCTTATTCGAGACAAAATGTAAAAAGTACAGCTTATTCTATATACTGATTGAGATGAAGAAAAGTTTTCACTGACCATCTTGCATTGAAAGGGAAGCCGATATGAGTAACTGATTCCCATTCTTACACTACCAGCTTAAGCTTCCTTTCATTTTTCTGAATAGGAAAAAAATTAACGAAGAAGTCTACCTTGGCGCTCCGCGGCCAAATTATGAAATCATCACCTGTTAACATGAACAAAAATATATTATCAACAATGGAGGTGTTAGCAAATGATCAAGGGGCGAAAATAAACGTGTATCAGCTTTAAAAAATAATTAAAATACCTCTCTGATTTCTTAAGTGTTAACTGTGCATCACCTTTGCATATTGGGTGTTCATCCTAAGCTCATGTCTTTTTCACGAGCGGAGCAAGTGCCTCTTCAATAGCTTGAACGAAAGTAGCAATCTTGTAGGAGAAAAATCCCACTAACATTGGTATCAATTCTAAGTGCATAAATCCATAATCTGGAACAAGAATCCTACGTTGAAATAGAGAGCACTGTCAATAGGTTCATTCACCAAGAATATACTTACGAAATCCATTCAAATCTAATTTCCATTATTTCATTAATAGGTGAACAAAATTGTTATAATAGAGCTGTGCCAGACAATGACCGATATCAGTTGAAGTAATGATATAGAAAAACATATAGAATCTTAAGAAGGTTTTAGATGCTCACCAACACATAATGAGACAGCACAGTTAACAAAAACATATCAAAACACAATTTTCAATCAAATTTTGGGCTGGAGGATCCTTCCATTCACCAGTGAGTTAGTAGAAGAAAAAATTTGAAGAGATGGAATGATTTGGATCCCCAGATATAACTGCTTTCCTTTTTCCTGTTGATTCCTTTACAGGTATCACATCTCTGATCAAGAGTCTTTAAACTACTTTTAGGAGTAGATAATTTTTGTTTTGGTAGTTCCAAGATATGAAATTTGAAGCAAATATATCAGAGACAACAGCAGCCAAGTCCCAAATCTTAAGGGATACAGATTTACCTATATACAACAATTAGAATAAAAAACAAAAAAAATAATTTTGCTGCAGCTTATTCGAAGAAACAGTGCAAAATGAAAGGTTGGTTTCAGCAAAAGAACCCTTCAAGGTAGCAGATGAGCAGTGTACCAGTACAGCAGGTCACAAGTACTTACCCATTCCACCGATTATAGATCATGACCAGTAAAACAGGAACAAGCAACCTTGGCTGCGCAGCTGCTCCCCTGCCAAAAGAAAACAACACTTTCATATGGTTCCAGGCCCTCTTGTTAACCAAAATGTTATTGAAAAAACATCATGTAGAGCAGGTGGCAGACAATATCCTGATGTTCATAAGGGGTTGGAGTTAGATAGTCCACATTTGTATCTAGGTAGTTAAAAAAAGAGGCTCCAGATGAGTTTAAGTTGCAAAAAAAAAAGAATTTAGGGATCAGCAGCAGCAGGAACCTCCTGCTTCTTATATGCAAAAGATTACTGCCTGTGAATAAGATCACACTCTCATTAAAGCCTATGAACAGAAGAAGGTCAGGACACAGGCATACAAGAATATCATGTGGCTATGGTTTTCTGCAGCGACTAAAATATTATATCAATAGTTGGTGATAAAAAAAGGCATTTATATATTTGTCTTAAACTCTCCCAATAACTTTTCAATTGAACACGGTATCAATCAGGGCTCTTTGGATGGGGAAAGGATTTGCACACTTGTAATACCTAAAAGAGCTGGACAAAGGGGCAGAATGTGAGGAGCAGAAAATCTTACCACATGGAATGTGTGTGTCATATGAGGAGCGGCATATGAGTTAGATAGTCCACTTGATATATTTTGAAGAACAATAATGAAAATAATATGTGGAAATATTTAACCATCCTCCTAAGCATTCTTTTTATAACCACCATAAGCCATTAATAATAATCAGCACTAATCTAAGATTTCCAAGCCAATCAATCTTCTTTCCCCTGTTGAATTTCAACCACCTAAACACTTTCTAGCTTTGAGCCCCCTGCCATAATACACTAAGAACAACAGCTGTAAAGCAAGCCAAACTTTCATATTACACTGTTCAAACATGTCAAGTTAGCCCTTTAATATGTTAATTTAATGATGGTAACAGCACACAATGTTACACTTGTGACCATACAATTAAATATCGTAAAGTAGCAAGGAAACAGGAGGAGATCAGCAAGTGTAGTATCAATCAAGCTAGTATAACACGATGTCCATAAAATGTAGTCATTAGTTAAAGACAACTAACAGATAATTTCAGAGGATACTTTACATACCTGACAAGTCCCTTTGCTCCATCAGCCATGGAATCCACACTATTCCCAAGCATCCGAATATACACCAAAGATCCAATAAATCCAGCACCAAAGCTGTAAGTATAAGAAAACTAAGAATTTTAAACTATCATCCAAAGAATGAATTAATATTTTTAAATAGCAAATAAAGAACAAGCATAAAGAAACAGATCGATTTTACTTGCAATGATCAACAACCAATCAATCAGATTTTCACAGATAAGGCCATACTGTTGCCCAAATTTGTGTACCTAACAGCGATTTCAGGAGAATAGGAGACATAAGCTGAGACTAAACCAACACTGCCTATACCCAATGTGAATATCTGTAACTTCTTCTTCAGCTGCTCAAAAAATATGAGGGGGGGGGGGGAATTTCCATCATCAGAAGCACCCAAGATAATGATAATTTGAATTTTAAATGTAACTGTAAGCATCATTTTTAAGACAAAATTGCTATGGACCCAGATGCTACAAAACAGTACCTTAAAATACTGTTCCCTTGATTGAGCAGCCAGCACTTCCGGATCCCCTCGAGGCTGCCTCAATTCCCGAAACATCACCTCCTGCCATTCATAGGTAGATAAAAACCACAAAAACAAAAAGGCATCCTTCAAAATGATGTTAAATAAATTAAATATTGTTTATACTCAAAAGATTTCACAGTAATTCAGTCAAAATAAGAGAAAAGAGTTCTGGAATGATTTGTATTCAAGGCCCTTGTGCATTGATGCCTATAAATAGAGCCCCTTCCCTTATTGAATTGTTTGGTCGCACCCATATAATGCAGATTTCTAGATTTATCAGCCTTCACATTCAGATTATTTCTTTCAAGTTGTTTTGTTTTTCTAGTTTTTTGTCCAAAATCCTATTTTGATCTCTATAGGTCCAAGGCTAGCTTACCTCAAGTTCAGTGGGCAAGGTACCATTGCGCACCTCTCCAGAGATTTGATTTTAAGAAACTCTTTTCTTAAAAAAATGTTTTCCCAGTAACATATACATTAAGGAGGAGTTATTTTCTAATTCCCTTTTCAAAGAAGTCAAATTGATCACAAGAAAAAAAGGTTACCAAGAAAACAATAGCAGAAACCTCCGACCGTAGAGGATCCTAAAGTAACAAAAGCACCAAAATAAATAAGTTAACTGAGGCTATGTACATAACATACACTGCCGCTAGTTGTAGCCTTAGTAGCTTTATCCCACTTTTCCTGCTCACGGCGTGTCGGTGCCAGCCTCCAATTTGGTGACGAACCACTGCGGACCTGGGAATCATTACATTCCAAAACAAGAAGTGAGAAAGGATGTAAATTCAGAACTTCCCCAGGAACAGAACCAATCATCATCTTACTTTAGTTGTAGCCACGACTGGTTGTTCTATCACGGGCTTTGGACGTTGTGCGAGCTCTTTACTCAAATCGACTTCCACACTGAATATATGCACACAATTCAAAGCTTAGCATCTCCAAAATTGAAATCATTAACTTTACGAGTAATGGAATACTTGCCTATCCAGAGTCATGACTCTATTTAAACTCAAAAATCCAGAGGACTCTTCCTGTTTCAACAAATTCAACTCCCAGTAACCCAATCGGGAATTAAACTTAATTAACAAGTAAACATAGAAAATGATTCTACAAAAATAACATGAGAGGAAAAGTTAAAAAGGAGACCTTGACAGGAGAGGTCTGAGGGTCGACAGGATCATTACGAAGGAGTCTTTTCATGCGAGGCATGAAATCTTTGTTCCAAATAAAATCATCAGAGGTTAAAGGGTCTTCACCTTCGCCTCCCCAATACTTGCGGAGCTTTGTGGTGGTAGGTGGACCACCATACTCCCCAGGAGCATCCCCTGTCGACCATTTTAATGGCTTCTTTTTGGGAAGTATCACTTTAGTCTTTCTCGGTGAAGGGGATGAGGAGGAAGAGGACGAGGAGTCTTGAGAGAGGGGCGTTGTCGTTGAGTTTGCTGATACGTAGCTTACAATTGCCATTGCCATTGCCATTCTTTTTTCCGTGGTCTAACTTACAGGGGTTTGCTTGGGTCTTGCTTATGGATGGATATGAACACTCAAATGATTTTTTATTTTTTTTATTTCCTTTTGTTCCTGACTGTGGTTATAGAACAGCGTCGAAATATCCTCTGTTTTTTTTTTCTTCGTTTCATTTTGGAGCAAGCATACCTTTCATTGAAATTATTAAATTACTCTTTTTTAATTTTTTAATATAAAAAATATATATTATTTTTATATATTTTCAATTAAAAATATTATTTTTATCAAATATAATGCATCGCATCATCAAAAATACGATTATAATCATTTCCAAATTTAAATCTTTTTACACTGTGGAGTAACACTATACCAAGTACCAACTAAGAAAATGATTTAGAAGAAGTTTTGGTTGTAGTTGTTTTTTAAAATATTTTTATATAACAATAAAATAAAATAATATTTTTATTAATTTTAAAAAATTATTTTTGATATTTAATTATTAAAATAATCTAAAAACATGAAAAAAAAATCAAAAAATCACTTTTAAAGTGTACCAAACGCAACAAAAATGATTTGGCTTGGGGGACTTTGTACGGAGGCTTTGTAGATATTTTTTATGCTCGCTGTAATTACTTCGATGCCCCACGATAAAAGTTTTCAGAGCTTCTTTGCGGAGGCTTTTTTGTCCTTTATTGTTAGTAATTTTGTAGTGTAGGGGGCATGTTTTTGGTATGTTTTCTATGCATGATAAAATTATTTAAATGCGCTGGCACGGATAATATTTAAATTTTTGTTATACTCTTTTTTTTTTGGATATCCTTGCGGAACGGGGGAACCACATGACCCGGAAAGCGCACTTTGTGGGCCCAGGGCATGCGTAAACCTCCGGCTGTCCAGGCTCTTACTAAGGGACGGTGACTCACAGAAAAAGCTTCGCCCTCAGGTTTCGAACCCAGGACCTGGGAGGAATACCCCACGCAAGTCCCAAGCCTCCACCGTTGTTATACTCACATCGCTGTAATTTTGTTTTTTTATATTATTAAAAAGAAATGGTTGATGGCGCATGTTACGCACGCGTCCGCAAATTAATATTATCCGTGCTTTTTCAACCGAGTGTTTTAAACCCTGTTTTGCATTGTATTTTTAAAGTTTTTTTAAAAGAATTTGATTTTTTTTATTTTAAATTAAAATTTTAGTATTATTTTTATATGTTATGTTAAAAATAATTTTTAAAAAATAAAATAATATTATTTTAATATATTTTTAAATAAAAATATTTTCAAAAACAAGTATGACCAGAGTACATCAATATCTTCTCACACTGTATGGCATGTGTGAGCGATGAGATGGTTGTTCGGCTCCAATAAGTTTTTATTTTATTTTTCTTCCTTTTTTTCTTTCTCTTTTATGGTGTCCTGTCATTTATTTTTTATATTCAAATTAATCATTACTATTTTAATCTTTATTTGTTTTGTAATTTATTTTATTTTGATTTATTGTTTTCTTTAAATTTGTCTCTCATCACTTGATTTATTTGGTTTTTATATCAAATTTTATCTAGAATTATTTTTATGAATTTTTATTATTGATTTTGCCTGAGATTCTTTTGTTTTATTGTTATTATTTAATCTCATCCCTCGATATTTCTTTTATTGACAAGCTTGCTTCATTGTTTTTTCTGCTACGAAGTTAGTTATGGCCTCATGATCAAGATTAAAAGTTTTAAAAGTTGACACGGATTTACTCTAAGTATTTTTAGGTCATTCAATAAAATAGATTAATTTTCAATTTTATCCTTTAACATTTGATTTTTTAATTGATTTTCATGCTCTCTGGCTTTTTTTTCAATGAGGTATTCCAATCCTATACCATGGTCGCAGAATTACAAGTTAACCCATATTAAATTAAAATGTTTTTTAACTATTTATTTATTTATTTTCACCACTCGATATTTTTTATTGAAAATTTTGTTCCGTTGTTTTTTTTCAAGTTAGCCTTCCATGTGACTAGACTTGTCTCATGATCATGGTTATGGATTTCGAAGGTTGATACCAGTTGGCATAGGTTTGCTTTTGGTCTTTTTTAAAATGATTCTTTTCCAAATTAAACCTTCAACATTTATTTTTTTATAAATTAATATTAATGTTTTTTTCACTTTATTTTTGGCATTTAATTTCATGTGAAGTTAAATATTTTAATCTTAGTTGTCTCTTAATCATATATTGGTTTATTTAATTAAATGTGTATATAAGCAGTTTGATTTATAATCATGAGCTTTTTTATATTCAATGATGCATTGAAAAAGCATGCATATTTATTTTTTATACTAAAACAATATGATCCACAATGAAACACGGGTGATATAACTAGTTAGCTAAAATACAAATGTGTGAGGAATGCACTGTACAAAATACACTGTCGATTCTCTCGCATGGCATTGTGGTCGGTTCATGACGCAATTTTTTATTTATTTTTAACTTGGCTTTTGTTAGACCAAACTACAAACAAGTTTGTCGTAATCAAAGTAAAAAAAAAAAAACATGTGGGAAAAGGACTGGTTTAAGAGTTTGGGCAAGATGTTTATTAGTCCATGTAATGCTGGGTCTCTTAAATTTTCAAAATCAAGGGGAAAAAGTTTAATTTTAATCTCAAACTTCATTTTATTTATTTTTCTTATCCTTTGGTGTGAGGGAGGTAAGAGAAACTCTTTGGAATCCAACATTAGAGAGATAAAAAATCTATTGACACTACTTTTGGTTACCAAAATAGTTGAAATAGTATCAAATTGTTACTCGCTTTAGGTTTATTTTATCTTGAAATTGACATGAAAAAAATGATATTTCTAAGATTTTTGCTATTGAGATGATTTTGGATCTTGTGATGGATTTTTTGGGTTTTTTATGCTATTAATGGGTTTATCTAATTGTTTGTAATGTTTTTAGGTGTTTTATAGGTAAAAACATTGGTCGAGATATCAATTTTTAAGTTGAAAGGGTATTAAATTTGTTTTTATAACCACATAATGCCCATAAATTGGGCAATACAAATGAAAATCCATCTAAGTTTTTTTTTGTGTAAAGGCCTGTTATATGAGCCCAACAAAAAAGAATAGTTTGGTTGCCCTAACACAACACCAAACTTTTTTTTTCAATTTTTTTAATTTATATTTAGATCAATACTTATTGTGTAAATAGTATATTTTGAAAGATAATTGTATTTGTTTAGACTTTCATTTGTATTTTCTTTATCTTTTGCATAAATTAATTTTATTTTTTAAAATAAAAAATATTTTCAAATAATATTTGTAATATATCCAACATTACATGATAGCTTTTTTTTATCTATTCAATATAACGTGTCTATTTCTATCATTTGTTGATCGAATAAAAAAAGTATTTTAATAAAACAATCAAGATGGATAATTAGGTAAATATTTTATCTTAAAAGATTAAATAGTTTGGTCCACACATGTCTCTTTATTTTTTCAATTTTATTTTTAGTTATTGTTAATATTATTTTTATTAACAAACATACTTTTTAATATATTTAATTACATGCATGCATATTTTTTTATATTTTCAATTATACTTTTTTGTAACCACAAAAACATATAAAAAAGCTCGTGTACAATTTTTTTTGTTGGAAAAAAAATCTAGCTTGACATGAAGATTATTATGATTTATTGGGTGTTTGATACTGCGTTTCAAAAACACTTTAAAAAAAAATTATTTTTAGTTTTTATTTTAGATTAAATTATTTTGGTGTTCTTAGATGATTTTGATGTGTTGATGTCAAAAATAATTTTTTAAAAATAAAAAAAATATTATTTTGATATATTTATAAATAAAAAACACTTTTAAAATATAATCACAGCCACAATCTCAAACCATCACTTAGTTTTCAAAATTTCAGGAACACGATATGAAAAATTACTTGCCGTCAAAGAATCAATCCAAATATCTATAAAGTGTATTTGATTTAATTTGAGAGGAATTTAATCTTAACTCATAAAATTAACTAAAAAACATACTTGTTGATGAAACAAAAATAAATCTGCAACCCGCTCGGCTGGACATTGATTTTAAACAGCCTACTGTTTAAGATTATTTTATATTTTTTAAAATTATTTTATATAAAAATAATCTGGAATATCAAAAAATTAAATTTATTTTAAAAATAAAAACATATTTTTTTTCGAAAATATTTTTAAAATGAGCACTAAGTCCACGATGACCAATGTGCACTGGATTTGGAAGACATGATTATTAACAGTCGTGATTATTTTTTAAATGAATTAAAAATTTGAACACTTCCTCAGCATTTGTTTAATAAAAAACAAGAGGAAAAATCACAGATTTCAAAACTAATTGTCAATTTAGAATTTAGAGTATGGTTGAACTTTGTTTTTTAAAAGTATTTTTTATTTAGAAGTGCATCAAAATGATTTTTTTTATTTTTAAAAATTATTTTTGATATCAATATATAAAAATAATTTAAAAAACACCATAAAAATTTAATTTAAAATAAAAAAATATCTTTTTAAAATTTTTTCAATATATTTTTGAAACAGGATTTCATGACCCAGTGTACTTATAACATCTGACCATCTCCATTGATGAATTCGGTGAGCTGTAGACGTAGATTTTGATTCTAATTAATTTAGCCTATTTGGGAGTGCGGTTGTGATAGCTTTTTTAAAGTGTTTTTTGTGCTGAAATACATTAAAATAATTTTTTTTCATTTTTTAAAAATTATTTTTGATATCAGCACATCAAAATAATTTAAAACACACAAAAAAAATACATTTAAAATATAAAAATTTTTTTTCAAATTTTGGCCAAACGGCGGTGCAGCCGCTTGGCCAAACAGGGGTGGAAAAACCCACCTTTTTTGAGGCCGATCCAGGTATAAAATAACTTGGATCTTGAATCGGGTCTTATATTTTATGATTTAAAGTTATTGCTTCTCTCCCAACGTCGACTAATATTTTTCCAATGTTTTTGTTTTATCTGTTTCAAATTTCAACTCATTTTTTACATTTTTAGACTAAGTGTTCATAATTTTATTTCATGTGTACGGGACTTGTTAAAAAAAGAAAAAAAAACTTGGGTCTCACCTTAGTTTCAAGTTGACTTGATAGATTATCCGAGTTTGACCAGGCCAATTGCGTGCATGGATTTTTATGGTTTAAAACTTGACCAGGACACCAGGTAACCTGAATCTCAGGTCAACATGTCGAGCCAAGTCAAACTAGATTTCATAAATATGACCATATATTGTCTAAAAATCAAGTACCTATCCTTTACAAGTAAAATTTAAATCGTTTTTATTGACAAAAAACACAACAAGAACCTCGTAACACCCGTTTATGGTATTAAAGTAACATTTAGTTGGTAAAAAAAAATTCTAAAATCAACCAAAATCCAAAATAAATTTAAGCTAACATCTACAAAACATCTCATTAAAACTTTTTTTTTGAATGTGAGAAAACCTCATTTTTTGGAAGCGTACTTTGTGGTTTCAGATGAGCGAATAAAACCTCGTTTGTTTCAGTCTCTTGCAAGAGATGTATACCTTAACTCGAATTCGAGGCTTGTTGTATAGATCGGAAACCTTATGTTATCACGTCATGCTCCCTAGAGACAACATCTAATTAGAAGCTTGTTGACTTTATAAATTTATAATTAAATAAAGTTATCTAGTGATTTTCTTTTTCTACCATTAATATACGGTAACTCTATAATATTCTTCAAACCAGGGATTTAAACAGAAAAAAAAAAGTTGCTGAAAAAAATTGAGTTCCTCTAATAAACTAAAACGTAAAAGTGTCAAGATAAACTAATATTCATTTTCTTTGTTTTTCCACTCTAATCCTCTATCTTTAAATATTGTCATTTCTTAACAGATATACTTAAATTAGCCCTTAATATGATTATATGAGGGCAAAATTAAAAACAAAAAACAAAAAACAAAGCACCATCACAATTCACTATATTTTTATGTCTCTATTATTGTGATGCTAGAGTAAAAACATTACTCCCACATGTGTTTGGGAGCTTTTTTAGAAAACGTTTATGGAAAAAAAATGAATTTTTTTTATTTTTATTTTAAATTTTAAATTATTTTTTTTGGTTGATTTAAATCATTTTGATATGATGATGTCAAAATGATTTTTAAAAAATAATAAAAATATTATTTTGATGCATTTTAAACAAAAACACTTTCAAAAACAACCGCAACCATACTCCCAAAATAGACATTTAGTTTTTGTTAATAACAATAGCTACATCAACACTTAAATAACTAAACTCAACATAGGTATTCAAATAAATAAACACCAATGGATATTAAAAAATAGATTGTTTTTCATTTGATTTAAATTATTTTTTCTAGTATTTATAAACCATTTTGATAAGTTAATATCAAAATTATTATTTTTTAAATAAATATATTATTTTAATATTTCTAAACTATTCAAATCGATTTAAAAAACTAACATAATTTACTGCACAACGCAAGTATAATGTGTGCATATAATGCCTGTTTAAGAGTGTAGTTAAAATTATGTTTTAAAATATTTTTTGTTTAAAAATATATCAAAATGATGTTGTTTTATTTTTTTAAAAAGTTATTTTTGATATCAATATATGAAACTGATTTAAAATATCAAACTTTTTTTTTAATTAAAATAGAAATTAAAAATATTTTTTTATTTATTTTTAAATGTTTTTAAAATTAAAACATCATGGATAATGAGAAATATTTTGCAGCCCATTTGTTCAGGAAAAGCAGAACTTTTTGTCCGAACCTCTTCTGTAAATTAGCAAATAATGCGTGCGTGAGCTTATGGGATATTCTCCCATCTGTCGGTCACAACTTGAAAAAGTGGTGGGTAGTTCGAAAACGTGGTTGGAAACTTGGAATAATATTTTTTTCTTTTAAAATATTATTGTTTTATAAATATTCTTAAAAAAAATTAAAATTATTTAAATATATAATTTTAAAAAACAAAAAAAATATTATTATAAATAAAAAACAATTTAAAAAACATTAACGCTACTGAGACAAACCCGTAATTAAACTTGAAATCGTAGGCAAAAATGATCAAAACTCACCCCCCCGACAGTAGCATTATTGCACTCTTTCATTTTCCCGCGGCTTCACTTTTGGCATTTTTCACCCCGTCTCTCTCCACCAGAAAAGAACACGCTCTGCTACTGTTAACAGATCGATTTCACGAGACGAGGCAGAAATAATGAGATGAAGTTCTACATCTCCACCACCGGGATCAAGAGAGTCACCATCAGCACCACCAACTCTTCTGCCAAGGGATCCACGGTGGCAACTCGTCGGGTTACTCGCCGGGCGGTTTTTCCGGTGGTGCTGTTGCTTTCGATTGTTTTGCCCTTTCTTTTTGTTAGAATTGCGTTTTTGGTTCTTGAATCTGCCTCTGCCTGCAATTCTGCACTCGGTAAATACATGAAATTAAAATAAATATATTGAACTAGTTGTAACTAATTACTCTTTCTTTTGCTTTTTAATTTATTACATAGTCAATTTTTGGTGCTGCTCGTGGCTCTACCCGATGCTTCTTCTTTGTACCTTCTGTGAAAACTACTACCGTAGCGCATCGATTATCATTTATTTACGTGTTTTAATTTATTCATTATTTTTATTTTTTGTTGATGCAGACTGCATAGGTTGGAGGTTGCTCGGCGGGAGCGAAACATCTCTGGTATGTCGTTTTTTCATGAAACTATTCTTTAAATTTCTTAGTACTTTTTTATTTTTTATTTTATTATTTTTTGGGTGAAACAAGACAAGAAGGAATAAAATAGGGCTAACAAAATTGTGTTTTCTTTAAATTAAATCTAAGTCGAAAATGTTTTGTTCTTCTAACTATTCACACGTGTAAAGAGTAAACGCGACAAGGATAGGCACACAGTAACATATGTTGTGCTGATTGTTGTAGCTTTGTTCTTGTATGAATTAAGGGGCGCAATGCTCATCAAATAATCTATTTCTTAAGAAAAATATACAAGAGTAAGTTTCAAGAATCATATTAAGTTAATTTCTAGAGCGTGTTCCTATCATTTTCCTTTCTTTTTAAAGTTTATGACTGAACTAGCATTGTAGATCATGTTCCAATGAATGTGAGCTGATTTCAGTTAAGGGATAACGCAGGAAACGACTTCAAGAAATTCAAGTAAAATTAGACATTACACATTCCAAACCAATCTTCTAGTTGCTTGCTTTCTTGTTTCTAGTCCACTTGATCAGCTGTGGTGCAATTCTCCTCCATTTTATTCCAAATTCAACTCTATTTCCATTTTTGTGATGGTTCTTCTTGTGGTGATGCATGCAAACCAACCATATTTAAAAAGCTAAGGGAAGAACTGACAAGAGCTTTAGTGGAGGCAAGGGAGGGCCATGGCACTAATGATGGTGATTATAGAAGAGAGGGATCAACAGAATCATTCAATGTGCTTGTCAACGAAATGACTACGAACCAACAAGACATAAAGACCTTTGCTTTCAGGACCAAGGCCATGGTACGTGTTCACACAAAAATGTATTTGTATTAATTACATTAACTAATTTTCTGTTTAGTTTTGTCTGCTTCAAGTGGCATTTTCTTTTCGTGATTTCTTTCAGCCACTATTTCTTACTGTCATGTTCTTGGTATTGGTTTTTGTTTTGAATTGGTAAAAGTCTTCTAGTCCACCATAGTCTAAAGCTTAGTTTGATGTATTGTTTTGTAGCCATTATTTTATCAAGAGAAGAAAATAAAACAATCCATATTACATTAGTAACCCACCTATTTCTGTATAGCCATATTAAAACTACATAAATTGAAGTTAGGCTCTCTCTTAGTTCCTAGTACCATCTTATTCATACAATCAGTTACTCATTACTCAACAATTATGACCCTCTAATGTTGCATTTCCACTTTCACACATCATGTGCACTCACATACATCGTGGTTTTCTTGCCAAGGAGGAGAGAGGAAGAGGGATTTCTGTGATAAAAAGAAACATGATCAAGTGGCGCATGGTGAATTTTTAAGTCTTTTTTAATGTTTCGTGGTATTTTTGAAAGGACTTTTCTTGCTTTGAGAGAGTATTTGCTAACAAGTACAACATCCATTAAAAAGTTCATCATGTGTTGCAAAAAGCTCTTACATGTAAGTTTGATTGGTTGCCACTTCATCCAGGACTGTTTGATTAACAGTTGGAGCTTGAGAAAATTGGTTCTCTACTTATGGATCATATGAACATTCGAGATATATTTTGGTGATATGACTGGAAGTTTCATATGCCATTACATTGTATGCTAATTTTATCGGTTCTGTTGCAAGCAAACCAATTTGCATGTTTTCTAACAAGCCTAATCTGATGCCCACCTTTTCTTAGGTCCTTGCTGGGATCATGGCTCATGGTCTTAAACTTTACCATGTTTGTCTAAAATGTACATTTTAGCTGCTTGTAAGACCAAAGCAATTTCTATGCGATTGTAGCTCAAGGTCCAAAGAAAAAGTATAAGGTTCTTTCTAGTTTGAGAATAAGGGAGGCATTTTATGTGCTGCTGTTAGGCATGTTTATTTATCAGTTTCTAAACTGACAAGAGTGCTTGATCTAACAAAGTTTTCTATGGATTAGAGTCCTGGCTGTGAAGCAATTTTGGCACAGATGAGGGAGTGAAACAGCAATGTCTGGAATTAAGGCTAGAAACAAGTATGAACTTCAAACTAGGTATTATAACTTAGGATTTAAGAAAACCTTTTGCTTTTGAATTCTATTTGATGAAAATAATATAATGACAGTGTAACTTAGAGTGTATCTATATTAGGGTCAGAGTTAAAACTTTAATCCCAGATCTAGATTAAACTCAAAAACAAAACTTTTAATAACCATTCAGATATTTTAGAAGTTACATTGCTAGGTTTGATTACTAGCTAATAAAACAAAACAAAATTATTGAAAATGAAGTAACTATAATGAAGTTCCTATGTCATTCTCTCTGGTTTTGAAAACTCAAGAATTTTTTCACCACTTCACCTCTTCTTCAACCATCCATGTACCTTTGTGACTCGGCCTCTTTCACATCTAACACATCTTCAATAACCTTTGACCATGTCGTATATTGCTCAAGCTTCAACTACTTAATCAAAGTGTTCAATCTGATACAAATCAGAACTATTGAAGACTAGCATTTTTTTAATCCAATCTCAATCATGTAAGCGTTATAACTTATTTTCTATAGCACCTTACACAGCCCAAACTTTCTTGATCTCAGATTGTAAGTGCCTTTAGGGAACCTTCCTTGATTCAAGTATATAAGAATTATGTCTCTTTCTTCACACTCCTTAACTCGGCGATGTTGATTACTTGCATTAGCATAACTTTTGTTGCTTGCCTTAAAGGTACCATCACCATCACCTTCTCATGAACTCACCTTGTATGATCTGCAAAAGCCTCTCCATCGTCACATTTCTTAGTCCTAAATGGCAAAAGAACAAATTCAAGCACTTGTTGTGGCTTGACTTTAATGAAGCCTCAAAAGGTATCATCTTAAAGGTTCTATTCACAGAATTATTTTGAGCGAAAACATAGTCACAACTCTTCACACGATTCCAAACAATCAGCATTTTTCCTTAACTTTGATAATAATTGTTTATGAATGGCAAGTTCTGGAGTATTGCTTTCCTTCATGATGTCCTCCAAATGTGTGCTACAAACTTCACATCCCTATGAGAAAGCATAGACTAAGGATCGCCACACAGCCTTGCCACATCTTTAAGCATGAAAAGTTTTACAACAAGGAATGGAGTGTGCCATCTTCGAATATCAATCGACCACAACAAAGATGGAATCATATTACCCCTTTACTGCCTTTTGAAGTCCCAAGACAATCCATGCTCAAATGCGCCCATGATGCTCTGTTATAGATTAAGGAATGTAAAATCCTGTGTTTTGTGAGTTACCATTACAAATTTGCAAGACTGACACCATTTCACCAACTTGTTCACATCCTTGACCAATATACCAATAAGTCACCATTGATGCACAAATAGCTCTTTTGAGAGAGAGAGGGAGATAGATAGATTATGTTTAACTATATAATGTTTAAGAATGTTGAGGCACCTATTTTTTGCATTTTGATTAGGCTAAGAATGTTGAGGCACCTATTTTTTGCATTTTGATTAGGCTTTTCATTTACAGTGGATTTTTCTGAACATCATATTTACATATTTCATGAAGTGACAGTGATCTTTTACTAGCAAATTGCTATTTATCGGAGGCAAAACTGGGCATGTAATGGGACCACAAACGCTTCTGCCTCCTAGCAGGTCTGAAATGCCCATGTTGACATGCATCCTTTTACTTGTTTTCTAACATTTACTTCATACTCTCTGTGGCATGCGTCCTTCTACTCATTTTCTAATATTTAGTAGAAGAGCTAAATGGCACAAGGCTGGATTAGTAATTATATTACATCAGTGGGGCTTGAATCTTCATGTTTGTGTATGGATCGTTTGTTTTGCACCTTCATGCATGCGTGGTTGGGTGGTGATGCATGATAAACCTGCCATTTTTGTTTGGACTATATCATTCTGATGAAATAATGATCAAAGTGTCAATGCACCTCACTCCTATTCTGAGGTGTTATTATGAATGTCTCTTTGTTAGGCTTCACTATTTTTTCATAATGAAACTTAAATCAGAACCGATAAACTAGGAGCAATGACATCGTTTATAACCAAGCTACTTTTCCCTTCGCATACAGTTTTAAGTGAGTATTCCATGTCATTATAAAGTCATTTGGCTTTCATCAAAACAATTATTGTCTCACCTAGTGTGAATGAATTATGTTACAATTCAAATCATTTTATTTTTGATTCAATATGCAGCTATCAATGATGGAGCTCAAGGTCCAGTCTGCCAGAGAGCAAGAATCAATAAACTGGCATTTTGCTTCACATGGTGTTCCAAAGAGCCTGCATTGCCTTTGCCTTAAACTAGCTGAAGAATATGCTGTAAATGCCATGGCCCGATCTCATTTACCTCCCCCTGAATATGTTTCTCGCCTCACTGATCCATCCTTCCATCATGTTGTTCTTCTAACTGATAATGTTCTTGCTGCCTCCGTTGTCATCTCTTCCACAGTCCAACACTCAGCCAACCCTGAAAAGTTGGTGTTCCATATAGTCACTGACAAAAAAACTTACATTCCGATGAATGCATGGTTTGCAATTAATCCTATTAAATCAGCAGCTGTGGAAGTTAAGGGGTTGCACCAATATGATTGGTCTCATGAGGTGAATGTCCGTGTCAAAGAGATGTTAGAGATTCATCGCTTAATTTGGAGCCATTACAATGACAATTTGAGAAATGCCAACTTTCAACATGAGGGAGCACATGAAAGAAGTTTGGAGGCTTTAACCCCTAGCTGCCTCTCCCTTTTGAATCATCTCAGAATTTATATCCCTGAGGTAGTACTCAGTATCCTTCTCTGGTTGAATGAGCCGCATTTTTAATGTACAAAGTATTTAATAATGATTATTCCATGATTTTCATGGACCACACAGCTGTTTCCAGATCTCAACAAGATAGTATTCTTAGATGAAGATGTTGTGGTACAACATGACACGTCATCTTTGTGGGAATTGGATCTCAACAAGAAAGTTGTTGGTGCAGTTGTTGATTCATGGTGTGGAGACAACTGCTGCCCAGGAAAAAAATACAAGGATTACTTGAACTTTTCTCACCCAATAATTTCATCCAACTTTGACCATGATCGTTGTGTTTGGCTCTATGGTGTGAATGTCTTTGATCTTGAAGCTTGGAGGAGGGTCAAAATCACTACAAATTATCATAAATGGTTGAAACAAGTAAGTGCACTTTCTCATAATCATTGTATTTTATTTATAGCAGCATCAAACTAATTTTAGATGAAACATGGGGTCGCTTCATTTGATTCCATCTTTTAGAACTTTTCTGTTTGAATCCTATTACCTTAATTTGGTACAATCGAGTCCTTAAATTTTGATAGTAATAGGGAAAACATGAAAAAAATTGTGTTAGGGACAAATAACAGAAACATGCAAGTACATTTTATCAGTTACGTGGTGTATTCTATAGCAAATTGTGTTGCTTCACAAGATGGATATGACAAGACTGACCATTATCAACTTATTTTTAGCTGCATCAAACTAGTTTTAGATGAAACATGGGGTAGCTACAAACTGATTCCATCTTTTAGAACTCTTCTATTTGATACCTAATACCTTTATCACAATTGAGCCTCTCTGCTCAAATTTTGATAATAACCGGGATAAAATGAAAAGAACTATAACAGAGAACAGTCAATAGCAGGTGGCATAAACCACTTACACATATCCCCAGCTTTCTGGGTGCTTCTGATTTTTAACCATGTGGTATGCTATATCAATTGCCATATTTCACTAGTTACTGGACACATTAGTTTGGCTACTCTAACCATCCAATGCGAACTTCATCAAGAAGAATTGAAGGATCAGGATAATCAATTGCACCAAATTAGTGTATGACAACTCAAGAATTTTTTTTTGAAAGGCCTTTCTAGTTATCCCATTGAAATATATTTTAGAGAATGAGCCACCTGAATCTAGGTTTATCATTGATTATAGACAGATCAATGAGTAATGCTGAAAGGTTACCCTACCGCTGATGTCTGGGCTGATTGGTGCACTGAATGTTTAGCTAGAGAAAAAGATTAACGCACAAGAAGAATGCATACATTTCACATCTAGGCTTTTATAATCGAAGACATTTCTTTCAAAAACATGATAGTGTTAGGGTAGACCAGCTTTCTTGTAGAATACATGATGTCCTTAATATTTTTAAACACGTGTGAAATGTCATGCTGTTAGTCTCGAGTACTATTGTCCTACATTTTGCTTATTATTACGATGCAGGTGATGAATAGGGAAAATTGATAGAACCCACCTCTTCTTTACGATTATTACTTCCTCATTCCCAAGTGGAGATTTGGCTTATCTGACCCAGAGACTTATTAGTTCGCTCACTACATTTGTTACTACCCACTATGCCACCTTGCATTCTAGGTAGTTATCACCTATAACTGCAACTTGGCATTCTCACTTTTCCAGTCGAGGGATTTGAGGTTTTGCATCTAGAGATAATTGAATAGGTTTTGTCGGTTGCTTTTGTCATTCTATACAGAACACAGTGGTGATGGTGGGTTAAAAGCGACTGGTGATGGAATTGGGTGGTGCAGAGTGAGGTTACAACTCCTAATCAATATTAAAATCCTCAACACACATTCTTAAGAAAAACAACTCATGAATAAACAAAAAATGAATATTCATTTTTATCAACAGCCATCAATATTTTCTAAAATTCTCAATTTTCACCTTCCCTTCTCAAAATAAGAATTTGATGAAAAAAATTGAAAACTCATGCCATTGATTGATTTTTGAAAGAATAGACACTAATAGAAAAAATCGAACACGCATTTGAAATGGAAATAATAAGAGAACCGCACAAATTTTGCCATCATTTCTTTATTGTACCACCTGTTCTCTCCCATTGGTCTTTCTTCCCATTACTTTCATGCAATGCTGCTTTTTCCTAAATTTTATTTTTCTACCAGAATACGATAAAAGAACGCAGCTTCTTCAAGTATGACATGGATATAGGATATCTTTCCTCTGCTTATCATCTTAATATCATCTATCTTCTTTACAGAACCTCAATTTTGGGATGGAATTATGGCAGCCAGGAGCGCATCCTCCAGCCTTGCTTGCTTTTGAGGGTCAGGTACATCCAATTGATCCTTCATGGCATGTCGGTGGACTAGGTTATAGGCCCCCACAAGCTCACAATATTAAGATGCTAGGTGATGCCGCGGTTTTACATTTTAGTGGCCCGGCAAAGCCCTGGCTTGATATTGGGTTCCCTGAGCTACGAAGTTTATGGAATAGACATGTAAATTTTTCAGACAAGTTTATTAGGAAATGCAGAATTCTGGGATGAAGAGGGAAATTGCTCGTGTTGTCGCATATAATTCCATTTAAAGACATCCTATGGCACGGTATGAGACCAGAGGGAAGAAGGTTTTGCCTTCAGTCTCTGCTCACACTGGCCTCTCTACAGTATGGTATAGGTTATTTCTTGTGCATCACACCAATTTGCTGAAGATACAACGTTGTACCCTGTACTGTCCCTTTACCTAATGGTGGAAGTAGGTTTTATCAATATTGTATACTGTCTCTTTACCTACGAGAGACCTAATGGATGGTGGAACTAGGTTTTATCAATATTGTATATTTATTTTAACCGACAAATTACGATCAGCATTCTCAATTGTTAATATATGCTCACGTCATTATTATATTTTTTGCACTTGCACTATTTTATTTTATTAATGCCATTATGGTTCCCATGATTTTTGTTTTCCTGTTTCTTTTCAATAATGTATAGTGTCCTTGCTTACCAGCTGCTGTTGAGATTTCATGCACTGCAGTGACGTACAGATGCTATGGCCCCGTTTGTCGGTGCCAAGAACTCCTCGATATTTGTGTGCGTGGAGGTATATTTATTGTTTAAAACAGAGTTAAATTAACTTAAAAAAAAACTTTCTCAGGAAAAAGAAATGCTGATTTTTTTCAATTTGGGCGATCAGTTCCTCGATCCAGAACGCGTGATTCAATAATAATAATAAAAAAATCTTGATCGTGGGACATTTTCTACGGATCAAGAGGCAGGTGTGAACTCGTATTACTTTAGCTTGCAAATATTTTTATTACGGGGTTTGATGGGCTGGGTATATATTATTATATTCCTTTTCAATTCGGTTTATTTAATGATTTTAGTAAATATTATTGATTTTTTTAAACACAAATTGATAATAAGTAGTTTAATAAATTTACTCAAATAAAAGTCATCAATTATTTTTTTTAACGAAAAATACGCTCTTTTCTATTCCCAAGTAAAATCTTGATTATAATTTAAAATTCAAAAATTGATATATTTGCTTAATAAATTGAGATTTATATACAAAAATATACTAAAATCTTTCTTAACGTTAATTAAAGACTAAATTGTTAAATAATAAAATAATCATGTAGGGTTATATAAAAAGAAATTGCTCGCTAATGCAACAAAAACTTATGATTTTATTTGAAAATAATCCAAAAAGATAACTTATTTTATTGGAATAAAATAGTGAGTTTTTTTGCATGAATATTATTATTCATGATTTTATATCTTTGTTATATTATGTAAAGTTGAAATATTATTTTTCAAGCTTAAATATAATAAAATCTAAAACTTAACATTCATGAATCCACATTTGGTCTGCATTTGTTATTGTCATGGAGACTGAAATATATTTAGTTGACAATAAAAAGACATAAAATAAATTTGTTTATAAGATAATTTTGAAGTGAGTTTTTATATATTTAAATCTTCAGAGATCATATTGATTACTTTTTATCTCTAAAATATTCTTATGAAAAACTTTTAATTTCAATATTATCCAATTAAGATTTACATGAATAAAAATGATTATTTTTTTATAATTTTTAAACTAGTCATGAGAGTTGTCCCAAAACCAAGGTCGACTCCATTTTTTTTAAAAAATAAAAAATAATGTTGTTTTGGTCCAAGTCACGAGTCAAGTTAGGCTAGGTCAATCCTTTTTTTTTAAAAAAAAAGTTGTATGATTAGAGTAATTATATTATTATTAAATTCAACATTCAATATAATCTAAAGTTATAAAAATAAAGAAGATATCATCTATTTTATTTTTAAATACATAAATTTAACAATAATATATATTATTTCATCAAACCCATCATTAATCTAGAAATTGTCACTTAATCCATCCTTTGTCTCGTCTCATCGATTAAGGATAATAACCAAGCAACGCTACCTTATTAGTGGCAGCCTTGAAACTGGCGGAAGCTGGTTGAAGACTGGAAGCACAGATCATGCGTTTAGGCTGAAGAAAGGGCACAGCATTGTTAATCCATGAAATTATCTTGTCATTGATTTCTATTCTATTTTTCCTTGAATTATAAAATCCAGCGGTTACCTAGACTCGAGATCCGGCAAGTCGTCGCATCGAGGCATTTGAAACGGAAATTTTACCGAGCTCATCTGCATTGCTTGATACTTCCCGTGCTTTCAGTGGCGTATAGTGCCGCAGCCATTCCCCAACGTAAACCTGAATGACCAAGCAAATGACAACCGCCACAAACATAACTGATTGCTAAAAAGAAAATGGATTTGGGAGAACCTAAGAGTTTACAGTTTCGACACTGATTTATCAGTCAACTAGTTAAGATGATCTATAGAATGGAATTCTTGTGCTGACAAAACCATGCCTACCGTCCATGTTATGTTATGGAACAGACCCATTGTTTCAGGGTTCAAGAAAAGCATCATGTCAATGAAAAATTCAAAGCATGGTCATTTTATCAAAACAAGAATTGTTGCACAAATAAATTAAGAATAAGCAAAAGAGATAGGAAGGAACCTGTTGTGGTCTCATTATCTTTGTATCAGGATCATCCAGTGACTCTCGCCAGTGGGCTAAATAGCCAGCCATTCGAGGGATTGCAAACAGGACAGGGAAAAACTCCGTTGGAAATCCCATTGCCCTGTTAATAAGACTCTGTATCACACATTTTATGCTTGAGGAAAAATCAACTTCTTCCATGCTCCAGGCGTTTTGTTTTCTTTATGTATAATGTATTATACCATAAGGTGCAAAAATGATTACTTATCTCTACCTATATATTAACCCAGAGTAGAAATCAACATTTGGGTAGAGCTTCCTCTTAACAAAATATTCATCAGCCAGCGCAGCCTTTTCCAAGGCAACTGCTACCTGCAAACAGCATGAAACTAATGCATAAAAGCTTGGAAATGCAACACAATCTGACTGCATTGCATATAAAACCATAGTTTTTATAAAATTTAAGGGAAACTGAAACCTTGAAAACCTGGTTAAGCCACACAATTTTTTTCCAACCGAAAGAAATCTATTGCAAAGACATAAGGAGGTTCTTCCCCCCTCTAAAATATTTTACGAGGCAGAAAATATTACAGCTCAAATAGACACTCACACATCAAAATACACAGCAACATAAGGCAAATGCAGGCCATAAAACACTGAAAAGTGGAATAATATGAAACTGTAAAAGGTGAGTCGTGATAATTTATCACAATTTGTTTCTCCATAGTTTATGTTTAAGCATATAGCATAACATTAAGAATTATTTTCTTCAATAGTTGGTAGAGTAATTTTCTTAAATGATACCAGGTTATAATGCTTGTCAGAACAACTCGGCAATATATGACTCTATGAAGTTAACTCTGGTATAAGAACCATGTAGAGTTGACAGCCAGCATTGTCTGCACCATTACACCTGATTCAGAGAGAGGAGCGTTTGCAAACAATAATGCAGTTACCTCAATAAGAGGATCCCGGCCAACAATGGAAAACACCTCCTCTGCCAGTTTCTTAATGACCTTTGCTCTAGGATCGTAGTTTTTATACACACGATGTCCAAAACCTGACATCTTTCGCTTCCTGGAGAATGGAGATGTGCAAGAGGTATCTAAACTTCAAAAGAAATAAAAGTACATCTAACATGGAGAAATTATGAACTTTGTGACAGACATAACATGCTTAATAAGAGAAATAAACACCTGTTCTTCACGCCCTCGAGGAAACCTGGAATGTTTTCAACGGTTCCAATCTCACTTAGCATCTTAAGCACAGCCTTTAGGAATCCATGAAGCAGAAACAGGCTTAGTGCCAGGACAAAATAAAATACCAGACAGGTAGGGCTGCCATTTTTACGGATGGAATAAAATATTAGAAGTGAAAATCTGCCATTTACCTCATTTGCTCCACCATGAAGAGGACCATACAATGCTCCAACAGCCCCAGCAAGAGCAGTGTACACATCGACACCACTGCATATTCAGACAAGGAAAATGAGAAAAGACATTACAACCCCAGTAAGAGCGGAGTATATATTAACACCACTGCAACTTTGAAGAAAGTGAGAAAAGACAAAGGGCTGCTTTATTTTTGTTTGGTGCTGAGATGGTACCTGGATGCAAGGTGTCGGGCAGCAGAAGTGGAGCAATTCATCTCATGTTCTGCGTGCAGTATGAAAAGTATATCTAGTACCCGAGCCAGTCGAGGATTAGGTTTATAAGACCGGTCACCCCTGCAAGTCCAGAAAAAGAAAATCTTAATTGTGTAAAAGGAAAAAGAAAATTCACATCTCAAAAATGAAAATTAATCTTGAAAAAAAAAAGAGCCACCATGCACTTCTCATTCTGTAGCTTTATAAATCGAGCCTACATTACTTCCAGAAAGGTGAGATAACAACAAATGCATTTAGCAAGGGATTTCAAAAGAAAAATGAAAGGAAAAGGTAAATAAAAAGAACAGTAGAGTAGTGTTGTGGGAAACATGTGGCGATAACCATTACACAGATGAGAACAAATTAGCATTTCACAGCAATAAAACTGTTATCTGATATTGATAAGAAAAGAGATGACCAGATAACATACAATGAATCTAGCATGTACAGGAAGTTCTCTGAATAAGAAAGGTTGCTAGAAGGTATAACTGGAGGCCTTCCAGCCAACCTTAAATAAGCTGCGGCTGCAATGGTTGGTGCCTGCAAAATATTACAATTTACATTAATCAGTCGACAGATTATGGCCAAGGCCACTGACATCTATATTTGCTAATAGAGTGAACAAATTAAAGCTGAAAGTATACAGACATAGATATTTATGTAAATAAGCGTTGCAAAATCAGAGTCATGGGTAGTCACAAACCACATCTTGTCCAGGTTCAAAAGAACAAAAGAAATTGAATTAAGCAAACCTTCCCAATAATGCGTGCAATTTGTTTGTCTCTCACTTGTTTTGACTTGTACAGATCTTGCCCCTGCACCAAATGAAATAAAAAATTGTATGAGAATATAATAAGATAAATTGCAATAAGCACACACATTGGCATAGCCGTTTAAGAATAATACGAAAAATGCTGATGCCCATAACTCCTGCTAAAAAAATGAGAAATGAATAATAAAACTAAACTTTACAGCAGAATGATGTAACCATGCCAATCATGCAACTTGATTAGCTCCAAAGACCAGATGACAACCAAAATAGCTACTAGCATTACCAAGTGCAAGTATTTGTTTTTAGCCCCTTGGAAGGGATAAAAAGATGGAGAGAGATATAGAACACACAAGGGTTGCAGATCATTACATGCAACACAAACAGCATGCCCAAACATAAAGCTAAGCTGTTGAAGCTAATCTATCAATGAACTTACTCTAAGAGCAGGATTAGCATCAGGATGATAGATGGAAAGAGTGCTCATTGCACTGACTAGCACGCCCATTGGATGTGCGTCATGAGGCATCGCCTGTATAATATCCTGCAATACAAATTTAGGAACTTTCAAGAAACAAGATTTCTTCATATAATTGTTATAGCAACCAACAATACAGTTCTACATCTTGATGCTACAGATGAGTTTCAAGTCCATCTCTTGGCACTTATGATCAACACTGCTAACAAAGCGTTTTAAATTTGTGTCAAAGATATTCAGGAAAAGAATAGATCGAACAATTGGATTATCAAAATGTAAGATTTTACAAACTGATTAGATTCACTAATGAAAAATATAGATGTACATATACGAAGTTCTAAAGAAACTGTGTCATATTACTCAGCCTAGAATTCAAATAATGATACTGCAAAAAGTAGCATTTTTATCACTTGCGTACATCTAATTGTCATCTTTAATAAAATGAGATGAAATATGGACTTCAATTAAATCTCATCCACTTTCAACTAATTTGCTTCAATTTGCAAGATTTTATCAAATTTGATCATATATATTAATCTAGTTTACTTCTTATTCACGCTATAATAATTAATGATACAACAACTGATAAAATAAATAGATAAATAACAAGAGAGAGAGAGAATCTCACCAAAACACCCTGAGGTAGAGCTGAATGTTGCAAAATAGCAAATTCCCAGTCTGCTAACTGACTTTGAGACGGCAAACTCCCATACACTGAAAATGAAGCAGCTGGGATGAGATCCTCTTAACCATAAATAAATAAATAAATAAAACGGATACGGACCAACGAGGTAGGCCACTTCAACAAAGCTACTGCTCTCAGCCAATTCCTCGATAGGGTAGCCTCTGTATCTAAGGACACCCTCATCACCATCAATATACGAAATCGATGATCGAACAGGGGCCGTATTCAGATATCCTGGATCGTACAGCTTCAGCCCCTTGTCATTCATTCCTGTCGAGATCTGCATGCACCAAAATTACCGCGCGCGCACAAAAAAATGAATTAAAAATAAATTCATCATCAACAACAACAATTAAGAAATCAATATAATATACCTTCTTGAAATCAGAGGATTTGACGGTGCCGTCTTGAGAGACCGGAATTCGGTATTTCTTACCAGTCCTCTCATCGATCACCGTCAAAGCGCCCTGGAGGTTTCCTGGAGGAGAGACCTGCGCTGACACGCAAGACAGGTCAATCGACGACGATGATGATTCTAGTGTCGTTGCTCCAACTAAATGAGCAGTGAGCACCGCCAAGCGGCTGCGAGCAGTTTCCGGGGAAGAGTCTGATTTTGACATTTTCTCTTTTCTTGTTGTTTTGAGAGCTGTAATGATTGAAGAAGAGGAAGTATAATATGGAGATTGAAAATAAATAAAGACAGGGGGACGGTTGTTGCAGCTCAGCTTCTGATGATTGGAGCTGAGAAAGAAGAAGGCAATTCTAATTTTTATACTTGGAGAGGGACGCAAGTAAAAGGGAGTTGTTAGCGAGCACCACCCTGTTTTTTTGTGCTATCCACTTTAACCCCCTTTTTTTTTTCAACCTGCGTTTTCAGTTCTCACCAAAATCCCACGTGGGAAAAATCTGCTTAAATTATATCTCTAGTTTAACTTTTATTCCTCTCTATACCTTTAATTTTACGAAGGTGAACTCTTGAGATGTGTTTGATATTGTTTTTATTTTTATGGTTGAGGTTTTAAAAAAATAATTTTATGAAAAATATTTTAGTTGTAGTTCAAAATAAATTTTTGAAGTGTTTAGTTAAAATCTTAGTTGAGTTTGAGGTTGAAAAAAAATATTTTTTTTAAAAAATGAATTTTTTATTTTAAATTAATTATTTTTTATGTTTTTAAAAATTATTCATATACTAATATCAAAAATTATTTTAACATATTTATAAATAAAAAATATTTAAAAAAAAATCTCAAACACATAGCTAGCCGTCACGAAGAGGATATATAATAATGCACTCCAAATCCGCTTCATTGGCATGTCTAGGACTAGGAGGGCTTTTGATTGATTGATGGGAAGGTTTTTAGTGGTGTCCTGGGTTTTGCTTATTGTTTTTCATTTATCATTTCAAAAGTATTCTTAAATTATTATTTTTAAATATCTTTATTTTAAGTTAAGTTTTTATATTTTTAGATAATTTTGTTATACATACTAAAAATTAATTTTAAAAATATAATTCAATACGTTTCTAAATAAAACTAGTTTCGTTGTCAACTTGTCATGATTCTTTGTAGCATTGTTTTTTTGTTAGGTTTTAATTTTCTTTCACTTGATTGTGATGATATAAACTAATAACAACAAAATGATAAAATAATGGAATTATTAGATGAATGTTTAGTAAACCAGCAAGGCCCTCAAGGGTTCAAATCAATTGCAATAATTCTATCTATGTAATTTTAGAATATTTAATTTCTTCTTAATAATTTACATATATATATATATATATATATATATATATTAATATAAAACACACATATAAACAAAAACTTAGAGCCGTGTAGAAAAACACTGAATTAATACACTCTGAATCATCCATTAGTTGAAAAAGAATTACTACGACTGCTTTGATCTTGATATCATCTTGTCCATAAAAGTAAATCAGAATTCTCTGAAGAAAACAACAGACTGGCTGATCAAATTTCATGTTTCTGAAATGTAAAAACGCAAAGGAAATCACACTACATATATATCCTGCTATCACAAGCAAAATTTTCAACTTGGTTGTAAAGAGACAAACGTGGAAGTAGCTAATTTGAGCTGATAAACTGCTGTCTGTCTTGATTTTCATTAACTGTTGGACACTCTCATTCACTCTTAGTCATATACCCTTCCTCCTCCTTTTCAACCAACACCACCTGGCGATCAATCCGGCCACATCCTTACCTTTATCCTCCTCCCACATTATTCTATCTTTATCCCCATTAACTACCAAGACTTGCTCGACCAAACACCAACATCAGCAAACTACCAAGCCTTAACTGAATTGTCTTCCCTTACCAGCAAACTAAGACCTCTCCTCAGGCAGCTCCTTCTCAAACTGAAACCTACTCATAGCCTCCTTTCCCCTTTCCATTGATTCCAGCTAAGACCAATACCCATTGACTCATCGTCAAGCACTAACAGAGTAGCGACAACTCCTTCCCCAACAACGACGCCTTTCACAACATGTCCTTACTATGACTGGCGGATTTTTATCCTTCAAACACTGACCTATTCACATTGTATAGCAGCGACAATCACCAAAAAGAAGAAAGAATCATATCCTAGAAAGAGAGTCAGAGAGAGAGAGGGACTCTAAACAATTGCCTTATATGTTTATGGTTTAGCAAGGGGCAATGGATTGGCTGGTCTGTGAGCTCAGAGATGGTTGAGGGAGAGTTCCATGAAGGAGAGGGAGACGAGGGAGAAGGCAAACACGGTCTGTGGGTGTTGAGTTTTCACATTTATTTGTGATTGCAACTTTATTCAGTTTTTGCACTGATGAATCCCCTACGATGGACACAAAACAACTTACGATTGAAATATGAAAACAATGCACGAAGGAGGTCATACATTTTACAATGGCTCCAGCATCCATGCCAGTATTTGTTTCACCTATAACTGGCCTGGGAAAAAAATTGAAAGGAGACCACACGCTGAAAATTCTTACAGATGATGAGCAGGAAAAAGGGAAAGGAAAGGGCCAAAAAAAAGTGTTATTTAAAAGAATATCACAGCTTAAAAGCAGAATTTGTCAACTTGTACGGGCTCCTCTCCAGCTGCCATGTGAAACAGCTAGAACTTCACGGCAGCGAAGACACCATGCAGCAGATATAGTATAGGAATGACCATCCCAGACAGGTACATAAATTATGAGAACATTCGCATGAAATTGTTTGCATATGCCATAGGCTTGACATCAGGGTGAGGCTGCATATTAAAAGCACAAAAGAACATCATCAATGTGCCCGTATCATTACAGGATGAATGAAATTCAAAAGCAAGGGAGCATTACGCCCCCGTTACTTCTGCTCCAACCCGACTGCCATGGCCGAACTCTTTTTCCCCAGAAAGAAAATGAAATAGCAAAAGGATTTGATAAGAGAAAACAATAGGAGCATGAGGTACTGACCACTGCTGAGAAAGTAACAATATTTGGCTTCAAATCAGGGGCTTCAAATCGAATAAAAGCACCTTTGTTTCCCATCTGCAAAACATACAGGTAAATTCTCAAAACATACATCAATCTATGTATGCTCAAGCTTAAAATTAACCAGAAATAGAATTAGCTACACAGCTGAAGTTTTGTATCATCAAGTCAGCATACAAAAGCATATTTTATAATAAAACCTGTTGAAAAAGCATGGACGCAAACAATCCCTATTATGTTGTCAACAATTCAATTGAAGCATCAAATGCCATATCATTTGAAGCTCAAAGCTCACATGCTAAAACTAAAAATAAAGTCCAGTCACATTAGAGAGATTAATCATGGTTTATTACCTGATCACAATAATTTGGAGCAGAAAATACAGTGATCAATTTACCATCATGCTCGATCTCATATCCTTCATCCTTTACTTCATGAGATCGCACAACTAGATCTGTTTAATTTGAGAAGTATGTGAGAACCGACCAAGTATAAAAGCAATGGATGTATTACCGCTGCAAGATAATCTACCTAGGTTATTGTCCTGCAAAAATCTCTGTGTCACATCTTTACCAAAAGAAAGCCCTACACCCCGCTTGCTAGGACCTCTTCCAGGGAAAGGCTGTGGATCACTCCATAGCAATTCACACATCAATCCTGATGACAATGGGGAAAAATGAAGAGAGAGAACATAGTATGAGAGCTAATGATTTCACATTTCAAAAGCTTCAATTATCTAACTATGTATGTGCTTAAAATTTCATTATAATGTTACAAGGGACACCTATTAATGCATAAATCTTAAGACTATAGAAAGAATAGATCTTCTAATATACTTTGCTACAACATGCATTTTTAATAGAAGAACAAAAGTTGCACTGATATGAAGCACCCTAACTTTCTCATACTACAGGAGGATCTCAACCGATGACAGTAAATAATCACTAGGATTTTTTTGAAAATAAAAATAGTAGAATTGAGCAGCTTACCTTCCTCTGGAGGTTCACAAAAGCGATCGATGGCTCTAATGTCAGATAGTTTCACCCCATCAACACTAAAAAGACCTCCATGTACCACAAACACCTTCCCATTTATTACATGAGCCAAAGGTAAACAACAGAAGACTTCTGCAAAGAGCTCGACAAATGTCTCGCTCAACTTGGATCTGACCTCACCCTCAAAACCATAAATCTTGTTCATGCTCTTGCTTTCATGATTTCCTCTAGAAAGATATATACCTGAAGAAATAGAAATAAGTAAGTGCTCTTGCTTTCATGATTTCCTCTAGAAAGATATATACCTGAAGAAATAGAAATAAGTAAGTGCACAACACTATGATAGTCAAATTGCCTAAAGCAAGGGTGAACAAAAAAAAAGGACAATGGGACAAGGACCAAGAGCCTGCACCTGATGGACAAATGCACTTGAAAGCAAACAATGTGAGGATGATTTCCAAGGAAAATGATCCCCTATCCACAAAGTCACCATTAAACAGATATGGATTCTCTTCTGAGGGAAGCCCATTCAGCTCAAAAATGTTTAACAGATCATAGAACTGCATGAATTACAAAACAGACAAAAAATTAAATCCCTTTTATAGACAGAAAAAAAAATATATATAAAGACAGTTATTGATGGATGGCTTGGAATAACATAAAATTCTTACTAGTAGCCAGCAACAAACACAAAAAATACTATTGAAGAATGACAGAAAACTAGAATGCCTGCTAAGGCCTTTCATCCAAATATTTGTGTTACGTGCTATTGAAATTTTGAGTCTCAGTCCTTTTCTTCAACTCTAACAGCCTGGGATACGTGGCATTGTCTGTTTACATTTTGTGGTGATTTTTTTAAGACTGGATGTTTGTATATTCAGTGGTTTTGAGGGGGGTAGATTGCAAGATTTAGTGGTTTTGTGAGAGGATATTCACAAATACTTCTGAGCCAGGCAATTATTGCACAGCAGAGTAGTTTTCCCTTTTAGAGTGCCTCCTTAATAGTAGATATCCAGAGGGATTGGAATGCCCAGCTATTTAAATCAGTTTTTCTCTACTTTGGCTCCTTTTGAGGACGACTACTCTCAAGCCTTATTATGAGTATTCATTTCTTCCTAATCAAGTTCTTGCTTTAAACCCACCCACCAAAAAAACCCATCATGATCGAGGCATAGCATATTAGCAATTTCAGACAAAGATTCATTGTGCCATTAAACTTATTCACAAAATGGTTTATTACCATGTAGGCAAGAAGTTGATAAACACACTATGCTCAATATGGTTTGACCTTAATTGCATCTAAGAATCTCCACCATTTTTTTAGCAAAGAGCAAGAGCTTGTTATAGTGTTGTGAAAATGCAGAAGTAATGTCATCACCTGACCGTGCACATCACCACAAACAGTGAAATGCTTGCCCTCAGGAACATTTATATCAACCAAAGAAGGCAGAGCTTGCAGCATTTCTCTTGTTTGTAAAGACTATCTGGAATGCATATCTGGAACATTTCCAGCAAGGTCAAAGTGAGAATATTATATCAGCCATATTGCAAAAACTAAGTTCATAACCATCCTTGTGAATCATACCGTTTGTGCAAGCACTTTTGATTCTTGAAGTCATCCATCATTTTCTTGACAAAATCCAAAGTGACAATATCTCCCCCTATCCTTGCACCAGAGTATTGTGGCTCCACATCTAGAACAGAAACAGAAAAACAACTTCATTACTGTATAGGAGATAAAAGCTACTGGTTAAGTTTTTCCCCGCTCCATAAAAACAGACTATTACAAATAAACAGTTGGCCTGGAAAGGAGGAAGAGAGAGATGCAGGAAGGAAGAAGCATCTCTGGATAAAAAAGACCGGGGCATTAGATGTATTAGAACCTCATTACCCTAAAGGCTTTCAGTATAACATCACCCCTTTTTCTATTTCTTTTTTTGTGACAAGTAGCATATGCAAACAAAAGTGTCCAAATTTAATTTCATAGATTCAAGCAGTTAAATGTCCAAACATCCAATTTATTCCTTATCTTATTTTATGAACAAAATAAAATTTTGAACAGTGATGTGGAAGACAGATTTTAGATGAGTGCTCCATTTTAAACAGCAAGGTTTCACAAGGATGGAAATGGGCAGGCCAAGGCTTAAAATAAGGGTTTATTTTGAATTAAAATGGGATCAAAGGCATTGATCTGGACTGACACAAAGCATGTCCCAGTCCTGAATGAACAACACCCACAAACAGTACCAAAGCTTATTTTCACCTCTTTTGATTAAACCTCAGAGGCCTAGTAAATCCACCTAGAAGTTTCATCCAGAAGAAGAATCTAAAACTAATCATGTAGAAAGTCAACAATAAAAAGAGATTGCAAACTTGCAAACAGATGTAAAGGTTCAGTTCAATAAAAATATAATGCTTTTCCTAATTAAACAAACAAACAAAGACCTGCTGCCTAAATTAGAGCCACACAAACACAATTAATTTAACAATAGGAATTAGCTCCTAAACAAAGGATAGCCTTTTTTCATTTCACTACATTAATAGACCTAAAGCCTAAAAATAAAACTAATTGTGTAAAAAGGATTTAAAAAATAGAACTGTTATCTAAATTAGAGCCAAAATGACCACAATAAATTTAACAATAGGATGTACTTTCCTAAAATCAAAGAATTTTCCTTCTTTTTTTTTCATTTTTTCTGCATTGATAAGCCCGGAGCCTAAGAGATAAAACAAATCATCTAGAAAGGACCTGTATAAGAAGCTTAAGTTAGGGTTCTCCAGTACCGGGAACTAAATTGTGCGTGAATTCAAATACAGGTACAGCCTAAAACTGAATGGGAAAGCAACCAGAGGACGCATAATACTAATGGTTGTCAGATTGTGGAAAATCCACATGTGGTAACAACTCCAATAGTATTGTGACTGATATTTCATCTTGAAAAAGGGTACTGTAGGTTTCAGTAGCTAACATCTTGGTACCTTTCCTCCCCCTACCTGCATCATGTCATGTATTCATGATGAAGGATCTACAAATAGATGAAGTGGGAAAGAGCAGGAATGCACCAAAATAACCAGTAAAGACAAACCTTCAATATAAGGGTTGGAGTAGTATGAGTAGGATTGTAGCCTTGACAAACATAGAAAGGTTACACTTGGGCTATATTACACGCTAAATTATTGAAGACTCAAACACTTCAGGCAGTTAATAAAATGAAGCAAAAGAAGATAATGGAAAGGATATGGTGCCACATCAAACCAAAGAGAAGACATACCAGATTTCAAGCAATAGTAATTTGCTTCAAATGCTTCTTCATAAACCTATTGCAAGCATCTAAATTTACTTGAATGCATAGCTTAAGATCTTCATGTTGTAGTTATGTGGTGTTATCAGTGAAAATCATAGATCAACACTACATGGCCTACTATTACTAAACTTAAATCCCACATGCTCACGTCAATTGCATTAATATATTACACATTGTAAATTGTAAATTCCACTAGTTCTTTAAGCATTAGGACACTAAATCTGGAATACATTTTTTTTTCAAGTGATGGGTTTTCCTATTTGAATAAATTAACTGTGTTTAAGAGATATGAAAACAGATTGTGGCCATAATAATTTATTAAATCTGAGCTCAAACCTAAATCCATTATTCCTCTCTTGGTAAAAACACCACTACCCCTGCAGCTACCCCACAAATATGTCCCTAGGACCACCAGTATCACCATTAGCACTGATACCACCACAACAGGTTTTGCCGTTCCCACCAACATCACAGCTGCTGCCACAACTGCTACTGCTACTGGTGCTAATGCCACTTGGGTGGGCACGGATGATGAACTGGGGCTAGTCCCTATTATGATAAAATATATAGAAAATAATAAATTAATACTTATGATGTAATTTAATCATGAGATATACTGGAGTAATATAATCATTGAGTCAAGAATGATCAGAGGGACAAATTACGAAGATAAAACTTAAAGCATCTGCTAATTGACCAGCTCCCTTATTCAAACCAAAATGGTCAAACTGTCCGACCAACTTAATTGAGAAGTGGGAGCATAAGAATCTTATACAGTGTCTCCAAACTTATCTAGACATTGAGTCAGAGTGGGAATTCTATGAAAAAATGTCCGTCCTTGGCAGAAAGAAGTTTGAGAACATCTGGGCACTATGAAAGACTTGATAGATGATAGAGACAACAAAAGGCAATGAAATGGTTTACTCCCAATCCACAAATATCCCCAAAGAAAGATGGAAGAGAAACCCCTGCCTCAATAAGTTCTTATTATTTTAATACTTAACAAACAAAATGCCTCTTTTTTATGAAACCAACAGAAACATCAAGATTTTTGTGTTTCATCTGATTTTTCCAAGTCAGGTACAATTCTGTATGGTTTTAGATCTTCAGGGTTAGTTCTGTGATTTTATACAAGTTGACCAGCTATCTATTTTCATATCAAGCAATTGGCAAGCCAACCAGCACCACCTAAGGTGCACCTCCTTAAGAACTGTTTAGTGTGCACCTACTTTGGGACCACTCCTTTCTTCCACTACATACAGGATGGCAAGCTCACTTTAGGAGCAGGAAGGGATGAGTGCATTGGAATTTTAGGCAGCTTTGGTTAAAAGTGTGATGCATCTTCTCTTGGGAGTGATACCTGAGAATTCCTAGGAGCCCTGATGTGATGCTAGGTTTTTTTCCATTTCCATATTTCAATTTGTAGTTCTTAATTTTCTTATTTCTTAAAACAGAACTTAGCCTAAGTCTAAAAATACAAAACATGTAAACCTTAGAGATATAGATGCTGAATTTAAAGACATGGCATCAGTTTTACCCTTTATACCATCAAAATCTACCAGGCATGAACAAGAGCAAGAGCAAGAGCAACAAAAGTGAAGAAAGCTGAATGCTACTTGACCATAGAACCAACACTTTCCAAACTGATTTCTTAAGGCTCTGTTGACCAGCTTTGGTTATAAAATTGCCAACCCAACCTAGGTTGCATACCTGTAAGACAGCTGTTCATCAACATTTCCATATATCCAGACACCAAAATATGGCATCTGGTTACTACTATAGAAAAGTAACAAACTAAGAAAAGGCTATAGAATTCCATCATGCCAAAGCTTCATCTGCAAGATCACTTCCTTGGCCCCAGCCTCCTCACCTTCTTAACACAATTTACCAATAGGGCACCACCGTATATACAAAGCATGCAGTACCATTTCAATCTTCTAGCACTAAACAATTCTTGGTTGGATCACATACAAGATAAAGTTGGTGTACAAAATGCTACAGAAACCAACAGCTTTTAAAATAAGATTGAGCATCCATATAGCAACTCCAAATCTACCAGACAATAACATATTAAAAAACTTTTAGGATAATTATCTTGAACTAGTCAGTTGTTAGCTTTGGAAAATGATGTACTACTACTGTTCTCGAGTAGCTGATGACTTGTGATGGGTTATGTATTAGTTTTCCTGTCACAACTTACATCACTGGGTTCCAGATTGCGTTCTATACCCAATACATTCACCCATTCACAGAAAAATAATGAAAAAGAAGAACCAAGTAATATGCTAAGCATCGATGTTTGCTCAAATGTGTAACAGGCTATCAACAACAGGCTTTTGATGATACAGGATAGCCTTGAATATGATGAGCTTATAGGTTTGAGGTGGGAATTAAGGTAAAGGTTTAACTTGTGCAGAATCAAGATTGATTGTCAACGTGTTCTAATTTGGTTTGTGAAAAATACTCGAGGAACTATCTAAAACTTGGGAAGAAGAGAAACACTAGAAGAGTTAGAGAAAGAAGAAAATCTGATGTGCCACACCTTCAACAATAACTCAATTTATTTCCTAGCTCAAACCTTGTGAAAATACGACATTCCATCTCCATTTATCGAGATTAGAGTTCCTACTAGCACTAGGATACTAAATACAACTACTGAGTTGACTAGGAAGGGAGCTAAATAAGATTATTTGGTAAGGACTACGACACCAAATGGTAATCCCAGGTCCTTCTACCAAATATCAAATACCAAAGTACACCGGTTTTGCAAGAATAAGCAGGAATAGTTATCCTCCCCTGCTTACAAAAATCACCCATGATTCAAAACTTTAAACCCCAAACAAAGAAATCTACCTTGGGCACTTATTCTTTGATGAAACAGACTCTTTGCTCAATGAAGAAACATCTAGTTTATCCTTGAATACCATAGCTAATCCATTATGAAACCGTGAAAAAGTAAGAGAAAAAGTAACGACATGATTCTTTACTAGGAATGGCATCTGTTGTGAGTAAAATTTTGTATGAATGAGATTCGAGGTTTTTTTATTGTTGTTATTTTGTGTTTGTGTGTTTGATACAAACAGAGCAACAGAAGATCCTCTTCTCTTGCAAAAGAAGGCCAAATATACGACATTGTACGGATTACCAGGGCCTGGATCATATACAGCATATACAATCACACATAAGAAAAATATAAATTTTAATACTGTCAAGACTCAAAACAATTGCATTACTGGGGTTTCCACAAGATGGGTAGAGTCAAATTTCCACAAAGAAATACTTCTCAACAGACATGTAAGCACTGAACAGCATAAATTACAACATATAATGAACTTAATTCATTTATAAAAGTGAAGAAATGGAACCTAATGTAACCATTCATTGCCTTAAAATGCAAACAGCAAACACCCTAGAAAAAGGTCTAGAGTAAACCCATGCTTTGACTTGCAAACAGAAGAAGAGAACAAAGAAATCAAAGAAGCAAAGGCGTGCTTATAGTTTCTTTTGCAGCATGCAACGACTTTCACCACATTCCTTTTTGTGCTGAAAGTATATGTCATTTACTAATATTAAATGACTCAAAAAAGAAAAGTAGATGAAAAATGGCATGGTTAAGACAAACTAAATGAAATCAACTCAAAAGTTCCAAGTACCTATCGAATGAAAATCAATAGATTCAGCTACTGAGCGCCTCTGAGACTCGGGAACAGCAATTGCTTCTTCAAACTTAAGCTTCATTACTGCCTTCTCACATTCCTTTAATTTCTTTGAAGCATCAGGATCATTTGGGCAGAGTTTTTTCACCTAGTTATAGCACATGGAAATTCAAGTAGTGTACATTAGCATATCATAGAAATAAGTGTTCGTCCAATGAGGCAAATAATCTAGCAGGGGGGGGGGTAGAATGTTCAAACACGACCCAAGCAAAGCAAACAACACACTTGTTGGAAGTCCTTTAGAGCATCTCTGATTTTGCCCATGGCAAGATAAGCAGCGCCTCGCCTGTAATATCCCTGAAATTCAGATAACTATCAGAACAGAAGCAGATATTTTGAAAATGGATATCAAAAGAGACAGAAACAAAACTCAAGACAAATGTGCTTTGCCTTTGAGTATTTAGGATCAATTTCAATGGCTTTCGAAGCATCCTGTATCGCACTGCCATATTCCTCAAGTTTAGAGTGGGCGAATGCACGATTAGCCCAGTAAACGGCATTTTCGCCATTTAGTTCGATAGCTTGTGAGTACAGATCAATTGCATGTCCATATTTGTGGGCTGCAACCAAACGACACTGACTTAGATTAAAAGAATAATAATACAAAATGCGAACGAAAAGAAACAGGAGAAAAGAGAGTAGAGGTACCTTTAAATGCTTCATTGGCCAAGACTTTGATTTCTTCAGCTCGTGAAACGTTCGAATTTTCAGTTTCCATATTTGGCATAACCAGCCGTTTTGTTTGGTAAAATAAAGTTTTTATTACCAAGCAATAGCTTTCATAAATGCTTTAGCGCCCTCCTGTTTAATGTTCTGTGTCTGTACAGAATCAGAAGAACATCAAGCACACAAGTGATTATTTATAACAAACGAAAAAAAAGATAGAGAGAGAGAGAGAGAGTTGTCTTAAAATTATTTTCTCGGCAACCATACATGAGTGACCAGGAAAAGAAGACAGTTATAGCAGATATGGATGGGTACCTGGTGGAAGTCTCAGTCTATTGTATCAGCTCAGTGACTGGGGAGAGAAGGAGAAAACCCTAGCGCAACTGTCCAGCGACCTTTTATGGGTTGATCAGTTAATGTTATGTTTTGTCCCTGCACTCTCATTTATTATGAAATATACCCCTTTCAGATTTGTTGTTTTAGATTATGCACTTGTCTTCGGCTATTGGTATAGTTGAGGTTTTGTCCTCTTGTCCGGTTTCATTGCATAAAAAAACATTATACACAAAAATTAAATTTTAAAAAAAATTAAGATATTTTTAAGATATATAAAACAAAGATATCGTATTCTAGTCATACCTTTTTCACCCGTCCAAGAAAAGAAAATACTTGAATTAATTAAAATTAACTTTTTAAGTTAATTTTCTTGAGTTGTAAATACAATGTTTATATTTATCTCATGTATTCTGAGTATAAATTTACATAAAAAACCAAAGATATAGAATTTTTATACAAGTAAAGTCAGTCGTTAAATATAATTTAATGAATTATTTCCTTTATTGAATTAAACATTTGTATTTTTCAATAAAAAACAATGATAATCTAAGAAATATTTTTGAATTTTTAATATATAGGGTGTCATGGTTGTGCAAGTTTTGCTTTGCATGAGACATCCTAGTTTCAATAATTTATAAATTGCTCTCTTAGCTATTTAAACTACCATGATAAGATAAAGTATATTCGAGTAAAAAAATATCAAATCAATCACAGAATTTTTTTTTATAATTATTAGAATGATGATTTTTCGTCTGTATTATCACTAAAATTGTTCAAAGTTGCTAAATCATCAAATTCAACTAGTTAAAAATGAGTTTATATCATGACATTTATTAAACATGTTCAAATATAAATTATTAACATGTGTTAATCTGTAAGAGATTTAAATTTTGTTTTGTTTTAATCTTTTCAATTTCTTTCAAAATTTGATAATACATTTTTAATGGGATAGTTGGAGATAAAATATAAATATAATATAATATGCAAATATATATATAAAAATTCAGCAAAGATGATGACTGAGATTTGATGAAAAAACTTTTAATGTTTCTCAAATAAATAGTTTATGGATTATGAGAGAATTAGAGTATGTTTGACTTTGTGGTTGTTGTTGTGGTTGACGTTGAAAAAATAATTTATGAAAAACAATTTTTAGTTGCGGTTCATAACTAAAATTTAAGTGTATGGTTAAAATTGTAATTGAGTTTGAGTTTAATGAAAAACAATTTCATACGTTTGGTTACCATGTTTTTCATATTATTGTCAATTTATGAAATTAATTAAGGTTGTCATAAATTAAATACGCTTTCATGAAATATCAACTTTGTGGTGATCCAAATTGTAGCAAAAAAAGTTATGGATTATTGTTGTCATTTAATATTTATTTTTTTAAAAAAAAATATTATCAAGTTATTTATATTTTGTTGAGATTATTGGAGTTAAATATTTATTTATTTATTGATGCAAAACAGATCATTCAATCATTTTAATCGACAATTATGTCTACTCATCTAAAATGATTTTGTTGAAATTTCATAGCACCTGAAATTTGAAGTCATGGTCAAGGGACCAATATCCCTTTCCACACACATGGATTAACTATGAAAAAGGACAAAATATCCCCATTGAAATTCATTCATGGTGGAGAGAGGGAGAAGACTGGATTGGTGGTGGTTTTTTTGTGAGTGAGGTGAGGTGAAGGAGAAGGCTGGATTGGTGGTGGGATTTGGACTGACGCTCAAGGTCTCTGAGGGAGGTGAGGTGAGGGAGAGAGTGTAATTATTTTACGCCGCAACTGCAAAAGTATTTATCAACTACTTTTGCTACTGCAGTCAGACCATTATTTTTTGGTGTAAGATCCATAATAAAAAATTGGAGTTCCGTTTGATAAATAGTTATATTTGGCTTTGCGGTTCAATGCAACCACAGGATGAACCGCAAAGCCAAACACCATCTTAGTAGATTTTCCTAAGGAAGAAAAATACCTTTTCATTTTTGCAAGTATATTTTTTAACTTTAATTTATTGATTCTTAAACTTTGATATGTTTCATAGAGTTTAGAGAGGAAATTGAAATCTACACATATGTTACTGAAAATGTACGAAGGAGAGAATTGAAAAGGAAATGAAAGTTGAGGGGTCTAAATAGTACAAACCAAACATTCGGGGGAAATTTAGACACCGCCATAAGCCTGGGGATGTGGAGGCAAATTTAATTCTACCAAAAGACGAGGAAGAGTAAAGGAGAAACGAAGTGCAGAGCAAGACTACTGGATGATTCAAAGTACAGCACCACGCACCTGATCTCTGCTATAAAGCTGGATCTGAAAATTGCAATTCAGATCCTTTCTCAGCTGTTTGAAATTTATTCAATTCAATCTTTTTGTCAACACAATATAAAGAGAGAATCGAAAAAGTAAATGGCAGCCGTTGAAGTTCATCAGTTCGCTCAGTGCATCACCTGCCACGCTTGGAGCGCGGATCGCTCTAGTAAGTAATTGATTTCTATTTTTCTTAACTCTGTTTGATTGCTATGAAAATCCAGGAAAAATTAAATAATCATAAGAAGTTCCTTTTGTAACTTTTCTCTCTCTTAATTTTCTTGCAGTGATTGCATTTTGTCCAAACAATAACGAAGTTCACATATATAGATTGTCCCAAGAGAAGTGGGAGAAGGTCCATGTTCTACAAAAGGTTCGTTTTTTTTTCCCATTGGAAACAATGAAATTATATTGTTTTAGCTAAATTTGTTTTCGTAACTTGCAGCATGACCAGATTGTTTGTGGGATAGATTGGAGTGCGAGATCAAACAGAATTGTTACTGCATCTCATGATCGAAATTCGTGAGTGTCTCATTTTAGCATCACTGTTTTTTTTCTTTTGCCTGTAATGATTTCATATCTCTTGCCCTGCTGACTGTGTGCCGTTTTTCTTTCAAGATATGTCTGGAACCAAGAAGGGTCAGAATGGGTACCAACCCTTGTTATACTTAGGCTAAACCGTGCTGCACTTTGTGTGCAATGGAGCCCAAAAGGTACGGAAGCACCATGTTTTTCCAGTTATGGTTTTTAGATTTTACTCCTTGTTGTCTGACGTAAATGGCTTATCTTTTTATTGGCACCATTCGTTGCATATTTACCCTCCCTGTATGTGTTAGTAAGCCATTGTGGCCTCTTCATGTTGATTGATCCCTCTTCTTCTTTATGTGGTTTACCTTATGTTGTTGTTATTGTTGTTACGGTATACGTGGTTCCTTTTCCTCCGTGCCAAATCTTGAGTTTTTGATTTTTTTGGAACTTTTCACTAAAAACCAAGCATTTTGAGAAACCCATAACATTTTTCAGAAGGGATGGTGATCGAGAGTTTACTTCTAACAAGAGGATACTATGATATGAACTTCTAGGGCTTGAATGGTTGATGTTTCTGGCCTTAGCATGCTAACTGATCGAGCATCTCTATTATATGTTGATAATTTTTTCTCCATGAAGCTTCAAGTGAGGTTGGTTAGTTCTTCAGCAATCAAGAGGTCCTTTTGGTCTAAATTAAATAATAGTTCCTGAATTGTCTAGTTCCTTTTATCTACAATATATTTCAATATTTGATTTGCTTTAATTTATTAGTATTTCATATACTGAAGTTCAGATAGTCATAATAGTACTTGAAATTGAGCTGAAAGGGAATTGATGTGGTTGTTTCCCCCCTAAAGACATTTTTCTGGACTTAACAACTAAGGCTGAAGTCCCCATTTGTCTCTGATTTTACAAGACACCTTGCAGTTATTCTCTTTTCCCGTGTCCTCTTCTGTAGAAAATGCCACATCATTGTCAATCCATAGCCACAATAAGAATACTGAATAAAGGCAACTGATGGAGGGGTATGCTAGACGGACTAGTTCGGATAAAGAGAAAGCTCCTTTTCACCCATTTTGACACTTAGAAATCCACTCCAGTACAGGACCCCCAAACCCATGAATTACAAATTACCTGCAATATATTTATGTAAATCTTAAACTACTCGATATTATGTATTAACATGCACAAATGTATTTATTTGCTGCCTTTTCACATATATTTTGTATGTGTATATATATGTGAAAAAGAACTTTATTGAACTGGTTAGAATATTGGATGAAAAACCTATTGGGCTGAGTATTCACCAAAAATAAAAATTGTGATTCACCTGCTCTCTCTCTCTTCTTGCTTTTATTTGATTAAGAAAAGCTACCGATATCATGTTTACTTCATTATGTTATCTAAGTATTATGGCCTTGCCATACTTTAGATGTAAAACCATTTTGGAAGGATGCATGGCTCATGACTACATGTATTTGTATGGATAATTGCTCATGCCTAGGCTTTAGGAGTTGTACTTGGCATGTTTGCTTTTCATTTGACTGATACTAGCTCCCATATCCATAAAAAAAGTGTGCCTTGTTGGAATTGATGATTTTTGTTGTCTGGCTGTTTCTGTTTTCAATCTTGATTTTTTAATTATTGTTGAACCATTTTACTTCCAGAGAACAAGTTCGCTGTTGGAAGTGGGGCTAAAACTGTCTGTATATGCTACTACGAGCAAGACAACAACTGGTACTTGCCCCATAATTGAGAGCTTTTTTAGCACTTAGTTCACATGCTCCATCTATGCTTATTCTTGATATTGGTTTGAAATCTGCTGAACCAGGAAGTATTTTATATTAATATGCATTTCTGTTTAGTCTAGATCGGAGCTTAGACTTATTAATTGACGCAACCTTGACCATGCTAATTGCTTATGCTTGCAATTAATATGTCAGCAACATTTCGGCTTGGCTGCACTCTCAACACCTTACTGTTTTTAAGCCTAAGATGCGAAGCAACCAAAGAGAAACAAGTTTCTGAATTTAGCTTTTTTTATTTTTAATTCATGCATATCTTAGAGTTTTTTTAGGACTTTGTTTCTCTCATGAATTCTATTAGTTATGGCTAGCAAAATGACCTAGGCAGGGACCACACTATTGGCTCGAGTGTGTTGGTCATATTAGAGGCTTTCATACTAAGATAAAATCTTGTGGAGGAAAAAAAGATAAATAAAAGGCCAGAATTTCCTTACCATGTTCAAATTTTTCATGGGATCATGCCTTATCATATTTATATCTATTGACCTCAATCAGGGAAAGTGTATGTGTGTAGTCTGACTTCAACGACCCTGTTTGGATCGTCGATCAAACTCTAGACTTGCTCTCCTATGCAATTGCTTTAATGTTGATTACTGCATGCAATTTTCTCTGTTCTTATTTTGATCTGTGTTTCCCCTTTAACAGGTGGGTCAGTAAACTTATCAGGAAAAGACATGATTCCTCGGTGACAAGTGTTGCTTGGCATCCAAATAATGTATGTGTTTCTATCCTGTGGTTATTTTTTCAATATTTTAGAGAAGTTGTGTGCATTTAATGGATTTTTCAATCTCATTGAGAGGATGAGTGGAACCCTTCTTAATTGGAGGATACTATAACATGTACACTAATATAATTAAATCGATAGTGAGATTTTTTCACACAGTATGTTTGAGAAACTTAGAGGGGAGGTCTGGAAGAGGAATTCAGTAAAGGGAAGCGAAGACAAAATGATTTTCTTCTATTTGTTTGGATTATTAAGGAAGGGAAGCAAGGCGAACAATTTTTTTTGTAGTTATATTTTTTCTTTCATACCCCTTTCGTCTACCATCATCATACCAAGGAAAAGAAAGAATTAAAATAGCTATATTAAATTTTCTTGGTGACTTGTCTCTTTTCATGTTACTTGTCCAGGTATCTGACACGTGTCATTCTTATTGGAGGACAAAAGCATTAAATGACTTAACTGATCAGTAGAAGGATAAAATTCATAACATTTTAGCACAGGATGAAATCCTTAAAAACTAAAGTGTACAGGGACAAATTGTGCTATTAAACTATGCTACATCTCTTTGTCATCCTAACTATGTATCTGTTAGTTGCTGAATTTTTATTATTTCTGATACATTAGTTGCCTAATAGATACTTTTTAATTACATTCCCATAAAGTAATGCATTGTGTTTGATATGTTTATAATATATGCTTTTATTAAATATATAACAGATTCTTCTTGCGACGACATCTACAGATGGAAAATGTCGAGTGTTTTCCACCTTTATTAAAGGTGTTGATACAAGGTATGCTTAACTTAGATAGCACCTTAGCAAGCACTCATTTCCGGAAACTATTCCCCTTTACGGATCTAAGCCCTTCATTATCTGTGTTTCCTGTATGCCACTGATCTAGGGACTCCAAAGCAGGCTCTGTCTCAGATTCAAAATTTGGAGAGGTTTGATTTCTTGTTATAATATTATTGATGTGGAATTTTGGTTTTCAATACATCTTTTGGGAAATTTGTGAGCAATAGTTTTGAAGTAGCATATCTTTTTCTTTGAACTTTGGATAAAAGTGTTTCTTTTGGGTCTTACATCTTTTACTGCCAAAGCAAGACAACCCTTAATTTTAAAAGCAGGTTTTTCTTATATCATCACACGAGGGCTAAATGATTTTGACTTATGATGAGCTAGTTTTCTAAATAGTGTAAAAAAAATTAATTGAGGAATCTAATCACAATATTTGTAAGATAGAAAATAAATTCATGAATCATATTCTCCTTGCAACGCATCTTATGGGGACAATTTTTGTAAAGGCTAGGAATATATCATGGGCCTCAGTTTATGATGGTTTGGGAACTAGAGGCTTGTTTCTCATCCCAAATTCATTTTAAGAGCTTTAATCCATTTTCATTTTCTGATGAAACAGCAAATTGTTCAGCTTGATCTATCGTTTTCCTGGGCATTTGGTGTGAAGTGGTCGCCTAGTGGCAATACCTTGGCTTACGTAGGTCAGAAATTCACTTCATCTTCAAAAATTAAATTTATAGCATGGCATGCATTCCATGACATCTGGGTTATTATTTTTACATTCTATACATTGGATGGATTTATCTCTTATTTGGAACAAGGTCTTGATCAAAACAACAAATTAACAATGCATTTGTATTTGGCTCTGAAACCCACCATTACCTGAAATCAAGACATTGCTTTCACTCAATCAATACATTTAAGGGTGATCATTTGTTGGAAACTGTTGAAGTTGGTTATTCTTTATGTATCTGCCATTTGTATTGTTACAGGACATAATTCGATGATTTATTTTGTTGATGATGTTGGTCCATCTCCATTGGCCCAAAATGTCGCATTTCGTGATTTACCTCTCCGTGATGTGGGTCAGCATCCACTCTGGTTATATACACGCAATTCAAGTTATTTTCTGCATAATACTTGTGATTTTAGTCACCTGAAAATTGTGGATCAATGTGCCGCTTATTTTCAGGTCTTATTTGTTTCCGAGAAAATGGTCATAGGAGTGGGATTTGACTGCAACCCTATGGTTTTTGCAGCAGATGAAAGAGGAATATGGTAAGTATTTAACGAGAAAAACAAGTGCAAGTCAATCCGTGGTTGTCTTGGTGGGCTTAGATTTGTAGCCATTATTCATTACTCATTAGAGATGTCAGGCAGCCTCAAGTAAACATTATTTTTATTATTGTTGATTTATCTATCTCCCACAGAAATTAATGATTTCTTTGGTTAACAGGAGCTTTATCAGGTTCCTTGGTGAAAGAAAATCAACACTGTCAGGTTCAAGATATGGTTCACAGGTACAAACATGGCTAAAAAAATTGACAATTTTGTTGCTGTTTTGTAATATCTCAGTTTTATTGGCTTACACCAGATTTTCCCATTTTACAACTGGAGTGAGTTTTGATAGATTACCATATGGTTTCAAGGCATGTGCATGACTTCAATTTATGCCACTTCTGAAGTTATTAAATACTTGAGTTTGAGTTGTTCATAAACACATTAGCCACTGCTTTTTTGCAAACTAGCAAGATGCAAAAATGGATTGCTCAGAGATGTGTCTCAAGGCAGTCAGCCTGATGAAGTGAAAATTCATAAGCCCAATTTTTTAGGATCTGGAGTTTTTTTTATTTATTTCTGTCCTGGCCATTTCGGGCCATATTGCAAACTTTTTAGTCCTCCTGACAACTGGCTTTTATATACTATATATATGTCTTAAGCTTATTTGTACAGTTACTTGGTAGAAGCAGGTGTTACATTAGATCACTTAAGTGGAAGTACATTTATAGAATATCAGGTGCTGTTTTGTTTTCTTTTTTTGTAATTGTCTTCAGGCTTCACACATGGTCAATAGAACTTTTTCTAACAGTAGACTGGCTTTTCCACTCTCTTTGGCAGTTTTCTGAAGCATTTGGAAAACTTTATGGCCAATCAAAGCTTGGAGTAAACAATGATGGCATTGAAGCTTCAAGGTCACGTGGAGGTGTTCACGAGAATTACATAAAGTATGTTATTACCTCTCAACTATACTATTAAGGTTCTTACAACCATTTGTTAGTTTAATTGTTCCCCTGTCTTTTAAATTTCCTGATGTGGTCTCCCAAATCCACTTCAACTGTTGCTTCTCCACTCCATCTGCATATGCATGATATACGACTGCTATGTGGAGTGCAAAAGCAAACGTTGAGGTGGGCTTTTGTTGACCTCTGATCATCTCTGAATTATGTGGAGCAGTACTTAACTGTGTGTTCTGGAACTGTAGTTGTATTGTGTCTCTTACAGAATCAGCGAGCTCTAGAAAAATGCGCTTCAGCACTTCCGGTAAGTGATATATGCAATTTGTTGTTCGGATCTCATTTAATTAGATCATATATACATAAAAAGTGTTGTTGTTTTATCCCAATTCTTCGGCTTGTCTCCCATCTGTGCATTTTTTTTCACTATGCAGGATTGGATGGTAAAGTAGTTGTTTGGGATTTGGAGAACCAGGAAGATCTATCTGGATATCTGTAAGCAGTTTCTGATCTGGAACAGGACGATGCTCAATCTGGTACAAAGTAGTTGGGTGGTCTCTAATAGAAAGTCTTGAACAATGGTTTTTCTCTAGAACACTTGCCATATGTATTTGTAAGAAAACTTTTGCCAGTTGTATTTCATCACCGGTTGAAAAGCAAGTAATATTTCCTTATTAAAAAATAATCATTCTCCCAGCTAGATGAAAAATGAAAATGTGAAACTTTAGATCTTTAGCAGGATTTGCCATTCATAGTACATAGGTGGCAAGTAAATGGTTATGGATTTTTGGTAGGGCACTGGTTTTTATTCTATAGAACAATCATTTAAAGCATTCCAATTCATAGCACGCATCAAATTATAGCAAAGAAAATTATGCTAAAAAGATATGTATACAACCAACTATATTTTGTCATACATAAGTAATTAAGTTAAATATTACAATTTTAAAACATAAAGGTATATTACAGCAAAATATTAATTATTCCAATCACATGAAAATATTTAATAAAATCATCTATTCAGCATCTACTTTCCGGTATGAGATGTGCCTAAATATAATCACATCAAGCATAGTTTAAAAGAAATGCACATTTCCATAAATAATTGATTAAGGATTAATTATTCATGTGCGTTAAAGTAATTTCTGTCATTAAATAAAACATCTTATACCTTAGTAATTTAATGATTTCATAGATTCTTAGCATGATACTCTAGATATAAATATACCGAAAACATCACTATCAAACCCACATTCTTAACTTGCAATAGGGATTTAATAAAAAAAAATCTACAAATGGGGTATCTGAACCAAACGAATCAGCCATGGATTAAGCTGCTTAGTTAATATTAATTTGCATTATTCTAATTTGAGCATAATTAGAGCCATTACAGGAAGAAGAACATGGCTCCTCGATCATGATAAGCTAATAACTCCTCTCGCTGGTCCATCGGTAATGCTGAAATATCAGCCATACATGTCTGCTGATTATAACTATGAACTTGACTTTCCTTCTTGGCGATGATCGGTCTGGAAAACTTTTTGCTTAAATCAAACGAATGAGCATTTCGATTCTTCAACCGAGGTCTCCATGCTACTTTCATGGCGATCGTGTTCTTGATATTCAACGTCGATAAACGGGGCTTTTTGGATGATTTGTGGCGAACTGCTTTCAGGTGGCGGGAGGAGATGCAGGCCATGACCTTTTCCATAATTACCAGTGAGTTCTTGAACGAGTGTCTTGAATTTTGACGTATCGGCGATGTAAACATCGGGACGTAGAGCTTCGATCGAGTTGCTGAACTGTTGGCTTCTCATCCTTGGATGGCGATGATCGAGCAGGGATCAGTCTCTTTCTGATAAAACAGTTGGTGTTTTGTTTTTTCAATATATAAATATATCAAGAAACTCCTCGTAAAATTTCATCTCAATCTAATGGTCGGATTAATAGATATAATTGATATTGTAAAATTATTTATTATTTTAAAAAATATTATTTGATCGAAATGAAACTAGCTGAATAAAACCAGAACATTCCACCGAAATTCAGACTAAATTTCCAGAACGAGCTGAAATTTAGATAAAAATTAAAATAGATTATCGATGGGATGAGATGATAAGGACACGCATTTAACTATTAAGGATGCGTTAGAGTGCCGTTGAATTTCTTCTGTAGTTTTAAAATGATTTTTATTTTATTTTTTATAGTTATTTTTCATATCATCACATCAAAATAATTTAACAATATTATAAAAAGTTATTTTATTTTTTAAATACAGTAAAAGTAATTTAAAGAATACAAAGTTGGTTAGAGACAGTAATCATGATGTCGAAGGATGATTATATATATATATATATGCGCGTTGTAGATTTATTTTATTGATTTGATTTAGTCACTGTGTTTAATAGCTGATTATTTTTATATTTTAAAAAAGTAAATTTATCTATTTTAAATTGTTTTTTATATACAAAAAAAAAGCAGATACAGCCAAATTAAATTATTGTATTTGACAAAAAAATAATTGAACCATTGCGCGTGAAATTAATCCTTCAATAACTAGTCTCATGGCCTCCTCCTTTTTGCCTTATGGATGCGACCTTCCCTGACCTTCTAGGACATGGTCCACGCATGAAATTTATAGGGTGTTTAAAATAGTCATAGAAAATGTTTTTTAAAAAATGTTTCTAGAGAAGCTACATGCATGCACAGTGATCTGTCAACTCCAAAATCTAGTCATATTTCCTCTCAAATTAGGGTTGCTATTTACCCAATTAAACCCAAACAAGATTTGACCGGGTAGATCCCAGATTTTTTTATTTTATTTTTTTTTGTTTAAAACAACATCAATTCAGTTTTTTTATTATTACTTTTCTTTTAAACAATATCATTTTATAATAATACTTTGATATTGATCTAGCCACTAGAAATAAATTATACCTGGGGCTTGTTTGAGATGGGACGGTTGCGGTTGCTGTTGTTTTTTAAAGTGCTTTTCATTTAGAAAATATATCAAAATAATATATTTTTTTTATTTTTTTTAAAAATCATTTTTGATATCAGCACATCAAAATAATTTAAAAACATAAAAAAGAATCATTTAAAATAAAATAAAAAACAAATTTTAAAGAAACAACGATACAGCTCACCCTCTCAAATAACTTCTTAAATTGTCACCACGCCATACACTTTTGGGATAATGATGGGGCCAAATCATGAGCCAGTTACGTATAAAAGAGTAGAACATTCAGTAAAATTTGCGTCATAAAGTAATTATATATATACATATAAGCTTGTTGTAAATATATAAGCAATTTAATTATGCTTTCTTGCTCTTGAATTCCCCAGCTCCCATGGAGTCCTTTGCTTATTGCACCAGCTGATACTCACATTTTTGGAACAGTTACTTGTAAAAAGCCGTCGCTGCGCCATGAAAACACATTGAAGTCAGTATTATACAAGTTAATTAATGCGTGATAAAACATTACAAATGAACCATCGATTCTAAATTTACAGGTTTCAAATCCTTTCTTCTCCAGCTGCGTGAGGATTGAACTTTACTTTTTCATCAGCTTGAAAAACGAACGGATACCGAAATTGTATCTTGAGAAACAAGCAATTTCTACCGATCAAATGCCAATAAACTATATCATCTAAAAATTTAAGCTATTAGATGATATCCAGAATATAATTTATATTATTCTCTGACACACTTTATCAAGTTGAAAGCTTTTTAGGGTTGAAACTTGCACAAATCCATTTTTATCAAATAGAATGGGGTAGTGAGATTTGAACCCGTGACTGTTGGGTCAACAAGACTGTGATACCGTGTCAAGTAACAATCTCACTTTAAAACTTAAACTATTAGGTGAGACTATAAAATATAATTTATATTATTGTTTAATAACAAATTCATTGAGAAACACTGACAAAACAAATTACTGTGTGATGTCTCAATAATCATGCAATGAAATGAGTTGAGCCATAACTTACAGAAACTCAGCTGAGACAGAGTCCTTGTTCCCGTCGACGGGAAGACGCCACACAATCTCGTATGGCCCTTCTAAAATATCCCTCTTGTGATATCTTAAGATGGAGGAGCAGCCCTCAGGTGCCCTTTTCCAGCTCTGATTGGAGCGTTTACCCGTTACTTTCAGGCTGCAAGAGAAAAATACAAGAAGATTTCACCAGGTCAAGTAGTGGATACCGATTTCACAGCAGCTTGCCTTGCAAGGGGATTTAATGGATAAAGGCAGGATGAGATGAGATTTAGGAATGCAAATCAAATCCCATTACTTACTTTTGGCCATGAATCTCCACTCTAATTTCATTGACGTTAACACCTGGAATCTCTATTGTCAGGACATAATTAACTCCAGATTCTACAACATCCATCTTTGGTGACCACTCAATTCCTGCAGGATATGTGTTTGTGTGTGTGTGATGAGAATCCATGCTACGAGATAATATTTAACATCAAGATTCCGAAGAACTATATCGTGTAGATGTAATATGGATGCTTGAAATGGAACCACTGACCATTAGATTCAGGAGAATATGTTGTCTTCTGAAACTGACACTGCCCTTTTCTGCTGTTTATTATGCTTCTATTTGGCCTGGCAAACTTGGGAAGGGCAGACATAGTTGATTTGCAATATTTAGCAGGAGTTAGGGTCGGTTCAACCTTCGGCAAGTTCGGATTTATCTTGGCAGGTCTGGAAAACAATGGCGTTTCATCTCTTACAAGTTCAGCATTACAAGACCATTCTGTTTCAGAAGAAGCAGAGGATCGGAGACCCTTTTCGGAGCTACCCTGCTGGCATGGACAGTTAAATTTGTGAGCGTGCTAGCTGCAGAAAATCACCAATTTGAGCAGCAGCTTATTGGGAAAACCTAGTTCATCATCAAACAGAGAAAAGAAACAGAAAAGGAATGGATTAAACTTATCACCTGTTGAATTGAAACTGCCTGTCTCATGAAACAAGCTTGAGAAGCCGACCCCTGACGGGCAAAATACATTCTATTATCGTACCTCCGGATGACAGAATTCAAGCTGCCACTGCAGTTCTGATCAGACAAGAAAACAGAAAACAGAAAGAATCATATTAAATGGCTGGAGATGGAATCAGTATAGTAAAACTACAAATGCTTCAAATAGTTTTGTTTGCTTAGATTGATCACCAGAGGGAGGAGGCGAGCAGGGGAGGATATATCATCAGCAATGGTGGGGGCAAAATGGGCAACAATCATGTTCATTCTTCGTCTCACAGATTCACTATCCATCTCTCAATTTCTTGTTTAGAAGACACAATCTGTGAACTCTGGTATAGGAGCGTAGATTTTTTTAATTTCTCTCGGATGATTATATATAGTGGGAACAAAATATCCTGACAAGCTGTTGGTAAATCTGTTCGCCACAGGGTTTAAGTGGCCGTCAAATATCCATCTGTTTCTCCTTGAGGCCATTCATAGTTTGAGATCTTGGTAATTGTTAAAGCGGTCCCTCATCAAAAACATTTCTCAATCCAGCCCCTGTACTTCAGGTCAGCTTGCATCCATACAATGTTACATTGTCAATTCTGTTTCGGTTGGTGCTTTGTTTTTTCAAATAAAACGGAATGTTTCGGTTTCAGAGTGTTTTGGCGTGCCGTTTCAAGATTGTACTATTTATGTATATAAATATCTAATTAAATATATTAATTCAAAATTTTTTTTAGCTCAAATCCAAAAATAAAATTATTTAGAATTGTTCAATTTAATCTAAAAAATGACAATAAAATGATTTTTATGAACAAAATTATAAACATGTATGATATTACGAGAATATCATCATCAATCTCGCAATATTATTACATTCTCTGATTGCTCTGAACTTTTAACATACTATATATAAATATGTTAAGAGACTCCTTGTAAAATTTTATTTTAATCTAACGGTAAAATTAAGAGATATAATTGATATTATAAAATTATTTATTATTTAAAAATAATATTATTTGACCAAAACAGAACGAAAACGAAATCGGACATGCACAGGTGATGACTGTCTCGAAGATGAATTACGTCTTTGATCTCTCAGGGATGATCCATTGTGATGGAGATTCATCTTGTCCAAGGAGAAACTGACGGAAAGAGAATCAGCAGAAGAGAAATATCTGTTTTTTTATAAATTATTATAATGTTCAATTAGGATTAATTAAATTGATTTTTGTACGTTTGGAAAGTTAAATTTGACTTTTGGTACATGAAGCACTCATCTGGGCCATCTATCTGATTAATCTGAGAAAACAATAGTGTTCCACTACTTACTTCATAATAAAGATATACAATAAAAAAAAAATAGTTAGAAATATTTCGTTGAGTAAATATTGATAATTACTTCTAAAACACACTTTTTTTAATATATAAATCTTTGCATTTAATAATACTTTTAAGTTTTGAAAATATAAGCTTCCACAATAATGTAATGTTATTTGACTCATTTATGTGTATTCTTGTAGAAGTAAATCCTAAAATTTGGAATCAATTTTTTTTTTTAGAAAAAAAAATAAGATTTTTTTTAATCATTAGAACAAACTCTTGATAGATTAAAAATAACATAAATTATATTTTTCACTTGTGTTACGCAACAAGTCAGGTCAGATTATTCTTGAGTATAAAAAAATTAGATGTTGTTAATATTTTTTAATGGAAAAAAAATAAATAAATCGTGTGAGTGTTAACTCAATGTAATCCAGTTGACTTTCTAAATTAAAATAAATTATGAAGCTCTACTCTCAATTAACATAGTGTTAAATGGCAAAATAGGAAAAAAAAATAAATTAAAAAAAACATAAAAAAAAACAACATGATTCAACTTTGGATTAACTAATTAAACATTATTCTCAAGTCATAAAGCTTAAATAATATAATAAAAAATAAACAAAATATTAAAGAAAAAAATAAAAGAAAAAAAAGTTAATAAAAAAAAACTTGAATCAACTAAGTTAACGTATAAAACTATAAAACATAGTTAACTCGTTAATCCACGTACGTGTCGTGAGAATTTGATAGATAAATCAATAAAAGAACAAATCAATAATAAATGATAAAATTACAATTAAAAAAAAACATAATTTGTATAAGTTATAATTTTTAAAGCACTTTGAAAATAGATTTTTTTATTAATATCTATAACAAATCTTAACTGATCTCTCATTTATCACTTAATTCACTAAAGAAAACAATTAAAGGAAAACCAAATCAACGAAAAGTCCCAACAAGCAAGGCCAAAAGATAGAAGCAGGTCATTTATGGTGGAGAACCACGAGGAGTTTGAGTAAGTCTTTCGAGAGGAAAATAAATAAACAATATAATTACTGTAGATTGGCTCTAAACATGTTGACTTGTCCCATAGAAAATGCAATGGCAAGGGGGGAGATGCTTTGACTGGTCCTCCCTCCTCCTGGTTGAAACTTTGAAAGTTGAAAAAGAAGATGGCGGCAGTCAAAGATCACTTCTTTCTTTCTTTTTGCACGAGATTTTCTTCTTGATTCCGAATGAGATGGCAACACAAAGTATGTAGTTGTTGTGTGTGTATATAAACATGAAATGGGCAGGCAAAATATACTTGAAAAATCTGGAGGAGATTACATACAATTAATCAATACTGGGTTTTCTTGTTATTGCCCTGCGTGCAAAAATCTTGATTTTTTTCTTCTTTCTTTTTTCCTCAAGTTTGAATTTTGAGGGATTCTGGTGTTAGAAAGGTCAAAATTTGCTGCTGCTTCTTTTTCTCCGCTTGCTTTGTCTCCAAGTTCCGCAACTTCATTGGTTGAAAAATAAAAACTCATATTCTTATCGGCAATTCCTTGCTAGTTTTCAATATTCACCTCTTCATTTTCCAGCCAGTAGCACCGCTCGACCGAATCACAACTCAAATTCTTGGACCCTGCAACACCCATCTCCAGATTTCTTAATCTCTTGAGTGTTTCCCGGGTTTAAACTTCTTTTTTGTCTAAATTTGTCGGGTTATCTAGGGTATAGCATAAGTTTCAGTAGAATCTGCTTGTCGATCTTGTGTGTCTTATATGGGATTTCTAGATGGTTCTTATTGATTGAATTTTGGGGATAAGTAAATAGAATAAGAAGAAAATAGTGATGATGGATGGTTCACAGAGTAACAGTTCAAATGCGCCACCGCCTTTTCTAACCAAAACTTATGACATGGTGGATGATCCCGTGACTAACTCGGTGGTGTCATGGGGCCACGGTGGTTGCAGTTTTGTGGTGTGGAATCCACCTGAATTTGCTCAGGATTTGCTTCCCAAGTACTTCAAGCACAATAACTTCTCCAGTTTTGTCAGGCAGCTTAATACTTATGTAAGTTAATTAGTCTACTGTTAATTTCTTCACTTTGGACATGATTTTATCTTATCGGTACAATTTAATGTCTCTAGAGTTGTTCTGTTTTCTTCTTTTTCATGGGTTTTGGAAATTTGCTATGTCGATGCTAATCAATAGTAATCTTTGATCTGGAAAAGCTTTTCTATTCTTTTGATCCCCTTTTCTCCGTTCTCTTATGCGTGCAAGCTGAATGATACCTCTTGTTCATTCCCATCAATACTTGTTGACATCTTCAGAATTTTATAAATCTAAATCATGTTTATTCAAATTTTCATTTCTGTTATGGAATAATTTGCGATGATGCAGTGGTTTAATTTACAATTCGAATCAGATGTAGCCTATGACAAAAACTCAGGAGTACACGAAAATAACTTTGGAGTGAGTCTTTGAGATATGTTTTCTTTGTCATTTAATTTCTCCTTTCCTTCAAGTTATTGTGCCTGGTTTGAAATAGTCATGCTAGCACACCATTCTGTGCTTAATCGAGTATGAGTATCCATTCGCTCTGCAAGTTGAACATTTTTACATGCTTCTGGTGAATTTTATTTCCTTACTGAACTCAAGCTTGCAATCTGTGGTTTCAGGGATTTAGGAAGATTGATCCTGATCAGTGGGAGTTTGGTAACGAAGAATTTATAAGAGGGCAGCGACATCTTCTAAAGAATATTCACCGGCGCAAGCCAGTTCATAGCCATTCCCTGCAGAATCATGGGATTATCTCTCCACTTTCTGAAACAGAAAAACAGGAATATGAGAAGGAAATTATCCGACTGAAACATGATAAGAACGAGCTTGAGTTGGAGCTACAGAGAAATGAGGTAGAGAAGCAGGGGTTTGATTTTCAAATCGTCTCACTGGGTGAGCGATTACAGAGTATGGAATGCAGACAGAAGCAGTTGATGTCCTTCTTGGCTCAGCTTATGCGTAAACCAGATCTCGCCTCTCTTCTCATGCACCAGTCGGAATATCATAACAAAAAGAGAAAGGCACTGAAACCTGATCACTCCCAGGGAAAATACAAAGAGGAAGAGAATGAGAATTCGTGTTATCCAATCGCAAACCTGGATGGATTTCCTGCTCCAACGCCGTATTCGGGGCCAATGGAGAAGTTGGATTCATCATTAAAATTCTTGGAAAATTTTCTCTATGCTATTGGTGAAAGTTTTAGTGAAGAAGTGTGCCATGTTGGTGTCAGATCACAACCTTCAATGGTCATTGTTAGAGAATTAAGTTCACCCTCAGCAGATGGCGAGCCTTGGTCTCCAAGATCATTTCCATCTTCACCGCATTCGAGGGACATTCCTTCATCACCTGAGCTTACTAGATGTATCAATAATGTTGTCAGACAAACAACTCCAAGTTATCCTGGTGATGATATGATGCCTGAATCTTCACAGTTACAGGCAAATTGGAAGCATTCCAGAGCTCCAGAATCTGAAGTCATAAAAGCACCAGCATTAGAGATTACAAGTCCAACTGTGGTGAATGGAGTTAATGATCTTTTCTGGCAACACTTCCTGACTGAGGCCCCTGCCCCCCATGACGGACAGGAACCCGACGGTCAAACACAAAGAAGGATTACAGATGACATAAGCGGCGGTGCCAAGCCGGACAGTCACGGGAGATCTTGGTGGAATACGAACTACATAGATAATCTTGCAATGCATACGGGACAGATTGCGGCAGCTGAAAGGTCTTGATTTTTTTTGTTGGTAGATTCCTTCGTCCCTTCACGTCTCATGTCTTACTGATTGTAAATTAACTAACAGAAGAGGTAAACTATTTTGGTTGTATATATCATAATGTCAGATGTTCCGATTTTTTATCCATCCCACATCAGTCTTGAATGATCTCAAGGTGCATTAAAACAGCTTAGAAGACATCAGCATGTTTTGAGCACAGATACAAGAAATTGCAAATATTCAATAACTGCATCAATCAGAAATAATGAATGAAGTGAAATGGAGTAAAGAAAATAGCGTTCCGAAAAAATCCGCATTCGATGTCTGTGATATCTCAGAAGTTGGATGGTATTCCTATATTTCCAGAAATTAATCCTAGCATCTGTGTTGAAGAGCAGTGTATGGTCTGAAAAGTATGGCTGTACGAAATCATGGGGAAAGAAGTTTAAGCCCTCTTCGACTTCTTTAAGCCCTCTACCTTCTTACCACCCTCTGCTGCCATTTTCCTGTCCTTCCTCTCCCTCTTCTTTAGAGCGGTCATGTGGGCCTTGAGAATAGTTGCACAAAAAGCTTGAAGGGTATAACCTGCAGTCCCAAATAAATAGCGTAATGGCAGAGAGCTTGCGATTTGCATAGCAGTTTTTGAATTCCGATCATGATGTGCACTCTTTGTAAGAGTCTGGGAACAACCAATGTTTTACACGCTTACCTGAGCCCACAAAATATGTTTTCCCGGTGGAGTTTCCTCACATACAAAAAAAAAGTATATCCTGCCCTTGTTATAGCATGCACTCCTTATAAAAGTTTATAACAATCAAGGTTTTACTCGTTCATTTGAGTTTATAAATTGCGCTTTCCAGAGGTGGAGTTTCCTCACATGAAAAAAAAAATATAACCTGCCCTGAATTCTGAAGTCCTTTTCTTCAGGACTGTTTAAAAAAATTAAAATATCACACCCACCTTCCTCCCTCTACTATATTTTCTCTACTATATTTTTACAGAAAGGCAAGATTTTACAAGCACCTTCCTCGCTATAGAATGTGAATGGCTTCCATAATAGTTTAGAAAGAACAGTCCTGTGCTAGAGCATGCTCTCTCCTATGGCCGTGCTGTTGAAGTATGTATGTAAGCGTTACTCGCCCCTGACCATGCATTCTGATGGGTATTTAACCTCACAATAATTGGGCAGCAAATTCCGGATTGAAGTCTGAAGAAGCAGTGGCAAGTGGTACTTTTGCATAGACAAACTTAATTTATCTTCAAACTACAGAATCTAAAATTGTTTTCAGTATATTTCACCATTGTCAATGGGATCATTCCAACTCTCAAGCCATAACTCATGACCGCAAATGACAAAATTGGTATAACACAATTTGCTGAAAGGATAATTCCAATCTATAGGATTGAAGACCAAAATTTTTGGATAAGTCGAAGCTAACCACGGGTATCCAGGCCGCTGGGCCTGACTAATCCCGGGGGTGCACAAGGCCTCGGCAAGCATGTTTCCCACAAGTGCACCACGGTTAAGTTAAGGGCTTCGCCCAAGTCCGATGGCCCCAAGGAATTGTTTGCACCTGAAGCGGATTCGAACATGAGACCTCATGGGGAGCACACCCACGAGCCTCAGGCCTCCACCGCCAGGCCAACCCCCTGGGGTCTGAAGACCAAAATTGTTAAAACACAAATTGCTTCTTCTTCCAATTCATCAAAAAAAAAAGTTTTTCCTACACGTTATAATTATTCCATAAAAACTGTTAAAAACCACCGGAACAATCAGGTGTTTTACTCGCTCATTTGAGTCTATAAAACTATAAAGATATTATGCACAACAATAAAGATTAGAAGTGTTCTTACTAAAAGAGAAGATCCATGTAAAAATCTATCTATCTATCTATATATATATATAGATAGATATATATCTTTTAATTGTTTTTATATCATGTTATCATTGTATGATATAGCTTTGATAGAATACAACAAAAAAATTACATATCTTTGTTTGACCGAATAAAACTAAGGTTGTCAATACCGTTCTGGTTTTTCTATTGGCATGAAACGTTTCGGTTTTGGAGCGTTTCGGCGTGCCGTTTCAGGGTTGTACTGTTCATATAATTAATTATATATATATATATATATGAAAAAAATTAAAATATTAATTTAACAAGCATAATTAAAATTCAAGATAAATTAGTTTTAAATTACACAATACAAAAAAATTTTTACAACAAAACTATGCTATTTTTAACTATAATAATTTACTTAGATTTTTTTTTCTTCCGCTGTCGAGTGGTGAAGGGACAAGATTATTTGATTGAGAATATTCCTCTTTTACATCTTTTTTTCAAGTTTCAACTCTCTGTTGAGTGGAGAAGGGACAAGATTATTTAATTGAGATATCCCTTGAGAATATTCTTCTTTTACATATCTCTCTTTCAAGTTTCAACTCTCTCCATTCTTCTCCTCCTCCCCCTTCAATCTTTGTGTCTTTTGTTTCTCTCATGCCAGCGATAGAGACAACGACAAAGACTGTAGTTGTTGAAGTTGGCAATGGCAACGACGAAAACCCATCAAACTAAAACATAAAATATTGATTGATTGAGAGAGAGGACCGAGGAAGAGAAGAGTTAGGGATTTGATTTGAGATTTTGATTTTTGAATGGAATTGATTTGGGAAAAGAGGGTGCTGGGGTGTTATTGTGGTAAGCCGTTAGGCTTAGCTTAATTCCTCTTTTTTTCATGGTCGAAACGGCACACCCGGTATGATTCCCGAGTGTTTAGACCGGTATTTGGCCAAAATTTCCAGTACGGACCAAAATTCAAATCGAGATAAAAATGATATTGTTTTGTCTCGGTTTTTTTACTGGTACAAAACATTTCAGCAATTTCGGCCGAAACGAGACGAGATTAACAAGCCTGAATAAAACAACAAATTTGTTTGCGTAAAATTACATACATTTGAATATTAAAGCTATCATCCTTGGCAAAGATTTTATTGGCTTGGTACATATCCATTAATGATTTTTACATCTACTATAATATATATTTGGTATGTGTTTTAAAAGTGATTTAAAAAAAAAAATCTTTTTTTTACTTATAAATTATTATTTTTTATGCTTTTAAATTATTTTAATATACAAATATAAAAAATTATTTTAATTTTAAACCAGAGCTCGGAAGCCGATCATTAAGCGTATAGAAGATCTAGTCACCTAGGACTGCCTGAAAGGAGTCAATTATTTTTCAAACTCCGTTTGGCTCTCCAAACTCCGTTTCAAACGCTCTCCCAAACGGGTGCAATACAGGCCTTCGCACCATTATACATGTATTTTGACATGGTTAAAATTGTTTTTAAAAATAATTTTTATTAAATATATTAAAATAATATTTTTTTTATTTTTAAAAAATTATTTTTAATATTAGCATATTAAAAACATATCAAAAAAAATAATTTAAAATAAAAAATTAAAAAAAATATTTTTCTTCAAAAATAATTTCAAAATACAATCTCAAACACCCCCGTAGTTTAATCTATTGTGTCGTGAACTCAATGACCGACAGGATGAAGACTTGTGATAAACGATGACCAGCAATTAAAGTAATAAAGACCTTTCTTCCAGACACGACATAACCACCCAGCATTTTTCAGGGTTGGATTTGACACACTGCATGCCTTCAGGATGCAAGTAGCAGCAGCTGAATTTCAACGTATACAAACAGGAAGTAAAATAAAAATATGAGTATAGAATTGTTTTAGAAAGTGTTTTTAAAAAATATATATATAAAAAATATTTTTAGTTTAAATTAAAAAAATATTAAAAAAAAATGGTGTTTTTAGATTATTTTCATGTGCTAATGTCAAAAATAATATTTAAAAAATAAAAAAAACATCATTTTGATGTAATTCTAAACAAGAAACATTTTAAAAAACAATCGCAACCACACCCCCAAACAGACATTAAAAGTGTTTTTGGTATTGATTTTGCTTTTGTGATTGAGATTTTAAAAAATCAATTTCATGAAAAACATTTTAGCGGCGGTCACTAGACTTTTATATTACTTTCAACTTGTAAAATTACTTTAAAGTGTGTGTGTATATATATATATAATATTAAAATGTAATTAATAATTCAAGTAAACTAGACATTTGTTTTTATTCTCCCATTAAACTACTAATTAACCCAAGGGGGTTGGCCTGGCGGTAGGAGGCCTGGGACGGGGGAGTGTGCTCCTTTCACGTCTCAGGTTCGAATCCCACCAAGTGCAAACAACTTCTTTGGGCCAGCAGACTTGGGCGAAACCCATGAATTAAATGGTTCCTCTGGCTTGCCGCGGTGCAGTTGGGCCATGGGATTAGTCAGGCCCTAGCGGGTCTGGAATTACCCATTCAAAAAAAACTACTTGTAATTTTATCACGAACTAAATCCATATGTGAAAGGCCTCTGACGATCCCAGAACAATTTACGGTAAAATATCATCTGAAACAAAATTAAAATTGCGTGGCAAAAATTATATTGTGATCTCCTTTATATTTATTTATATTTTAATTAATTTTTAGATTATTTTAATATTAAAAAATATTTTTTATATTAATAAACATTATTTATATTTTAATTAATTTTTACATTATTTTAATATTAAAAATATAAAAATAATTAAAATATAAATAATGTTTATGCTTTTTACTATTAACCAAACACTAGATTAGAGTGTATTTTTTACCACAATCCTAAACACCCTCTAAACCGAGCAAGATAGCTTACTGGGGGTGCCCTTTTTTCGTTTTTTCTATGTTGATTAACTGATACAAATTGGGATGCATGACAAACTGGTAGCAGGATATTGAAGGGATATGATTTGTTTATGTCAGGAAAAAATGAGACCAATTGGATTGTGCACCAAGCGAGTCCCTGATCAAAAAAGCTTGTCTAAAGAAAACCAAGCCCTTTTTTAGTGTTTTAGTGAAAGATAGAGCAACGCTGCTTCGAAATAGGATGGATCTCAACTCTACCCAATCCAGCAAGCCCTCGCCTTTTTTTACCACCTGATCTTAGCATAAACAAGAAAAAGTATACTTGATATTGTGATTCCAAATGCCACGTGTTACCAAAATTCCAATGCTCTGCGTAATTGTAATTTCAAATACAAGCTGATAATTATTTTCTTCATTCGTTTGCTTTGAGAATTAATGAACACTAGTATGATACATTTGGTAGAGCATCATGAAAATGCAATGCCATGGAAAATAGAAGGGAAATGATGAGCTTACTTCCCCCATGCATCATGTTCCATATTAGCAAAAATCACTTTAAAGCATGGGAAATAATTTGGTTGTTTCCATCAAACAAACTTTTCCATCATAACTAAGAGAGCTATAATTGTGCCAGGGACATGAACAACCTACCACAATTGGAAGAGTTTCAAGAGCACATTGCCTTTTCCACTTGTTCCTGCAATTCGCCGCTCTTATATGCCTCTGCAAAATTGACAGATTCACTTCCAAAATGAACAACTCAAATGTGAAAGATGAACAATAACCCATGCAAAGAATTTTCGTTTCGTTGGATCAAGTAAACATTCTATGGCTTTCATATCAGAAACTTAATAAGAAAAAACAAAAGTTAACAAAAATATTAATCAGCTTGACTTTCAAGAGGTTTTCTCTATGATGTGGGAGGTCAGTTTGTCAATTGAGCGCTTGGTTAAGGTACCAGAGGCACATGCAAAGGGTAATAAATTTTCTTTTCATGCATGAGTTCAGATACACCATACTACGTCTGGACAACAACTCCATGATTTCTGTTTTGAATGTGTACACTCTCATATCTGGTACATAAAACAAATTTAGAGACAAGAATTCCAATGCTCAAAAAGAATTATAAGCTGTCTATAATTGCTTTTTACCATTTCCTAGTTAAAAGTTTGTTCTAGTTGTTCTACGAGAAGCATGATTGACATTTCTGCCACAAAAGAACTACGATAGTTAATCTTTCAAAACAGAATAAAACTGCCAGTTCAGAGCATATAGCAACCCAACATAAACTTTTCATTTTTCCTGTTGCATTGTTTTACTGAAGTTGGTAGATATTTGAAAATCCAACAAAAAGTGATAAAGCACCTGCATAGAACAGAGAGAGAATTGATAGAAAGAGGATTCAAAACACAAGTGGCAGTCCAATATGCGCTCAGAACTTGCAATATCCTAAAATTAATCCTAAATTAAATGGGATATTTTAGAGAGAGTTGGATTGGTGGGTTTTGGTTGTCAACAAAGCTAACCAAGGCTCCAATCTCAAACATGTAAGAATGTCATTATGTTATTGGTCTAAACATATCCCACTTGTCAACACATTACCACTCTGGTCAACCTCAAGTTCAAATTTCTACACGGGATTCTGAAGTCTGATAATATTCATTATAGTGCTTGCATATGACTTGCTCTATACCTAGGCAGAAATGGCACATTCTGTGCATAAATAAAGACGCCAGTGCATCAGAGGAGCTACAATGAATCAGAAAAAAGAAATCCAACACATGCATTCACACATGTAAGTGGGTGTGGAAATGCGTGTGTTGCACATGCTCATGCTATTTCTTCGCAGTCCGTGCATGATGAGAGCAAACTACAGCAACATAAAATTTACAAATAAAATTCAAAGTGGTATCCATCTTAAAAACCACAGTAAAATTGAACTTACCAACAGTGATATCACAGCCACCAAAGAATTCTCCGTCTATGTAGAGTTGAGGAAACGTGGGCCAGCTAGAATATTCCTTCAATCCTTGACGCAACATTTCATTTTCTAGAATGTTAACTGATTCAAAAGGTACATTTAATGACTTCAATATTTGCACCACAGTTTGTGAAAATCCACATTGGGGGAAGTCCTTGGTTCCCTTCATGAAAAGCACAACTTTGTGCGATGTAACAACTTTATCCAATGTAGTCTTCAGCGCAGGAGTCAATGCTGTCAAGCACAAATTTGTCCTCAAATATTAACACTGCATCTTTCTTTTTCTTTGCTTAATTACAAAAGCTAGAGCTAACGAAAAAGGGAATTTTAAAAACAAAAATAAAAGCAGGACATGCCATGATACTGATGCTGTTATCAGAACTGTGGATTAATTGTTTTCCTAAAAGCTTCTCCTTATTGAATTTTAATAAACATTGTAACATAAATGTATCAATCGAGTTAGCAATTGTGATCTAATTGCTCAAAACCAGCTCGGCACCACTGGCCATTGAAACCAGGCCGGTGGGACTGCCTGGTGGCACGCAAGAAGAGGGGAAGCGAACTATCTTCTCTGTAGCTTAAAGAAACCCAATCTATTCCGACTGGATCGATTTTTTTAAAACAAATGATAGCAGTAAGATAGGAAGCAATTGCAGAGGATAAGACGAGGGATGTTACACATACCACAACGGATGGCGGAGGCAAGCTTATTCCGAGCAGAATTGGACTTGACTCTGAAAACCACTGGAGCAGTGATGGTCAGAGCGCGAGGGAAGCAGAGGGACCGAGGGCGAGGAGGAGAAAGGGATGATGCTGCAACTTTAGACGGTATCACCATCGCTGGTGCTGATAGCACGGGCAATGACTGGGAACCCATCGTCGATATGCCTTTCTCCCCTTGTTGTCGTCGTCGTCGTCGTCTCCGGACAGATTAGGAGAGAGGAACGAGAGGCCACATTTTTAACGGGTTAAGGCCCTTAATAATAATATTTTTTTCACTTAAGCTGGTCCCTGTCTTTTAGAGTTTTGTGATGTAGACCTTGTACTAGTTATTCTATTATGAGCAAGTCCCTTCATCCCCATCTGCTATGATTAAATGCAATTATATTGGATGACATTTTATTTTATTTATTTAAAATTATTATTTTATCCTTTGGTGAAAAAAATGGAAGGCTGGGGGTAATTTCATCTTTTCAATTAGTTTATTAGTTATTTTATATTTATTTTTTAAAAAAAATCTTAAAAGTTAAAATAACTTATTTACTCTCAATGTAAAAAACAATTATCAACCGAAGTTTTTTTTTTCACTTCTTATAGTACAATAAAAAAAACATATTTGCCCTTGTAAAAATTAAGAAATGCATTTGGAGGCATTTTTGTCCTTTTGCGCATTTTTTTTTTTTAATTTACAATCTCATGAAGGATATTTTGATTTGCTTTTATATCGATTAGCTACTCTTTTTTTTCTCATAACAATTGTTTGCACGTGCTTGTGTCACCACAACAAGTGGATGGTGTATGTGCTATTAGGGCATGCGTATGCGACACCTCTTAATTACTGTTTTATAATGTAATTTCGAATTTTTTTAAAATATTTTTTATTTAAAAATACATTGAAATAATATTTTTAATTTTAAAAAATTATTTTTTGATATTATCACATTAAAATGATCTAAATACATAAAAAAAAATTATTTTTCTCTCCTTTCCTCTCTTCTACTTGAAAAAAATACATATTTATCCCCTTTATTTTTGGTATTTCAATTTCAACCTCTATTATTTTAATTTTTTATTATATTTTTGGCTCTTTTATAGGAGTTTTGTTTATTTTTAATTTAACACTTTAATTATAATGTGTCACGTATTATTTTTTCAATTCATTTCTTATTATTATGATCTCTAATTTTTTTTTCTTGGTCTTTTTTGTTAAAGTTTTATTATTTTTCAATTTTATTATTTAATTAAATTCTAAGTTATATTTTTTTAAGCTAGTTTTGTTTTTTTCTTTTATTATTTTTTCTTCTTCTTGATTTAAACCTCTAATTGGAAGAAAAAAAACTCTAATTTATTTTTTGTTTCAATGTTCACCAGCATTCTATTTTTTTTTTATCTTATATCATTTCATGTAATTAATTTTTTAAATTTTATCTTTCAATATTTGATTTTTTGACAAATGGTTTTTGCAATTTTTTATTTGCTGATGCTTTCGATCTAATGATCATGTCACAAGTTTGGAAAGTTAACATGATTTAACATATTTTTAGATCATTCTATTTTCTAATTTTATCACTTTATATTATTTTTTTGATTTGTGATTATCTTTTAATTATTGTTTTATCAATTTATTATGATCTCATGATTCTAATCACAAGTTTTGCGGGCTTTTTTTAATTAAGTTTTTTTAGAAACACAAATCATGTATGTTTATTTTTGAAAATATTATTATGATTCATCTATATTAGTTTTTTGTACAAATAAAGTTTATTTATAATATGTTACGTCTTGGATATATTATTTTTGTTTAATTCAACAGGTTTCGCGTGTGTTTCTATTTTTGTTATTTTTTATTGATTTTAATATATAAGTTTAGCAAACACAACCCTGTAAATATATCATTTTGCATGATTAAATATGTTGATCTACATCTATTTTTGATTTTTTTTTATTTTTTTTTAGTTATTATTAATTATTTTCTTCCATTTATTTGCATGGAAGATTTATGATTTATTCAATTATATATTTATTTGCAATTGTAATACTTGTATTTTTTTCCTATTGTATTTTATATAAATGGGTTGTGTTTTAATGCTGTATCTATATAAAAGAAATTTGTCTTGTTATGAGTAATGAAAAATAACCTTTAAATTAAAATATTAAAAATAAAATGGACAGCGTAAACATATTTACCTTTGAATTATTTTTTCAATTCACAAGGAAGCTTAGCTCTTCACTTAATAATTATCTAATCAGTGTCAATACCTTTTTTATTTATCATTATTTATTTATTTTAGAGAAAATTACGTCCAATATCTTTACTTTATTTTTTTAATTTTCCTCTATTATTTTAGCAATGACAATTTACATAATGAAGTTCACAAGTCAATAACATTTTACATTCGCAATTGTGCGCATTGAAAAAATATTAATAAAAAAATCAAATTATTTACACGATTGACATTATATTTTGATAATAAAATGCTCTTATATTAAATATTTATTTAAAGAAAAACTAGTCACCATCCCTTTTTACCATACCCAAGTATATAAAAAAGAATCCAAAGTAAATAATAAGTTTAAAATTTTGAACTTTTGTGTTTTTTTTTTCTTCACAATTTTGATGTTAATGTCACAAACATTCATCTCTCTCCCATTGCCAACATTCCATCTAAAAAAACCTCCATATGGCATATAAGAAAGGGACATACGATGATCATGAGTGTGGTTTGGGAGTGAAAGGAATTATACAAGAGAGAAAAATAATCTGAAAAATACAAATCATAACCAACATGAGAAGCGCCAAGAAAAATGAGTTTTAGGAAGCATGTTTTCGTAGCTTAGGTGTCAAAGAATGTGCCTTCTTTGGACTTTAAGAGGTGAAAATAAAAAATGTTATTATAGCTAACTACCTCGAACTCAATAAAGTTCTTGACCAAGAAAGAGTCAAAATCATCATAAAATAAACTATACCATGCTATCGTGGCAATTATGTATGCATGAAATCATATTGATTTTGTATAAAAGAAAAGCGCGATGGACAATACACTGTATGATAGGCTTATTACTTAAATTCTCTTTTCTCAGTGTGAAACTTGAAAGAGAAGATCAAAATAATGAATCATATCAGTTAAGTTTTGTTATAAAAAAGACACAAGGAAAATCTTTAGATGTGTTACACTAAAAATCATATTGAATCTAATTTCTCATTTAATTGAGTTGGATTTTTAAAGATCCCATTAATATTTAAGTATTTTAATTTGTATAAGATAAATTAATACAAAACTCATAAAAAGAAATAGCAAAAAAAGAGCAACATCCACTTCAAACCACCACTCACTCCAACAACCCTAATCAATTTAACAACCTTAACAATCACCTAGAGCATAAAAAAACAAAAAAAAAATCATTAAACCGAGAAAACTAAAAAAAAATCAAGAGAAAAAAACCAATAAAACCAATTAGATTTTTTTTTTAAAAAACTTTCGATCTAGTTTGGTTTTTGAAATAAAAAAATGATAAACGAAAACCGAACCAGTTTAAATTAAAAAATATGCTATATATTTTGTTATTCTTCTTATTTAGTTCAATTTTTTTGGTTTGCTTTCATTTTGATTAAATAAGAAAAGAGAAAACTTGATCAAAGTAAAAAACAATCTAAAAAAACAAAATTATTTTTTATTTTTTATTTTTTATTTAAAAAACCGAACCCAACCAATTTAAACCGGATCCAATTTTTTTTTTTTCAGTTGGATTTTTGTTATTAATAAAAACTGAACCGAAAAAAACATATCACCCCTGTAATCATCCCATGATTTTTTTTTCTCTCGTCAGCAATACAGCATCCCCAATCACCCAGATCTTGATCTTATGATTTGCAAATACAAAAATAAATGCACGAGCTCATTTTTTGAAGTTTCCTTAAATCTGAAGAGAGAAAAATCTCAAAAAATGAGCTCGTGCATTTATTTCTTGTTTCATACAATCTTACAGGGTTTGAACAAGCTAAACATAAAAGATAACATAGAAGAATAAAATGAAAATCTAGTTAGATAAAGTGGCAATATACGGGTAGTTTGGTCTTTTTCATCCAAATAAAATTTTAAAACAAAAAACTCAAAATTTAGTCCAAACGACCCTTCAGTGTTTTTTAAATAAATAAATTTTGTTTTAAAAAAAGAAAAAGACAAGGAAGAAGTTAATAATCTGAAAAAGAATTTATATTATTTAAAATAATATAATAAAATTTAAAAAAAGTAAGCGATTAATTTTTAAAATAGAAAAACCATTTTATATTTTACTCTCACTCGTCCACTGAATTCCCATTGACCAGTAGTGGCGATAGCCACCCGTCTCATGGTGGTGTCTAGAAAAGAAAATTAAAAAAAAAAAGTGGAAAAGGTTCGTGGGAGTCTTGTAATGAGATGAGAAGCGTCGGATGAAAGCGGAAAACAAGAAAAAAAAATCAAGATCAAATCAGGAATCAATTAACAGCTCAAGGCGGGGCTTCGACACTCGACAGGCGTCCTTCTCTGTTCTCCATGATTGGCTACCAGCCGTCTCTTCTTTTATCTTTAGTATAATTTAAATAAGGAAAAGGAAATGGACCTGCAAATGAAAGTAGCCCAGGCGGTACACGTCTTGAATCACGACACCCAATCCTGCAACCGCGTCGCTGCCAATCAATGGCTCGTTCAGTTCCAGCAGACCGACGCCGTTTGGGAGGTCGCCACCTCCATTCTCACCTCCGATCATCTCCACCCTCCGCAGCCGCCGCCGCCGCCTTTTGTCTCCGATTTAGAAGTCGAGTTCTTCGCGGCACAGATTCTCAAACGAAAGGTTTGTTCTATTTCGTTACCTTGAATACTTCAATGCTGTGCTTCGCCGAAGTAAAAGCTCCTGGATTCTTCCCAAGGCGAACCGACGGGCTGTTTTTCGGTCCCGGATTGTGGAATTTCGAACAAAAATACCATTTTTGCTCCCTGGCAATTCAATTTCACTATTATTTACATAAAGCTGACCCTAACCATTCTCATGCAGATCCAAAGTGAAGGCCATTTTTTGCAGTTAGGAGTTAAAGATGCTTTGTTAAATGCTCTTCTTGTGGCTGCCAAAAGATTCAGTTCAGGTCCTCCCCAGGTGCTTCAAATTTCTTCCGAATTGGACTAATGGGTGCTCCACAGCTTGGACAGTTGCTGTCATAGAGCTATAACATTGAATAATTGGAGATGAAATGTGTTTTTGATGAATTATTGTGCTATCTTAATGACAGCTTTTAACACAAATCTGCCTTGCACTTGCTGCCCTTATGCTTTGTGCCGTTGAGCATGGAAAACCTATCGAGCAGCTTTTCTATAGTCTTCGGACTCTGCAGAGCCAGGATGATGGTAATGTTGCTGTGCTGGAGATGCTCACTGTTCTTCCTGAAGAAGTTGTTGACACTCAAAATACTGATTGTAGAGTAAGTCCAGCCCATAGAAGCCAGTATGGTCGAGAGGTATAGGCTCTTTCTTCAATCTATTTTTTTCCCATTCTAGTTTTTGTATCTTTACCATGTGCCTCTCAACTTGTCTGTTGACTTCCTCACATAATTTCCTTTAAAGCAGCTTCTCTCACATACTCCTATGGTTCTTGAGTTTCTACTGGAGCAATCTCAGAAAATGTCCGATGGTGGTGTTCAACTGCATGAAAGAAGCAGGAAAGTTCTCCGTTGTTTATTGAGCTGGGTAAGTTTAGACTTTCTACATGCTTTGATATTATATCTGAGTAGTTCTATCATCGCCCTTATTTTTGCTTCCTCCACCCAGGTTCGAGCTGGCTGCTTCTCAGAAATTCCTCAAGACTCATTGCCAACGCATCCACTTCTTAATTTTGTGTTCAACTCTTTGCAGGTAAAGATAATTGTCTAATTGGTTAGCTTCGTGTTTGAGATTAATGACATTCTCTTATTCTGGTGGATATAGGTTCCATCTTCATTTGACCTGGCCATCGAAGTCCTTGTTGAACTTGCAAGTAGACATGAGGTAGGCTCATACCATGTTGTAGATTTATTGTCCACTTATGATATACAAGAATTGGCACATATACCTCATTCTTATTTTTCTGCACAGAAGAAAGTTATATTTGCTGTTAATGCACTCATCATATTAATCAAATTTGCAAGTATGATAGCTCTAGGGTCCTTGGATCTTGGGTTAAATAGGAAAAGCAACAGCTCTCTTGCAACAAATTCATAAAAGCCAGGGGTGTAGCAGGCAATGGTACTGGATTTGATAATGAAAAAAATAACCAAGAATCATCATTTCACTGTCTCATATCTATCACTGGTAAACAAAAGAGATTCAATGCAAAGATATCCACATGAGTATGTTGGTCCATTGCCCTAGCCTTGAACGTGCCTTCCTTTTCCTTTAGTTTGTATGTGGTGTGCAGTCCTCAAAGCTCAATGTTAAGAATTTCTTGCAGATTAGAAGGTTTAGCATAGCATTGTTTCAAGATGTTTGCTCCATGTGCTAATTGCTATTTAGCCCGAGGCTCTTGTAAGACACTGCCACTGGGCCCTGCGACTTGGTACTAGGCCTTTTCAATCCTTAGGATTCTTTGGTTTACCCAAATTCAATTCCCAGCACAATTTATGGAGCCTGGTAATTTGTTAACGGCAGGGTGCTATGTTTAGTTTAGTTAGCGTGTATAAAGTTTCAGCAACTCTTGGATCTTATAGGCAAAGCAGATAATTGTTCAGTTTTTTATTGATCTTAGGAGGGCAGCTCATTTTCGAATTCATGTTATTCTACCTTTGATTGATAAAATCTTTCTTTTCTATCCAAAGAGGAAGTTTGGAAACAAGAGGATGGTGGAAGAAATGGGGTATTGAGATTGATGTGTTATGTTTGCAGAATTCCTAAAGTTATGCAAAAAATTGGTTTCAATGGACTTATTTAGGATCCATTATGCCTTATGATACTATTTGCCACTGAAGAATTGGGGAAGCCTATTTGAGAATTGAATGCAGCTCTCAAGTTTTTTCTTGGCTCGCTTGCATACCAAAATGAAAATCCACTTTTAATTGTGCTTGGTTTTTGTAGGGGCTACCTCAGGTTTTGTTACCCAGAGTACATTTTCTCAAAGAGGTGCTTCTTATTTCAGCTCTTAGCAGCAGAGATGAGAAAGTAATCAGTGGGCTTTCATGCTTGATGTCAGAAATTGGGCAGGCAGTTAGTGTTTTTATGACTTCATGTTGCGTAATACTTCTGTATCCAACCTTCTTATTAGCTTTCTAATTTCTTTTTTTGTATTATTTTCAACGTACCACCAGGCACCTTCTCTGATTGTAGAGGCAAGTGTTGAGGGCCTTGCGCTTGCAGATGCTTTATTGAGGTGATTTCTCTACCCTGCTATTTATTTCTGACACTTGTGTTACTAATTTAATAAGGAAATGTCTTATTAGTTTTGAAAGATTTATTGGAGATAAGTGACATGTTTGAGAGATGTCTTTCTAAAATGCTCTATTTTATGTCCTCAAGTGCCTCTAAAACTTAGCACCATGTTTCATGTAAAATTGTAGTGCTTAAGTAGTTAATCTCAATTCTCAGCACAAGGATAGTACCAAAGGTTTCTGACCTGGGAAGCAAGTCTTAGTATGTTGTTAAAGCTCCTTGCAGCTTCTTGATGGTTTCTATTTACGTTTTCTGTTCATTCATGTCACATTTGTGCTCTACCTAATTTGTTTACTCTGTTACCAGCTGTGTGGCATTTCCAAGTGAAGACTGGGAGATTGCAGACTCAACATTGCAATTTTGGTACTGCTATTTATTAAATTATCTATGGTTTTAGTATGGATATGTAAATACACACAGAGGTCATATACATGCTTTTGTTCACGTGCACTGTTTTTTTCAATGAACTAAATATATATTTAGCTCAGGTGTAAAAATTGTTTGCATTGTAACTTTAGAATATTTTGGAGGTGTAGTAAAACATTATAAATATACAAGGATAAATTGAACAAAGTTTCAAATTCTAATTGGTTTATAGGCCAAAGATTCTGGGATGAGGAAAATGGTTTACCATTCAGTTTTAGAGTAGTTACTCCATGAGTGAGGTGGTTGGTGAATAGCAGGTTGAACAATGTTGCCACTAGCGAAAACTTGACCAATTGGTTGGTTTTAGCATTTGGACTAAAGAAGCTAGGGTCTGAATTTTGCTATGGATAGGATGATATGTAAAGGTGAACAGTGGCCAAATTTCCAAGAGATGTGATTTCTGAATTTTGGTACAACAACTCAGAGTTAGGTCTGGGGTTTGGTGAGGTGGTTTTGTTGGCCGAGAAACATTGGACATATGTGGAATCAGGGTTTACTTTGTAGTAAGGTGGGGAGCGTTTGGGTGTGATTACAACAAGCATGGAAGAAAATCATAGGCTGCCTTGCTGCTATGAACAGACTAAATTGGAGGAAAGAGGGAGGAAGAAGAGCAACAGGAAGTGTGCACCCAAGAGAACAGAAAGATACCATGTTAAGCATACTTGCGAATTCAGCACACTCATAATTCCTTTATCAAGTAAATCTGTCAATACCCATGAAAGTTGCTCAATGAGGTTGATCCATTATAAAGATTGAGAAGATGGCATTCACATTTAATTACTATATGTGATTTTTTTCTGTTGAATACTAATGGTCCTTTGCTTAAAGGTGAAGCATGATAACTGTGACCTTTTTTTTTCTTTCCCCAGGTCCAGTCTTGCAAGCTATATACTTGGTCTTGACGCAGAAGGTGCAAAAAACAGGAAACATTCTGAAGACATGTTGTTTTCTGTATTTTCAGCGTTGTTGGATGCTCTTTTATTGCGTGCTCAGGTTTTACCTTACTATACACCCTTCTTCTCCTTCTCTTGAAAATGGGTAGAACTATTTCATGCGATCTTAAATGTACTACATTTTCATCTGTTACCATTGACCTTGTGATCTTGTGGGTCTGTGATCATAGTTCAAACCAAGATTTTTTTCTCAGATGATAAGAGAAAATTGTATTAAAATCATTACAAAAGCTTGATGTAGGATAAGTCATCCTCCCAAATAAGAAAGCAGAAGGAAAATCATGTAAGAACAACCCAATCCTGCAATATATCAGCTCAAGAAACTCCCCTAAATGCACCTGAAGCATGACACCCAATGAAGAAAGGAAAGCTATCCTATCCCACGGCATTTGTCTTGAATTTTACTGGTTCTTAAAAACTCTCTACATTCCTCTCCAAGCAGGCACACCTTATAACTGCACAAACAAAACTAAACCACGAAGTCAAACAATCTTCCCTCCCACCAAAACCCACAAAAGAGATTAAATCCGACACTCAATGTGGTAATAACCTAAAATCTCCACCATAAATAAACAACCTGCACCGCATATCCCTTACAAGCAAACAATGTAAAAGTAAAATGACAGTTAAATTCATTGCTCTATTGACAAATAACACAAATATTGGGAAATAATGCCCCGTGAGGCCTTCTTATTCACAACAAATCATTATTAATTTTGTTGAGCACTACTGTCCAGGTAAAGAGTTGGAGGATTGGGAAATATGGCAAAAAAAGGACTTCAGACCCTTCAAAAGGCCAAACTCTTCAACCAGTTCTCCCAGTTAAAACAAAAGACTTGAGAACAGAAAGCAAATTAACAAGATCCTCTTATTCTCTATCATTAGATTCCTTAGAAAATGAAAGTTCAAGTTTATATTATTCCTATACATAAAATACTACACCTGCCTATGTTGACATGCATTTTTCACTGTTGATGTTGCCAGTTATTTGATTATCTCACTTTCTTATATAAAAGGCCATGAATTTCAATTTGGGGCCATGGAAGAATTTAGAAAGAAGAGCACTAGTGTCATGATTTTCCATTGATTCTGATGATTTAACATCCAGCGTAGGTTTTTGCTAAAAGTAGTGAAGGTGGAAGTTTTTTCTTTCTTTGAATTAAATATAGTGTAAGATATGATATGTTTTGTATGCTTATAACTTATTATAGAGTAATTTATGTTTCTTCTTACGCGTACTATAACTGTATTGAAAATCTGGTTTTACAGGTTGACGAATCTACATTCATTGATGAGGGTGAAAAGGTTGACTTGCCTGAAGGTCTTGCACATTTCAGGATGAATCTTGTTGAACTTTTGGTGGATATTTGTCAGCTTCTAAAACCTACAAGATTTGTACAAAAGGTGCTCCGTACAAACCCGCACACCATGAATAAGTGCACTTGCATCTATTTTTGTTTCAATATTTGTGAGTGAATGAAACAGTAGATCGAAGAAGTTAAGGAAGCAGCTGTTTTCATGGAGGATAAAAGAGAATAGTGGAATCTTGCTTTGAGAGTGTGTCTTTTACATAAAAAGAATAAAAATGTAGAGGGGTTATGACTGTTATCTTCAAACAACATCCTCAAATGCTATCATGTTGCTGGAATGCTCCCTAATGGTTATTGTAAATGTAACCATTGGTGGTTATTTACAATGTCACTGGAACATGAATGTTACTCTGTACAATCTTCACATTAGGTTCTTTACTATTAAAAGTGTTTCATCCACCCACTGCTACTGAACTAGAAGTAGAACATAAGATCTCAAAGAGGTCGTTTTCTTATTGTACAGGAGTGGAAATCTCACACTCCTTTTGTTTATGAATTTCCTTTCTTTTTTTCCTTAATGCTGTCTTCCACCCTTCTTATGAAACTAAGATTTCAGATCTTAGTTACCTTTATGGTAGATGACGATGACCTTTTTCGCTGCTTCAATTTTTGCTGTAGCTTTTCTTTGTTGGTTGGGCATCACCAAATGTATCAATGCCTTGGAAGGAAGTTGAAACCAAATTGTTTGCTCTTAATGTGGTAAGTGCAACTTGCTACTGTGATTTTGCTATTATCTTTCTTGCATTGTTTTCTTGTAGTTCCGTGTTATTTCTATCTTCTGTAAGTTTGTATCAAGCAGAAATTTATTTTTTGGTCATATAGCCATCGATCCCTGTAAATGTATCAACAAAATTTTTATATTATGTACAGGTAGGTTATATGATTTAAGGCTGTTTTGGTGTAATTTATTTCTTAATAGCTGAATCTTGGAAATGTTTAAGACATTTCTCTGCTGTCACCACAATGAGGTCACTTTGCACATGATCTCTTACCAAGCCTGTAGGGAGTTCTTACAGCCATTCATTTTTTTCCCTAAAGGAGCTTCTTGAAAATTTGCTTAGTGATCACTGCATCATAGTAATACAATATTAGTCTTATTGTATTTCCTTTTCCAGGTCTCTGAATTGATTCTACAAGAGAGCCAGGTATTCGACCTCTCAGTGATTATGCAGTTGGTGACAATCTTTTCCAGTATCCCTTCCAACGAGCTTAAGGGATTTATGTGCATTGTATGTGCGATAGGTCATTTGCTAATTTATGTATTTTTGAAAATCTTGAGCAAAATATCAGCTTCTCAATAATAACACTGTATTGGAAGAAAATTTGAACACCCCACCGTTTAATTCTGGGATGAATAGGTTTTGTTTATTCTTATTTTTTACTAGATAATTATTTTCATTTTAGGTATACAGGTCACTCGCAGATGTTGTTGGTTCCTATTCCAAGTGGATATCTACATTTCAAACTATCGCTAGGCCTTTACTGTAAGCATACTTGTACAATTGAGAGCTATGGCTTATGTTCATACATTGTTTAAGTGGTAATCTAGGTGTATTTTGATCTGTTATATATATGTTAGAATCGACTGCCTCAACAACATTTCCTTGGTGTTACTTTGACATCATTTATTGCATCCAACTCCTTGGAAAATAAGGCTCTGTATGCATCATCTGACAGCATTGTTTCTTGCTTTCAAGTTTCCTTTTTGTGCTGATTTGCTACTTTCAGATTATTTCTTGCTGCGGGCATTTCAGAGCCCCAGTCCTCAAATGCTTGTGCCTCTGCCCTGCGTAAATTTTGTGAAGATGCTTCTACAGTTATTTATGAACCTTCAAATCTGGAAGTTTTGATGTGGATAGGAGAGGTACAGCTCTTATTTTTGCACTTGTGGAATTTTCTTATGTTGAATCAACATGTCTTGGCACGATTAGTGTTTCCACGTCTTGGCTGAGATGCGAGTCTTCAACCATGGTTTCTATTAAAGTGAAATTTATTTCTAACAATTTGAAAAGTGCTTTAGTTGCCTATGCATGAGCAAACATGTTTGAATCATCGCACTCAGGATATATCTGATTGATACATTATATGAATTTTGTTCCTGAATGTCTTACAATGCTGCTATCAAAACACTCTTATTTGTTAGGGTATTCCTCTTTCTGCAAGTCCCATAAATTGTATCTTTCCTTGATCTGCAATTTCCAGAATGACCAAAAACGAGAGCCGATGTGAAATGGTAAGATGGTAGCATCTCAGTGTTTTCCTTGGCCTTGCAGCTCATGATAGCACTCGAAACACAAACATTAAATGCCCCCCTCTCCTAAAAGAAAAGGGAAACATTGTACATCCCCTTTCTATAAAAAACACAAATAAATTTTCATCCTTGTGATCAGTGGATCTTAAACACCAGCATTGTTGTTGATACTAAAAATGCTATTGATCCTTTTGTAGCTTGTGGTTATGGTGTTAAATGGACTCAAACACACAACATTTCTATTTGACCGCTGCATATCTCCACCTCTCTTACACTGTGATCTGGTGCTGTCATTATTTTTTATTTGTCAGGCTTTAGAGAAGAAGCAATTGCCTTTGGAAGACGAGGAGGAAGTAGTTAGTGCGATAAGTATGATCCTTGGTTCTGTAACAAACAAAGAGCTAAAGAACAACCTGTTGGCTAGGCTGCTTTCTTCTTGCTATGAAGCTATAGGGAAACTGGTAAGCTCTCAAGATTCTCTTGCATGTTTACTTAGTCATATTTTTATTTAACGTCTTGCGACAGCTATGTTATCCTTATCTTTTAACTTCAGGCTATCAGATTTCTTTGTATTCTCTTGTGTTCATATGGTTGTGCTTCTAGCTTCTAGTCATTCTCTCCCAACTGATCTCAAGTGAAGCATTTTCCTGTTTTAGTACCATCCCTTTCGCTTTTAAAACAGAACTGATTCTAAAAGAGCTCCTTTTCCCCTCGGTAAGTGACATGAAGTCCACTGAGTAGGAGTTTCGGTTTTGGCATCTGCTATTCAATATATGGCATAGCCATGTTATTCTTCTAGTAAAATGTTTCTTTAGAAGCATTTGAAGTGTGCCGGCATTATCATTTGGTAAAGGAAGGAATTTACTAATAGCTTGGCAAGACAAGTTGTAAGTGAGACACAATTTATATTTGAAACTTGGTTACATTTGTTTACGAGGTGACTTTTCATCAGCTTCTTTATGATAGATTCCCATTGCTGCACCTGTAGAGGGAGTATACAAAAGATGAAAATAGTTGCGTATGATTTCCTACCCTGCAAGCAGGACAATGTACACACTTGCTAATCCCCTATGAGGCTTGCTCAGTTGCTGTGGTTGATTTTATTTTTACTTTTTTTGGCTAATAGAGGGAATATTGTCAAATATGTCAGCAGGTCATAGAAGGATGGTAGGCTTTCATGTAATTTAGAGAATAATGGGATCCTGATTGTTTCAATTTGTTTATCGTTAATTAGTTGAGTTGAGACCATTGTTGTTAAAATCACAAGTTGACTCGTAAAACTGTACTATTTTACGAGTCAACGTGTATCTATCATGTAAAATCGGACAAAAAACTCGAAAACCAGTAAAATTGGACTTGACTCTTGCAAAATTGATAAAATTAGACCAAATTTACAAGTTTACTACATTTGACTTTGGGAATTAGATTTGACTCAATAGTAACAAAAAATAAACAAATTTGTAAAAAAATTAATATTATTTTTCACAATAGTTATAAATATTTTTTTAAAAAGACTCATCTAAACAAAACAATTTATATCATTTCTTTTATTGTCTATATATTTTTTTCTTCTATCTTTCAACATATAATTTTAACTCTAAAATAATAAATTACATTAAAATTTAAAATATAATTAAATAAGATCCAAGTATTTTTTTATAAAGAGACATTTCACTGTGGTCTTATCTTATATTTGACATCATTAGATTAAATTATTTATTCATTCGAGAAACTCTTTCTATTAAAGAAAACCTATGTCAAAAGATAACATAAATTTTTCATGTGTCTATATGTTTTATATTTTCCTCACATTTATTAACAAGAAACTCGTTAATATTTCTGCATTAAAAAGATATAATTATTTTACAATTCACATCATGTAAATAAGCATCAAACTAGATGTGGAAAATGTTTGAAGAGATGGGAATATCTTGAGTTTTATGGGGTCACATCATGTGCTCCCTTATAAATATTAGGTTTCACTTAACCTAAAGCTTTATTAATTTGGAATTTGTTGCGATGAAAACAACCAAGTTGGTTTTGTGTATTTCCTACCATCTAGTGATATGAAAAATGTTTGAAAAGAAGTTAAAAATCTTGAGTTTTATTGGGTCATAGTCTGTGTTTCCTTCTGGAATTTGGGTTTCATTTGACCTGAGGCTTTATTAATTGGGAATTTGTTGCGATGGAAACAACCAAGTTGTCACTAAGTTCTTGTGTATTTCCTACTAGTTAGTGATATAGAAAACGTGTGAAGAGATGGGGAAAAAACTTGAGTTTTATAGGATCACATTGTGTGCTTTCTTCTAGAATTTGGGTTTCATTTAACCCGAGGTTTTATTAATGGGGAATTTGTTGCAATGGAAACAACCAAGTTGTCTCTAAGTGATTTCCTCTCTATATTGGAAAATTTTGTTCTGAGATATTTTATTTCTCCATTTCATTAATTTCTTGAATCATACTATTTAAACCACTCATTGATTACAATGTTATTGACTCGTCTTATCAAATTTTAATGTAATTTAATTTTTTGGCTGGAATTATCAATATATAATTAGTTAAAAGAAATTTACTTGCAATTATGATCGGAGTTTACACTATATTTCCCATCTCATGTCAAAAAAGTCTTTTTGACAATATTGGTTTTAGACCGTTACAAAAAGACTTGCTTTCCATGTCTTTTCACCAATGCTTGTTTCATATTCCATGGCATGTGTTAGTCTCAAACAATTTTTAATAGCTTACTGCTCATTCAGGTTAATGAAGGAAGCAGCGATTCATTCAGACAAAATCCAGCTGCTTATATGCAAATTTTGAACTCAGCAGGAAGAGGGTTATACAGGTATACTATTGAGACAGCTGAGATGTGTTATTTTGTATGTATGCAATTTTTAACTTGTGCAATCATGTGTTTATTAAGGACAGGACTTGATACTTTTCATCTCAGCTTTTTGTGGAAAAGGAATAAATTCCTTTGATTTTATCTAAAAAAAACTCCTTGTAGAAATACAAGAAAACTAGTTGAGCTCCTTTCTCTGAGCATATGAAAGTCCTGCTGCAAAACTAGTTGAGTAATCCTAAATCTGTTTATATTTTATGTTTCCCTTCTGAAGAGGTGGCAGCACTGCAGGTTTATCTTTTTAGTTTGTGCAAGAAGAATGAAACTTAGAAGTGTTCTTCCTGTCTAAATTTGTGTGACTGGACTGCTTTCCAAGAGCATCACATATATGCTCTGGAAAGACTATAAACTGAAAGTCCAATGCCTTCTTTTAAGTATCAACCCTTTTTTATTTTTTGATTGATTGGAACCTCACCATTGGTATGTATGCCCACCTTAACTGAACTATGTTGTTTATTATTTGGCTATGGTTTTGATGTTTAATTGCTTAATTTACAGGATGGGAACTGTATTTAGTCATCTTGTAATGCCTCATCCTAGTGGTCCTGCTGCTGAAGATCCTATATTTGGTCTGCTAAGCACTTTTTGGCCCATGTTGGAGAAACTACTTAGGTCTGAACACATGGAGAATAGTAATTTATCTACAGCAGCTTGTCGAGCTCTTTCACTGGCAATTCAGTCATGTGGTAATTGGAGGGTGTTTTTTTTTCCCCCATCCTCTTGTTAGTTTTTTGTCCACGTAGTTCATTTACTTTGTTTATTTGATGAGTAACATATAATTTAAAAGCCATGACCAAAGTTGCATATTGCAGGGCAGCACTTTGCTTTACTATTGCCCAGTGTACTAGATTGCCTATCAACCAATTTTTTGTCATTCCAGAGTCATGAATGCTATATCAGAACAGGTATTTTCATTTATATATGCATGTGTGTGTTCCTGCATGCATTTACAGCATCGTGAAAATACTATCTTATAATTCAGGTCTTAATAATTTTGGGGGGGGGGAAGCCAATTTTCATGATTCTTGATGACACAAACAGACACGAATTCTATGACTCAAAAGTTGTATTTCATTGCGTTCATATCCGTGTGTCTATTCATATCATGTTTTTTTAAAAAGATAAAATGTGATGCTCAGCATCACTCACCTTTTTATTTGAATGATGGATTATTTAAATTTTGTGCAGTAAAAGGTTAGATCAGTTACAAATTGTTGTCAACATTGTTTATTATTATACACCTTTGTATATGATTTAATTATTTTCCACATATTTACTTATCTTCTGTTTCTTATGTGTTTGTCTTTTTTTTTTTGTAACGGGGAAGCTTCTGTTGTCATTGAAGAATTCAGTCATAAAGAGGAATTTGGACGTTTGTTTGTCATTACTTTTGAAAGATTTACAAAAGCAACATCAGTAATGGGTCTTAATTCTTCATATATATGTGACCAAGAGCCTGATTTAGTGGAGGCTTACACAAATTTTGCTTCCACTGTGGTGCGTGGTACTCATAAGGTTTGATATACTGTTGTGGTCTCTTTTTTTTTATCTCTGTTTTCCTCTTGCATTTGATTAAGGAAAATCTGAAGCAACCTCATCTTTCAAGGGTAATCTTCATCTCTTGGATTTCATGTCATAGCATCTATACCTGGACTCAGCATATCAAAGTAGATGAATTTGTTCTTCAGATGTTTATTGATACTTAACTATTTCAAGCTGATAGTTTTGATTGACTTGTTCAGCTGTATGATATATTTCAGGAAGTATTAGCTGCTTCTGGTTCTCTCCTTGATGCTTCCTTTCAAAAGGCAGCTATATGCTGCACTGCTATGCATCGTGGAGCGGCACTGGCAGCAATGTCATATTTGTCATGTAAGTATAGCAATCCCTGCAGTGCTGCGATCTTCCAGTTTTGAATTCTTGATAATCTCTTGATGGTATCTTACTTACTTTGAGGCTAATATGGAAGGCATAAAAAAATATGTAGCGCTTCAATGTTGTTAACCAATAGAAATAAAATTTCAAGAAAGGTGAACATAGAAAATGAGACTCTTTGAAGGGTATAGGGTCCGTTAATTTTTGTGTAAACACCTAATTGAGTTGCTGCAGGGTTAAAAAAACAGTGATGAAATTTTACAAAGTGTTATTGCTAAGTGTATTTCTTTCCGAAGAAATAGTTATTAATGGTGTAAGAACCATTGAGTGTGAATGTTGGAGTTGTTTTGCTGTACAAATTTGAAGGGTTTAGATTCATGGTGTAAAAGTTCAGAGATGCTATAGAGCCTATCATGTTATGATAGTAGCGTAGTTCAATGGTCACCAGTCGTAGTGGTAGCAGCAGCTTAGCCCTCGTTTAGGAGTCCAGCTCAAATGGAGGCTTGCTAAATTTCACCTTTTTTATTGTTTAAATTTATTATTTTTTATGTTTTCGGATAGTTTTGATATGCTATGTCAAAAAAAAAAAAAAAAAAATAAAAAACTATTATTTTGATGGATTTATAAACAAAAAAATATTTTGAAAAACAACCGCACTCCAATCCTATTAATCTCCATTAGTCAATTTGTAGCTAGTTTAACACTAACTCTTATTAACTCCTTTAACATTTAATACTTACAGGTTAAGCATGAGTGATCAAGAATTGGTCTAGGATACAGGGAGGTCTTTAGTTCAAGTCTTAACCTTGGATAGTGTGTTAAAGTACAGCTCTTTTGCCACCAAATATGGGGCCTCTTTCCATTAAATACTAAATGGGTCCTTATTGACATGAGCTTACATGACTCGTTCCAAGTAGTGAGTACTATTTGTGCATTCAAATGGATAACAATATGTTGCTACTCGTGTGTGTAACACTTGATTCTCAACCCAGGAGTCGAACCAAATATGGTCACAACAAACAAGTTTGCTACCATTCAATCCATTTTAATTAACCCCATTTAACACCCCTCCCACAACCATATTTTTTATGATTTATAAAACAATTACATATGATAAATATACTTACTGTTTGAACCTGTGGATCTAAATTATACTCATCACAATGAATTAATATTGTGAAGAAGCTATTACTAGGCTACTTTCTTAAAAGAAAAAACCAAAGTGAAAAAATGGAATAACCCACCCTCGAAGAAACAAACTGTTAGCATGAAAGAGCTGCCCAATCATGCCTGGCTTCTGCTAATGAAGCTTTATGAAATTCAACAAGACTATGGAATCCTGAACAACCAATCTATTCCAAGGAATTGCCTAAACAAAAATTGATTTTATGAAAATTCCTTTGGCACATGCAGCTTCAGAGTGTTCAGATCTATGCATGTTGCCTGTTGATATATCACATACCTTTTGTGTTATTCGTAGTTGTAAATTTGCTTACTTTTGGGTAGTCAATTATGTTATAAGCTTGCACTTCAATTTCATTTAGGTCACTTTTCTATTATCACGTGTGACAATTTTCCTAATCTCTTAATTATTGGTTGTTCAAACATAGTCAAAAACAAAATCTCCTGCAACATAAAATCTTTAATGAGAGCCTGGTCACAACCTTGTGTGTGCATGTTTGGGCTTGCAATGTTGCCCATGACTTTTTAATACAATAGAAACATAAATACATTTATTGAACAACTACTTATGTCACTATTATTTTTCTTACAGTTAGTCTCTTAAGACTTTTTAAAGAAATAATGGTACTCATATAACCAGCTATTTGTATCTAATTTTTGTTTAGCTTTCGTACAATCCTTCTATAAGATTTCCTTTTTTCTTTCTTTCAGTGTATCTTAAAGTTGATGGGTATTTTTAAGTATTTTGAGTTGATTTATTTTATATATATGAATATTTTTTCTCAGCCCTTCAATTTCCTGTGGATATATTATTTCTCAACCCTTTCAGAATCAATTTGACATGTTTAGGCTTCTTGGAGGTTGGCCTAATCTCTTTGCTGGAATCCAAGAACTGTATTCTCGAGGGGTCCTACAGTGCCATTTCAATTCAAGTCATATCTCGCAATGGTGAGGGACTTGTATCAAATTTAGTGTATGCTTTGCTCGGCGTTTCAGCAATGTCACGGGTAAGTTTCACTGTTACCCAATATAAATCATAAATGTCATTTCCTTGCGGGTCATGGGCTTGTGTGCATGATGTAGTTAAAGTTAAGCACTTCAATCTTCTTTTTAATTAAGATGCTATATGATGGTATTTTAGGTCCTTGCTTCTGAATAAGTCTTGTCATATTTTGCTTTAAGGATATATCATTATTCACTAAGCAGATTCAAGGTGCTATTTCTCCTTGCTATCAATAGTATTGTGTAATTGTCTACTATTGAAATAGCAGTGAATAATTCAAAAGGATTTTAACTTGAATTTAAATCTATCGGAATTTGCTTTGGAAATAGAAGTACCGCTCTTATTTATTTCCTTATTTCAAAATAAATCCTTGTATAATTATCATGTTAAACAACCTGTGAATAAAAGTGTTCTTTAATATTTTGTTTTATGCTCCAAAGCATAACACATATAGAATCCTTGGTTTTCTTGGACTGAGATAGCTGAAATAGAGAAAGAGGAAAGGATGAAGATAAGATAAGATGAAAGGAAAGGAAGAGAAGTAGAAAAAGGATACAAGTATTGCTTACTCTTTTACCTCCACCCACCCACCCACCCAGCGTATGTAGACAATTACATAAATACCTTGATAATAAGAATGTAATTTTTGGATAACGTAATTTAACCACTCTTTTCTTGGTACGTTTGGCATGCTGGATTGGGTTGGACGAGAGGCTAGTTTGGATAATTTTTGTTAGTGTAAGCGTAGGGTATAGACAAGTTGTGATGACATCAATGTATTTTGAAGTATTATTTTACTTTATTTATCTTGTGTTAATCGAGTTTCAAAAACCAAAGCGATTGATTATTTTCAAGTATTTTATTCCATTAGTTTCATAAATAAAATGTCGGATATCAAAAGCCTAAGTGACAGATTGAAGAGTATTCTGGGATTTAAAGGAAATGGGTATAGGTATTTTGGGAGAGGATGTCTAGATAATATTGTCAAATGAATGGGACAGGTTTTGTCGAATTAGCCAGGCACCAAAAGGGCGTTTTTTGTCCATGTCCCGTCTGCTGTCAATCTTAAACAAACACTATCACAAACTTAGTTATCTTGTCTTGTCATTTTCCATGTACCGAATGAGTCCTAGTCAATGCCATCTTACACACCACTGTCTACAAAGTGACGTGACTTTTCGTGCAAGATTTTTCAAAATGAAATTTAGAGCTGTTTCTTTTTGTATTTTTTTTTAAATATTTTTCTTATATTTTCGTATCATTTTAATATTAATATCAAAAATAAATTTTTAAAAATAAAAAATATTATTTTAACATATTATCAAGCAAAAAATACTTTGAAACCACTACCACAATACTAAACAGGCTCTAATAAGTGGTGTTTAACATTGCAGTTCAACCGTATTTTAAAAAAATCTTGATTTATTTTTTTCTTCAAATTAATTTTTCTGTGATGGATTGTTTTGATATAAATTTTTAAAAATAAAAGATATTATTTTGATATATTTCCAAGCAAAAAGAATTTTAAAATCAACGATCACATTCCAAAAAATATCACATTTCTAAATAGTCATTTAATACATGGAATTGGGCACTTTCTATCTTGCTTTTGTAAAGAAAACAAATCAAGCATAAAAAGGAGTTGAAGAAGTTTGATGTTTCTTTAGCTTGGGTTCATCTGAACTTGGGACCTTCTATTTTCTTTAGCTTGATGTTTTGCTTTGTATTATTCCAACACATTTTATGAAAAATACAGCTAATACCCTTTGCTTGATAGGTTCACAAGTGTGCAACAATCTTGCAACAGGTGGCTTCATTTTGCAGTTTAAGTGAGACAACAACATGGAAGGTTGTTCTGTGTTGGGAATCTTTGCATGGATGGCTACATGCAGCGGTCTCTCCCTCTCTCTCTCTCAATCTATCTATCTATTTATCTCGCTTGTGTGTGTGAAAGAGTTAGCAAAGTTTGAACATGTAGGAAACAGATTTGTGAGATATCAGTGTGTGTGTGAGTTAGCAAAGTTTGAACATGTGGGAGCAATTTGTGACCTATATCGATTGCTGATCCAATGGAATATGAAGCACTCTCACCTATTAGATATGTTTGTCAATGACTGGGAGTAATTACTATAATGTACTGTTGAGTTGCCTTTGAACCTTGTTAGATTAGGCTTCTGGATGCTTGTTTCTAGGTTTCCTTGTGTTTTATTTTTTCCAGTCTTGACATCGTTTGACCACTGTAATCGCACCAGGTGCAGGCTCTTCCAGTTGAGTATCTAAAGCAGGGGGAAGCTGAAACATTAGTACCAGTTTGGATGGAGGCCCTTGTTGGTGCTGCTTCAGATTATCTGGGGAGCAAGACTTTCAATGGGGAAAAGAATAACTATGGGCATATGCAAGGAAAGGGAGGAAGAGTTTTGAAGCGCTTAATTCGAGAATTTGCTGATAGCCATCGCAACGTCCCGAATTTGACCTAATTTCTGCCCAAAGGCTGACTTATATCAAATATGGCTGATTCAACCTGCAGCTTCAAGAGCTACTGAGCCAATTGCTGCTGTCAGTAAGTGTTCCTATAAATTGTCCAACACTCCCGACTTGCTTTGAAGCTCGTCGGTGGATCGAGGGGGTCTATGTTTCGAGCAAGCCCCCCTCATCTTAACTAGTATTCTTTAGCCTAACTTTATTTGTACAGCCATGCTCTAATCCAATTTTGATATATATTATTCATCAGCTTTTTAGTATTGCTCTCCATGAGCGGCTAGAGACGAACATTGTAGGGGATACTTGAGAAGAAAGAAATCAATGCTCCTCTTTTTCCCAACCACAAATGGTATATTTCTAGACTTCTGGGCTAAAGAAGCCATTGTCTGACAAACCATGTTGTAGTTTGTTTGACATTATTATTTCTAATTTGCACAATTTCCTTCCCTGGTTTGCCTTTGGTGCATTGGATTTGGCCTGGAGGAGACTGATTTTTTGTCGACATGAACGAGGAAAATGAATCGAGAGAAACTAATTAAACAATGAGCTTCGATATGAACTAGAGCCCAAAAAAGAAAGAACAACTTGCATCCACTAATAATTTGACACGTTATTACATATCCGACTGAGACTTCCTTCCCAGAATGCTCTCCTCATTTGATTCAGCAGGTTAAATTTGTAAACTATCAATTGTGTTCTAGTTTGTAGCTCAAGCAAATGCTGGAGTGGAGTGCAACACTCCCCAGTACGGTAAGGAAGTACTGGAAAAAAAAAATATTGATATTATTAAGATTTTTTTGGGCAGTCTACTATAAACACGTACAAAATAAAAGTTTCTAGTTCATGCGAATGTAGACGCATTGCTGATGTCTACTATAAATCAATAATTGCTACAAGTTTTTCATAACAAACTTGCTCTTTGATTAGCTAATATTTAGAACTAAATTGTGTAAGATTTGTGCTGATGTGATTTTATCGACTTGGTAGGTTTAAAGAAAAAAAAAATAGTTTAGGTTAACTCAAGATTAATCTGTCAAACTTGTTACCACAAATATAAACTCTACTAGGTTCAATTGAATTTATTTTATTTTATTATATGATAAAGAATATGAAAACTCACTCAAAATCAATTAAATATATAAAACTGGAAAAAATATTAATAGAAAATCAATGTTGAATGTTGAAAATAAAAAATCAAAAATCAAAAATCAAAAGACCAAAACTAACTAAAAGAGAGAGAGAGAGAAATAAAGAAAACCCTAACATGAGGGATTGAGCCAAGTCTAAGACGGTTAAGCCTTATTTTTTCTTTTATTTTCCTGTCTTATTTTTTTATTAAGAAAAAACAAGCAATGTGTTGTTTGTTCCTGCTCATAGTTCAAACACCATTATGGTGATAAAAACATTTAGAGGTTGAGCTTTTTAGTTGAAAATCAGTTTTTCTACTAATTTCTATCCAAAAACTCTTAATAAATACTATTCAAACCACCCTAAATCATCTAACAACCCCAAAACACCAAAACAATGACATAAAAAAACAAAACTCAACCAAATAAACAATTCAAAACAAAAATGAATCATTTTTTTTAAGCATGATTATAGATGACAACAATCAAACTTCTCTTAACAAGGAACCTTTTAACACCAAGAGTGGCGAGTTTAGTCATTAAAAAGTGACCAAACAAACCTCTTTATCTCTCCTTATAATTTCTAGGTGAGTTTCTTTCTTCTCACTCTTAAATCATGAACTAAAAAAATGAAAAAAATCAATGTGTGGATAAAAAAAATGTCATCACCATGAGGTTAACCATATATTTTCTTTCTGTTTTATATTTTTGTATCTTATCTTTTAATTTTGTATTCTTATCATAGTATCAAACCTATGTTCTTATAATTACGCCATAAGAAGCTTAATTGAAAGAAAAAAAACTTTTTTAATAAAAAACTAGTTATTTCAATTTCTATATGAACAGTGAAATCTACCTTGTCTGCTTTAGTTATCTTGTTAATTCTTGTTTAGCTTGTGGCAACATCCACTATATTATTATGGCATCAACCACATCAACATTCTCACTAAATGGTGACTTGAATTTCTTTCTACTTTTGTTGGCTTACCCTTTTTTCTACACTATATTTCCAAATTATGTAAACTTCTACTGATGTTATTAAACTAAACTTAGTTTGATGGGATAATCCAATAACTTAGTAATTGAAGATTTGATTTAGACTTGATCTTAATCTAAACTAGATAAAAGTTAACCTAGTCAAATATGGTTGAGTCTATTAAACGTTGGTTTGAATTTTGTTTTAAAAACAATAATGCTATAATTTTTTCTTAAAATAAACTTGAAATAATGCCAATTTAGATTTATTTGAATCATTATTGGTTACCTCATCCCACAACTCAAGCCTTGGAGCAGGACATGGATGAGGCTGATTTTAAATAACTTTGTTTTCTACAATATTAAATGCCAACCTATTAGGAATCTATTTTATCAATATCCAATCATCCCTATAGTAAAATACTAGATTGGTCGCACATGTTACCTCGCGGGCAATGCAGTTGTTTTTAACATAAAGAAGAATATTCAAGCACTACTAGCGTATTTTAAAGAAGTGAGAAAAACCCATGAATTGGATTACAAACCTAATTGAGTTCAATGAGTTGGTTTTATTGAGGTATATATATAAAAAATCAACAATGACAATAAATAAACAAATTAAAAAAAATGATCACAATGATCTAACAAAATTAATGCTAACCAAGATTTTGAAAATATATTTGCCAAAGACCTCAAAAAGTTATCTATAATCATATTTGATAACAAAATAAATAAAAAATGAAATTTAAAATATATTTATAATACATCTAATAATAAAAGGAGCCAAATCAACATAATATTTATTATTGAAACAAAAGAAAACATCAAATTAAAAAAAGAACTTGGGTTAACCTCGATTTAAAAGCCAAACACATAACTCAGGTCATGAGAATGAAATAACCCTATAAAAAGAAAAGAAAAAAAATTATAAAACTTAATTTTTACTCAACTTAATGTTAAATGATATTTTAAAAAAAAAATTGATATAAGTCAACCAAAGCTAGTATGCCAAACCCGTTACTCGAGTTTTTAGACGAAGATAGCCTCGTGAAAAATAAATCAAACAAAATTATAAAGGTTTATTCCTAAACCAATTACATGTAAAAAAAATTAATTACAAAATATCCAGAAAAACTAATGTAAATTCAAGTTAACCCACTAAGATTACTAACTTCATGGGGGGGAAATCTATTTTCTAACCAATGTAATATAGATATATATATATATATATATATATATATATATATATATATAGAATAAATGAAGGGTTTTCGGAGTGGCAACATCACTTTAACATCGACACACATATGGGCGACCGAGATCTTTCTTGATAGTCAAGTCTTCTTCAAATATTGCAAGATCCTTAATATCTAGATACAGCTCAATCCCAAATATAAATTCAATGTTGAATAATCATTTTTTTTTTAAAAAAAGAGAGAATGATGACGGGAAAATCCTCTACTTAGATCACATGGGCGACCGAGATGATAGTCATTTCCCCTTCAGAGGTGGTTGAATCCACAGAGAAGTTTTCTTCTTTATCGGACAAAAAAACCTTCCCTGAGTATCTTTCTCTGTACATCTCGGAGAGGTGGAAATTGAGGGCTGGTGCTGGCCGAATGCCTCGAATGAAGAGATTGGAAGACGACGGCATATTTTCTCTTCAAATGGTCTATCATAAATGTGAGCTTCTACCGATTTTTCTAAGAAAATTAAACGACAAAGGTTGAATAAAAAAATAATATAAAGAAAGATGTAGGTTGAAAAACAAAAAGAGAATAGAGAAAAGACAGGAGGAGGGGTTTAGCATGCACGCGCGAAGGGAAGCCCTAGTCCCTAAGAAACATCTTTGACTAGTCAAGGGAGTGACTAGAGCGTAGTATAGTGGTGAGCAGAGCAACTCATTTCATCTGCGTAGGAAGGGGAGCTCTTCTTCTCACAGGTAATTTTCTGAGTTTCAGCTTCTTCTTCTTACTAATATTTTTTCTTCTTCTGAAAATGGATGTCTTTTTTCTACAAGAAGAGAGCACGACTCTATGGAAGTAGATCTGATGATAACTTTCATCTTCCAATCTGTGTTTTTTGCATCACTTGTGTGCTTGATTCGTGTCTTGAGAGAGAGTCAAAACTTAGCTTTGACTTTCTTCATGACCTTAGCTCTAGTTTGTTTTATGCCCAAATCTTTCATCAAGATGGAGACTTTGCTTTTGGATGGTATTGGTTCTCTTAGTTGCAAACCTCTTTTTTTGCTCACCAAAGTGATAAGCCATCTTCTCTAGATGTTGGTGTCATGTTTTTAATAGCAGTAAAGTGTGTTGACACCGTTTCCTCTCCTTCTATTTCGTGTTTCTTTTGTGGTTCTGTTGTATGGAATGTGTGAAATAGGATTTTCTCCATGTGGGTATCTTAAGAAACTATGGAGAATTTTTAATTGATTCGATTGTTCAGTTGGCAGGACTGTTAGAAGGTTTGCTGTGGTTTAAAAACTATTGCTAGTTTTCTCAGTAATTGGTTCATTATCCAGCAGATCCCTCGCCAACTGATCTTATATTAGATAAAATGCTATTTTCGTTTCTTTGTAATGCACTATCTTCACAGCTGTAAGTTTGGAGGATGCCTGGATCTCTTTATTGTCTTCCTTTATCCAGCAACAAAAAGGAAAATATGAAAAACACTCAAAAAATTCACCTTTACCTGGAATTTGTTTCCCTTTATGAGAATATTTACTTGTGCACTATTAACTTTACCTATTTACTTCCCTTTATCCACCCCTCAAGCGTAGTCTTTCTGCCTGGCCTTTGCTATGCCAGACACCTCTCTCTTGAAAGCCTATTGTGAAACATCATTTCTGTATGCTCTTGCATCAGTGTATAGTTTAACCAGAAATATTCTTCCCCGTGAAAGGGTGTGGAATGGAGATTTAAACATCAACCATCTTATGGGTTTCAATATGAAGTTTATGTATCCCAGTAAATGTATTTAGCTTCAAAATCTTATTAATGGAAGCTGTAGGTGTAATCATCAGTTAGATCATTTTATTACTCAAGGTGCTAGGCCCAACTCAACATGTTGCTGGGATAAAGAAATGCAATCAGCTAGAACTCTTTGAACTGTGAAAGTTTGCATATTAGCCTTTGATATCAAATAAAATATGAGAGGACGTTTTAGGTGTATGTTTTATGTTTTTTCTCCCCTCTTTCCTTTGGTATTCATGCAGACGAAAGTGACATGTGAAATCTATATTTATTTTTAATTTTCTCACCATTTTTCATATGTTGACACTGGGAAAGTGATTTACTGGCCTCATGAGATATGCTATTTTTTGGGGGAATTGCTTCATGTCCGATTCATGTAATTTTTAAACACCCTAAGAAGTACTCAATGTATATTATTTTGTAATCAAAGTGCTTATGTGCTAATGCTTCACAAGTTGATTTATGAATACATGTTAAGAAAGTGATCATTCACAATGAGTGACATTGCATTTTGGAAGCTAAATAAGAATGGGTTTTGAGTGGGGATCTTGGAATTGTAATGATTACTTTCTCGCAAATTCTTGCAAAAATCTGCATGCAGTTTCTTGAGTACAAAATTTATCCTGTGTAAAGCTCTCACCATATAGAAAAGAAAATGCATCATTCAAAGTATAAGAAAATTGATCAGGGCAAAATTTAAATAACATTCATTACATGTTCTACAAGTTTAGTTACGAAAGACTCGAGCCTTTTTTCCCTGATGGATGGTTTATCCTCTTGTTTATGGAGAGCTGGTTTGTATCTGTGCAGGGTACCATATAGTTATTTTGGGCCTATAGTTAATCAACATGGCTGATGGTCATGAATCTGATAAGAATATTGAGATATGGAAAATCAAGAAGTTGATTAAGGCATTGGAGTCTGCAAGGGGTAATGGTACGAGCATGATATCTCTTATAATGCCTCCGCGTGATCAAATATCTCGGGTCACAAAGATGTTAGGTGATGAATTTGGAACTGCTTCAAACATTAAAAGTAGGGTCAACCGACAGTCTGTCTTGGGCGCCATCACATCTGCTCAGCAAAGGCTGAAGCTTTATAACAAGGTTCCGCCAAATGGGCTTGTGCTTTATACAGGAACAATTGTTACTGAAGATGGAAAAGAGAAGAAGGTGACAATTGATTTTGAACCTTTCAAACCTATAAACGCATCATTGTATCTCTGTGACAACAAGTTTCACACAGAAGCACTCAATGAGCTCTTAGAGTCTGATGACAAGTTTGGTTTTATTGTCATGGATGGGAACGGCACCTTATTTGGGACACTGAGTGGAAACACACGAGAAGTGCTTCATAAATTTACTGTTGATTTGCCAAAGAAGCACGGAAGAGGAGGGCAGTCTGCCCTGCGTTTTGCTCGACTTCGGATGGAAAAACGGCACAACTATGTGAGGAAAACTGCAGAGCTTGCCACCCAGTTCTACATTAATCCCGCTACCAGTCAGCCCAATGTTTCTGGTTTGATACTAGCTGGTTCAGCCGACTTCAAGACTGAGCTCAGCCAGTCAGATATGTTTGACCCACGGTTGCAAGCCAAGATATTGAATGTGGTTGATGTTTCATATGGTGGAGAAAATGGTTTCAACCAAGCTATTGAGCTGTCAGCTGAGATTCTATCAAATGTGAAGTTTATACAGGAGAAACGTTTGATAGGGAAATACTTTGAGGAGATCAGCCAGGACACTGGGAAGTATGTCTTTGGTGTTGATGATACACTGAAAGCTCTGGAAATGGGTGCTGTCGAAATCCTTATTGTGTGGGAAAATCTAGATATCAATAGGTACACGCTGAAAAACAGTGCTACAGGTGAAATTCTCATAAAGCACTTGAACAAGGATCAAGAGGCTGATCAGAGTAACTTTCGGGATTCAGCTACTGCTGCAGAGTTGGAGGTTCAGGAGAAGATGCCCTTGCTTGAGTGGTTTGCCAACGAGTACAAGCGATTTGGTTGTACACTTGAATTCGTCACCAATAAATCACAAGAGGGATCACAGTTTTGCAGGGGGTTTGGTGGAATTGGCGGCATTCTTCGCTACCAGCTCGACATGCGATCATTTGATGAGTTGTCCGATGATGGAGAAGTTTACGAGGATTCCGATTAGGAACTCAGGAGTTGTGTTAGCACAAGACTGTGTGACCGATGGTGCCTGTGATTTGATCAAACATTACAAGATTTTTCTGAATAATTGCATATTCAGGTGTTCATCATCAGATATTTTGGATTGTCACGGTTGACCAAACAGTTTCCATTTCCCTCTCTTCGTTTCTTTCCTCTTTGTGATCGTGAATTCTTGCGACGTGAAACTATTTACCATAGAACAAAAGAATTGTCTCATTGTTTGTTTGCAGTTTCTGTGCAATTTGTGCTGTTGATGGGATGCGGACAGCTGGCCAGCTACAGCATTTCACGCCACTTCATGTTACCTGTAATCTCGTGAAATTTTGCAATTCTACACCTTTTTGTTTGTGCCAGATTCGAATGCAAGTTGAGGCTTCTTCTTCCTTTTAAGGGCATTTTCCTAGTGGTGTTTTGTAGTTTTTATAGCCTTTTGTCCTCTCCACGTGTCAGATAGGGCTAGCTCTAGATTTCTTGCTACTGAAGGCATTGTTCTAGATGCTGCGTTCATAAAATGAGTCGTCTCCTTGAAGGAGAAAATGGGTTGCCTGATGCAGCAGCTATACATGCCAAAACTTTTGCTTCCCAAAAGAATTGAGCAACGGCTGGGCTTCCAAAGTGTGATCCTGAAATTGAATGTCCAGTTTCAACTTACTTGTGCAAGGGAAGAACATTGGATCATGCCAAAAAAAATTCTGCGAGGCAGAAACCAAGACATTGAATTTTGATTTTTTTTTTCCTCGAAACCATTCAAGATTGAGCAGGATAATTTCAGTTGTGGAGCTTGTGGATTTGGAATTTCAGGAGATGGAAGAGCAACATCAGTGAGGCCTAGGTTTTCAAATGAAGTTTTCCGTTTTTTGGAAGCAAAGTGTGGTAGTGAAAGAATGAGTAGGCTAATTCTTGTTTGATTGAAATTAATTTTAAAAGTAATTTTTATTTAGAATATATCAAAATAATATTTTTATTTTTAAAAACTTATTTTTGACATATGAAAAATAATCTAAAAACATCAAAAATATTTAATTTAAAAAATAAAAAAAAATTAATTTTTAAAACACTATTTTAAGAGGAAAGGCGAAGCTGAGAAAGAAGAGGATATAAAATAATAGCAGCAGTAACGAAGGCTATTTGACACTGATTTATATCATGCTCTTGTTTTAACGAAAAGGAATAATGAGAAACCAATTTGCACATTTTTGAGTTAATATTTTCTAAAATAACCTTCATGACAGTGGATGTAACATTGGCATGCAGTGCTCATGAAAACTGAAACCAATTCAAAGAAAAGAAAACTTTGGCTGCATTATTACACAGGAAGTAGAAAACAGAAAGCAGTGTTGCTTGACTCGACTGCATATTTATTACAGTTCCTCCTGTGATTCTCCGACCATACAACAAATTGGTGTTACTAAATCCATGAAGCTTGTAGGAAAAAATCCTGGCCTTCAAACAAGACTGAGAATGCAATCCGAGGATCAAAAACCGCTAATTCATACGTACCATCAGAAAGAAACAGCCAAAGTTGTGCGCATTACATTGACAGACAATAAACAATTGAGATCACTAGTACATGATGAACATGGTGCATTGGCAAAAGCCATGGGAGTGCCGGGAAATTCATTGAGCTCATGGTTAATGAGTTTGGAGAAAGCCTCTGATATACCTTTGTGGTAGTGACCTCCCATGCTGAGTTTGGAAATTCAGCGATCGGCAAGTTCTATAAGTTGCTCCACCACGTGTGGTTCCGCAAGTGTGCTGGTGTCTCCGAGTTCATCTAACTGCTTGGAAGCAATTTTCCTCAAGATCCTCCTCATTATCTTTCCACTCCTTGTCTTTGGAAGGCCAGGCGCCCAGTGAATTTTATCAGGTGCTGCAAATGCTCCTATCTGAAAGATGGAACAATAAGGCTCCAGAAAATGCAGCCAGTAGAAAACATGTATTTGTCACAACACCCCTCCTTTTATCAATTAAGGATTGTATGGTTTAAAAATCACTCCAGCCAATAAGAGGAAAGGAATCTGATACGAATTCGGCTTGACAAAAATAAACGTGTCAGATGAGGGGGTATCAGGTAGGAAACTTTCACCATGTATGCACAAAAGACTTCTTTAAATTATTTTAGGGCCTCCTTTTTTGTGCAATAGAGTAGGGTCCAACAGGAACAGGATACTAAATGTAAAAGATGCAACTTTGAAAATGTGAGAAAACATCACATGTCGAGTGCACCAATGAGCAGGCATAATATGTTTGAAAAGCTGGTCAAGTCATTCTATTGAATACAGACCTGATTCCGTACAGTGAGTACAAGACTTTTTCGAAGTTCTTCGCTGTAAGGTTCACCCTCCACAAGGGTAACGAAGGCATAAATCCCCTGTCCTTTAACCTAACAGCAGAAAGATACCAAAGCTAAGAAATACTGCCGAAAGAAATTTTTTAACAGTTCTCTCAAAAACATGGGGGCATTGTGTACCTCATGCTCAACACCAACCACAGCAGCTTCTGCACATTTTGGATGTGAAACAAGAGCAGATTCAACTTCAGCAGTTCCAATACGATGACCACTGCACATATTATCAAGGTGACAATGAAAAGAATTGCGCCCTTGAAACCATAGATGAAATAGCACAGATTGCAACTACAGGGAGGGAGAGAGAAAGGTCACCGTGCTTAATTGAAAAGTGTTCAAGTCACTGAATTTATTTAAACTTCACTGGAATACGTGCAGGAAAGGGGAGAGAGAGAAGGAAAGACCTGAGACCCAAAACATACCTCACATTGATGACATCATCAACTCTTCCAGTTAGCCAGTGGTATCCGTCTTTGTCCCTGCAACATGGATGTAAGCCATCAGTAGTCTTTTGACCATTCTTGGATCCCAGATATCAATGGAAACAATGCTTCAAGGTTAAGCCGTTATGGACACCATAAAAATCCAAAATTAAGTACACATAAAATGGTGCATGTTAAAAAATGGAAATGCCATCGAAATTTAAGAAAACCTGCTACAGCCGTCACCAGTAAAATAATAGCCAGCAAATGGCTTGAAGTAAGTGGTTTCATATCGTTCATGATCCCCATAAAGAGTTCGGAATGCACCAGGCCATGAGTTTTTTATACACAAATACCCACTGCACACTCCTTCAATCTCAACACCCTTCTCATCAACAATGACAGGCTACAATTGAAACAGAAGAAGATGGATGAAGTGGGGAGGCATAGACCAGGGGAAGATATTAAATGAAAAAAGGATAAGATGTTTTATTGCATAAAAACCTGAACACCAAAGAAAGGGAAAGTAGCAGAACCAGGCTTCTGTGGCCAGGCACCTGGTAGTGGAGTAATCTGACAGGCAGCCACAAATACTATTATTAATATATTCCAATGGTAAAGTCATGATAAAAGACTTTTAGAAAATACAAAGAGAAATAGAAGCTCTGTGAAGTTTCTGGTTGCCATGGACAACAATTATAGTAGGGAAGTGATGGCATTGCACCAATAGCAAATACAAAGAATATACAAAAATACCATGAAACCACCAGTTTCAGTTTGCCACCAAGTGTCAGATATAGGGCACTGTGAGTCTCCAACTACATTGAAAAACCACCTGTAGGGAAACATAAATGCATTAAGAATTCTTTCTAAACTGAAGACCAGTTTCCAGATCAAGGAAAAGTTAATATAGCTAAAAACCTCCATGCACTTGGGTTAATGGGCTCGCCTACACTGCCAAGGACACGTAAGGACTTGCGTGAATAGCGAGTAACATGCTGCATTACCAACAATAGTTGAGATTAACATGCCATTCACAATACTTGCTCGAAGAGCTCCTTTAACCATGCAAGTGTGCTCTAGCATGTAAAATCGATAGCATATACCAAGTTCTCAGTCTTACAAAAATAAAGCACCATAATATAAACTTAAAAAAATGTAACTTCGATACTGGATAATATAATCAGAGCACCCCCACCCCAATCGTGTACGGTACTGAAGTACAATCCATTCAGTCACTGAAAACTTCAGATCCTTCTCATGCACCTTTTGTTTTTTGGTTAATTACATTTACCAGGAAAACAAAGCCCAGAAGGAATGAGACTCATGTTTAAGAGCAACTATGAACATATATCAAACAAATATGCAAATATTAAATTAAAAACCGACCATGTGGCCTTCAAAAGGCACTTAAATTTAATATACTAGAATAATATAAGATGATGGAGCAGGAATAACACCATCCTACTTTTCATAAACTTTATCAATGCCTTAACTAACAAATTATATGCAAGGTAGGGGATATCTTGCCTCATTACTCTCACGCATCAGGGAGCGCACCAGGGTAGGGGCAGTGTAGAATATTGTCACCTTAAATTTGTCAACAATATCCCAACATCGTCCAGCATCAGGATAAGTTGGAGTCTGCAGGACATGCAGATACATATTTATAAAAATGAAACTTCTACAAATCCAAGAAGGTTACACCATATAACCAGAATTGAAGGCTGATACTGGTAGGGAGAAAGTAGTGTGAACCAAAGTTTAAAGAAACATAGCTTCCACATAATTGCATATCTTGATTTGCTTCCACAAGCACCATATTCAGTTAAATTATTAGAATCTTCAACCAAATAAAATTTCAGTCAATATTCTGCTAGCACACTATTTTAATTCTGTTTTTCACTTCTTTTTTTAGAAATTTTGATCTGTTAGATAAAGCAATCGCATGAAAAATAGACTTTAAAGCACATGCCCAGTTTGCTTTCCTCTAGAGAAACCTAGTCCACCTTACCTAGATCATGAGTTTATATTCAAAATTTTCTGTCATGGAATTTTGAATTGCAAGAAGTTTACACAGATTAACCTATAAAGTTTCTGGGTTGTTGACTCAGTTCTCTGATTAAAAGGAAAAATATAAATGAGAATTTTCCAGACTGTAAGTTCAAAATAAGTTACCCCTTCAAACACGACAACAGATGCTCCATTAAGCATGGGTCCATAAGTCACATAGCTATGCCCAGTGATCCAACCACAATCAGCTGTGCACCTATTGCCAAGAAACATTTCAAAAATAAAAATTGAACAGGTTAAGGAGCCACTTCAAACAGAGAAAGCTAAAGAAACAATAAGACAGGTTGGAGTTTCATGGATACCAGTAGACATCAGATGGTTTGTAATCAAAAGCATACTTGAATGTTGTTGCAGAGTAAACCATGTATCCTCCCGTTGTATGAAGAACTCCCTTGGAAACCATTTATTTTAGAAAAGCAAAGAAAAATGAAACAAGAAAAGGAGAACCTTAGTCTAACTACGGAATTTCATTACCTTTGGCTTCCCTGTGCTTCCACTAGTATATAGCAGAAAAAGGGGATCCTCTGCATCAACCCACTCCACCTCACAAGTAGTAGGATACTTGGGGATAAAGTCCTGAAGACAATTCATTTCCATGAAAAAACAATATTGCATGGCCACTCTGCTGACTTTTTTTCTCAATAAAAATATCTCCATTCATTTACCATGGAAAAAAAAAACTTTGCACGTGCAATTATTATCAACTGGTGGAGTATAAACTACCTTTTCCTACTCAGACAGGGGTGGTATACATTGAATCAATCATTCAGCCTCACAACCATGCACTATTGATTTATCACATGTTAAAGTTAAGTGGCAAGATGAAGTTTTTACATTAGAATAGGAGGAAACTAACCTGCCACCAGACATCTTTTCCCTCGTTCCATTTAGTGCCTTCCCTCTTCAAGGCAATTTGATTTTCATAAGTGAGGCATACATCTGTTGAGTTGAAAAAAGAAAGAAAGGATAATATGAGAATCATGACCTTCTATTCAGTTTGGAATGCACAAAAAGTGAAGTTTCTCATGACAATACACATATATTACAGTAACCAACCATTAATTAATTTACATACATACCTACAGATATTCCATTTTTTGCAGATTCAGCAAGGGCGGCATCAACAATGTCTTTAAGGTGTATAACCTTGGCACCTCTTTTGACAGCATTACAAGTAATCACAACTTTTGGTTTGCAGTCTATGATTCTCTGAGCAAGAGATTCTGAAGAATATCCTGCAAACACAACCTAATGGGAAAAAAAAGGAGAGGGTAAGAAGTATTTATTTAGAGAGCAGATTAATGAGAAAAATAAGTCGTAGCAGTGTACCGAGTGAACAGCACCAATTCGGGCACAAGCAAGCATGGCAATGGGGAGTTCCATGAGCATTGGTAAATAAATAACAACAGCATCTCCCTTTTTAACACCGACATCTTTCAAGTAATTTGATAGCTACAGATAAAACAAGATAACACAGAATCAGAAGGGTTATAAAATTCAACTAAGCCACCATCATACATAGGCTATATCCTTTCTTTTTTCTTTTTAAAAGAAAAAAACCTGGCAAACTTTGTCGAGGAGCTGGGAGTAGGTTAAACTGTCTTGTAAACCAGGATCGTTGCCTTCCCAATAAATGGCAATCTTATCAGCATTTCCTGATTCAATATTTCTATCTAAGCAATTGTAGCAAATGTTGGTCAAGCCTCCCTTGAACCACTGCGCATTTATAATAAAATTACTTCTGTTAATGGGGTGTGCAAATAAGCTAACCACAGCCTCAATAAATAGAAATTAAGCCTTTCGCACCCACAATTAGCCGAAGCTTCAGATACCCATGGAGCTACTCGGACTTAGATATGCCACTAGGAACTAGTGACGAAACTCAAAATCTGAGACTTCATGGTTGAATGAATTCTTATTCATAATAACTACTACAGTTTAAATAAATAAATCTCCTAAAACAACATTTAATTGCACAAAAAATTACTCAGTTAGGCTATTAATTAATTAGATCATCATATAAATAAGTGTTTGTGAGTATATAAAGGAAAGTAAACAGGTGGAGATAAAGATAATAAAGACGAAAAAGAAAAACCTGAATACTGATATTGCCTTTGCGAACGTCGAAATTCTCAGAGCAAGCAGGCTGGTCCCATTTCTTTTTCCAATAGAACTGAGAAGCAATATCGGACCAAAAACCAGCCGGATCTTCAACAGACCTTTTGTACATCTCGAAGTACTGTTGAGGAGAGGAAACGTGAGCTTGACGGGCGAAATCATCGCTAGGAAAGACAAGATCGTTCTCTTCAGAAGCAAGTGCTTCTCCTAATATAATGGCGTTGAGGGCAGAAATATTGCCGGCTCCAGACGGAAACTCCAGCATTGACGTCACAAACCTCAGCTTATTATCCGTCGCCATCCGAATCCTCCTCTTGTAGAGAAATTTATTCCAAATTGAGCGAAAAACAGGAGGCGGAGGCGGAGGTGATTCTTTTTTCTGGTTTTTTTTTATTATTGAGAAACAGCAAGGGAACTCTACTCCCAACAAAACTCCCAACAAATTTGCCGTTAGACACCGAGCTCTGCATCTCTCCTTACTATATAAATAAAAGATTAGTCAATTGATTTGTATTTATGATTTTATTATATTCTAATAGTCTTCGTAGAGTAGTTACTCTTTTCTTTCTTTCTTTATTTATCTATTTACTTGCTTTATTAATGTCTACTTAATTCGATATTTAATAAACTGCTATTCTCTCACGGATGCAGATACGACTACTTATTATTTATTTATTTATTTAAATATTTTGGAAAGATTTCCACGCTTTGACCGGCTGACTTTCTCATCGCCATCCTCAGTCTCATCGCCATCCTCTTCTACATACCCAAAATAAATAAAAATAATAAAAATTCGTAATTCTCCATGAGAAGATTAAAAAATAATAGAAATCGTAATTCTCCATGAGAAGATTAATTCCAAAATTTAACAGCGAAAATAAAAACCGGGTAGCGGTTTATTTACCAGGATGGGGTTGAAGAGAGTGAGGATATCAGAGAGAAAACAAATGACACCATGAATGGAAGCTGAACTTACCTCGATAAACAAAAACAAAATCGGGTTTGAGATCTTAAATTCAGGGATTTTGAGCCAACTTCCGAAGGATATTTTGCTGATATATTTATATTTTCGTTGACCTTCACATGCCCAGCTAGCTATTCGCTGTGGCCTTTTGGTAGGGGTGATGATGGTTGTTGTAGAGCAGGAGAAGAGCTCTCATGGGGTGGTTTTGAAGAGGGAGGAGAGACTCTGGGAGTCATCCAACTTTTACTTCTTCATTTATTTTTTTGTCGCTTTTCTCTTTCCCTGCGTGTGGTGGCGCCTCTCGGTTGCTGTGGCCTTTGCATCCGAGCTTTATTTTACTGTTACATGCCTCCATTACAATTCACAAGTATTCCAATTTGATATTCTTACGGTAGAGATTTGAAAAAATACCTGAAAGCAATGCAAAATAGCAAAAGTTTGGTATCCACAAAACAGATCTGGAGTTTAATTCAAGAGTTATATTTTTTATAAAAATATAGAAAAATCAAGATTTTATTCATTTATCTGAATTTATAAAATATATTTTAAAAGAATGAAGTTTCCTCAAATAAATAAAATAAAATAAAATAAAATAATAATAATAAAAAGTAGCTAAAGAAAAGATATCAGTCTTAAAATCAAAGCCAGCTAAAGGGCAATCCTAGCTACCCGATTTGAATTTACGCTTGTATTGGACCATGAGATTATTTTTAAAGTATTTTTTTATTTATAAATATATATTAAAAAAAAAACAAATAATATTTAAAAAAAAAACATTTAAAATATTGCTGCATTACAATATAAAAAATTTGGGATGAAAGAAAACCTTATTTCTTTTTAAATATTTTTTATATATTCGAATTAAACAAGTAAAACTTGAAAAATTCTTACAAGTTAGAGCACGGCATAATTTAAATCTAAAAATTACAATATAAATCTCAAGTTATTTATGACCGCTACTGCATTTCTATAACGCTCATACATGGGGGCACTTTCCTTTCCCGCACACCTTTAACATTACATAATAGTATTTTATTTATCTTTATATTATATGTTTATTGAAACTTTTAAAAATTACACCTTGTGCCAGGTCAACAAATTTTAAAATCAAATTATTTGACTGAATTTAATAATAGTGCTTAAAAAATCTTTATATTCCTAACATTTTCTTAAGTTTTTTTATTTTAAATTAATTATACTCGTAAATTTACTAGTTTGATCAGTTCCTCGAGGGTCTGCACGGCGCTGTGCATTGAAATAGAAGAAAGAGACATATCAAGAGATTCAAGCGTTTTAAGAAAGAGACGTATCAAGACATTCAAGTTTTTAACATATCAAAATTTATTTAAAAAAAAAAAAACACTGAAAATACCCAAAACACTGAAAATTTATTTATTTATTTCTTTCTTTCCTGTGGGTACAAGAAGGGATAGAACTTTCTTTAATAGATTATAAATTAATTATTGCTAGTATATTATTATCTATAATGTTCAAATATGAAGCGAACAAGTTAATTAATTTTCATTTTAAAGTTTTTTTTTTATTAAATAATAAATTATTTTTATATTTTTAGGGAAATGTACTTTCTTGTATTTGATTATTGTCTTATGATTTAAAAATAGAAATAATTGACACAAGGCAAGAGATGGATATTTCATTGTGTTTGATTGTAGTGTACAATAGATGCTGAACAAGATAAAATAAAATATATATTTTATCCTTAATATATATTATTACCATACCTGTATATTAAAAAAAATATTTTTTTTACTTTAATTTATATCAAGTTTTAAAAATAATAATTATATAATAAACCAAGTTCTAAAACGTGGATCGGCCTGGTGGGTTGGCTCAAGACTCAAGCTTCGGTTGACTCGGAGGTTGGCTTGATTTGTGTTTAAAAAAGAAAAGAAAAGATTAACCTTGATTTAATTAGATTAAAAACTAGGTTGAGCTCGTGACCTAGATAAAACTCATTTAAGACCTGGGTAAATATTTGTTGACTTTATCTTGGAAATTTTGTTTTTTTTCAAAACAGCTTAACCCTTTTTAAAAAAAAATGATTAACCCGGATTAAACCTATCAATTGCTGACTGGGATATCTCATGTTTTAAAATTATAATAAATAATCACTTTTATTTTTACATGTTTTGATTGAATAGTCTTGAAATTATATGTTTTTTACAAGGACATCTTACAAATAAAAAATAATATATATTGTCTCTATAGACTTATTTATCTTATATTTCTTGTTTTGAAAGTGCATAAATTCACTCTAAAAATAATTCAAAAACATTTATTTTTATATATATTTATTTTTATCTCCTTAACTAAATATATTTTTGTGCTTGCTATCTCTATCTCTTATATCTTAAGATAATATCCAAATGATCTTAAAAGCTAAAACTGCTCGCGATTCAGTTATTGTTCACAGTGAAACAAATTATTGTGGATGACAATAGTAGTGCTCAATTTTTGGTTCAATTTGGTTCACTGGTTTACTGTGTATTTTTTTGCACAGTAAAATAACGATTTTGTCCCTTGAAAAAAACAAAAAAGGCATCTGGATGCAGGGGTTCCAAGGTAATTGCATATTTTTTTTGTCCAGTTAGGTTTCGGTAACTAGTTTATTTTTTATTAATATTTTTTGCACAATAAAATAACTATTTTGTCCCTCAAAAACGATAAAAATCTTAATTTACTATCATTGTTCTAAAATAATTTATTATCATTGTTCTAAAATAATTTTAATATAATAATATGAAAAATAAATCTTTTTTTTTAAACAATAATTACAATGCAATCGATAGTATGATAAATAATAATTAAAAGATTCATTATGTATAATAATATTTATAATAACAGCTGTAATAATTGTGACAAAAATTAATTGGTCAATTTTTTTTTTTTTTTAAATAACTTCTATGTCTTTTTTTTTATGTTTGATATTTCAAATCTTATATCACAAAAAACAAATATGAAACCACACACAGACAAGACAAGTAGAAAAATTATATCAAATTATCTACAATAATAAAATAAAAAATTGTCTTGCATTTCGCCACAACCGACACAATTTTTTTTAACATGTAACAAAATTGTTAACACCTATATATATATATATATATATATTATTTTAGAGACTTTTTCCTAAAAAAATAAGAGGGACTATTTATATATTGTGATATGTTTTTGATATTACTGTCTTAAAATATATATAAAAAACTGAACTGACTTTTCTTTATAAAATTCAAATTAATTTAATCTTACTGTTCTAATTTTTTTAATATAATAATATGAAGAAAAAAAAAACTTTGATAAATTTTAGGACTTGCATTTTTGCTATCTGTTAAATAAATTATTCGTCAAATACTCATATCACAAAAAACAAATATGAAACCACACATAGACAAGACAAGTAGAAAAATTACATCAAATTATCTACAATAATAAAATAAAAAATTGTCTTGCATTTCGCCATAACCGACACAATTTTTTTTAACATGTAACAAAATTGTTAACACCTATATATATATATATTATTTTAGGGACTTTTTCCTAAAAAAATAAGAGGGACTATTTATATATTGTGATATGTTTTTGATATTACTGTCTTAAAATATATATAAAAAACTGAACTGACTTTTCTTTATAAAACTCAAATGAATTTAATCTCACTGTTCTAATTTTTTTAATATAATAATACGAAGAAGAAAAAAACTTTGATAAATTTTAGGAGTTGTATTTTTGCTATCTGTCAAATAAATTATTCATCAAATAGTTAAAACATGTCCAACAAATAATTAATATGTTGCAGATAACAAATAGTATATCTTTAGTCAATTTGATCAATTGCGATTTTGCTATCTACCGGTTAAATTATTACCAAATTAGTTTAAACCAAACTATCAATCAAGTTGTTTGGTGCATAAAACAAATCACTCATCTGTGCTAAAATTCAACAATTATAATTTTACTATTTGCTAATTAAAGAGTTCATGAAACAAATAAAATATATACAACAATCAATCAGTATGCTACACGGAGCACACGACTTATTTTAATAGAATTTTTTTTATTTTAATTGTACAATCTACCGATAAAATAATTATCAAAATAGTTTTAACAGTAGCAATATTCAATCACTTTTAGGCGGAAAAAAACATCTTTCTAACATATTCTATTAATTACAATTTTACTAATTAAATATTAAAATAACCAATTATAACACGTATCAAATCAATCAATTTCCTACATAGAAAACAGTCTAGATAAGACATTCAAAATAATGATAATGATTATTTTTAAGTTTTTTTTTTATAAATATATGAGACTAATTATTTATTTAATATTAGCGCTTGAAAATATGTATATATAGAGAGAGAGAGGAAAAAAATGACCTAGGATTTTTTGAAGAAAAAAAATATTAATATCAGCGTTATGAAATACTTGTAATAGAATATTATGAGGAATAAATCTTATAAAATGAAAAAAACAGATTTTGACTTTTAATTATGATTTTGTCCTCTTTTGTTTAAGTTTATTTCTTAGAAAAATTTGATTCTTGGAGTTTTAGGTCGTTTTTGTAAAAAAAAAATACAATATTTTTATATATAATATTTCAAATCTAATATTACTGGAGAAAAAAACAACTTATAAACAAATAGACAAATTTACCCAAATTATCTATAATTAAAAAATATACGAATCACTTCCTCTAAGTTTCAATTACACTATTTCTTTTAGGCGGAAAAAAAAACTCATTTCTAACATATTTTATCTATTTCAATTTTACTAATTAAATTTTAAAATAACTAATTAAAGCACATAAAAAAATCAATTAATGTCCTACCTGGAAAAAAATCAGCAAGGCAAGTCACCTTTTATTACCTAAAATATTACATGTGACAATCATTGTTTATATAATTTACTTTGTGGCCGTCTGGAAGCGTGGCCACACTTTCGGTTTAAGAAAAAGCATGTTGAAAAAAACTGATGAATATTGGGTTTTAACATAAGTTGTAAAAAATTGTGTGGGTCCCATGAAGCAAAAGTGGAGAAACAGAATTGCGTGAAAAACAGCCGGCTACACCCTCGTTTATGTATACAGTAGATTTCACTTGCATTTCATTTCATATTTGGCTGCTTGTTCGTGTTTCATGGATTTTTGTCTTGGAAAATTAAAGAAAAGGATCTTTAACACCGGTGGGGTGGGTGATGTTGCCATGACAACAAAAACCAGAGATGACTGACTTAATTTACCGAGAAGATAGTGGTCAATTTACTACCCATTTATTTTTTGGCATACAAAAACAGAATGTAAAGTAAAAGATAGCAATTAATATGATGTATTTTATTATAAAAAATATGAAAAATATATTATTATTTATTTTATTTTCTTATAAAAATTATTTTATATAAATAATTTTTACATAATATATGTTTATTAATATAAAAAATATATTTTTAATATTAAAATAATCTAAAAATTAATTAAAAGCAATATGAAAAGCATGATAACCAAACACATAAAACTGTTTTTTTTCAACCTCAATCTCACTCTCAACCACAGTTTTAACCAAACACTTCACAATTTATTTTGAATCGCATCAAAAATATTTTTTTGAAATTGTTTTTTTTCAAACCTCAATCACAAAAATAAAAACAATACCAAACACACCCTTTTACTTTTTGGTAGAAATATATGATGAAAAAAATAAAATTATTTTCCAGTTTTTTTTTATCAATTAAAAAAAGAGAGGGAAAATCATGATGGGTACATTGGTGGTAAGACTTTTTTTTTTTTTTTTTTTATATATATATCCAGAAATTGACTTTGACCTCTCCTTTGCAAACAAATAAAATGAAAACAATTCCCCTTAATCCCCACACTCTCCATTCATTTCATCACTGCTCTCTCTCCCCTTTTTCTGCTGCAGCGTTTTGTTTCCTTACTTTCATTTCCAGTACAGAGAACAGAAAATGGGAGCTAGCAGCGAACCGAATCAAGACGGGTCGGACGAGCAACAAAAACGATCTGAGATCTACACATACGAGGCACCATGGCACATCTACGCGATGAACTGGAGCGTCCGCCGTGACAAGAAGTACCGCCTTGCCATCGCCAGCCTCCTAGAACAGTACCCAAACCGGGTCGAGATTGTCCAGCTGGATGACTCCAACGGAGAGATCCGATCCGACCCGAACCTGTCCTTCGAGCACCCCTATCCACCTACCAAGACCATTTTCATTCCAGATAGGGAGTGCCAAAAACCTGACCTCCTCGCAACCTCTAGCGACTTCCTGCGCGTGTGGCGAATAAACGACGACCAGCCGCGCGTGGAGCTCAAAAGCCTGTTGAACGGCAACAAGAACAGCGAGTTTTGCGGGCCTTTGACCTCCTTTGACTGGAACGAGGCGGAGCCTAGGCGGATTGGGACATCCAGCATCGACACGACATGCACCATCTGGGATATCGAGAAGGAGACTGTTGATACACAGTTAATCGCTCACGACAAGGAGGTATACGACATCGCATGGGGTGGTGTTGGGGTTTTCGCTTCGGTTTCAGCCGACGGGTCGGTTAGGGTTTTCGATTTAAGGGACAAGGAACATTCGACGATAATCTACGAGAGTTCGGAGCCCGACACGCCTTTGGTGAGACTGGGTTGGAACAAGCAGGATCCGAGGTACATGGCGACGATCATCATGGACAGTGCTAAGGTTGTGGTGTTGGATATTCGCTTCCCAACTCTTCCAGTGGTGGAATTGCAGAGACATCATGCTAGTGTTAATGCTGTTGCTTGGGCCCCTCATAGTTCTTGCCACATTTGTACTGCTGGGGATGACTCACAGGCATTGATTTGGGATCTTTCTTCGATGGGTCAGGCTGTTGAGGGTGGATTGGACCCCATTCTTGCTTACACTGCTGGTGCCGAAATCGAGCAGCTGCAGTGGTCGTCTTCGCAGCCTGATTGGGTTGCTATTGCTTTTTCTTCCAAGCTTCAAATTCTCAGGGTTTGATCGAATTTGCTAGGCAGGACTTTAGTTTTCTCTGTGTAGAACCTCCATTATGGTATAGGAAAAGGAAATATTAAAACGCTGAAGTTAGTTGTTCCTATCTGACTCTTCCTTTAAAATCAAACCTTTTAATCTTTTCTTTTCTTCTCTTTTTTATACTGCATGTAGTTTGTGTATCTTACTATTATTCTTGTGTCTTTACCCCTTTGATATGCAAAAAATAGGAAACTGAACCAGCTCGTTCAATAATCTAAACTTGGACTGGAGTATAAAGCTAGTTCATGGTTCACCTGTCAATTGTAGGATGGCGATTAGAAAGATGAAGAGAAGTTGTTATTATGATTTTCTGTTCTCTCCTTAGGCTTTTGTAGAGGAGGTTTGCAGCAATGGGCTGCTATGCTTTCATAGTTTACATGATTTCCTGCATTATGGTCTTTATGAATTCAGACAAACTTTTGTGGGATACTACCATTATGATTGATGGTTGTAGCTGAGGTATTCTGAATTGAAGATTTTCTTTCTTGTGGTAAGATGGAGATTGGTTGCTGTTTCAAATTTAGGAATTATTGCTTGAAACTCTGCGCAGAGAAGTGATTGAAGACCATACCACAACATAAATTTGGTTATGCAATTGGGCAATGTATTGGAGGTTTTTCAATATTGAGCAGTAGCAGCAAGTGTTATCATCGTATCATCTGATATTGCAAAGCTCCCAAGCTTGGCATTTCTCACTAGTTTAGTGTTCCTCAGTACAGGTGTAGGTTTGGCAATGTTACATTATTATGATTGGGGTATGAGTGGGATATGCTGGTTTTAAATAAGGCTGTTTTATGGATGGTGTGGGGAAACTGTTTTCGGTCAAGGCGGTGGAGCAAATATTTTGTCACTTGCATGATAACATTATGAAAGGACAACCTTGAAATAAATAAGGTTTGTTGGATATACGCAGGTTGGTCTAGTCAGCTCACTGGTAGAAGGGGATTGGTGGTATGTTGTTTTTCCTGGCAATGGAAGGTTATGTTGGCAGCTCTAGAACGGGCTTCATGGAGTTGGCAGCATTCAACTTTGTCACCACCAACATTATAAATAGTGCCTTTTCTGTTATTTGCTCCTGGGCAATTGTGGATAAGCGTACTCTAGATTATCTCTGTTTTATGTTTTCTTCAGATTTGTTTCGACATCTACCAAAAGCTCTGTTTCCTCTCATTATTTTTTTGTAGTAAGATAGTGTATAGATCCAGACCAGAGTGCGAGTAACCATGGCTTGACTTTGGCACACGGATATGAACTGTTGTATATTGTCTGCTCTCTTTCAGAACAGACAAATCTAGGAATAGCTATTCTTCCCACCTCTAATGAGTCCATCGTTATTGTTTGCTTGAACAGCTAACCAGAATATGTTGGCATATTATATTCTATGGCTGCCTAGCTTGATTTGAATGTTAAATGTCTTTGCAACTCGGTTAAAAAATTGTTCTATTCTACAGGAGTCCCAAGTGCCAGAATTTGTTCCAAAGGCGGATTAGAGGCGCAGAATGACCAGCTTCATTAGTTATATTTGGTTTTTGCTTTTGTGGTATGGGGAAACTTAAGCTAAGATGGAATGTTTTAGTGCAACTTTTTCAATAAACAATTGCGGCTTTTGCTCAGCAATAATATTGACCGGGAAATTGGGATGCCTCCAGCTGTTGACTTTATAAATCGAAGGAATCCTCCATTAATCTTTTTAAAAACCTGGCTGAAAGAACGGCCTTAAGCTCACACAAACCCTGAACAGGTCATCTGCTATACGCATCATTTTTGGTCTCGGCCTTGGAAGAGATTGTACAGGGATTTCTACAAGATGCTTTTCCTGGGGGCTAGTGGGAGTGAAGCATTTGCAAACATCCATGAAGTGGAAGAGAGATGATCTCTAAAGTAGCTGGGAGCAAGTTTCTAGTATTGCAATAATTTGCATAAGAAAAGTTCTAATTGCCTGAAAACAAAAAACAAAAAAGAAAACACAAAAAAAAGGAGAGAAACCATTAGATGGGCTACAAAAAATGCTAGCTAACTTTCCCACTCAGTCGAGTCAATGCGAGTAAACTGGCCACCCCTTTCTGCTGATATTTCAGTGCAAGTTGCGGAGGTCTCACATCACATGGCACCCCACAGTATTTTCATCGCTGAAGTAATCCCCAACTCTAGCTGCTGGCGTCTGGTACGGTGGTTGAAACACTGGCCTCTCGTAAAGGAGGTATTCCTGACCATAACCTGTGGAGTTGACAGGAGGAGCGGTGAACGAAGGTATGGCATAACAGGGCAGTGCTATCGCGTAAGGCTCAACCTTGTAACAATATTGATTGTAAGTCCTGAAATTGCTGATTTCTGGATGTGGGGGGGCAGGATTTTCACTTTTAACCACTTCAGGATTGCTAGACTTTACACTGGCGTCTGTCTCTTTATAGTCCTTCGAAGCTTTATTCTCACCTCCATCCCCATCATTTTTAATCTCTCTGTTCTTGTCAGGTACCTTGACGCATGAATCTGAAGACTTCGCTTTCTCACACTCAGATTTTGACTTGTCTTTCTCTTTTGCAACCGGTATATCCGCTTCTTTCTTTTCTTTTCCCGCATTTTGATTCCCACTACTCCACAGCTCTGCTTGTTTTCCTGTTTTCAGGAGTCTTTTGATTAGAATTTGTGGATCGACATTTCCCAGGACTGTCACCTTGGGATGCAGTGGATCGATTTCGGTCTTCAGAACACCTGAAACCAAGGTTTCATCCAAATTAGCTCGGGGGAAAAGACTACGAAAAGGGACACCAACTTTTTGAGTCGCTACTCTTTTCATTATTACCTTCAACACTCTGCAGAACCTTTTTAACTTTCCTCTTGCAGCCATCACAGCAGTTGACAGATACCTTGAGTTCAATCTTCTGAAGTGAAGTAAAACTTGGATTCAGACCTTCTTGTTAGCCGAGATTAAATCAAAAACAAAAGAAAGCCAGGGGGATTCTGAAAGTACAAAACTAAAGAAACATGCTCGTGGAGATGTTTTCGAGATCTAGTACCTTTAATTCTGCTTCCTTGGCCATGTATCCTGTGCTGACAAAGTTGTGTCACCACAGAAAAAAGCTGGAACTACAGACCACCTGAGAGGAGCAGAACAAGGACGAGACTTTTTGCCACTCCTAGTTAAATTCTGAAGCTGTATTTATATGCAGCAAAATCATATCAGGTGGGGTCAACACTGGAATAATGCTGTTAGTTTAATAGCCTTCCCTTTTCTATATTATTATTATATATGTCTTTCCATTGCTGTGTTGTTCCAACGCAAAAGCACAAAGAGATAGCTTTCTCTACAAGCACAATTCATGCAGCTTCACAGCTTCTTTGAATGTTCACAAAAATGCTTTTCTCTTCTGCCATCCCTCCAGCATTCCACGTTACAATGTGCTGCTCAAGACGCAGCTGTAGTTGATGTTGCCGCATGAATATTCTCCGAGGTACGTACAAGTGTTGATTGAGCTCGGACAGCCATTTACCCGTCTTTCTCTGTATAAAATACGGGGACTAATTTAGGATGTGGCATTTGGGAGGACAAGATTGTATAACTTTTAATCCCAGGGGGGGATTTTGTAGAACTTATTTATAATTATATGCAACCTTAGGGGGCATTTCGAAAAAAATTCAAAACGGAATAGGAATAGCATGGCTATGGAGATGGTCAACATGGGGAGTCTTTGGTGCCGATAAATTTGTTTACTCAATTTCGTCTTCCTAAGTAGGTGGTAGTACTTGCCATGTGAAAAAAAATAATCAAACGGAATAGGAATAGCATGACCAAAATTTGATGTGGACTTGCATGGCTTTCACATAAAGGATGACAAAGGTCAACAAAATATACAATGAATTTATATTTACAATCTGATTTTTCTAGTGGTCATATTTTAAAATGGTGTTCTAATTCTAATAATGACTAGAAGATGAGTAGTGATGAAGATGATGTTGATGTAGAAGTTAGGGAACAATCTAATGAAGAGGAAAATAAGGATGAAAATGAAAAGGAGAGAAAAATAAGGATGAAAAAGATTAATGTGGATCAAACTATTTTTGTTCCTGTAGTTAGACATTCATGATGAAGTCTTGAGGGATGAACACACTTACTACAAGTATAAAAGTTATAAATTCAGCAAGGATAACAAAGAAATTACAAACAATAATTAGTGTTGACTTATTTCTCTATAATGAAGCACTTTCAATTATTTGGATGATAAACTTCGTATTAAACCACGCCAAATACAATTATAGAAAACCATGAAAAAGGCTAAACCGTAAACCCACAAGGAGTTTTTGAAAATATTTGTCACACACACATATATATATATATATAGCTATTAAAGCAATGTATTTTGAGATTTACTGTACATTTAGAGTTTGATCCTAATTATAATTTAAATGTGCATTTACCATGAGAATTTCAATGCTTGTACATATTTTTTAAGGATGATGAAGGAAAACTTTGTTTTTAGATCTAGATCTTTTATTGGGATTGATGGATGTATTGTTGAGTTTAGTGGGTTTGGATGGAAATAATGGATTGTTTTTCTATTACTTATGTTGTTATTGAGTATGAAAATGATGAAATATGACATTAGTTTTTATATGGACTCATAAAATACGGAATACATTAGAAACCATTTGAAAAATAATACTTTGAGGCGGTGCACTTATTACTAAAAGTTATATTAATCTTGAAGAAGTATATGTAATTGTTTTACCTCTAAAACTCAAAATAAGTATAGGTAGATCAAGAAAAAATAATTAAAAAAAAGTGTGGTAATCGACAATCCTCAATAATCTACCTAAATAAAGCTAACATAGCTGAAGTTGTATTGAAGACTGTTAACTTTTCAATGCTACGTTATTATAATTTCTATGAATGGATATCATATTATGGATCATTGTGTTTATTATGTTAGGTATCATAATAATTTAAATTATTTATGGATCCTGGTTGTTATGCATATATTGTTTAAGTGGCATGTTTTTATATATGATTGATATGAATTTGCTTGTATTTTGACTACTCTAAGGAATACATTCACCATGTTTTATTTCCTTTAATACAAACAATATGGTTATTGCAAACATTAACATTGTATATACTAAATTAGCTACTACAAATAATTTTACACTCGCTAAGGTAGCTTTGATTTTGTAATTCTCGATTCAAACTCTACATAATTTATTTACTTTATCTACTATTCAGTGAATATCACTAGAATCATCAACAACTCTTTTCCTTCTCTTTTCTCGTAGTTAATTCAATTTCATTCGTAAATTTGCACCAATCAATGGAGATATATTTTCACATGACTTATCACCACATCTATAAAATAGCTTGTTTTTACTAACATTTATGTTTTTGACATTATGATTGCATCTCTCCTCCCACATTTCATGCATTTTATATTGTTGATTTTTAGTCCATCCAATTTGCACTTGCCTTATATGCTATTCTAATCCCTCTAGTGGCATTTTAGTTATTTTTATGGGTTTTTTAGTCTTTATCACAATAAAATGACACTTGTAAATAAATATATATTTTTTATTGTTTTTTTTCTAGCGAGATAAAGCTTTACTTGGCTATTAAATTTAATACTCCTTATAAATAGATATATACTGTAACTTTTCACGTGATTTACTTGAATGAAATATATTGTTACTGCCAAGGGAAAAAGAAAAAACAATTAGGGTTAAAATTAGATTAGAAGAAAAACAGAGATACGATTCTTTCGGACTGTAACGGACGCTCTGGTTATGTTGTGCTTGATTCGATCAAGTTTAGCTTTATTTCTTAATCATGAAGCCACCCTAAACATATATATAACCAAACACGAACCTTCGGCAGCGAGCAGGAGAACGAGGACCGTACACGTGGAATTATTGACCTTAAAATATGAAGCTAAAGGGCCAAGGAACCGATGCAGTCCAAGTTGAGTTTCCTAATAATGAAGATATGGAGTGCAGGTTTTGATTCCATGTATTTATAGGGCACTGAACGTGGCTCTGCCGCTCTCGACTGGTGATCTCATCACATCAACAGCTGATTTCTTTCTTCTTTGTCACTTCATTTTTAAAATATTTATTTTTATTATTATAAACTAAATTTTATTCGATTATTAAAATTAAAAAAAAAACATAATTATGATATTTTGATGGAAAAAAAACACTTAACCACGCTCCAAACAGCCTAGAAAATTCGACATGTCTGCCCACCTCCCCTGTTCTTTATTAAAAAAAAATGCATTCCTTTTCTTGACCGATGTTGTTTTTGTCCGAGACTGCCTAGGTTTTGACTGTCGAATATTCTCATCAATTGCCCGGCCTTCGAACTCTCTTTTGTTCTTCTCGAGTTTTCACCCCTCGCCTCACCGACTCCGAACCCATATGAATAAACCGAGCCTTTTTCGTATTTTCATTTATTATTTTTATTATAATCAAGTTAGTTATAGAATATTTTAATAAATATAAAAAATAATTGATGCATGATTGGAATAACAAGTGGGAGGCATATGTGCTCTTTAAGCGATGCGTGATGTTTCTTGATGGCCAAACATTTTATTTTATTAGTCATTGATGTTATTTTTTTATTATTATATTGTGAGATTAACCAAATTTGTTGAATCTACTTAATTATATTAGGAGATTAACCAAGTTTGTTGAATCTAATTAAAATAATTATCTAAATCTCATATATTTTTTATGTTTCTTTAAATACAAATATATTTTTTTATATTGGAAAAAAATGATAGCTTTGTCACACTATGTAGTGTCACCTAAACTCTGTGAATCACATCAAGTGAACAAGTTGCATGGAGACGACAATAAAAGTGACGTGGTGTGATGATAGAGAAAATTATGATATTTATAGAAAATCTCGAGTTTAAGTTAGGACATACAATCACCTATAAGAATTTAAGATAACTAAGATTTTTCTCGTTTATCTAAACCCATAAAATATACTTTTCGAGATAATAAAATTTACCCGCATAATTTATTTTTAAAAAAAAGTAAGAGCATAAAAGGGAAGTACACCTCGACTATAGAATATTATGATTGCCATCTTATTCTTTTTTTTTCTTTTTTTTATTTGAAACCCATCTGGAGTTACAAAGGAATTCGAACTATACAGTAAAAGTAGCCTTTTCTTATTGTATTATAATAGAGAAAATTAAAGTCAAATACAACTTTCATTTGCTTCCCTAAAAAGCTAAATAGATACCGAAAACATTTGACCAAACTTTTTTGTGCACATCCTCTCCACTTACGTTAAGATGAAAACTATCAATTCTGTCATGTAATAATATAATATAGAACATAAATTTTTTATATATAAAATATTCTTCTTGACAGAACCACATAATAATAAAAAAACAAATGAATTTAATTGAGTGAATAAACTATTGATTATTCTAAAATTTTATAAAAAAAAATATTAATTTAAACTCAAAATCTACTTTACAAACATGTCATTGGGACTATAATATTGAAAATGCTAAAAGGTTTTAAAGCATCGAGGGAGGCTTGTTTTCATATATCTAAACCGACGAGGCGCCGATTCTTTCTTCGTGGCGGCGGAATCAGGGTACTACCCATCATCCGGTGGAAGCGAACGAGGGGATACCAAAAATCTCGCCGAGAGGCTTTGAAAAAAACACCAGCATGGTGGTTCGATGTTTCCAAATCCGATGATGGTCGGCGAGCAGATTATAAAAGAGAAAAGGAAATAAATCCTGTAATTTATTTGGGAAGATAGAAGTGGCCCAAAAAGACCACGCCACGCCAAACACAGATAGACCCTTCAATCGAACTCTATCTAAAACTCTTTCCCCATAACGAAAACTCTATTTCAAGCAGCAATACTGTTAAGAAATTATTTTATTTAAAAATTTAAACTGTTAGATGATATTTTAGAATATAATTTATATTATTTTTTAACACACTCTTTAAATTAAAATTCTTTGGGCTTAAAACTTGTACACAAGTCCACATTACTTTATGTTTGATTTTTATCAAATAGAATAGAGGTGGTGAGATTTGAACTCATGATCGTTGAAACAACAAGCTCTAATAGCATATTAAAGAACCATCTCACCTAGAAACTTAAACTATTAAATAAAACACTAAAATATAATTTATATTTTTTTTTAACAAATACGACCTCGTTTTGGTAGTTTAAAATCAGGTGAGGAAAAAAAAGGAGGAGCCGACAAAATTGAAGAATGCCAAAACTAGTTTGGCCCACTTACTCGAAATCAAAGGTTGAGGCCCAAAGATTGGAAAGCAGTGGGAGCCAGACACTGTCCTCGCAGAGTCATGCAAATTTTGGAAAATGGAATGGTAGAGATTTGGAGACAGCAACAGCAACACCAAGCAGAACCACAACCATACATTGGACGCGAGGCTATCCATAATCTGATCCTCTCTTATTTTTTCCTAGCCTGTCATCTCCCGAGCCACCATCCTCTACTTCTAGTGCTGCCGAACCAACACCAGAGCTACTTCTATCTGAAAGAAAGTTTCTGCTTTTTTCAGTCTGTGTATTCCCACATTATGGCCTCGGCTACCTTCTCCGTAGCCAAACCACCTCTCCAGGTTCGTTGCTAGAAACTCTTGTGCTTCTTGCACGTTAAACTTTATTAACCTTTTTTTTTCTGGTTTGTTGAATCTTACCTCGGTTTGATACAGGCTAGCGGAAAGGGGTTCACTGATTTCTCAGGTCTCCGCAGTTCATCAGCTTTCCTTCCCTTTGCAAAGAAAACATCAGATGACTTTGTTTCAGCCGTTGCTTTCCAGACCTCAGCTGTAAGTTCAGTTGCATTGTCTTCCGAGCTGTTCAATATATATATACGATGGATCTATCCTCAATTAGACAGGAGAGTAGGGTTAAACATTAATAAGGAAAACGCAGAAATGTTATTTCAATCTAAAAGCAGAGAGGATAGTAGCTAAGCTTCTTGGATCTTGTAATTCAATAGTCAATACAAACTGAATTTGTTATGCTATGGTCTAGCCAATTCAGATTAATTAGTTAGTATTTTAATCTTCATCCAGAATGTACTTGGTATACATCTAGCAGTTTTGACTGTTTGTTCACCGTGAAATATATATTTCGTCTGCTGTTCTAAATGTGATAGGGAAATAAACATATGCTACACATGTAAGCTACTTCTTGATTTGGTTTTGTTTCTCTTTATTCGGACGTGAGTGAAGTTGGGAAGCAGCAGCAGTGGAGGATACAGAAAAAGGTGCCGCAGAGGCGAAGCTAAAAGTGGCCATAAATGGATTTGGCAGGATCGGCAGAAACTTCTTGAGGTGCTGGCATGGGCGCAAGGATTCACCTCTTGACGTCATTGCCATCAACGACACTGGTGGTGTTAAGCAGGCCTCACACCTTCTCAAGTATGACTCCACCCTTGGCATCTTCGACGCCGATGTTAAGCCTGTCGGTGATAATGCCATCTCCGTTGACGGCAAGGTCATCAAGGTTGTTTCTAGCCGCAACCCTCTCGACCTCCCCTGGAAGTAAGAGGCTCTTTCTCTTTTATTGTCTAGTCTCATAAAGACTTCAACACACATTATATTATATTACATGTGTTAGAGAATAATATAAATTATATTATAGTATCCAAAAACTTAATTTTTAGGTGTGATGATTCTTTAACATGATATCAAAACCTTGGTTCGAATCTCATCACTTTCATTTTCATTTGATAGAAATCAAACACAAAGATAATATAAGTCTGTGCAAGTTTAATGTTGTCTGATGCTATAGGGACATGGAGATAGACCTGGTGATAGAAGGTACCGGGGTTTTCGTCGACAGGGAAGGTGCAGGGAAGCACATTGTAGCAGGGGCCAAGAAGGTGATCATCACAGCCCCCGGAAAGGGTGATATACCAACCTACGTTGTCGGAGTCAATGCTGACGCCTACAGCTCCGATGAACCTATCATCAGCAATGCTTCTTGCACCACTAACTGCCTTGCTCCCTTTGTCAAGGTTCTTGACCAGAAGTTTGGTAATTAAATCTGCCGGAACTTTCCCCTTTACCCGCTAATATTTGAAACATAAATCGAAAGAAAGATGATCATATAAGAAACAGAATGCTGGGATATTTCTAGCAATTAATCACTAACATTGATATTGAATGAAATGAAACCTGTACGTGGCAGGAATCATCAAGGGCACCATGACTACCACTCACTCATACACCGGTGACCAGAGACTACTCGATGCTAGCCACCGTGATCTCAGACGTGCAAGGGCTGCAGCTCTGAATATTGTTCCGACCTCGACCGGCGCAGCCAAGGCGGTGGCCCTCGTCCTTCCTTCCCTCAAGGGAAAGCTTAACGGAATTGCCCTCCGTGTTCCGACCCCAAATGTCTCGGTGGTCGACCTTGTTGTCCAGGTCTCCAAGAAGACCTTCGCAGAGGAGGTGAACGCAGCTTTCAGAGAGAGTGCCGAGAAGGAGCTCAAAGGGATCCTATCAGTCTGTGACGAACCGCTTGTTTCGGTGGACTTCAGGTGCAGCGACGTGTCGTCGACAGTGGATTCATCACTGACAATGGTGATGGGAGATGACATGGTTAAGGTGATTGCCTGGTATGATAACGAGTGGGGTTACTCTCAAAGGGTTGTGGATCTGGCTGACATTGTTGCCGATAAATGGAAGTAGATGTCTCTCGACTGATGCATGCGATGTAATTTCTGATTCTTGTGGATCGATTTTCAACTTCTATTTTTGTATGATAACTATAACTACTATATAACTGTGCAACCATTTTCAGCTTGCCATTAAGCAATAAGATTCTCATTCTGGATTCCTCATTTTCATCCTCTCTTCTCTAGTGGATTATTATTATTATTATTATTATTATTGTTATTGTTATTGTCATCGTGTTGTTTTAAAACTTGAACTAATTTATAAATTAACTTTCCCCTCAACTTGTTTCATATGAAATTAATAGTATATATACAACTTATCAAAACTAAGTATTAAATATGAGTTTATCAAACCCTAATTAGAATTTCAAATCTTCTTCTCTTACTCCCTCTCTTACTGAGTATTTTAGATATATAAAATCTGAACTTAAGTATTTTTGTTAGTTTTAGTGATGAAAATATTATAGAAGGATAGATTGGAGAAGTATTTTTTAAAGATATATTGAATGAAATTAAATATGTAAAGATAAATTGAGCATAACCCCTGAAATATAAGGATAATGTGGAGTGATTTCACCTAAATAATATAAGCTAAATATATATATATATATATATATACATGCTAGATACTGTTCAGCATAAAATATTAAATAGAATCTAGATTCTCAGTATAATTAATAAAACTTTATATTAAATATATATAAATGATTTGTAAAACTAATTTTAAAATTTTACCAAATATATTTTCCATTTTTATTGAGAAAAAACCCATGCGTGATCTATATTAGAGAGAGAGAAAACCAAAACCCCAAACGGGCTTTAAGAAGGCTGGGTTTTGAGCCTGAAATGTGGATTTAGGTGTAGAGTATGGGCCGGGCCTAATGCCTTGCTTTACCCCAAATCCAAAAACTCATAGATAGCAGAAAAACACGCTGAAGCTGTAGCCCGGACGAAAGAAGGCGAGGCTAAGGCTAACCTCCCAAAACCATGGCCGCGGCTGCTGCGGCGGCTTCAAGGACCTTGCTTTACTCCTCTCACAGCAAAATATTCTACTTTCCTCTTACAAATTGCAGCAGAAAACTACACAGACCCATCATCAATAAGAATCCTATCTTCGTCCCTTTAAGGTGCTTGCAATCAGCTCAGCAAAATGCCTCCACCACCCATGACCCAATGCGCAGTCGTTCCAGCGTGGTCGATATCCTCGAAGAAAGGGGCTTGCTTGAATCCATCACCAGTGACAACCTCAGGTCTGCCTCTACCACCAGCACTCTCAAAGCTTACTGTGGTTTTGACCCGACTGCAGAGAGCTTGCATTTAGGTAACCTTCTGGGCATAATTGTTCTCTCCTGGTTCCAAAGGTGCGGCCATAAAGCTGTCGCCTTGATTGGCGGCGCCACCGCCAGAATTGGAGACCCATCTGGGAAAAGCCTGGAAAGGCCCGAGCTTGATGCTGATACTTTAGAGAAAAACACTCAAGGGATTACCAAAGTTATTACAAGAATCTTGCATATGAATAGCATCAGTAATGTTAATGGGTGATGACAATCATTTGAATTCAAGTTCTTTCTTTGTGGTTATGAATAATTATGATTGGTGGAAAGAGGTGAGGTTGCTTGATTTTTTGAAACAAGTTGGGAGATTTGCACGGGTGGGGACCATGATGGGAAAAGAAAGTGTAAAGAAGAGGCTTGAATCAGAGCAAGGAATGAGTTATACTGAATTCACTTACCAGCTTTTGCAGGGTTATGATTTTCTTACATCTTTATCAAAATGAGGGTATTAATGTTCAGATTGGAGGGAGCGATCAGTGGGGCAATATCACTGCTGGTACTGAACTTATCAGAAAGATTCTTCAGCCAGATGGGGATGTGGCTTTTGGCTTGACATTCCCTCTTCTACTGAAGAGTGATGGCACTAAATTTGGGAAATCAGAGGATGGTGCCATTTGGCTTTCACCGTCCCTGCTATCCCCTTACAAGTTCTACCAGTATTTTTTTTCGGTCCCGGATGCTGATGTTATCAGGTTTTTAAAGATACTTACTTTCTTGGACATGGAGGAGATTGATGAGTTGGAGAAGGAAATGAATAGACCTGGCTATACCCCCAACACTGCTCAGCGGAGGCTGGCTGAACAGGTCACTCTTTTTGTTCATGGTGAGGATGGACTTAACGAGGCTCTCAAGGCAACTGAGGCTTTGAGACCTGGAGCTGAGACCAAGTTGGATTGGAAGACCTTTGAGGGCATTGCTGAAGATGTGCCTTCCTGTTCTTTGGCCTCTGACCAGGTTCTCAATGTCTCTCTCATCGATCTTTCTGTTTCTTCTGGTCTGCTTGATAGTAAATCAGGTGCCCGCCGTCTGTTGAAGCAAGGAGGGCTTTACTTGAACAACAGCAGAGTAGATAGCGAAACTAAGAGAATTGAACCTCAAGACATTGTGGATGGAAAAGTTCTCCTTTTATCTGCAGGCAAGAAGAACAAAGTCATTGTACGAATAACTTGACCACTAAATGTTGTTGCATGGTTGATTGTTCGCTTTAAATTGCTGTTCCATCTTTTGAGTTTCTCTGCAGCCTTCCCAAGTGATGAATTTCATGGGACAGAGGACACTTCAAAAGGATATTTAAAAACATTATTTCAAAAATTTTGCACTTGTTTATTACCTCTTCCAAGACAGGGTGTTGAACTATGATCGTGATCAAGTTAGATGTGTAACCTAAAGTCAGTATTCTCTGCTACATAGTTCCTGTCACCCAATTGTTTTCTCTTATTCATGACTCTGAAGCTTGTAATATCAGACAATAAGAAAATTATTTTATTGTTATTCATGTGTTTTGGGTTTAGATAAGATGTTAGAGATGCCACTGGTTGATCAGTGCATATTTTCTGTGGATAGATAAGACATCAGAAAACCTATTTCTTGGGCGTTGGAAGATTGCAAGAATCGAAGTGACATTTCTGTACACATTTTACCTTCTGGCCTTCCATAATTTTCAAGAGAAAAAGAATGATCACCATCCTCTCCTGAGTTTGTTTCTGTCAGTGTACATTAGCTATCTTCCTCTTTCTGGTGCATGATTTCAATTGAGTGATGGGAGTAGGATGAGTGTAGGATGGAAAGAGGTGGTAGTATCACAGCACACTTAGCTTCTCCAGATGTACCTGCTGTTGGATGTTTAAAAGGACAATAACCATTATAATAAGCTGTCCTAAATTAGAGCAGTGTCGACGATTGACTTATTGTTCTAAATAACAATGTGGGTTTCTCCAGATATATCCCACACTGTTATTTTGTTCCAATTTCATGTTCTTAGGTTTTATCCGGGAACTTTCTGATCCAGTAAGGTGGTTGAAATTTCGTTGTCTGCATTTCACGTGGAATCTTTTCTTTTTGAACAAATTGCACAGGGATGCTGAGACTTTGATACAGACTGAACCTTTTATTACAAGGACACTTATCAGCAGTGTCTTCAATTTGAGAGCTAACGAGCCTGAACTTCAACGTTTATCTTGATAAAAAAACAAAGTCACTCCCTTTCCCATCTTCAGCCATTTCTTGGAGTTCATAATTGCCAAGAACGAGAAATTCCTTGATTGCAGGCCGCATGGATAGACCTAGATTTCAATAAAATATTAGGCTGACAACGGAAGTGGATCACATGCTTGTGTGTGCCTTCTCGTTTCCCAGGGTACCCCATAATCAATGTTATTTGGTCCATAGATCCTGGTTATTTATGGAAATTTCCTGCGAATGATTCTTAGATCTGGTTGTCTGTTGCCACTCCTCCCAATAATCCTGACTTTCTCGATAGTGATCGATTTCCTACAGGATATGCCTTCCACCTCAGTTTATAAGAATGATCCCACTATTCTAATCGGATTCTGTGCCCTTTTTTTTTTTACAGTGCTTACAGCATTTTTGCATCAGTTAAAAAACAACAGTAGTCAGCCCAACCCGTGTTTTATCTGTATAAGGATTGGTTAAATAATTGGTAGCTGGTTTTAATGGCTGTCTTCTTTGACTGTCTTCATTGTTAAGGTACTGCTAATATTCGCCAGACAATTAGATGCGGAATCCATTGATACGATCATCTTTTCTGTTTTTCCATGGTGGTGGACGGATCAGACCATTGACTGATGAACAAGCCCCGCATGTGGATGTAACCTGCTCCTATGACAGCCTCGAATCTTGGACTCGACCCCTGGGACTAACCTTGAAACTTGTAGACTGTTGTCTTGAATGCGTCGCCAGCACATGCACAAGCAGAGTTGCCGAAGGATTATATTATATTTATATTTAAATGTTTCCTAAATTATGGCGCTTTCCTACATGTTAATGACCAGAAAAAATCCCATAAATTAAATACTATTAAAACACGGGGTTCCATAGATTAACAAATCAAGGTCATAAAAGCAGTGATCGAGATCTATCATGTCATTTTCACTTTCTGAACTCCCACAACACTTTACCCTAATCCAATCCAGCTCTTGTTTAGTTACAGATACTGATGTATTTAGTTACAGTTTGCGTGGCAAGATTTTAAGGATGTAGATAAGTGATTGCTGAATCACCAGAAAGCAGAACTTGAGCACGTGACAGAGGTGAAGCCATCATTTCACAAGATTCACTTCCTCGCCCACCAGAGAAGTGGAGATTATTATCGATTCCCTAAAGCATATTTAACCAGAGTGATCAATCCAACCGAAACATGATTATACCAACAAATGGATTGATAAAAAACAGCAGAAACTGTTCTAATAATTTGAATGAAATAAACTAAATGGCTGCAGGGCTCCTGACGGCAAGTAGAAGGCTTTTAGTTGAAGAAAGTTTAAATGTCACGGTCTCGCTTGCATTCTCGAGGGAGAGAAGGTAGGCGAACACGGTCCGTGCAATAGTTGTAGATGGTGTATTTGCTGCGAACCCACCGCAGTCTCCGGTACTGGGCGGCGTCAAGATCTTGGAACTCCTTCTGATCCCACCACCGCTTCCCTTGTGACTCACAGATCTTGGCGTTTACCGATGCCTCGCAGCCGTCAACGTGGAAGCCCCTGTAGGAGGCTATGAAGGGAGCCTTGGCCCAGTCTGTCTTCTCCAAGCCACCCCTCGTCGCCCAGTCATCTGCATTCCAGAGGCTCGAGTATATCTTCATAGGTTGGTTAAATGGGAACCTCACTCCTAAATCTTTGCTGTTCTTGAACACTCTGATTGGCACGTCATCTACAAAGAATCTGCGGATAAAACAAAAAAATCAGACAGAAGTTTTTAGGGCCGAATCAGCGGAGGGTAGCACCAGCAGGAATGGAACTTACACGATCTGATACGAGTTCCAGAGTACAGAGTAGGCGTGGTATTCCTTGGTAGGATCAAACCAAAGAAAAATCCTCTGCTCTTTGTCTCCTTTCCCTCCAGTATACACATTTGTTTGTAGGATGTAGGGCTGTCCTGTCCTGTTTCCTAAGAACTCGAAAGTCTATCTCATCATGCTCATTGCCTTGAGAAGATAACTACACAGCACAAAATAAAATAAAAGTTCTAAACTTTCAAACTGAAACCCAATAACCTGAACAGGGGACAGACAAAGAACAAGCTTACTCCATTTCAGATTCACAAAATGACGTAGAAAGGAAGCAGTACTTACATAGAACGCAGTCACAGTTCCGGCAGAATCTCCGGGAACCATCTTTATGTGCATGCTGAAGTGACCAAACAGGTAAGAGCCTTTGGATTGAAATCCAGTCCCTTTTGTGCGTACATGCGCGAGAAGGTAAATGATTGGAAACAGAAAATGGGTGCAATCTACCATGAAAGAGAAGAAATCAGTTGCGTTACAGTACCTGTGTACTTGTCTAGATGGAGCTGAATCTCAGAGCCTCCATTGAAGTATTTGATGTGATCAAAAGCCCAAGTAGGCGCATAGTTGCGGCCGAACGGTACATCCACAGCCCTTTTTTCGGTGGAGTTCCCTTGGCTACAGTTGCTAAAGAGCAGGAAAGTTAAGCATGCAGTCCACAGCAAGGAAGCCATCGCTAGCAGATGTTCTCAGATTGGTTCCTGTTGCACATTTTATAGTCCAGTCTTTACTTAGACACCTCCCCCGGGTGAGGTGAAGGGAAGTTAAATACTATTATAACCTTGGGAAAATAAATAAACAAGAAAAGAAAAATCAAACAAACAACATGTGTGTATGTGTATGTATATATATTTCGGCTTCGGCCGACAACAACGTGAGACAGAGTGTTATCTTCTGAAGTAGAAGATAGTTGAGCCTGCCCTGCCCTGCCCGTCCCTCATCATTCGTCAGTAAATAAAGGAATTCAACGCGGTGAGAAACTGATAGTCACAGCAGCATTTCCAGTTACCATAAAACCAGCTGAGATGGGAGGGGAAGTACGAGTAAATTCTGGACAACAAAGTGAATGAATTCCATATTTCTAGGATAAAACCCTAATTTCTGTCTGGGAATGAACATGTGGTGGTGTGTAATTGTGTATAGCTGTGAGCTCTCCCGGTTGTTTGCAGAGGGAGGTCCATGGATATGTGGGCACGTATACATGCAGCAGCAACCAATCAAAACAACTAGGCCGGTGGTAGCCTTGCCTTTTACTATCTGGTTCTCTGTATTCGGTTGGACTACTCATGTGCTCGAGACAAGTTTTCTACGTCGCCTTTGCAAGTACCAAAAGATAACCTTCTCTTCTTTTTTTTTTCCTTTTTTATAAATATTTTCTTACAGGATTGGAGTGAAAGTATTTTTTATTTCAAATGAATATTTACTGAGTCTAGATCTATGACTATCATTTCAATTAATATAACTGACCATGCTGAAAGTATTTTTTTTTAGTCTTAAACTCTGGCCAAAATTATATATTTCTTACAGAATAGGCGGGCATGTTAAAAGACTAGTTCATTAACCTTCTAGAAATCTGTATCCTTTTATCTTCTCATAAACTAACGCAATCTACAGGAAGAGGAAGTTGAGGAGTAAATAATTAAGGCCAGTAGATCGATCGATCAGAGCATGTGGGCTGGCTGTGTGAATTGCTTTGATCAATGAGAAATAACATGGAAGGGAGACGGACCACACACACACATAATCCTTTTTTACTTGAAAATACATTGAAACAAATTTATTTTTAATATCAATATAATTGAAAAAATACATAAAAAAATAATAATTTAAAACTGGCAAGAATTCAGAGATTTTAAAAAATATGGTTGTAATACAACTCCAAACACGACCGCAGAGGCCCAGGCTGTTGTGCTGTTCATTAGTGAATAATCTACTTTTTCCTAAAACTGGGGCACGTCACCTGCAGCTGGTTTTTTTCTGTCACTTCCAGAAGATGGATACCAGCTTAAGAAATGCTAATCAATGTCGTTAATGGGAGCTTATGGGATTTAAGAATGGTTTCCAGCTAATATTTCTATAATAAATGAATAATCTTCTAGCAGAACTGAGAAGAACATGTTCTGTATACGATCTGGCCTCTGTGCTCATCCTTAAAATGCTAGAAATAGAAGCTGGATTCCAGCGGTCCGCATGGTTTGGCATAATTAAAATGCTAGAAGCAAGACGCAACCCCCAAATCCCCATACAGATACAGCCTAAGCAATAGAAGTGGATCTTGCACCAAAGCAAATTAAATAAATAAAACCTCCCTTGCTCATCTTGCTATCCATTAGAATTTGGATGACATGTTGCTAATTTATTTTATAATATCCAATGACCCGCTACAAATTAACGAGATCATGTAATTAATATTCCGGTTAAAAAAAATTAAATAAAAAACATGCAAACATAATAGTTAGAAAATATCATAGCATGCTGTCCTCTTAAAACCCAAAAACAAAATCAATAACTTTACAAAAAATAACTAATTTATTTCCTATAAGAAAGATATGAAATAATGAAGATGTAACGCAACAAGTAGCAAAAACTATGTGCAGTAGAAAAAACTTCATTAAACGATCCCAGTTGCTATACCAAAACCAACAATCTGCTTCGTCTAGAACAACCAGTGTTTCTTCTTTGGCTTGTGTGGAACAGGAGCATCTGAAATTGGAACCAGGCAGAACCACATTGGTCTTTTTTCATTTGAAAGACCACAAAACCATTTGAATATCACAACCCTAAAATATTTCAGTTTTGTTTTTTAAAACCAACCTCGGATTTCATACAATGAGTTGTAGTGTACCTCGGACCAGAAACTCAACCACAACTCTGCATCATTAAGAGAATTGAAAGTAAACAAGGATGGTAAAAGTACCACGTTCATTTATAACATCCTTAATTAAAAAAACAATGTTAAATGAGATAAATGCTTTTCCTAAATTCAAAATTTAGAACTATATGGCCTCTTCATATCTTTGGTATTTCGTATCCAACAGCATAGATAAACTAGCCATAAGCGCACATTGGCAATCACATACATGAGCCAAGCTCCTATATATTTTTTTTTATTCTTTCTTTTTTACATTCAAATACATGGTGGGCTACTAAATTTATTTTTCAGCGATGATAGGCTTTTATTGTCTGCTCTTGAGTTGCAGGAAGCAAAAAAATTAATAAATCCCGCAGAAGTCAGTTTGGATTAAACCATAGAGGTTTTAACTTGAATACAAACTCAACACTCAAAAATCCCAACTTTCAGAGAGAATTAATTATTTGTTAAAGTAATGCGAGTAGAATGTTGAAACAATATCAGAGGTTTTACGACAGCCTACAGGGCTAGTTCTTACCTCGTTGAGGTGGCTGCTGTTGTGGCATAATCTCAATGAAACAGGTATCTCTAAAAGATGTCAAAAGGCATATCTTTGCAGTGAACTGCATATAAAAAAAAACAGAAATATAATAAAAAGTGGTGCTGAATTATGCCAAATGGTACAACTTTAGCAGCATCACATAAAGTGAAGCTCACAGGGAAATTGGGACATTTAACTTGACAAAATCTCATGACATTTACACTATTCTTAAGCATTGGAGTTTATGTATTCATTAAAATAAATATTTACCATTCCATAAAATAAAAATAACATTTATCTATTCCTTATTCCAGGTTCAAAGAATTGCAGTCTGACAATTTCTACTGTTCCACCAGATATTTAACCAAATGTTTCCCTTGGATCTCCAATGGCTAATTTTCTCCAGGTGCATATTTCATGATCCAATACTAATTTCTAATCGTATTCCATCAGGTGTAGAACTGTGACCCCATGCTACATAAAACAGCACAACAAGGTATTTGTTTCAGATTTGACTACGGAAGCCCTAAAACTATCTCAACTAACAATCAACATCTTGTATAAAATCAATCCTATGGTGTAATGAGTACAAATTCAATCCTGGACAGCACAAGAGAATAAAGCTGAGGGAGAAGTCTATATGCTATTATTATTGATTAAGTTGTCATAAAACACAAAAATCTTAAATCCCACCCACCATATATCAAGTGCAGTTTTGTTAAGTGGATAACGATTTAAATTACGTTCAATTACAAAGGAGAAAATGCTATTATTTGCAGTATTACCTCCGCTATATTGTCATTTTTTTATTAATCTTTTACCCAATAATAGATAACAATATGATCACTAAAGAACTTCATGAATGAGAATCTGAATAACTGTATTACAGAGGCCACATTTCACAAAATTGCTGCAGTTCAAGGGTATCTTATCAGCCTTCAGTCCGATCAACTATGTTCACCTCTTGATATAGGTAAATCAAGGACAAAAGAAAAGCAGCAACTCCAAAGGAGAAAATGTAACTGAGACCAACATGATTGAATATAGTCACCGTGTTTCTCATCACAATAATTTCAAGTAAAGAATGTTAAAACAATGGTCTAGTCCTCTAACACCCCCAACCCCCAATGAATTACAAAATTTGTGCACCGAAGGAGCTCAGAACAGTTTGAAAAAAAAAAAGATACCAGACCTTATCGGCAGCTGCTTGTAAGGTAACATGGTCCCCCCATTCACCAGATCTGCATTAGGCAGTTAATTACAAGAAAACTGAAATCACTAACAATAAAACTAAAACACAAAGTAGATGTAACCACAAAGTACAAGTCAATGGCAACAAAAAGTAAATGATTCTTCAGTAAGCAACATACCTTGCCATTTTCTTGCAATAATGTTTGTACCTCATTGGGACATGGCCTTCATATAACGAGCGGTAGTCTTTCAGCTAAAACAGGAAAATGAACCAAAAGAAAAGGTAAAATAACAGTAGCGTTCACTGTTGAGTCTTTTGCCTTGACAGATGGCTAACCTCTTTTGCTATGGCTAAACTAAAATTTGTCAAGTAAAACATATAGAACTTTCTATGTCAGACCATGCATTTGTACTCAATTGCAGATCTAGAAACTAGACATGAGTGTAAATATTTTTGCTATGAGGAAGGAGTTATCTTAGTTATAATATTCTTCTTCAAAATACTTGAGATTTATAGAAAATCACAGCTTGAAATGGCAGCTGGGTTAGGATCTTCAAAATTGTACGAGGAGAAAGTGGCCCTGGTCTAATGTGGCACATGATGGTTATTGTAGCAGCAGTGAGAAACTAGAGGCATGCAAGAGATAGAGACGACTGAAGGTGATGCTTTGTGGGTGTTTGTCCTGTCAGAGAGAAGGTGACTGACTTGACAATCAGTGCTCAGAGATCACAAGCAACTTGATAAGCTGAGGTAAACCGGTGCAGTGCTGGTCTGGTTGAGTGCCAAAGATGATATGGTAATGGTGGTATCATGCCTGCACAGAACCTGCCAGACAGTATTATCCTAAAGTAGTTAAAATGGCAAACTACCACTTACTTTGAAGGAAGGAGGTGGTGGTAATTATGCAACTTAGAGGCTGGTTGGTGGTTGTGACTCAAGTATGCTGCTAACACATGTGAGACAGCACATTGCACAATATGGGGAGGGGGCCGAGAGAGGAGGTGGCAGTAATGGTTGTAACATCAGACCTATTGGCATGGATCTAAAGTAGGAATTTAGCAGTGCCAGCAGCAAGGCCGGAGGAAAGGGATGTGACATGTGTCCATAATGAAGCCAACATGATGTCCTTAATGGCCATTTCATCATCCCTCAAAGTCCTGTTCTTAGACTATGAAGTTTACATCCCATCAAACATTTATTTGTTATCCCTTTACTATATTGCAGCAAGAGATTGGTCCAGTTCTTCACTAAGCAAAAGCACTAAGATCACATGCAAAGGTTTGAAATTAGAAAACCCAATTCAATTTAATTCTGATTTTAATGAGCCAAATCCACCTTTCATAGAAATCTATTAGACACTTCAAAGAACCCCCACCTGTTTCACAATATCCTTTCGAACATGCTTGTGATACTCAGGTGACTTGAACATCTGCTCTGAAAGTGCACGGAACTGCAATAAAGGAAGAAGGGAGAAATCACCACTATTTCATGAGGCCAAGAGCGAGAAAACATTTCCACTTGACTTATAAAGTCAACACACCTGACAATTTCCATCCCCAGAAACCTTCACTTCACATAAACCATAAACATTTAGCCTGAAAGAAAAACATAAAAAAAAACACATGATCTCTGAGCATCTGCATAATAAAAAACTCTAGCATTAACCCAATGAGACCCCTAACTAAATAGTACTGTTTTAAATGAGAAGGTGAAAGGAAAACACCTTTTGATATCTCCAACAGTCTTCAGTGTAAAATACTAAGAATTCAAACATTTTCATGCAATTTTACAAGTCAATATATCCTAATCATGAACCAAACGAAGAAGACATTTTATCTGCCTTTCAGCGATTAGTTACCAAATGCAGGACACACCTTTGAAGAAGCCTTTGATGATCCAAACTGGCGTCACTCAGGTTGGGAATGTAGGAATTTATCCGCGGAACATGCTGGACATTTAATTAGATTTTTATCAAAGCTGAGAAACAGATAGATCATACAAAATTAAACAGATAACTCTATGAGGATTGCACGAACTCTTCTTGAAAAAAATAGATAGACAATCATTAATTAAATAGATTTAAAAAAAATCTAAGGCATTTATTAATCAATGGAAAAAGTAGGTCAGTTACAGGAACAGGTGCGAGGTTTGAAAGGCGTTTAGCGACTCCTCTATCCAGGCTGGCATACTCCTCGGTTAACATTTGAGCAATCATCCGATCATCCTCAATATCTTGCTGACTGCTCAAGGAAGTTGAGCTGGAAGATTCACCCACGCTCCACGTTCCGTTTCTCATACTGAAACGGCGCAACCACTAACTGTTTCTTCTTCACCTACCTTATGGCACCAGGGAAAACTGAACTGCCTGGTTGAAAATCATTACCATTAAACAAATTAGAAAAAAAACAAAGAGGCAATATATTTGATGAGAGAAATTGATTTGATTTACGAGGCACGTTGATGTTCAATTCTATATATTTAGAGAGAGAGAGAAGAAATTGATAGTGGGAGAAAGCGATGGGAGCTGAGGAGGAAGAAGAAGAAGAAGAAGAAGTTACCTGTATGTGTTGGTGAAATGATCTGGTATTGGAAATAAAGGGAAGAGATTAGAAATATGTGCAAGTTTTCAAGTATTGACTCGTCAGACTTTTTGGCTGGATGATATCGTACGGTTGTTGTTGGTTGATGATGTTCTTCGGCAAGGTGTTGAAACCCGTACCCAATGCAAACAAATTATCGTGTAGTTTCATTTTATTATTATTATTATAAAATATTTATAGTTTTTTTATATATTTTAAAAAAAAATATAGCAATGGATGGCTTCACTCCTTTCTAATACTTAATGAATCGTCTAACGATTTTTTCTTGTTTAAATTTTTTTTTAAAAAAATGAAATGCTAATAAGCATGACCGCTTCTTCCTCTGGATTTCATTTAATTTAATTAATTAATTAATTAGGTTTGCAAGCAACTGCTGGTAAGATAAATCTCCCGCGTGACGCGTACGTTCCAACTGATGATTTTCATATTTTATTTTGCGTTGGAGTGTGTGGACCCGCGGGCAACTGTTCTTCTTTTGGGTTACGCGGTGTACCATTGAGTTACGCTGCTAGCACTTAAGATTTCGTGACCGAGATTGAGATTAGTTTTTTTAAAATAATTTTTATTTAGAAATATATTAAAGTGATTTTTTTTTATTTTTAAAAATTATTTTTGATTAAAAAAATTAAAATACAGCAACAAACAAGTGTTTGATTGTTAATGGGCCATAAACGGATTTACCAGTCCTTTCTGCATCAACGATTGGCGGCTGTGATGTATCCACCACCAATCACATGCCATTCGTAGATAGATGTGCTTCCATTGATATTTAAAAAAAAAAAATGGTGCGAGGCAGCTCCCGGGGCGAGAGAAGAAAAGGTCAAGCTAGCACAGCGAGGACCTAATTGCCAAAAAATTGATTTCAGGGGGCTAAATGCTTATAAATTGGTTGCTACTTTCATTGTTACATATCTAAATTATCTATCGAAGCACATCATCATTACAGGGTTTTTTCCCTTCAGTAAATAAATACTGCAAGAGATGTGCCTCTATTCCATGCCAAACCAAGCTGAGAACCACAATCATTCAAAGTTACTGTCCTCTTGACTAGGAAAAGTCCTCAACTAAAGTAGCAGAGACATGGCTTTGAGGTTCTCAACTAGAACCCTGATCATTCCGGCAATATTTTCATTGCAAAATGAAGCTGCCTCGGTATTTCAAGCAGAGCCACCAAACCAACCAGAAATTAAAAAAAAATGCTTCAGTTAATGGGAAAGTGGCTTCCAAAGTTTTCCCCGAAATGCATCGGTAATGCACGCCTCGACTGGTTCGGGGTGGATTGATATCGGCACATCTTCTTGCCCGATTCTTGATGTTCATTGACCTCCTAGAATGACCAAGTAAACCAAACAAACAGACCAGCAGAAGAAGTAATTGAGTTTGGGCTATGGAAATAGCCATCTAGCATATTTATGAGGGCCGCTTCTCCCTCTGAAAACATCATCGTTGAAAGCTCAAGGATAACGATTCTTGCTCCACAAAGCAGTCATCAAGTTGCTCTCGAGGTAGTGTGCTTTCCTTGTTCCATGCACCCAGCAAGCCAAAGACTTCAGTATGCAGCAGTAGAGTCGACTTTTCATGTGTGGCAAGCCAATAGAGCCAAAGACTCATCAACCATGCTTTCGCTTTCTCTGGCCCTTGCCCATGGGAAAAGAACGCTTAGCATAGCTTGAATTAACAAGCTCGCGAGGGATCACAGCTCCAGAAGATTTCAAGACTTCGACCAGATCTGGAAATAAATTCTTGTTCTCCTCATTAACAAAAACAAAAGATGTACCATCCTCTCCCATTCGTGATGCCCTCCCAATCTGATGGACATACTCCTTAATGGAATTGGGCAAATCAAACACTATTACCTGTCTCACACCCAAGAGATCAACTCCCCGACCCAAAACCCCAGTAGCCACAACCAGAGGAACCTCACCAACCAAAAATGACCTCATTATCTCTCGTCTCTCCTTCATAGACTTCTCTCCATGAATTGATAGAGCCTTCAATCCAGTGGTGACTGTGATTGCATTAGTTAGGAGATCTGCCCCAATTCGGGAACCCACGTATACAATTGCTGGTGGTAGAAAATGCTGCTTGCTCATCAATATGTCAAAAAGCTTTTGCTTCTTTTGTTTTGACTCCACCCAGATAGCCAGCTGCTTCACGGCCTTACTTGGTCTGTTAGGCTGGCCAATGGAAACAAAAATTAAATCTTTTGCCATAGCGCTTGCCATCTTCTCTACCTCTTGTGACGTTGTAGCCGAATACATCAAGACCTGGGGTTGTGAGAGAGCCACGAAAATCTGCATAACCTGATCTCGGAAGCCCTTTTGAAGCATGCAGTCCACCTCATCCAGGACCAGTATCATTATGTCATCTAGTTCAATATCGTGCTTTGCTAAGAGATCAATAAGCCTACCAGGAGTTCCCACAATGAGTTCCACACCCTGCTGGATGCGGTACAGTTGTCTAGCCATGGCATCACCACCGATCACAAGGGCAGTCTTAAAAGGCAAACCCTTTCCTAGCAACTTAGCTTGATCCTCAATCTGAATACAAAGCTCCCTGGTTGGAGTCAAAACCATCGCTAGTGGCTTTTTACTTTTAGATAAGTTCCCATGCCGAAAAGTCGCACAACGAGAAACAACAGGAACCAGGAAGGAAGCAGTTTTCCCCGAGCCAGTGTCAGCTGAAGCAAGTAGACTTTTTCCAGTCAAAGCAGCTGCAATACCTTGCATCTGTATAGGTGTCGGCATGTCATATCCTAAAGTCTGTATGTTGTCCAGGAGTTTCTCAGGAAGATTACAAGAAGAGAAAGACAAAATGGGATCTGGAACTGAGGCTCCCTTCACATGGATTTCCAGTTTCCTCCTCAGCAGTTCTGTTTGATCACTCGTCAAAGGAAGAGATTCTGAATCTCTAACATAAAAGCACTCATCAGTTCCAGCCAATCGTTTAGGAAGTGGGAGACCAGCTGGAAGGTTGGTGTCACCATCCCTCCCTAGGAGAGTTTGTTTGCATTCCAAGCTGCAAATATCAGAGTCAGTCTGATCACATATATACTCACCATAGCGACCACAAACTACGCATATAGGCTCCCCAAGCAGCGCTTCTCTCTGGTCTCTAGAGGTCTTTTTCACATCATCTCCCGCGGCCTCAGATGCTAAAGGATAAGAACATGAAATTCATTCAGCCACAAGCTAATCCGTAGTCTAGTCTTTAAATTCAAAAAACAAACACCCGACAAGCATAATTATATTTAAATAAGAAGCAGAACACACCGGGTTATAGAAATTTAAACTCAATATACAATTAAAAAGATAGAAAAATTGAAATCAGCAATCAGGTGAAGAAAATGCTGCTGAGAATTAAGATACCAGTGAGTTCATCAGCAAGTGGTGTGTTCATTGAAGTTCGGCCCTGATTCTCTCTGTTAACGTCTACCGCGAATTGAAGAAGTAGAGAGAGAAAAATAGAGCAACCACTTCGGCGTTGATAGATGGATGAAACCTAAATCGTAAAAACAATTATATATATAAATAAATTGCTTGCAACCCCTTTCTATATCTACTAAAAAACAGAAGAAAAGAGAGAATTAACGGGTACCAGTTTGGATTTGTTGTCCGCAGTTCGGTTTTAGCAGATGCAGAGAATAATTTATTCAAATCCACACTGCTCCAGACCCAGAGCTTGGAGGATTAATGGAGGGTCGGTTTTATTTTTATTTCTTTCCCGGAGGGAGTGTCGAGGGGGGAAATAGGTTAGCTGCAAAAACACCCCTCGTCTATCAGATCGTTTTACAATGTTACCCTTTATCAATCTGGAGAATCAATCAATTTCACCCTTAATTTGATATTTTGGAGTGGATCTTGTTACATGATTGAACCTATAAAAAAATTAAAAGAATAAGGACTGAAATGAAAATTAAAATATATAATTAATTCCAATTGAATGACAAAATTACAACAAATCAAAACCTTGAGATCGAAAAAAATTAAAGGGATTTGAACAAACAAAAGAATAAGGACCAAAATGAAAATTAGCATATATGACCAATGTCAATTGGAGGACAACATTGAAACCAATTAAAACTTGTAGACTGAAAAAATTAAAAGAACCAAAAACAAATCAAAAATCAAAAGAATAAGAGTTGAAATGAAAAACAACATAGATGATCAATTTCAATTAAATGGTACAGTTAAAAAAAATCAAAATTTTCTATTGAAAAAATCATGAGAAAAAAAAAGAAATCAAAAGTCTATGGACTAAAATGAAACACTCATAAACATAGAGGATCAACATGTATTTTACCGCTTCAAGACAGAGAAAAGGGGGGAAGAAAAATCGACCACTGACAATCCTCCACCTGTCGTACAACGACAAGGTCCTCACCACGAGGAAGAGGACATGGTGGCGCACCTGAAGACACAACAACCAGATATTTTCAACCACCATCAGACACCGCGTGCGCCTCTTGAAAGGCGTGTCTAAGTGAAAATTGACGGCATGTCTGGAAGACATGCCTGTAGTTACCTAAAAAATATAAAAAACTACAAAATTATATAAACATCCCCGCACCCAATGATAATAACAAAAAAAAGAGGCATGAAAGTTTCATCATGCCCCAGCGTTAAGGCTCCATTTTTATCTTTTCTTAGGGTACTTAAGTAGTTCATCATGCACACTCACCTTAAGCTCCCTATCCGTGTCCCAACTGAGGGTAAATGTGTTGTTTTACTGTTCAAGATCAGATAAAAAATAAAAAAATACCTTCAACTAGCCTTCATTTTTTGTCAACACTTAAGGCTAAATAAATAGTTTTACTGTGCAAATAAAAACATAAACGACCAAAACATTCTCAAATAATCTACAAATGACACACATGTCCCTGAAAATATCCAAAATACACCCGGTATCGAGAGTTAAATTTTATGGCCAGAGTGACAAAAGGATAATTTTCATGTTGAAATCCATGGTGATTTGTGCATGGGAACACAATAAAATATCAAAGCCTTTTGTTTTTGGTTAAATTGACATTAAAACAGAATAATTGTTATTAAGCAAAGTATATATTTTGAGTGATTCAATTAACTATTTTTTTAATAAAAGGACTCAATTAAACAATTTAATAGACAAACGTATGGTGTTATTGTAATCAATTTAAAAGCAACCGCTAATGAAATTTGTAGTTGGGGCTTGACTTCGATGTTTTTATATAAATAAGTGCTATTTTTAAAATTAAAAAGAAAATATGTTCATCTTGTTACTTTATTTTTTTCTCAATATGCTCTATACTTCCAATTCAAAATCTCCCCCCTCGGAGAAAAAATTACTTTCTAATATATATATATATATATATATAATCAGAACTGCCTTTTGAAAATAAATATTTATCTAATATTATTTTTTCAAGTTTTTATAAAAATAATGCATTCTTAGCAGAGAAGAAAATGACAAGTATGTTTCTGTTTACTAGAAAATTGAAAATTTATTGACAAAGTAATTAAAAAGTATGCTTTCTTGACATCTATGAATATAATTTTCGTAGTATCCATCACAAGGAAATACCTTGATAACTCTGGATTTTCTATTTTTATTACCGAGTCACAAAGCATCAAGTGCAATTTACAAAATCTAAAAAAAAATAATAATAATAATAATAAAACACAGGAACATCCATGCCCATTCCCGTAGCTTGGAGATGGCAGCCATAAAAACGCAGGCTGCAGTTTACGAACATTTTCTCCATTTATGATTAACCTTAGCTCGATCTAAAGCTGTAAAGCTACGCACCCTCACCCTCCTCCCTCTTAAGCATCTCCTGAGACCTCTTCATGGAAAGCTGCTTCTGCAACCACATCTGGCGATGGAATCTCTTGATGAACAAATCCGCCACATGGTCTATCTCGTCTTCCAAGCTGAACGCCTCCCCTTCTTGCTTTGAATTCTTCACCAGATCAATCACCGACACTCCTGAATCTTCAAACCCTGCATCTTCAGACTCAAAAAGCGAGTGGGTAAGGTCTGGATACTTTCCCTCATCTTCCCCAGATTCTTCATAGCCATACCCAATGATATTATCCTGGTCATCCTCTGCGACGACGTTCTCCATCGTCTCGGTGCGAGTAGGATTGATGAGGGGCGACATGGAGTTGAGCTGGTTGTAGAGCACTACGGCCTTGTTTTGATCTGAGTATTCCAATTCCAATGCTTCCTCTTGATCTTTGTCAAGCTTTCCCATCACAGACTGGAGCTTCTGAGTGAGGGAGCTCATCATAACCTTCTTGTTCCCCAGCAGAGAGAATATTATCAGCCGTGTCCTCAAGGCATTGGTTTTGCTCTTGAGAGCCAAGGTTTTAGCCTTGACCATGGATGCCAGCACGGACATTATCCTCTTCAAGTATACGCTTGCTTTGTTCTTCATCGTTATCGTTGGATTTCTGTAAAAAAATTCGAGGCACAACTGAGGAAATTGAAAAACCAAGTGGGCTGAATCACTGAACAAAAAATAGCAGGGCTCGAGCTTTTGGAGATATTTAGAGGCTGAAACCGAATTTGTACGAGAAAACTCAATGATTTGGCATGGAGGGGTTCAAGAACACGCAAAGGTTTATATAGGCAGACGATAGCTGGATTAGATAATCGATGACGCCTTTCTATTTCTCCATGTTTCGATTGAGAGGGTGAGTAACCGAGAGAGTGGGGCTTAAGAAAAGAAAAAAGATAAAGTGTCCTCAAGTGGAAAGTTAAAGTTGAAAGTGACAGAGTGAAGGACACGTGTCTCGTCTTGTAGTTTTGGTGGGCTCTAAGGAAGGCACAAATTTTGGTTTATTCGTGAATATGGCAGGGGCCAGGAACTGGCTTCTCCTTTTCTTTTCCATCCTCTAGGAGGTGAGCCTTATTTCATTATACTCCCATAACTTTAGATCTTCACACATAACCCCCTTGATTACAAGAGATATAGAGAGTGCGATTAGGAGATATGTTATAAAATTGAACGCTTTTTTGATATTTATCGAGGATATTTGAGTTCAATTATGGTTAAAAATGATGAAGGGATCGTAAAGATGGCCAGTCAATGGAGTAGATTGCAATAAAAGTAGAGTTACGGGGGCGACTTGAAAAGATTTGGAATACGGAGTAGTTTGACCTAGGACTAAAGTTCAGGAGCATCCTTATTCAGGCCTGAAAAGCGCAGCGAACGGCCCACCTGGTGGGGGGCTTTCTTTAACCCTTACGGATAACTTTTTTTTCTTTTGTTTTTATTTTTGTTCAAACTCTAACGCTGAGAAATTAATCTTCAAAACACCGTTCTAATGATTGATTTGGAGTTTGTTTACTGTGACGGTGATTATCTTTAAAAACAATTATGCTCTATTTTTTTAAAAAGGAAAATTATTTTCAATATTAACATATTAAAACAGTTAAGAATACAAAAAAAAAAAAAATCATTGAAAAAAAATGGCGACTGGTGATAATTCTGAAAAAATAAGCACATGCAAAACGTATTCGGCAACTCCCGAGACAACGTAAATTATATTGTTTGTTAAAATATTTTTTATTTAAAAAATTTATTTAAAAAAAAAATTACTTTTTTCAAAATTATTTTTGAAATGGAATGAAAAAACAGAATCATCGGCCAGCTGTTAGTGCAGGGAGATATATTGCGGTTGCTTAATCGGCTTGTGTTTCATTCCATGAAAAAAACAAGGTGCTCATCATAATAACAACAGTTACTTCTGGAGTTAGGTGGGAGTGGTCAAAAAAGTGGTCAGGTCAGGTCCCTTCGCCTTTTTCGCCCATCTCTATGTGATGAAGGCGGGAAACGGCTCGGTATTACTTAGCCAGTAAGGTTTCCATTTTAATCCCCATTCTTTTTTCCGTCTGCCTGCCTGCCTCCAGCCAACGAACCATCGTGGCGCTCTCTTCCAATTTTACCCCTGGCCTAAAGCCTACATCATTGTCCCGCGCAGATCAATGTTTTTATTTTTATTATTATTATTATTATTATTATTATTATTATTATTATTATTATTATTATTGTAAGAGAAAATATTCGAGCATTATTATTATTATGTTTTTTAAATATTCAAATTATGATATATTGAATTGATTCAGGTTAACCTATTAAATATGTGATTCAAGTCATAAAATTGCGATAATTCTATAACAACAAATCAAAATTAATCATGAAAGTCAATTCAATAAGAGATTAATATCTATTATGTGTTTCATTTTGTTTAGAGAACCCTTTTTTAATGATGATTATTTATTTTTGTTATGCATTTAAATTTTGAAGTGTTTTTTCTTATTCAATATAATTTTTTAAATCTTTTTTATAGATAAAATTTATTTCTAAAAATAATAATATATATATATATATATAACATTTTAGTATATACAACCTTGCATAGTGTTTTCCTCCCTTCTATTTTATTCAATCAATTTAATTCGTTTCATTATTTTTATTATTGTTCGCTTCAATTGAAAAAATATTTCAATAAAAAAAAATTAGAGAACACAACTGGGTAAATATCCTGGCTTGCATAATTAAATATCTTGATCTATATATATTTCTCAATTTTATTTTTATTTATCATTTATGTGTTTTTTTCATTAATATACATAATTCTTGATATGTATGTATGAACTTTTTAATTTTCATTTAAGATTTTTTCAATTACAAAAACTTTTTGAAAAACTATATATATGCAATTGTTTTATTTGAAAAAAAAAATATCTAACTTGTGATGAAGTGGGGATCTTGTACTTAGTTTGCTTACAAGTCTTGAATTTGAGGATAAAATACTAATTGTTGGTGGAGAACAAAGATAATAAAATTTGTACAAGCAACATCATATCATATGATTGTGTGTTTGAATCTATCAGCGAACCAAAGGGATTGCCTCATAAAAGTTTCCTAAGTTAATAGTTCATGTAGATCATACATCATATTTGTAGATTTGAGCTCCTCAAAGCCTGTTTAGTTTCGATATTTTTTCATTTTTGTGCAAGTTTACTACGGACGGACGGGTAGTGTGATTAATATTGTTTTTTAAAGTATTTTTAATTTAAAAATATATCAAAATAAAAAAAAATATTTTCAACATCAACACTTGTTGTAAGAGCATTAAATTTTTTAATTTAAAGTAAAAAATAAAAATAAATAATTTAATATTTGAACACCTTCTAAAAGTTAGATTTGTATGTATATTTAATCTCCTATTGTATTTTAAATTTAGGGTTTAGACAATATAGATGAATGCTTTGTCCATATACAACACAACTTTATTTAGGTCTTGTTAGAGATATGTTACTGCTTTTCTCGTAAAAAAAAACAAACACGAGGAATTAAAAAAAAAAAAAACAAAAAAAACAAAGAGGGGTGCGAGGAACCTCACCATGCAACCTCTCATAAATCACCATGAATTGAAATATATATTTATTTTTTTCCATCTTGCTTCTCAATCATTTCCTCTCTTTAATTTGATAATTTCAAATCCATGTTTTTACTTTTTAATTTTTTTTATTGCATCCATTTTATTAAGAAAGGACAAGATTGAAAAAAAAAAACAAGGTAGGAAAGACCGAAGGGAAAAATTGATGGCTTTTCAAGATTTATGTGAAAGCTGACTTTCATCCACCTACTTTGCATGATTGATGGCTTTTCAAGATTTATGTGAAAGGTTGACTTTGATTTTCTTGCTCTTGATTGATAAATTTTTGGCCCGACAATTTTTAAAATCTAACTTTGATATAAAAGCTTATTTTTTTAGTTCTTGATTGATAATAGAAATAGAGAGAGTCATCGAATTTCAGTTGCTGAAAAAGAAAATCTAAGTTGACATCAATTCCAACAACTAAATTAATTGATATTGATATCAAATGGTTCTATTCAATGAGAGAAGTTTTGTTGAAGTGTTTTTTTACCTTGAAATTGCTTGGAAAAAAAGATTCAACCTTAAAAAGTCTTTTGTTCCAATTTGATTTTTTTTGTAGGAACAATTTATTGGTAATTTTAAAGCATAAATGGGTTTACTTAGGTCTTTGGAAATGTTTTTATGTAAAAAATAGTTAAAAATGAATATTTTCTTGGGTCTTAGGTCTTTGGAAATTTTCTTGACCATCATTTAGTCATGCAGAATTAGACTTGCAAACGATACATCTTTCACTCGGTTTACTAAAAAAAAAATGAAAGTTTGAGAGACCTAGGTCCAAAGGACTATATTCACAAACTATATTCACATGCTTCATCATTTAATGAAGGATATTATGTTGAGGTGTTTTCTTTTACCTTGTTTACCTTGAAATTACATGAAAAAAGAGATTCAACCTTAGAAAGTTTTTTGGTTTTAATTTGATTTTTTTGTTTTTAGGATCAATTTTTTGGTAGTTTTTTGAAGGCGTAGACATTGTTTAATTAGGTCTATGCAAATATATATATATATATATATATATATATATATATAACTCTTTTTTTAGAAATATCAAATTATTTTAATGGCAGTGTTCTAATATCACATAAAATATAAAAATATAAAGAATAAATATTAAAAATTAAAAACAAATACTTTCATTTTTTTGTATATCAATAATGATAGTGACAACGATAATATTACCACTGATAATTAGAAATATTACTTATTTGCAATAATGTTCATAATAACAATGATAATAATTATGACAATTTAGCAATCATAACAGTAACAATAAGAATAATAATCAAAATAATTCATTGGTCGATATTATTTTTGTGAAAAATTAACTCATGCGACTTTTTTATGTATGATATTTTCAGATCTCATATCATGTAAAAAATATACAAAACCACACGTAGACAGGAGAAGTAGAAAAAATTGTGCCAAATTATCTAAAATAAAAAAAATTATCCCGCTTTTCGCCTGCAACCAACACCAAATTTTTTCACATGTAACAAAATTGTTAATGGTCCTGTAATTTTTTTTTATAATGCTATACATCTAAGCTAAATAATCAACTTAAAGAATTTAAGATTATGTGGTTTTTATATGTATTTATCTTACTATAGATAAGATATTTAGAATAATTATAATAATTATTTCACCGAATTTTTCCTTGAAAAATAGGTGAGACTAATTCTATATTGTGATTATTTTTTTGATATTAACGTCTCAAAATATATTTGAAAAAATAAACTAACTTTTCTTTGTAAATCTCACATTAATTTAATCTCAGTTTTCTAAAATATTTTTAATATAATAATATGAAGAAAAAAATCTAAAAAAACTAATCTTTGATAAATTTTAGCAGTTGTATTTTTGTTATTTGTCAAATAAATTATTCGTCAATTAGTTTAAATATGTCTAAGAAACAATTAGTATGTTACAACCAACAAATAACTCATCTTTAGTCAATTTGATCAATTACAGTTTTGCTATCTACCAATTGAATTATTATCTAAGTAGTTAAAAAAAACCACCAATCAAATTATTTGTTGCATAAAACAAATCACTCACATGTGTTAAAATTCATTGATTGTAATTTTACTATTTGCTAATAAAATAATTCATCAAACAAATAAAACATACACAACAATCAATCAATGTGTTACATGAAGCACATGACTCATTTTCAATGAATTTTATTGATTCCAATTATACAATCTACAGATTAAATAATTATCAAAACAGTTTTAACAATAACAACATTCAATTATTTTAGGCAGAAAAAACCTTATTTCTAACAGATTTTATCAATTACAATCTTATTAATTAAATACTAAAATAACCATTTAAAATACTTATAAAATCAATCAATTTATTATATAAAGAGCCTGTTTGGGAGGGCGGTTGTACCGCCGTTTCCTCAAAAGTTGTTTTTTTTTCATTTTAAATGAATTTTTTTAGGTGTTTTTAAATCATTTTGATGTGCTGATGTCAAAAATAATTTTTAAAAAATAAAAAAAATATCATTTTGATATATTTTTAAATAAAAAAATACATTTAAAAACAACCACAACCGCTCTCCCAAACATCCCAAAAATAGGTCAATCACAACACGCGGGCAAACAACCTATTGCTATGTAGAAAAATACTAAACAAAATTACAATATAAAATCTCCGGAGAAAAAAAAACCCAAGCATCACGTGCTTTCCCCACAAAACGGGCCACTTTAGCTGCTGGTTTTACGCTGGGCGGGTCACTACTCAATCATGGTCCTACCTGAAATACCAGTAAAGAAATGAGAGAAGAGGCTCCAATGGGCTTGCTTAGCCAGATGATATGCCATCTGAGCCGTTGAAAAAGCGAAACCACCTCGGCCCCTCCGACCAAGATGTCCCACGACAACATTCTTCTATCTGTGTTAGCTGTCCTGAACCCAACATTTCTACCATTAATATATAAATTTTGACCGTTGTCCTCCCAATATTTCTTTCCGTTTTATTCCTTTCTGAGTTATCTGAGATATTATTTTTAAAATATTTTTATTTAAAAATATATTAAAATAAAATTTTAAAAGATCTTTTTAAAATGTACTCCCTCATACTTCGAGCTTTCTCTAAAATTTAAATCCTGAACAAAAACAACAATAATGCCGAAAAAGAACAGCTCAAGCAAAGGAGTTGTTGGGTCCATTTGAATATGGTGATGTTTTTCTCAAGGCTCCCCCTGCTTTCCATCTTCTTTCTAGGGTATGTTTAGGAGTGCAGTTGTGATAATTTTTTAAAGTGTTTTTTGTGTCGAAATGTATCAAAATGATGTTTTTTTTAAAAAAAAATTATTTTTGACATCAGCACATCAAAATGATCTAAAAAAACCAAAACAAATTCATTTAAAATACAAAAAAAAATTTTTTTTTTCAAATTTAAGCTAAAAACAGATTGGATCGCACAGCCATAACAAGCTCTAGATCGGTTAACCCACTTTATTTTAATTTTGGTTAAAGCAAATTAATTTTCTTTTCTCGTGTTTCATGAAAATGGAAACCCTCGAGCTCTGCCTATAAATGGACAGCCCTTCACCTTCCGGTTTTCTCACAGGGTTTTCTTCGTTTTGCGAGGTCTAGCAAACCTCGTAGAAACAAGAAAACCCACCTGCCCTCCTCTCTCTCTCTCATCTTTCCCTCTGGTGCTAATTTTTCCAAGATCATACAGATTTCCACAAAATTATAAAGAGAGAATTGTTTGATGGAGGTTCATCCAAGGGTAAACTCTGTGTTAGCCAAGAGGCTATGGAATGTTTTGAGGGTAACCTTCTTTATGATAAGGAAGGGACTGGGATCGAAGAGGAAGCTGATCATGGACATGAATCTGATGATGAAGAGAGGGAAGCTCTTGAGGAAGTCTTTAAGCAACCTCATGTCCCTCCACCACCACACCCACCACCACCACCACTCCAGGGATTTGGCACGCGGTAGCTTCGGCTTACAAGAATATGAATTCTCATGCAGCAACAGTCCTAATCTTGTTTTTTTCCGCATGCCAAAGCGCAGACACCATTATTTCCCCTGTATCAATCTCCCTCACGACGTCATAGAGGAGGCGCAGCTCGAGGCAGAAGAGAGCAACCGCGCAGTTGTCACGGTCCCGAAGACTCCTGAATACACTTTCAACCTCCATTTTGACCACGCCTCCGAGTTTGCTCCGGGAGAGAAGCGGAGCCCTCTTCTCTCCCCGTTTTCAGTAAGAGTGTCAGATTATTCATCAGAAGATGAAAATGATGGTGGAAATGTACAGGTTGACGATGAAGCTGAAGAATTCATAAGAAGGTTTTATGAGCAGCTAAGGGTGCAGAGTCGCATGCATTTGCTGCAGTATCAGGAACCCTAATAACGTGCAGGAAATGCTTGCTTGCTGTACGCCGTGGAAGATGGGCTAAGCTGATTTCTGGCTTATGTTACCCATTCCTCCATGATTTAATTACGCGTATTAAATGGAATGGAATTAATGCAAATTAGTGTAAGGTTTTTATTTTATTTTTTCTGATTGTTTTTTTTTCCCCTTTCCTAATTGCTGTTAATATCTGCTGGGTGGGTGGTGTATTGATTTTTTTATGGATTATAGATATAAATATAATGAATTAAATTTAAAAAATTAACAATGTGATGGATGAGCTGCATTTTGGAACGTTGGCTTGTCCTGTCTTTTCCCATTATTTCAATTTTGAGTGGCCAGCCATGACAAAGATGGTTTTGGTGTGAATCGATCTCTTTACCAAACGCTAATGGGTGCTTGGAAGACGTTTTTTTTTAAAAAAAATGATTTTTTTTTAAATTTTTAGATCATTTTATGATGCTGATGTTAAAAATGAATTTTAAAAATAAAAAAACAATGCATATTTAAACGATAAACACTTTTAAAAACAACTTCAATCAAATTTCCAAACAGTCATTATTATATATTGCAGAAAGGAATCATAGTTTTTTTGCTTCAACTTTTGCTTCTTACAACTTCTTAGGGTTCTAATAATTAGACCCACTACTCTGCACATTTCCACCAGCTCCTCCTCCACTTTAAACATCAATTTTGGACCAAACCCACAATAGAAAACTGTTTACCCTTCGCTTTTTCTTCATTTATAAATGCATCTCAAGTATTTCCAATCCATGGCACGAGGCAAGTGAGACGCAGAAACCCCACAAGTTCCCCCACAGGTTTCCTTTCTGGGCGAGGACCTTTTTATTTTCCATCAGCAAAAAGTTTTAGCTAAACCCGAGTCCTACTCCAACTCACCAACACATTAATCCATTTCATCATCACTCAGATTAATGATTACACTTTGCCTTTTTATAACCGGGTGTCCGGGTTAGCTTACGCACACCACAACTAATCCCCGAACTCACTGAACATCCTGCAAACCCAGTGAGCATGTAAAGTACCGCGGGGGTGACAGACGTACATGGTGGGACTTGAACACTGATGCAGAGAAAGAAACAAATTCCTTTAACCGCTAGGCCAATACCCCGACTTGCCACTTTCGCCATTTTAGCTGTCAGGCTGATGGTTGGCTGTACTTGTAGTGCTTATCATTTAAAAATCTCATTAGTTTGATTTCACATTAGTTATATCATCAGAGATTTTCATATTAATTCGAAAAATTTACCATAATTCCCAGAAAAAAAAGTTAAAGCTGTAGAAAAATGACAGGAGGAGCCAGGAGGTGATAGCCTTGCACTTGTACTGCAGAGGGATTCACCAAATAAAATATATGATGCCAGCATGAGAGATGAGTGGAATGGTATAATTTATTTCTTCAAGCAAGGGTTTCTCTTTGTGCTTTCATTCGAAGGAAGGATTGATTGAGTTCAGAGCAACAGCTGATGGGCACCGAGAGGAGGCCCGGCATCATGTCTAAGGAATCGGGTTTTCTTTATTCGTGGGAAAGCAAAAATAAATAAATAAATAAAATACTGAAAATTATAAGCACTTGAAGTTGAACTTACGTGTTTTTAGATCATTTTTATTGGTTGATTGGTTGATGTAGAAAATAACTTTTAAAAAATAAAAATTATATCATTTTAATGTATTTTTAAACGAAAAATACTTTTAAAAACAAACATCAATAAATAAAGCTGTGTAATGGACACACAACAATTCGACCAAGCCTAAATAGGTCAAAATTTCTTTGTTTTAAGGTATTTTTTTATACGATGATATAAATATAATAATAATAATAATAATAATAATATATTTCATGTAAAATTCTTTTAAAAATAACCATTATTATAATAATAAACGGACTTGCAGTTTAAATTAACAAACATATCTCGGATTTTTTGCAAGAATATTTATAAGAACTCAGTTAAATTATTTAATAGAATGTAATTAAAACTTCAAATAGAATCTAAATATTTTTAATGCACCTCAAGCTCAACAAATAGTCATCCAATGAATCAAAGTAAAGACAGATTCAATCATTTATTTGAGTTGTTTGAAAGAATCAACGGAAAGTCCAAAATGAAATTAGTTATGGTCAATTATGTTTTCAAAGAAGTTGTGATTTTTTTTTTTTTAATTTTCTGGATTCAAATCTTATATCAACATTTTAAAAAAAATTATTAGATTTTTCTGATTATATCATACCAATAAAGAGATTGAGAGATTCAGATTTAAGTGATGCAAAGGCTAATCAAGGATATCTATGCTTATTGAAGGGAAAAAAAGGTATGGCATCCAAGAAGTTTTCCACGTCACAAGTCAAGCATTTTATCACCGCCCTGTGCTCAGGTGATTGGTCCAATCCTCGGTGGATTTATTGGTGCCGCCAAGGTTGTCACGGTGGTTTTCTAGTAGCCACCCGGACAACATGTGGTTAAAGAGTCATTTAACTTAAGAAGGAAAAATATGGAGTTAGGTGACTTGTCTCCCAGCAGTGCATCAAAATTATGAATGATGGTGGCATCTGGATTCTGGAAGAAGGGTTGGGTCATGGATGTTGACTTGAGGCAAAACCCTAAGGATCTCAACTTAAATATTTTGTGTTTCAAAAATGATTTTGAAAAAAAAAGATTTTTTTTTGATATTTTTAGATTATTTTTATATACCAATTTCAAAAATAATTTTTAAATTAAAAAAAATATTATTTTAATATATTTTTAAATAAAAAATATTTTTAAAAACAACTTCAATAACCATGCTTGAAAACAAGCAGTCCATCAATCTTTCCAAATTAGATCTGTTTGTGGGACGCATCTCCAGCTGTGAATGTATAAGACTTTATCGAGCAATTATTTCCACCCCTGTTCTTCATTAGAGTTCTAATTGTACGAGGTTCTCTGCAACTAAACCAGAATGACCGCTTGCCATCCTTTCACAAACTGTATCGCACACAAGGATTTCAGCAATGAATATGCCCATGCTTTACTTTTTTGTTTTCTTTTTTCGATACAAACATAAAAATAAGAATGCTCTTTTCATTGAATCGAGTGAGCAAGTATATACAACAATAATGCCACACCTTTCCAAAGCTAACAAGAATGCTTCATCCTCGAAATAAAATCAGTTGATCCTATACCGTCTAAACAATGCGTGTGCTAAATGCAACAACGAACATTTTTTTTTCCAAAAAAAAATGATTCCTTCATGGTAAACTTGCAATGTTGTTTGCTACTAGGTTCTTCTACTATCAAAGGGTTTGAGGAAGCACAGGGTTTGATTCTAGTACTTTTACACCATCATCATCCATTGAAATCTTACTCCAACCAGAATTTCTTAGAGAGAAAAACTTGGATCGGTCAAAGACGGTTCCTCTGAAGCCAGTTATTTTTGAAGACACCATGGGCATCACAAGAACAGCTGATGCGTTGATGGAGTCCTCTCCGAAACCTAGTGACAATGAAGAAGCAGTCTGCAAGAAAAGCAGAGTTAGCTTTCGTGAAAAATTAAGTCATATTTATCCGGGTAAAGTTTCAGAAGATGAGAGATCATTTCAAATGGAGGCACACCTTTGCCTTGGCTAGCACTTCTTTGATTTTTATCACCATTGCTTGCACGTGTGATCTGGGATCTTTATTCTGTGCATCTTCAGATGAGATGACCAGCCTGTACAAGATAAATATGCAACAAAAAGTCAAAACCAGTGAAAACCATCTATAGACTAATATAGTGTGGCACGTGATACACACACACGCGCACGCAACAATGGAACACACCAAAAACTAATTCCATTCCGGAATGTAGAAGTTGAAACCATGCCATAATGTAAAACTTCTACTCTAATTTGTTTACTTTGCGCGGTCAATAAACAGAAACTGAAATTGAAATAAGTTTCAAAGAAATTTTAATAAGATTTTAAGTTGTAAGCATAGAAGTATTAAAGAGGATTCCCATTGTTCATTTAATTAATTTCCCTTCCCATATAATGTACTGAACAGAATATGGGTGGTTAAGAATAGAATCTTCATCAATATCTGAAAATATCATTTCTATAGAATATATATATATATATATATATATATATATATATATATATATATGTACAGTACCTGTCCGTTTCAGTTGAAATGCTTGAAGACACAACTGAAACCATAGATGCATTATCTTTGACATCTCCACCTGAAAACATGCAATTAAGTTTAGTTTTTTTTACAGTAGACAGAAACTGTCAGAAACTTTATCAAAACTACCTTTAGGCTCATCAGGTGCAAGCAGAGAAATTCCAATGAAAACGAATGTCATCCCTAGTATGAACATTGTTGTCCTTAGCGCATCAAATACCTGTTCCAAGTACCAATAAGTTTGCCAGGTGAATTAAATCCTACTTATTAGGCTGCATGAAACTGGTTAAATAAATAACCTTCCAATTAAGGAGATACCAGCATTATACATACTTTAAAAACACAATGTACATGGACTAGCTATCTGCATGCAGATCACACTCATCCAGGCATTCTACATATTAGAATATGAGGGCAGACACCTTGTGTCAGATCAGTGCTCTAAAATGTAATAGACGGGAATTGTACCAATTGACAGGTACTCAAATGAAATAAAACCGAGATAACTAAGTTGCTCATTGTTCCATGCAGAAATGTGCTTGGCTAACTTTGATTAGTTGAAAAAGGAAGAGGAAGATAATTACCATTCAATTCACCACTAGAATTCATAGAACAGATAGTTTTTTTCTAATTTTTTTTTATACAAAAGATAAGGTTTTTCACTGGTTGTCAAACTCTCTTTGAGGTTCACCCTCAATGCAAGCATCAATGACCAAACTACATCAACTCAATAGAGAGGGAGAGATGGAGAACCTGATATTCCTGAAAATATACAAATCCTGTACAAATGGAAAAGAAAGTCCAAACAATCTGAAACATTGGCACAATGAGAATTGCATCAAAGAGTGCCAATCCTTCATTCAACCTTGTCATCTGCATAAGTAGGAGGTGGGACAGAATTAGATGATCGGTACATTGTTATCTCCACCATATTGCAAATAAGAGGAAACAAATTGACTTTTATTATCTTACCCAAAATCCGGCTGTACTAAGAAATAAAAGAAGTATGGAGTAAGTAAACCAGCTGTGCAGATGATAATCACTAGACATGGCCAATCTTAACAGATTGGAGCTGTAAGCAAAACACTTGCAATCAGAATAAAACATGAAAGCCCAATTTTAGCACTCTCATTTAAGAAAAGGCAGGGATATTTTATGCAAAAACTTACAGAGATTTGGCAAACAATACTGAGCATGATCCTACCGCGCCTGAAACTACAGCATAGGAGAAAGGAAGCAACATTTGCCAATAAGGTCTAAGATCTTGTCCTGAAATGGCAAGTATAATTTCTCCTCTCCTGCATATTATTACAAAGGTTAAATGTGAAATGCAGTAAGATTGTGACTTGAAAATTCACCCCCCAAGCAAATGAGAAAATGATAGCCAATCCCCATATATCACCTGTAAATGTAGTGGTGCATGGCAACAAGAAGTATCAATACCAGACAGTAAAAGAGGAATGTCATATTGCTATATTTCTCTGCCAACTGCTCTGGCGTGTACACTGTATTAAACAAATGGCAAGAAATTTATTTTTCTAATCATAAATAAGCACCAACCAAGTTTATAGCTGAGGCTTGTAGGTACAGCCATGCAGATAAGGCCGAATAAGGTGAGTGATTTATATTTATGGATCAAGTGTGATGGAAGAACCTAAAGAATGCTGGAAATGAAAAATACACAATCAGAGGCATCGATCTTCATCTAAGATGAGATATCCATTTTCTATGAAATTCAATTAATTAATTCTCATGCTTTTAAATTTTTTTTTGAAGGAAAATAAAGGGCACTATAACACATGCTTGTACTAAATTATGCCATTCTAGACAAAGGCTTGTTCGTTATGGAGGTAGAAGGTGTGAATAGTTACCATAGCAACTTTCACCTTCTTTAGATATTTTTGGTACAGTAATGGAGTAGGGGAAATTTTATGAAGGCCAGGGAAGAATTAAATATTTTTCAAGGGGATTGTTTTTGGTTTTATCTCATTTTTTTAATTTAATTCTACATTCTCCTCTTTTTCTTTCAACCTCACATCTAGGACACACAAGTATATGTTTGTATTAAAGGACATTAAAGGTAACATGTTTCAAGAGTCAGTCAAGTACCAGGAGACTGATGGTTGCCAAAAGCAACGAGAAATATATTTCCAAGAACAATAAAGGCTGTCGCTACCAGGACTCTGAAAAAAGAAAGAAAATATCAATCAATTGGAATCAACTTAGTAACAGCAACGTGGTAAGTGAAATGTTAAATTGTGCTATAATCTTCAAAATCTGTGTCACTTCTCATTTCACATACTTGACAGTGACCATTTTGTTCAACACGAAGTAAGCAAATGCAATGTTTGATACAAATTGAATAGATCCCAAGGCTGCAAGAAGTGACTGCACAGAAAGAAGGGAAGGTAAAGAAAAATAAAACAAACAGCTAGAAAGGAGGGGAAAAAAAGAGAACATTTCACGCAGTTCAAGAAAAGGAAACTCCATCAATATGATCTGTAACTGACCTGAGCAGCATATCCAAATGAAATGAAATTAAGGCAATTCCCAAGAAAGAAAAATAGAATACCTGCATAACACAAAGCACACATATTTAAACTAAAGATCACATACAAGTCTTTCCCTTGTGCTTCTTAGAGAGAGCTCCCATGCATAACTAATAAAAAATGAGACAAGTCCTTACCAACTCTCCATGTCTGGAAATATATGATAGGCTTCACAGGGATCTTCCCACTTGTTCCCAAACTGTCTTGTGTAGAATGCCTCTCTCTCTGTGAATAATTTAGCCAGATTCTTTAAAGCCTTCTAAGCTATGTGAAGATGTATAGTGAAGCTATTCAATCATTAGTTGATGTTGGAAATTGAACCCAGCAGTTTTAAGATACATGGAATACAAGTCAATATGTAAGTAGGACTTGCACATTGTAATTGTCTGGATAGGAGTTCTATACTATTTGGTTTAGTACTTTCAAGGGTTAATAACTCTAGTATAAAAATACAGGTTGGTCCTCATTTATTTGTGTCCAGTCTGAGTGAAAACGAAAGAAAACCATGTGTGTAGTAGTGGTATGGCAAAAGAGGTTGGTCCTCTTATTTGTTTGTATCCAATCTGAGTAAAAACGAAAGAAAACCATGTGTGTAGTAGTGGTATGGCAAAAGAAATAGAAAATACGTTGCGTAAAATTAAGGATCAAGGGAAGTGCCACCACAGGTTAAGTTGCGTGTGGCAATTTGTGTGTGTGGTTGCATTGTGATTTGTGTAGGTTATGTGTGGCAACCATGGTGCAAGCTGTGTGGGTCACAATTTGTGTGCTGAGTGTGGCAGCTCAGTTATGTGAATTAAAATTAAAATAACAGCGTTCAATTCTGCTCAATAAATCAGTGTTTGTGTGTGGTACTTTTTGCTTATCTGCAATTGGCATCAGAGCCAATTCGCAGTGCATTCAAGGAATCATAAGATTGTGATTTCCTAGAGTTCATGTCTCCAAGTAGCAAGAAAGGTAATTCTATTAACCCCCATGATAAAATTAAAGGTTGATGGCAGACTAGAAATCTACATCAAGTGAGCCTAAAATCAGTTAAGCTCATCTCTACATGAAACTCATACCAAAGTGAAATGCATATCATGATGAAGCTGGTCACAAAGACAGTAGATTGTATTATGTATATGTCATACCATGCTTGAGAAGCATTGAACCCCATAAACTTTTCAGTGATGGAAAAAATGTTTAAAATGAGTCAAAGAATGGAAATACATTGTAACAAAATGGAGTTGACATACCTCATTATGACCCAATTTAAGAAGGTTAGTCCCAAAGTTGATGGCAATGCTGCCAAAAAGATTGATAAAAGCTCCTATGACCCACTCCCCCATGGCTTACGAAATCTAAAGAAGTGAAGCAGGCAGCACACATGCAGTTGAAATGCCAAGCAATACAATGCTGCAAGATCGCTTTTTAACTATTCAGATGCAAGGAAACATGAAGAAATTCTCTCAGGTTCACAGCTGACCGGCATCACCCACTTCAAGCAAACGATTTGCCAGGAACCCACATTGATGTGCTTTTAATTAAAAATAACCTGAATATACATAGGGCAGATGTTAACATGAAATTCAAACCCAGCACACAAAGTTCATATGTAAACCAAACCCTTTGATGTTTTTCCATAAAAAAATCAATAAGTAAATAAACACAAATGAAAGGCATGGTTGTTGAGATTTATTAGCTAACACTGATTAATTGGTCGATCCACCAAAAAGAGAAAGAGATCTAAATTACTCCGTTGATTAGAGAAATAAATTCCCAGATCAAATAATAAATTAATCTTCTAGTATAATTCTCCGATTAAAAAGTAGAGAGCTGATTTTTAACCGAAAGCAGAAAAAAAAAGAAGATTGCGGAGCCTTACCTTGAAAATTTGAAATGATCCAGAAAACAGCGTCTCTTGCTTTTGTTGTACGTGTTAACTAGTGTATATGAAAAATTATGAGAAATCAACAACTGTAGCTCCTCCGGTCCGGTCGTGGCAAAGATGAGGACGAGGATGAAGATGAAGAGTCAATAGCAAAATCGTGATGCCTCTGCCTCAGCGACCGCTCTTTTCTTTTGCCTCCGCACTCAACTGTCGGCTGAATAATCTTCCACGCGTGGTCTTACCTTTATTACAACGCACATGCTTTTTTCTTTTTTAATGTATTTTAAAATTGTTTTTTAAAGAATACAATTTTTTGCTTTAAATTATCATCGAATAAATAACTATTCAATTTTATAATAATTATAGAATAACTTAAAAATAATTATTTATGATTTAATATTTATGAATTCTATTATATTCTCGAACAATATGAATTTGCTGATGATTGTCTTTTTTGACTTGTATAACATTTGACCATTCAATGTCAGAGAGAGGAAATAATATTGACCGCTCAAAGGGAAGAAAAGTAAAAAAAAAAAAAAAGAGGGAATATTGTGAGGCTAACACGAGCGCACCGCCAAACACGTACGAGATGCGAAATGTGTGCGAGCGAGGCCAAACCGGGCTCCTCCTGTTTTTTTTTTTTTCAAAAAGGTTTTGCCGCGGCATCGTTTCATTCGAAAATGAGCACTACCGGCGGCGCCGGAGGAGAAAACGATTCCAAAGAAGAATGGAACGAGTTTGAATGGTCGGAAGATGCGCTCTCGATTATAGAGAATATTGAAGAGCAAAGCTACCAGATGCATCCATCAATTAAACAAGAAGAAGGAGATGGTGGTGAGGGGAGTTTCGCTGCCGAATTCTATCGGTGTGGGACCGAATGGTCTTGCCTGTCGCCGGCGACTGAAGTAGTTGAACCTTCCCATTCAAGAAATCTGAAACAGGCGAATCTATGGCAGATGTGGGGCCAAAACAAACCTTCTTCCCTTTCCTCTCCGCCTCCTCAGAAGAAGCTGAAGCTATCTCCATTTTGCAGCCAAGCGGCTTCCTCTTCTCCGAAGCATAACCGCCCTCGCGCTTGCCCTTTCTATAAACGGATTCCAGGTAATTTCTCTGCTCTTATTTCGCTATTTTAATTTTGCTTGTTGCTTTGAAATTTTAATATTATTATTACACAAACAAACAGATACAGGTTTCTCAGTTGATGCATTCCGGTATGGTCCGATCCCAGGATGCTCTGCGTACTTCCTGACCCACTTCCATTATGATCATTACGGTGGCCTTACCAAAGGATGGTCTCATGGCCCTGTCTACTGTACTCCTCTCACCGCTCGCCTCCTTACAATCTGTCTCTCCCTCGACTCTTTGTAATCCTCAACTCGAAATCAATTTTATTTATCTATGCTTTGATTGATTGATTGGGGTTGTTTTTATTTTTAATGCTTCCGAACTGGGCAGATATATCCATCCACTGGAACTTGACAAAGAATATGTTATTCAAGGAGTTAAAGTGACATTACTAGAAGCTAATCACTGTCCCGGTGCTGCTCTCCTTCATTTCCGTCTCACGACTGGGATCTGCTATTTGCACACTGGAGATTTCAGGGCTTCTAAACTCATGCAGGCCTATCCGCTTCTTGCAAACAACAGAGTTAATGTGCTTTACTTAGATACAACCTATTGCAATCCGAAGTACAAGTGAGATAAACAAGCTTCTTTGTCAGGGATCGTTTTCTTCTTTGATTTTTTTTTTTATGGTGTTCAGATATGTTTACATCGCAGTTTCTGTTTCAGGTTTCCTTCCAAGGAAGATGTGCTGAGTTACGTTGTTAGAGTTACTAAGAGTTCTCTCAAAAAGCAACCAAAAACCCTTGTTGTTGTGGGGGCGTATAGTATTGGCAAAGAGAGTGTTTATCTTGCCATTTCCAAGGCATTAGGGGTATGCTTCTTGTTATTTCATCAGACAACTTTTTTATTTTTATTTTCATCTGGTGGATCTCTTGCATTTTCAGTTTCCTGGGTCAATCAGGAAGCCACTTGCTTCACAACATTTATGGCTTTTGTAGTCTATGATTACCATATACATGGACATCATGTATAGTTTCATCTGCGTGTTCTATGGAATATAGATGTCATTGAAAAGTTTTCCTCAGCTCTAGACCACAAAGTAGCAATTGTTGAAAGACTAAATGATTATAGAATCCATGAATTCAGTTTCCTTCTTTGAGAAAAAAATAGGACCAAGAAATAAAAATCTTGGAATCAGTTGAGCGTTAATTGTTTCAGGTTAAGATATATGCAAATAATTCAAGGAGACGGACTCTGAAATCTTTTGGTTGGCCTGATCTTTCAACGAATCTTTGTACACAAGCTACAGACACATGTCTTCATGTGCTGACTGCTGCCCATATCTTCCCTGCGATACGAGGTCTGATTCCAGCTTTTAATCTTTTTTTGTCTTGAGAACTAAATCCTCATTATGTTGATCCATCATCAAAATTTGCTGTTCCTTAAGACCTTGAAGGATTACTTGAAGAACCATGCAAATCAGTATGCAGCAGTTTTGGCATTCCGGCCAACAGGTGAAAAAAGATACTGATTTTCTCTATGTTTAGCTCTGATTCCCCCCCTCTGCTTTGGACAGTTGCTAGAAAATTCGACTTTACAGAAATATATGTTTTCATTTATCTTTGTTCATTCCTCCAGGCTGGACTTACTCAGAAGGTTTAGGCAGAGAACTTGATCTAATTAAGCCTAGCACTAGAGGCAACATCACAATATATGGTGAGACAATTTAGATTTGCAGTTCCTTGAACTAGCATAATATTTTATATTCTGATCTAACCTTTTGTACTTGCATCCAGCTGTTTGAGAGGCTGATTTTTGGTCCCTTAGTGCTTCAATGTTTTAATTGAAAAAAAAATCTTAGTTTCTTTGTAAGAATTTATGTTAGCCATGATGATGATCAAGGTTCCTTTGATCACTTTTGCAGGAGTTCCATACAGTGAGCACTCCAGTTTCACAGAGCTGAGAGAGTTTGTCGAGGTCTATCTCTTAAATCCAATCATCACATCCATCTCTACATTCTTAAGAAACGCCAGCTATTTTGTCCATATTCTTCTGCACATATTGTATGCTAATAATTCTGATTTCCAGTTTTTGAAGCCTGACAAGATAATTCCTACCGTCAATGTTGGGAATCCAGATAATCGGGATAAAATGCAATCTTATTTCCGGGAATGGCTTAAAGGGTAATGCCCCAGCAGGAATCGATGATGTAAATCTGGGTTACCGAATGATTAGCTTTGATGCTTTCACCCAATTGTAAATTCAATTAAAGCTAAGCAGTCGATCTACTGGATTAGCTGCTGAGTTCATACGAGAACTTCATCCATCTATTATGAGTTAATTAACTTGTTCTTTCGCCGCAATCAGAATCATATATCTAAAAATGAAATAAAAATCTTAAAAGTATGAGAATTTCTTCATAATGCTGCAAATTTGGACAGAACAACAAATCTAGGTAGAATTTTTGTCAAGTGTGGGTTTCTAATAAAATATATAAATTTTAAATTGATATGAATTTATTTGTTAGATAGGTTTAAAAAAATTGAATGATTTTTATTATAAAAATGCTAATGTTAAGCAATTTTTTTTTAAAAAAAATAAGACAAAAAAAGAGATAACATTGAGCCATAAGATGTTTTTAAACTATTAATCCAGGATATTAGATCTCAAATATTGTACATAGAGAAAGTGCAAAACTTAATTTTCAATAAATACAACATCGAATGATGAATTATTACTCTCATTGTTATTATTATGATTGTTAAATTGTCTCTATTATTTAGTCACCACTATTATCATTATTCACATTATTATCATCGGCACCATCATCATTGTTATTCTTGTTTCTATTATTATCATAGTAACTATTAGTGGTTAAACCATCGTTACAGTTATTGTTATCACAACTATAACTACTACTACCATTATTTTTATTTTTATTATCACCATTATCATTATTATTATTGTGATTATTTAATTATTATTGTTGTTGTTGTTGTTGTTGTTACCATCACAGCCATAATTATTAATATTCTAATTATTATTGACATTACTATGGCTGACACCATCATTATTGTTATTATCATTGCTATTAATATCATACTAACTATTAGTGGTTAAACCATCGTTACAGTTATTGTCATCACAACTATAACTAATACTAATATTATTTTTATTTTTATTATCACCATTATCATTATTATTAGTGCAATTATATTATTATTGTTATTGTTACCATCACAACCATAATTATCAATATTCTAATTACTATTGGCATTATTATTGTTGACACCATCATTATTGTTATTATCGTTGTTATTATTATCACACTAACTATCACTGGTTAAACCATCACAATTATAACTAATACTACCATTACTTTTAGTTTTATTATCACCATTATCATTATTATTATTGCATTTATTTAATTATTATTATTATTAGTATCACCGTCATCGCCACCATTATTATCATCACAATTACAACTACTATTATGATTATTAACACTACTATTGCTATTAATATGATAAAACTCATTAGTATTATTATAATTATTTTTGTTATTATTGACATTCTTAATATTATTTTATGAATTATTGTCATTATTATCATTATAATTATTAATATCACAAGCACTATTGGTGTCCTAAACAGAGTTACAAGTTCCATGCATGTAAGGGTGGCAATTCATGTGTTTCAAGTGTATTATGTTGTGATCGAAACCAAAGTTCAATGAGTACGTAATTGTATCTTGAATTAAAGCTAAACGACCGATCTACTGGATTAGCTGCTGAGGTCATAGCAAGAACTTCATCTATATATCATGAGTTAATTACCTTTCATCTATCATTGACATCATCATTATTGTTATTGCCTGAAATATTATACATAGAGAAGGTGCAAAACTCAATTTTCAACAAATACAATATCGAATGATGAATTATTTCAATTATCACTTTCATTATTATTATTATGATTGTTAAATTGTCCCTATCATTATAGTCACCGGTCCACTATTACCATTATTGACATTATTATCGTTGACATCGTCATCATTGTTATTATTTTTTCCATTATTATCACAAAATTGTTAGTGGTTAAACCATTCTTACAGTTATTGTCATCACAATTATAACTAATACTACCATTATTTTTATTTTATTATCACCATTATTATTATTAATGCGATTATTTAATTATTATTGTTGTTGTTGTTGTTGTTATCACCATCACCACCATTGTCATATCGATTATACTACTATTGTGATTACTAACACTACTATTGTTATTAATATCACTAAAACTATCATTAGTATTATTATCATTATTAGTACTAGTATCAATATTATAATTGTTTTTTTTGTTATTATTAACATTCTTAATATTATTTTATGATTTATTGTCATTATTATCATCCCAATAAGTTACTATTGTTATTATCATTATCATCAGTAATATCTGTTATTATGATTATAACAACTTAAATTATTATTATTATTCCCTAAACAATAAAAATTATTAAATTATCCTGAAAAATAAAATAAAAAATCTAAAAACTTTAACAAAAGAGCAAACAAGATAATAATAATAATAATAAAAAACAATGAAAAAAATATTATTATTGCCTAAACAATGAAAATCATAAAATCATTTTGAAGAATAAAATAAAAATCCCAAAAACTTTAACAAAAGAGTAAACATAAAAAAATAACAAAACCAAACAAATATTATCGGTATAAAAAAATCATTTGATTTGAAGAGCAAATATAAATAATAAAAAAGCCCCCAAAAAAGAACAAAGGGGAAATGAAAAAAATATCAATTTAAAATGATTATCAACAAAAATTAAAATTTAAAAACTAAATTGAATAAAAATAAAACCTCAACAAAAGAGAAAATGATAAAAATTAAAAACCGGAACTAAGAGCACAACACACATAAATATGAAAAAACTAGGGATTGCTTCAGAAGGATTGAAAAAATTAAAGGAATTAAAATCAAACTAAAAATAAAAAGAATAATTGCCAAAATAGAAAACAAAATATATGATCAATTTCAATTGAAAGACAAAATTGAAACAAATCAAAACCTTTATAGAAGATATCAAGACAAAAAAAAAGAAATCAAAAGACTAAGGACTGAATTGCACAAATCATAAATAAAGAGGACCTACATGCATTTTTGGTTCCAAAAGAGAAAAGGAAAAAAAACAATCGACCATTAGTAAGTCTCCAACCACCATGAGCCCACACACGACCCACCATGGTGAAGAGGCCATGGCGACGCACTTGGTAAGATGGTGGTTGAACATTTCATGTGAGATGCCTGTGTGGTTTAGACGGAAGAAAATATTCGGCGCGTCAATAATTTTTTCAAAAAAAAATTAAAAAAAATAAAAAATCACCAAAAAACCTAGAGCCCGTCCTAATAACAAAAAAAAAGCATACACAAACACCAAACTACCCCTCGGACCAACTCTTTGTTTTTGTCTTTTTGAAAGCAAATTAGTTTTTTCACCAAAAACTATCCCTTGGGCCAACAATACCCTTATAGGCAACTCTTATTTTTTGTCCCATTCAAGGACAAGAGTTATTTGGTCAATTGTTTTTTTAATTGAACTCATAGGCAAAATCGCAGTTTTACTAAGATATTAGCCCATGACAAAAATAATTAATTTTTACTGATTGAAGGGTATACAGTAGTTATACTATTATTATCCACAATGAACAATCAACACAATTTAGTTTTTTCTTAATTGACCACACTGGTAAAATTAGTTTTTTAAAAGAAAAAAAATGTAGGTATTTTTAACATGTTTTCTAATAAAAGATTAAAAAACTATATGGGAGTCGATGTAATATAATTATGCTGACTTGGTGAATTATAAAGTAATTTTGATTAGAAAAAAACAAAAATAAATATGAGCCAAGTAACGGCAAAATAATAAGGTTTTTATTTGAGGCCACAATGTAGCCCATTAAAAAACAAAATAAAATAATTATAAAAACAAGTTAAATGTAGAAAGATGATATCAAAAAATTAAAATAATTTTTTTCTAAAACAATTTGAAAGGTAACTCATAAAAAACTTTAAAAAAAAAAAAACAGGAGGCGGGCCTGATTAGCCTGGTGCATTTGTGCCTTAATAATATTAATAAAAAAACTAAGGTAATTAGCCTATGACAGCACGCTTATGTCTTCATTATTTTTCTTTTTTATAGAGTGAATGACTTTTTTTTTTGTAAAAAAACAAACAATTTGTGATGCATGGTAAGATGTTCCCAAATTCTATTTTCAACCAATTTTAATTAAAAAATACCTATAAAAACACAAAAATACTTAAAAAAAAACAAAAAACAATTAAACCCATTTATGCTTTCAAATAATGATAAAAAAAACAGTCCCAAAAAAATACCTGTATCCAAAACCCCCAAGGCTTGATCTACTCCCTCTTCTAATTAAATAAGAACCCACCCACATCTAAATTGACTATTTTGATTTTTTATGTTCAAAGTCAATTTCAACAGATTTTTATTATTCTACCATTAAAATCCAATAACCTTCTCTCTCCCACATAAAACTAGAAACTAAAAATTAAAAGAAAATTTTGGACAAAAAGAAAGTTCTGAAAAGTTAAAAGGACTGAAAATAGAACAATTGCACAATACAAAAACCAAATTTAACTTTTCAAGTCAATTTCAAAATGATCATCAAATTTCTCGGTTTAGTTTCATGTTTTTTTTTTAATTTCACCCTTACTTTACAGATTAGAAGCGATCAACTTTTAATTTGGCAAAACAAATATATGAAAAATAAATTCAGTAAATTATGAAAGGATGCACAATGTATAGCCGAAGTAAACCTCTAGAGTGTTTTCACCTCACGGATTAATTCTGTATTCCTTACACAAAATCAATTGTACAAATTATACATATAACCACATTTTGGATGTATGGTCAAAGTTGCAGTGAATATATGGAGAGTAAGAGTATGGAATAATTACACTGACACTGACACTGGGGAGGGAACTGCAGGGGGCACCCGATTTTCGGTGGGAATCTCAACAAATTCGGAGAGGATTGCTCGGAACTCGTCACCGGTCATAGTTTCCTTCTCAAGGAGGACTTCCACGATCTTATCAATGGCTTCACGGTTGCTCTGTATGTGGCTCAATGCAATTTCATATGCACCGTCTGATATCCTCTTCACAGCAGTATCAATGTCTTCTGCGAGCTTTTCTGACATCGAATTCCTTGCCATCATTCTCATGAAGACATCACCGCTTTGAGCTGATGCATCCATTAGAGACCATGGTCCAATTTCTGACATTCCAAACGTGGTTACCATCTGCAGCCACATATAAAAAAAAAAACACTCCTCATTTCAATCATATTCTTCTAGATGAAATATGCAAAAGGGCATCAAGAAACAGTTACAAAAAAAGCAAGACAGAAATGCTACACAAATCACCGAAAGAAGAAAGGGAGATGATAAATGTAACTTCAAATTAGGATGAAACTCTAGACTCCAGATAATGTCTTTAACTCGAGCTGATCCAGATTATGTTGACTTATCAACAAACTAAAAGAGAACCCTTCCCTCTTAAGGAAATTGACATATTAAACGCGCAGATCCCGTTTCAGACTTCAAAAAGACATTACATAGATTGATATAGTGAAACTGATCTCCGCAATGTGAACATGGTCAAAAGCAAATAAAATTAATCGTTTGGTTACCTGCTTAGCTAGACCCGTGATCTGCTGCAAATCACCGGCTGCCCCTGTGGTCACCTCAGGCTCACCGAATATCACTTCTTCAGCAGCTCTGCCACCTAATCCACCAACTATTCTTGCAAAAAGTTGTTGCTTAGAGATCAATGTAGGGTCATCTGCAGGAATAAACCAGGTGAGGCCTCGTGCCTGGCCACGTGGAATTAGGGTGACTTTCTGAACTGCATCATGCCCTGGAGTCAAAGTTCTGAGTAAAACAATAAAGAGTGTTATGGAAGTCTATTTTCCAAAGAAGTAGATATCTCAACTAATGCAAACGATGATAACCTAGGTAGAGAGATGGTTATAGATGTGGAGAAGGGTTGATCAAATGAGGGAAGTGGTGCAAGAAAAATAACAAGGAAAAAGGATCAGCTTTAGTTGGTTTTCAGATTTTCTTTCCTTTCTTTTCTCTGATTTCAAATGTTTTACAGGGAATTTTGGGGAACAGGTTAGATGTAGAAAAGAAGTGGTGGCTTTATACCGGAGGAGATTTTTCTTGGTGATGCAGTTCTTCTAATTCAGCTAAGATAGGTTAAAAAGCAGCAGAGTAGAGACCAAGAATTATTAGTTAATAAAAACATGGCCATTATTTTTCCCACTATCAGTGTAGATGCCAGTTAAAAATTTGAAAACAAGTCAAGCTCTCTTTTCTTTGTTTCAACATGATTCTTGAGCTACCCTTGGAAATTAGGGTTTTATGGTCTCTGTCCTTTCATATTCTCGATGAAATTACTTTTGACTTTCAAATTCCTACTACTATTGAGATTTTTCAGAGAATTCAATGGTCATTTATATTGCACTTCAGCTCTACGATCAACTTTTTATAACAGATTGATTTATCAGCTACATTACTGCTTCTCAACTTTAGATTAGCATCAAATGGAGTTCCTGGCATTACTGTTCAGTTCTAAATTCTAATTTGATTTTCTCCATCGAATAATTTATAAAGTAAGCTAAAAAACTAACTCTAACTCAGAAATTTAACATGAGGTGAATTTCCAAAAGGCAGATATTTAAAGGCTACTATCTCCCTTACCCGCAAACAGCATGCCCAACTTCATGATATGCAACGAGACTTTTACTCTTTCCATCTGTCATAACTGTTCCTTCCATTCCAGCAACAATCCTATCAATTGAATCATCAATCTCTTTAGATGAAATTGCTGTCTTTCCACGCCGACCAGCAAGAATAGCTGCCTCATTCAAGAGATTTGCAAGATCAGCCCCACTGAAACCAGGTGTTCTCATGGATACCACATCAAGAGAAACATCAGCATCAAATTTCTTATTGCCAGCATGAACTTTTAGTATTTCTGTTCTTCCCCGAATATCTGGGACATCAACAGTCACCTGCAAATTGGCATGTTTTATAATGAGGACTGTCCCAAAGAACAATATGTAACCAATAAGAACATGGTAGCATATCCTTACCTGTCTGTCAAACCGTCCTGGCCTCAACAAGGCAGAGTCAAGAATGTCCGCCCTGTTAGTTGCCGCAATAACAATGATGCCAGTATTACCCTCAAAACCATCCATTTCTGTCAGAAGCTGGTTTAGTGTCTGCTCCCTTTCATCATTTCCTCCACCGATTCCTGTTCCTCTTTGTCTTCCCACAGCATCAATTTCATCCACAAAGACAATGCAAGGAGCATTCTCTTTGGCCTTCTTGAAGAGATCTCGGACTCTAGATGCTCCAACACCAACAAACATCTCAACAAACTCCGAACCCGAAATGGAGAAAAATGGAACACCCGCTTCACCAGCAATTGCCTTAGCCAGAAGAGTTTTCCCAGTACCTGGAGGCCCAACAAGAAGAACACCTTTTGGAATGCGAGCCCCTACTGCAGTGAATCTCTCAGGCTTCTTAAGAAACTCCACTACCTCCATGAAATCCTGTTTTGCTTCATCCACTCCAGCAACATCATCAAATGTCACACCAGTGTTTGGTTCCATTTGGAACTTTGCCTTAGATTGACCGAAAGCTAAGGGGAAACCAGGCCCGCCAGGCCCACCAGGCCCACCCATTCCTCCTGATGAACGTCGAGAAAGAAGGAACAGGCCTCCAATTAAGATTAAAGGAAAAGCCAGATTTCCAATCAGGTTGAATAGCATGGAACCTGATTCTTCCTGAGCATTATGTGCTGCAAAGTCAATGTTCTTCTCTCTAAACTTCTGAAGAAGCTCTTGGCTGAGCCCTGGAAGTTGAACACGAACTCGCTGCAACCGGTTACCCAACTCAGGTGAAACAGCCTCTACGATAGCAATGGTTCCATTCTCAAACAAGTCTACCTTTTGCACCCTATCCTTATCCAAATACTCCAAAAACCTAGAATATGACATCCTGGAGGAAGAAACCCCTTGTTCATCAGCAAATGCTTTCCCACCTCCTAGAAAAGCAGATCCACCAATCCCAACATTCCCAATCAACAGCTTCAGAAAGCCCCTTCTTCCCTCACGCCGTCTCTTGTCCAAAACTGCCTTTACAATTAAAATTCTTGATGTCTTACTTAACGGAACACTGGTAGAAACACAAAGATGACTTCCATAGAACTCCTTCGTCAAACTCCGTTTGGCATTGCTGGTCGATAAACCATTTCCTACAAGGCATGCCGACGACGCTGCCATCTGGGAACAGACAAAGGCAAATAACAAATCCCAGAATTACAGAGCTTACAAAGGCCAGTATTCTAACATCCAACAGCATACAAAGGATGTCCCGATATTCAAAATTTTGAAAATTTCCAAATCAGTGAAACATAACAGCATAGCAAACAGTAATATCAGTTCTTTACAGCAAAAATAAAAATCAATTCGACTCGATTCAGTTCAATAAAAACAATCAAAGACTTGAACAATTATGTATTCCTAAAGAGAATTAGAAAAGGTGAAGAAGTAAGCATACCTTGAATGAAGAAATGAAACGAGAGAGAGGAGAAAGCAGGTAGCAGTAACTGCCGCTGCCGCTATTTGCTTATTCTAATAGCATCGAGTATCGAGTTGTGCGAGTCTGAGCTCCGTTACGTGGGTGTGGACTCTGCCGTTCAAAAAAATTGAAATGAGTGTGGATATGGTATACGTGGCGCTTTTTCATGGCTGATCACCCCTGGATATTTCTTTTCTTTATCGGTGGTTTTGCTCTCTACATCCAACCCTCGACCCCCGGCCATCTGCTATTTATTTATTTTAAAAAACTTTTTTATTGTGCAAAATACTATAACTAGAAATAGGAGTAATTTGTTTTCAATTTGCAAATAATGCATTAATTCAAAGGGTTTAATGACATTACAATCTTGGTTTAAATATTGGATAATTGGGTTATATATCCACACATACTTTAATCTCTCCCTGAATTAAAAGAAAATAAGCCGATAAAAAATGAACAAAAAATTAAGGTTGAGAAAATTTAGAAGTTTTATTGATCCTTTATCATTTTCATTTATATATGTGATCTGTTGTGTAAGTTTGATGTTCTCGCCATTTTTTTTGAGATTAAAAAAACCTAATCCCATTGAGTGTAGCTTTAGATATTGATAATACTATTAAAAATCTGACCAGTTTGCGGTAGTATGATCTAATTATAATTTAAATCAAGTTGTCTTACCTAATGAGCTAAGAATTATTAGCCTCACCATGTTTGATATAAAAACATGATTTTCCAAAATAGCATAGATATATTCATGTGCCACCTATAACAAGGGGAATTGGGGTAGGGTTTCAAGAAAATTATTAGCAGTGAGGTTGGGTGGAGTTTTAAAATGATTATTTGGAACGACTTTTAGCCTTTCGTATTTAACGAGATCTTCAATGTTAAAAGTGAAACTAATGCTAAAATCAAGTGGTTGATTAATAACATACGTATTTGCGTCAACCTTTAATAACATTTTGATTGGTATAGCACTACGTGCTTGTAATGTTTTTATTGGCTTAAGAAAGATATTGTATAAGTCTAATATGTATTATGACATAATCTTTAAGATTAAACTCATTAAAACATTTATGTAAATCAACTTAATTTTTTTTTTTTGTATTAAACATTGCTTGCTTGAATTTACTTAGTGATCTAGAGATGGAAATCATGAACTTTACATGCAAACAACTCACCTGACTCAGATACCCTAGTATGAGAAGATATGGAAATAAAGTTTAAAGTCTTTCTAGTTTTGTAACCATGAACAACTTCAAATGAACTCATATCTATTGATTTATTAACCAAAATATTAATGTAAATTGGGTTGCGGAAATAACCAAATTTCAATTTCTATTATAACCATCTTAGGAGGTTGTTTAAGCTTCTAGTGAATATCTCAATTTGGCCATCATGAGGGTGGTAGGCACTAGAAAGTCCAACTTTATACCAACCATATGCCAAAGAGTTTTCTAGATGTAACTCATCAATCATGTATCCTTATATAAGAATATAATTTGAGAGATGCTATATAATTTATCATTTTTCTCAAAATAGAGTTTGACAACTCTAGAGGCATCTCTGGTCTCATTACAAGAGATAAAGTAGGTCATCTTAAAAAAAATCAACAACCATATATACAAAATCATGTTTCTTTAAAGCATATGGAAGTCCAAACAAAAAATCTATAAGTATATCTTGCCAATGGCAACTTGGTATAGAAAATAGAGTATAAATACCACTATTTTGTTTTCTATGTTTAGCAATTGACATATTCAACGTCTCCAAGGGGTGTAACATGATGACAAAGAACTCGAGATCTGCACAACAATTCTCGAGTTTGAGTCTGAGCGTGCAACTCTTATAAGAGCCCAGGACAACCGGAGTTTTACTCACTCACCTGGGCCCACAAAGTGTGCTTTCCGGAGGTGGGGTTTCCTCGAATCCATTTTTTTGACATATTCAACATTGACTAACCAATCTGCATCTCATATTATGAGATCGAAAATAATATGATAGAAAAGAAATCAAAGAAAACCACAAAGCAAATTTGCTCTTAAAAATACTAATGTCTAACGATGAAATTAGAAAAGAAACTAAGCGAAAAAAAAAAGAAAGATAAACCCAACTTTTTAAACTTAAGGATGACAATCTAATATGAACTTGATGGATACTTACCTGACTAAATGAATGGGTATTTTTGTTAGATAGTTACCTTATTCAATGGGTAATGAGTACAATATGAATATTATTATATCTTAACTGAAACCCACCCGAACCTAACTCAAAAAATTTGTTTGTTTTATATTTATATATCTAACCCATGGGTACTCATTGTCGCTTCTATTCAAACCCGCGATCCTTGTTGTTAGACAGGAAACACCATACATGAAAAAATAGCGAGGCCCAAATCCCTAATAAATCAAACGCTAAAGGATAAAATAAAGCAATCACAAATAAAAAAAGAGTAAAAGAATGATGATAAAAATAAAAATACAAAATAAATTAGAGGGCAACTACAAATTTCTTATTAGAGAGTGAAATTCAAAAGAAAAAAAAATACTTGAACAAAAGGACATAAAATAATCAAAAGAATAATGACAAAGTTGAAAAACAGAATATACCGTAAATTTAAATTTAAGGATAAAATTGAAAATAAATAAACACAAAAGAACAAATAAAAAAACTTAAAAATCAAAAGAATGAATATCAAATTGAAAAAATAGCATATGACAAATTAAAATTGAAGAATGGAATTAAAAGCAAAAACAAAGTTTACCAAAAAAATCTAGAACAAAATCATAAATTAAAAGAATAAGGATTAAAGTTGAAATTTCAAGAACAAAGAGGACTAGCCTCTAATTTTAGAGAGAGGGGAGAGAAGGCAAGAAAGAAGAAAGAAAGTTTCACTGATGATAAACAATCTCACCATCGCTAACATGCACTGCACCAACAAGAAAAAACACAACAAAAGAGCAATTCTTGCCACTAGAAGGCGTTGTATGCGCCATTCGAAGTGTGCCGACAACTCTTATATGTCACACGCACCAATAAAATCTTTGATTTAAATAACATGAAATATATGTAGAAAGACCAATTTGGCACTGATATACCAAGAAATAAAAAAGCAGAGTGTAAAATACCAAAAAAGCCCTTGCACGCACTATTTAAGTTTTTTTAATTTTAAAGGTAAAGTTGCCATTTAGCTATATTTAAAATATTAAAAGACATTAATACTTTGCATGTCAATTCAGAAGGTATGTACATCGTTTCATTATACTTTGAAGAATAAAAAATACATACATACATACATATATATATAAACTCGATTAATCTATTAAAAACTAATTGGACATATGAAAAGCCTAAGATAAGATCATTACATTGGAAAGAATAGTAAAATATTTCTATGTTGATAATTTATTTGCACCCCTCAAAAACCGACCGACCAAAAAGAAAGCGATGGGCAGCACCACCTACCACTAAAGGTTTCCACGCCACTTGCTTATCGAACAAGAAGAAAACAAATCTGAAATTGGAGAATTAGATTCCTTTCTTTTCCCCTTCATCTTCCCTTTTCTGCTAGCATCTGTAAGTGTGAATAGAATAGACCATGCTTTTTAAAAGTATTTTTTTTAAAATAATTTATTTTATATTATTTGATTTGTTGGTGTCGTAAAAAAATAATTTTTAATAAATAAATAAAATATTATTATGATATATTTCTGAACGAAAAATATTTTAAAAAACAATTTCAACCACACTTCCAAACAAACATAAGACTTTACTCCGTAATAAATATTAGTAAATTATTTATGACATCATTGTCAAACAAAAAAAGGCAGCGATTTTATTCAAAAAATTTCAAATAAATTAGTTATTTTTCAAATAAATAAATTAGTTATTTGTTTATGAAAATCATAATAAGATTAAAATAAATGAATTATTCTTTTATAAGAAAATATAGTGCAATAATTGGTTTTTATAATTTAACAAACCATGTAAATCATAAAAAAAATTTACATAAACTATTTTTAATAATAATAATAATAATAATAATAATAATAATAATAATAATAATAATAATAATAATAATAATAATAATAATAATAATAATAATAAAAAGTCAAATTCAACCCCCCCCCCCAAAAAAAAAAAAATAAATAAATAAAAATAAATAAATTAGTTATTTGTTTATGAAACTCATAATAAGATTAAAATAAATGAATTATTCTTTTATAAGAAAATATAGTGCAATAATTGGTTTTTATAATTTAACAAACCATGTAAATCATAAAAAAAATTTACATAAACTATTTTTAATAATAATAATAATAATAATAATAATAATAAAAAGTCAAATTCAACCCCCCAAATAAAATAAATAAATATATTTTAATTGTTGCCTTATTCTCCCTTTCATTACACAGCTTGAGTCTGACTGCAAGGAACCAGATTCATCACATATATTCACTTGAAAAACGGCATTCGAAAGGAAAAGGAATAAAAGCGAGAAAACCCAATAGGAAAGCCACCGATAATTTGTTTTAAGGTCAGAATTTCTTGTCATCATCGTCTCAGCTGGTACTCGCCATGAACAATACCACGCAAGCCTCATGGTATTGGTACAGTACTGGAAATGAATATGACGAAAACTATGCTCTCAACAGCAATTATCGCAGGATGCACACGCTTTCCCAGTTCCGCCTCCCCGCCTCCCCACCCCGTCCGGTGAGCGGTGTTTATCAAGCTAGATTTAAATATATATATATAGACACGTACGAACATGCAGTTGACGTCGACGACAATTAACAAGCACTACATGTGTTTTATCATGAGCAGGACCCGAATAGAGGAGGTTCACGAGCTACATGGCGGCCGGCGACAGAGGAAAGAGCCATAGCTGTTCCTCGCAATTTAGCTGGGTAACTACTAACTTTTGCGATATATAATGTATATCATGCACGTTTTGTTTAGTTCTGAGATACATAAATTCGAGATATACTTTGATCCATCTTATATTTATCAGTAGTTGATGATAAGATCTTCTTTAATGAGTATATATATATTTATGTATATATATTATGATTGTGTGTGGGCGGATTTGTCAAAATTAAGCTATCTCTTTAACTAATTAACATGAAGAGCACGGCAGATTTTCTAGGCAGCCAGCTTCACCCATGCAAGTTGTTTTCCTAAATACTGGAGTGGCAAGAGAGCAACCAGCTGTACTCCAACGAAACTTGCAAGCTGCTTCATCCACACAAGCGGCGGGTCGCTCCAGATCAGCCCAGGATGATCAGCAAAACAAAGTATTGAAACAGCTGAAGAAAGAAACCTATAACCCTATCCCAAAAAAGATAACAAGTAGATTGAACCTGTATTACAGAGACCGCGCCGCCACCATTGCTGCTAAAGACAGGGCAACAGAGACCGAGGATGATGATGGTCAGAGATGTGCAGTCTGCTTAGAAGATTTTGAGCCGAGAGAGTCGGTGATGCTAACCCCTTGCAACCATATGTTTCACGAGGAATGCATCGTGCCATGGGTGAAGAGTAATGGGAAATGTCCTGTTTGCCGGTTTGTACTCTGCGACCACGCCGGAGGAGGCGCAGCGCCGCCGGCGCAAAACAATGCAGGTTTCGCAGGCAATGCCATATTTGAGGGAGAGCTAGTTTCATTGGTGAGGGCCATGGAAGAGGCTTTCATACGGGGCAATACTGATCATCGTTGGTGATCAGTACTGTTGATGGGAGATGATCAGCTTGCCCTTTTTGCTTCCTGCCTCTCCATCTTCGTTTTTCTTTTCATGAATCCAAGTTTCCTAAAAGCCAAAATAAGTGAGGAAATTACGTGAGATATACGAGCATATTAGTTATGATCAATCGTTGAATGTTCTCTGAGGCCTTCCAATTATGATCGATAAGTTCATATAATCAATTACTCCAGTCTTGTAGATAAAACCAACCAAATCCCCCGCCCCCTTCTCTCCCTCGTAAGTCGTAACTTCTGTTAATGAAACTTTTAAAATATAATTTATATTATTCTTTAATATATGTATAAAATTAAAATATAATTTATATTATTTTTTGAAACATGTATAAAATATGATTTGTTTTTTTATCAAATAAAATAAAAACGGTAAGATTTGAATTCGTGACCGCTGAGTCAACAAGACTCTAATATCATGTTAAAGAACCATCTCATCTATAAATTTAAGCTGTTAAGTAAAACTCTAAAATATAATTTATATTATTCTCTAATACACCCCCTTAAATAAAAGCTATTTGAGCTTGAAACTTGTATAAATCCACACTTTATTGTGCTTGATTTTTCATCAAATAGAATGAGGATGATGAGATTCGAACTCTTGACTGTTAAGTTAACAAGACCCTGATACAATGTTAAAAAACTATTTCACCTAAAAACTTAAACTATTAGATAAAACTCTAAATTATAATTTATATTATGTTTAATATAGCTTTGAATATCTATTTTTTTTTTTGGGTGTGAAAACATAGGACTAGCCCAAGGGTTGTGTATGGTTCTTTTGGAATCAATTGTTAGGCCCATAAACACACTGATCGCTTTGATGACAAGAAATCCTGCTGGCTTTCTGATAGAAGACGATTACAATGAAAGCTAGTGTGTGTTTGCTTCATCTCGAGCCATCCATTCTCCCTTGACTTCTACGGCTAGCAATGCTTCGGTTTGTTTCTAGGGTTACATACAAGAAAGAGAAGAGGGTGTAAGACTGCGTATCATTAAAAAAATCGAACTCAAACCTGGATGGATATATATTTTTAAAATTAATATTTTTTCATTTATATGATTTTTAGATTTTCATATAAATAAAATAATTATTAAAAAAAAATTACCAGGGTTACTCCTAGTCACCTGATTTCACGTTGACTTGGCAGGTCATCCTAGTTCGATTAAGCCAATTGTAAATCTCGAATCACGTGAGTGCCGAGTTACCCTGTTGGGTTAGGCAATGTTTAGGAGTGCTTTTTATAAGTTTATTTTTGAAAAAAAAAGTTTTTTTTTTTTTTAAGTTTAAATTGATAAAATTTGATGTTTTTAGATCATTCTGATGTGCTGATGTCAAAAATGATTTTTAAAAAATAAAAAAAACATAATTTTAATGTATTTTGAATGAAAAACACTTTAAAAAATAACCGCAACCATACTCCCAAACAGTCACTTAGTCTAAATTTGATAACTATAATTAAAATAAGTTGTAAGAAGTAATATAATAAAACTATACACAAAAACTGAACTAAGAAAAGCTAAGAAAACTCAAATAAAATTCCACTTTTTATAGTTTTTTTTTCTATTTGAAAATAGATTCGAAGGGGAGACAGTGATGTCAACTCAGCTGTAACACATTGGCCACTATATTGTTTTGATAAAGATAACAAACATGCTGCCTCATGTCCATAGGCATAACAATTGGCCCTTGTTGACTTTTCAAAGTCAATATAGATGGATTTGAATAATGTTTTCTTTAATTTTTAATTATTTAAGAATCTAATAATTTTTCTTATAAAAAAAGTAAATAGCACTTATTTTCAGACCCTTTTCTATATATATAAAAAAATCAGACTTTAAGCTTAATAATATTGATTGAAAATAGATCACGTCTTTTAACATGTTGATCGATCAGTCTGATATAGTCTGATATTCAATCGCGCATCTTCTCAGTTTGTCCCTGTATTTCCTTGTAATTTTTTTAGATTTCCTACACTTATTTGCTTGGTTATTTAGATCACTTGTCGTAAAGCCATATCTCATTGAATTGCCAACAGATTTTAATTTATAATGCATGCTCGCCATCATACCACAGCTTTGATCACATGCATACTAGCAGGCATGTGCATGGATTCAATTGATATCACTAAATGAAAAATAATTTCTAAAAAATAACCTAATTTAGGTGTGGATGACCAGCATTTGACCTCGGTGGGTACAAGATAATTCAAGAACACTACTTGAAAAAAAAAAAAAGTGCCACACGATCGAAACAATAGACTATATATATATGGATAAGGACAGTAATGCTTTGTGGAGCAAATATGCCATCGGATAAATCGCACCGGCCAGCAGAGTAGGCCAAGGAATGATAAAAGCAGCTTCTCAATGAATCATCTCAACAGAAATGGACCTAAAAAGCTTTTCATGATCTATTCTTTTTTGGTATGGCGCCCAAGAATATATATATATATATATATATATATATATATATATATATATATATATATATATATATATATATATATATATATATATGAGCATGCATGCATGCTCCGAAACGGGGTTTGATCGTGTGCTATATTCTACGAGTAAGTCTCCATATCTAGATCTGATGCATTGTCAAGCTTGCTAAAGTGGAGGCTTGACGGTGTGCCAAGCCTAGCTAGTCTCGGAGGGTTGGGTTTGAAACTGTGCCAACCCTAGATATATATGAAAGTTAGTTGTCATGATTTAGAGCATCTTTTTAGAATTGTTAGAGTATAATATAATCATATTCTGGGGCCTCACCTATAAGCTTAAGCTTTTAGGTGAGATGGTTCCTTAACATGGTATCAGAGCCTTGTTGACCCAGCGGTCACGGGTTCGAATCTCACCACCCCCATTCTATTTGATAAAAAACCAAGCACAAGATGATGTGGGTCTGTGCAAGTTTCTAGCCCAAAGGGCTTTCACTTGAGGGGGTGTGTTAGAGAATAATATAAATCATATTATGGGGCCTCACTTATAAGCTTAAGCTTTTAGGTGAGATGGTTCCTTAATAAGAATATTATTGTATTTTTTTTCTTCTAAAAGAATACTTACAGGGAGTGATTTAATGGGACTATTTCTACTCGCAGCTTAGTGATCTAATTGTAAAAGGTAAATGATGAGGGGCGATCAATCGGTAGGGAGTGAGTGATATGAAATTTGCGGTGTCCAACCAAAGACGTTAACCTTCACCGGAGAACGCCGAAAGCAGGCGATTCAACCACATCTGTTCCACCCATGACCACTTGTTTTCTAGGGAATCAGAAGTTTTGCGAGGAAAAGCGAATTCATAGTCGACTCCAACCAGGCTTAACAATATTCTCTTGTCACTTTAGGAATTTTCGTTTGTGGAGCTTCATTTTCATGATGTACGACCTTAGAGTCAACTTTAAGGTTGATGAAGTACCATCATATATATATATATTTCATCTGTAAGAATTGGAGCATCGTGATTTGACTAAAGTTTACTTTCAAAGGATGCGTGCTTTTACTAAATATACCCAAGCAAGAAGCCACTTGTAACGCCATTGATCACGAAGGGAAGTTTTTCCTGGGAATTAAGAATTTGTAGTGCTATCTTATTCTGTATGGCCTTCCAGGAAAGATATTGACAAAAAGCGACGAACTTATACTAGTGCCAATGCAGGATTAAATTTTCATCGTCTATTTTAGTGTTAAAGCACTATGGAGGAATCTTCTTCCTCCCATTTGATCATGTCCTTCCGTATAAATCAATGGTCCAAACCTTACTTTTATATATATATTATATATATGTGTGTGTGTGTGTGTTTTCTCGTGAGAATAAGAGCGCCAAGATAACATTCTCAATGGAAAAGAACGTCGAGATAACCCGACAAGCTTGTAAAGTTAGCAGGAACAAAGCAAGGAATAGTGCTTGAATATTACCCGATCAATTTGCACAAGCCTATAAATACCGCATCTTGCAATCTGACTTGTGTAGTGTATTAAACTTGGAAGGAAAACGATATCCATCTCCTCAACTAGCTTTCTATTGTGCTGATCATCGGAAGCGCTCACTTAACTCTCACTGCTCCAGTTGTTACAGAATAATTGACATTGCAGAGATAAGGGTTTGCCTCCCACTTCTTCAATTTGTGCTGATCATCAGAAGGTGAGTTTTTTTTGTTTTTTTTTGCTATATATATATATATATATAAATTATACATTATGAACGTATATCTTTAACATTTAGCAAGCATTAGAACATGGTAGTGGCTTGTTTTTGAAGGTTGATGATGAACTTTTCTATGTCCCTGTGGCCACAAACAAGTCGGATGCTTGATATTCCTCCTGGTGTGATCAAAATGGACATGCTTTGTCCCAGAAGCTGGCAGAAGGAGAAGGTTGTGATAGTAATGGGACCTACTGGAACTGGCAAGTCTCGGCTCTCAATCGATCTTGCAACCCAGTTCCCTGCAGAGATCATAAACTCCGACAAAATGCAGGTTTACAAAGGACTTGACATAGTCACCAATAAAGTTGGTGAAGAAGAGAAGTCTGGTCTCCCCCACCATTTGTTAGGAATAGCAAATCCTAATGTAGATTTTACAGCAGCAAATTACTGTCAAATGGCTTCCTCGGCGGTCGAATCAATTTCGTCTCGAGGATTGCTCCCGATCATCGCCGGAGGTTCCAATTCATACATCGAGGCCTTGATGGACGACGAGGATTTTAGATTACGTTTGAGATATGATTGCTGCTTCCTTTGGATAGATGTATCAATGCCCGTGCTGCATAAATTTGTTTCGAGGCGAGTCGAGCAAATGGTCAGCATGGGCATGATCAACGAGGTCAGAAATCTTTTCGATCCCCGCGCAGATTACTCCACGGGGATCAGAAGGTCGATAGGAGTCCCTGAATTCGACCGGTACTTCAGAGCTGAAGATTTCTTGGATGAAGAAAATCGTGCTAGACTGCTTCACGAAGCAATATGTGATGTGAAAAGGAATACATGTAAGCTAGCTTGCCGTCAATGGGAGAAGATTAATCGGCTCAGGAAGATCAAGGGGTGGAACATTCACAGAGTCGATGCCACCGAAGTGTTCCGAAGTTCGGGAAAGGAAGCAGAGCATGCCTGGGAAATGCTTGTGGCCAGACCCAGCACTGCCATTGTGGGGCAATTCCTCGGTGGCGTTTCCGCCGCCGATAAGGTCCCTGCCCTGGCTACTATGGGCTATATTCGACAATGCCTTGTGGCATAGCCGTTCGATAAGCAAGAAAGTGGTATCATATATTATATAATTTTATCTAATTAGAGTGCTATCAATGCATGAGTCATCAACAATAACGGTATCCCACTACTGGGAGGTTTTGTATTAGATTTTTCTTGGGAGATTACTGGAAAAAATCTCATCGGATCTTTTAGTAATATATTTAGAGGATGATGGAGAGTGTGATTACGATTGTTTTTAAATTTAAAAATATATTAAAATAATATTTTTTTTAAAATAATATTTGACATCCATGCATAAAAATGATATAAAAATCTCTAAAAAAAATTCATTTAAAGAAAAAACAAATGTTTTTTTTTCTTTCAAAAAGTGCTTTCCCAAACACCCCTTTAGATTTGTTGCCTGCGCTTTGTTGCGGGCCAAGATATATATATTTTTTTTTATGTATAAAGAGTATTATGCTAAGTTTAAATATCAACTAATTTAATGTTAAAAAATAAAATTGTTGAAAATATTAATAAAAAAACTTGCAAAAGAAAAAAAAATAGAATGAGTATAAAATTTGAGAGATTAAAAAAATGTTTGATAAGGTTTAATAAGATATTTAATAGCACAAAGTCATTAACCTCATTATGTTTAATAATTATTTTCTTAAAAAAAATATTTATAATAAAAATTATTAAATAAAACAAAAGAAACAAAATATTATATAAGGGTGTACATGTTCAAAATGTTATAAAAAACAAACATTTTTAATCTTTAAAATAAATTTAATCTATATGAAAAAAATATATAAAATATAGATGAATCATATTAATCTTATAAAAAGATTAAACACACCAAATATAATTAAAAAACAATCAAAAACAAAATCATTGATTAAAAAAAAAGGGGCTCCTTTTGCTGTTTGAATCGCTCTTATTGAATGTCAGGCTCCTCCTTCTTGACTATGAGGAAATAGACATAAAAATCAATAAATAAAACATGAAAATAAAAATAAAAATAAAAATATAACAAAAATGGTGTTTCAAGCTTTATTCACAAGGAATCAATCGCAAACTACTAGCACAGAGACAAATCTTGATCTTGCCAGCACAAAATTGAACGAACAGGATCAACTCACAAAGCAAATCGATCTAAAAAGTGAGATGCTGCACTGGCCAGAATAGAATAGAATAGTTATAGATGCTGCACTCTCGATCACCTCTAATTAATCTCTTTCAGTCCTTTGTGTGTACTAGAACACCATCCATGGTAAGTGCGCATGGATCATCATCTACAGACTTGGCGCCCAAGCTACTCAAACATGATCTGTGATGATTTGCCTTAATTTAGTTTAGACCACTGGAATGCTGGGAAGAATCAGAATAATGGAGTCCGAGCAGGTCCTTTCTGAGTAGCCAGCCCACATCTTTCTTCAACAAGGTGTTCACACTTCACATGGCGCCCACTCGACCATCTGATTGGGTACTGTTCTTCTCTGGAAAAACAATATAAAATAACATCGTTTTTATCTTAATTTAAATTTTGGTTCGTTCCGGATTTTTCGGCCAAATACCAGCCTAAATTCTTCGTCTGTGGTGTTTTGATTACAGAAAAAAATTCATCTCCTACCTGGACAAATTATTGTAGGTCATTGATGTGACCTGACTTTCTTGCTTTTTTCCATGCAACATCAAATTGATTTTATAATACTTGATTTTATATATATATATATATATTATTTATGAGATGTGTTGAAAATACGAGAATCGGAATCAAAACAATAAAAAAAAATATATATTATAAAAATTACATTTATTTTTTTGTTTTTTAAGTTTTTTTATATATAATTAATTATTAATTATATATAAACAGTACATCCCCGAAACGGCGCGTCAAAACATTTTGAAACCGAAATATTCTATTTCAATTGAAAAAACAAAATATCAACCGAACCGAAAACGAAACCGACAACTTTGGATAATACTAAGGCAATTTAATTATTGCTCAGAAAATTGCCGCTACAGTAATGATCTGACCATGACTATGCTGAGATATATAGGCAAGAGACGAAAATTGTGACAAAAATACTGCTATAAGAAACATGATTACACTTTATTTTCAAGGGAAATTATTATAAGATACATGCAGGTACGAAAGCTTGAAATCAACTGGCAATAAATACTGCCATGACTAATTAGAGGTTCGTAATCGAAGAGCGTGATTGATAGATATGATGAGAACCATATATATCTCAGACAGAATCGACCAGAAATACTTAATCAAGAAACAACTAGTCACTTGATTAATCCACAGGAGTAAGAAACAGTGCAGGAGTCATCGATTTTGACAGTGTATTCATGGGGAGGCTTTGAAAGGAAGGGTGGCAAGTGAACCAGCAATTCACACACACATTCAGCATCCACATCATTCAGCCACCGGCAGCAGTTTTCTTCCGGCGTTCCTCCATGGCCATGCCCGCGGCTACCTCCGTGCCGGTGCCCGTGTCTGTGCCCGTGCCCGTGCCCGTGCTCGTGCCTGTTCCCGTGGCTGTTATGGTCATCGGAAGCAGCAGTGGCGGAGGGCAGGGAGGTAGCCGGTGGTGCTGGGAGTAGACTTCCGCAGGCATAGTTAACCAGTGCAATTTGAGAGGCGCAGAGGGGGCGCTGAGGTCTAGGTTCCATCAGCTGGCCATTAACAGTACCGAAGACAAGCAACAAGGATACTGCCATGAAAGTAAACATGAAAACCTTGAGATTCTCCATTAAATTATACTCGAAGTCTACCACAAGTTTTCTGAAACCTGATCTAAATATACCAGCTAGCCTTGGTTTCCTTATATACTGATGATATTGCTGGGCATGCAGCCATGAAAATCTTTTCTTTCTGGTAGCTGAAGTTCTGATGCTTTACGAGATGATCAAAGAATCTGAATAGTTAAAGAAAGTGCATTCGTTTGGCGTGATGACCAGTTAGGTTATGTATTGTATGAGCATGAAAGATCATCTAGTTATCGATCATTACCAATCTTGTTCCTACCATTTTATTCTATAATAAAGTCTCTGTGTGTGGGATTAAATTGAAGATGTTGTTCATCTGACAAAGGGATGCGGCCTGATTCATTAGACCCCGGCCCAGAGAACCCTGTGATCGTTGACCTTTTCCATTTTCAAGCTTCACTGTGCGTGAATTCTCTAATTTAGCAAGATTGTACGTGTTATCAATTGTAGATTTACTACTTGTTAGATTTTATAATTTTTTTGATTTAATTTTTATAAATTTATCTTAATTTCATGACTCGGGTCACAAATTTTACAGGTTAGCCATGTTAATTAGGATTATTTTTTTTCTTTATATTGAAATAATCATATATAAAGGAAAGTGAGAGAGAGAAAAAGAAACACAAAGATCAACTAAAACAATATTGGAGGATAAAACTCAGTTCTACTTTTTTACTTTTAAATTACATAAGAAGGATCAAAGTCAATCGATTCTAACCATCAAAACTTATGATTGTGGTTATAAAGTTGGTTTGATCACATAGAAGACAAACATAAAAAAACAATGAGGAATTTTTTTTAATAGAAATATATTGAGCCATGAAATTGGAAATAAAATAAAGACTATATATATATAAAGGACCTAAAAAAATCAAAGTCAACCTTATTAACCTTCAAAACTCATGGCTTAATTAAAAAAATGAGAGATAAAATTTGAAAAAGAAAATGCAAAAAAAAAAAAAGATTAGGAACAAAATCAACACTAGTAAAAATAATATAGGTCAAATTCAACATAAAAAAATATCAAATAATATATTTTTATTTTTGTTAAAAACTAAATTGCCTTTAAACCAACTTGATTATAAGAAAAGAAATCAAAATAGAAAGGTGAAAAAACCTCCTTGAAAGGAAGCTTTTTTTTCTCTCTTTCTAGAGCATATGAATAATTTAAATGTGCTTAGAAAATAAAATATTTAAAATGCTCTTGGATGCAAGTTAAGCTTTTTTTGTCTTGTAAATTAATTAAGTCATTTAACTATTTATAATAAAAGTTAAAAATCAAGTTTGCCCCTAATTCAATAGGTCAACGACAAATGTATGCCTATAAAAACAACATAGAATCATCCTTTATTTTCTTAGGTTTTGAAGGCTAAACGGAGGAAAGCTGTATTCATTGCTTAGTTTTTGTTAATATAGGTTTATTTGATATTGTGTTTTTAAAAAAAATTAAAAAATATATTTTTATTTATTACTTTAAATTAAAAAAAAATAATGTTTTTAGATCATTTTAATATGCTGATCTCAAAAATAATTTTTAAGAAATAAAAAAAATATTATTTTAATATATTTCTAAACAAAAATAATTTTAACTACACTCTCAAATAGACATTAAATGTTCTCAACTTTGTATTTTTTTTAGCGTGTGCATGTAAAATTTAATTTCTTTTTTTTTCCGCGGTATTGAGAACGAAATTGAATAATTAAGTATCTATTTGGCACCCCATTTTAAAATAATTTAAAATTTTAAAATAATTTTAAAAAATAATTTTTTTAATGCTTTACTTTAAATTAATATTTTTTAGTGTTTGTAGATATTTTAATATATTAATATTAAAAATAATTTTTTAAAAATAAAATAATATCATTTTAATAAATTAAAAAAAAAAAGTATCACGATGCTTCAAAACTGGTCTAAATGACCAGATAATTGCGTTGGAACACTGACTTTTTTTTTTTGATGTAATTTCCTTTTACAGTCAAACAATATATTACGAGTATTCGCTTCCTGCGATGGTAGCCATGAAACTCCAACAGCTTATTCATTCATGTACGCTAATTAGCAGACTAATGACCTTAATTAAACCTCCTCGGCAGTCGCTAAGAAATTAAGGAGATGGATCCAGTTGAGATGAAACTATAACTGCATGTCACAGCTGTAAGTAACATTGCACGACGCGCCAACATAGACAGTGTACTCGTGTGCAGGCTTCGAGAGTAAAGGGGGCAAGCGATACAGCAGATCGCAGACACACTCATCATCTAATTCTTCCATCCATTTGCAGCAGTTGTCTTCTGGGGAAGATGATCCGTGGTGACTGCCCCCATGCCCCTCTCTGTGCCTGTGTCGGCGACCATGGCGGCGACCGTGCCCGTGTCCTTCACCGTCGCCGGAGGTAAGAGAGTGGTTTGCCAATAGGGTACCTGGAATCAAAGAATCACATGCCTGGTTCACCAGAGAAAACTGGGGCATGCAAAGTGGGCGTTGAGGTGGGTCTGGGGCAGCCTCGGTCATGGGGTCGAGTAGAAGAAACGCAGCTAAAAACGCTGCTGCGAGGATCTTGACCATGCCCATCTGGGTTTTCTGCTGCAGAAAATAACTGGTTTAAATTAAGAACACCATGGCAGTTTCTGCTCGTTTTATACCTGGTTTTCTCACGAACTTTCTGTTTCCTCTGGTTCGGTATGCCTGCGGGAATTGCAAAGAGAGCTGCTGCTTTTCTAGTTGATATGCCTTCAAGTGTACAGGGTCTGAATTGTTTTTGCGAATCATTTTCTTTGTGTGATCGCGAGTTAGGTATGAGGCAGCCCTTGAAAGAAAACAATTTAATTTTTCTCAAGATCCAAACTAGTGATTTATTGCAATCATTTGTCATTTTCGAACTCAGCTGATCGGCTATCTCCTGCCACCCCTCTTCTGAGACAGAGCAAACCTGTCCTCTGTTTCAAGCAACAGATCCCTTTGGATCAATTTCCATCCTTGCCCCATTTCACTAAAATGGCAGAAAGCTGTCCAGCATGAAGAAAGAAAACAGGGCAACGGCAAGAGATGCCGCCTGGCTTCACAATTAAGTTCTTGGAGCTATTCTTTGTGCACACCAGATGTTCCAATCCCCAGTTATTGTAACAGGGTTATTCTTTGTTTCGTTAGGAAATTAGGAATTCTGGCGGTGATTGTGTTTGTAAGGATGGGTGTGATTGAAAAGAATAATAAATTGGGATTTTTATTGAATTGCAATACTAATTGACAAGGACTCAATTACAAAAAGAAAAGTTTTAACCTCAAACCTAAATTGGATGTAGAGCAAACATGGAAGAAAAAAGGTCATCGTGGCATAAAGAAAATATTAAATTTATTTTGATTTGTTTTCTATAAAATTCTCATGGTCTCATGATTGGGATTAAATATTTGATAAATTGATTTGAATTGATATAATATGTTTTTGTCTTAATATTTAAAAATAAATATCATCCAATATGGTTCATGCTTTTTTATTATTATTATAAAACATATTAATAATATTTGAATATTTCTCTACATTAAAAAAATCCATCAAACTTGTAGTACATTGCATGAAAAGAATCTAATAATTATTAAAACCATAGGGCTAATTAAATTATTTTGTAAGGCCAATAGAACAATTTTAAGACAATATATTATTTCTATATATATTTGTAAACAACAATCACTAATTAAGTTTATAAACATCCCCTCCACACTATACTATAATACAAAGCGAGTGCCCTATATGTTATCTGGTGACAGCTGACGGTGATGGTCGACGCTCCTTCGCTCCACCACGCAAACCAAAAGCAATATCCGCATATATATTTATATTTAATTTATATTTATATTTATATTTATATTCTACAGTGATCTCCGTGTCCGAGTCAATGCGATATAAATAAATGGACAACTACAAACCTCAGATTAGTCTCTCAATTATTTACCATTTCTCAACTAGATCCCCAAACTATTAGCTTCACCAAATGAGTCAAAGAAGCCTTAGATGCTCCCCAACTGAGTCATCTATTATAAATTTGTTGGCGTTTTCCGTATAAATGAAATTTACTATATGATAAAATCATGCTCATTATAACACGAGAGGTAGTCCTTTAATCGAGAAACATAAGGTGCTTTTTAAGGACGCAATTAGAAACCATAATATTTGGCTGTTACATTGAGAATACTTTCATAGTAAGAGGACTAATTTGGATTAATTCGGTAGTCTGGACTTTTTCGCCTGATAAAAAGCTCACACACAGTCAGCAACAAACACCCAAAGCCAATCTCTTTCTCTCCTCTTGCCTTCTCTTCTCCCTTAAGTAAACCACTACACACCACCTTCTCCTCTCCCTCCTTGTCTCTCTGTGCACCGTCCAGTCCGAAATCGCAAGGTCTTTGCTTCTGTTTGTAATCATAATTCAATTCAATTGAATTATCGGAATTTTGAAATAATATTTGTTATTGATTGGCGGAAGAACATTAGGGTTTCTATGTTTTGTTGTTTTGTCGTTAACGTCGGGTGCTTTACTCTGAATTAACCTGTTTTTCTTCTGTCTTTTTTAATCGCAGATATCGCTGTTTCACAAAATAGTAATATTATGGGTTTCAAGACAGTTTATAAATGCTTGACGGAGGTGTTTCCTCAGGTATCTACACCACAATTCTCATCTTTCCATCGCCTATCCTTATTATTGTGGTGTGTAATTGCCCCATGCCTTGTGGGTTTGTTTTGTGATCGTGCGAAATGGTTGTGATTAAGGCTTTGCTCTTTGTTGACGACTGTAATTTCGAACTCTTTTGAAGCTGTGTAATGTTTTAATCATAAATAAAAAAATCCCATTTATGTCAAGCATCACTTAAGTTTGGTTATTGATTTTTTTTCCTTTTAGGGTTAAGTCTCAAATATTTAATAATGCTCTGTCTATGTTTATTAATAGGATGTCTAGTTTTTACTCTTCTACTATTATTGCTATTGTTTCTGACTATGGCGTTGGTGGTTTAAATTCACTCGCCTGTACAGGTTGATGTACGAATCCTGAAGGCAGTTGCTATTGAACATTCCAAAGATGCTGATGTTGCTGTTGAAGTTGTTCTTTCAGAGATTATTCCTTCCCTTTCCAGGCAGTCTGCAGTTCCTAGTCCTCCCTGTGAGGATACCACCCCAAGTCTTCCATCAGATGGAGAAAGTAAAATATTTGAGCCCCTCGTATCCCTTTCAGAAATATTTTTAAATATATTTATTCAAATAAATTTGGTTCCTTTATTTTTTGGTAATTCTTTTTTCAATTCAATAATGAAATTGTGACCTGTCAAACATCTTGATGTACAGATGAACAAGAGAAAGAAACTGGGCTGAGGCGTCAGCAGGTTAGTTTGTTGGAAGGTGTGACTTCTGAACCAAGATTAGTAGCCAAAGAAGATGCCAAGAAAACTGAGTTAATAAGTGGTGTCAATGATGGCAGTTCAACTCTTCAAGGAGAGAGTCAGGATCAACTTATAGTTTTACCTTCTGGTGCAAATGCTGACACTAATCAGTTGCAAGGGCATATTGAAGGTGAGGAATTGATACTGCTGGGAAAGCCTCAACTCCAAGAAGACATTTTGCAGCCTGGTTCAAGTCAGGTTCCGATACTAGTGTCAAATGATTTGCACCTGGGAGTTAATGCTGATCACACTCAAGTTTTTGATTCCTTTAATGAACAGACTCCCCGACTTATGCCAGCCTGTTTGGGACAGGAAAATGGTGAATTGTGTGGCAGCTGGACTGAGTCAGAGAGTCATTGGAAAGCTTTCGATGGTCCTGAGAATGGTGAGTTTGATATGATTATCCATGCAAAAAGCTCTCAAGTAGAGTCTTGTGTAGATGACATTGCGTCAGCTGCAACATATTCTGTGGCTGAGCAGACACCAGATTCTGCAGAAGATAGTCATCATTCAGATTTTTCCGGCGATTCTGAAAATATGAATTCCAAACAACTTGGACAAATTGAACTTCTTGAAGAGAATGTCGAAGCTGCTAAAGACAACAAGGTATTGTTGGCTTTGAGTTTTTTCTTGGTTTTGAATCTCAGATTATTTACATGAGAATATGTGTACAATATACATCCACTAATCATGGAAATTATTTATTATCTCTTGTTTAATTTTGTTGACCAAATTCACTAAACATATAGCTTTTTAATTTACATAAAGTTTGAAGGTTTTTCTTCATCCAGGCTGGAGATAGAGTGAGATTTGTATTTTTTTACTGTACAGTTCCTAACCAATTTAATTGCACATTTCTTTCTTTTTTTAACTTGATACAGAAAACCTTGTTTTTGGAAATGGAGTCAGTTATGATCTTGATGAAAGAGGCTGAACTTAAAGAGATGGCTGCAGAACAAGCTAAAGATGAGGCTGCTAGAGGAGGTTTGGACATTCTTATCAAGGTGGAGGAACTCAAACAGATGCTGGTACGCGCAAAGGAGGCAAATGGCATGGTAGGAAAAGTGTAAAATTGTATTTAATCACAGGTTGTGGATTATGCTCGTATAATTTTTAATGTGTTTTTATCTCTTCCTTTTCTTATGATCAATTGCTTTTGTAGCATGCTGGAGAAGTTTACGGGGAGAAGGCAATCCTAGCTACTGAAGTGAGGGAGTTGCAGGCTCGACTACTTAGCTTATCAGATGAAAAGGATAATGCTCTTGCTATTCTTGATGAGGTATTGGCCTTATTATTTAATCATGTATTTTTTTTTTTTATTTAAATGTCTTACATAATGTATCCCCTTGAAATCTTGTTGAACTGTAATTATTCTTCTTTCCATTATTTTATGAAGGCTCTTGGTTTTCTGATGTATTTTAAGTTAAAGACTGCATCATCTATAGTCCTTATTGCTGTTAACCTGAATGGAAATTATGTATAGATGCGTCAAACCCTCAAATCACGACTAGCTGCAGCAGAGGAGCTAATGAAAACAGCTGAGTTAGAGAAGCTGGAAAAGGAGGAGGCTGCACAAAATGCTCTTGTCGAGCAAGAAATCATAATGGCGAAGGTGGTGCAAGAGTCAAAAATTCTACAAAAGGAGGCAGAGGAGAATGCTAAGGTAGCAATGCATTGCCCACTATCACTCGTAGTATTCTAGGGCCACTTGTCAAATTGAACAATAACTATTTTTTTTTACTAATCCTTCTAATTTTGATACATTGCAGCTGCGGGAGTTTCTTATGGACCGTGGTTGTGTTGTTGATACATTGCAGTGAGTCTTCCTCTGATTATTTTGATTAAGTTCTGCATTTAATATTTTTTTCTTTCCTGATGACCAGAATTTTCTGAATCAGATTTAAGTGACGATAATATACTTTGTGAACCACATTTTTGCAGAGGAGAAATATCCGTTATTTGTCAGGATGTGAGGCTGCTGAAAGAGAAATTCGACGAGCGTGTACCATTGAGTAAATCTGTTTCTTCAAGCCAGACTAGCTGCATTTTAGCCTCGTCAGGTACATCCGTTAAAAGCTTGGCATCCGATCTGGGTGCTGAAATAGGCGAGACATCTGAGCTTCCGAAAGAGCCGGTCCTTGCTTGCTCAGCTGATGATGTCCAATCACCTGAGCTCCATCATGAATCTGTGGAAAGGGCCTCGTCTGATAAGAAACAGCTTTTCGATGATGAATGGGATTTCGTGTAAAGATTGATGGATGGGACCGAGAAGCATAAAGGAGCACTGTAAATAGTTGGTTGAATAAAGGTAACAGTTACAGATTATAGTAATGAATGAGTGATGATGATGATTTTGGACTGCTGAGTGATCTCTTGCTTACAGCTAAAGGTGGTTTCTATACAATCCATTATTCTAATATATTTTCAAAGCAATTCGTATTCTTTAATGGTAGATTAATCAAAGTTTAGGGGAAAGTTTCAATGGATTCCAGATTTGTAGAGAAGGATATTAAGGGAGCATCATCGAAGCTATAACCTAACACTTGAAGGTGAATTCAATTCATTATGGCTTTGATAATTAGAAACAAAACTATAGGGATCAATTGGTTTAGTGATCCTCTCAGTTTATGGCTCCTGATTTATTCAATCTACAGAAACCCACTGAACATGTAGAAATTCCTGACGAGCTTCCACCGTCTATATTAAGTTAAATGCATGTGAATAGGATCCCTCCATGCAACTTTACAAGGTTCCAGGAAGTAGATGATAATGTCAGAAATAGATTTAAACAAGTGAAAGATCACAAGTAAACTCAGTAGTTTTTATTTCCTAAAAGACTTGTTTACACGAAGACATATCCGGGTTCTAACCTCTATGCATTGATTATTATTTATTTTTATTTTTTAAAAAAAAGAAAGAACTACGTCAACTATGTGGACTCTGTATAAACTTTACACGACTGAAAATCACAATTTCCAGCCCTTCAATCAACCTCCTTTTACTTAGCCGTGGCAGATATACTGTTTAGTAATGGAGGATCAAATCCCAACAACACTGGACACTAGTTGAGCCTCCATTGCCTGATGCAAGCTCGCCCATCAATCAATCAAAGATTTAGCACAATCTAGTCATGCCAGCATAGAAGCATCACCGCACATCTCCATATGATGTAAACCCGTGTTCTTTGCTCTCTGATCTGCTTTGAACACCTCCGCCACGACCTAAGCTTCATGCTTCTCATTGACAAAGCATTCTGTGCCATCTTGGTGTTTAATCGGGCAAGGAAGTGTAATTACCGAAGGCAAGCATAGAGAGTACTTTTTGGATTTTGGTTTGTGGCACTCACTGGTTTGAACTTGGAGGGCGCTTATAAATCTTAAGGGCTTTTTATAGATAGATTTGGAACGGAAGATAATGTGAGTGATTGACGAATGTTGGACTGCGTGTCGGGCAATAGGCCAGGTGTTGCTGTTGATGTAAATATGACAAAGAATACTCGCTACCTTGTCTACTTTGCCCAAAACAATCCGATGAGGACTGAAATTGATAAAAGATAACCACAATTGACACGACAATTTGTTTCAGAAATGTTTATGAAAAAAAAAAATTTAAAAATTATTTTTATTTTTTATTTTTTATTTTAAATTAAATAATTTTAGTGTTTTTAAATTATTTTGATGTACTGGTGTCAAAAATAATTTTTAAAAATAAAAATATTATTTTGATTCATTTCCGAATGAAAATTACTTTAAAAAATAATCTCAATCATTTTCTTAAATGGTAACTTATTATTATGTTTGAGAATAATATAAATTATATTTTGAGGTCTCGTTTAAAAGCTTAAGTTACATAAGTTTAAGTTCTTAGGCGTGATAGTTTTTTGACATTGTATCAGAATTTTGTTGACCTAACGATCACGAGTTCAAATCTTATTATCTCATTCTATTTGATAAAAAATCAATAATAAATAATAAAAAAGTGTATAACTTTACAAATTTCAAGTCTAAAAATCATCACGTGGGTGTGTAACAAATAACCATTGACGATTGAACCATCTATGAAAGGGTCCAACCGTACCTTCACTACACTCCATAATCACGAGCAGGCATGTATCTCAAACTTAAAACGCACGCACCTGGCCCTCCTCAACCGACATGCCGGCCACTTATCATTGATGGCCGTGAGAAGTCAGTTCAAACTCCAAAGTTAAGCATGACGTGCCTCTTCTTCCATCTCTTGACTTCTTCTCTGCGGGGGGGACAATGGGGGTGTTACCTCGTTGTCCAGAAATAACCTTATGCTAGCAGTCATAACTCAGAGGGGGGGCAACCTGTTTGTGAAAGGAGAATGTGACACGTGTCTTTTGGGTTATCCTTCTGGGATCCTGATCGAACTGGGTCATCGTCCACGTTCTACAGGGAAGGACCAACCTTCTCTCAATTATGTGGCGAATTTCTAGCTATTTAGGTACATAGTTTTATGGAGACTGACAGTCAATGATCTTCTTCCATCGGACGGAATGATGAAAAAACAAACAATGGAATAGGAATGGTGATGATTTTGGCCGGGGTTGAGTTTTTTTTTTTACCCTTCTGAATCAGAAAGTCTTAACCCTTCACACGTGAGTGATCGTATTCGCCTGAAAATGTCCACCGGGAATCAGTGATATGTTAGATGATCACGCCGGAATCTGCAGATCCCATGGTCTCCTAACCATAGAGCCAATCTCGCATATAAAAATCTTAGCTCGAGGGCATTTGACAGTAAAGATTATCTCTTTTGCGAGTAAACTAGCAGCTGGAAATTTAAACCGCCATTTGACGGAAGCAAAGACTACACAGTCCATTTTGTGATCCGTGTAGGAAGTTGGTGCTAAAATTGTGTGAAATACATTAGTAATCCTTTGTAATAGACTGCCTGATTCTGTAATCCATATTCTTTACATGCAAGCAACCTTTTTGATGAAGCACAGATAACAAATATTTTTCTATTATTCCAAAATATAGACATAAGAACAACCAAGTGCTAGTTTCTCACCAAAAAAAACAAAAGTTTTAATTATAATTTATATGTTTTAAGTAACCATGGCTTGATTGATACACAGGCTGTTTTCTAATCTCTCTCTCAGCAAGTCACATCTCTCCCAATGCTTTCTTGATATCAGCCTGTTCCCAGAAAACAAAATAAAACTGAGTGAAAATTTTATGAATAACATGTTTGCTAGAGAGAGAGAGAGAGAGAGAGAGGAACCTCAATGGCCATAGGAGCAGTGGTTGTGCTATAGCGACCAAGGACTTGCCCGTCCTTGCCAACCAAGAACTTGGTAAAATTCCACTTTATCCTATTCCCCATAAATCCAGGTTTACTTGCCTTGAGGAACTTGTATACAGGTGCAGCATTTGGTCCGTTGACGCGAACCTAGATGTGCAGCAGAGAGTTGAGAATCTAGTATTAAACATGTACTTTCCAAAGGCAAAATCAGAACTGAAGATTCATTGTTGGTTAGCTGTATAATTTATGGTCAAATGAAAAGCACAGTTAAGCATCTCTCACAAATATGATCATCGAACAAGCAATCACCTAAACATCAGGTTTAAAATCTAGTTAAATCAGAAATGGACTTCTTCAATGACAACACAATCCATGAATTCTACTTCAACTAGCTTATTCATTTTCCTTTCTTAATTTGTCGTCTTTTACTGCATCCTACACATTCTAGTGATTCTAGATAACTGTGAGTTGCTACTACACTAACCCTTGTAACTTCTGATATTAAAAAAGACTAACAGCCTACACAATAAAAAACTTGCTCCTAATTTCTTAACATGTCCCTTGTACAAATCTTTAATTCAATGAACTTCAGGAGAGAAAAAATCTAATCACTGATTCAACATTAATGTATGTCTGTTTTAAAGTGTTAGAACAAGTATTTCCCATTATTTCAGTTCCACTTTTTGTCACTTGATGGGTTATTGTAGACCAAATATCTTTGCGCCTCTCAAAGAACCAAAACATGACAAGGATGCAAGTGCAGCAGTTCAGCTTTAAACCCCTTCCATTAGTAGCCCATTTTTCTCAAACGGTAAACAAATGCTGGCAGAAGTTCCATGATCAATTTAATTTGCAACACATACACTGTAAAGGTTTCCATGTCCCAATAAATGCCAACCAAAGGCCATCCAATTCAGCGCATAGGATGAAGTTGGGAATTCAGATATACCCCTATTGAAAATATCATAAAAATTAAAATTAAATGCTTGTTTATTGGATGCATCAGCTCTAAAATCAAAAGTAAGGCTGCTTGCCTCCCACAGAACCTCCCAAGGGTCACCAGTTGCTTCCCAACAAGGAAGTAACAGAATTGACTGATTCACTTTCGAATCAATATCTATTCATCACTGGCCACTGGCCAGCCCCATTTCTAATGTATCTAGACTCAAGACACATTCAATCTGCTAATACTGTGGGACAGGTGTTTCAACATTAAGCAAGCTCAACCTTTAAATGAAGAGCTATCAAACAATACCATGCACCCCTGCAGTCTAGAGTCGTCACTGTTCCCTTATGAAACACAGTAATTACTAAGCCTTCATAATGGCCTTGGTGAAAGTTAAAGACCTTCTACCTCTGTAGAGGTATGAAAAAGTATTGTTTGCTAAGCTTGACTCAGATCTATATGGAATTCATAGATCTTCATTAGCTCTCAATTGATAGCTAAACCAGCTACAATTGCATAAACAGTAATTTCTAGGAAGCAAAATAACTTAACCTAACCTCAAGGGGTTAGCCTAGTGGTAAAGGTTTTGGGCTTAAAAGGTATGCTCCCTTTAAGGTTCAGGATCCAAATCTCACTGGCTATATTTTCTTGGGGTCATGCCCCCAAGTGTAAAACTTATCATGTTCATGTGTGGGTAATTTTTGTGGGCACATGCACAAGAGCCCCATGATTTAATCAAGGTGCGTGCAAACTAACCCGAACACTCTGATCACCAAAAAAAAAACTTAACCTATGAGATATGCATTGGTAAGAAAGAGTTATGATAATCTTATACAGAAGATAACCACAGGCACTTGAGATCAACTTAGAAGGCAGCATTAACTACCTCCGTCAATCAACAAGTAGCAACATAATGCAAAAGACCAGCTAGAAATTTGGAGAATATAGTGCCAAATGTTCCACTCCGGTCTCCCTGATCTAATGTCAACCCATTCATTTAAATAGCCAATGAACCTACGGCACCGCTGTTGTGGGAGAAATAACGATTAGACATATTGTCCCCAACAAATTTTCTTTTGGGGATAAATAGGAAAATTAAATGAATAAATAAAAAGGCTTCATTTAGGCCTGTTTGAAATTAAACGGGGTGTAGTGTAAACTGCAACAATGCGCTTAAAACAAGGACATGGCAACTCCAGGGGGAGAAATGGACATCTGCCAAACTAGAAGGGGTGATGTCGAGAACAATCCTACTGCAATAACAAGTCCAAGTCTATTCATTACCTTGTGGAAAATGGGATAGTCAGCCTTGTATCTTGTACAAGCAAAGTTTTGAGCATCCTCGCTTGTCCCAGGCTCTTGCTTCAAAAACTGGTTGCATGGAAAAGCCAAGATTTCCAAACCTGACAGCATCACATAACATCAAATCATTTTATTTTTTTGGCATCACAGCAGCTTTCGCCGCAAAAAAACAAAAAACATAGCATTAATTTAGAAACACGAACCTTTGTCCTTGTAATTTTTATAAAGATCAGTCAGCTGGGTGTAATTTGAATCTGTAAATCCACTGTTCCAAACAACAAGAAGAAATCAATAATGAAGTTTCGAGTAATTCCATTCCCAGGAAGAAGAGCAAAAACAAACCATTTAGAGGCGACGTTAACCACAAGAAGAACCTTCCCCTTATAGATACCAAGGTTCACGTCCTGACCTCTGCTATCCTGCAAGCAATTCGCATCAGAATTTATTATTATTATTAAAAAAAAAACATGAATCACCAAGCAAGCAAGCAATCTATAAACATAATATTTAACTACCTTGACAGTGAATTCATGGATTGATTTCTCTGGTACCGATGGAGAAGACCCCATTCCTCTTCACACGCCCTCTCTCAGCCTCCGACGTTTATATCTTGTTTGCAATTTTCTTCTTCTACTTTTTCATACTGCAAATAAATAAACAACGGAATTTATTATGGTTGTTGGTTTGAAGAATTAAGCGGTGCAGAGTGGATAAAATAGATTAAAGCAAATTTGTCTTTTTTTCTTTTTTTAGTTTATTATTTTTAATAAATAATGCTAACTGGAATTTTGAACGGTGACAGCGAGGGTATGCGCAAGAGCTGGATGGACGCTCAATATCTAGGCGTGCCGTATTTTTTTAATTTTTTTCAATTAATATTTTTAATATATCTATATAAAAAACAAATTATGGCGTAACTTCTTAAGATGCTATTTACTTTTTGAAACAAGAAAAATGATTTATATAGTATAGATATTTAACAGGATCAAATTAATTTAAATTTTACTTTTTTTTATTCCATTACTTTTCATTATCAATTAAAAAATCAGGACATAAAAAAACATTATGATAGAGACCTTCTTTTTATTTGGTTTTAAGAATTTAAAAATATTATAAAAATAAAAGGAAACACTTGTTTTGGATTATTTATTTTTTGTTACTTGACTTGCAGGTCAATTTGTTTTTTGAAGTAGTCTTTATATTATCATATATTTAGATAGAAAATAAATTTTATAAACTTTAGTAGAGTTCACACCCTGATGTTTTGCGATCTAAATCACAAAATTGAAGTTTATTTAATTAATTATCTTATCAAAATTAAAAAAAAACATATTAATATCTTTTAAAATATTTATTTATTTTGAATTTATCTTCATGATATGTTTTGTTTTTATTTTTGTATAATTAATTTATTTTTTATTATTTTATGATTTTTATAATTTCATGATTGAAATTAATGGTTTGATAAGTTAACTTTTATTAATCCAATATTTTTTCTTTACTTTAATTTTTTCTATAAATTTCATCCTTTATTTTTTTCAATTCTTTTTTATGTTTGTTATCATATATTTAGATAAGAATTTATTTTTATTTTTTAAAAAGTTATTAAAAATATTATTGTCTTGATATTTTTTTAAAAAATTTACCATATTATTTTTTATTTTTTTAAATCAGGTTTATTTTGAATTAGATTTACATGATATATTATCTTGATTTTGTTTAGAATTAATTTGTTTTTTTATAAGGATATCATGGTATTATAATACGGGTTAATCACTTGGTTGGTAGGTTAATCTAGATTAATCCAAATCAATTTAATATATTACCATGTTGATAAAAAAAAACATCTTGATTTTTTTTTTATAATCTCATCATCCTTTATCTTTATTTTTTTAATTATTACACATGCATTTTCTTATGTCATTTCGAACTTCTTATTTATTTTATATTTTGAGTTGAATAAAGCTATATAAATAATGAGTTCTATAGAAAGTCAATCAGAACCTATTATGTTCCCCACGACTATGGTTTTGGAAAAGCACCAACGAGTATGTTCCCCACGACTATGATTTTGTCGCCAAAAAGATATTTTAAATTTTATCTTAAACACACGCCAAGCAATATCTATATATATAAAAATAAAAATAAAATCTATTAGTAGTTGAATAATCATAACCTAAAATTCGTGAGAAAAATACTGTAGAAATACATTTTTTTAATGTGGATTGAAACAATAAATATATTATTATCTTTAACTTTTTAAAAAGTATATATATATATATATATATATATATATATATATATATCATTTAGGATGTTATTATTTTAATATTTTAAAAATATTTTATCCAACAGCATTAATTATTTTACTTCATATTTTTTTAAGATTGAAAATATAAAATAAAATATTGACATGGCACAAGCCAAGAGTGCAGTCAATCTAACACACAATAAATAAGCATATGCTTTTCATTTATTTTACTTACAAAAAATCTATCTCATTTTGATTTCAACTTAACATATTTTTTTAAACCTACTTTTTTTAAAATCATGGCTAAAATAAATTTTTAAAACCTACATTTTCAACCATATCCATAAAAACTAACACAATACAAAACAAAGAGAGGGGCCGAAAAATGTTTCCTGTATAACACACACAGAGACTTCCTAGGAATCCCCAATAAGTCTGATCTAATTTTTTTCCTTCTATACCAGGTAAAAAGTAACCAGTTCTAACCAATGGCCCTGGTAATTTTTTTTACAGAATTTCTTGAGGCCTTTTAATAAATAAATTATACCGACAATAAAAGAAAATTTGGAAATTGATACATGACAGCCTAATGTTAAGTCACAGCTTCCACGTCCCCTTAATGGCTGTCAGCTACTCTCTGCATCTGCTGAAAAGTTGACACGATACATATATACAAAACCCTATTCAGCAGGTCATGGTAAAGCTTCTTCCAGACGAAATCCGTGGGGAGATATCGACATGGAACCAGGTAGACTCACTCACTCTTTTGAACAAGCCGCAAAAAAGCAGATAAAAAATGGATCCATCCTGACAAATAGAAAGCAGTGAGCAAACCAATAAGATGATAGCATTTATAAATACACTAAAAAAGTTGCAAACCAAAGCAGATATGATGATCACATACCAATCCCGACACTGATAATAATCTCATCTTGGCCGCCAAATGCTTGGAGCTGAAACACGACACAAATTCTTATAGCCTGTAATAATATGAACTTCTATGTAGATTCATTCTTAAGAGAAAAGGATCTTTCAATTATTAATAATTCTCTTAGTGTTGGGGAAATGATGTGTGCATGACTTAAATGTTGGTTTTATTTTCAAACTTGACAAGATCTCATGAAAAATAGAATACCTCTATTCGACACTGGAATTGCACGTTCAGGAGGAGGTCTAGAAGGCATAAAGTTTCTGTGATGCATCTCCCGGGCATGAAAATCCCACTCTTGATGTGGTAATCTAGTTGGCTCCCGTGGAGGACCATCATAAGGAACAGGTGCATAAGATGCTTTGGCTTTGTCAGGATATCTTGGACCTAAGGTAGAGAAAAAATAGTGAATGGCAGACAATAAGATGCAACAATTATTACCGAAGTAGAGAACAAAGCTTCCAGTAATCCCTGCAATCTTTCTCATAAAATAAAAAACATACCAGGAAAGGGGGCAGGAAATCTCCAGCCATCATTAAGCTCGTATGGGCCAGGTCCCATTCTTTCATGGTTATTAGAAAAGTTCCCACAATCAAAATTATGTGAAGGCTGGAATCTGTGTATGTAGGAAGGGGGTGGGATTTCTCTTCGAGACTTCACATGTTGGTTTGCATGAACATAAGAAAACTGATTCGAGGGGGGAGGGTGCTGCGGCCTTGGAGGATATGCTTTATGATGGAAGCTAGGACCATCAGTGCGATGAACATTATTTGATTGACATACAGGATAATTGCTGAAAGATCTGGTTGAGTCACAATGTTGCACCTGTATCTGATCTCTGCATTCAGGTGTACGACAAGGCACTGCATTGGACAATGAAGGGTTGGTTCTTGGTGCAACAGAATTCTGAGTCGAAGGTTGTCTCAAGTCATCTTGCAAATCCTGCAAATTTGATCTGAATTAGAAATGAAAGCAGAGCCCAGTACATTCTACCTTTTATAAAACTAATAATGACAATAGAACAAATTTATGTTGGAAATGCGATGAACTATGGGCACATACATGTGAGTTTGTATAAATATTTGAATCAACACCACAAGTATAAGGATCAGGCATTGCAGATGAACAGGCCATGGCAGAAGGAGGTGGGGGAGGTGGTGGTGGTGGTGGTGATGATGGCAATGGTGGTGATGACGGCGGCACATCCTGAGGAAGAGGAGGGGCGAAGGGCTGTGGTAAGCATTGTTCAAGCTGATTGTGTGAATTACGTGCAGCATCACCTCCACCAATGCCACTGGTTGAACTCATTTCAGCCTCACATGAGGGCGCCACATCCTCCATTTCAAGCTCACCATCGACATCTTCCAAGATATGTGTATGCTTCTCTACTGCAGGAGTAAACTCCTGATATTCAGGAGTTTCAGTATAATGTTCTGGGGTGACAGCCTCAAACCCTCCATCAGAATCACTTCCATCATCTTCATCCTTAAGCATGCGGGGCATACAAAATCCCGGAAGCTGGAAACTTGAATTGCTGAGGCAACAAGAACCATCTCAATATAAAACAGTTGTACAAATTTTGGGAACTACTCTACAAGAAAAGGATATATTATTAGGACTCAAACCTTCCGTATTCATCCACAAGCATACCCTCCATGTCTCTAACAGGATCATCTAAAGCTCTTTCTGTTCTTGCCGAGCGACGAGAATAAAGGCCAGCAGAAGATGAACCACCGAGTATATCAAGTTCCCGCATATGATGGCGAATAATGGACTCTGAAAGAATCCGTCTTTCCAGCCAAAGCCTCAAAACCTATAAAATAAATATCACAGGTTTAACACGTGATCGAAGAAAAAAAACAAGGACAAAATGCACTAGAAGTTTCCAAGGCTTGCCTTCAAACACTGTCTCCGATTTTCATGTGCAAAACTTCCAGGAGGAGCAGCAGCTGAAAGTAGGCGTGGCAGCACAGTTTGAATAGCAGATGGATATATACCACCAGCATCACCTGAAAATGGAACTAGAACTGGAGATCAACATCACATATACCTAGACATACAACTTTGAAATTACAAAAATAACAAGCACTTCACCTTTTAAACCTCGAGAACACTGAGCAATGGAATCCACAAGAAAGAATAAATCCACCCTTTTATGTAAATTTGACTCACTTTCCAAACTACGAGCAAGAATCTCCACCACCTAAGTTTGAGTAGTATTATATCAAAGATCATCAGAAGACTGTATCACATGTTTACACTTCCATTTCAGCTAAATTGTCATGAAAGAAGATGCGAGTAAACTTCATGGAGCCACATCTCCAATAAAATTAGAGAGCATTCAGATTCTAACATGAACTTCACTCAATGCAATTGTAGTAAACAAGTAAAAATATTGTAAATGCTAACTAAATGCCTGATCAAAAAAATCAAGTGTCTGTATATATTTCATGCATATTGACTTCAGAAATGTTAGCAAGGATGTACCACTGTGGAAAATCCACAACTGATCTACAGACTTATTTAGCTGGCATATCATTATCTCTTATCAGAATGAGCTAACAACAAAAAATCTAAATCACATGGCTAAGCACCATCATCATACCTTAGCAGATACACCAAACTTCGCACAGTCAATAGCCATGCGAGTTGCTCGACTAATGCTCTCCTTTGTCCTTGTTAATGATCCAAGCATTGCTTCAAAAGATGACAAAGCAGCATGTGCTTCTGCACAATTATTCCATTTCCCAATTGATTTTGGTCGTTGAGGCACTGCTGACTCAATTTTATCTTCATCAGAAACCGAAGTGCAGCCAATTTTCTTTGGGTGTGAAAGAGAATTAGGACTAGAAGAGCCACTGTTTTGAATAAAATTAACACTTTCTGAAGTAGACACGTGGACTGAGGCATTAGGTGTAAATATTTGTGCAGGACATTCTACTATATCAGCTGGAGGCGGACTTGACTGGGCCAAGTCATCCTTGTCATCCAAATGATATTCGGAAAAAGAAACATGACTAGCATCCTTCTGTCGCTGGTCAAAGTTTACATCTTTTGCCACCTCACAACTAAGACAGAAAAATTACAAAACTTAAGTCGTTGCACAGAATGATGAATTGAGAAAAATAAATGACAAGGAACAGTGATGGAATCTCATGCCTTAACATTAGGGAATAAAGAACTTTTTTGGATTGAGGATAAAAAATGCCTTGTTCTTAATGAAAATGTAACAGGTAATACCAACAAAGACAAAGCAGAACCAAAAGGAAAATAACACTTACATGCCATTAGCTTGGCTGTCAGAATTAATTTGAGACCTCACAGTCTCTGAATCCTCATAACCAACCTCCTCTGCAGTGAATTGAAGGAGATTTGCGCCACTTTGAGGAGTAAATTTAGTGGTGTCATCAGCCTGAGAGATAATATTTGGACTCATCCTAGAATCTTTGGAAGTGGGAGGTTCTTTATTAGCATTTCCATCCCCAAAGTCTTTTAATTCAGTGCCATCAGAATTGCCTTCATCTTTTGGAAGCAGCAACTGACCTAACGAACCATGATGGGATAGTAGACTAACTTGTCTTCTATCAAGATTAGGCATCAAATGCAATGGAGACTGGGCTTGAATAGATATACAAGTATTGCCAGTTTCAAAACATAATCCACTGGGATCTTTGTCACCACCTTGGTCTGTAGCCTCCGGTAAGACCTCCTTGTGAAGTCCTGGACCATTGACGCTTCCAGCTTCTTTGCAAATTTTGACATCCAATGATGATTTATTGGTCTCCTCTAATATTGTCTTGGAGCCAGATGAGAATGAAGAAACCATGTTGCCAGGAGAGTCTGCAATCTGCTCTTCTGATTCACTGTTTTCTTTACTTATAGTCACCATATCAGAAGCGCTCATCATAGAAACGGAACTGCCATTGATTAATAATGCTTTCACAGTTGATGTTTCAATAAAAGCTTGACCTTCAGAAGCATTTGCTGACATGGCTTCCAAAGCACGATGAAGACGCTTAGTTGGGGGTAAAGCAGATTCACTGTCAGCAGAACAGCTAAAGGATTGGATATCCTTAACTCTCAAAAGCTGGGACTTGTCTGCTTGAGTTGGAGTGCAATTCTTTGAGGGTGAGACATTACTAAAAACTCCCCTCACCACCAACGAATCTCTATGAGCAGGAAGATCACCTTTGCTATCACCTTTGCTATTTGAGGAAGAGCTGATCGGCTCTAATATATTAACTCCAGCTTCAAGAGATGTTCTTTCTTCAGGTTGAAAAAAACTATTGTCTACCTCCATTGCATTGAAGGCAACTTCAGTGGATCTTTTTTCTTCAGCCTGAGTAAAATTATTGTGTTCCTCCTCTAAAGATGATTGTTTGCCCATTCTAACTCTAGCTCGTTTCACTAAAGGCAAGTGCTCATCTCCATCTTCTTTAGTTTGAGTTATATTCAAATTTTCACATGCAAATTGGGAATTTTGATTATTATCATGCAATCTAACATCCACATCTGCCTCTGTTTCCAGTCTGACTGTTGGCTCAGCCACTTCGTCAGTTCCTCGCTTTCTGCTTTGTTTCCTTTTTTTCTTTATAACAACAGCCTTTATTTGGAAATCAAGCCCTCTGCTCAACTCAACATCTCCCTCCAAACATTGAACAGCAGTTTCAGTGGTCTCGAGTCTAAAACCACTATCCAGAGTGCTACCTTCATTCAAACTAAGGGAATCAGAGTCAGCTGTGATAATTTCAGAACCATTATCTTCAACGCTGACATTGGAAACAAAAGCAGAAGAATCTGCATTGTCGCACTCAGAATCATCTGGTGATTTCTTGATTTGCCTAGTGCTTCGCAAAGATCTATCCTGGATAAAGTCAATTGACATATCTCCTGAACTCCTATTACCATCATCTGGTGGCATCATGATGTTTTGAAATCTACTGGACTCCAACCGGGAAGAGCTTCTAGACCTTTCAATAGAAGGTGCCTTTTCCTGCATGATACGTTTCCTAGATCGTAAACCTCCAGATCTTTTCCTTGAAGTGTACGTGGTGATTATAGGCTTTTCTCTAATCACCAAATTATCAGCAGGTTGCTCCAATGACACATCTTTGTGCTGCAAAGAACCAATTTTTGCTTCAGCCGAAGCATCATCAGTTTGAAGACTCGGATCATTTCTACCGGTAATAGTTGCTTCTGAAGTTTCCCTTTGATCCTTCACCTCAAAGTGATTTGAAGACTCTAGTGAATTCCCACCATTTGCATGAGTAGGGTCATCGTCGGAGCTCAAATCAACCCGGTCCTGCTTCTTTAACTTCTCGTAACTATCAATGATCTCTTGCACTGCACGAACAAAATCTGCACCCCTCCCCTGGCGTTTCATCAACAGATTTTGTTTCTTCTCTTCAGTGAATGGTTCAACATCAGCGGGGTTGCAGAAGGCTCTGTATTACAACATATTCATCCAAAGAAAACATTCTTAATTAACTGCATTCTAATAAAGCTCTTAAGAACAGCATTTGGGGGAAGAAATAACACATTTAGCTAAAATAAGCCCAAACAAGAAGATTATCACAGAGGAAAGATACAACTTCAAAGATAAGAAAAATGCCGTCCATGAATTGGTATTTCAAGTACGATGCAATATTGCATGGCACAAACCTAAATGCTGATATGTTAACTAAGTCACAGGAATATACACTGCAAGGTGATGCAGTCAAAGATAAAGAAGTTTGGAAATTATAGTTATTCAATCTGTGATTACGTATATTTTGATATATCCAGTAAAGCTACTCTATTTGGGAATCTTAGTTTCTTTAGGAGCAAGGATGTTAATATGGAGTTTTATTTTGCCTATTTAGTTTAACTAAGACTGCCAGGGATTTGGTGCCTGTAAAAGGAGCACCAATCTACATAACTATGGGAATTTTAATAATGGAACAATTCCACCCAAAAAACATCCTTGATCAATTCCAATTCCACATAAATCAAACTCGTAATTCATCTCTAAAATCCCTAATTCTCCAACCCCAGCGCACCCCAAATCCTGTGTAGGACAGTAACCTAATAAAGTCCTACATCACAAAGACTCTTCCTTGCAAGAACAGCAATTTTAGAAAGAAATGATAATGCTATTATTGACTTTCTGTTTATTTCTCCTGCTTCCTTCTAACCACAGGATAAGAAAAAAAAAAAAAAAAGTTACCCATGGCCTCTACTTAGATTTTCAAGACACTACTTGTACAGAAAATATAAACTTTCCAATAATTTTTTTCTCGACCATCCAATGTACTTTGAAATCAAGGCATACCATCTGAAACCTCAACAAAGCGAAAGGAAGGAAACAAAAAATAAAGACCATTTTGACGAGAATTGCAAGATCTGCAATTATACATTATTGAAAATTTAGAAAACAAATAACCAAAGAATCACTTTAACGATAACTGCTTAGCCATCATTAAAAATTATAGCTATTGTCTCTTATCAAAATCATTTAGCAATGATAGGCTTGGAACAAGCTAAGAGAGAGAAGAAATGCAATTTAAACAAGGATTACAAAATAGAGAATTATACATTCTCAAAGTTGGAAAACTAAACAAGGATAACTGCAATATCCCCATTGAAAGCCTACCTTCTAAGGATTGTCTCCAACAACATTGATTGGAGTAGGAAGCTCCCAAAAAGAAACTGGAGAAATCAAAGAACAATGACCAACAGAAAATCACCGAGAGATAATGACCCAACATATCCCAATGGACTGAGTATCAAAACCAGGGACATATATTAAGTTCAGCAATCCTTAACAATGGAATCAACCAATAGGCAATTCATATCCCTACTTGTGAACCACATTTTCCATTGGGGAAATGGCTCCAAAACTGCTGGACTTAAATGAAGCCAAACATGAGGAGGATTACAACAGCTGGGTTTCAGAGGATCTAAGACAGTCTCATTAAGAGAAGAATTCTTACAAAAGAGGTGGAAGCAGTTCAAGCCCGATTGATGTCTAATGTTGAAAGTGGTAATATATATATATATATATATATATATATATATATATATATATATAAACAGCTACTCCATTCTCTTTGGCATCATAATTCACCATTGCAGCCAAGACTGGGAGTTGGAATCTTTGAGGATTTGCAGGGTAGTACCAAGATTACTTGAAAGAGACATGTTTCCTCAATACCTATAACAATTTTTCAATGGAGGGGAGTTGCATGTTTATATGATTTTGAAGTGAACAACAAAAAGATAAGCATTTGTGCATTTTTCATTTATTTTACAAGTCCAGGTTGTTTTTGGAATCAACATGAAATTAGTTGGGAAGAGGATTCTATTTTACATGTACACACCTTACTTGTTATTAGTCCTTAACCAAGCAGTGTTTTTGTTTTCATGTTACATAGGAATAGTTGTGGTTTGTGGAATTAGGAGAATGAGGTTGTGTTTGTTTTTGCACTCCAACCGCACTTTTGAAATTTTTTTACTTTGTTTGCTATAAATTATATTTTAATTCGTTTTTGGATTGTTTTTATGTAAAAAATAAATTTAAAAAAACAATATTATTTTGATGCATTTCCAAAAAAAACAAAAAAAAATTGTGAAAAGAAATCTACCACAATTCAAACACTCTTTGAATTTCCATTAGAGAAGGATATTGAGAATTGTAGTGCTACATACAGTGATCTAGTCTTTTAATGTGCCAATATTTCAAATAAGTTTCCAGCAATCAATGTTTTTTTCTGTTTTTTTTTTTCATTGTGACGCAATCAACCTTAGCCACGATTCCATGGGCCCCTAGATAGGATTCCATCTCTACCTTTATTTATATCTCTAACATTAAACCCTAAATTATGCTGGCATTACTATTCATGGACTCTAGAATTGTACCCAAATAACTCTAGCTTGGTCTACATCATAGTTGTGGTTCTAACTTTATGATTTTGGTGTACAAAGCTGTTTACAGAAACGAAAGAAACTATGGTGTACATTGATTACAAACCATAGTTTGTTTAAAATTGAGACCTGTCTTCACTGGCAAAAAGTTGTCTAACATGTCATAGTATCAAGGGAAACTATTCAAAGGTTTGAGAGTAATTTCTTTCCTATTTCTCTTTCACTCCACTCCAATGATTCACCCCCAAAAACAAAAGGTATACAACCCACAAATCATTTTCACTTCTACAAAAAACGACCTATCTAAGCATGAACATTGGATCAATCAAACTTCCATAACATAATAAAAACCAAGTAGAATAAACCATCCACCTTAAGCTTCTAGTTTATTAACAATCACAAAAGAAATCCTCCCTTGTATTTTCCCAAAAACCCTTCTCCAGCATCCTTTAGTCCATAAGAAATAGAACAGAAAAAAGGGAAATAAAACAGGGGATGAATAGGGAGATTTCAAAGTTCACCCTTTATGAGTAAACCTCCTTTAAAGTGATATAATTCCTTTGTCCACCACACAGGCTTTCTCCCAAAATTGCAAGAACAAGTTATCACACTTTCTTATATTTGCACATGGCTATCAAAGGTAGGGTTAGATAGATATAATGGATGATTCTCCATCCTACAACCCAAATATGAGTCAAGAAGTTGTCATCAACTTTTCCTCTAGCCTAATCATTCAACCTATACAAATCAATTTTGATCCTAGATACCATCTCAAACATAGAGGAATGGATCTTTAAAGTGATCTTTAAAGTAATCTTTTAGTAGGATCCATCCCAAAGAAGACTAAAGTACCATCAGGAAAGGAAAGAATGCAAAAGACAGTCTACCATTTCTGCCTGAGCTAAAACCATCCAAACCTTCCTTATTGTTTTAACTAGCATACTACTAAGTGCTTCAATAATTAGAAGAAAAGTGGAGATATGGCACACGTATGTAAATATCTATAAGTATGCATATATATATGAACAAGAAGCCAAACCACTACCACCATTTACATACCAGTTGCTTTGGCACGATCAATCAAATCAATTTTGCTGAAAGGATGTTCCATTCATGCAAAGCAAAAGACTGTGTAGTGGGGTTAAAGATGCTCATTTGGAAATTAGAAGTTGTGGTCACTTTCATGTAAATAAGGTTCTAGTTATTGCAATTCTTAGGTCCTCTTTTATAAAAGTTTGTTTATCAATAAAAAGAGAGAAAGGAAAACCCAAAACCATATTTGACAAATATAAGAAAAAAAAAAGACTACCAGATAAATAGTGGTTGATACAATAGCCTTGATAATCTACTCAATTGTTGGGGGGGTTGTTGCATCGCTAGAGGGCAACATTAGCCAAAAAGAGGGGTCAACTCTCCACACAAGCTTCCTTCGAAGGAAACACTATTTGTCGCTTCTAGGTTATGACAACTCAAACAAAGAGTTTATACAGGAAATCATTGTGCTTGTTCATGCCAGAACCTAAAACTAATTCAACAACTACACCCAAAAAAAAAAAACTTTCTAAACAATGACAAGCTACAAATGCCTATTGTTTGCCAGGTGATTTCAAAATACTAAGTCAATTTGCTCAAATGACTTGAAATCTCCCTTTGGAAAAGTAAAAAATATGTACTCAAAAGTAATAGTTCCCCAATACAGAAACAGAAGAATACATCATTGCATAAACATTATAACATGGACAAACAAGATAAATTTCCACATACTTTCTTATCGTTGCTGATAGTCAAAACAAAATAATTCACATTAAACATTCAGGAAAGATGAAGAATGTCTAACTATAAAACACAATTCTGCTTGTCTCTTTCTAAGTATCCTTTAATATTGAAGTACCTTGAATCAAGAGACCAGATAAACAACTTCCTTTGTCCTATGACTAGTAAACGACTATAAAAAAAAAATAGCATTAAACAAAATATGAGACTAGACTAGACTAGACCAATTAAACAGGTAAAACCATATCAAATCATAAATTCAACTTCCATAAACTCGAGATGATAGATAACCCAAAAATAAATTAAAAAAAAAGCTCATTCGCAGCAGGAGAAAAAAAATCATCAAAGGATAATATTGCATAAGAAGTATCTGCAGCAGTTACACTCACATTTGCTGTGTTCCAAAGAAATAAACGAGTATTTTTTTCCAATCAGCTGGATTCGGATAGCCCCACTTCTCCGGCTCACTTACCTGGCATCAACACCAACCCCACTTAATAAGCAACTAATACTTAGCTTAGGCAAAAAAATAAAAATCAAAGTGGCAAACAAAGCACCGGAAAATAAAGTAACATGCAACCATAAATAAAGAGAGAAACATACTGTGGCAGGCCAAGCAGGAAAGCCTTTGACTTTGGCAAGGACGAGATCGCCCACCTTCCACTGACGGCGAGCGGCGGCTGCAGCAGCTGCTTTGCCTGCGGCGCTTTTCCTGCGAGTGGGCGCCATCTCTCAAATCAAATTAGATATGCCAAAATCGGCCGCAAAAAGGACCACTCTGGCACTTTCTAGGGTTTCCAAGACACGATTTCGCCAAGCAATTAGCAGGCATTGAAACACACACAAACAGAAAGGGAGAGGTCGAGTTGCTGGTTAAACTCAGTGTATTTAATTTATTCAACTATGTTGAAACCCTAATTTCTTTGGATTTGGGAGTTTGTTTGTTTTCTCTTCCTATCATGTGTTTGTGGGGGAGAGAGGGTTTGGTGAGGAAGAGCGGCTAAAGTGCGCTTCAAAAGCAAATTGTTTTCAGCTGCACTGTAGGTTTTAATTTAGAACGGGGAAAGTGGGCTAACATGCGCATGGTGCGGAAGGATGAGGTGTTGAGCATAGAGTTAGATTGGTCATTGGAGAGCAGAGAATGGTGTTTGCAATCTACACGTGACCTACCAATATTTTTATTATTTTCTTATAAAATATTATTTTTTATTAAAAAAGGATAACTACGAATTTACCCTTAAACTTATTTTATTTTTATCATCTCAATATAAATTAATGGTTCTCTCCATTTCTTTCCTTGCTTTATTTTCTGATCATTGCAGCTCTCTCCTTTACTTGCAATCATGCTTCTGCTACTCATGGAATCATCTGCATCTATTCATCATGTCTTCAAAAAAAAAAAAAAACACCAAGCCCACTATAGGGTTAGGGATGATGGATGGGGAGGAAGGTTCAAGAGTGTTTTTTTGTTTTTGCTAGATCCAGAGTTTCTTCTCGGCCTACTGAATAGATGCTGTTTACTTCAAGCGAGCAATACAGTAGTTGACCAAATGAAGAAATTATCAACTTATCTATTTCGGACGGAAATTGGTGGTCATGTCCAATTTTCTGTTAAGGAAGATGAATGGGAAATACGCAGTTTATGTCGAGGTTTCATCCATGGAATTGGGTGCTAATGTTAGATTGATGCTTATTTGGGGCGGCATACACCCGTCGGATTCGTCGTGTTTCATGCCTTTTGATTCATCCTCTGATGCCGATTTTTGATTCAATCGAGTGGCGCAGGAATCAAGAGCCGTAACTCGGCCGGTTTTTGTGTTCCAGTTGGATTTGATCTGAAAATCCAGCTCTTGTCCATGGATTTTGCTTCTTCTTTTTCAAAAAATGCAGCGGGTTGTGTTCTCTGATTGTATGATGATAGTGCATCGCAAGATCCATTTGTTAATCGATCAGGTGAAAGCTGCCGTGCTTACTGGAAGGCCTTGGACTTTACTCGGCTATGGTTATCGGTGTAAAGGAGCTGCTCTTCAGGGTGACGGAGCTGAATTCGATGCAGAACGTGTTCTTTTGGATCCATATGTTCATAAGTCAAACGATTAATTATATAAAAATCACAAAGTATTTTACAAACGCAAGTGATATTCTTGTACTGATTTCATTTACGGGTCGGTTAAATATAAATTTTATTAATAAATATCTTCTATACCTTAGTTTATAAAGAAAATAATATGATAGTACAAGTCTTTTAGAGTGCAGAAGGTGACGTGTTTATAACATATAAAATATATTTATGTTGAATTATTAAGAATATATAAATAATAAAATAAAAGTATATTTGACTCCATATCTAAAAATTGTTCTTTTAATTTTATTCTCTTTGATAATGAAATATCAGAATGAGAATGAAATAAAACCTGTAATCTGGAGATCATGATCATATATATAGGTAACAAGTTATCATTTGTTATTCATGTTGTTTGGCGTTCTCATCATTTGGTATTCTTATTTTAGTCTATTATTAAAATAGAAATAATCATTTAATCTCTACACATTATAGATCCATATTTTATTAGATATAAAAAAAACTCAAATACATAAAAATACTTAAACGATCAGAGCTCGTATTTTATATGGGATGAAATGCGGAAAATAAAAATGTCTTTCCAACACAGCGAGTTCTTTTATTTCCTTTTACCTTTCATCTTTCAATGAAAACATTAGTTGTTTTGTATTGCGTTTCAAAAATAATTTTGAAAAAAAAAAAAAATTTGCTTTAAATTGAAAAAATAGTATTTTTAAATCATTTTTAAACATTGATATCAAAAATAATTTTTAAAAAATAAAACAATATTATTTTAATACATTTCTGAACAAAAAAACACTTTCAAAAACAACCTTACTCATTCTCAGGCAAAGCGTAGATATTGTAACTAGCATGGTTGTCAAAATCGTGATTTTGACACGACACAGAAGGGACTTTGAAAAATCGGATCGTAAAATCATATCTGAATTTTTCCGTACAAAAATCATAAAATCATAGTTAAAATCGTGTAGGTAGAAAAATCATAAAATCATAAATTTTATTTAAAATAAAAAATAAAAATAAAATATTTTTTTCAAAAATTTTAATTATAAATTTTAAAGTTAATATTACTAATTTTCGATAGTAATTCCATAATATATACAAGAGAGATAGAGAGAAAGATAATATTATATCTATATATATATATATGCAGAGAAGGGGGGCGAATATATATGCAGAGTCCGATTTTATGATTTTGTACGATTTTAACCGAGTTTGATCAAAATCAATTTTTCTACCCGAGTTGACTCGTGATTTTAACAACAATGGTAACTAGGCTCAAAATGGATATTTAAATGGTAAGATAAAGCTTCAGTTTTCAGGAAGAATCCCTACCATCATGTATATTTAACTCCAAATGAATGTCTGTGCACACAAGGTTCCTTAGCAAATCTTCATTTAGTACAAACAAAAATATTCTTCCATTATAGTTACATCGACCTATGGATACAAGTTGTGGCTCAAGTTCTTCGATAATCGAACTCCTTTCTCGCTGTTTTTCTTTCCCCTAAGCTTTCTCAGAAAACAACCAAGTATGTGGCTACCATTTTAAACTAATGGCCAGGTCTAGCAGAGCTTCTACTTTGTGTATTGTTCTTTGCTTCTCCTGCTGCTTCAGTTTGCTTGCGACCGATTCAGGATCAAGCCCTTCTGCTTTCTTTTCGTCGCTCTGTTCTTGCCGAACCTCTTGAAGCAAAGCATCGACCTCTCTTACAAAATCTACCCTCAAGAGAATATCATCAGCTTCTAGTGGTGGTCTTACTGGCCCTGTATGCTGATGGAAAGAGAAACTGGCCATATCAATGAAATTTGTTTGAAACAGAAGAATCAAGTGCACTTCTAAATCAATAAATGAATGAATGAATGAACAAATAAATGAACAAATAAATGCTAGCCATGTCTATGTCTATCATAAAATATGGAAAATCTTAACCAAAGAAATTTGTATGCCTTGTCGTCGTATACCTGATCTATGTCAAACCCAGGTGGAGCAAGAATGCTAAATGGGTCCTCCCTTGGAAAGGTGTCAATCATGCGTTTTCTGCATTCTTTCATCCATTCATCATCATTGAAATCCATCATGCATATTCAAAAGATCATTCAGCAGTCTCATGGCAGGAGTAGCCTCTCGTTTCAAAATCTCTGTCTAAATATCTCGTGTGATTATTTTAAGTAAAAAAGAAAGCAAGAAACTCAAAAACAGCTGAAGATATAAGAAGGTTACAACAGACGCGGCTGATGATTCACTAGGCTGCTTATTTTGCACATTCCTCAAAATACAACCTTGCCCGTTAAGGAGCTGATTGTATAGGTGTTGATAAACCTTTAGCAATTCTTTTCTGAAGTTTTCTATAGAAATTTAAAATCTAAAAAATCATTTGCACGATTCCACATTGGAACCAATCCCTCCAGCTACTACATGCTTTACGGAAAATTGCATACCTCAACTCTTCTGTACAAAAGATCAAGACTTCGAATAGCATCCTTTTCATCCTAGAAAAGCAGATCAATAACTGTAATATCAATATTGATACGACCGGCACTGAGTTTGTAATTGTAACGAGCACACCATTCACTAAGGTCACTCTATACGCAAAAAGATTATAAGCCAAAGAGATGCATGTAGCATATATAACTACTCACATCGCGCCGAGCAAGATCAAGGCGATTCCATATGACCATTAGAACAAGTTCAGTGAGCTCTCCTTTCTCAGCAGCTTCCTCAATTTTCTGCATAAAATCAGTTAAACGAACAGCTATCAGACATTAATTACCAACGAGAATGCTATCCCTCAAAAGAAATGCACACAGACGATCTTTAATTACCTCTTCTACTTCTTCTTCAGCTCTGATAAAGCTTGAAACCAGTTTCTTTGCTTTCTTAACATCTTCTTCAGGATACCCATTTAACCGTATACCAATTTCACGATAGTTTTCAACCATCCTTTCTTCTTCATCATCTTCGTGTTTACGTAGTCTTTCCAACTCCTTAGTCTTTTCCCGTTGTTGGGCTTGCCATTCCTACCCAGTTAACTTTTTAATCACTAAAATCTCAACTTTTTGAGCTAATCTAATTGACCCCCATCAAAAAAAATTTATCAAACTTCAAGGATAAAAGGTAGGCACGTACCTCATCATAATACTCCTTCGGCATTCCTTCAAGAAGTTTCTCCTGTCCTTCTTTGGTCTTGGCTGTGCTCTTTCTCTTAGCTTTTCATTGTTATTACATGAAAGAGACTACATCAAAACTAAACCCAAAACTTGAATCTTTTACCTGCGCAGATACTAGGAAAATCAAGACTAACCTCTGCAGCAGCTTAGGCTTCTGGGCTTCAAGTAGACAGTGCGCATATGAGCTTGAAACGGAATAGATGGCAAGAGAGGCGTGCATGCTAGCAGCAAGACCTTTGCCTCCATCACTTTTTAGAAACAGAAAGACAACACAGTTGGGTTCGTAAGGGTAAAGTGAGACACGGATGAGTGCATTACACGTGCTCTCCGAAGTTTCTGATTTTAATCTTCATGATTTTTTTTTCTTTTTTACACTGAGTTTAATATTTTCAATCAATCCAGTAAGACTTTAAACAAACCAGTCCTTGTACTTTTATCTTATTGGTTATTTAGGCCCTCTATCTACTTGCATGTATGCATTTGGGTAAGATCTTGAATTTACAGTCATGTGTAAAATTAAATATTTGGATCACGCAAGTAATTTATCTGAAATCAAGCAGGGACTTAACTTGTATATTTTCATTTTGTTCATATTTTCTCCTTTCAAATTCTCCCCCAATTTTCCTTATATTTCACTAATCACTAGCTCACACTCTTGGACACGTGGATGAAAAATAATCAATCTACAATTACATGAATTAGAGTGAGGAATGACATGGGATGGGACAAAAGAAAATAGTACGGGGACTAAATTAAGACAAAAATTAGAAAACAGAGACCAAAAGCACCATTAACCCATTACTTGATGGCACTGCTCTTTAGTGTCTTTTAAGTTATTTTCTTTTAATTGTTTTTTTATTATTTGGCTTAATATTTTAAGTCAGTTTTATATATCGAGATTAAAAGATTAAATTCTTTCTTGACCATAACTTAAACAAGCCACCTACATGCAGACGGGCGCTCACACACACATATTAAGGAAAAAGCTATAACATATATGAGATAAATACTGCAACAATAGATACAAATTATTATAGATTATATATATATATATATATATATATATATATATATATATATATATATATATAAGCTCACACACACACACACACACACATATTGCTTCTCACAAGCAATAAAATGCAAACTATATGATAGATGCCATGACTCAGTTAACAGATAGATTTAAGCAGATCCAAAACGACAATTAAGATTTGAAGAAGTTTCTAAATTTAAAAATTAAAACTACTCGAATAGAAAGAGAAAAAAAGATGACAGACACAAAACTAAGAAGAAAATTGGTATTTAAACAGAGTTGAATTGTATATAGATAGATAGATAGATAGATAGATAGATAGATAAAGAGGGTAATATCCCTTATGACGAATATAGAACAGCATCAATCCTAATTTCCTACAAAACTTGTTTGAAAAAGAGCTTTTTATACACGAGCAATGATTTTACCGAGAAACAAAACCAAAGATGTTAGTAACTTTAAAGATTCTTCTCCAGGACTGCGCTGAACCCAGTAACCCACCTAGCTCTGCCAGAGAAGGATCACAAAAATAAGTTATGATTAGCAATCAAGCTATATGCTTTCTACAAAATTTACAATCTGGTTTCAATAATCAGTTCAGCAGCTGCGCCCATTGTACCAACTCCACCTAGTCCCAGCAAGGCCACGGCCAGTTCTTCCTCATTCCAATGCCTCAATCCCTTGCTCACCCTCTTCAATACATCCACATCAACCTCAAGCACCCATTTTGGTGTGCAAGCCACCATCAAGCTCACAAACCCGGATGCGTATGCCCATGCAGTAGCCCAATCACAACCAAGCGATATTTTCCCCTCTAGAGCACTTGCCAGATATTCTAAGTGGGTCCTGAGCACCTTTGGCCGTTTTTTTGATGCTGCTAACTCCGAGTCCACACCCCATGCAAAAGTCCCACAAAACATTGCAAAGTATGCAAGAGCAAAACCCCTTAGCATTGCAACCATACCTCCAGATTCTCCACCTTCCTGCTCCGACCCATGGACTGATATAAACCAAGAGGGTAAGGTTTCATTAATCAAAGATTGAACCAAACTTAGTCCACCAGTAATCCAAACTAAAGAAGCTCCAAGTGAAGCTGCAAGCTTGACACGCGTCATTGCTGCAGCAAGAGAAACTTCCCCGTATCGCATCCCATGTTTGCTTTTCTTCAATTTCTCCATTGCCCCTCTAGGCAACGCACTACCTGCAATATCTCTAACAGAATGCATTAGAAGCGAGAGAATTTCTTCTGCCATAAACATGACATCTCTGACAGATCGGTGCATTCGTAAGTAGAGAATTCCAGGGGCAACAGGAGAGATCCCACCAGAAAAGTGGGGGCCAAACCCGTGACCTAAAAGGGCACCCACACCACCATTGCTGGAAATGTGAGAGGTGCTTAAACCAAGAGTCGATGTGAAGCAGCTCTTCAGAAGTTGAACTACAGCATCACTGTTATGGTGGAATACAGTACGAGAAGCAGAGAACACAAGGTGGTCACTCCATCGCTTAACCTTCTGTGCCCATAGAGCGGCTATAATGGGCATGCATGGCCAGCAACCAGCAGCAAGGGCATTCAAGGCTGGGGCAATTAGGGTGAGGAACCTTTCAGACATTTTGTCCAACTTATAAGTAATTGTGAGGCTTACTAGGGCAGCTAATGGCAAAGGAAGCGTAGCCAGAGTACCCCCTGCAAGGACAAGTTTTGAGACCTTGTTAACAGATTTTGTTTTCCGAACAATTCCCCTGTAAAAATTTAAACGCAACTTTTGTATAATCATTCTTCCTGCTTCATCATGATAAGAGGATCTCTAGGTCTACCACACCAATGGTCTTGACAGTTGAAATCTAATAAAAGGATAAGACATCCCAAACCTAATAGATCTCTAGGTCTAACCTAATAATGTAAGCGTGTAGCTATTGATCTACAAAATACAGGTCATTGTGGTTTGTTTTAACTAAGCATTTAAAGGCATGTACATGAAAAGTTTTACCTCTATCAAGAACTGAAAATCCTGCATAGCCTTAGAGAAATAAAGGAGCAGCAATCAGTATTACAAATGATTACCTACAGAAAGGCTTGGGACATCAACGCCAGTGGCGGCCAATATTTTCTTTATCTGTTGCTCAACAGAGGATAAATTTGCAGCTGGGCTCGGCCAATCAGTTCCATTCATAGCAGCTGGCTTCCATACACCCCGTGTAACTTCAGCTGAAAAGTAGCTTACAATGGTGGCCAAAGATGCTGGTAGAAAATCAGCAAGATCTTTAAGCCCTATCATAAGTCACAACAAATACAGGTGTAAACAGATTTGAATAGCCATATGGTAATTAAGGATGATTTAAGTCACAACAAACTAAAATTTAGTTTCTTGACGTCTAAACCACAATATAATCATTTGATGATTTATGATACTGTGAAACTACATCCCTCTATATTATTCTCTGCTCTTATATGCCCCATTATTCACAAAGAGATTACAGTGTTGAGTTTTAAAAGAAAAGGGAAAAAGTTGAACCATTTTAAGATCTTAGTAACATCAACTCTCCTACTTATAAAGCCTGTTCACCTTTATTTCTCACATATAGCAAAAAAGTACTCTTGACATCCCTTCAATATTTTCTCTCAAGACCCTGACTTCTTCCTCACATGCTTGCCAACTGATCTCAAATCATACAGACTAAATTGATAGAAAGAAACATTGAGCAAAGTGTGAAAACCTGTAGCCAGTTCACGGGGAGAGAGTCTTCCATGGGCACAGGCTGTCAGAGCAGCATCAAGTGCAAATGGAGTTGCTTCTAAGATATCCCATGCGGGTATTTTAAGTCTAGCTTGAGCATCTTCAGCAACAGGGCCGAAAGAAAGACTACTTTCAGAAGTCGAAGTTGAAGGCTGAATGCCTCTATTTATCCTTTTGAACATCAAATTGAGGAGTGCATCAACAATCTGGTGAACAAAAGTCTCATGTACAAGGCCAGAAAAGGTAGAAGCAATACATTCAAGATGTTGTCTGTGCCAGACTTTCAACTTCGGGAAAGAATCCATGAATATTGGCTCAACAGACAGACTCAAGATTTTTGAGTGTCTCCTGCGTTTCAGTTGACTCCTAGTTGATGTTCCATGGGATGCTAAAAGGGAATTCCGTACAAGTAAGAGGTATTCAGGGCTTAGATGGGATCCCACCGGTGGTATGTCTCCCAACACGTGATCAATAGGTGAATGATCAAATCTCCACAATCTCAGCAGAAGTGTAAATGCATTAGAAAACACTGCATGACAAGAAAGTTCTTCCCCCGTTGGAAGAGTCCATGAGACCTCGGGAACAGCGGCGCCAAAGGCCTCGCAGATGGGCATCAATGCACCAGCAAGTATTGGAACCTTCCAAAAGATTTCAAACATCAATTCATAGACAAAATAAAGGACTACAATTTTCCACTTATTTTAACCTTTTGCACTATTTTTTTTATCAATTAGGCCTTTTTGCATTAATTTTCTTTTCTATGCATTCCATATGGCATCATGATTTATTAGATCACAAAATAAAATAAAGGCATAATTTCTTAGTTTCCATGCATATTGGAACCCTCTAAATTCTATACAAACTCTTCATTAGATGACCTCTTCAAGAACTTCATAAATTTCTCATCTATGTGTAAAAGGACACGAGGGCACCAGTCAGCAAACAGCATGCATTACACACACAGACACTAATCAGCAAAAGACAAGTTTGATATAATTCAACGCACCAAACCATGCAAGGACAAAATCTGCACGCAATCCACTGATGATATTCCAACGAGAAGAACATTTAAAAGTGGAGCATAATCTATCAAGTAACTCTCACTCCCAGAGTAGTCAACAGGAACTGGAGGCGAGAGCAAATTTATAATGAAAAGAATTGTATGTTCCTGTAAACAAAAGTGGAAATAATTAATAATTTCAACTGGAGAGGGGGCTATGGTGGGGGTGGGCTTCCAGATCATTACCTGTATATTCCAACCACGAACAAGAGAGGCTCCACAAAGAATAGTGGCAGCGGATATCTTCTCATCACCAGAACCATTGACTGCAATCTCATATATTTTCTCGACCTCTGGTAAACTTCCATCAAATCCATCTTAAACTCAGTTTCCATATCACAGGGTAAATACAAGAGAGAGAGAGAGAGAGAGAGAGAATATGGCATGCCTGGCTTCAGGAAAAAGAATGGCATAACTAAGGACCAGGTTAGGAGATTAGGGAATAGCATTTTGAACAAGACAGTTATGACCTTCATGGTATGCACATACCACAGTTTGAGTCTTTTCTAGTGTGTAATAACAACATTATGGCGGAGAATTCGTAAATCATAAAAGCTCTCAACTTAATTGTATACAGGACATGCCAAGCTTCAAATACTTCCAATATGGCATCTGTCGACATAACAAAAGATAAGGCACAACTTGGACCAGCCTCTTTTAAGGCATTTATAGAATAGCATCACCGGTCAATAATATAATTACATCAAGAGCTAATTTCTACATGCTAATTACTAAGTTTAGACAACAACAGACAGTGCTATTGATTCTCAAAAAATCTGGTGTCTGAAGAGAAAGACCACTCAAGGATTCACATACACATTCTCTCAACTATAAATGAAAATTATGAAGCTGATTGGATCAAGTTTACTATAACCTTACAATATGAATAACATTAACAAAAGTTCAAACACTTGTGGAACAAAAATGAAATAAAACAAAAAATTCCATACAAAAACACTGCCGCTTTGAAGAATCACAATTTTGCTCAAGTAGAAAGTCTAGAATCTCAAGTTGGGAGCAGAAATCAATGTGAGAGCTTTTATGAGAAACAAAACCAATGGAAAGTGTGCAAGACATTATGATGATTTAAATTATTTAATTTGACTCATTGTGCAAAATGTCAACTATTCTTGTGGAAAGAAGGTAGGCAACTCCTGTTGTGTTCATTTATAATGATAGCACTATATTATGTTTGTCATGCATGGAATAAAGCAAAAAACAAATGACAGGGAATAAAGTAGGAATCAAAATATTGTGAATATTGTGATAGTTATTAAGAGTATATCACTGGCAGCATACCTGGAAGCTGGGGTTGAAACCAAAATGTTTATCATTGAGGAGGTTAAAGGTGACCCATTCATCAATGATGACCAGCCAGTTGTTTGACTGGGAACACCTCTAGGTACTTGGTTGGCACGAGCATTCACATAGCCTGGCCATAAATATGCTGATGTGTCCAACATATTTCTTGCAATAAAAGCCTCAACAATCAGATGCCTCAAGTTCCCAGCTGCAAAGCAATAAATAGGTAAAGGAGACTTTCAGAACCCCGCATATAAACAATAAAGACTGACATCGAAGGTCAACAGGTTGAGAAAAAAAGAAAAGAAAAGACCTCAAAGAGCAGCAGGTGGATAGCCAAATTTTGGTAAAGCAACAGATACAACAGCTATTAAGAATTAAAGAAAAAAAATTGTTCAAATTAATGAAATGTACTATTTGTGTTGTTTTTGTGACCCTCGAATATCTGAAGTGAGGGGGGGGAAAGTGAACAACAATCGAAAGGACTGATTAAAAAAGAAAAAAAATTGTAAGGTTCAGTTAGTTCATGTAATATTTTTTAAAAGAAATCCCCATATACAAGGGGAACTTTCTGAGCAATACAGAAATAAAAACTCAGGCTGCCGATTCAAGTCAACATTTTTGGTAAGCAGGGGAAGTTAAACATGTTTGTTAGCAGTATTGGAACTATCTTGTTTCTGCACTAAGCACAGCCTTCAGCAATATGAACTCCAATGTTAAAGAATGTAATCACTTACAACAGTTGATTGGCATGTCATTTATACTCATGCTATAACCACTTCTGACAGTGACGCCCGAGATAAACATTGTAGCTTTTGCGGCAGCTTGATTAGCTACTGAGCTAACTGACTGGGGCGGAGTCAATAAACCCTCATAATCACCCAATAGCTGTAGGGAAGTAATTAGACCCTTTTGACACTTCCCCTGTTTTTCTTTTCTTTGATTGACAGGGCTCTGCTGTGTTTCATCAATCCATGCACTTTCCTCTTCCTCAATAAGATTAGTCACTACAAGGGTTGTGATAGACAATAACATGGACAAGCTTGTATCAAGGCGAGGCATTAAACCCTCACCAGTATTCCTTTCCTGAAAGATTGCAAATAGTTTAAGTACTAAGAAAGATGCATAAATCAATAAAAGTTCAAGCAGGTTGATGCAAACCTTGCACCAAAAAACGGTACAGTTTCATTCGAAGAAAGAAAACAATGCTTCTGGAAAATTAAAATCATATGAGTCTCTCATTCAAGCTAGTATATTAAAAAAGTTGTAATTGTCTTCAACCAGTTTATATTAAAAAAGCTGCAATTGTCATGCAAGTCTTGCCCTTTCTTCCCTGTCTGTGATTCACCATGTGCTATATCTCATACTTGAGGGAGTTCTGTCATTTATATTCTCATTTGGTTTTGTGTTTAAAGACATTAAACATTTCAGAAGCACTGGTTTATGCCCTTGTTCAGCATCAAATTTACCAAATTGTTGTTTATGAAAGATGTGCTTATGACAATATTCACAGCTGGTTAACAATTAGTGCTCTATGGATTTCTCAATCCTTTCTCTACTTTCATAACAATGGGAGTGATATTAAAATTTTCTAGCAAACTAAAAAACATTTACATGACACCCATATGTCCTTTATCAAGTTAACACAAGTTCTCACCCTTTGAACAAGCCTTAACGCTGCAATCCACAGGCCTAGAAAAGTATCATGCCAAGTGGTATGATTGACTGCTTGCAGAGCTTTGACCAAACCTGCAACATAAAACTGGAACAATAAATTCTCATTCATCACCTACAGGTTTGTAAGAGATTTCAGCATAACACAAGAAATGACTCGTACTGATAAGATTTTCTACTGCACTAGTTGTCGTCACTAGTGACCCATCCATAGTGTCTTCTAAAAATAGGTCAATAGGTAGCCAAACCGCAGAGTGACTTGCCCCATGGCATTGACCAACAGAAGATTTGAGTGACCCAGAGAACATGAATGCTTGAGAATCATGGTGTGATATTGTTTTGCCCTCTCGGGACAAAACCCTGTGGGTGTCAGATATCAGCTGCAGAAAGGCATCTGGAGATATGTGTTTTGAGTTTCTCAAAGCTGTGGAATGCACTACAAGCAGTTGCAATCGCTCAATGAAGCCTCCCCAATGTGAAGGCCTAAAAGTATAAGAGAAAATCTTAATTAATCATGTTTCATTCAATGCATTTCTCCAATTTCAAAAACCAACCCCTAAAGTAAAAGTTCACAAGATTGCACTGGGCCAGGCATCATTTATATTGAGCATATCAAATCACTTTAATGGCTTGTTTCAATTTTTCCTATTAAACACAAGTAAAAACTATCATAGCACAGCATGTATCTTACATGTTTCGACGTGCCAAGTAAAGTATACTTGAGGTTACTTTGTTTTTAAAAAACTCTTCGATTAACTCGATAGCCATTGTAGTATTCACTTTGTGCAACCCCTCATGGTGCTCAATTCTCTTCTCGCTGAAGTTCTCATTGCCATCTATTTCCATATCCTGCATTCTGGACAGCCATCTAGAATTCTTTTCCAAGCTTTGTTCCAGCAACCCTTCATCATCCAAGGAAGCATCAAGTAGCTGCCAAACAATTGAAAAGACAAATTCAACCAGAAGAATCCCAGGTTCGCACAATTGCACGCCAAATACTTGGGAAAGATGAACAACATCATCTATTGATTTCATGATCCTGTTATCACAACAAGATGAAATTAATATTTATTATAGAAGTTTAGAAGTGTACCGAAAAAAATAATAACTAAGTTGCAAGATTTAGATGGTCTGTAATGATTTTTGTTAGTTGTTAGGTAGAAAATGAAAGATTATTTATTGCAAAAATTATTTCTAGAGATTCTGTTGAAGAGAAAAAAATAAAAAAAGACAAGTTTATAATTTCACTGTTGTGACATTCATGACTGGCAGCATGGCTAGAACTTAAGACTATCCGTAGTAAGTACATTCAAAGTCTGGGACCAAGAGTGAACAACAATGAAGCATTTGTTTAACAGTGCAAGCACAGACCGATTGCAATACTACAATTTTTTTCCTAATTATTTCTTCAAGACATCCTTCATGTTTCAAACATTGCATTATGTTGCAGTCTTAAAAAAGATATAGAGAGTATCAGGAAACCACTTGAAGAGTCATTATGTGTCCACTTCAAGTATTAAAATGAAATCACCACTGTCTATGGCGAAGGTCAACCAACTCGTTATGAATAAGAATGGCTTAGAAACTACTCTTATTCCCACTTTCACATGCTAACCTGAATGAGAGTTAAAACCAGGCATGGTATTGATGTTGTATCCTCTTCAATCCAACAACAAAACCCAATATTATTATGTCTCTTACTATTCTATCATTATCTCTTGTCAAGAAATCATCTCATCTAAAAGTTTAAGTTGTTAAGTAAAGCCCTGGGATATGATTTATATTATTCTCTAACACACCTTGTTAAGTGAAAGTTTTTTTAGGCTTGAAACTTGCACACAGGTCCACGCTACGTTGTGCTTAATTTTTATCAAATAGAATGAGGGTGGTGAGATTCGAACTTATGACCGCGGGGTCAACAATGCTCTGATACCATGTCAATGAAACATCTCACCTAAAAACTTAGTGGGTGTTTGGCTCTGTGGTAGCTTTTGTGATTGAGGCTAACCACAAAGCCAAGTTGTTTGGTTAGGGTCCAAACATAATTTTTATAACTATGGAACCCACCAGAAACTGAGGCTTAACCTCAGTTTAGGAAAAGCATCACCCAAAACCACACCATCGTGCACACAAAACAACCTACGCCATTATCTCACCTTTGAATCCCAAATGACACGTTAGCTTGTAGGTCATGCAGCTGGAGAGAAAAACAAGCAATTATTGCACAAACATGATGCTAGTTGTTGCCTTGACTAAAACACTCCTATTAATCTTAGGGAGACAATGAATTATGCATCTCATTTTCCTCCCATAATGTCCACGTAGCAATGCATTAGTTTAGTTGCTTAGGCTCCACTGCAGGTTTGGATTATAGGCTATATCATGAGCATTTTTTTAACAAAAAAACAAGTATAAACTCATAATATACCAAATCCAACTAGTTGAAAACCGATTTTACAAAATATATATATATATATATATATATATATATATATATATATATATATATATATATATATATATATATATATATATATATATATATATATATAGAAGATGATTTATGTACAAAATTTGATGGGAGAATAAAAACAAGAGTAATTTACTTGAATTATTAATTACATTATGTTATTATGATTATTAAATCTATAATATTTAAAAAGCAGTATATGTATATATGTATGTATGTATATATGTATATACTTTAAAGTAATTTCACAAGTTGACAACAATATGAAAAGCATGGTAATCAAACACATGAAACTGTGTTTCATTAAACCTTAAACTCAACTACAGTTTTAATCAAAAATTTCAATTTCAGTCATGAACCTCAACTAAAAGTGTTTTTTATGAAACTGTTTTTTTTACAACAACCACAATATCAAACAGACCCTTAAACTGTTAGTTAAGGTACCATATTTATATTATTCTCTAACATCTCCCTTTCATTGATACATTAAAAAAAAAGTCACCGCACCATGCATGACTACACAATTTAAGACTTGCTATATCTGCCTATTCCAGACAACAATATCAAGTTTAAAGGAAAATCCAGTATTAGCAGAATCATAAAAAGAAGTAGCAGAAATGCACCACTAAGAACCATGAGGCAAAGAAATCCAAAAAAAGAAAAAACTCACATATTGTAATTTTGGGAATTGATTAGTGCTGAAAAAGAAAAGGCATGTCTCTTGACGAGTTCCATATACAGCCTAAATGCTGCTGGGTGGAGCTTTCGATTCGGAACAACCCTGTTGATAACATCAAAATTAAAAATTAAACAAAACGAAACAAAACAAAACCACCCTTTCAACATAAAATTAAAATATTATTAAATATATATTATTGAAGGTGATGGGTTGCCTGGTAGAAAGAAGAGCGAGGACGAGCAAGGGAGGGGCGAGGTTGAAGAAGAGGGCCTTCTCGAGGAACTTCCACGTGATTGGCACGTGATTATCGAAGCAGATGTGAGAGACTAATAGACGAGCCAGCTCCATTGAAGGCAAATCAACGCCTGCAAAGTTGAGACTGGAGCTGAGTTCAGTCGCCCATAGGTACGGCTCACTGTTCTTGACCTGAGCTGACATGGTGTGTTCAATAACGGAGTCCCATACACTACTACGCACCGCCATGTCTCAACTCCCCTCAAATCAAGTGCTTTCTAAAACAAAGATTTACGCTATTCTTTCCCTTATCATAAGGGGAGAAACAAAATTTCAAGAAAGAGCTTCGGGGATTTTAACTTTTTTTATTTAGAATTTAGATGTGCTCCTTTATTTATATTAAGGGAGAAAGAAAAAAAAAAAAACCCTCCTTTGACCATATTTGAAGTGAAATACGAAATTAAAAGAAAAATATAAATTATAATTTTGTCCTTATAGATTTATCATTATTCTAGTTCTATCCTTATATCTTAATAATTTCTGATTTTACCCTTTGTCACTCACTAAGGCGCTGTTTGGAAACACGTTTCATAAAATAAAATAAAAAACTGTTTAAAATTAATATCTTTAAATCATTTTAATATGTTAATATTAAATACATTTTTTATAAAAATATATTTTTTAATACATTTTCAAGAAAAAAATATTTTAAAAAGTAATTGCTACTATAATACTAAATATTTGATATTCAAATGCACTTCTCATGTTTTATAATGTTAGTTTTTCCTTCTTTTTTCTCTCGTTAGCATCAAATAAAAGTCAAGTCAAATAAATGTTTCAAAGTGTGATAAAAGTTATTTTTATTCAAAAATATATAATATAATATTTTTTTTATTTTAAAAAAATATTTTCAACATTAGCACTTCAAAACAATACACACACACAAGAAAAATTAATTTCAAGTGAAAAAAAAATCAAAAACATTTTCATACCTCAATCTCAAACTAGGTCCAGAAAGTAGGAGCTCTCCTGTAGCTAGAAGGGTAGATTGAAATAATTGAAAACTATAAGAGTAGAAGTGGAGCGTTAAAGAATTTACAAGGAAACAAATATTGATTGATTCGACAAATTGAAAATGACTGCTGGATAAGGTTGGTGACCCTAATTAAATGAAGAAATATGCACCTGACTGAGGTTCCACATGGAATGGCGTTCTTGTAAAAACAGAGACCAGAATGGTCAACATCGACGGCTCGATGGCTAATCGTCCACACGTCTCTCTCGTCGCAGACTGAATCCACAGAGAAAAAATCTCACTGCATGGGGAATCGTGGGCGTCTCTCTTCCATCTTCCTGTGGTTTTACTTTACATCATGCCATGGCCAGAACCTACTGTGGCGGAGGAGACTTTTCCGGTCATGGGTGGTCAATATCAAGAACCATCCCGTTTGCTTTAGATTCCAGGGAATGTGGTGAATGTTTGTTTGGCGGGGTTTGTTTTAAATTGTTTTTGAAAATAGTTTTTATTTATAAATATATTAAAATATTAAAATTATATTTTTTATTTATTTATTAAAAATTGTTTTTAGCATCAACTCATAAAAATAACTTAAAAACACAAAAAATATTTAATTTAAAATATATATATAATTTAAGAATATTTTTAAAATGTAATAATAATACAAAACAAGTATAATTTAAAATGTAATGTAAGTACCAAACACGGCCATAAACAAACATGTGTTGACTGTTGACAACTATGATGATTAAACAAATAAAAAAAATCGATTGACTATCTTGTAGTGTACCATGTTGTACTTTCAATTTTAAATAAATCGGAGGATCGAAATAAGCATGCATATATATATATATATATATAAAAACTAAGCAACAACCTAGAAAATAAAAAAAAATAAAAACACTTTTTATCTCATTAGAACCTAAATAGAGACTAAAATGATAACAAGAAAATATGTCTCGATTGTTTTTTCAAATCAAGATTTCTAGGTGTTATTTTTTTATAATATGGGTATACGGATTAGTTTGTGTACACTTTGATTAATCTCACGGGTTTAAAAATTAATAATTATGTAAACTTTTGGTGATCATCATATTACTAACTATAAAACTCAAACATGAGACAACAAGGAAAGCAAACTCCTGAGATTCAACTTGTACCACTAGTTTTTTATTGGTTTTTTTATACCACACAAAGTGTTATGGGTATATAAAGTTTATGAGAATTTGTGGAGTTTTTGAAACAAAAGAGGCAAGATGTAAAATAAAACAAGAATAGGATGCTCGTATTTTCTTCTTCTTCATGAAGTGTCGTTCAATGACCATTCATAGTTTTTTTAGATGTTTTGATCATTTTTGTGACACCTCTATTATACTATGATGTGTATAGCCAATAGATCTCGAGTTTTTCTTTGATGACCTTTTCTCTCTCTATATATATAAATCTTGAGTTTTGTGTTGGACCTTCAAAAATTCAAGGCAACCCTACATTTTTTTCTCCTTCAGATTGAGTCCCTATTTTTTTTCCTATTTGTTCTGCATGAATGATTTATCAAATTGTTTTTTTTTTAATTCATCCTCCTATGTGTGGTTTTTTTTGTTAGCTAATTCTCATAGTTGTTATACTAGTTAATTGCCCGCATTACGTTGTGGACAAATATTTTTTATAATTGTTGGGATTGAAATAATTAATAGATTTTGCTAGTTCAAAAATAAAATATAACATATATACATGCAATATTTGATATAATAAAATATATCAACACACTCTATTATAACAACAACAACAACATCGAAGGTTTGACATCTAAAAATATCATTACTATTATTGTTAAAACAATAAAATTATTAAATTATTACAAAAAGAAAAAAAACTCGAAAAAAATAATAAAAAAGGAAGCAAGAAAAAAAAACTAAAATTATTATTATTATTATTATTGCGTGAATAATGGGAAAATAAATTAAATAAAAGAATAAAAAACCCAAAAACATTAACAAACGAACAAAAAAAATATTAGCTAAAAAAAACATTTGACGTCAAAATAAAAATAAAAAACTAATAAAAAAACCAAAAGAAAAACCAAAGGAAATAAAATAAGAAATATCATTTTTCAAATGATCATAAACACAAACTAAAATTTAAGAACAAATTTTTTGAAAAAAATGTTATCTCAACAAAAAAGAAAATAATAAAAATCAAAAATCAAAACTAAAGGCACATATATATAAACATAGACAAAAATAGGAACTATTTAAAAACTATAAAAAATTAAAGAAATTAAAATTAAAAATTATAGGTATAAGGGCCAAAACAAAAACCAAATATATTATCAATTTCAATCAAATGAAAAAATTGAAAAAATAAAATAAAGTATAACACCTATACATGTAAAGTTTGATATAATAAAATACATCAACATACCCTATTATAATAATAGAAACATTGAAGTCTTAACATCTAAAAATATTATTACTATTATTGCTAAAAAAATAAAAATATTAAATTACATTAATAAAAAAATAAAAAACATGAACAAAAGAGAAAGCAAGAAAAAAAACTAAAACTATTATTATTGTTGAGTTAATAATGGGAAAAAATTCAATCAAAGAAAAAAAAAATAATAACTTTAACAAAAGAGCAAACAAAAAATGAAAAAAAATATTATGAGCTAAAAAAAATTATTTGATGTGAAAATAAAATAAAAAAACCTAAAAAAAAGAACAATGATAAAATATATATAAGTGAAAAAAAATATAAACAGGTTATAAAAATGATTAGAAAAAAGAAAAAGAAAAGAAAAGGTTAAAAGGTCACGTGGACAAGGTTCGGCCCCATGACATTCAATTAAGAAAGCAGACATCTTATCCACTGAGCTAAGATATTTCATCGTATTCTATTGTACAAAACTAAGTAAATATGAGTAAACCGTTAAACCGAACAAACTGATCCGAACCGAACCAAAAACTGAGCAACATTATTGTAATTCACATTGATTTGTCTCACAATGTATAGTGATTGAATCATGATTTCTTTTAGTATATATTATAATTTTTAACCATGATAAAATTTTAAATTTGATATTTTTTCAATTTATCTTTCAATATATTAAAATTAAAATGGCTAGAAATTGAATTCTTGGTTAAGCCCAGGTTTGAGATTCAGCGAATTACAAGTTGTTTGATTATTGAATATTGTTTTTAATTAAAAATATCTCACCACTACGAACTTTATCAATTTAAAATTGACCCATGTGTATTGATTGATTATGGAATATTAGAATCTGTGTAATTTTCATTGCTATTTTCAGGTGAAAAGGATCGATTATTTTTCATATTATATTCGGCTAATAATTGAGGGGTGTCAAACCAACGGGCTATGCATGATCGTCCGCTAGGCCCACGACAGCATTTCACAGGTGGCCCGACTTGAAGACCAGAGATGAGCTTTAAACATTTGATATTGCATTTTAAATTATTATTATTTTAAAATAATTTTAATTTTATTATTATTTATTTATTTAAATAATATTAATTTATTGATGTCAAAAATATTTTTTTAAAAATAAATAATATCATTTTCATGTAGTTTTAAATAAAATATTATTTATTTTTTTTAAAAATCTAGCCGAATTCAATTTCTTTTTTCAGTTCTAGTTATATTATATTATATATATAATAAAAAATTATACATGCATTTATGCACACACATGTACATGATAGAATATATGCAATAATATAAGTGTGAACTAGCCATGTTGCATTCACTGTAAATTTAGATTGTCGGTAATGTATTTGTGAGTATATTTTTAACAATAGGTGTTAATTCATATCATACTATATTTAATCAGTCAAAATCATATTTGACTAGTTTTTTTTAATAATGCAATAATTAAGCTATGTTGCTGTTTTAATTATAAAACAACATCAAATAATGTGAAACTCTTAAACATTGATATTAAATCTAGTTTAGTTGGTCAACTTTAAAATCTTTCACTCAACTCCTTGTGCTCTTACCAATTTTCAAATTAAATGTGCGGACATTGTCTTGACTCTTGACATAACTTTGCTAACTTGACGAGTCCATAAAAAATTTAAATAATAATAATAAAAAAATAACATGACTTTAAAAAAACAAGATAATATATTTTTTAAAATATATTGAAATGAAATCATATTAGATCAACTCTAGCTAATTTGAATTAGGTCATCAAATTATAATTTAGATCAAGGATCACTATAAGTTAACATGGTTGACTCATTTGTCTGTTTTTTATCCTTGCCTTTTTTTTTTTTCCTAACCGGTTCTTTATTGGATCGGGGTATGGTCAAATCAAACTAAATTGAAAAGTTGTCAAAGAATTAAGGATTAAACTGTACAAAAATGTTAAAAGATGTACTGTGTGTGACACCCGCAAGTGTGCGAAGAAGATCGTCACATCAGGGAGATACGTGTGGTTTTATTCAAGCTTTGATGGTGACTTTCATTGCTATTGGTTGGTGGAATCATCTCGAAAAGGGTTCCTTTAAAAAAAATAAAAAATCACTTCATAATTCATATATACATTAAACTTTGAATATAAAATTTAAACCTTGCATGCAAATAGTAATGCGCCTTGTATATCCTTACATTAATTCTTTCTTTTCAATTCACAGCAAAAGCTACTCATTTGAAGTGAATTGTTGAAATTGTTTTTAAAAATATTTTTTATTTAAAAATATATTAAAATAATATTTTTTAAAATTATTTTTGATATTACCACATGAAAATAATTTAAAAACATAAAAAATAATCTTTTTTTAAAAATACTTTTGAAACACAGTATCAAACAGAATCTTAATAGTTTCATGTCTATATATTGAGAGAAGATTGAGTAATATTCAGGAAAATAACTTAATTTTTATCATGGCAGTAGCTTGGATTTTTTTAATTACTTGAACATTTTCGAAAAGTTTGATTAATTATTCTCCTTAGTAGCAAGGATTAATGGGGAAATTATAATTTTGTTTATAATGAAAGTATAATAGGATGAAATTGACTATATATCATATAAATACAATATAAATTTGATCAAGTTTTTTCATGGAATTAATAAAAATACAGGAATAAAAAAATATTTCATTTTTAAATGAAGTATATTAATTTCATACAACTACAATTTATTTATTTTTATTTAAAGAAATGTCATGCAGCAAAGGAGTTTTTGTGAACAAGGAAGAAAGTTCTAGAAAAGCCAAATCCAAGACACAACAGAACAAACCAAAAAAGATGAGCTGATATTATTTTGTCTGTTTGGGAGTCCTAAACCTAGCTGGATTCTCAAGGCAAAGGCAAGCCATCTATCCAGTGTCTCTCTGTCTGCCACAGATTTTTGACCCATAAAAATTTTCTATCCAATCTCACTCCACAAAAATCTATTTTCTAGTTATCAATGTCTCTAAATTATTCGTGGGCAGTGTGCTCCTAAAAATCCTAAAAAGAAATTAGAGTCTATTTTGGTTTTGATTCTGAGGTCTATGATATGGATGGATAAGTTGGTGCTGTGAACTGTCAGAGGAGGAGGAAGATAAATTTCTTATATGATGGTCAAGCTTTGTTTGATGGCTTCTCATGGCTATCCTTCAGCCCCTGCTATTGTTTCTCACCAAGATCAGAAAAGGATTTTCAAGGTATGATTGTTATTCTGCTCACTGTTGATTGTTCTTCTGGATGATGCATCTGTAATGGTTCTTGAAATTGGTTTGTTTTGCTTCAGTTTCATGCTTGCTTTGACTCTCTGGTTGTATTGTGTCCACTGAGAGCTGTGCTTGGAAGCTGTTGTTGGCTCCAGAGATAAAAAGCCTCTACTATCTGCCCATATGCAAAGTAGATAACTCTTAATTTTAGCTGTTTAATGAGAACGAGGTTTTTTGTCCTGCTATTTCAGGCTTGAGCAGCCTACAACAACTTCCCTTAATTTTCTTCTTCTTAGAAAAGAATTACGCGGTCCAGATTGTGATATATGCATAATAAATTAAGTAAAACCTGATCTTATGAGGTGAGCCAGACCCATCTGGAGCAAGAGATGCAACGCCTCGATCTCCATTATTTTACTCTCTTTTTTTATTGTTGACCTATGTGTATGTTCCTGTTAAGGTTGTACTTGTATAATAGTGGAGATATCTTAGTCTCCTCCACAACTCCCTTCCAATCTTTCCCAGATCCAATAAAAACCAAAACTATTAAATTTAGAAGATTTTATCATCCTAGGAAAACATTCTAATTGGGTGCTTGCTCGATGATAAACCGATGTTGTTATTCTCTGTTTTTGTTTCATCTCATGACAGCTTGTGCCTGTTCAACATTAAATGATAGTTAATATTCCGTTGATTCAGGATTGTCAGCCCTATTTACCTATTCAGGGAGCAAGACAAGAGTTAACAAGATCGAATTCTCTTGTGCTGAAATTACATCAGCATGAGGAACCATGGAGACCCATGAATAGGTTCTGTGAATCTTATCGGTGTATTGAGATTGACTCGACAGTTAGAACGCCTACACTCATTGATGTGCAAGGTTTGCAACCCTGTGGACTCTTTTGTTGGATGGATAATCTTTTACATGTCCTTTTGTTTCGTTCCTGTCTTTCTTTATTTGAAGAGCTTGGTATTGGGGTTACTTTTCTTTCCTCATTTTTTTTCCCTGTAAAACATCCATGTTAGAACTGATCTGAGAAGGTGGATCCACGCGGCAGACCCTACTAGTTTGGTATTGAGGCTTAGTTTAGTTGAATTTTAGTAAAAGTACCATGAGAACTTCTATTTCTTAATAAACCTATTTCATTATTATTTTTTTGGAATGTGCATGTGTTAACTTAAGCAACAAAAGTAATGAAAGACAATATAATTTTTGAGTGTGATGCTTCTGGTGACACAGCATCCTGATAAAGAATATAATAGTAGCCCTCACAGATTTAGGAGATAACTGTAGCGATTTTGGAAAGTGTGGTCAATAGAGTGAGAGTTTGTTTTTGATCGGTCAATGGAAGGGGAAATCTATGATGATCAAACAATTAGAAGGCTATGGAAGAGGTTGAAGTTATTGTGTTTTCTGCGACAATTAATGGGATGATATGGCAAGAGATTTGTACATCATCCTTTTTTATGTAATGTGTGAAGTGTAAATCTATATTATATTGTTTCAGTCAAGTATTCTAAGTAGCCTCTTTGTTTTGCTGCCAGATGCTCGCCCAGACTCGGTCCTTTTCAGCTTTGGGATAGCTGAAAAATGCTCAAGACAGGAAAAAATCTTGCAGTTTCTTATGTCCGAGTCAAATAAATTAGAAAGAGATGGATTGGATTTATCTTTGTTATCTGAGTTGATGGGGCTTCAAGCAGTGATGTTTGATGCGCAACAGCTTTCACATTCTCCTCTAATTTACCCAAGTGGTCGACTTGATGCCCCAAAATCTCTAGTTGACTTTGTGGCAGATATGGCTCATAGTTCAAAACTTACAGTTCTTCCAGATGGTCGAGTATTGCTAATGGGTAGTGAGACAGAAATGAAGAATGTTCTCTCCACTGTTTCTGAGTTTTACTTGACTAAAAACTCAACTATGTGGAAAACACAGTCAATGCTCATCCCTGAATTTAGAAGGTATTGATATTTAGACCTGGTTCTATTTAATTCAGAAGCATGTGCTATTGAAAAATGCTAAGGTTCAACTAGAGTTAATTCCTTGCTTGCCTTTTCATTTTTATATTTTAAATGGAATAATAAATCCTAATTTATGATCTTGACTGATTGACTCGATTATTGAACTTGCTGATTGCATCTACAGTCTAATTTGCCCCAAATAGAAGCCACATCTTTTGAAGTCCTTGTTAAGAAAGAAAAACTCTCTTGTTCTTGCAAAGGATGCCTTGCACTCCATGTTTTTTTCTCTCCCTAAAATGTGTATCTAGTGTCTAAAATTCCTTCTATTGGGGTCATTTACTTCTGGACATTAGTCATTTCCTAAAACATTTTGGACTGTGATTTATTTTTGGAACGAACATTGCCTAGCATGAGAAACTAATCACTATGACTTGTGCATTTCTCCATGGGATCTTTATATCCCGGTCTTCCTTTTCAAAGCTGTATTGTATATCGTTGAGTGAAAAATTATCCACTGTACTTGGACTGCCCATGACCCACCTTCAGTTGCCAAAACTGATTCCACATATTCAAAACTACTAAATGGTGTTAGAAAAGATGATTTTGAGTCTTCCTACAGATATGACTGGTTACACAAGTATTAGGTGATAGTGTTCTGTATGGTCTGCTAATCTCCCCTTTTGCAAGAAGACTCATCATTGCTATTTTTTCATGATATTTTACGGCTGTTTTCTATTTACTTCTCACTACTGTCAAGTTATAGTTATAAGACTTCTCTCAGCAATCTTTTGATTGACCAGGTTTGATACCAGTGAAGTAGATGCTAAAATTATTGGTTCATCTTGCAAGGCCAGAGATACATCATCTTCTACGTTGAAGAGGTAGGAATCTATTCATTGCAAAAGCACTTCATTTTTCATTTTCTTTTTACCAATCTTTTATGACAAGTCAGCATGAAGATGCCCAAAATGAGAGACTTTGTTCTGTTTTTGTTATCTTGAATTATATTGCTTTCATTCAAAAGTTCAGTCTAGTATTTGAGGGTTTGAAATATTTATGCATAGATTATGAGTGCTTTTGGGTGGGTGAAGGGAGGCTGTTTTTTTTTGGAATGTGCAATGTTTGCAAAACTCTTTTGCGTTTTGATGGATTGAAATTCAATAGTGTTTCGAGATGAGCATTAATAGCTGATTATTTTCTTAATGCTGACGGGTATGGTCCTTTGGTAAACTTGACTGGACTTCTTGGGATTGTATAGGGGCGAAAGGAGTCTAAATAGTAAAGTGTTTGCATAGAGTAAATAAATGAGTAGTTGGATCAGATTTATTCACACAGTCCTGGTAAAATCTGATAATGTTTTTACCTGTGCTGCTGTGCACATGCAGTACAGGCACTGCCTTCTGTAAATGTGGTTTTCTAGATGTATTCATTTATTTTTGTTCTCATTTAGTATAGTATTATTTCTTTTGGCAGTCCTGTAAAAATCAAGCCATCCCGAAAAAAGAAGAATAATAGAAAGGGCGGCAGAGAGAGGGATCTCTACAAAAGGAACTACTTCCACGCATGCGAGAGCCTTCTATCCTTGATGATGGACAAGCGACGTGGGAAAGCAGCTGTCTTGTTGCTGAAGAAATCTGGCCCTGAACTTCCTGAGCTTCTGAACCAGTTCTCTGTTGGCATTGCTGGGACTGGCATTGCTCTTCTTTTTTCTGTCATCTGCAGGGTAGCTTGCGGGAGGGTATCCTTCTGTGCATCTAAACTGTTCAGCACGGGCGTTGGTTTCGGGCTGGTCTGGCTCTCTTGGGCAGTTAGTAAATTGAAGGACACGGTTGTTTACATTGGCAAGCATGCAAGCAAGTTAGATCTGAAGGACGACGAAATAATGGCGATCGTGAATAAAAGTTTCAGTGACATATACTTCAGAGCTGTGACAGTGATGGCTGTAGCAGTACTGAGGCTTGTATGAGCATCAAGTGAAGCTGTGAAACATGACGCCATGTAAATTCTAGTGGTTTAGAAAGCATGACAGGGTGAGACTGTAACTGCAAATGCTGTAGCAAATGATAATTTAATCGGCTCAAGTTTATTGCCATGGCAAAGATGTTTGAATGGGCAGACTCGAGTCCAACAGCTGCTGCATCTGAGCTTTTGGGTGGTAAATACAGGGATGGCGGGTGGGTCTTACGTGATCAGAGGTCACGAGTCATATCTCATAGTCATTCAGGTCGTTCTGGTAGATTATATGATCGGTTTTGTAAATGAATGAGAAGTGAACTTCAACAGAGAACCTATATTTTTTTCAGCAGAGAAAACCTATAAAAGCCACCGTACAAATTTGTTAATGGCACTAGAGAAGTCATCTCCACCACTCCTGTTAGGTATTGAGTTCAAGCAAATATTGGGTAAAGAGGATATCCTGCAAAGAGTGCAAGACTCCAGTTGCGGGACGAAATTTGATAGAGGAAACCATGCAATTGTAACGATTGAAAAAACTGAGAGGGTAAAGCCTGGCAAGAAAATGAAGCTCGGTAAATTCATGTCATGGTTATCACGCCATGATCCTGCGAGACTGTTCTTATCCACGATCTACTTAAGGGCACAAACCCTGCAATATACTTTTACGCTATTGAAGCATTGAAATTAGAATAGAGTCGGTAATTTTACAGTGATTGTAACTTCGACATTCGGGCAGTTCCTGAAATGAACTTTTACAGTCTCGGCCAGCCGTTTGGAACACCTTATTCCAACAATTCACACCAGAAAAAAAATTTCGGAGAGAAGATTTTTCAAACAAAAATGATTTACCGCTCCTAAACCATTGCTGTTTTGACAGGGATATTATTAAGAAAAAAAATACAAAATGACCGAACCATGATCAGTTGTACGCAATGGATGAGGAATTGAAGACGATAATCCTCTTAAATTTACTCCATTCCAGACCGCTAACAATATCTTTTTAGCAACACCTAGGAAAACATTGCATCGAGGTAGTCCAAGAACTCACCACATGGCATTTCTTTTTATCAAATAATAATCTGTCCTTGCCACCCCTTTTTTTAGTGTCCACCATCACAAACACTCAATCAAGCACTTTTGAGACTACCCCCGCTCCAACTGTTCTTCCCCCCTCCCTCAAGGCAAACCTTTGTCCTGAAATATCAAGAAGATGCAAAATATTAATCCACCATAACAAAGCTACAGCTCCTAGTTAACATTAAAAACGACAATAAAATGTGCAGAATTTGGCACGAGTGCTTCAAGTGCTCAAGGTGCCATTTGAAAATCAGAAATAAATTCTGTGCATGGGCAAACCATTTGAAAGTCACGCAACTGTCAATTTCACAAGTGATATGCCCAAAACTTCACACAGACAAGATAATAACAATCAAAAGGTTTGCGTGACAGGAGCAAACAGGTTATTGTGTCCAAGGATGATCAATAGACAGCTTGCACCTGAAAGTCAGAATTAGGGTTCTAGCTGAACACACCTGTTTCAAGAGGAACAGGTAATATCAGCTCAAAGACTGCCGTCACATTGTCCCCAGGCATGACCATCTTAACATTCTCTGGCAACTCTACTTTTCCAGTGATATCTGCAGTTCGCAAGTAAAACTGAGGTCTGTAGTTGGAGAAAAAGGCAGTATGACGCCCTCCTTCATCCTTTGTGAGGGAGTATATCTCTGCCTCAAACCTCTTGGATGTCTTCATGGTTCCAGGCTTGGCAATAACCTAAATAATGTGTGGAAACAAGATAGTCAAGCAAACCTAAATTCAAACATCAATATGATGTCTTCACGGTTCCAGGCTTGGCAATAACCTAAATAATGAGTGGAAACAAGATAGTCAAGCAAACCTAAATTCAAACATCAATATATGTCATACATTTTTAAGATTCTTCCAACTGATTAATTTATTGATCAACAATAATGCCAACTGAAGTGGATATTATATGAAATACTAAATTTACAGAGTATCAATGCAAATTGAACTTGATATTAAATGAAATGCCAAATTTACAGAGTATAAACCACAATGATCAAATATTTCTTGTTTGAAATCACAGATTTAGTAATAAGAAAGAGTGCACTTTATAAATTTGATAAAATGAATCTTCAATCCATAAAAACAGTGTTTCAGTTCTGTCTTTTAATCCTGCCTGCCACTTACCTGTCCACGTTGCACGTCTTCTCGTTTCAAGCCACGAAGAAGAAGACCTACATTGTCTCCAGCCTAGGAAAATAAACATACCCCATCACTCGTTCAGTAACTGCTGCAAAGAAGACTCTTTGGCCTAAATTGTAAATAGTGCTTAACCTGTAGTCTTACCTGTCCTTGATCCAACAATTTCTTGAACATCTCAACACCAGTAACAGTGGTTTTCTTGGGACCATCCTGCGAAAAAAACCCCTTAAGTATTAGGAGCACAATAATATCCAGAGCACTCCTTAAATTTCATATCCATACTAAAATGAAAGCACAATCGCCTCCAATTTTTTTTATTAATATTCATATAAGTACAGTAAATCACAGCTCAACAAGTTTTCAAATGGAAGTAAATGAAATGCTTCACAAGCGATAAAATATAAAATATAAAATATAAAAGTCAAGTTAGATTTTACTTTAGATAATCCCAAAATTTCAACTTCCTCGCCAACTTTGATGGTCCCTTGTTCAACACGGCCAGTTGCAACAGTTCCACGTCCCTTCAATAAAAATATAAATTGAAATTATTCCAGAGAGCACAACTTTTTTTTCATTGAGCAAGCAAAAGATACTTTACAGCAATACCAGGTGAAGAATAAGACAGTAATTATGCACAGTTTACCGCAAATATTGCATGACATGAAGCAAAAAGGGCATCCAAAGTCAAAATAACTTAAATATACAGCAATGAGTTTTATATAAGGAAAAGGAAATTTACAGCACCATCAATGCAGGGTTACCCAGTAGTTCACCAGCCTATTTCAGATTAGGAATTAGCTTCCCACACAAACTAAGGAAATTAAATCCCAAAACAACAAAGAGAACACTAAATCTTGCTGCCGTCATGCAGTTAGTTCTTGTGAGCAAATAATCTACAAACAGTATGCTAAATGTCCCTTCTTTACCTGAATCGAGAAAACATCTTCTATTGGCATCAAGAAAGGCTTGTCAAGTTGACGCACAGGGTCAGGAATGTATTCGTCCACAGCATCCATTAACTTTAAAATGGCATTCTTGCCTATCTCCTCATTTGTACCCTGCAAAGCAGACAATGCCGATCCCTGAACAATAGGGATTTCATCTCCAGGAAACTTGTAGAAATTAAGAAGCTCTGTCACAAACAAATGTCTAGTGAAGAACTTGTGGCAAATAAAATAAAACAAAAGCAAGAAATAACTTCCACGAGCACAATCTAAAAAGGGCAATACCTCGCACTTCCATTTCCACAAGCTCTATTAACTCTGGATCTGATACAACATCAACTTTATTCAAGAAGCATACAAGTGATGGTACACCAACCTAGCCAAATCATTCATGAAAAAAGCAAGTTCAAGGTTGGATTATCAGACAAGAATCAAAGGGAAAACTGAAATAGCTTTAGATTCTAGCAGAAGATGCCAACCTGGCGGGCAAGTAAAATATGTTCCTTAGTTTGTGGCATTGGTCCATCAGCTGCAGATACAACCAGAATTCCACCATCCATTTGAGCAGCTCCAGTAATCATATTCTGCAAATAAATTAGAATCATTACTGGATAACTGGATGCATAAATAATACAGTAAGAGAATTCAATTATTTAACCAGTAAACTCTGAGGAACTGTTAAAAAATCTTAGATAGTTCTCCAATAAATACAAGTCTGTCAAATCAGAAATAACTTATCAATCCACTTTTCATAAATGACCAACATTTTCTTCACTGGTATTTCTAATGTATAGCTGCCAGCATTTTACATAGGTTCAGCAAAACATTAGTAACAGCAGTTATTCGGGGATGTAAGGTTCCTGCAAAGAATATGAAAGTATTCTTGCCATGTGCTCATCACTCTTGCTATAAATCTCCAGAACCACCTGCATCTTTAATTCTTTATATATAATCATCGCAGTAATGTAAATTGAACCTAGCATGGTATGCAGCCAAAGACTGAAAAAATTGAAATGTATCTTCACTGTTCATACAAGAAGAAACTAAATTCAAGACATACTTTAACATAATCTGCATGTCCAGGGCAGTCCACATGGGCATAGTGACGCTTGGTAGTTTCATACTCCACATGGGCCTGCAACATCATATTAAAAAACAAATATATTTATTAAAAAGAAAAAAAAAGACCGCAAATATAGTAATCAATTTTGGCTTATCTGAAATGACTGGACGAAGTACTGATTAAAGTGTTGAAAAAATGGAATTGGTATATGAAATGCATGCAGGCAAAGAGTTGGGAGGGATTAATTCCAACCGTAGCAATGGTGATTCCTCTCTTTTTCTCTTCAGGGGCCTTGTCGATTTCATCAAAAGCAATGGCCTTGGCTTTCCCTTCCTCTGCTAACACCTAGGCACAAAGAAACACTTAAAGTTCTGCCCAACTGAATGCCCAACGCTTTCATAACCCAGAAAACGCATGAAAAAGGCAGACCTTTGTAATAGCTGCAGTCAAGGTAGTCTTGCCATGATCAACATGTCCAATTGTTCCAACATTCACATGAGGTTTACTATAATCACAAAAACAAGACGTCATGCAATTGACAACCTATTCTAGTAGCTCCTTTTCTCCATTATGTCACCATTCACCCCTTTCCTTCATCATTCTTTTCCCTTTATTTTCTGACGGGTTAGCGTAAGGTTCTATTTTTACCAAGCTAAACTACGATGTCAAAAAAAATCAATATTTAAAACAAAAGAGAGAACAACAACACTAATAGAAATAAGAGAAGATATAAAGAGAACATACTTTCTCGTGAAGGTGGCCATGGATCTCCACCAAGGAGAAGACGAGGTTCTGTCATTTGAAGAAGAAAGAGATTCGGAAATTGAGGAATGAGTGGAAGCCGATCCCCGGCAGCAGCAGTGAATTTGTGAGGAGAATGGCAGGAGGCGCTTCGAATTAGGGTTTCTAAGAACCACCGAAGCCATTTAGGTTTCGATTCAGAAACGAAATGTCTGATAGACGGAGAAGGGAAGGGGTGGGGGTGTGGCAGGGAGATGAGAGCAGGAGCTGTTTTTAGCCTTTGGGGTTTTAGGGGTTTTAGTTTCCACTTCAGTTGATTCATCTGGACCCGACCCAACTGTAAGTTTTGCGACCCGGTTCAGTCTTGGGCCTCATTATCTCCCCTGGGCTGGACTTTTTTTGGGTCCATTAAATTGGAGAGCTTGCCAGTCATTCTGTTCTAGTCGTTAAAAAAATGATTTAGAAGTGTTGGAAACATTGTGCATTTTACTCATTCATGTGAAAATAATACATTAAGCACATGAAACTTAACAATATTCTCTATATTTTGTTTAAACCATGTATTTGGATTTTTTTTATAACTTTAAGATAATTTTTCTATCTTTTTAGATTGTTTTAATACACTAAAACAAAATGTCATTATTTCGGTACATTTCCCAGTAAAATACACTTTAAAAAATAATTTCTATCATATACTCAAATAGACACTAACTAAATAGGTGATTGTCACATTGTAGGCTCGATTGTTTTTTTAAATGTCAAAATAAAGATGCATATTCGATGATAACTCGAGTCAACTCAAATTAACTTGACTAACACATGATTTAAATATAAAATTAGGACAAACTTATAAAAAAAACATAGGGAAAAAAATTACAAAGCTCAAACCAGTAACCTAGTGTCAAAGTACAAGACTAAAAAAAGTATTTTAAAAATATAGACAAGTTAAAGAAAAAAACACTGGATTAATCTAGGCTAACTTGATTCAAGTTTTTTTTTCTTATTTTTTTATTAAAATGATTTATTTTTTAATTTCACATTTGACATTAAAAAAAAAGAGTCAACTCAGGTTATCTAAGTAAAAATGCTACATGTTCTATCATTTCTTTTAATACTTTTGCTCGTATTATCCATTAAATGCACATAAAAAATTCGATTTTTGTTTTAAAAATTAGAAAAATGGTAAAATATCAAACATACTCGAAAGCGATGTAAGTTTCTTGCCCACACATTTTATTAATACAAGCCCTAACATCATTAAGTTTGATATCACGAAGAAAGAAAGAAAGAAAGAAAACTTTAATACCTGTCCCTATCCTTGTCCCTCTCCTTTACTCCTCGCATCAAATTCTCTTTTTCCTCGGCCTAATAATATTCTTCCACCAATTCTAGCATTTCCTCGCCTTTGATACGGAAATGATTTTAGCTTGTTAGTTAGGCTTTTTCTTCGAGGTAGGCGATTGAAGATGATGATTCCATGGGGTGGAGTCAGTTGCTGTTTGAGCGCAGCTGCTCTCTATTTACTTGGCAGGAGCAGCGGCAGGTACCTCCCTCCTTTGATTCCTCTTCTTTGCTTCATTATATTTTGTTAATAATTAATTATGTGCGTGCTTACAGGGATGCAGAGGTTCTCAAGTCAGTTGCAAAAGTTAATCAGCTGAAGGAATTGGGTATGTCTTGTGCACCACTAACCGATTCAATTCTCTTAATTTTTTTTAGAATGTTTAGGGAATGCCCATTTGCATCTGCAATGATGGGTTTTTGAAATCTTTCAGCTAAGTTGCTGGATATTGAAAGTAAAGTCTTACCACTGCTTGTTGCAATCTCTGGAAGAGTTGGTGCTGAGTCTCCAATCAGTTGCGAGTTTAGTGGGTTGAGAGGTGTTATAGTAGAGGAGACGGTAATGCAAAATAATCATTATTTGAAAGGGTATAACTGATCAATTGAGTTTTTTTTTTAATATTTTTATCTGTGTTATTATTTCAGGCTGAACAACATTTCCTTAAGCACAATGATGCTGGATCTTGGATTCAGGATTCAGCCTTAATGCTATCAATGAGTAAAGAGGTCCCATGGTATCTGGTAAGAGATAGTTTCCTGTGCCTTTCGTCCTCGATTGAGAACAGTTGTTTAACTATATCGTTGCTTCTGGAAACAAGATGACAGCTTAAATGTTGAAATAAGTGTCATCTGGAGTATCATTGATCAAGAAAATCTGTTCATGCTGTTTTGGATTTCCATTGTTAGGATGACGGCACTGACCGAGTGTTTGTTGTTGGAGCCCGAGGTGCTTCTGGTTTTGTGTTGACTGTTGGAAGTGAAGTGTTTGAAGAGTCAGGACGATCACTTGTACGAGGAACATTAGACTATCTCCAAGGCCTCAAGGTCTGCCCAGTTCTATGTTTTTCTATTTATGCATCAGCACTTGTACTGCTGGGTCAAGTTTGTTTTATTGTGATTGTTATTTCAGATGCTTGGAGTTAAGCGAATTGAAAGGGTACTTCCAACTGGTACTTCATTAACTGTCGTTGGAGAGGTATGATTGCTCACTGACTAAAATTATTTACACTTGTGTTGTTTCTGCAATAAGTGGTGTCATACATTTCCAGCAGCGTGCAGTATGGTAACATGAAAATGATTGTGGTAGCAAAGACAATACATCCGGTACTATCATTCATGAGGTTGCCCTCCGTTCTTGTTACTGGTGAATATTAGAATTGCTGGATATTCAGCTTCTATGTTGACAATATACATCAACGTTGAGGTTTAATAGTTAACATGTGAATGTGAATTTTTGATGGCTTGCTGTATTGGAAATATCCTTTACTTGTAGTTTTGAAGTGTCTGAGCTTTCAGTTTGAAAACCAGTCATGCAATATATTTAATGTATCTTGTTAGTTTATTTACAGTCATCTAATTTTTTGGTTCTTCATTTTATGATCAGGCTGTCAAAGATGATATTGGAACAGTTCGGATTCAGCGTCCTCATAAAGGACCTTTTTATGTATCCCCAAAGTCAATTGATGAACTCATTGGGAATTTGGGGAAGTGGGCAAGGTTGCCTGCCTAAACACTCTTAACTGCTCATAATGCTTTATCTTTTTATATTTATGTTAATTATGCATTAAACCATTGAAACTCATATTTCTGTATCAGGTGGTATAAGTACGCCTCCTTGGGTTTGACTGTTTTTGGTGCTTTCCTGATTGCCAACCATGTTATACGGTATATCATGGAGAGAAGGCATCGTTGGGAATTGCAGAGCAGGTATGCTTCTTTGGTGGAAGGCATTCATGACAAAATGTTTCAAGGGAAGGGTCATGCTAGTTGTCTGAATATTTATATGCATGCAATTCCGAAAAAGAAAGTCTGTCCTATTCCTTGCCAGATTCTAGCCTTTATGGTGCACAGGGTGATATATGCATTGCCTTGTTCAAATTATATCTTAAACATACTTAGAATGAATTATCATATGGACTTCTCCTTGTGATTGTGACAAATGGAGCTGAAAAGTATGGTTCTTGCAGGGTTCTTGCTGCTGCTGCTGCTAAGAGATCAGACCAAGATAACGAGGGTATGTTGCTCATAATGGCCATTTTTGAAGGAAAAATAGTTTGGATGTGATATCTTTTTTTGAATATTTTTTTCAGGTTCAAATGGAAAGGCTGAGAATGGTTCAGATGGTGCCAAGAGAGAACGTCCAATTCCAGATCTATGTGTGATATGCCTTGAGCAGGAGTACAATGCTGTTTTTCTCCCGTAAGTACATTATTGATTTGTCTGCGTGTGTGTCTCGAGGAGTAGACAATGAGCATACATGCATAGAGCAATAATATGTTAAAGTTCCACATATAAATGTTGCTCAAACTAACATTTGAAAACAAAGTAAAAAAGCAAAACCAGTTGGTGAATGGATCTCATCTAGGAGCTCAACCAACCTTGTTAAGAGTGGTCCAACATTGTATTTAAGATCTGTAGTTTGGTAATTTTGTAAAGATTATGATACCTATTGCAATATTTTTAGCATTCTTAGAAATGCCATTATGAAATTTTTTGTGAAGGCAGATCAGAGCATTTGAATCTGTTTACTAACAAGCATCTCAATAATAAACGATTGTTGTTGATTGGTAACTGGACTAGGAATGCCCCCATTGCTCAATGAAGAGATTTTTTCAAATTTTATTGGTATATTCTTGTCCTCGCTATTTTCTCTCACCAAAACTTAAAATTTGAACCCAACAGCTATAATATTTGCTAAATGCACATGCACCCCCGAACCAGGTACCACTCCTTATATACCACTCACCCCTCTCTTGGCTGCCATGCAGCTTGAGGTCCCCAGGTTTTTCTTATTCCTCCTCTCTCAACTTTCTCAATTTTTTATCTTATTACTTATGCACTGAGATTTCCCATTTACTTCATCAAAAATTTTCAAAAAACCCATGCATCTGCAGATTGCAAATTATATAACTTATTGGAAATAATGGCTTTTTCATACCAAACTGTATTTTTCTCACATGTAATTGCAATCTAGCTGTGTCTGAAATTCACACTTTGGTTTTTCTCATGCTATTGGAGATTGCTAGCTGCATGTACTTTAACACAGCCCGATTATATGATCTTTATTATTTCATTGGTAGTATAGCATCTTGGTGTGAGTGTGACATGCATTGGAGGTTTTGCATCATAAATTGTACGTCACCATAAAATAGCCTAATTGATAGCCATAGCTTTCTTTCTTCTGGGAGGTTTTAAATTCAGATCTCCTTCCCCCAAAAAACTATATCAAAAAAATAAAAACAGAAGGCTCTTATTTACAAGCCTGTTTTTTGTTGCATGTCAGGAGTCATGAACTCGGGGCTGTCATTTTTCAGTCATAGACAACAATTTTTAAATTCAGTGCGATTGAGTTTTCAAATTCATTATGATCTGTAGGTGTGGTCATATGTGCTGTTGTATAGCATGCTGTTCGCATTTGAGCAACTGTCCTCTTTGTCGAAGACGGATAGAGCAGGTAGTGAAGACTTTCCGCCATTGAAGTATTCCTTCCAAGATTAATAGCACGAGTACTCTGGGGACACTTGCATGGCTGGGACTTGAGAGATGAATTCTCTGCGCACGCAAAGATTTCGAAGGTGAAAAAAAAAAACCTGTGTCTTCACAGCAATGTGTTCTACTTGTATATATTCCTTGCCATCCAAATGACGTGCTGCAGCTGACAGTGTACATGTACATGTTTAGTAAATGTACTCATTCATCCTCTGGAGAAAATTTTCAAGACCGCTGGTCGTTGGGTTATGTTAGACAAAATATCTTCTAGAAAGAAGATTAACATCCTGATTTCCTTTTCAATCTAACGTGATTCTTAGCAAGTTCTGTATATTATGGTGTCCAAATATTGAACAAATGTTTCAGTTTGTTATAATCACCGCTGCCATTTTTATCTCTACCAGTGCTAATAACCAAATAACAACACGTTTCTGTCAGTGCAAGGATTTAATCCAAAACTGCTCATGGTAAGCATCTTGTCCAAAGTATAAAATGCAATTCTCCGTTGGGATTTTGCTTAGAATTCTACCACTATAGTGATTGTGCATGTTATAAATCGAATAATTATAACTCGGAGGATTGGGGATGCTCCGGTCAGGATAAGCTGACGGGGAAAGGAGGAAAGGGAAAGGCTGTTAACAGGTATGGGTCCTCCGTCCTCGTGTTGATGGTAGCATGGGGGTTTTCAAGAGAAAAAAAGAGGTTGATGATGGTGTGTAATGATGGCTTGAGAAAGAGAGTTAGTAACATGTATCTGAAATGAGTATGATAAAGTGAAAACATGTTGACAAAATTTTAAATTTGAATTCTTTTGAGATGAGATTGAAAATGTTGAGATGTGATTGAATACAAGGCTCTGTTAGTTGGCCTTTGTCTAGTAGATCACCTAAGGGCTTATTTACTTTCTATGTTTAAGAACTCATAGTTGGTAGTAGGACAATACCTTAAGCTATTTAGGGCAAAAAAAAGCCTGCCATGATAAAGTACCACCATTAAGTGTTTTCACATGTTAATTTGAAAAGGGTAAGGAAAAAAAATTCTATCTCCAAAGTCCCCTCATAAAGATAATAATAAAAATGGAGGGTCTTATCTACTAGAACAACACATGCAGACTTTTATTGGTCCATTAATTTAAAAGATTTTTTTTTTTTTTTTTTTTTTTGAGACAGGAGGAACCACGTGACCCGGAAAGCGCACTTTGTGGGCCCAGAGCACGCGTAAACCCCCTGGCTGTCCCAGGCTCTTACGAGGGGAGGTTGTTTCCTAGGTTTGAACCTAGGTCTTGCCGAAGCAAAGTACCCAGGCCAACCACTAGGCCACCCCCTCGGGGACATTAATTTAAAAGATGCTATAAGCATAGTGAAAAAGTATAATGAATGTTAAAGGTTCATTTTGGTGCTCATCAGCTTTTTACTAATTGCCTGTTTGGGATGGTGTTTCAACCGCTGTTTTCAAAAAAAATGATTTTTTTTTCATTTTAAATGATTTTTTTTTTAAAATCATTTTGATGTGTTGATGTCAAAAATGATTTTTAAAAAAAAATATCATTTTGATATATTTCTAAATGAAAAGTACTTTCAAAAGCAACCGCAACGGCTCTCCCAAACAGGCCCTAAGCCAGCCACCATTGCTTCTCCATGGTCATTCTCCTAATGAGAAATGGATATATTGGGACCATTCCTAAGAGTACCTAGAAGAAAACAGTTCATACTGATACCAACTAATTGATTCATCAAATGGGGTAGAAATAGAGGCTTTAGTAGAGATAATCACCTACAATCTAGTTTTTTTTTTAATATATAAAAAAACATTAAGGATGAATGAGTTGAATTGTTGACTAAGATTTTATAGCAAGTTCCTCCCCTTTGTCTCTGTATACTGAAGTTTTAGCCACATACAAGCTATAACTTCATCTATATTTGAACTATAATTGCTACATGGTATGGGTGATACAAGGCAAGCTATCTAGTGGTAAGTTATTTACTAGATTTGTCACCTTCTAGATAATTAGCTTTAAATCTTATGTAATTGTTTGAAGCGTTACTGCAGTTGTTTTTTAAAGTATTTTTTTAAAAAAAATACATCAAAACGATATTTTTTATATTTTTAAAAAATTATTTTTGATAACATCAGCACATAAAAATGATCAAAAAAACATAGAAAAATAATTTATAATAAAAAATTCATTTTTTTTAAATACACTTTTGAAACATAACATCAAACAAACACCTCTAACCTAAATCTAGAGGTATTTTTTCTCATCTCAAGACAAAAAATAAACCCACAGTTATTACAAAATATCTACGTAACAAATCTTAAACTGACTTTAGCAAAAAAATAAAAAAAAGGATTGTGTTTACAAACAACACCCGATCCAGTCAAGTTTTTCAAACTTCATATACCGACGGGGTCGACAGGTTTAAGAATAGAATCGCAAGTGCTGGAAATATATATTTTTTTTTGGTTACTTAATGGACAAGGAACATTCATGGAAGACGTTGCACCCACCCGACATATAACCTTTTAAGATTGGAGGGTCGTCGAGCTTCTTTTGTAGCTGTGGAGGCATATTCCTTCTAGTAATGAGAGTTTATCCTTACTTTTTTCTTCTGCATGACAAAAGATTATTAAGAAACCAGAGGCATGAAATCCAACGGGAGAAAGATGCCTAAGTTACTGTAGAGGTAAGCAAGATTACAGCAAAATTAAATAAAAAAAAATGTCATGAAAAGCATGAGGATATCAGAGAATCATGAGTTTATCCCATTTATTGAGTTTCTCCCTTTTCTTCTTTAGCACTTCCAGGTAGCAGTATCCAATGGGCGAGATGTAATGTCCGAGAACTTGTTATCTGTACAGTAAATTTTTTCTTATAAGAATCTGGGATAACCAGAATTTTATTCACTCACCTGGACCCATAAAATATGTTTTTCGAAAAATGAGGTTTACTCGAAAAAACACTTCCAGGTAACGCCTATATGCTAAGAAGGTCTGTGATTGTATGCTCAAAAAGTCAACATATTAATCGGAACATGTGTTCTGATATGAGAATCATAGTGCTGGCATGCTAATTACTACAACAGCATACATTTGACTGCAAACTTGAGTATACATGTGAACTGGCCCGAGAATAATTGGCACCTGGTTTAAAAATCGTCAGGTTTTATGTAAAACCATGAACTCTCAAGGAAGTCTGAAATGATTGTTCGCGTGATGCTTATGGTTATTTTTGTCATGGAATTTGAATAAAATGGTAAAAAAAAATATTCACCGGATTCAAATCCAACTGCCATTAGATCATAGACGTGTTGCAGAGATGCAAAAGGTGACGGCAGTGTTGCAGCCCTGAACTTGCAAGCAAAGTAATGCTTTACTTGTCAAACTATTAAGTAACTATCTTACCTAAAATCTTAAATTGTTAGATAATACTCTAGAATATGATCATATTATTCTCAAACACACATCCTCAAATGAAAGTTCTTTGAGCTTGAAACTTGCACAGACCCACACTATTTGTGCCTGATTTTTAATCAAATAGACAGGGATGATGAGATTCGAACTCGTGATCACGAGGTCAACAAAGCTCTAATAACATTATTGAGGAACCATCTCATCTAAAACTTAAGCTATTAGATGAGATCCCAGAATATAATGATATAACACGAACTCCGCTGTCGTTTATCGGGAACGCGTGGAACAGCTAGAAAATCTCGGATCTCTAGAGTTATAAGCTGTGCAGGTCACATTCTAGCTTTACAGAGAAAACACGAGAACAGAAAAGAAGGGAATACGATCCCCTCACCATCACATCAATTTGAAAATCTTGGAAAGTTCTCTCCCTGTGTAATTTCATAGGAATATCTGGCCTCAAATTTTCTTGCAAGAGCAGCAGGTTTTCACACGAGAATCACAAGGAAAGGGCTCTAAATAATATTATCTGCAGACAAAACTGAACTGCTTCAAGCCCTCAATTTCTCCTCGAGATTCCAGTTTATGGTAATATAAAATCCAAGCCCTTCAACCCACTTAAATCGCGGTTGTCTCGAGACGTTTCAATTCATATTTGCGGACAGAAACCTTATTCTTTACCTCGTATCTTTCACCAACACCATGGAAAAGAACAGCAACAGCAACCGCAGATGCTGCCCTAAGGTTGTGTGTGGAAAAATATACAAAGCTGTTACTGTCTCTCCAGCCTTCAAAGCAATTCGCCGCATCTCAAGCCGCCCACAAGATCCTAGTCCTACTAGCCGTGCTCCAAATTCTCCACCACCACCACCACCACCACCACCACCACCTCGTTCTAAGAAAATCATCGATATCCAACCCCGAACATATTCTCCAAAAACCAAAAGGCACGGCACGCCTCGAGATAGAGAAGCAGCAGAAACGGTTCCTGTCAACTACGATTTTTCAAGCCAGAGTATTCCAGCAAATGGGAAATCCAAGCCAGCCACTCCACTTCCTCCCATTCCAAACACCACCCAAGTCGCTAATCGTCCCAAGTTTGAATCACCTCAACGTAATGAGCTGGAAGAAGGCAGTGATAAACAAGGGACGCACATTGAAGAAAGGTTCGCCGACTACATCAATCGTGCAAGGATTAAGATCAGGAGCCTGTCAAATGCTGGACATGAAAAACAACATGCTAGTCCGGGAAAAGATAAGTTCACGGAATACATTAATCGTGCCAAGGTTAAGCTTAGAACTACATCGAGTATCGGTGGTGGTGGGAAGCCTTAACTCTTTTTAGTGAAGATCAAGATGGAAACTTGAGCTTCGTTTAAAAGTGTGGTGGGATGAATAAATTGAGATGGTTTTCGTAATTGTGGAAGAGTCACCTGTATATGTTGTGGAGGCCTGCATGAGAATCTGTTTCTATGCAGGCCATGTTAATTTTCTTACCTTTGTGTTGCATTTCATTCCAAGCTCCCAAGTATTCTTGGCGCAAGAGGATCAACAAAACAGGGAATACCCTGTTCTGTTTGCTATTATTATATGAGATGATGGTTGTGTTATTAAATTAAATAGACTTTCTTAAACTCCAAGTTGATGCACATGTTCCTTTTTTCCCAGTTGATTCCATCTTACTTAGAAATATATATTTACTAGCCAAGGTTCATGTTTCTTGAAAATTTCTAAAATATCCCCCGTCCGGTCTTGGGGGTTGTAATTTTTCAGTCCTAGGGTAAAATGATAATTTTATTATAGCAATTCACGGTGAACTGTGTCTACGTGAACAGTGATGAGATGTACAGTAAGAACGCCCTGCGATTTATATTTTATTTAATATTTTTAAGATACTTAAATTTCTTTAATACAATACATATAAATAATAAATAACAAGTTAAGTTAAAATACAAAGAGCCTACCATTGGCATCTTCGGCCACTTTCCTATTGCTGCTGGATCGGCCGATGGGCTTGCTTCTATTGGACCTGGGCCAAGCTGTAGAAAGGGTAGCGAGACATCCCGAGAAAGAGAGAGAAATATACTCCACTTTTTTGCTTAATCCAGGTTTTATGGCAATTTATGATTGATTACAGCAGCATTGACAATTTTTATTTTTATTTCAGCAAAATTTCTCTCTCTCTCTCTGTTTTTTTTTTTATTTTTGGTTTTTCTTAGGCCTGTTCTTCTACTCTAGAATTTAGGCATAGGTTTTTTTGTGACATGGCAATTTTATTGAAATTTTTTTACTTTAAATTAAAAAAAAATATTGTTTTTAAATTATTTTAATGTGCTATAGAACATCCCGGTGAATATTTATCAGAAATTGAATTATCAGTTTTAAAATCTCACTTGGTGAGAATATATATATATATATATATATATATATATATATATATAACATAGGGTTGCAGCAGCCTGTGCCCTAGCCTTCCGCTTCCTGGCCAGCTTGGTGAACGTATCCTTTCGAAACACTAAGCATGGTTTTCATAAATATTTTAATTTCCGAAGGACAACACTGCAGTGTCAACTGTCATGTTGCCCCTTGCCGGCTTTGTTTGAAACAAAGTTAAGCCACATAAAGCCAAATAATATGACTGTTTGACGGTGTGTTTGTTATTGTTTTTTAAAATATTTTTTTGTTTAAAATATATATTAAAATAATATTTTTTTAAAAGTAATAATTTTGATATCAATAAATAAAAATAATCTAAAAAAAACCCAAAAAAATCTAAAATAAAAAATATTTATTTAAAAAAAAACATTTTTGAAACACGGTTTCAAACACTCTATTATTAGATTGGTTTTGTATGTGATCAAGGAGAGCAATATAGTAGTTTAAGTTATTTTTTTAAAAAAAAGTCAAAAATATATTAAAATAATAAGTATATCAAAATGATTTAAAAACATTAAAAATATTTAATTTAAAAAAAATAAAAATAAATCAATACAATTTATTAATATCATTGCATGCACGCCCCAGTATCTTTTAGTGATGGAGATCAGCATCATCATGTCATTAAAATAAAATAAGAGGAAATACAACCCTTGTAGATTATTTAATTTGCTTTGGAGTATTTCTCCTGCATATTTGACTTACTCTTTGTCTACTTCAGGCTTCCTCCACCTAGGCGGCGTGGATGATGATGTTTTTTTCACTCATGTAAAAACAATATACATTTTTAACCATAAAATTATATATATATATATATATCTGAAGTGATATGTTTTTTATTATTATTAACACGGGTCTTGACCAGCTTGCACGTATCTAAATTAATTTCACAAGTTATAAAATTTATATATATATATATATATATATATATATATATATATATATATATATCTGAAGTGATATGTTTTTTTTATTATTAACGCGGGGTCTTGACCAGCTTGCACGCATCTAAATTAATTTTACAAATTATAAAATTAATAATTATATAAATCTATGTGATTATTATAATAGCAACCAAACCATACTAGGTAATATACATAGCAAACACATCATATTATATGGTTAATGAAGTGATCTGCTATTATTATAAAGGTAGGGGTACAGTACTGTCCACTTCACACCATTGACGGCACATTAATGTAAAAATAATAATAATAATTTATTTATTTATTTATATATTTTGAGTACCGAGAATATGATTGCAGGTATTTTGAGAGGGGTTTGCACTCCAGCAAATAAGGAAATGTAAAGTTAAATTTGGAATAATGTTTTTTTCCAAATATTTCCTCACCTGGTCCCTCCTAATAATTCAGAGTCAATCCAAAATAATAAAAAATGAAAATGCAATAGGAAAGAAATAAAGCATTAAAACCATGACGGTGGCCCTCAGGGAGCCGGAAAGCCCCATGTTTTCACAGAATAAATAAATAAATAATAGATTGCAAAAGGCATTCAAAAAATAAAACTATTTTTATTAGACCAATAGCAGTGACCTAACTTTCACGGTAGCTGGGGGGGTAACAAAATAATGGCAAGGAACCACCAACCCCAAAGACCAGCACGTGTTTCCATCTTACGTCTTCATCCCCAGCTAAATTTATACCCTTTCTTGCATTTATAATAAATAAGGTCACAATAAAAAAATGTCACTCTTACATTTCACCAACCATGTTCTTCCACATCTCCCTTTCTCACACAGTGAAATTATTATACAATACTCTAAAAGAGATCTGATGTCATGGGTGGGTAATTGTAGCATGTGAGTATTTTTACTGTGGATTACAATAGTAATGCTCAATTTCGGGTGAATCCGGTTCGGTTTGGAGCATTCGGTTCACCGGTTTGCTAGTTTGTTTCAATTTTGCACAGTAAAATAACGGTTTTGTCCCTCGAAAAAGAAAAAAAACGGCTTATGGAAGGAGGGGCTCCGCGGTAAATACACGTTTTCGATCCGGTTCGACTGGTCCACCACACTTTTTTATTTTTTTATATTTTTTGAAAACGGCTAAATACGGATATAGCCTCTAATAAGATAAAATTGATGATTGAGGCACACGAGTAGACTGGTAATTAACCATTATTTTTTTTTATTTTTTAAATACTGTCGGCGCGTGCGGAACACGCGACTGACAGTATTCCGCCTCACGCCCTGTTAAGTTGGCGCGTGATGGATGCTCGGGTGGACGGAAATGGGATATCAGTGTCCCTATCAATGCGCCACCGTGTGGTTTTCCTCCCGGTACAGCGCGTTCTATCAACCGATATCCGTGGATGTGGTGGTGGCCAGTTAAAGCTCTTTATTAATTTTGTATTTTAAGTATTTGGAAAAATAACTAAGCTACACTTAATTGAAGTCATTTTTAGACAAGCATGAGTTATTATTTTTTTCGACGAGGAGATTATTGTCTTATCAGCATATTAACTACCGATTAACTTTAATACTTTCCTAGCCCCCCAACACTTATCTTTCAAATATGATCCTCTTGCTAAGAAAAATATGCATGATCACTTATTATTATTATTATTATTATTATTATTATTATTATTATTATTATTATAAAAAAATACATCAACTGAGTGGAGATATTTCTCAAAATCATATAACGAGGAAATCTAGTCTCAACTAGTCCAAGATATTTCTTCTTGTCAAGTATTAAAGAAGTTTTTTATTGGATGGATTAGATAAAAAAAAATTATTTGTAGGTGGATATTAAGGAATAATAAATAACATAATAATTCTCAATTCTATGAGTTATCTTGTACGTGTATTTAGTATATTTTTTTAATATATAAATTAAATAAGTAAAATATTAATTGATCGACGTTTATTTGCAAGCTTATAGAAAGACACGAGGATGTAGGAGAGGATGGTTTGAGTAAATAAGATAGTCGCTAGTTTTCATTTTTTTTAATGTAAAAAAATGTTAAGATATATATAAAAAATGGTATTATTATTAATATTTCGTATAAAATAAAAGGTTAATATATACATCCTATAAAATAATATGAGAATTAAATGTGTCAATAAATAAAAAAACAATATATTGATCTAAAACAAAGATTGGGAAAAAAAAAGTTGAAATAAAAATGTATATTAAATTTGATATATACATGAAGGGTTGTGGTTGGAAAAAAAAACAAAAACACGTTTGGAGTGCAGCTGACTTTGCAAAGGGGACATAAATGTGGAGTGAGGTTTTCTTTTTTTTCTCTCGATAATAAAATAGCAATTACTAGCAAAATTAGCCCGCGCGTTGCGCCGGGCTTTTTATATATAGCAAACTGATTATTTATGTGGTAAACAAAGAATTTTTTAGTTGATAAATAGAGAATTGTAAATTTTAAATCATGCTATAATTTTTTTTATGTATTGAATTAGTTGATTATTGTTATAAGCTCAAATACTCAGATAATAATTCAATTTAGAAATTTAAAAATTATAAGCGATAAAATTTATAAAAGATCAGCGAATTGTAATTTGAGTATTGCAAGACCATAATTGATTAATTATTTAGTATGTATTAATTGTTTTGATGGTTATTTAATTGGTTGATGTAAATCTGTAATCAATAAAATGAATGAAAGATGATTTTTTTTTGTCTTGAACTGAATGTGTTGATGGTTAAATATTTTTTAACAGTTACTAAGCAGTTAACTGGGTTGATAGCAATATTATAATCGCTGAAATCTATTAAAGATAGATTATTTTTTTGTTTGCATTGATCCGGTTGGTTGTTGACATTATTTTACTCGGGCTTGGAGAATAATTTAATCACAGTTTGGATGTGAATTATGTGTTGATTTAATTAACTCATAGATTGCAAAATTTCAATGTTTTGATTATCCGGGTGTGTTTTAATTGGATTGATAATTATATAATCAGTTAGTCGAAAAAAAATGTAATAGATTATATTGATTAGAGATTTTTTGTTTGTCTGTAGTCAATTGAGAATTTGTTGGTGGTTGGTTTTGTTGTAATTGTGTGGGTCGATCATCTAATTTTTTCTTTATTCAGCTTGTGTTTACTTGGTTATGGAAATATTTTTTTGTATCCATTTGTATGGTGAATTATTTGATTGTTTGGTGTGATATTTTTTTTGTTGTAGTTTATTGATCAATTTGTGAATGTGTTTTAATCGGGTTATTTGTAATTGTGTGGTCGATCATTTACTATTATATAACTATATTAAATGTATCTCAGAGTACTTATATTAATTTTTTTTATATTAAAAAAAATCATAGGTCATGTTTTTCTTTTTCCCCTATATATATTCTTAGGCTTAAAGACTAAAAAATATATATAAAAAAAAATTAACACCATTACTGTCAAAACAATAGAAATTATTAAATTATGAAGAGCAAAAAAAAATATTAACAAAAGAGTTACTAACTAAAATAATTGTTCTTATTATTATTATTATTATTATTATTATTATTATTATTATTATTATTATTATTATTATTATTATTATTATTATTATTATTATTATTGTTATTATTATTATTATTATTATTATTATTATTATTATTATTATTATTATTATTATTGTTATTGTTATTGTTATTATTATTATTATTGTTATTATTGTTGTTGTTGTTGTTATTATTATTATTATTATTATTATTATTATTATTATTATTATTATTATTGTTATTATTATTATTATTATTATTATTGTGTTAAGTACACTTATATATACATGGACAAAAATAGACATTATTCTACAAATAAAAAAAATTAAATTTGTAAATGTGTTTTAATCGGTTATTTGTAATTGTGTGGCCGATCATCAACTATTATATAACTATATTAAATGTATCTCAGAATACTTATATTAAGTTTTTATATTGAAAAAATCCTAGGTCATGTTTTCTTTTCCCTATATATATTCTTAGGTGAAAGACTAAAAATATATATAAAAAAAATAACACCATTACTGTCAAAACAATATAAATTATTAAATTATGAAGAGAAAAAAAAATATTAACAAAAGATTTATTAACAAAAATAATTGTTGTTATTATTATTATTATTGTAATTATTATTATTATTGATATTATTATTATTATTGGTATTATTATTGTTATTATTATTATTATTGTTATTATTTTTATTATTGGTATTATTATTGTTATTATTATTATTGTTATTATTATTATTGTTATTATTGTTATTGTTATTATTATTATTATTGAAATAATTGTTATTATTATTATTATTGTTGTTGTTGTTGTTGTTGTTGTTGTTGTTGTTGTTGTTGTTATTGTTGTTATTATTATTATTATTATTATTATTATTATTATTATTATTATTATTATTATTATTATTATTATTGTGTTAAGTACACTTATATATACATGGACAAAAGTAGACATTATTCTACAAATTAAAAAAAAAAATTGTTATTGTTATTATTATTATTATTATTATTATTATTATTATTATTATTATTATTATTATTATTATTATTATTATTATTATTATTATTGTGTTAAGTACACTTATATATACATGAACAAAAGTTGACATTATTCTACAAATAAAAAAAAATTAAATTTGTGAATGTGTTTCAATCGGTTATTTGTAATTGTGTGGCCGATCATCTACTATTATATAACTATATTAAATGTATCTCAGAATACTTATATTAATTTTTTATATTAAAAAAATCCTAGGTCATGTTTTTTTTTCCCTATATATATTCTTAGGGAAAGACTAAAAAATATATATAAAAAAAATTAACACCATCACTCGTCAAAACAATAGAAATTATTAAATTATGAAGAGCAAAAAAAATATTCACAAAAGAATTAGTAACAAAAATAATTGTTATTATTATTATTGTTATTATCATTATTGTTGTTGTTGTTATTATTATTATTATTATTATTATTATTATTATTATTATTATTATTATTATTATTATTATTATTATTATTATTATTATTATTATTATTATTATTATTATTGGTATTATCATTGTTATTATTATTATTATTGTTATTATTCTTGTTATTATTGTTATTATTATTATTGTTATTATTATTATTATTATTGGTATTATTATTGTTATTATTATTATTGTTATTATTATTGATATTATTGTTATTATTATTATTATTGAAATAATTGTTGTTGTTGTTATTATTATTATTATTAATTATTATTGTTATTATTATTATTATTGAAATAATTGTTGTTGTTGTTATTATTATTATTATTAATTATTTGAAATGAGGGACAAAATTGAAAACAATATAACCTGCTGCACTAAACAAATTAAGGGATCTAATAGGAAACCGAAAAATTAAAAGAAGAAGGATCGACATGCAAATTGCATATATATCAATTTGAATGCAAGGGACGAAATTGAAAGAATTCGAAACTTGGATTACGTAAATCAAACAAAACCAAGGGACTCGAAATGCATGCACAATAACTCTGGGGACTGAAATTGATTCCGTGCCGAGAGAGAGAAAAAGAGGACATATACGCTCAACCGACTATTTGAGCCTACACGCCCATATTTAAACCGCACGCGCCACTCCATGAGCTTCGAGGGAATCGCTATGAATCGAATTGACCGGGCGGAGGAAAAATTTTTCACCGCCAGTATGAAGCCGCGACGCCACCTGAATCAACCGGGTCACAAAACGCTGCCGACGCTCGCCTGACGCCAGCTGACAATACTGACGCAAGCGCCACGATAACGGCATGGTCAATTACTAAACCACCCCTCGCCCGAATTCATATATTTTGTCGCTTCGGGGCTACTGAACGCCATTACACATTTTCAAAAAATATTAAAAAAAAAGAGTCAGCGGGTCGGACCGAACCGGACCGGGTCCAGATGCGTGGTCAATTACGCCCGCGTCCCCTCAGCAGTAAACCGTTATTTTGTCTTATTATTAGGGACGAAATCGGTAAAACACTGTTCACATCCGGAAAAGACAAAAAAAAAGGGTGGGATCGAACTCAGCTGACGCTACGGATGAAAAAGCTCGCGTCCACAGTGATTTTAGACACAGTGAACAGTAAATGAACAGTATTTTCCGTAATCTTTTAGTTATATCTTAATGTAAAAAACAATATAAAGCAGCATGGTCCCTGAGTCATGTTGCGATGTCCGATAAATTGTAATTTATATAATAAATCTCGAGTTCGAGTTAAAATATTTATTTTTTATAAGAGTCTAAGATAACTAGGATTTTACTTATTTATCAAGTCTATAAAATGTGTTTTCATATAAAAAAATATAAAATAGCATGAGTATTTTTTTTAATATATATATATATATATATATATATATATATATATATATATATATATATAAAAAAAATTGTTCAATTAGCTGTAATACTTCAATAGCGTGATCCATAGAAATCTCAAAAGGTAACGCTATTGAAAGCAACGTGACTAACCAGGAAATTTTGTTTTGAAGAATTATGTTAATTCTGGTTACGCAACCCTCCAAAATTAAATTGCTAGAAACAGCGAAACCTATGTGATTTTTATAGTAAGTTATTTTTAGCATGGTAACTCTTAAAAAATAAAATCATAGCATTAAAGTGCTGCTTATTTTGCATAAAATATTCAATAATGTTTAGTTTAAAAATATTTTCTCATTAATAAAATAGAATGATAATGATGATGATAATAACAATGATAGTGGTATTGTGATAATAAAAAAAAAGATGAATATAAATGGCTGTAACTGTTAAAATAATTGAATGATATTGTAAATGAAATATTATTCGTAAAATATTTTATAGAACTTTGTGAATTGAAAATACTTTTTAATAAATAAATCAAATTTAAATTTTGAAAATAATTTTTTTTATTAATTATTTTTTCTACACAATATTTTATGAAAAATAAACGCTGTAAAAAAAAACAAATCTAAAAAATATTTTACTCAAAACAAGTAAAAGTAACGCAACTAATTAGCGTGTGTTATTATTCATTTTGCATTAAAAAAAAAAAAAAAACACTCGCGTACGCTTGTTAAAAGAAACTCATGGATGAGAGGTCATGGGATGATCGCCATCCATTTGGCACGCTTTTAAGGGGAGCTTTTAACATGGGCCTCTCGTGTGCTTGCATCCTTGACTTTTGCGTTAAAATAGTTATGGAATCAGGGCCTTTCATGTGGGTCCTACTATCCCCAGGTCAGCTCGGCTTGCTTCCAGATTTATTAGCCATTTTATCAGCCCCCCCGCGCTGCCTCTCTCTCTCTCACTAATTTGATTCTGGTTGTCAACTAACTAACGCCCCTGCCATTTTATTTCAAAATATTCTATTTTTTTCATTAATTTTTTTAATATTTTATATATTAATATTAACAATAATATCTTAAAAAATAAAAAATATAATTATAATATGTTCTGACATAAATGCACGGCTAGAGTAAATCCAAGGAAGGAAGTACTCTCGTTCCTCTCACGGATGCCTGATGCCTTTGTTATCTTTTTTAAAACGATAAAAAAGTACAAAAATCTTTTGAGCCTTTATGCAGACACATGAAGATAGGAAAAGTTATACCCTAAAGTATAATTTGATCCCTTCTTGAGAGAATATATCCTGTCTACTTTTATTTTTTATTTTTTATTTTATGATATATATACTATGCTAACATTTTGAAAACCGCTGGAAAATACAAGCTTTTAGCGTTGTTGTAATTGTTATAATGATGAGTTTAATTATGATGTATTTGCATGCTGTTTAGAATCAATTCCTTACTGTAATTATATTTAATTATAATATTTGATTTGAATTTAATTGATAAATAAGTTGAACTCACATGTTTAGATTAAAAAAAAAGAGTAAATGGGTATTCTAGAAAGAAAGAAAAAAAGCACAGCTAGAACTGGCATCTAGAACATAATGTGTAGCATGAATTAAATGCCATGCGATGCAGGAGAACAAAGCAAAAGCAGGGAGTGATTAATAAAACGTAAGATTAATACATAATGTCCTTTTACTTTTGTGCAAAACTACGGAATAAGACAGCAAAAATCTTTTAAACCCCGTCTTCTTTTAATTAAAAAAAAGCCGAGTAGGTTAGCACCTACCTCTATGCATGGAATAAAGATCAATTATTTTCCGGTTGTTTGGAAAGCATTTTAAAATTATTTTTTAAATAAAATTGGTTTTTTTGTTTTTTTTAAATATATTTAATATTTTAAAAATAATGGCTATTATGCCCTGGAACAACGTAAGATTAATACATAACGTAAGATTAGCACCTACCTCTATGCATGGAATAAAGATCAATTATTTTTCGGTTGTTTGGAAAGCATTTTAAAATATTTTTTAAATAAAATTGGTATTTCTTTTTTTGTTTTAAAGAAAATATATTTAATATTTTAAATTATTTTAAAAAGATAATGGCTATTATGCCCTGGAACAACGTCTTTTCGGATTGAGGGTGCCTTTTGGGATGGTGGTAAAGATGGCGTCCTCGTGTGTGGAAATGCCCTAAATGTGGCCACTAGAGAGTAAAGAGAGACCCAAGCAAGCCGCTCTTGTTTTATTTGATGGGACCCACGACACACTTTCCGTAGCTCGTCTACAAGCCAACAATAGAGGAGGGGTGGGGCCCTCCACAAAAACCCTCGTCCATTGATGATGTTTCCTGAGGTCCCACATCGAATGGCATCTACCTACTGTGCTTTCCTTCCATGTTTCAAATGCCCTGCTTTCTTCTGTCCCACTCACAAAGATGTGCCGTTAATTACCGTTCAGTTTATCTCCATTAATTTTATAAATTTTAAAATTAATAATCAATTAAATTTTAAATAATTATCATATTATTAATGATAAAATTTAAAATTATAAAAAGATCAAACCTTTTAATCTCAAGTTTTTAGTACTATAACGCCTAACAGATTGTTGTGAAAGATTAGTCCTTGATTTAGCTTTCAATTGCAAGATTTATTTTCAGATGAAACTGTCGTGATTTGAGGTTAAGTCCTAAGACATTTCACTCCCGATATATTTTTAGATTATTTTAATATATTAATGTCAAAAATTATTTTTTAAAAATAAAAAATATATATATTATTTTGATATATTTTTGAACGAAAAACATATATATTATTTTGATGTATTTTGATGTAATTTTAATTGCACCCCCCAATAGTCGCTTCATTAATTGATAATTTCATGTAAAGATTCAAAAGATATAAACATTTGAGATATTAATAAGTGATTAATCTGCTTGCAAAAAAGGAACCAAATAAGGGAAGCAAATTACCAATTAATGTCAAATATAATGATCGATATATGACTGTCACGGTAGTTATTGAACAGGTTAGTTTAGATTGGACGGAGTTTGTTGCCGCAAGTTAATGAGACTTGAAGCCAGTTGTTAAGGGAAGCAGATGCTCAATTTTTTTATTTTTTTTTCATATGAGTTTGAAGCCAATTTTTCTGTTTGTTGTTGTTTGTTTATAAATGATTTAGTTATAATTCTTACTATTTTGAATAACTGATAAAAAAAAATTACTAACCGGGATGTTCAGGCCAGCTTGCACGCACCTCGATTATTCCCCTGATCCACTGAACATCATGCAAGTCCAGTGAACATGTAAGACATAACGAGGGTGACAGACGTACCGGACAGGGATCGAACCAGGGTGTCATGAAGGGAGGCACCCTCCAAATACCGCTAGGGACACTCGAACCACGGTCCCTTGAAGGGGAGCGCCCTCCAACTACCGCTGGGACAGACCCCTACAGGTTTAAATAACCGACAATTATTCCATGATCATCGTAACTTCTTTTTTTTTTAATTTTTGGTTGTTTGCAATAAGTATGAATAATCTCTTTCCTGGTGTTGTTTCTCTTTTCTGGTATTGTTTCTATGAGTGGGTATGTTTTGTAGTCAATTAATTAATTACACATGACATTAATTCAATTCATATAAAACATATTTTTTATTGATAAAAAAATATTTGTATTTAATATTCAATTATATTTAATCAATGAACTTAGAAAAAAATAAAATTTATGGAACGATAATGTTTTAAACAAAAAATTATAACGTTGATATAATTACGGGTTTCCTGATGCAACAAAGCATTGTCCCTAAATGCTCATGATCAATATGTTATTAGGACTAAACATTAACTAGAGTAGTTGAGATCAATGCAAAGATTATATATATATATAAAGAAACAACTACTTTCATGAATTGAGGTATGAAAGACATCTAAAATCAACACGCGGTTTCTTTTTTAAATGATGTAAAAAAATTATAGAGAGAGATCACTTGTATTTATGAAAAAGCTTTCGTGATAGTTATGAAAATGATCTTTAGACTTCATGTCACTAAGTTATATTATATAGAAAATATTATGTATTGACCCTGATCACATGTTATCCTAATTAAGGGTATAAAATAAATAAATATCGAGTATAACATAAATCAAATGAAGGTGCTTGAATAAATTTTTTTTTAATTTTTTGGTTGTTTGCAATAAGTATGAATAATCTCTTTCCCGGTGTTGTTTCTCTTTTTACGGTATTGTTTCTATGAGTGGGTATGTTTTGTAGTCAATTAATTAATTACACATGACATTAATTCAATTCATATAAAACATATTTTTATTGATAAAAAAATATTTGTATTTAATATTCAATTATATTTAATCAATGAACTTGGAAAAAAAATAAAATTTATGGAACGATAATATTTTAAACAAAAAATTATAAAGTTGATATAATTACGGGTTTCCTGATGCAACAAAGCATTGTCCCTAAATGCTCATGATCAATATGTTATCAAAGACTAAACATTAACTAGAGTAGTTGAGATCAATGCAAAGATTATATATATATATATATATATATATATATATATATATATATATATATATATATATAAAAAGAAACTACTACTTTCATGAATTGAGGTATGAAAGACATCTAAAATCAATACACGTTTTCTTTTTTAAATGATGTAAAAAAATTATATAGAGAGATCACTTGTATTTATGAAAAAAGCTTTTCAGTGATAGTTATGAAAATGATCTTTAGACTTCATGTCACTAAGTTATATTATATAGAAAATATTATGTATTGACCCTGATCACATGTTATCCTAATTAAGGGTATAAAATAAATAAATATCGAGTATAACATAAATCAAATGAAGGTGCTTGAATAAATTTTTTTTAATTTTTGGTTGTTTGCAATAAGTATGAATAATCTCTTTCCCGGTGTTGTTTCTCTTTTACAGTATTGTTTCTATGAGTGGGTATGTTTTGTAGTCAATTAATTAATTACACATGACATTAATTCAATTCATATAAAACATATTTTTTTATTGATAAAAAAAAATATTTGTATTTAATATTCAATTATATTTAATCAATGAACTTGGAAAAAAAAATAAAATTTATGGAGCGATAATATTTTAAACAAAAAAATTATAAAGTTGATATAATTACGGGTTTCTGATGCAACAAAGCATTGTCCCTAAATGCTCATGATCAATATGTTATCAAAGACTAAACATTAACTAGAGTAGTTGAGATCAATGCAAAGATTATATATATATATATATATATATATATATATATATATATATATATATATATAAAAAAAGAAACTACTACTTTCATGAATTGAGGTATGAAAGACATCTAAAATCAATACACGTTTTCTTTTTTTAAAATGATGTAAAAAAAAATTATATAGAGATCACTTGTATTTATGAAAAAAGCTTTTCAGTGATAGTTATGAAAATGATCTTTAGACTTCATGTCACTAAGTTATATTATATAGAAAAATATTATGTATTGACCACTGATCACATGTTATCCTAATTAAGGGTATAAAATAAATAAATATCGAGTATAACATAAATCAAATGAAGGTGCTTGAATAATTTTTTTTTAATTTTTTGGTTGTTTGCAATAAGTATGAATAATCTCTTTCCCTGGTGTTGTTTCTCTTTTTACAGTATTGTTTCTATGAGTGGGTATGTTTTTGTAGTCAATTAATTAATTACACATGACATTAATTCAATTCATATAAAAACATATTTTTTATTGATAAAAAAAAATATTTGTATTTAATATTCAATTATATTTAATCAATGAACTTGGAAAAAAAAATAAAATTTATGGAGCGATAATATTTTAAACAAAAAAAATTATAAAGTTGATATAATTACGGGTTTCTGATGCAACAAAGCATTGTCCCTAAATGCTCATGATCAATATGTTATCAAAGACTAAACATTAACTAGAGTAGTTGAGATCAATGCAAAGATTATATATATATATATATATATATATATATATATATATATATATATATATATATATATATATATATATATATATATATATATATATATATTAAAAAAAAGAAACTACTACTTTCATGAATTGAGGGTATGAAAGACATCTAAAATCAATACCGTTTTCTTTTTTTTAAATGATGTAAAAAAAATTATATAGAGATCACTTGTATTTATGAAAAAAGCTTTTCAGTGATAGTTATGAAAATGATCTTTAGACTTCATGTCACTAAGTTATATTATATAGAAAATATTATGTATTGACCCACGATCACATGTTATCCTAATTAAGGGTATAAAATAAATAAATATCGAGTATAACATAAATCAAATGAAGGTGCTTGAATAATTTTTTTTTAATTTTTTGGTTGTTTGCAATAAGTATGAATAATCTCTTTCCCGGTGTTGTTTCTCTTTTACAGTATTGTTTCTATGAGTGGGTATGTTTTGTAGTCAATTAATTAATTACACATGACATTAATTCAATTCATATAAAACATATTTTTTATTGATAAAAAAAATATTTGTATTTAATATTCAATTATATTTAATCAATGAACTTGGAAAAAAAAATAAAATTTATGGAGCGATAATATTTTAAACAAAAAAAATTATAAAGTTGATATAATTACTGGGTTTCTGATGCAACAAAGCATTGTCCCTAAATGCTCATGATCAATATGTTATCAAAGACTAAACATTAACTAGAGTAGTTGAGATCAATGCAAAGATTATATATATATATATATATATATATATATATATATATATATATATATATATATATATATATATATATATATATATATATATATATATATATAAAAAAGAAACTACTACTTTCATGAATTGAGGGTATGAAAGACATCTAAAAATCAATACCGTTTTCTTTTTTTTAAAATGATGTAAAAAAATTATATAGAGAGATCACTTGTATTTATGAAAAAGCTTTCGTGATAGTTATGAAAATGATCTTTAGACTTCATGTCACTAAGTTATATTATATAGAAAATATTATGTATTGACCCTGATCACATGTTATCCTAATTAAGGGTATAAAATAAATAAATATCGAGTATAACATAAATCAAATGAAGGTGCTTGAATAATTTTTTTTTAATTTTTTGGTTGTTTGCAATAAGTATGAATAATCTCTTTCCCGGTGTTGTTTCTCTTTTTACGGTATTGTTTCTATGAGTGGGTATGTTTTTGTAGTCAATTAATTAATTACACATGACATTAATTCAATTCATATAAAACATATTTTTTATTGATAAAAAAAATATTTGTATTTAATATTCAATTATATTTAATCAATGAACTTGGAAAAAAAAATAAAATTTATGGAGCGATAATATTTTAAACAAAAAATTATAAAGTTGATATAATTACGGGTTTCCTGATGCAACAAAGCATTGTCCCTAAATGCTCATGATCAATATGTTATCAAAGACTAAACATTAACTAGAGTAGTTGAGATCAATGCAAAGATTATATATATATATATATATATATATATATATATATATATAAAAAGAAACTACTACTTTCATGAATTGAGGTATGAAAGACATCTAAAATCAATACACGTTTTCTTTTTTAAATGATGTAAAAAAATTATATAGAGAGATCACTTGTATTTATGAAAAAGCTTTCGTGATAGTTATGAAAATGATCTTTAGACTTCATGTCACTAAGTTATATTATATAGAAAATATTATGTATTGACCCTGATCACATGTTATCCTAATTAAGGGTATAAAATAAATAAATATCGAGTATAACATAAATCAAATGAAGGTGCTTGAATAATTTTTTTTTAATTTTTGGTTGTTTGCAATAAGTATGAATAATCTCTTTCCTGGTGTTGTTTCTCTTTTCTGGTATTGTTTCTATGAGTGGGTATGTTTTGTAGTCAATTAATTAATTACACATGACATTAATTCAATTCATATAAAACATATTTTTATTGATAAAAAAATATTTGTATTTAATATTCAATTATATTTAATCAATGAACTTGGAAAAAAAATAAAATTTATGGAACGATAATATTTTAAACAAAAAATTATAAAGTTGATATAATTACGGGTTTCCTGATGCAACAAAGCATTGTCCCTAAATGCTCATGATCAATATGTTATCAAAGACTAAACATTAACTAGAGTAGTTGAGATCAATGCAAAGATTATATATATATATATATATATATATATATATATATATATATATATATATATATATATATATATATATTTAAAAAAAGAAACTACTACTTTCATGAATTGAGGTATGAAAGACATCTAAAATCAATACACGTTTTCTTTTTTAAATGATGTAAAAAAATTATATAGAGAGATCACTTGTATTTATGAAAAAGCTTTCGTGATAGTTATGAAAATGATCTTTAGACTTCATGTCACTAAGTTATATTATATAGAAAATATTATGTATTGACCCTGATCACATGTTATCCTAATTAAGGGTATAAAATAAATAAATATCGAGTATAACATAAATCAAATGAAGGTGCTTGAATAATTAAGAGATGACTCATCATCATATGTGAATTAGAAAAAAATATTTTATTTGTCCTGGTATGGTATTTGAGTGTGAAATCCTCGCTGAGGTGGAATGATTTAATAAAGTAGACATACTTCATGCTATAACGCATGCACTTAAATATTTTTGATAATTGAAATAGTAATTACACTAATGAACTAATAACTAAAAAGTTAAGTCAAATCACCTCATTTTTTTAATATTTGAAAAATCGTGACAAGTTGCTAAAATTTGCACTTGATCTTCGTTTGTATAAGTCCATCACTTATTAAATTTACAATAAATCTAATTGTTTAATTTATCTATTCTTTTCACTTGGGATAATAGTTTATATTTAGGGCCAAGTGATTAGAGAACCTAATAAGCTACACATATAAAAACCATTGTTCAAAAATTAAAAAAGAATGATTAATCAAGTCTGACTTAATTGCAAATAAATTTTAAAAATTGAGGACTAAAATATAATTAATACAAGGTATTACAATCTTGTACCTAGGAAAAATTAAATAGAAACTTGATTGATTAAATTTATAAAATTATTTTAAAGGTAAATTGATATTTTACTATCTTTCAAGAATTTTATAAAAATAGAATGTTATGTTTCTTCATTTTAATAAGAATGTGAGTAGAGTACATTACAAAAATAGTTAAAACATAAAAGAAAATAGCTAATACTTTAAAACATAATAATCCCTCTACCCTATAAGGGTTTAATATTTAACACTGATAGTTCACGTGGCTTATCATTAGAAACTGAGCGTTAAGATGATTTATGGTTTGCGATCATCAACCTTGAATCAAATATCCAAAGCCAAAAAAAACTTTTGGTCTTAAGTCAATTTTCGTATAAACCTTAAATAACTCAAGACATGTCAAATAGGTTTCTTGGGAATCCTAAAATATTTTAAATTTATTGGGTTTTTTTTTGCGTATACGAGTTTAATACCATGATATAAATAATTTCATTATACCAAAATTGACTATTTTTTAAGAAAAATATAAAGAGATCTAAATTGTCTAATTTGCTTTTATTTTTAAAGTTAGAGGATGTAAGTATATTTTTTAAAAAATCTCTAGCACACCACTCATATTTAGTGCTCTTTTCATTGAAATCTTATCCTTTGAATTCCACCATCAACTAAAAAGTAAGAAATAATAGGTCTTCAATTAGAATTAATTCACTCAAAATACTATTTTGAGGATCAAAATGAATTATTAAAAAATACACAATATATCCACAATGTTTTAGATTTGATAATGATCCTTCAAGCCATTTATCGAACCTAAAAGTCATTTAATTACCGGCGTTTAGGAATGGAAAACAATTCTTCAAGCCACCCATTGAAAAAGAAAAAAAAACTAAAAAAAACTAAAAGAGAAAACATATAACGTTGGTATCGAAATAAAACTTCTCCACGATGAAAATGTCTATTTGGAAGTGTAATTACGGTTATTTTTTCATTTAATTACCAGCGTTTAAGAATGGAAAACACTTCAAGCCACCCATTGAAAAGAAAAAAACTAAAAAAAAACTAAAAGGGAAAAACACATAATGTTGGTATGAAAATAAAACTTCCCCGCGATGAAAATGTATGTTTGAGAGTGTAATTACGATTGTTTTTTAAAGTACGTATTTTTCTGTTAAAAATACATCAATTTTTTTTAAAAAAAACTTATTTTTGACATCTATACATGAAAGTGATTTAAAAATACCAAATATATTTAATTTAAAATAAAAACAATAATTTTTTTTTCAAAAAACATTTTTAAAACACAATATCAAACAAGAAATTAAATCTCAAGTCTCATCATGGTAATTACTAAATTATTTAGGCACTAAAAAAAAAACAGCACCATAATCAAAAAGGTTACCGTAAACTTTGTTTTTTTTATCCAATCTTATATGGAAATCTCTGCAACCTTAAGAAACACAAAGTATCCTCAAGCTTTTTTCACTAGATGCTATAGACAGCGCAATAAATTCCATTTTTTACTGTTATTTTCAAGTTTTAAGATACTTACCTTATAATTAAGAAAAATCATTTATTTATTTGATTTTCTAAATTAATCTTGTTTTTCCATTCTAGTTTATTGACAAGGAATGAGAATAAAATAGACACACAATTAAACATTTTTACTAACTACTATCTTGTTTCTAATTCAACAAAGTTAAAAAAATATAAATATAAATAAAAATAAATTTTATGTGAATCAAACTTGAAACTTGTTCAAGATTGAAATAAATTTAAACATATTAAATTAAAAGAACAAAAATAAAATCGCGGCTAAGACAACAACATCAAGATTGAAATAAATTTATTTTAATTAAATTAAAAGAACAAAAATAAAATCACGGCCAGGACAGCAATATCATATAAAAAAAATTAAAAGAAAATAATTATATTTTAATCACTAAACATCGAATATAGATATAATTTAAATCATTGTATTATTTATTTTTATTGTTACTGAAGTGGCTGCAATGGCATCTTAATAATTTGATTTTAAGTTTTTAACTTGTATTTTTTCCTTTTCTCCATTTTAAATAGAGAAAAAAGAGTTGAGTGAATAATAATAATAATAAAAATGTCTTAATAAAGGCTATTTTAGAATTTACCAAATATGTTCGAGACCGTGCTATCATATAATATGATATTTTTGTGGACCGGTCGAAAAAAATAAATGAAAGTTGAAAAAGAAGTAATTTTATTTCCAGTGCTTGTCAAAATACACTTTCAAGTTTCAACCCTCGAATCAAAACTCCCGGTAACGTTCATTGTAATTCTGCCACGTCACAAAAAGTATCCCCACACGTACGGAGATGGCACGAACCACCCTTTATGATAAAAATGTCACAGGGCCGCCCCAAGAGACTACCCTTACACGCGAGAGAGCGCCCCTTTTCCTCCCTCTCTCTACATTTTATTCTGTCAACCCAATATATACTCACCATCACCGATATCCCTGCCGGCAGACTCTTCATAAAATCCGAGAGTTGGGAGATTTAAAAGGAAACGGTGGTTGCTTTACTATCTAGTTAAAAATATCAGAGGAGCTAATGGCGGCAGGAGCAGTATCGCCGACGGATCATCAAGGCACTCCACCAGTGGTGCCGGTGCCGATGATGATGGCGGACGCGATTGCCAAGGACGCTATTCTAGCCTGGTTTCGTGGGGAATTCGCAGCGGCTAACGCCATAATCGATGCTCTGTGTAGCCATCTCGCACAGCTGGATGCAGGATCCGAGTACGAAGCGGTGTTCGCGGCCATTCATGGGAGGAGGCTCAACTGGATCCCTGTGCTCCAGATGCAGAAGTACCACTCCATTGCAGACGTGGCTTTGGAGCTAAAGCGAGTGGCTGAGATCAAACTTGAGGCACCATCAGTCGGAAACGTGAAGATCACCGATGAATTCAGCGATGAGAAAGTAAAAGTCAGCGTGGAAAACGGTCATCTTGCTCAGGAAGAGGAGGAGGAGGAGGATTCACCCGATAGTGATATCACTGATTCAGGTAAGTACAATCTAATCTTTTCTCTCCCAATTTTTTTTTTTAATTTCTCTTTATCGTATATTAATCCGAATAAATTTCCTTTTATCCCCCCCTGTTAATCGATTTAGTAGTTGTCCTCGGGAATTTTGAGGGAGAATCGGCTGATGATAGTAGAAGTTGACAAAAAATCGGATTCTTATATATTTTCTGTTTGTTTAAATAAATAAACATTAAACAATCGTTTCTCTTAATTTTTTGTTTGTTTTGTACTGGGAACCCGAATGATGCGCCAGCGCAAATTCTTTTATTTATTTATTAATCATTTTCTTGTTTAATTACCACTAAAAAGAATTCTTAATTGAAATCAGCCAGCTTGTTTTGGTTGCTAGGAAAACGGTCGAAAAAGAATATAAACGTGATTTTCTTTTAGAATTATAAAAAAAATGGAGTGATGGTCAATGTTAATTTTTTAATACTATTTTGAAACAAGTTTTCTATTTGGTTTTTGCTTTTATTTTCCTCCGTTTTGTCAGTAATATAAAAAAAAACGCAGGTAGATTTTCATCTCCTTTGGTATCGTTGTAGATGTTGAAATATTATTTTTATTTTTTTATATTAAAATATTGAAAAGACTTGAAAACAAATTAAAAAAATAATTTAAATTAAAAAATAACAGGTTATCTAACCCACCCTTTCCCTGCTTTACATCTTTCAATGACTTTTGGACTTAACAAAACTCCGTTTTAATTTTGGCCACCCGTGACATGTTTTGATCTGAAATACTGTTGAAGTAAAATATATGAATAAATCAAATTCTCCAGTTTTTTTTAATTGTTTTTCAGAAAAATATAATAATTATATATTATGACGTGATTTATATCCTCTCGAGGTTTTAGTGGGGTTTGTAATTTGTATTGAGAATTCCAATGAGGGGGGAAAAGCTTCTCTGCAGCCGGTGTACAGTTAGTTTTGGGAGTAGCGAGTACCCTTACGCCTGATGCAACTACTTTTCCTGGAGATGCTCGCAATGATTTTATCGCAGGCCGCGGTCGATGTTGACCGTCCGATCCTTTTCTATTTGACGTCATGCATGACTCCGCGCGCGCGTGCCATCCGTTGGTTTTAACCTGCTATTAGTGTTGGGGTTGCTAAGGGTTTTCTCTGACAATTTTTCTCGGGGAGGTTGTTAGCTGTGACTATTTGATGATGGACTCGGTGTGGCTGAGTCCGAGTTGCCGGGTCAACTCCAAACTCATGGGATGGGCCATCCAATGAACTCATAGTGTTTGGTCAGACTAGCCGATAGCCTGTTCGAAGATTCGAATCTCCCGTAGTGCGGCACTCTTATGATACTTTTGATTTTTGTTTTTATTTGTTTTGCGTCTGTGGTAGCGGGTTTGTCTGGTAATATGGTAGGGTTTAGAACAGTTCGTGGACAGTGACAGCTTTGTCACCAACCGCCGGGGAAGGAAAAAGGTGGCAAGTCTTAAGGGGAGGGTAAGAGGGCGTAGTGATTACTAATTAATATATACCTTCGTTTATTAAAAATACTTTTTTTAAATAAAAATCACTTTTTAAAATAATCTTAACCACACAATAAAAAATACACGGTCACCGAATACGAATACTTTAATTTTATTTATTATTTATAAAGCAAGATAACAGCTATCTCTGTATTGTTACTGTTACTGTTACTGTCACAGGTTCACAAGTTGATTTCTCAAATTACTCTTAACATTGATTGATGGGCTCCATAAATGACTTACCTACCTACCTTAATACTGTCCAGTCAAATGGTGGATGGAATTTGGGGACGTTGAACCAAAATTTCAACCTTTCCTAATTTAATTTTGACGCTTCCCTTACTAGATGAAAGAGCGGAGAATAAGGGGGGGCGGGGGATGATATAGTTTAATAGCATCATTGATTAGATATTTAATGCAATAATAACAATAATAATAATAATAATAATAATATATTTTGTTAATCTGAAGTGTATTTTTGGATTGGGAATGCAGGATCTCAAGAAGTGCAGCCTGCTAGTGAGAGTAACGATGGCATATGTGTGAATCATGAGGACTGCAGCGCACGCCCTTCTCAAATCAAGCTGACAAAAGGATTCACAGCCAAGGAGCATGTCAAAGGGCATACGGCGAGTTCTTTCTTTCAAAATTTTGAAAACAAAAAAAAATTGTTTCCTTAGAGAAGCTGGGATTTTTTTTTATAAAAAAAAATGCAGCCGGCTGTTATTGATTGAGAGATGTTACACCTGGCAGGTGAATGTTGTGAAAGGCCTGAAGTTATATGAGACAGTATTCACTGATTCTGAACTGTCTAAGTTGTCTGATTTCATCAATGAACTCCGGGTTGCTGGCCAGAATGGTGAACTCTCAGGTGACCTTTCTCTTCTTGCTAATTCTATAAAATGAAGCTGCGTTCAGTTTTTTTAATAGAATGTACCCTAAGGCTGTCCGAGAGGATCATTTTGAATTTTCACGAAAATTCTCTTACGCCATTAACTGCTGTGAGTTATCGGCCATTTGATCTAATCGCCGGAATGGGATAGCTAACTCTTTTAAAACCACATGTCAGAGTTTCTTAAACACGCATTTCGAATATGGAAAAGCCTGTCCTTGCTAAGGACCAAAATTTGTCAACTACTAAGTGAATCTTCATAACGACTGGATACAGGCGAGACTTTTATTTTATTCAACAAGCAGGTGAAGGGAAACAAGAGGGAGCTGATTCAGCTTGGAGTTCCAATTTTTGGACATGTGAAAGAGGAAGCTGCAAGTAACAACAACCCATCAAGTAAGATATCATGTAACTTTTGCTAATTGCGCAGCAAAATTATAATGGTGCAACTTATAATTGCGGTTTTAATTTTCATAGGCAATATAGAGCCAATTCCAGCACTTCTCCAAGATGTCATCGATCACCTGGTTCAATGGCAATTAATACCAGAATATAAAAAACCTAATGGATGCATCATCCATTTCTTTGATGAGGTAGGCATTCTATCTTGTTCTTGTTCTGAAATCATTACGTATTATACTGGGAAAGCAAGTCGAATAATCTATGCTTTTTTTTTATGTAGGAGGAATATTCACAACCTTTCCTGAAACCACCTCATCTAGACCAACCAATCTCTACTCTTATCCTCTCAGAATCAACAATGGCATATGGGCGTATTCTCGGGAGTGATAGTGATGGTAATTACAGAGGATCGCTCTCCCTCTCTCTGAAAAAGGGGTATGTATGCCTTCAAAACTTGTGCAAAGAGCATGTAGATATTTCGTTAGTTACAGAGTGATTAGGCTCGTGTTCATACTATAGAAATTCAGGAATCCCATTTCTGATAAAATCATAACTTCATAAGAAAATATACCCTAAAAAATATCTCTAGAAAGAAAAACCTTGCATTGAAGCTACATAATGATGCCGGGCCTTTTCTTCTTCTTACCCTACAGCACATGGCATCACCTAACTTTATTTGTGATTTACAGGCTTCTGGTTTCTGGAAATACACTGTCATTTCTACTCATTAAAAAACATGCCAGTTCAAAATAACCCGTGTTTCCTTTTCTGAAACTGTGTTTGATTATCAATTCAAATTAAGCTCTTCAATGTGAATCTTAGAAACTAAAGAAGTCTCGGCATTTCTAAGTTTTATTAGGAACACTGACTTCATTGAGAGAAGGAGGCGGCATTAATCTTGTAACCAGGCTTTCTATAGTCTGACAGGCTGAAGTTATGTAAATGCTCTCAAATCTCAATGCATCTCACAAAGTCCATCTGTGACCTCTGCCTTAATCATCTCTCTACTTTTTTCTGTGTGCTCATTTCGCGGCAACAATTTTACAAGACTGGAAAGCATGAGTGTCTTGCTGCAATCCAACAAAAGTTAACTTGATTTGTCTGAAATATATTAACCTAAGTTTTCCTAGAGAGTCGTCAATTTCCATCAGTATTTCGTGAAATGATTTTGGAATTATTGCAGGTCTCTTTTAGTGATGAGGGGAAACAGTGCTGACATGGCCGGACATGCCATGTGCCCGTCTTCAAACAAAAGGGTCAGCATAACTTTCTTCAGAGTGCGTCCTGAATCCAAACAAGGGCAGTCACCACCAACTAGTCCCATGAACGGTGCCATGACGCTATGGCAACCTAGTATCCCGAGCCCATACCCAGTGCCTAACGGAGCTCTTAACGGCTATGAGCCGGCGGATTCAATGCCTAACTGGGGAGCTCTTCATTCTCCGGTGGTCATGCTTGCTCCGATGCGCCACATGGTCTTGAGTCCCAAAAGAATGCCCAATGGTGGTACAGGGGTTTTTCTGCCCTGGGCCGTAGGATCTAGAAAACCGGCGAAACATCTTCCACCCCGTGCCCAACGAGGACGCCTTCTTGCACTGTCCTCTCCGGCCGAAACACATGCAGCAGGCTCTGCTTCTGATACAGGTATCGGTATTGAAGGGAAATCGGCCTGAAGTTATCCTGAGGCAGCTCTCCGGCCAAAGCCGTATGAATCAAATACAAACATGGCCACATAAACAACACCTCTCCTGAAGGAAGGAGCTTATCTTACTGTACAAAAAGTCCTTAGAGCTGCCGGAAGAGTTAGTTTTTAAATTCGTTTCCCCTTTTTCCTTTCTAAGAACGGGTTCTAATATTGATCCGTACACATTTCTCTGTTGCCAATCCATTAGGTCCCTAGGGTTAGCTGAGCTTCAAGTTTGAGCGGTGTGAATTAGTTCTAGTAGAGGGTAGAATTTTGTATTAACTTAAGTTATTCAAATTTAATCTTTTTTTTTACAGACAGATCACTTGCTTTCTGGTTGCATGTCTTTATTTCCCTTGATGGCAACGTAGAAAAGGAAAAATTATGAATAAACTTTTAATGATGTCCGAGATGTTATGGCAAGCGCTTGCATACCCTCCTGTTCATCGGTATTCCAGATCTGCAGCAAGCAATTATGATGAACATGATAATTTCAATTTTGTCGACAAGAAGACTTTAGTATGAGACTAAGGGTGTTTGGGAATGCGCTTGGAAAATATATTTGATAAAAAATGATTTTTTTTTTATTTTTTATTTTAAATTAAATTTTTTTGATCATTTTCATTTGCTGAAATTAAAAAAAATAAAAAAAATATCATTTTGATACATTTCTAAACGAAAATCACTTTAAAAAACAGTTTCAACCACTCTCTATCTCTAAACTATCAATAAAAAAGATTCTCGCACTCAGAGATCCAGGAGTAGGAGGAGCATGAACCTACGTTCGTGCCTAGAAGAACACTGCCAGGTTGCAATCACATGCTCATAGCTCAGAATTTGCAAGCAGTAAATTGTTAAAAGGGTGAGTATGGAATCAATCATCACTACAAATGGAAATGAAGTACTAACTAAAGACTATCCTGCTTCTGGTGGATTTATTTTTCATTCCTAATAAGAATAACCAGTTTGTTTTCTTCATATAAGATTAACGGCTATTTTCTCCCAACAATTTTCTTCATATAAGATTAACGCATAATCTGCAAATAACTGAAGAAAACAAACTGGTTATTTTTATTAAGATTGAAAAATAAATCCACCAGAAGCAGGATAGTCTTGGTGTACATAGCATTGTAAGAAGGGTGACAACAAATCCAGTGTTTCATGTTTTGTTGCTGAAGAAAAAGGTTGAACGCGCTGCTGTAGTACCTTCTGATTTACTAAGAATGGATAGCTATGGAAAAGTCAAGCTGTTACCAATAGAAATTCTTGACAGGAAAATCATGAAGAAGGTAATGGGGCTGTTGTCATGGAGTTAATCAGTCTGTCGAACTCCTGTTTTACGAGGATGCAATGTGGGAAGACTTGGAGGAATCAGCGTATGAGAAACCATATCTTTAAGTACTGGGTAAACCTCAATGTAGTCTCTAATCTACCTGACTATTCTCAATCAGGTCCCTCCCAATCGTTATAAGACTCCATTGTGAAAAGAGAAAGATGTAAGGGCTATAAAATAATTCGCAGAATCCATAGGGGCTAGCTTGCAAGTTATGGAAATGGCTATAAGAGAAACAAAAGCATTGGTGTGTTGGTGGCGGACTTTAAAAACCTTACCCTTTTTCTTCCATCAAGTCTCAAGGAAGAAGACAAAGCAAGGGGCATCGCTCGCACAAGTTTAGCTCACAGGTCACTATGTAATCTTCGTACCATTCTTTTAATTTGTTCACTTCTTCTTGTACTAAATAGTCGTTAATAATGAAGAAAACCAAGGAAAGTTGAACACAGAAAGTTGAAGCTTCAAATGTTACTTCTGCTATTGCTGCATTTTCTTCTTCCTGGCTCTAAGTTCCTTTTAGGGTTTTCATTTGTTGCTTGTACAGTGAATCTTATAGGTTTTATTTCTCTGTTTTTTTTCTAGGCTGTTAATATTAGGATTTTGAGTTTTATATGATGAGTTTGTTAATTTGTATATGGAATTGTGTTCTTCTTTTCGTTCCGGTTTATCTCTTTGTTTGATATGATGCTTATGCTGAAGCCTTTAAATGTTGTGCTTTCCTCCTCCTCCTCCTCCTCTTTTTTTTTTTCTTCTGGGCATTTCATTTAGGAGTTATTCCCTCTATTTGCAAGGTTATGTGTTTATTTTGATTGAATTCGGCTAAATTTCTTTGATGGAATGGTTCAAGCTGTGGTGTGAAATAGCTTTCACTTTGCAGTTCATGAGTTGCAATATCCCTTTGCAGATTGGTTGACGCTACAAACCTATAATGACGATTGTAAGCTATGCTGGCATTACGAGACCTAGTTTTTTGCTTGCACATCCAGAGTTACCTGTTCTTGTATATTGCAAACTACAGCTAAACACCCTCATCAACTTTTAGAATCCCAAGTAATGACATGAAGAGGACCGAGGTCACAAGATTCCGGTGCTATGTTGCTGAGAGAACGTTTGAATCTACTTCTGTGGGTTCATCTCTATCCAACACAGGTGATGTTCGTTTGGGTCGGAAGCAAAGAAGTTCTTCATCCCTCTATAGTAGACCTAGTTTGCTGGAAATAAAAAATGATAAGATAACGAATCGTGCCAAGGTGTATGAATTCTTAAGGGGAATTGGTATTGTCCCTGATGAACTTGATGGGTTGGAGCTTCCTGTGACTGCTGAGGTTATGAGGGAACGTGTTGATTTCCTCCACAAATTAGGTCTCACAATCGAGGACATCAACAACTACCCACTTGTTCTTGGTTGCAGCGTGAAGAAGAACATGATTCCTGTGCTTGACTATCTTGGAAAATTGGGTGTTAGGAAATCCACTTTCACTGAGTTCTTAAGAAGATATCCCCAAGTCCTTCATGCTAGTGTTGTTGTAGATCTAGATCCAGTGGTCAAATATCTTCAAGGAATGGATATCAAACCAAATGATATCCCTCGGGTTCTTGAGAGATATCCAGAAGTTCTGGGGTTCAAGCTTGAAGGGACCATGAGCACATCAGTGGCTTATTTGGTTGGAATTGGGTTAGCACGGAGAGAACTTGGAGGGGTTTTAACTAGATACCCAGAGATTTTGGGGATGCGAGTAGGACGGGTGATCAAGCCATTTGTGGAATATCTTGAAAGCTTGGGCATACCAAGATTAGCAGTAGCTAGATTGATAGAAAAGCGGCCTCACATCCTTGGTTTTGAATTAGAGGAACAGGTGAAACCAAATGTTGGATCCCTTTTAGAGTTTAATGTAAGACAATCTGCACTTCCTTCTGTGGTAGCACAATATCCTGAGATTATAGGAATTGAGCTGAAGGAAAAACTTCTGGGTCAACAGTGTGTACTTCATTCAGTTATTGATTTGGGCCCTGAGGACTTTGGCAGAGTTGTTGAGAAGATGCCACAGGTCGTCAGCCTTAGTAGAACACCTATTGTGAAACATGTGGATTTCCTTAAAGACTATGGATTCTCATTGCAACAAGTGAGGGCAATGGTTGTGGGATGTCCCCAGTTTGCTTGCTTTGAATCTTGACATTTTGAAACGCAGTTTTGATTACTTCCAAGTAGAGATGGAAAGACCTTTGGATGATTTGGTTAGTTTCCCTGCTTTCTTTACATATGGTTTGGAGTCAACTATAAAACCAAGACATAAGAGGGTTGCAAAGAAGGGCATGAAGTGTTCACTTTCATGGCTCCTTAACTGCTCTGATGAGAAGTTTGAGCAACGAATGGAGTATGACACTATTGACATGGAGGAGATGGAGATGCCATCATTTGACATGAATACTCTGACGGAACCAAGAAGTGATGACTCTGCTTCTGGCTATGATGACAGTGACGATGAGCACATTTAGAGCAATGAGTCAGATGTAGGAAGTGCTCTGCAGTGGAGGATCTTGGCTTCATGAAATTGATTTTCATGTTGAGTAGATGCAATTTCAAAGGCAAGAATTTTTTTATTGAGAATTTAAGGCATTCGAGAATTCTAATCTCATTGATGTTCATGTAAGATGAATTATAATCCAAACCATCATGATTTCATTGCCGTAGCAGATTTTAGAGATAAAAAAACTACACAAATGGTCTCAACTAACTGTATGTCTGCATGTTCAAAGTCTGAAGATTGTTTTATGACAAGCCCCGGCACAGCTATAAGAAATTGGAGTTAACAATTCCTGAACATTCTTCCTTGAAAGCTGTAGATAAGCTCAGCCAGCTCATGCTGCCTTTTGCATTGTAATGCATTTTTCATAACTTGACGGCATATTAGCTCCCGTTACCTTTTTTTTTTTATGGTAGGGCCTTGTTAACAGCATGGTTGATAGCTTGTGAGATGGCCGAGTATGACAAGTTTAGTTTGCTTTGCATATTTTAGTTTCGCAGTTGGGAGGATTTTAGGGGTCCATAAGCATGCCTTAACCTCTTCCTTGAGTCACCAGATATTTACAATAATCTGCAGTTGCTTTCATTTGTTTTGTGTCATTGCTTGCTGCATTGCTGGTTCCCCTGTTGATTCTTGTTTTTGAACTTGTTTGTACAGCTGGACCTTGCTGGAAGTAACTGATGGTAAAATACTAGTCGGCATTTGGGTTATGTGGGTGAATGTGAAAGGGATCCCAGATGGATACAGTAGATCTCACAATACCTACCCTTGAAAGAGCATTTTCCTCTCACAACAAAGGGCTATGTCATTGCAACTATTTGTAATTATAAACATGCTACAGCTTGTGATGCAAAATTACATTAGTCCCTGTGTTATTATTCTGTTGGTCTCATCCATTCTCCCTGGAGCTTTTTCATGAACCACCTCAACAAATAGAGCTTTGTTTTGGTGTTTAATTTTTCACCCATCTCTATTTAAACGTATGATTGAAGTGCCTGGTCTCTCTTTGATAGAATTTAAGAAGCCCCTTTGAAAAAGAAATTTGACTCCTATTCTTTTTGTTAGATCTACAAGGAAAACGGAAAACCCGCGGAAAAAATAAAACGATCTGTACATTTTGCATAGCCTCCTTGCCATGAATATGCTGGCATATCGTTTTCCAGGTCTGTTTTGCTGATGAACTATCTATCTACCATGTTACATCTTTTAGCAAAGGTTTTGTGCACGGTATCACTTACAGTGAATCGAATACAATTAATAAAATAAGAGAAGAAGAGAAGCTAACGAGCCCCGGGGATAACAGCCAATAAAATCAATGTAGATTTGTCATTACAAATCGAAAAGAAAAGACAGGCATCTCCATCTTGCTGACAGAAGGCACCTGCTGCTGTGCAATCACCGCGAACAATCTCCATCCCTGTAGTGTGTAGTAAGGCAATTCAATTGCAGGTCTCAGCAATGTCACTGTCTCGTTTGCATCTAACGATCCAAGCAAAGAAAAGGAAGAAATGTTGAATTCCCAGCTACTCTGTTTTCTGGAGCCATCCCAGCTGCAGAAATCATCATATTTCAAATTGTCTATCGAAGTAAATAAGAGTATCCGACTCTGTGAAAGTTCTTGAAGGAAGAAGTAAATCAAAGCATGCAAAACATACCTTCCATGCATACATTCCAAAGAAGGCGATGGTATCGGCAGACCACACAAATGAAAAGGACTTCAAAAAGAAGGGGATAAGAACATTGAGTAAAGGGATGAGTAGAAACAGATAATTTAGAGCCTCTTTCTCATTCTTGGAGCAGTCCCGGGCACGAAGGGAAGGAATTGCTGCCAGCCCAAAAACAAAATGGCAACTGAGTCTTTAATTGAATCAAATTATGCCCATGAGGCTACGGGACTAACAAGAAACAGAGCATGCTAGCTTCTTGTATTTGAGCTAATGGCGTGATAAATGGATTCAGAAATGGAAAAAAACAGAGGAGGAGGAGTTAAGCTTACTGAACATCCAGATAGACCACATCCCCATCAATCTCCAAATGTCAGGGTCGTTTGATGGGAAAATGAGATTGAAAGAAAGAGCTCCGCCTAGCACCATGGAGACATAGCCTTGAACCTCAAAAACAGTGTACAAGGTAGTTCCCGGGACAGCAGGGTTTCTTGTAGCTGTGGAAGCTCTTGGTGCAAAGGTAGCAGCAGTCTTTTGAACCACCTGTTGTCGCGATGCACAGAGAAACATCCTTTTTACTCAAATTCTTACCGCTAACATAAGCAATCAGAATCCACAAAACAACATGAAGGAAGAAACCCATAAAAAAATGAATCAGTTCAAAACAGAAGGAACCTTTTTGAGGTCTCTGTCAAGTGCAGGTGGGGCAGAAGATGATGAACTGGAGACTTGATTACTCGTTTCAGCTGCCTGATCATCCTTTGCTGTCTGGCTATCCACTTCATTTGCATTGTTACTGGCTCGTAATTTCAAGCTCAAGCTGTTGCGGCCTGTGTACTGGGCAGTAATGGTATTGCATAGTAATGATAGTCTGAAACTTGTGGGTCTTGATGCCAGCTTCAAAATTTGAGAGTTGCAGGGAGAAGTTGAGCTCGAGAGAAGTGAGTTCATGGTATGTTACTGGTTTCTGTTTTTGTTCTTCAACCGAGAAAAAGGCTGCATGCAATTTGATAAGGAATGTATGGCTGGCTACAAATATCAGACCGGCTTCTGTCAAGCTTCGGGGGGTGTTGATTTTCTTAATAGTCCCTGTACTTCTTATATTTTTCTTAAAGTCCCTCTCATCGAATTCTTTCCTTTCCAATTCAAGTCTTTTGCTTAATTTTATCCCTCCATCCATTTTTATACCCGATTAAATCTAAAATATGCTTTTTAATTGAGAGAGATAGAAATTGAAGGAAGCACTTTGAGGCAAATAAACATTAGACTATTCAAGCTTATTAACCTATTAAAGGATAAATATTGGTTACGTAATTTGACAAATAAAATTGTTAAGGCATTTTGGTATGTTTCATATTGTCGGTCGATTGTTTTTTAAATTATTTTTTTATTTGGAAATATACAAAATAATATATTTTTTAGATTTATTTTTTATATCAATATATAAAAATAATTTAAACACATAAAAAATTATTTTAAAAAAAAAGTCAAATCTTACAAAAGCATGGTGCCATTGCAAAAATAAAAATAAAACATGGCACTCATATTACATTTATTAAAACTCATTTTGGTATATGGTATCGATTGTTTTCTTAGCTTTTTTCATTAAAAATATATTTAATATCAACATAACAAAATTATCTAAAAACATCAATAAATTAATTTAAAGCAAAATATTTTTTTTTTCTTTTCAAAAGTGTATTTGAAAAACATAAATCTTATTTTTTTTAATGTTTTTGAATTATTTTAATATTTTAATATTAAAAATAAATTATAAAAAATAATAAATTATATTATTATTATTATTTTTTAAGAAAACTTATGAATACAATCTCTCATATTTTCAAATAGACTCAATAGCCAATAGGATTGTAAAAAGTAAAAACGAACAAACTTAAGATCTTGTCCTCGATGTCGGAAAACCTCCTCGTCTAGTCTGTCCCTCATAGTCTCCTTCTACAAACAGCCAAGCCAAGTGACGGAAGCAAGCAAACCTTTGGCATCCAATACAATTTATGGGTTTGTTGTGATTTTGTCGAATCGGATAATTTCGTTAAGAAAGCAAGGAGACCAATGTGACTCTGCTGGCAAACAATGGGGATTTTTCTTGTTGGATTTGTCTTGCCATTCCTGCTCTTAACATGTATATCCTTCATCCATACGCTTGTTGTTGTTGTTGTTCTTCTTCTTTTTTTTTTTTTTAGAGTAACTAACTTAAAGATTAGAACTATTTATCATCATCAGCTTAGAAGCTGCTTTCTTTCTCATGGGAAATTAGTTTTCCTGGCGGGTTTTAAATCCTCAACTTTTCCCCTCTTTTCTTGCAGCTTCTCTGATCAATTGGAGTTTGATTTCTCTTGTTGATGTAATAGCTTTCCTTCTTATCCAGTATGCTGCACCAAAAATAGGTGAGCCTTTAAGAATTTCAGTAAGAATTTGCCTTTAAACTGTGTGGCACTGACAAGATGTTCTTGATCGTCAAGCGCTTTCATGCAATTACATACATGCTAATATTAGATACGAGCAATCATAAATTGATTTTAAAAAAAAACAGAAAATTTTGGATAACACTATATATGTTTTACTTGCAAAATAGTTGAATTCTATTTGCTCCTGGTATTGCCAGCAGCAGTTCTCTTTGTGCCCCTTTCATTGGGCTTTATCCTAACAACTCAACATCCTGTTTTGTTAGGTTATCGTTTTCAACGGCGACTTTTTTTATTGTGGTTCATTATAATCTTTTCCCTGGTAGTCATTCTTTCTCAAGCAGTGTATCTTGTCATCTGGGGAATTCTGGGAGATAAATGGAGTGGAACAGATGCTTGGTGGGCCCATTTGATTGGTTTTATGATGTAAGCATCGAGTTTTTCTGTTTTTTTCTTTCATTCCCTTATCTCATCCACATGAATTGAAATTTTCTCTTGATATAATTTTGCAGAATCCATTCCTGGAAATCACCACTTGTAATTTACTTCTTGGTTATACAACTATTAGCGGTTTTTGTTGCTTTAGTTGATGTGTATTGGAGCAGATTTGGTCTGGTTCCATGGCAAGATTCCTGTTGGGGTCATTTCTTAAATCTTCTTGAACATCTAGGTTTGTAAGTAGCTCACAAAGCTCCAAGTTATATCCGTTTAATTGATCTCTCTCTTAAAATGTGTGATATTCCTGTTATAATCATTCTTATTGGTTGAATTTACTCATGCAACAACTTATTTTTCTTGTATTTCACTACTAAACATTCTAAATAGAAACTCAGCATTATCATTTGAACAACATTTGTGAATTGGATATGCAAGAGTGCATTATCATGGTCTCGTTAATCTAAACTAGAATAGAGTTTCGTTTGATGGGTATGCATCTCTCTTTCTCCTCAGGACCGGGGAGGTTTTTCTTTAGACACCGAGGTTTTAAATTTTTCAGGGCAACCATTCATTAAAACCTTTAGGTCAAATAATGGGTAGATTTTAAATGAAGTTTTAAAACATTATGTTGGAGTCTGATATTGTACTGAACTGGTCTGGGAAATCATGGATTATTTTTTCCTTTGTAACACACTATTCCTTGTATGGAGCAAAACAACGAAACTTCAAGCTTTTATTTTGATCTTGTTTGAGTAACAGTGGTTTGATGAGTTGAAAAAAGGATGCGGGTACTGATTTGGAATTGTTTTTCTTTTTTTCTTCATGGCAGGCTCACATCTCAGGGTTGCTTCTTGTTTGCTGTTGCCTGCCATTCAACTTATTGTGGGGATAAGCCATCCCTCATGGCTTTCTCTACCATTTTTTATTGCAAGCTGTGCAGGTCTTGTGGATTGGTCTCTAACAAGCAACTTTCTTGGACTTTTCAGGTTACTATGGATACATAACCTTCCACTAGAGTCTCTCTTCTATCACCACCCCTTCTTAATCACAAACACCCACAGACATGCACACTAAATTGTTACTTCCTCAAGTGACTTTGTTTGATTGCATGTCTTGCAGGTGGTGGAGGCCTCTTCAGCTGTATGCAAGCGTTAACATTATACTGCTTTATACCTATCAGCTTCCAATGGAGTTCCTCAGTACATTTCAGTGGGTAGCTGATTTTATTGGCCTGTTCAAAATTTCTGGAAAATCTGAGTGGCTTACAATTTGTTCTAGTGCTTCTCTTGTACTATTTTACATCATGGTATGTATCTGTTATCATAAGTTCTACTCTTTTCAAATCAGTAAAAGATTTGATGTTAGAAGTGGTAAATAAATTGAGCTCCTCATATCCAGAGTTGAGGCCTTACAAATCCTCCATTTTATATTTATCCTACAGCAGGAAACAAGTTAATTAATTGTAGCTCCACTAGACTGTAGAAATTGTAAATGCATTTCCAGGTACTTCTTTTGTTCGATGCCTGCTTTTAGTTTTAGATAAACAAAGCATAGATTGACAATATGGAGAAGTAAATTAGACTAGATACTCATCCTTCTCTCTAGTAGTGGGTGCCCCTATTCACTTCTTCCTACCGAAGATTTCCCTAGTGCTTGTCATCACTCTTAGTCTGGGTTTCTTCTCTGGTTGAATAGCATGTGGTTTTTGTTAGGATGCATAACAACTTGTGCTCTCTGGTTGCTGTCTGTCTCTATGCAGCTGAAATAGATATATTTTCACATGAAAGTATTAAAGAGGAGAATCTGATTGCATCGCTGCTTGACTGTGTTTGGTGGGTGATGTTATTCACGCACTTGCTAGTCTAATTATTTTTCCTCTAAATTTCTAACAATTAAAAACAAAATATACTTTATATCTATGAAAATGCCATTTGGCTTTAAATTTGTGCAAAAGTCATAGCCACTTTCATGTTTTTTTTTTCACTTAATGTTTAGCATTTGAGGGGATTTTGGCACCATCCATGTTTTGTCTTTGGGATGATTTTTAGCTCCATGCTTCTCGAAGTGAAATAGTCTGGATAAATTAATCATCTTAGATCTAAACATTTCTGCATTTTGTTTGAAATCTAAACTTGCCGAGGTGTTCTTGAGACAAATAGCCTTAAATCCATTGGTAGTTTTTAACCAGTACTTCTCATCATTATTAGTCTTATGCCCTATATGCATTGAGTTGGCCTCTTCTATGGATATCAGGGGAAAAAACCAGCAAAATGAATAGGTAAACTAAGAGGGGGACAGGTCAATAACAAGAGTGTGGACATGGTGTTAACAGGATGCCATAAAAAGGAAAGAAAGTATTTTCAGCACACGTGTTCTGGTAGTTAGGTAGGATCACGTATGGTCCGCTTTTCCTTGGAAAAAAGGGCGGGAAATAACTACATTTGTTCTCGAGAAAGACTGTATGCTAAAGATTTGAAGCTCTGTAATGTGGTAGATGCTTTTCTAAAGCAAAATAAGGTAGCGACATTAGTGGATATGGCATGCTTTTGAATGAAAGGAGAGCTTTTAAATAGCAAATAAAGGGGCATGAATGTATGCTGCACAAAAAAGAAAAAAAAAGCTATCAAATTGGAAATTAATCTCCCTCATGGCAAATTTAGTTAAAGCAACTCCATTGATGGATGATTTGGGAAAGAGCATTCCATTGATGCGAGTTCTTTACAATTGGCAAACCATAATTTGCCTAACAGTTAACTATGCATAACATAATTATTTGCAGCATATATTTTTTTTGCAATTTCCAATAAGAAGTTTAAATTAGTGGCAAAGAAGGTCTTTTTTGTTGTATTTTATCTTTGTTGTTTGGCTTTAAACCTTTTCTGCTTTCAAATGCAGCTATCCTTCATTAAGTGTGACTTGGAGGAAATGGATTTAATTATGTCAATGAGAGGAAGTACTTTGACAGAGCAACTTCTTCCCTTGAGGCATTCATTTTTCATTCGCAAATCAAGGTAACTTGAACACTCTTTGATATACTTTACATATTGCTATCTCCTTTTGATTTTCTTGTTTCTGGTCATTACAATATAATTCCCATGATTATTTTCTTACAATTATAAAAATACAGGTCTTTCTATACACTGATATTTAATTTCTAAGGTTAAGGGTCAAGTGTGTAAGATGCCATGCACAGGAGTCTGAACTTGTTTGTTGTTGACAATAGTCTGAGTGCAGCTCTTCAGACTTTGCCGTGTCTGTCTTTTCCCTCACCGCATTCCAACAATTTCCATGGCATCTCAGTTCTGGATTTTGGGGTTATCAATATTAGGGTGTAGGTTAAAATTCCGATGAAAACTTTCTGTTAATTCTTGAAGTTTTAGACTTTTTTATTATTCGATAGAAGAAAGTTTTATTAGAGCAACGTGGATAATACAAAATTGGAGAATAAGACATCCTCCAAAACAGCAAAAAGAAATAACACTAGTTCAGAATAACAAAGCACAACAATCCCTTTGTATATCTGCTAGCACGGTGCCTCCAAAAGTTCCTTCAGTTTGACATGACAAAGAAGCCTAGAAGATTATTTCTAACCACAATAACTGCTCCAATGTGCAGTGGTTGTTAAAATCCTTGCATTCCTCTACATCCAAATGCACCAAATAATTGCACTAACAACATTTCTCCAAGAAATCTTAAAATCTTTCTCCCTTTCAAAACCCACAGAAGAGACCAATAAAAATTCTTCTACTTCTTGAGGTAACACAAGATTCACTACCAAAACAGCTTTTGCCCATATCCTAAGTTTTAGGGAAATGCAAAAAATAAGTGACTATGAAATTCTTCATTTTGGTGATGCTTAACACAAAAATATCAGGAGATAATACCTTGAGGGACCTTCTAATTTGCAACAAATCATTGGTCTTAGCCTTGTTGAGTACCATTTTCCAAATGGGTACTTTAATTTTAGAAGGCACTTTATCTTTCCAAATTGTATTGACCAAAGAAAATTGGGATGTATAAGTGTCTTGTGACAGATGACAGACATAAGTGTTGCAAGAGAAAGGTCCAGTCCCATCCATGGACCAAATTGTATAATCTTATCTCCCTGTAAATGAAAAATCATAAATGGTAGTTCAAGACAAAACTAGATTTTGTTATTCTCAGCCTACCTTGAGTTATTAGATTAATAAGACTGGAGTATATCCAAAGGATGAAGTTTAATTCCATAGTCTTCCCACTTGAATGATGTGAACACAATCAACCTTCACAATGCTATAACCCCATCACATAAAAAGATCTGGTCCTGGACATCAAAAGTCATCAAATTTTTGTAAAGTTTCTTGGGGGGAAATCATATAATTTATTGTCATACTTTCCACAATCTTCAATCTATCCTTAAACTTATAATTGCATCTATAATATCTTCTCACTGTGGTAAATCTCTAATAAATCTCTTTGCTACTGAATATGACAACTTTAACAGATGGGGAGCAGTGTGTGCCAAATAGATGGCTCCCTAGTTTCATGTTTTACCATCCTATGTCATTAATGGATTGTGCTGGCTTCTGATCTATTAAATTTTGACAATTTTCATTATCAAAACATACTTCACTATATTTTAGGAATACAGTAGATGCAATACAAAGACTAGCTTGGAAGTGTAAGGAAAAAATAGTTGGTTTTCCTTCTCTATTAGATCAATAAATTGCTAGGACTATATGCCCATAAGTTATAGTTGTCACCTGTAACCTGAATCAGGATAAATGTATTGGTGGGAAAGGTGATCTAACTCAAAACTAGATACTAACCATAATTTACAGACTAGCATATCCTTCAGTTAATTGTTAAGGTTGTTTTACCCATTATTTTAAACTTAAAGAAGTTTTGTTTGATGATAAAATAATAGTACTGTGATATATGTCTAGTGGAAAATGATTTCTATCCACTTCCATTGTAACCCTGCAATAGAGTTGATTTTGCTTATTATGAAATGCAACACAAGTTTCTCACATCCTGAATTTTTTTATCCAGTCCCTCTCTCACATGCATGTGTATGCTGTTGGAGGTCCTGGAAGTTTAGGCATGTGTCTGGACTGAATAAAACCAGCCTTTATGGTGTAAACAATCAACTCAGAGCATAAGTTGTTGAGTAACATACCAAGCTTTTCTTTGCTCGTGTCAAATGCACTAAACTCATGGTAATTTGCAGATCTGGCGTCAGGCATACTAATGTTTTATTAAGGGGAGCAGTTTTTCGGACTTTCAGCATCAACTTTTTCACATATGGTTTCCCGGTACATATTCGTAAACTACATGTCACCTGCTTGCCAGACTGGTCCATTTCATTGCCATGATACTACTATTACGGGGAAAGGAGAATTTTAAGCATAAAGGCCCAGAATGTTTTTTGCTTGAAATTGAATTAGATATGGAAATTATTTCTCTGATTCACTTCAAATTAATACCAATAGGTTAGATTATTTTATTCTGAATTGTTTCTGGTTAATTTTAGCTGATTTTCACCGGCAACATTAGAACAAAGTCCACTTGAACCCCCCAGTTGCTGCTCAATCTGCAACTGCACATATTTTTCTTCTGTATTCCATGATGTAGATAATGTTGCTGATTTTTTCATATTACTAAGAAAAATGTTGTATTGTCTTTTGAATCCATGTTAATTGACTCGTGTTGCTGGATTTGACAGGTCTCGTTGTTTGCACTTTCCTACTGGAGTCTTCATTTTGCCAGTATATGCGCATTTGGATTACTTGCATATGTTGGCTACATTGTCTATGCCTTCCCTTCTGTATTTCGTTTGCATCGATTAAATGGGCTGCTTCTTGTCTTTATACTCTTTTGGGCAGTTAGCACTTATATTTTCAACGTAGCCTTTCCACTCTTGAGCTGGAAACTTGGGAAGGTAGTCCTTTCTTTTAGTGTAAACATGCAATCTCTTACTATAATGAGAATTTAAGTGGTTTGAATCATTACTTGGCATGCACGCAGGATATGGCGATATGGGACATGGTTGGGTTATGGCATTATCCCCTTCCTGGATTGTTTTTGCTAGCACAATTTTGTCTAGGCATTTTGGTTGCTCTGGGTAATCTTGTGAACAACTCTGTTTTCCTCTACCTGTCTGATGAGGGTAATGGATCCTCTAATGACAACTCAACTGTACAAGGTAATGAAACTCACTATTTTAACATTATTGAGTGATTATTTTGTTTTATTTGTCATGATATAGTTTTTTTAGCTTGACCTCATGCTTAAGTTATTAACTCTCTCTCTCTCTCTCTCGCTCACACACATGTGCGTGCATCATTATTCAAGACAGGATGTTGTATGGTTTTTTTTTTGTTTATACATGGGGTAAGGTAGTATTGTTTGCAAGTGATACACAAATAGAGAGTGGGATAGGTTAGAAAGAGGCATGAGACAAGTTGGAAGGCTTAATGTGGTAGGATGAGCATGACAGGTTAGGGTGGTGCGATTGAAACTTGTGACCGCTGAGTCAACAAGGCTCAGATACCATGTCAAAGAACCATTTCACCTAAAAGCTCAAGCTTTTAGATGAGGTCCGGGTATATGATTTACATTATTTCAAACATATATAAGCTGTACCCACTGGTTCTGAAGTTCTTATGATTACTTGTCTTTTGATTTTGTCTCCTGATACTGCTAGTAAATCAGACAGCTCCCTTTGAATTTTATTTTGACATCTATTACTCTGAAATGGCCTATTCAACAAATCTCTCTTTCCCATTTATATTATCCCCAGGTCTTAATATAGACCGATCAGGATTGCACCATCTATATAATTGTACTTTCTCATTCCTTAATTGCAGAAGAAGAGGACACCAAGGTATTGATTGTGGCCACAATTGCATGGGGACTACGAAAATGTTCTCGGGCTATTATGCTGGTGCTGATCTTCCTCATTGCCACGAAACCTGGAATCATCCATGCTGTATATTGTATGTTTTTTCCTTATCTTTTTCCTTAAAAAATAAAACAAGTCAGTCTGCTTTGTCGTTTATTTATGCGATTGACTTCTGGTATAAGACCTTTTTTCAACTTATGTTGCATGTAAGTGAGTGACATAAAATTGAGCTTGATAGAGACTAATCAGTGTTTTGTTATGACTTGTGATTCAGTGATATTTTTCTTGATATATCTTCTGAGCCACAATATCAGCAGAAAAATCCGCCAACCATTGATTCTTCTGTGCGAAGTTCACTTTGCTATGCTGTACATTCTTGAGATTAATCTAATCTCTCTTGCTTTGGAGCGAAAGGGCTCCTTAACAATGGAAGTTTTGCTGCAATTAGGTGGGCATTGTCTTTAACAGGTTCAATTTGGATTGTTTATGCTCTTAAAGGGGAAAATTTATATGGAACCAATCTTTGTGTTATTTGTGCAGGGCTGCTTAAACATCACAGTTCGTGGGATTTCTTGAAAATAGCTCTCCTTACTTGCTTCTGTGCCATTCATAACCATGGTTTTGAGATGTTATTTTCTTTCTCAGCAATTGTACAACATACCCCTAGGCCCCCATTTGGATTTAGCATCTTGAAAGCTGGCCTGAACAAATCAGTCCTCTTGTCTGTGTATGCCTCCTCCACCACCAGATATGGACATGGTAATTCTTCACATGGTATATCCATCCATGTCTCCATTAATTTGAATGACTTTTCTATTTACTCTAATCAGAAGGTCCATGTGTTTGGTCTTCATACACACACTCCTGAATACAGAACTGTTTATCTGACCAAATTTAAAATATGAGGTTATGGTGATATTTCTTTTAAAATAGCTATTTCTTCTATTATACATTAGTTTTTTCATATTGTTCCATCTCATTGGAATCTGTTAATGAATATAATATTTTAAATAAAAAGTTCATTTCCTCCATGATTAAAAACAGAAAGTCTTGTGCAATTTCATGGTATTTTTTTATTAAATTATGTGGACAGGTCAAAAGTATTGGATTATTTTAGGACTGTTTGTAACTCGCATTAATTCTCTATCATATCCTAGACAATCAAATTATTTGTTTTAATTTTTATGAAGAATTTCTAAACGAGAGATGTCTGAAATTCACTACAAATTTGTAGGTACTTGTTGTGGCTACTACCATGTATTTGAAGCTAATTTCTCTTTTCTGCTTTCAGAGAGTAGGATAGCATTGTTCCTTGGTGCAATTGGGCAGAAGTTTCTCTCTACATACCGATCATGCGGAACCTACATTGCTTTTCTGACTATTCTTCTCGCAGTGTACCTAGTAAAACCCAATTATATATCATTTGGGTATATTTTCCTCCTTATGGTGTGGATAATTGGAAGGCAACTTGTTGAAAAAACAAAAAGGCGTTTGTGGTTTCCCTTAAAAGCATATTCAGTCATGGTGTTTGTATTCATATATGGTTTGAGCAGTTTCCCCAGCTTTGAGGCATGGTTGTCCAGGTTAATAGATCTACTTTTTTATTTTGGCTACAACTCAAAAGCTTCACCATTGAAAAATATTTGGGAATCTTTGGCAGTCTTAATAGTGATGCAACTTTATAGCTATGAGAGGAGACAGAGCAAGTGTAATACGCTGCATGATCCTGATCCATTGGGTTCTGGAGTATTTGGGTTTATCAAACGATTTCTAATCTGGCATAGCCAGAAGATCTTGTTTATTGCATTATTTTATGCTTCTTTATCTCCAATCAGTGCTTTCGGCTTTGTATATTTACTTGGCCTTCTTGTTTTTTCAACTTTACCTAAAGCTTCTCGGATCCCTTCCAAATCATTTTTATTGTACACAGGATTTCTTGTGACAACTGAGTATCTGTTTCAGATGTGGGGTAGACAAGCTGAAATGTTTCCTGGACAAAAGCACTCTGAGCTGTCCCTTTTCTTGGGTTTCCGTGCATACAAGCCAGGTTTTTGGGGCCTTGAGTCTGGCTTGAGGGCAAAAGTGCTGGTGATTGCTGCTTGTACACTTCAGTACAATGTCTTCCGTTGGTTAGATAAGATGCCAAGTATTTGTCAAAATAAAGGAAAGTGGGAAGAACCTTGTCCGTTGTTTGTCTCAGATGAAGATGCCTTCATGAATGGCTCCATGGCCAGTGACGAAAATAAACCACCTCCATATCATCGCATCCCATCTGTTAAAGGAGAGGGATTTATTAGGAGCTCGCAGACATCAATCACTGCTGGTCTCACTCAAGCACCTGATCTGGTGTCCAACAAAACAGGGGGCGCTGAGGGTAGTGGCACCAGTAAATTTTCATTTGGATATATCTGGGGAAGCACCAACGAAAGTCATAAGTGGAATAAGAAGGGGATTCTTTCATTGAAAAAGGAAAGACTTGAAACACAGAAGATTGTCTTGAAAGTATATTTGAAGTTCTGGATAGAAAATATGTTTAACCTCTTTGGCCTTGAGATAAACATGATTGCACTGCTTCTTGCCAGTTTTGCACTGTTGAATGCCATCTCTATGCTATATGTTGCATTACTTGCTGCTTGTATTCTCTTAAAGCGACGCATTATACAGAAATTATGGCCTGTATTTGTCTTCTTGTTTGCTTCAATTCTCGTCCTTGAGTATTTTGCTATCTGGAAGAGTCTGTTTCCTTCAAATCAACATATCCCAAGTGAGACAGATGTGCATTGCCACGATTGTTGGGAAAGCTCTGCTCTGTTTTTCCAATATTGCAAGAATTGTTGGATTGGTATTACTCTTTTACACATGTTAAGATTGTTCCTTAACACAATTTACTTCACTGCCTGATATATTTGTTAGTTAATGTAGGTTGGTAGGGACATGATATATACATAAAATCCCATCTTCGTATTAATGTCAGAAAGGTCATTATTTGTTCAGAGACTAATTTTCATTCTTTTCTGTGTCTCAGTACTGATCTTCTTCTGTTTATTAGAGTGTTAGTAATAATGTTTCACGCATAAATTCAATATCTTTTTTTCCTGTATCATTGAATTTAACTTTCTGCTTGTGTTTTTCAAGTCTGTCTAATGTTCAGGGAATGTTTTTTGTTCTCAAATGTGGTTCTCATATAGTCTTTTCACTGTCTTTCATATCTCTCTTTCTAACTCTCTTCCTCTCATCTTTATTATAAACTAATTTTATGTTCTACTTTTGTCGTAGGACTTATTGTGGATGATCCACGCATGCTTATCAGCTATTTTTCAGTCTTCATGATTGCTTGCTTTAAACTCCGTGCTGATAACCTGTCCAGTTTAACAGGCTCATCAATGTATCGTCAGAAGATGTCTCAAAGTAAAAATACCTTTGTTTGGAAGGATCTCTCATTTGAGACTAAAAGCATGTGGACTTTTCTTGACTACCTGAGGCTTTACTTTTATTGCCATCTCTTGGATCTTGTGCTCTGCTTGATTTTGATTACTGGAACTCTTGAGTATGACATTCTGCACCTTGGTTATCTTGCATTTGCTCTAGTTTTCTTTCGGATGAGACTTGTAATACTGAAGAAGAAGAACAAGGTTTTCAGATTCTTGCGCATATATAACTTTGCTCTAATTGTTCTCTCTCTGGCCTATCAATCTCCTTTTGTGGGAGTATTTAGTTCTGGGAACTTTGAGACTATAGAATACTTATATGAAATGACCGGATTTTACAAGTATGACTATGGGTTTCGGATTACCGCAAGATCTGCACTTGTGGAGATCATCATATTTATGCTGGTTTCCCTTCAGTCATATATGTTCTCCTCCAGTGAGTTTGATTATGTTGCACGATATCTTGAAGCAGAGCAAATTGGTGCAATTGTGCGTGAGCAAGAGAAGAAAGCTTCATGGAAAACAGCACAGTTACTATACATCCGTGAATCTGAGGAGAAAAAACGCCAGCGTAACCTGCAAGTGGAGAAGATGAAATCTGAGATGCTTAACCTGCAAATCCAGCTTCACGGCATGAACTCAACCACTAATTGTGGCAGCAGTTCCCCTGATAGTGGTGGCCTGAGAAAAAGGAAGAGTACTCGTATTTCAAATAGAGATTCTGGGAGCCCAGGAAAAGGTGAAGGAACCCTCAGGAAAGAAGAGAAGATCATTACAGATGATTCAATATTTCATTTTGAAGTGCATGAATCTCCTAGTTGGAATGCAGAAATTCCAGAATTAATAGTGTCTCCAAAGTGTTCTGCAGAACCTCCTCTTTGTGAGATCACGGAGATTGAGCAGGAATCAACTGATAGCTTACTTTCTGATTCTGGCAAGAAAGCAAAGGTCCAGTCAAAGGAAAATCCTTTGATATCTGCAGTACAGCTGATAGGTGATGGTGTTTCCCAGGTACATTCGATTGGAAATCAGGCAGTTAACAACCTTGTCAGCTTCTTAAACATCGAACCAGAAGATTTAGATGTCGATCAGCCCTCTGCAGAAAATTTGGAGTATGATGAATTGGAGATCCAGAAGACTAAGCACACGAATTTTGACCGTTCATCTTCTCTGCAGTCTGATATGAGTTCTGATGCTACTAGTCTGCAGATAGGAAGGATCTTCCGTCATATATGGTCTCAAATGCAATCGAATAATGATGTTGTGTGCTATGCTTGTTTTCTTCTTGTTTTTCTATGGAACTTCAGTTTGCTTTCTATGGTGTTCCTTGCTGCTCTCTTCTTGTATGCTCTATGTGTAAACACAGGCCCAAGCTATATATTCTGGGTTATCATGCTAATGTACACTGAGGTTTACATTTTGGTTCAATATGTCTACCAAATTATCATCCAGAACTGCAAAATGAGTATTGATCCAGTCCTACTTCGTGAGTTGGGAGTTCCTGCACATAAAATTACATCATCCTTTGTCATCAGTTCCTGGCCGCTTTTTCTTCTCTACTTATTTATCCTCCTGCAGAGCTCGATGAGTGTGAAAGATGGTGAATGGATTCCATCTACTGACATTAAGTTCCGTAGATATTCTCTGCAGAGAAAAGAGGTTCCGGTGAATTATAGCTGGAGTGATAGGGCACAGGATTTGCTGCATCTAATGACCAATATGGTAAAATCAAAAACAAGAAGCATCTTTAGGTACTTGAAATCACTGATTCGGGGAGCAGAGTCTCCTCCATATTTTGTCCAGGTGTCTATGGATGTTACCTTGTGGCCAGCTGATGGGATTCAGCCAGAGACAATAGAGTCTGGAATAAACCAGTTGCTTAAAATGGTTCATGACAAAAGATGCAAGGAAAACAACATCAATCTTTGCCCTTTTGCTAGTAGTGTTCATGTCCAAAGCATTGAAAGAAGTCAAGAGAATCCAAACGTGGCCTTGGTTGTTTTTGAGGTGGAATACGCCTCCCCTCTGACAAGTTGTGCTTCAGCTGAATGGCACAAGTCACTAACTCCAGCAGCTGATGTTGCAAAAGAGATTCTGGAAGCACAACATGCTGGGTTTGTTAATGAAATTGGATTTCCATTCATTATTGTCTCTGTGATAGGAGGAAGCAGACGAGAAGTTGATCTTTATGCCTACATATTTGGTGCAGATTTAAGTGTTTTCTTCTTAGTTGCAATTTTCTACCAACCTGTGATAAAGAATAAAAGTGAATTTCTTGATGCTTATCAGCTTGAAGATCAGTTTCCAAAAGAATTTGTGTTTATCTTGATGGTAAGTCTCTGTTCCTTGTTTATTTCCTTAGACATGTCTTATTTTTAAATTAAAGTTTTGGATTAAGATCAAGTACATAAACTACAGATGTATATCTGAAATTGAGTTATATGATTAACTAATGACTAAATGAATGAGTCAATAAATACAGGAACCATAAAATTGAATTGGAATCAGCAGTTCTGCTGACAACTCATTCTCCCATTTTGCCAAGTTCATGATTGTTTTATCATATTTTCCCTTGAAATGGGTGCCTATGACAGCATATGTTTTGGTTTCTTGGAATAAAAAAATCATATTATCTTGCTGAATTTTGAAAAGTCAACTAGAGACCCATTCTTAGGGACTGGCTTGTGAACTATGAGGATGTGTGGTGGTGGATTTTTCATATTTTTTTTGGAGCTATAGAAATTTTATAGTCTTTATGTGCTATCTCATCAAGTTTACTAACTGTTTTTGAATCTTTTGCCTGCTTTATTCATACAGATCATCTTTTTCTTGATCGTTCTGGACCGCATAATTTACCTCTGTTCATTTGCGACTGGAAAGTTGATCTTCTATATTTTCAACCTCGCTCTCTTCACATATTCAGTTACAAAGTATGCTTGGCACTTGGAACATTCCCAAAATGCTGCAAGGCTTGCACTCCGTGCTATATTTCTTGCAAAAGTAGTTTCTCTAGCACTGCAAGCCATACAAATTCGTCATGGGATTCCTCACAAAAGCACCTTGTATCGGCAGTTCTTGACCAGCAAAGTTTCGCAAATCAATTATCTTTGCTATAGACTTTATCGTGCTCTGCCATTTCTTTATGAATTGAGATGTGTACTGGACTGGTCTTGTACAACAACGTCGCTAACCATGTATGATTGGCTGAAGGTAACCTTATATTTTTATCTGCAGTATTTTTTCTTGTCAAGCCTTGCATTGCAGTAACACCAATCTTAATTAACTTCAACATTTCATGAACTGCCTCTAATAGTACCATGACCATATAGGCATGGTGGTTCTTGTTATTTTCTTCCCTTTTTTATGCACAAATAGATTAATTAGAAAGAGAAATCTTTCTATTTCTGTTAATGCTGAGTTCTTGCTGAAGTTGAATCCTTTCTTGCTGCTTAGTGCTGTAATGAAACACTCCCGTTTAACTAGATATGGTTGAAAACCTCATGCACCTTGTTCGGATCCTTATAGGACCCATTGATGAATGATAAACTAACAGAAACCCAAGAGAACAAAATTTTGTGAAACTCAATTTATCTGTCAATCAAAATTCAAATCCTGCCTTGAATGACTAACTAGGATGCTATTTATAGGCATCAAAGGTATTGCATGAATAATAAATATGAAGTTTATATTACCCGCATGACTCTAAGGTAAGTAGCATCAGCTAGCATTCTCATGTACCATTTGATAGATTCTAGTTGTTTCATCATTCTTGTCATTGACAAGCATCAACGACTGGTTAATTTGGTTGATTTTTTTTCCTTGGAATCATTTTGATTGGAAATTTGCAAGTTTAGCTCCCAGTCTGATTCATAGCTTTGCTCTTAGCTGGAGGACATATATGCAAGTCTGTACCTTGTCAAATGTGATGCTGTCTTGAATAGAGCTCAGCACAAACAAGGAGAGAAACAAACAAAATGGACCAAATGTTGCAGTGGGATATTCCTATTTTTCATACTACTCTGTGTTATTTGGGCTCCTATGCTGGTAAGACCTTGTGACACTGAAATTAATTTTATATAGGGCACATAAGCCAAGTACTTCAATGAATGCATTCAATATTGTTAGAGTAGTTTCAGTTTTTGAAGTTTTGATAAGAAATACACACACACACACACACACACACTAAAACAAAATGCAGTTCTCTACAATGCTCCCATGTTGATTAACAGTAATTTAGGAACAGTGCCTTTTTCTACAAATCATTTGACTTATTTTGGTTTGACCGAAAAGAGAGGGGAAAAAGGAAACAGAAACACTGCGGAAACTCACAAAACCAGTGTCCAAATATTGATGGTTACATGCAAATGTTTCCTGTACTTGCAAGGAGCCGATTGCCATATTATTCAGGCCATTTCACCTTCATTTATCGGTGTCCTGAACCGAAATACATCTTTGATCTTGTAGTTTCAGTTTTGAGATTTGATTTGAATGTTAGTTGTTTAAGCTAGAATTAAAATGGATTTAAGGTTCAAAATATATTTATGAATTCTTAAGTTTGATTTGGAGATATTTTTGGGTGAATTGGTGCAAAAATACAATGCTTTGGAAGTTGTTGATGAGCCCCAATGTCTCTATCATCAGAAGGTTGGGGTGTGATGATGAGACAAATGAAGCATCATTAACTTTCGTTACATCTTGGTTTCTGCTTTTTTAATCTGGGGTCATACAGGTTGGCTAGGCTTGTGCAAGCCTTCATCTCGGACTATTTTTCCCAAAAACTCTTTAAATTTATTTTTTCCTCTCATTATGACTCTCTTTCTTAATGCTCTTTTTTAATATTCTCAATCTTAAACACAAAACACTTAGACTATTTTAATTATTTTAATTTGTCACTTTTAATTTTATTCTAAAAATACACACACCCATGCACCCTCCTAATTTCAATTCTGACATCACTATCATATTCAATGCTTAATTGATTAATTTCTGGTTCTATTTTATATATTTGTCAAATGCATTTAAAATAAAAGAAACAATTAAAATAATGTTTTTCTTATGAAAAATCAAATGCACCCATAAATTAATTTTATTTTTCTTGAAAAAAAAGTTTCACGTTAAACAGAAATCAGACAAGATGAAGTAGCTACTTATATTTGGAGAATTCTCTTTTTGAAAATCCAAGGCTAAATCAGTAGGTCTTCATTATCCCAGAAGCCTTTTGGTCAAATAATGTGTCTCTTGGTTTGGGGTTTAAAGTTTTGAGTCATAGGCAATTTTGTAAGCAGGGGCAGAATAGTAAGCTTGCATATTTCTACAATACAATGCTGTTTTGAAATTTTTTGAGATTTGCTAGGTCTATTCGTGTTTAGGAATTTGGTGTCTATATGTTAATAATTATATATTTCCATTTGGTTGTTTTTCTTTAGTAATCATAATCCTAGTAGGAGTTCTAATCTACATAAATAAAGGATGCACTGTTCTAGGCTCGTAGGCATGGAGTTTCTGAGAGTTAAGAATGCTTGGTGGTTTCCTCTCTCTTATCTTTCTTCTCTCCTTTTCTCTTACTGCTATGCTGGGGATATTAATTTAACCCTCAATTTTTTCCTTAACCCATCGAACAATAATTCCAATTCCACATGTATGAAACCCTAATCCTAATTGCCACCTAAGCACTGAAATCTCAACATGTTCAAGTTGTTCTGCGTCCATGTGACATCAATGCAAAGCCCTTAGCTCTCTTTTATGAATTTCTTCTCCAAACTATTTATTTTTTTCAAAAAACGTTTGGCATATTTTAGAACCAATTTGAAAGCTACAAAAGCAAGATTGCATCGGTGGAATAAATATTTGATGAGATGAGGATTATGAAGAATTTACCAACAATTCAAGGAGGAAACAGACCTGCTGAATTTGAACCAATTGGATTGTGGAGAATGTAAGATGTGTCCTCCAAAGAATTCATGGTGATCTAGGCATGGAAACTTCAGGGTTTTAGAAGGAAATTATGGTTTTTATTGTAGAATCAAAGGTTGAATAGCTATAATCTGTATACTTCCCGATGATTGACTGCATTGCTATTCAAGTTTTACATCCTCCCAAATCATTTCCTATCTCAGCCTCCATGTCACCACATGTTACAGCAACAAACTCTTATCCAAACTTTCATAGAACAAGCTTTGCTAGTCAATGCCTTACCAAATACAATCTGTTGTAGGCTTGTCAATTCAATCATTGACAGAAAGGTAAATGTTCAACCTTATTTTCTCAAACTCAATCAAGAAGGTTTTAAGATGAATGGTGTCAGTAGAAATTTTGAAATTGATGCTCGTGATTTTTATGGGGAAAGCAATCCTTGTGTAATTGATTGGTTTTCATGGTATCACTTTGGTGTTGAACGAAAGATTAATTTTGTGAAGGCTAATCCACAAGGGAAGCCAAATTTTGGAGGGAAAATTTTCAACAAGTACGTTATGTTACTCTCTGAATTTGGGATGATATGAAGATTGCTGGTTCTGGTTATTCTGTGCCATCATACAAGCAACAAGTGCACATGCAATTGACACAAGGAAGCCTTACTAATGAGGAATACACTAAGTTTTTTAGCTTGGTAACTAGGGCAGAATTTCCATGGAATGGAGATGTCATGATATCTATGTATGATTAGGCTTGAATGGATCCACCTTCATGATTTCTATGTATCAAAAAGGAACGAAAATTAATAAAATAAATTATATGTGACAAATTATCAATTTATATTAAAAAGGAAAAAATTATCTCCACCCAATGGAAACACTCAAGTGTTGACAAGTGAAACTATACTGGATGCTGCTTTTGATGGATTCAGATCATCTTTTTTCTAATTTGAAAATCTCCATTTCAATGAAGACTGAAACATATATATATATATATATAAATTTACATTTTTTGTCTTTTATGTACGTATATATCTTCAACTTTTGTTGAATTATATGTTAATAGATTTAGTTCACCTTTATAATCAGTGTACTGTTCAATTCATCCTTGCAGATCTACAGCAGTGGTAATCCAACCAACATCGCAAACCCTATCAAAGATGCAAGTGTTCAGATTGATATTAAGACCATGGGTGGAAGGTTGACCCTGTATCAAAATACCCTTTGTGAAAAGCTCCCATGGGATATTATCGACCCTGATTTTGATCTGGATCCCCATGGTTATTTTGATATGTATAATAAGAATGATATCCAGCTGATATGCTGCCAAGCAGATGCAAGTATGCTGTGGCTTGTTCCAAATGTGGTTCAGATGAGATTTATCCAGTCCCTTGACTGGGATATGGATATGGATATTATTTTTAAATGGGTACTTACCAGGGATAGGCCAAAAGGCAAGGAAGTTGTGAAATATGAGAAAACTATCAGCCCTCCAGATCTTCCGAAACAATCAGACATACAGAAAGTTCTTAATGGTTCTGCAAACAGCTTTAGGACATATAATCTATATGCAAAACACTTGCGTGTCACTGGTTCTGGTGAAGTCAGATCTTTTGAACAAGAGGTAGTCTACACTATATCTAAATACCTGTCACCATTGATTCTTACAATACTCTTTCTCTCTCCTCCGTGTTGAAATTGTTAAATCATCCATCTAAACTTATGATGTGCTACTTACTATACATTATCTCTCAGTCTCATATAATGCTTTCGAATTGTCTATTTTAAGATTAATTTCTCTATCTGCATATTTTCCATTCATAAATACATGCATATTTATATCAAAATTGCAGTGTTACTTAAAGTACTGTTAAAGCCTGTTGGATAGACTTGATAATTATTTATATCATAATATTTTGTGCCATGAATATTTCAGTTAAGGAAAACTGATAGTTGACTTTGACTTGATCTTAAATGAGGTAGTCTAGACATATGACCAGTGGGTCCTAAATAAAGTTACATGAACCTTTGGAACGTACATTTATTAGAACATTACTGAATGTCAATATTTACAGGTGGATTCAGTTAGTGCAGACCTTGTGTTAAATCGTGCAGATTTTAACTGGTGGTCATTCCATGATATTAATTCATCGGATATCAGTGGCTGTGGAGGTTTGACAGGACCTATGGCAGTTGTAATGTCTGACGAAACACCACGTGAGTTTAAAGAAGCATTTCTATTACATGCATGTATATAACAATATGGTGTGGCTTTTTCTTTCATGACATCACCAATGCTCAAATGTTTCTGCAGAGGGTATTCTTGGTGACACCATCAGCAAGTTCAGCATCTGGGGTCTGTACATAACCTTTGTGCTTGCCGTGGGCCGTTTTATTAGACTCCAATGCTCAGACTTAAGAATGAGAATACCGTATGAGAATCTACCTTCCTGTGACAGGTAACAATTAACTTGCATCTATGGATTGAGTTTCTGAAAAGGACGCTCTCTTTATAAGAAATGTAATGAAGAAAATGATTTCCTTTCCTAAATTGCTTAATAGGATAGAACTTCACTTGCATTTTTACAAGAAAATCATTTGCATGCTAACCATTGTCACTAGAAGTGCTTCAGACAGATGTGACAACACGGGTCGTATATAAAAAGCATTAATTGATTAGTCTGGCATAAAATTACTTCCTATCACCTTGTGAAAAATGTTAGTAATATCTATTTGTACATGTAGCATTACCTTTCGTAAAAATCGTTACCTGGTTTGATGTAGGTTGATAGCCATTTGCGAGGACATTTACGCCGCGAGAGCAGAGAGTGAGCTTGGAGTTGAAGAGGTTCTTTACTGGACACTCGTAAAGATTTACAGGTCGCCACATATGCTTCTGGAGTACACCAAACCAGACTAGCAATGGCAAGCTACCATTCAGTTTCACTTCACAAGGATCGGTGCTGACATCGTGTTTCGACCAGCATCAGGTTACTCGAGATGAGATTTCCATTACTCAAGACCATGAATGGATAGTGATTCCTCTTTATGCATCATGTGAAAATCCGTAATATCATTTCTGCTGAGGATTCATTGCTTCAATCTTCATTACGTCGTATTATGAGTTTTGCCCACTATTTATAATTCCAGCGCAGCACCTTCATAGTTCATGGCTTCTCTCCCGCATGGCCAATGTTAGGGCAGGACGACTTGCAAATGAGAGTCACGTAGTCGAACAGATTTTTTTTCCTGCTATCTATATATATGGGGTTTTCATTCCACCCAAATTCATGTACAGAACTTCTCTGGGTGTTGAGCTGTGTACACTGACCGTACTCTCAATGTATCGAATCAATTCTTGCAAAATTTAAATGAGATTCTTAATTCAAATTCTAAATCCTAAACTAAGTTCAAAATGAATTAAGTAATTGAATCCTAATCAAATTCATGGCTGGACTATTCACTGGAATTATTTCCCTACTGAAATATAATCCTCGCTGAAATCGACCATCAAGAATGACACTCTTAGAAGCTGTTTGGCGCAGCTTTTGGTAAAAAAAAAATTCATTTTAAATGAATATATTTTGGTGTTTTTAGATTATTTTGATGTTTTGATATCAAAAATAATTTTTAAAAAATAAAAAAATATCATATTGATATATTTCGACACGAAAAGCACTTTGAAAAACTACTGCAACAGCTCTCCTAAACAGACCTTATTGTCTCTCGAACAACCACTCTCTTGATGTTGGTTCTTTACCCATACAAGTTACAGATGCAATCGCAATGCTAACTTCCTTGACAATGGCAAGCCGTATGGATCCTCAGTTTCACCAAAGGGAAAACTAGTCTTGTTAAGCAAGGATCCCTGCAGGTTTTCATAAAAAAAAAGAAAAAAAAGGACCACATTCTGCAGCCAGAAAATATTACAGCAGATTGTGAAACATCTAATGCGAATAAATAAGGATAACAGTATTAACAATTAGTTTAAACTATTAAAAAAAGCACTGTTCTAACATCTGTCTCAAAGCATCAGCTCTTTCTAGTTGCCTTACAATAATTAAGACAAGCCTGGGAGAGGAACAAGTGGAGAGGGGACAGAAACCACATCAATATCGACCGGGATAAAAAAAAATCCTCACAAAAGGTGAAAAGCTGCAGGAAATTCTCACCAGACCAATTCTCACAAAATACATGACCCCAAAACAATTTACTGCAGATCAGCCAACAGACCAGTTCCAGTTTAAGCTTCTTCCTTTAATGCCTTCCTTTTGCTGCCATTTCCACTAGAGGAAACCTTTCTCACAGCATCTTCAGGGATGGTGTCTTCCATTACCTTTGGAGAGGTGAAATTGAAGTCGGATAGGTTTACATCTTTGTATTTTGGATTTGCATCTATAAATGCTGCTATCTCATTTCGTGTTCTCAGCTTCTTTCCTGTGGGTGTGATATAGTACGCATCCATTTTGGAGAAATCACGTCTGAGCACCAAGCTCCTTTTAAAACCTACTGGAGTCTTCGGAATGCCAGGCCTATCAATGACCCAGGTTCGAGTGGCATTGTACTCGATGTCAGCAGGATCATCACAAGATACACCATGTTTTTTGTCACAAACAAATGGAGACTCTTCCATTTTACTTCTGACCTCTTCGTACTCTTCTTCAGTTGCTATCACCCTCCATTTTAAGCATTTGTCGCATTGTGCAGCATATGTATCAATTGATCGCACAGCAACTCGTGGACTCTGTCATCACAACTTAAAACATAACTACCATCTCTTTCCTTTTTATTTTCCTCAAATGTCAGAATAAAAGGTTAACAAATCTGTAACTATTTAAGCAGATTAGGTTTTTATATCTAAGAGAAACATAGATTCTGACAGATTGAATTACTATAATCACAAGGGAATGAGAATAATGCATCTACATGAACAGTTATCATCAAGCATGTATTTTTTTTGCTCTCTCTATGGTGCATCCTACAAGGTTAGATTGCCACTAAGAAAGGCAATCATCAGCTTCGGAAATGAAATGGGTAACTCAATGTACCACTAAAAATTAACTTGGAAAAACAACGGGAAAAGGAAAAAAAGTGCATCTTCTTATTATCCATTGTAACCATTTGACACACACAATTCACATTCACCCTACTTACAGCCGCAGTTTATGACATGAAGACACAAAATTAAGGGCAAGAGCAGAAGGAAACAATCTTACCAAATTTCCAAATTGTTCATCATAAGAAACTGTACTTTTACCCAACAATCATCGAAAGTTGAGGACCTCAAGGCACCAAACGACCAGATTAACACGTAAACCAGCATGTCAATTAAATATCATATCATCAATTTCTATTGTTCCTTATCAAACTCAAAATAAATACTAATTGATTTATTATTCTTTTTATCAAATGAAAAACAGTGTGTTGCATTTAGTACATTAAAAAGAAGAAGAAGAAGAGAAACCACAACAGTTCACTTGGTCGTAGCATTTCTACCCTCAACCAACAAGAAATCTCGACTTCTCTTCAAAATTAATCTCAACAAACAAAGTATTGAAAAGAACAGATCAGAAATAGAAACCCTAGATTAGGTTAGGAAAAATGAATCTGAAACGTACCTTGGAGGAGGTTTTGGGGGTATCGGGACTACGCTCTTTTCAGTGCCATCGCTCTCTGTTTCTCTCTTTCAGCTGCTTCTCCCTTCTCTCTCGTCTCTTCAGATCGATCACCAATTTAAGTAATTTATTCTGGCCGGCCTGCCCTGCCCTGGACCCTTCTTCGGACACAATACTCTTTATTTAAACAAAATACAAAATCTGTTTGGGGTGAAGTTAATTGTATTCTACGTACCCACCTCCGGACGTCACAGTTCTCCCTATCTTTTGACACGTATTTTGCTACCATAGTTAATTCTATTTTAGTCCTTTTTTTATTCAAACTTGTTAGCTAGTCCATTTTCATTTCAATTTATTGTCTTGAATTTGATATTCTTTTCTGTTACAAATCTTCTCTCCTCTTTTAGTATTTCCATATTATCTGTGGATAAAAATATTTTAAAATAATATTTTATTATTATTATTCGTATCAGCATATCAAAACAATAAAAAAAATAAAAATTTAGAATAAAAACTTTTAAAAACATAGTCGAACTGCAATATTAAACAGTTCTTACATATCTAAAGTCAACATTGCATTGCTAAATTTGTAGGCTTGCATTAAGTTTTTTTGCTTAATTCAGCACAATAATAAAAAAGAATAGAAAAATAACACTTATTCAAATAATATTTAGAAAGATAATACAATATGGCAAGTCACATGTGACTAACTAAATTATATTAATTTTTTCCCAATTATTTTTTCTTATGCTAAAGTTAAAAAAAAAAACTAAATATTTAACCCTATAAAACAGAAATAAATATATATGAACAGAAAATTTGGGACAGTCAGAGTTTTACTCGCTCATCTACTCATAAAATGTGTTTTTTTGAGGGTGAGATGAGTAATGAAACTTATTTTCTTTTTTTATAAAATAAAAAAATTACTTATTGACCGTTTTGCCTAATTGTCACTTGAATAATCAAATTAAAAAAAATATAGATTGATTAAGCATACGAGAAATATATATACTATTTAAATAGGGTATTGCATGATGTAGATACTATATATATATAAAGATTAAGAAAATGGATTTAATATTGGCAATGAGAAAGCTAAAGTTCTATTTCAAGGCACATCAAGTGATTGTGTTGATAGACCAACCATCCAAACAATTATTTTATAATCTAAACCTTTCAATATGTTTGGTAAACGGGGTGATAAAATTAGGGTCATTTTAATTTGGTCCTTGTATTTCCAATTTAAGTGTAGCATTACCAATTGACCTTAGATTTTCTCGGTTTTTACAATTCATCCTTAAAACAATTAATTTAAATCCTTCAATTTGGGCAGCTTGCACAAGTAAGTTCTTGGTTTCCGTATTATAGAATTGGAGCTCTACTGCTCTATCATCCATCAAATTTTTAATTTCTTTTTTAAAAAAATGACCCCTTCAGCCTTGATTTCAAACACTTTCTGTGCTTTGTTTTTATTTTAGGATTCTTTAATTTGGTCCTTAACCAGTCTTCAAACTTTAAATTGCTTTCCATTACACTCCTAATTCTTCCAATCTTTGTGAACTTATTCTAATTAGACCTCCATACTTGATTTTTTTCTTCTTTTCAGTCCTTGGTTGAATCCTCAAAACCCATTAAAAAGTTTAGTTAATTCCTCGGACTTAATTAATTCTCCTAATATTGGCCCAAATTAACTTTTAGACTTGATCTTTGTTTCAGTTAAGAAAAGACAATCATTATTGATGTGTTTTATACAAGAGAAATTGAAAGCTTTTTCCAATAAGGACTCTTTCAAATTTCCTTTTTTTATTGAAATTATATGTTTCCTTTTTGTTTTAAGATGTAGTGATTTTCTTTATTGTTTGATAAATGTAAATGGCTATGGAAGGTAGATCTATTTCATGGAATATGTCAACTCATGGGAAGTAGGCTTTGGTAAAATGGAAAGGGGTGGACTCCTTTGAAAAAACTTGAGTAAAATTAATTTGTTACTATTTGAAAATACATTCACTTAGAAAATGATTTATCAAAATGTTTTTAATGATGATTAGATTAACCTATCTTAATCAAGTTGTTTTATAACCTATCATTATCATGACATCCTATGTGGTCAATTTTACAAAGTTAATTTTATAAGCACCAAGGTTATGACCCCTCTCCTTTTTACTCTTTCATTCTTCATACACCGGAGATGCTATAATTAATTTTGCTTGAAGCTCTTAAATCATCTCATATACCACTTGAAATCTTCTTTATTTTTATGCATTTATGCATGCATGCATGTGCGCGTGTGCATGCGCGTGCGCGTGTGAGAGAGAGAGAGGAGGAAACAGGGATGTTCATAATAATCAATTAAAACCCAGAGCGAGAAAACAGAACACAAAATGAATGTCCCAATTCCATGGTCTCAGTTGGAAACCAGAAAGAATAATAGTCATTCAGATGAAACTAACTACTATCTAATGGTATACAGCCAAGTAAGCAGCCTCTTTCAAAGCAAGATGGTGCCTAAGGTTGAACTATTTTATTCCTTTGAGATCATTTTGTATCAGTCAGTTACAAGAGGGCTACTAGCAATAGTGAAAACCTGGCGAGAAGTGGCAGAATTTGCGCGCACCAGTTTACGAGTCTACATCTTGAAACTCCCCCCGGAAGTTTGTCTGAAGCGAAAACCGATGGTTTGTGTCCTAATATTTAATAGGTCCATCAAGGCTGCCAGATGCAAACTGGAAACACAGAGAAGGGAAGGCACTGAAGTTAGAACTGAAATAAAGTCACACACACACACACTCGCACGTTTCACGCACCAATGCGTGCATTCAAAAATGGCACTCGCAGAAAAGAGTCATCACAATATAGGCAACATGATAACCCTGTCTCCACAAAAGAAAACCCAGCTACCTTCTGTTTTCACCACCATGAAGACAGGGAATTGGAAAAGAAAAGGAGAGAACACAAGACCAAAGCCTTGTTAGCATGCAGGAAACAGATATTGAACATGACACTTCCTCGCATTTCAGTGACAGCGAATCAAAGATCCCACTGATAAGATACCTTTAAGATACTGGAAGTCACATCTTCTCCTTTTCATTAGTGCTGTAGCACTCACAATTTGAACCAGCGTGTAATACTTACCATCAAGCTGATGCTATACTTGCCATGTAGTTAATAATTTGCACCTTTATAATATTCAATATCTTTAGCATATAGTTGGTAGTTTGATGGCATATGTTAGCAAAAATCACTGTTTGAAGTTTGGTGCGAACTAAAGTCTAAAGGTTTCAAAACTAGCATCACAATTATTACCTGTTGAACAATTGGTTTGGTTGATGTCATGAATTCATGAGTCATTCCTTGCCAAACAACCTTTCCTTCATGTAGAAACAATAACCTACACATCAAGCAATACTTAGAGAATGTTACTTTACAAGTCCAAGACTAGAAACACTTTTTGACACAGCTAACCTGTCAACAGCCCTTCTAATGGTACTATGTTGATGAGTAACCACCACATAAGACGCAATCTTCCCAGGTTTCCCAAGTGCATCCTCATCTTTCAAATGAACATAGCGGATGAGATCTTCAACTACAGTAGATGCTATTGGATCAAGCCCAGCTGTTGGTTCATCATATAAGAGTACCTGTTCCACAATGTGAAAAAAATACAAGGAAACAGAGGTAAAAAGCACAGCAGGCTAAAATCACATCAAATTCTTCAGATGTTGTGGCACAAAACACCATGAGACAAAATCATACAAATAGAATTTTATACTTGTTAAAATGGATCATGCGAAATTTGGAACAAATAAATATTCAACCCTAAAAAAAAATAGAAACAAACAAAATTTCATGGATTGAGATCAAGAAATAAATTGAAGCTTACAGTTAGTTATCGTACTTTTTCTGACATATCAAAACTTAGCTGTTGGTTTATGGCAAAAAATTGGATGAGTTGTACAGAGATACTTGACAAAGTAGAAAATCTTAATGAAACTTTATTTTGTTGTTCCTTTCATTTACATGTTAACAATATATATAGGGAAAGAGGCACAACTAACCAAGCCTATAGCCAATCCCTATAGCACCCTATAGCAACCCTATAGCCACACTTCCTATGCTATTATGCTAACAATACTTACAGCAGCTATAAGTGAGCTAGAAAAGTGGGGTTCCAGACATTATTGTTTTTGGTTTGCCTAAATCCAGTCACCAGAATTATCTTTGACAACCACTGTCAGTCATCCCAATGGTATAAATTTCTTTATGCATGCCAACCACCAGAGAATCACAAGAAAAAAGTAATTTCCTTTACCATATTTTTCATCAAAGAATGTTTACCAATCAGAAATGATCTCCATGTTGCTATATTAAGACAATTACAGCTGCTATAAGTCATTTTGACAATGTTTTTCATCAAAGAATGTTTACCATCAGAAAATGGTCTCAGTGCATCCATATAAAAAGACAACATTGGTTGCTATCAGTGAAAACCAAAAAGATTAGAGAACAAAATCAATGCAGTTGCTTAAATACCTCTGGTTCAATTGTTTCCTTAGTGGTATCAAAAATTATAGATCGAGCTAAAGCAACTCTTTTCTTCATTCCACCAGATAACTCAGAAGGTAACCGGTCCTCTACTCCCTGAAGAGAAAATTAAGTTTCATCAACCTTAGAAATAAAGGGTTTTGTTATCTTCAATAGAGGCTCAAATAAGAAAGCAGGGAAAAGGAGACAGTTTCTAAGCTTTATGCAATGCAAGAAACTAACATGAGGAAATAAAGACAGCTCCTAATGCTTCAGCAGGAAATCAAACTTCATGTTGCTGGAAAATTTACAGCATTGCATAGGTGACAAAAGTGTAATACATATATGTAGCTTAAAAATATTAAATTACGGGAACAGCAACCTGTCAGGAGATGATTTCTTAGCTGGGAAAGAAACTCCTGATGCTACACAAATGAAAAATTTTATATAGTGCAAACATACCTTTAAACCAACTGCAGCCAAAGTTTCCGCCACTAGATCCTTGATTTGTTCTTCCGGCATGCTAGAATTTTCATATCTAAGCAAGACAAAAGCGTTAAGAAATGAGCTTTCTTTTTTCCTCCAGAAAAGGAATTGCATTCAAGTCATGCTATCAGTTCCAACTCCTGAGAAGAAAAGAGTAATCTGTATCTTACAAAAGGAAACCAACATTTTCACGAACAGTCAAAGAATCAAAAAGTGCCGCACTTTGAAACACCTGCCATGAAGAATAAGAGAAAAGGGTAAGTAAAATCACAGATAAAATAGCACAGGAGACATAATCCTTCAATTAATAACTTAAATAAAGATTTACCAATCCAATTCGAAGCCCAGACATCTCCTCGTCGCTGATCAAACCATCTCGCTTTTTACCTCGAATATAAACCTCTCCCTGCCATTAGATATGGTCTATGTAAAATTGCCTACGTAAAAAACTGAGGCACAGCCCAGTTGCTTCAGTCCGGGATATAATAAGTTACAAGAAGATTGAAGCAACAAGAAACTTAATTTGATCATTACCCTGTCCGGAGCAAGAAGTCCTGCAATAATCTTCAAAATTGTAGATTTGCCAGTGCCAGAAGGTCCGATTATTCCAACTGCTTCACCATGTCTGATCTGCATAAGTGGAAACTTGTCAGCACACAGATAGAACGATAAAGAATAAATGACACGAAAGGTGGATGAACTTGAACTGCTCAAGTAATTATAACGCTGCCATCCCCCGAAAGCACTTATTGAAATAGTTTTTAGCAATCAATAATCTTAAACATTTGTCTCTTTATTGGTCTGAATAACAGGAACACAGAGTTATGCATCAAATGTCTTAGTTTACAGTAAACAATTGGGTACCATAGCTTGTCAAGACAACGAAATTAACCATAAATATCTTCTCTCACAGAAGGCAACTGAGGATCTAAAGAAAAACATCAATTAACCATAAAAACTGATGACATGCAAACCAGGAGGCATGCAGAAACAGCAGGACAACAAACAGAAACTGAATGGCGTTGCCTTGGGGAGAATGCATAACATGCAAATGATTGCTAAAATTATTAATAACTCGCATAGATTTTATTTCAATACTAGTCAGGAAGTTGAATTGCAAAACTGCTAGAAGAAGAGTGCTAGCCGCAAGAAAGCTATTTTTGAGCTAATACGCAAAACAATCTAATAACAAAATAAGCCACAAAAAGAGTTGTTAAATAGCAAACAGCAAACATAACTTCGAGAAAAAGAAATTCACCTTGAAGCTCACACCTCTTAATATATGCTTCTCCCCAAATGACTTGTAAACATTTCTGCATTCGATGAGAACATCAGAATCCTCCTCCTCCGGTTCACCTATCCTGCTTAATTTCTCTGGTTTATATGAATCCTAGTTACGTAATCCATTCAAACCAAAGCAAAAGATCATATCAATGAAATAAATTTAAAACATTGAGAAAAATCCTCCCAATTCACAACTACATTAATTTAACACAAAGAAGAAGAAGAAAACAGAAGGCGGGCGGGCTGCAGAGAAAATTCCCTAAAACACCGAGCATGAATAAGCAGCAGAAAAACACGAGCATAAGATATAGCAGAAACCAGCAGCAGTAAACAAAGTCAATAAATAAAATGCAGAAACTTTACAGTGAATTTGTTTGCGGAAAATCCCCCCCTCCCTATGTTGGATGTAGGAGGAGCTACACAGGCACAGACAATATTTCTTTGATCCTTCCTCTGCTTGAAACAAAGTGAATTGTTGAATGGTATCCCAGTGGAGGGAGCATACCCATTTGGCAGACAAAGCGGAGATAATGACATTGAACCAGATGAGACCAAACGCATCTTTGAACAAGACCCAGATCGATTTTTGGGCCAATGATTAAAAAAAATGCTTTTTAAAGCGAACCAGGGTAGATTTTGATTCTATAGAGGGTCGGTCAGGTTCTTTGCCAAAGCAGGGGATTGTGAAATTTGACAAGGAACGAATTTCAAGAGTTTTGGTAGAGACGAAACAAGAAGAAACAAGGATAAACCAAAGACAAAGCTTGGAATTTGCTTGTGTTTATATTGAGTGCTGATTGATATGCAAGCCTAACAACGTTATTAGAATAATGGGGTATGTGATACTGTATTCCTCATGGAAAAAACTCCGAGAACTCGGCTGTTGATTTTTCCTCCTAATCAAAGATAAGATTTAAGAAAGATGTCGAAAATTAAAATCCTTTAGTCATATGACTCATATATGTTTCCACTACTGTTTTAGTGGTTGACTCATGGCTGGGATTTGGACCGAGTCGAGTGAGTTTCAATAGAAATAATAAGGAATTGACTCGGTGAATTTAATTAAAAATTTAAGTTCTTTTTTGACCCAATTATCTGAAAATAATTTTTTTTTATATTTTTTTAATATCATTTTTGTTTTTTTTATAAAAAAAAATTAAGACTTTTACAATTGATTTGATATTTTAAAAAACTTATTTTTACATCAACAAATCAAAACAATTTAAAAACATAAAAAAACAATTTAAAAATTGTGAATGAGTTTCTACGTTTAGCAAAATAAAGGCTGTGACAATGGCATGAAACTAAATCTAATTTGACGAGGACTTGCAATGAATTGCAAGATAGGTGTGAAGCAGTAGCCACCAGGACAGGACCACACTCACCATGTCCCCTACACACTATTCATTTATCTATCAATTTCCTTTTTCTATATAAAAAATATTCATTAACAATATAGTTTGTATTAAAAGAATCAAGATGATCTCTTTTTTTAAAAAAGTAATACACAAACAACATATTGAATTTACTAGATTAACTTATTTTTACTCCAATCAACTCGAGTTAACCTTTTAAATCTCTGATCCAAATCACAAGACCCTGATAACACTATGGAAAACAAATAAAAATATGCACTAAGTTTAATTCTTAATTTCTCCGATATTAAAAGAATGGAATTAAAATTAAAATTTAATTGAAAAAAAAGTTGATTCAACTCAGGTTATCCTATCAAATCTTAGTTGTGAGATTGAAATAGTTATATAGAAAGAAAATTAAAACAAAATATGAGGCTCCATTTTCAATCAAATCAATGTTGAAAAATAAAATTGAAAATAAAAAAGACATAAAAAACACTTGAGTTATCGAATAAACTCGTGACTCAAGTCATCAGATCAAGATAATCTCATAAAAAAACAAACTGGAATAAATGGTAAAGTCTAGTTATTAATCAATTTAATATTAAATGATAAAAATAAAATAAAAAGATGGAAAAAAAAACTCGAGGCAACAAGGTTAATCCACGATCCAGATTGATAACCACATATAATACAAATAAAAAACTACAAAACATAATTCTCAATTAAATCAACGTTAAAGGATTTAATTGAAAGAAAAATCGGAATCAACCTAGGTTAATTTATCAAACTCGGATCACAAGACTAAGATAATTTTATAGAAAAGAGAATAAAAAAAATAAAGTTGCATTTTTAATTAGTCCAATATTAAAAGTTAAAAAAAATCAACTAAAAAACAACTTAAAAAACCTGGGACATCCTGGTTAACTCGCAAAACTTGTGACCTTAGTCATGAGACTGTGATAACCTCATAAAAAACAGATAAGAAAAATATGAAGTCAAATTCAATCAACACAATATTAAAGGATAAATTTGAGAGAAAAAACCAACCAAAAAAATATAAGTTAATTCAGGTTAACTTGTCAAACCCGAGTCATAAGAGTAATATAACTTTAAAATAAATTAAAATAAATTCTGAAATACAATACTTATCAGTTAAATAATAAAATGTTAAAAAATAACTCACTAATAATTGCTACTGTGAAATGCAAAAACATTTTAGTATATCGGTATATAATAATAATAATAATAATAATAATAATAAATGGAGGGATTTCTATGTAATCTCTGGGAGTGCCACTCACTTGTCCCGCATTTTAATTCTCAGTCAAGAATACGAGCAAATGAAAAAGGGGAAAAAGAAAAGGAGGGTAGACGCAGCATTCAGCATTGTCTGGTTAAAGAGATGGGCCTTGTTTTGAGGCGACAGGCAATGGGACAACAGTACTCAAATTATGGCTATGGGGCAAAGAGTTGTTGGAGTTTGTGTTTGTTTGCTTTTTATATTTTAAGAATATTTTGTTTTTATTTATTTTAATATAAAAGGTAATTTAGAAAATATTATTTTATTATAATTTCCAAAAAAATTTTTAAAAAAAAATCAATCACCGTAACACCCAGCATAACACCATCAATAAGCAAAGCAACCATCACATCTGGCAACCATCTAATAGATGATCAAATAATAAGAATTTGGAACTAAAATATTTACTTTTCATCATGTGATTATTAATATAATAATCATAAAAAATTTATATAATTATTAATTTTAAAATTTAATATTATTATTTAATTCTTCATTTAGAAACTTTGTTTTTTAATAAGATCCACCGCAAAGAAGAGTTTTTTTTTTTTAAGGGTGTGCTTGGAAATGCAATTGAACCGTACTTACCCTTAAATAATGCATAAATATCCTTAAATGACTCATAAAGTTTTCATTCATTTTCATCTCTGATCAACACAACTCTATACAACCTACTTGAATTAAACAAATTCAATTCCTTTTCATAAGATTGTCCAATTTCTTATCCATGTTGATGGCAAAAACTGTCTTCTTGATTATTCATGATCAATTCTCGGTATACATTTGGACTCACCCATCTATAGCATATAGTAATTGAATTAAAATGTATTAATTTTCTTAAAACTGACACATGTTTCTATTTCTATAACATTATTAATTAGTTGATTCGAATCAAGCCTGCCTGCCTGGCCCAACCTTGCTTTGCTGACCCCATCTCTCTCAGAGTCAGCTGGGTATCTAAAAAGTCTCAATAAGTGAGATTTTAGGGCGGGGAATCCCAACAGCCACTAGCACCCTAGTAGGCCCAACACGAGAAAGTAATTTATAAATATATTAAAATAATATTTTTTTATTTTTTTTAAAATTATTTTAAATATTAGTATATTAAAATAATTTAAAAAAATTAATTTAAAATTAAAATATTTTTGAAACACAGTATACAGCGCATACAGCTAAACCCACTCATATAGAATCGGATATAAACAAATTTTACCTTACCTAATCTCAGAAGAACAACATTGATTTGCTAGAGCTACGTACGTGTAGCCAATTATACTTTTCTTTTTCTTGTAACCTTTTTTAATAATTAATTTCTGCTGTGCATGCTTAGGTAAGCCGTCCAGCGGGGGCTCGGAGGGGACCCTGTCCGATCATCATCCTGCTATAATGGTCTTTGAAATGTCATTTTACATCCATGTGAGATTCGTAAAATGATATTTTTGAATTCTGTAAATATAATCTTTACTTCTTTGTGATTTTTTTTTACAGTATGGACAATTAAATAAAAAAATATCGAGCAATCAATTATTTGATTAGAATTACTTGATCGGGAGAGCATATTTCCGAACTCATTTATAAAAAGGTTGGTGAAAATCTTGAATCCATCTAAATTAAGGTCCTGTTTGGGAGGACGGTTTTGATTGTTTTTAAAAATGCTTTTCATTTAGAAATACATCAAAATGATATTTTTTTTATTTTTTAAAAATCATTTTTAACATCAGCTCATCAAAATGATTTAAAAACACCAAAAAAATTCATTTAAAATGAAAAAAAAAGGAAACGGTGTTTGTACCGTGCTCTAAACAGCTTCTAAAAAAAAAATATAAGTTAGAATCTCATAAAAACATGCCGAGAAAGATGACAATCAATGCCTATCTTTGTGATATCAACGCTTCATCATGTTTTTTCCCATTTAAAATTGAAACCACCACGAATAGGCTTGCAACATGAAATTAAAATAATACGCCAGCAGTATAATAGGAAGGAGAGGTTCATTCCCGATCCTAGCCAGGTAGATCTTCACGTTCGGGTGAGGCAGCTAGGTTTGACAGAAACGTGTGGGCCCTTTGAAAAGATCAGGAAAAAAGATGGGCCGTGCCGAGGAGCCCACGACAGCAACCCGTGTTTCGAAATTCCAGTCTCTGCAAATCTTAACCTAGCCTCCGCCATCAATTCTAGTAGACCCGCTAGGGAAGCATGGAATGAAATGACAGGGAAGGAGAAGATGAGAGGGAGGTATGGACGCCGTGTTTTAGGTGACGTAGCGTTGCAAACACGAACCCTACTTGCATGGCTATGGATCAGAATTGCTAGATTCTTTGTTTCAACTCTTACTGCTTTCTCTCCCCATTATCTTATCCATTAAACTAATCATCCATTATTATTAAACAAAACAAAACAAAACACTGTCATTTCTCTTTGGTGGAGAGCAGTTAGACTTGGCAACTTGGCCATCTTCGTCTCTCCTCGGAAAAAACCTTAAAGTACTCGTCAGCCACTGGTTTGCTGCCAAGTGTCACCAACCCACTGAGTCGGATCAAACCTGCTCTGCGAAAATCCATCTCCATGAAGGAAGACTCCCGTTCTCTTCTGCCTCTATAAACAAAGATACGAGTCCACTCTACATGATGATTCACATTATATATAAAAATAACACAGCTCATGTGTTTGCGATGAAAACAGCTCCGTAACATCTTCTTTCTCATGCTGTCATTGCCTGCAATAATATCGGCAAGCTTTCCTGCCCTCAAACACGCACCCCTTCTCCACCATGCTCAAACTCCTCAACAAAAGGCTCAGGCGCCTCTATTCTCGTTTCCGGTGGCCTGTTCGCCGTGGTTACAAGCCTAAGGTTACGATAAAGAAATTTGGAAAATCAAACACCAGATCACATAATGACATCAAAGCTGAGCCCGCCCTTAATGGGTCTGCTGCTGTCCATCCAAATGGTCAGTTGGGTGAGGAGAGGCCAATCAAGCTAGCAACTTTTAATGCTGCCCTGTTTTCAATGGCACCTGCTGTGCCTAAAATAGAGAGTCCTCCGAGTTTTGACCACGAAGGTGAAGAGTTTGCTGACACCAGAACGTCTATAAATATTAATAAGCTACGCACGAAGTCTGCAAATGATCGGCCGAGGAGTATTCTGAAACAGTCTTCCCTGCATTCAAACTCCATCAACGGTAATGAGAATCTCTCTAAGCAAAAAAAGTTTGCTAAATCAAAGTTAAGGGTGTCGATCAATTTGCCTGATAATGAGATTTCACTGTTGAGAAATAGGCAGCTGAGCTTCAGAGAAGACGAAAAGGAGGATGCTTCAAGTGTTAATATAAGTAGAATTCTGAGGGGAAAGGCTCCTATGAGGTCACAAAGTGTGAGTTTTGCAAGAAATACGGGAAATGGTGGGATCGATGGAGATAGTTATAGGATTACAAGGACAGTTCTTCAAGTGTTGAAAGAGCTGGATGCAGATATTTTGGCTTTGCAAGATGTGAAAGCAGAGGAGGAGAAAGAAATGAAGCCTCTTTCTGATTTGGCTGCTGCTTTGGGGATGAGTTATGTTTTTGCTGAGAGCTGGGCTCCCGAGTATGGAAATGCTATCCTCTCAAAGTGGCCGATTAAGAGATGGAAAGTTCAAAAGATCTTTGATGATACTGATTTCAGGTATATCTAGTTTGTTTCTTTAATCTCAATAATTGCAGAATCTTTTTAAAGAAATCTTGTTCATCTTCTATTTTTCTCTTCTTTTTAAAGATTTTCTCTCTTGTTATATCCCTTAATAGAATTAGAAAGGACACAGTGAATTTCGTAAAGGTCAGAAATGATTTATACAGAACTCTTTTGACTTCCACAATGTATCTTTTCTTAATATTGGCAAGACATTTTTGTGATGATCTGAATTCTTGTATATTAGAATTTAGAACCCAGAGGATGAAATTTTTTCTATCATTTAACATTTCCCTATTCATTTTCTTGCTCATCACTGCTTAGTACTTTCCAGCTTACTGTCGTTGACTATATATAAATCCCAGTATATCAGATTCTTTTTTCCTGCGCATATGTCAGTATTAGCTGTCTGCAGTGAGTTCATTTTCTTTTTTCAAATCTTACCATTCTGACAGTTATTAAATGACATTTCTGCAATGATCTGAATTTTTGTATATTAGAATTTAGAACTCAGAGGATGAAAATATTTTTGTCATTCAAACAGTTCCCTATTCATCTTCTTGTTCAGCACTGCTTAGTACTTTCCAGTTTACTATATATAAAACCCAGTATATCAAATTGTTTTTTTCCTGTGCATTTGCAGTGAAGCAGTAAGTTCTTCAAAAAAAAATTCAAATCTTACCAGATAGTTATTCTGACAAAGTTATTAACCAATCACTACCAGACTTTCATCTAGTCTAGGGATTGATTTCTAAATCCATTTTAGGTTGAGTATGTCGAGGACCACATCGGTAGGGTTGCAACGTGTCCATGCGAGTTCATTAAATTATTAGCATAATAGAGATATCATTGGAGAGTTAGCACTCACTCTTCCCAATCTTAGCCATGATTTGCAGCAAAATCATGATATCTTGAGATGAGATGTCCATTGCTATGCTACACACAGTATCTATCTTGAAATGAGATCTACATTGTAAGCTATACAATTATATTGATGGATTTATTATTGGCTTTAATGGATGCTAGCTAGCAATGACATGTAGCCCTTTTCCTTGCAAAAAGCATCATTCCATGGAAATAACTTACAAGAAGCAAAGAGACAAACAGATAGTTGTGCCCTGTATATAAAACTCATGCCTGACATCCATAACTAATCCCACTACACTGCAATCAAATTACCAGTGCTGCATAATTCAATTCATCACTTGTTAAGAACACAGTCTCTTCTTCCGGCCAATTCTGGTAATTCTACCTGTGAGAAAATAGAAAAGACGAATGATGGATGGATTTCAATTTTCAAGCTTCAAAAAAATTCTGATACCTGACAAAAATGATCGAGAGACAAGTCATCATAAAACTCATTCGAGCTTTTTTGGACGATGCAGGAATGTTCTTAAGGCCACCATTGACGTGCCACAGGCAGGAGAGGTCAACTTCCACTGCACCCACCTTGATCATCTTGACGAGAACTGGCGGATGAAGCAAATAGATGCCATAATACAATCAAGTGATGCTCCTCATATCCTAGCTGGAGGTCTTAATTCCCTCGACGAGACAGATTACTCTGAAGAGAGGTGGACAGACATTGTAAAGGTAATTGCTGTAACGTAATTTTGTATGAAAACAATTGTTATGATCATAGAAATATAATTCCCATTGCCCTGTTCAATTATGACAGTACTACGAGGAGATGGGAAAGCCAACACCAAAAGTTGAAGTAATGAAATTTATGAAGAATAAACATTACACTGATGCCAAGGACTTTACAGGAGAATGTGAATCAGTAGTCATGATAGCTAAAGGCCAAAGTAAGAAACTTGAATGCTAAATATCTTAACTCCACTTTATCAAAACTATATATATATATATATATATATATATATATATATATATATATATATATATATATATATATATTTCTGCTCACAATTCCACTGCTTGGATATCTGCAGATGTGCAAGGGACTTGTAAGTACGGGACTCGAGTAGATTACGTGCTGGCATCTCCAGATTCACCCTACAAGTTTGTTCCAGGATCATACTCGGTGTTTTCTTCAAAAGGGACTTCTGATCATCATATTGTGAGAGTTGATATAGTGAAAGCAAGATGCAGCAGTCGAGAAAAGGTTGCTGGAAATAAACGCCCACCCAAACAGAAAGTTGTAAAGATAACCAGCAGTTCTCCCGCTAAAGGTATATGGAAAACACACACATGAGAGAAGATAGATTATTGACCTTTCCTTTTGTGAGTACATAAATTATTTCAGTCTTGGTTTGGTTTCCTGGTGTGAAAGAGGAGCTAGGGTTGGTGATATTAGACCCGCTTCCACCTAGTTCTCATGCACATTGTATATCTTATAACTTGGGATTAGCTAGGGTAAGAACTCGTGGGAGAGATGGTATTTGGTGTGCTGCTTATCTAATTGCATAGCTTGTAGTGGATTTTTTTTTATGCAAGAAAACTCCACTTTCCGGAAAGTACACTTTGTGGGTTCAGGTTAACGAGTAAAATCCTGGTTGTTCCAGGTTCTTATAAGGAGTGCACGTTCTGATTCGACCTCAAAATTTGTTGTGTAAATCACAAGTCTTTCGCCATCATACCACGACTCTTGAGAAAATTGAGCACGCTGAAACACCAATGAGAAGGAAAGACTGTCATGTTACCATACATGGTTTTCCTAACAATGGAAGCTGTGGAGAATTAACCAGGAACAACAAAGATGGCAATTAATATAATCCTCTCAATTCCTCATCTTGCAATCTGAATCCCTTGTGCAGTCACAAAAAGACACCAGTATAAGTATTTAGACAAAATAAATATGATATACCTTAGCATTTATAAGTACTTCAGAATAATTAGTTTGGCAACCAGAATGGTGAAGTATAAATTTGTCTGATAGTGCTGAGAATGAGGAAATTTGGAGTTAAGGAGTCAAGTGATGTGGCGGGGGCATGTAAACAATCAATGCTCTCTCTCTCTCTCTCTCTCTCACCCACCCACACACACACACACACACACACATACATATATAAACATTAAAATTAACAAAATAAACAGAAAGGAACAGTGCTGTATTATTCATTTCTCTGTTCACGTACATTCATGCACATGAGTGGTTACTTTTTTTTTGGGGGGGGGTTTTGGATGGATATTCATTTTAGACACAAACTTTTTTTTCTTCAATTTTATCCTTTTATAACATAATTACATGATTTAATTTTTTTATTCGTAAAATTCATTGTATTTACATGTCAAAAATAATTTTTAATTGATGTTCGATTTTTACGGAATAAGATTATATTTTTTTTTAAAAAAAAACGATAGGGCAAACTTTAACATATAAGAAAAGAGCTATCTCTCTTTTCTTTTTATTGTTTATAAGGCACAAAAAGGCTCACTCTGTTCTTAACTTTTTTAATTTAGTCCTGCATTTTAAAGGTCTAACTTTTTTGTCCTCAACTTCACTTGTTTTAATTTTTAGTCTTTGAGATTTGAGAAGAGAGGAGATCGCTGAAAAATAAAGGGGAGTGGAGAAAGTGACCAATTTGCCATATTTTAGCTGAAAAGTTAAAAAAAAATCAATTTTGGTGCTAACTTGATAAGTGAAGTGTCATTAAGGTATTTTTGAGTTTTCTTCTCGTTGATAAAGGTCAATTAGGATTAAGAAAGGATTTTTTTATTTTATTATATGCTTTTTGACTAGTATAAGGGTTTTTTGGGGTTATAAATTGGTTTAACAAGCTTCTTAGTGTGTTTATTAGGTATTTTAAGTCAAATAGGTTGAAAAAGTATTTTTTTAGATCCAAAAAATATATGATATGTCTTTTGTCACTACAAATGATGCATCATCTATTTTTATATAAAAAAAAGCATCGAGCAAGATGTTGTATACCCTTACGCATAAAGAAATAAACATATGTGAGCATTTCTAGCCTTGTATGCCCATGCATGCCAAGCCTAATATTGAAGTATTTTGATATATTTTTATAAAACTAATTAATTCTTTTCCTGTAATCACATCTATAATATTGAAGTATTATTTTAATAACGCGTGCACACATACATACATATAAACTTGCTTTTAAGATCATGATAACATTCTTATTTAAGAAACAACGCTTTAAATTTAAAAAAAAACATAGTTTTGTTGAAACATTAAATATATGCAATATTAAGAGAATATTATTTGATTTTAAAATAATAATAATACTAATAATAAATACTTCGATTAGTGTTGATGATCGTTTCTTGATGCTATAAAATTTATTCTATTAAGATCTTATTGAAAAATACCGATGGTGTTATTATCTTACCAATAATAAATACTCCAAAATTTCTATTTTTTTAAAAAAAAATTATACATGGTAATTTTACAATTGCTAATAACACATGTTTGCAACAATACTATGGTGTTATCATCAAAATTTTAATGTGTTCAAGTTTTTGTCTTATTGTAATTTGTGCTAGATGACTTTATAATTTCAAAGAGTTATCAATAAAAATAGCACACATGACTCTCTTGAAATTGAAATGTTTTATTTATTTTACTATGCTCATATCCAAAAACAGTAATTAATGAAGTGCAAAATAATACCCTATATTAAAAAAGAATTTAAGGGTGCGTTCACTTGAAAACCAAACACGTGAAAGGATGTTTAATAATGTAGCAATGATTGATTTTTAGAGATATTTTTTTTTATATAAAAGTAAATTAAAATTAATATTTCTTTTATTTATTCAAAAAGTATTTTTACATATCATCATATATAAATAATTTTAAAAAAATGAAAAATAAATAAATATAGTAGACCACAATATCAAAGGTATGCTAAATTTAGAGAGAGAAAACCACATTTGACATATAAATAGAAAGACAACATTACTTTCGATTTATTTATAGTATTTAAAGTAAGTAATTTAATAATAATTATCAATCATTATTCCGTAATAATACAAGAATGAGAAAGTGATAGGAGAAAGAATAAAAAGAAAAACATGAATTTGGTTAAAACATTATTATTAATTATAATAAATCTTGATATGATTTTCTCTTTTCTTTTTTACATTTATTTTTCTCAAAATAAACCCATGAAATAGTTGTAATCAACCCATAAAGCTTATGATCCCATTGTTATAAATAATATTTTTATAAACTCATTTCTTGAAAAGTATCACACACAAAATCAAATGAGCATCTTATGAATTAAATAAATAAATCTAATTAGTGAATTGAATAAATCTAACAAATAATAATATTTTTAGGGGAGTAAAAATATAATGTAAAATTGGCATTGATGTATATATAATGCAACGGTCAACCTCCGGAACCTAGTCAAAACCTGGTTTCAGAAATTCTCCCGGCCACTCTGCCCATTGAACAGTTGTTTGGTCTGGTGTGCTGTAAGAGAGATGATGACATACGATGATCTTGTTCGGAACCTTGAGGAGCTGACCGAGAACGCCGCACATCACCAGCTCCAGACCCTCCATTCCATCCTCCAACACCAAGCTAGCGTTAGCTATCTTCAGCCTTACCTCTCTGCCTGTGATGGCGTCGTCGATGCCGCTACTTTTCGAAGCCGGGTCCCTTTGTCTTCCTACGATGACTATTTTCATCTCATCAATCAATTGGCCAATGGAGACATTGATCACCACCAGCCCCTCCTCTCCGCTGATCCTCTCCTTTGTTTCTTCTACAGGTACTGCTTTGATTTCTTCTTTAAGCCCAACAGCACAAAAAAAAACGAGGAGAAGAAGAGAAAACCTATCTTGTATCAGATTATAATTTATGTTTTTTGTTTTTGCTCTGGTACCAGTACAATGAAGCCTATCTTGTATCATATTATAATTTATATTCTAATTTTGTAGCTCTGGTACTAGTACAATGAAGCCCAAATTGATCCCTTACTTTGATTCAGCTCTGTCAAGAGCTGCCTCTTATAATGGTCATCAAGGCAGTGCTGCAATTTTTCGAAAGTAAGTTGTTTACTTTCAATTTTATTAATGTTTTTTGCATTTTTTTGGTTAATTTCTTGATTCTTAAATTGTTTATTTTTTAAAATAAAAACTGGTATGCAGAATCAAAGTTTTGATTTTGTTATAATTATTGGTACATTGATCTAGGCTAGTCCCACCACGACCTGAAGTGAATAAAGTCCTTTGGTTTCTATACGCGGACGAAGTTACAACTACAAGAGGTGGATTCAAGGTCATGGCTGCCTCAACATACCCTTTGCAAGGAAATAAGAGTAGAAGCAATTGGTCTCAAACTATTTCCTGTATTAGTCCTCGTGAGGTTGTCTTTGGTACAAATATTGAGCACCAAATGTATTGCCATCTGCTCTGTGCACTTAGGAATTTTGATATAATTGACGGGATTCGTGCTGCATATGCGGCAGGCTTGATCAGAGCATTTTCAATGCTGGAATCCAAGTGGGAGAAACTCTGTGATGATCTCGAAAGTGGGTTTCCTAGTTTGGAAACTGCTGATGCGGCAATGAAGGAATCTGTTGTTGAGTTTCTTGGTGGACCTCAAGTGGATTTGTCGAGGAGAATTCGAGAAATTTGTGCAGAAAGCAACTGGGGTGGGATTCTGTCAAAACTATGGCCTAATGTTCGCTATGTTAAGGCTGTTACAACTGGAAGCATGAAGCAGTATTATCCAAAACTGAAGCACTATGCGGGAGATGTAATGATTCTAGGTGGAGATTACTTTGCATCAGAATGTTGCCTGGGTATCAACTTGGATATCCAGCAACCACCAGAGTCAACCCGATTTGTCATGCTTCCAACAGCAGCCTATTTTGAATTTCTCCCCTTAGATTTGAACGAGCGCGGTGTTGCTGGTGAAGAAACTGTGGATTTTTCAGGTGTCAAGGTAGGGAAGATGTACGAGGTGGCCGTGACAACTTACAGAGGATTGTATCGATACCGATTGGGTGACATTGTGAGCGTTGTTGGTTTTCATAACTCATCTCCGCTGGTAGAGTTCGTGATGAGAGCTCCTAAAACTGCTGATGAGATAATAACTGAGAAAGATTTGACGTCTGCTGTGGATAGTTTTCAGCATTCAACAGCAGCAGAAGTTGTGGAGTTCGCAAGTTTCTCAGATTATGAGCTGAGTCCAAAGCAGGTGAAGGTTTTCATAGAATTCAGAGAGGGCTGCGTGTTTCTACAGGAGGAGAAGTTGCAGGAATCAGCTGAAGCTCTGAGGAGCTGCTGTTCCTCTCTCGAGAATGGCATGGGAGAAATTTACAAGGTGCAAAGGGATAGGGGAGAGGTTGGCCCTTTGGTTGTATCTTTTGTAAGGTCTGGTACCTTTGATGGGATATTACATTTAGCCATCAAGAATGGGGCTCCTGCTAGTCAATATAAACCACCAAAAATCATTAGGAGCCCTGAAATTGTTGGTTTTATGGAAGAATCTGCTGTTCTGACCATAAGCCTGGATTCACAAGAAATTATTTTTTAGATGTGAGGAAATCTCATCCCCTGGAAAATACACTTTGTAGATCCATGTAAAGAGAATAAAACTCTGGTTGTCCCACACTCTTACAAGGGTTATACGTTCTGACTGCAACTTCGAGATGTACCGTGTAGATCACAAGTTCTTTATCATCATGTCACGTTTTTATAGATCCATGTAAAAGAGTAAAACTGTGGTTGTTCCACACCTTTATAAGGGTTATATGTTTTGACTCAAACTTGAAATCTATTGTGTAGATCACAAGTTCTTTATCATCATGCCACGTTCTTGGAGACAATTAACAAGTCAGGAAGTCGCAAAACCTCTTGTGCTTATGGCTTTTGTTTGTGATGGAAATATGTTGTGAAAACCTCTTCTTTTTTTTTGATTAATTGCTTCATACAATCATATCCGAATCCTTTGATTCCTGAACTTTTTTTGTTTCAATGATTTTTTTTATCCCGTTAATGATGGCATGAAGTGGATTATCCTCGAAACTCAAAAGTTAGATGGCTGTATTTAAGAATCAGTTCGGGTATCTCACGTTTGCCAATTTCAAGTTGATTGCTCATTGCATAGCTATGATGTAATCACTTAAATGACATTTTAAAAATGAATTTCTACTAATTTTAAGGAAATTGCCACAACATAAATTTATTTCGATTTGAAATTGGTCTGGCTAGGTAATGATTCGCGTTTATGGTTCAAATCATATCATGGGAAACATTGGTGACAATATTTGACAATGAAGTGAAAATTAAATGACAATAGAATAACCTGTAATGAGAAAATTAAAAAAAAAAGTGCAAATACCAACAAATCAAATGTTGATGGTTGAATTAAAAAAAAACATTTTTTTTCAACAGACTCAAGATAGCATGCTAGATTCATGACTCGATTGTGAGGTTAAGATAGTCTCGTAAAAAAAAACATTAAATAAAACAATGGAGATCAATTCTCAAGCAAACTAAATAATAAAAAATAAAACGAAAAAAAATAATTAAAAAAATATTGAAAAAAAAACTCAAGTTAATTTAGATTAACTCGTGATCTAGAATATAAGACCAACATAACATCATAAAAAAAAATCACAAAGTTCAAGGCTTGATAACCTAATTTTGAAAAGTAAAATTGAAAAAAAATTTAAAAAAGAATCAAAGTCAAATTAAATTAATCTTTGAAACTCATGACCAGGTCATAAGATCACATTACCCCATAAAAGATAAATCCAAAAAACCACAAAGCAAAATTCTCAATCATCTAAAATAAAATAAAAAAAAACAGTTGAAATAATATGACCAAATTTGATATAAAAATTTAATGAAATAAAAATAATAATAAGAGACAAAACTAAAAACTAAAATAAAAAAGATAAGATAAGGAAAAAACTAGGATGGAAAATTCAGAACTTGAATGTTCTCAAAGGAGCATGAAAAATTCAAGTCTCGAGTTATATATTCAAATGGGTTCAATAATCGTGATATGACTGAAAAAAGCCACCAATAATAAAGAAAAACCTCTAAAAATTCCAATGACTACAAACAATGTATTGGTACCAATATTATAAAAAGATATTCTTTAAATATTATTAAAAAAATCTTAGGCTCTGTTTGAAAACGTGTTTCTAAAAAAAAATTGTTTAGTTTTTTTTAATACTTTTGAAATGGGAAACATCAAACCTTGAAAGCAAATCGCTGCTACCAGTTCTTGATTTATTGTTGATGCTTTTTTATTTATTTCAAAGACATAACTATTATTATATCATTAGAGATAGCGTGTGCTTTGTTTCTAGCTCTAAGAATCAACGTATGGCTGCTTGAATTTGTTCAAGGGTTCTTCCCTTTGTTTCTGGCACCAGCAACACCACGAACACGATGGTCACTGCATTGATCGCAGCATAAAGAATAAATGTACCTGAAAACAAGACTTGGATCTATCAGATTCGGCCTGCTCATCTTGCTTTACTCCCCCCCATGTTAAATTGCTTCTGAAAAATGAAGTTTTGGATTTATTTACCATAGGAGCTCCAGGAGAAAAGGAGGTTGAAGGTGAAGGAAACTGCCCATGCACAAAACCAGTTCACCAGTGTTGCTACGCTTCCAGCAACTCCTTTGATATTTAAAGGGAATATCTGCAGCAAAAAAAAGATAATGTTTATCGTGGGGGGATTCCAATATAAATGGAGACGGAGTAATCATCAGGAATGGAGTATTAGATTACCTCTGACATTATAACCCAAGGAATTGGACCCAATCCTGCCGAAAATGTTCCTATATATAGCTAAACTCGAAGAGTGATTGTCAGATTTAACATGGGAATGAATATATGGGACTTTCTTGTCGTTAATTATTTGTACTTTTTAAGAAGATCAATCCATGTTAGCAGTGATATAGCTTGAGAAAACCTGTAGCCTTACCAGTATGCCAGTTACAGCGAGCATGGGAACTGATTTGAGTGCTAATTCATGAACCTGTTTTACACACAAGGTATCGCAAAATATTTATATATCTGGAAAAGAAGGCACCATGAATTATGATTTGTAAGGTATATGTATGAGAATGAGAGTGTTTGACTATAACCTTCAGATAGAATGAAAGCCCTGTTATCAGGCAGGAGATGACCAATCCTGATGCAGAAACCTGGAATGAAAAGAGAGTGCAGCTTTCAATATGTGAAGGGGTGGCTGGCCTGAAGAGATTTTTAAATCTCTAACTGGGACGTGAAGAAGAATTTACCAGTAAAAGAGGCTTTCTTCCAACTTTATCTATAATGATTGTGCTTAGGAAAACAACCACAACCTGCAAAATGGAAATTGTTTCGGTCAATTCCAAGCGGGTTGAGACAATCAAACTTTCTTTTTAGTTTGACTGGCATTCTGGGAAGTTAGAAACCTGAAGGATGGCATAGAGTATGGTTCCAACAGACGGAGAAAATCCTGAAATATCACAATCTCAGAGCATTAGAACATCAATTATGAGTCTTTGAGCAGTGTACCAGTTCAAACTTTGAGTTTTCGGATCACCTGCTACTTCGAAGATAGAGCTGGCATAAAAGCAGACCGCATTGATTCCTCCAAATTGTTGCAAAACCATCAATCCAACTCCTATCTGGAAAATAATTAAGAGGTTAAAATAAAAAGGTTTTGGTGGAGCGAATACTTCTTTTTCACTGAGATCTCTAGAAAGTAATGAGATATTTACAACGACTGAGCGCAGGTTTCTTCTTTGGAATAGTTCTAGCAGTTTGGCCTTTGGGAGGCTTTCCAGAGTTTGTATATAATCCTGTCAGAAAATTGACATATTACTCGTCGTTTTATTTTTAACTGTAAATTTCGAGACATTTACAACGAAATTCTAATGCAGACTACAAACTGGGAACCTTGATTTCAATTTGCCTCATAAGATATATCAGCATCCCCTGCCACGAAGTTTCTGTAATGTGGTTTCAGACTCTTTTTCACGTCCCTTCTTTGCCTGGATTCATCAGATAGGATGTCATATATATATATGTGTGTGTGTGTGTTTTATTATTTGTAATTTATGTATAAATATTGCTGTTTTTTTACCAGCCATCTGGGAGACTCTGGAATGAGAAATAGGCCAACATGTAGAATTAAACAAGGGATAAGCCCTGCAAGACTTCAGAGGTAAGCTCCCTGTCTTACTATCCGTAGCAGTAATTTTCTTTTGATGATTGAATATGAAAATGGACAAAGTAAACATACCAGTCAAGGCCAAAACCCTCCATCTCAGTACAGTCCCCATTATGAATGCAGCAGAGACTCCAGTAGCAACCATAAGCTGAGGAAGATATGATAATGTAACGAGTTGTGAGTAGCAATCTTAACGTATAATTGGCGTTATGGATGATCTGCGTTGTCTATTTTACATTATTTTATTCAGAAAGAACCCGATCAAGATAGACGGTCAGAACATGGGAATACAGTTTTAACTATGAAAATAGTGTGCATGCAATTTTATTAAGGAACTCATCTTAGCTAAGAACTTAAAGCTATTAGGTGAGATCTTAGAATATGGTTTATATTATTCTCTAACACCCTCCCCTCAAGTGAAGGTCAATTGGGCTTTAAACTTGCACAGGTGCATACTACCTTGTGCTTGATTTTTATCAAAATAGAATAAGAGTGGTGAGATTTGAACTCATGACCGCTAGGTCAACAAAAGCTCTGATATCATGTTAAAGAACCATCTCATCTAAAAGCTCTTAAGCAGTTAGGTGAGGTCCCAGAAATTTGATTTATATTATTCTCTAACAAATTTTGCTGAGTGCAATCTTTACCTGAGTCACAGTTGTTAACGTTCCTCTAAGGTTTTTGGGTGCAATTTCAGCTATGAAAACAGGTACCTGGTCATAATCAAATAATATGACATGATGATGATCATCAGTAACAAAGTTAATCAAATGCTAGGTGGGGAAATAAAGTGTACCACGAAGGACAAGGCTCCCATTCCATATCCAGTTGCCAATCTTCCAATGTCCAATGCCCAGTAGCCCCTTTCATATTTAACCAAGACAGGGTAAAATTTATTGTCATTTATTTGGAAAAGGTCATTTTGTTATATGCTTATGAAGATGACACAAACCTCAGCAAAGTAAATGGCCAGCCATCCTGCAACACAGAAGGTGCTAGAAAATCTCATCGCCTATATTCCACATGAACACGGGTATTATTAGGGTGGGTGTTCTCTAGAAAAAAAAATGTAAGAACAGAATCCTTCACTGGTTTAGCTTGAAAGATTAGATATTCATAATATCATTTGTTTTCTTACCCCTTTTCGACCAATATAATCAGCAATTGGCCCGCTTGTGATTGCACCGATCATTGCACCGCCTGTCAGTAAGGAACCAAACAAAGAATACTGCATGCATGGTTGCACACTCAGAGATCAGCGAATCAGTTTAGAAGCTAAGACCATGAGATTTGATTTCATACATTTAAATTTGCGTCGTACACACGATCTGATTTCGTTAACGGAAACCCCAGATAAACCTTTTATTTTTCCTGAGAGTTGGTTTTCTGCAACTTCGATCTCTTAAATCGCTATAATTATTTTCCATGGAAAGGGATATTTTTGTTTCACGTCCATTTGTTATTCCTTTTATCTATATCATCAAAAACAATAGTAAAATATTGCCAGCAGTGATGTATAAACAATTCAACCTGTCATATTTCTTGAAAATATTAGTTCTTCTTCTGTGATGCACTCCCTCTTTTTCGTCATTCATAGTGGTTTCAGTTGTTTTCTCATCCATGTTGTTTGTATAGATGCTTTGATTTGTTCTGGTGATTCCAGGATCATTCTGATTTTCTAACTTTTTCTGAATTTTCATCACTTATTTTGGAGTGACAGACTAAGATCTCAGGTTGGAATGCAGCATTGACAGTCAAATTAAGCGTAGCTATGGTTTTCTACTGCACCTTTTGTTATCCCCTGTGCTGAATCAAATCACTAGGTGTGCATAGCAAGATCTTCACATCCCTCAGATTTGATTGAATAAAAGGAGAGAAAGAAAGATTAGAGCCATTCAAACTGAGAGTGGCAATGTAGCATTCATTGCTGATACCGTGAAGCCATTCTCAAATGCTTACCATGCTGTGTGGGAGGGTGAAGATATTCAAATCACTCAACGTCAAAGGCAGCTTTGATGATTGTGGACAGGAAACTACCAGCAACAAAACTCAGTGAGTTCCTCTCGTAATTCAGCATTCCAGAGATGAAGAGCTGATTATTAGATCAACAGAAAATCCTCTTTGCGAAAGAAAGAATTGTCTGTGTTGACAAATGTCTCCAAGTAATCAATTTTGTGGGGTCTGATTTTGAGCATTTATCGATGTCATTATCTTGCTTGGTTTTGTCAGGGGTCTTAATTCGAGTCTTCAAAAAAAGGAAAATATTCGTCAAGTTCTCTGTTTTTGGAATAGAAAATTGCTGCTTCTAGGGTGTGGCTACTTCATCTCTTCCCTGAGTTTTGCTGCCACTTAGTCTATTATGGATCCACTGTGTGCAGTGATATCATATCACTCCAACGCTTCTACAGTTCTGCATACTATACTGTTCCTACTCCCAGAAATTTTCCATGCTCCTATCTACACTTCTCACCTTATGCTGCTTCTTTCGTTTCTTCTCATGGATTCATTTTTAGATAGTTTGGATTTCCTTGCACAATTGCTTAACTACTTTAATCTGCTGATGCTAATAGGTTATCATTTTCTAGTGCTGCCTCTTTGATGTGGCTTTCATTTGGTTAGGAGTTTCTATGTTTGAGTTTGACTTCTGCTTGCTGATGCTCCTAATTGCTACCCCAAATAAGCTTCTGCTCATCCTATGCTGATTTTGCTGTCTACAGTTTTCTGGTTTGCTCGTGGGATTTTGCTGTCTACAGTTTTCTGAATTTTTTTCAACAAAAGAGCAGAAGAAGAAGAAGAAGAAGAAGAAAGTGAAGCATTAACTCACCTCTAATATAGACAAAGACAGATCTTCCCTAATAGCATTTTGAGTCGGTGATGAATAGCCAGACTGGATTCAAAAGCAGACAGTTTGTTGTCGGTAGTCGCAGTACAAGGTTTTGAACTACTAATTAACAGCACGTGTTCTTAGAGTTGAAAAGGAAATGAGGAGGAGGCACTTACGCAGGACCCAACTTCAAAAGAGCCAGCAACTGCAACGAATGTGCTGAGGTAAACCATCCCAGCACTACCAGTACAGCTACTGCTACTCTTCGAGGCAGATCCTTCTTCATAAGATGAGTTCTTGGGCATGATCAGTGCTTCTCTTGCATCTTCGAGCTCACCATCCTGACCATTCTCTATGTTTTCACCGATCCCCATGCCTTGTATTTTCTACTTCCTCTATCTATCTATCTATTTAGAGAGAGAGAGAGACGAAAAAATGATAATCACGTCGAAGAAGAAAATGAAAAAGACCAGAACGAGATGTTTTTATTGAGCAAAATTACGTGGTTCATGTTTCCTGTCGAAAACACGCTAGTCCAGGAGCTGTAAAATCATCATTATTATGATTACTATACTATACTGTATACTAAAAGAGATCAGAGTTACTATAGCATGTAAGGAAAATCACTATGGATTATAATAGTGTGGCTCAATTTTTGGATCGGCTTTGGTCGTTCAATTCGCTATTTTATTGATATTTAATTATATTTGCACAATGAGATATCACGAAACGCCTGTATTTATTAAACTATATACTACAAGGAGATTAGGAGACTATGGATTATAATAATATTGCTTAATTTTCAGGTCAGCTCGGTGGCTTGGGTTGTTTAGTTCGTTGTTTTACTGATATTTAATTATATTTGCATAGTGAGATATCATTAAATATCTGTAGCTCAGTGGATAAAGTGCATGCCCCTAAGCAGGAGGTCATTGGTTTGACCCCTGCCCTATTTTTTTTTCGTTTCCCCCATGCTTTTTTTTTCATTTTTTATTTTTATTTTTTATTTCTTTTTACACTTATATGTTTTTTCGTTGTCTTTCTTTTGGATGTTTTTTATTAGTTTTTTTTATTTATCTTTCATGTCAAATGATTTTTTTAGCTAATAATGTTTTTTTTTATCATTTTTTGTTTGCTCTTTTTGTTAAAGTTATTGGCTTTTTTTTGATTGAATTTTTTTCCCCAATTATTAACGCAATAATAACAATAATTTAAGTTTTTTTTCTTGTTTCCCCTTTTGTTAATGTTTTCAATTTTTTTCTCGGGAATAATTTAATATTTTTTATTGTTTTATCAATAACAATAATAATATTTTTAAATTTTAAAGCTTCGATGTTTCTGTTATTATAATATAGTATGTTGATGTGTTTTATTATATCAAGAGAGGTTATTTCACGTCAACAACACGTATGCACTAGCGACAACAACTCAACAACCAAAAAGATTGAAGACAGTGAAACAGGACAAGCCGTTGAATCGATGGGAGTCAGGTTGACAGACAAGTCGATACTATTCTTTGCTGTTGAAATTAATTTTGAAGTTTATATATGAAGTATTTATCGTAGATATGTATGGTGTGATTATCTAACATCTAGAACTCATAATATATATGATATGATTGAGATACATGCAATGTTGGGTAAGTCAATTATATATATACTAAAGATAATTATAAAGAGATTATGTCTAGCAATCCTCTTGTCAGGAAGATTACGCTGTGTTATCTCACAACCTATCAAATCATAATAGGATGGATATCTTATCATCACAATCCTGGAGATTATCTTATAGTTTCCCGTAATTTTAATGATCATGATAGGATATCTCACAACCTTAAAAGGCATGCTGTGATTATATAGAATTTATATATCTAAGTTTCTGATAAACTTGTAAATTCTATACATCGAGCCTGGATTCAAAAGCAAAAATCTGCCTGTCAGTCGTCGCGATGCAAGGTTTTGAAATACTAATCAATGGCGTGTGTTTTTGGAGTTGAAAAGGAAATGAGAAGGAGACCAACGAACTTCAAAAGAATCAGCAAAGGACAGGGACGGGATCTAATTATTTCTTAAACCAAAAGGTCATTTTCTTGAAAACCAGTCTCGTTCAAGCATAAAACAGTGAAGTCGTGAAATAATTTTCTTCAAAATGGTATCTGCTTTAGAAGGAAAATAAAAAAAAAAAAAACACCAAGACTGGAAATAGGAGCACGAGGACTTGAAATGAAAATTCTTTGCTGTAAAACCGGCGCAGCCAAGGATGGTGATTTCAACTGCTATTATTATAAGCAGGAAAATGATTTTTTCTTAGAAATTTATGTGAATAGTCTTACTTGTCGACATCACTTAATGTGAGCCAAAGGAAAGGATAGAGATGAAATTAAGAGTAGACGACCTGTAAATTAAAAATCAATGGTTGAACTTCAAGTTTACAAGCAAGTGCTGGGATGAGGAATTTGACTTTTTCTCATTCACAGCAGTGTTCTGTTGAACTTGCTGACACGCTAGTTGAGGCTAGTTTGACCAAGTCATACCAGCAACAACAAAAGAAATAAGTTATTGCACTGTTCCAACACTTTGGATTCAATCTGGCTTCCTTCCCCGCCCCCAAAATTTGGCTTATTTTTAAGCTTTGAGGCTTCTCCTGGTGGATGGAAGAATCTCTGTTCTTGTCTACCAGCATGCCCTGTTTGGAGTTGCTTTACCTCATCGCAACATGTAAACAGCATTGCAAGTAAACCCAGAGAGAGTTCCTTGTTACAAACCGGCACTTGGAGCCTAGATCAGTTACTCATATACATTCTGTGGATTTTTTTTCCTAGATCAAAGTCAAGAAACACCGTCATGAAACCGAGATCAGAACTCGTAAACATTCTTCGATCATACAAAGCATTTTAGCCAGCCTAGCTAGCGCGCAAATGTGCGCAAACTTGAGCATAATCTTTCTGAGAGCATATTATGCCACTTGCAGCTCAACCTTCTCATCTCTAAATATGATTCACATTGCAAACATGAATAATATCATGCTATTTTCAGTAAACAAACTAAGCCTTTTCTCCATTACACCATTACAGTCCATAGATACTGTGAGTGAGCTTCTACCATGCCTTGGAAGTTTGGAAACTCGCAAGGCGGCACACCATCCCTTCGATAGCCTCCCCAAGGAGGGGTTGGCTCAAAAGACAGATACTGGCTGCTAGCTATAATCTCTATTCAGTCTGTCTACTCAGCGATGAAGTAAATGAGCAAACAAAAAATGCTAAATTCTTCAATCGGAAGAGCATTTGAAAATAACAACTTGATTATGCTATACAGTAACACTATTACCTCTAGCACTTGCAGGGCATGAAGCTTTACGTGGTGCAAAAAGGCAGATTATGCATCTTTAATTATTTATCAACGATCCATTGTTACACACCTTCGTTTAGATACATGATATCATATGCAAACAAAACATCAGATAGGAATCCTATATCACTTAAACTAAAAGAAATAGCAATAACTTTTTCTTTTCATCTATTTATCTTTACAATGTGAGGAACGGTTCCAAATCCAGGATATGCAACCTAAATCAACAAATAAATCGAGTTGAGCATACCAAGCAGTGTACGAGCCGAGAGACGGGTTCAAATGATCCGCTTCGATCAAACCATGAACGTCACAGCTATTCTATTTCTCTAGAGTCTGAACTTGACCTTTCTTCCTTGCAGATAGAAGGGCGATCATTCTCGAATGTGAAATGCTGATAGCCAGTTGGACTAGAGAGCTGACCAGAGGCACAATTGCTCAATGATCTCTCAATATCACCCATCTCAGCTACAAGAGGAATTGGCCTTTCTGGAATGGAGGGAATTGAGAGGTCTGTTTCCAACATTTTCACGACTTGATCCATTGTTGGCCTAGCATATAACTGTGGATGAGAGCAAAGAACTGCCACCAGAACATACTTCTCCAAAATTTCCTGCGAGCCTAACTCCGGCATGCCATCTTCGATAACATCTAAAGTTCTCCCGTCTCTCACTAATGACCATGCCCAATCAGTCACAATAGATGGCTGTCCCTCATGATCCACCATAAGTGCCTTCTTTCCACTCAAAAGCTCGAGAAGCACAACACCGAAGCTAAACACGTCACTTCTCTCTGTCAATTGCCCGTACAAAGCATACTCGGGAGCAACATATCCCATTGTCCCAGCTACCCTCGTGCTCAAATGTGTCATTCCTTCTGGGGTAAACTTTGCTAGCCCAAAGTCCGCAACCTTAGGCTCAAAACTCTCGTCCAAAAGTATATTACTGGCTTTAATATCCCTGTGAATAATTGACGGTTGAGCTCCGTAGTGCAAATAAGCCAATCCTCTAGCAGTCCCTAAGGCAATCTTTTGCCGAATAGGCCAGCTAAGCTTTTCCGCACTAGACCCGAATAAATGGTCGTACAGAGCGCCATTCTTTATCAAATCACATACGATTATCCTCTGGTGACCCTCAAAAGGACTAGTAGCCGTGCAGTATCCTCTCAAAGCAACAAGATTGACATGCCTGACACTCGCGATTACCTCAACTTCATGAGTAAAAGTAGAATCACCTGCAGCCGAGCAATTCTTGAATCTTTTGAAAGCAACTAGAGAACCATCTGGCAGTTCACCTTTGTACACATTCCCGTAGCCTCCTCTCCCAATAATGTTATCTCTAGAAAAATTTCTAGTTGCCTTCCTAATCTCATCAAATGTGTATTTAACCAAAGAAGTACTTTGACTAATGGACTCCAGCCCAGAACCCAACTCTGTCTCGAGAACTCTCCCAAATTTGTCTGCCCTCTTTTTTCTCTTATGAAAGATCCAAAACAAACCAATCAACACCAACAACACAACACCACCCCCTAAGAGAACACCCAAAATCAAGACTTTGCTCCTTCTCTTGCTAGATTTCTTGGAAGTAAAATCAATTAAAAACAAACACTTAGCTGTGCCCTTATCAGTAGGTCCATACCTATTGATAAAAGCCGCTGCATAAATGGAGGGGTATGCCTGGCAATCCGAAACATTCCCGATGGAAGTTCCCGTCAAGTACCTGGCTTGCAGCGTGGACAAGCTGGTGGTACAAGCAGCACAAGGAGAATTATTCTCAAGGGACTGGTTACAGTTGGAGGCAGCATCGTTAAGAGCAGAGACAGGGACGATGGCCTCGAACTGGGACCTGGTAGAGATGTTCATACAGCCCTGGGAGATCCAGCTAGTGTTTGAAGCCGCAAGAAGAGCGGATATTGAAATTGGGAAGATATTCATTGATGAGAACCTGGTAAGTGCTCCAGCATGATTCAGCAGAGTCGAGTGGAGGAAGGAAGGAGTTGTTGAGTTGGAGGTAATGGGATTGTACAAGTCGAAGTCCTTGAAGGATGTACTGACACTGCTGGGTGATGTCCGAAGTGGGGGGGCGTTTGGAGCCGCCAGATGTCAGGTTGCGGAGGACGTTGAAGTCCAATGGGCATGTTGCGGTGCTGTTTTGAGATTGAGATTGGACGAGGGATAGAGTGATGAGGAGTGTTGTGATGGGGAGGAGAAGGAGATTGAACATCTGGGAAGAGAGGTGGCAACGCTGCTAGGGCTGAAGTTTTACCATGGAGAAGCGAAGAGAAGAGAAGAGAAGAGAAGAGGGTTGGTGGAGAAACTGATGAATTATTTTGAAATGATTAATCAAAAACTTTAGCTTTTCTAATATCGTTGCAGCAGCAGCAGCCAGCCAGCCAGTTTGACACTTGAGGTGGAGACAGCGTAGTAGATGCTTGGCTGGCAGATTCCAGGAAGGAGAGGTTGACTGAAACTCTAAACTAATCAAAAGTTTAGTTTGATTGTTTGCTTTTATATTATAAAACTGTTTAAAAAAATTAATAAAAATATATTTTCTTATTTATCATTTTAACATATCAAATATCAAAACAAATAAATAAAAATAAAAATAAAAATAAAAAACACCTATTACAACTTTACAATATAGAAAAAATATTTTCTTATTTATTTTAATACACACACACACATATATATATATTCTCTACGCTCTTAAATATAATGATTAAACGAAAAGAAAAAGGTGGAAAAGCCCAGTTTACCTGGAAGTTCACAGCCACGAAACGCAGGCCCGGCCCTTTACGAGGTGGGAAAAGCTCATTGGGCTTTTCTTTGAAAGGAGGAGGCCCAGTAAAGATTGAAGTAGCAAACAAAAATTCAGTGTCCCTCGTCTGTTTAAAATTTAAAGTCAACTATATAGACCGGGCTGGGCTTGACGAACATGATGAATGGCTACGGGCCACCCTTAACCTCTAAGGCCTTAGCCCTTTTTCTAGAGTAATCTCTCATCAATTATATTTTATCCATCGTAATCACGTCTGAAAGCCTCAAACTGTGTGCTTCGAACGTCGTTTTACTTGAATAGTGTTTGCGTTTTAATGATAAAGAGTGGTTTTTTAGTTTTTATTTTTTCTTCATCTAAAGAAAATTATATAAATTTTGTCTTTGAAAAAGTAGAGAAATCTTCCAAACAGGGATTCATTTTTTATTTAAAAATAAGCCTTTTTTGGATTATTTTGATATAACAATGCTAGAAAAGTATTTTGTAAAAAAAATAAAAAAATATATATTTAAAAGATAATTCATGCTACAATCTCAAACCGTCAACATCTAGAAAAAGGACCGTGAGACAGGGAACATCAAACGAATAAAAATGTATCGGGAAAGGAAATTATTTAAAAAATAAATAAAAGAAAAGTCTATGAACATAGGAAACCCGTCAGCTATCGCAGCAAATCAGGCTTAACGTCAGACGGGAACGGGCAATCAACCAGGAGCAGGTTAAAGGTGACACTGCTTGCATCTGAATCAACCTCTTGTATGAAAAAGATAACCTAAGATTTTTATTCTACATTTTTAATAATTAAAACTTAAAAGAGAAGCGACAGGAATGGAAAAGATTGAGTACACTCCCCAAAAAGTTACCACCAAGATATATCTACTACACATACGAAAATTAAAAAATAAAATAAAAAAATACACAGTAATTTGCAATCGAAGGATGTCCACATGATGATTTCTGTCATCAAATTTCTTGCGTGAGGGTTTTTGATTTTGTGCACGGTGCTAATTGTATTGATTACTTTTAAGTGATTAGGAAGCATAATTAATTGATTGATTAATTAGTTAATTAATCGGTGGTGGGTTACGTTGTTAAGCGTCCACCACCACCTCTAATAATGCATGATTGATTGCTAGTGGCATTTATATTTTAATGTATGGTACTGTCTCACTTAGTTAATAAGTAGTAAAGGCCCTTTTTAATACATTATATTATAAATTCTTGTTGAGATTAGAAATTTTAGATGTCTATTTTTCACTGGTTTCAAAAATATATTTTTTTTTAAAAAAAAAAATTGCTTTTAGATCATTTTGATGTGTTGATATTATAAATAATTTTTAAAAAATATATAATTTTGATGTATTTTTTTTAAAAAAAAACTTTCAAAAACAACTTCAACCACACTCGCAAACATGTATTATGGGACTGTTAGGAAGTGAGGTTGAAATTGTTTTTTAAAATACTTTTCATTTAGAAAAGTATCAGAATCATATTTTTTTTATTTTTTAAAAATTATTTTTGATATCATCACATCAAAATGATATCAAAACACTAAAAATATTTAATTTAAAATATTTTTTCTTTTCTTTTCAAAACACAGTATCAAACAAGGTCAGAACCGTAAGTTATCATGGTATTAATATGCAATGACTAGTATTGGCCGTCAAAACGGACATGTTTTGGAGTATATTTGAGATTGTTTTTTAAGGTATTTTTTTACCCGAAATTGTGTTAAAATGATTTTATTTTTTTTAAAATTATTTTTAACATATTCGTATCAAAACACTTATAAAATAATTCAAAACAAAATTAAAAACTTTCAAATGATTTTTCGGACAGCCCCGACATCAAGATGACTCCCATAATGTAATGACTGTTCATATTCCGAAGGTGTCGGCAATCAGCTCTTCTTAACTTCTTGCCTACGAGAGGTGGCCTAATGCTAGTTGTTAACTTGTTATCCATCTATTTTTGGCCATTAGCTGCTGGTTCTTGATGAGTTGACAGATCCCAAACACTCTTATAGTTGTAACTACTTTTTGATAATATATGGTCTCAAAAATACTTTAAAATTTTGGTTTTTTTTTGTATTATTTTTTTTGCTTACAGACAGGTTTTAGAATTCTTATCGATGACTCGAGAAAAGCTCAAAAAACTAGAAGAAAAATATATGGGAAAAAGTCATGGCAGTCAAACGGGGAACAAGTTCGTGCAGCAGCTCTTCTCTCGAGGAAGGAAGGCCCTGGAACTTTCGACGTGTGAGGAAGATACACCCTGATCCCTCTAACAGGAGCCATGTTCTTAACTTGTTTTAATATAATGTCAAAAATTTCCAATTTTTTTGTTATTATTAGCGTGGATTGATTGAGTTAACTAATTTTACGAGCTATTTAGTTAATAATTATATGAGTTTCTAGTAATAATTATATTAACAATCATATAGCTCGAAACTGAAACCACAAAAAAACCTTTTAGGAGGTGCTTGAGAATGTGTGTGGAAAATATTTTAAAAAAATATATATTTTTATTTCTTATTTTAAAATTTTTTTTAAAAATGTTGTTAGATCATATTGACGTGCTAATTGTCAAAAATAGTTTTTGAAAATTAAAAAAAAATATTATTTTGATGCATTTCTAAATAAAAATATTTTCAAAAACAACTTCAGCTACACTCTCAAACAAGTATTTAGTCCCACTATCACCTATTAAATAGTTAAAAGTTTCCGGTGTTGAATATATAGCATGAACCAAGCTCAAGGAGAGTAAGGTTGCTGCGTTTTGAAAGGGCATTGGAGCGTTTTAATTATGAATATTATAGAAAGAAAAAAAAAATAGTTTGGAGTTTCATATGGTGTTTTTTTTTGTATAAACCATCCGGTAATCCGCCCACTGCCGACTAATCCGGATTCGAGCCGGGTAGGATCCTTAAGGACGATAAAGCTCTCCCAAGTAAGTTTTAAAGCAGCTGCATACCCAAGGCTCGAACTCGAGATCTTGGTTAAAGCTAGGGACGATCCCCTATCAGTCGACCCACGCCCTCGTTGGTAGTTTCATATGGTTAAGTAGTTGTTTGATGCACCGAATTGTTCTGTAAAGACACCAAATTGGACCCCATTGATACAAGGGGATTATTCAATACGTTGCTTTGCCATGAAAAACGAAGGTGGATAATCCGAAATTCTATTTCTATAATAAAAATCCAAATGACAATTACTATTTTTTTTTAAATAAAAAAAAAACACGTGCTTCAATGATCCCAGGCAGCAGCCCATCCCCAGAGAGACCAAAAAGAGCGTACTAGAGAGAAATCAGTGAAGACAAAAAATGAAAAGAAATAACGAGAACACATCAAAGCTTTGTTTTGCCCAATTTTTATATTGTTCGAATGATCTCAATATAATTACACCATGAATAAACATCAAATGAGGTTGGTTAAAGGTTTTGTTCACGGTTTATTACAACCTTGTTTAGTGGTATTTCAAATTATAGTTATAATCGTTTTGTCAAAGTTTTGTCAAAATCTTTCTAACGATACTAAATATGTCAAAAATAAATCTTGGATAACTCTTTTTTTTTATTCTATGTGGTGTTTCAGCTATACTATTCTTCTAATACTTTTATGAAATGTGTTATTTTTCTAAAATTGATATCAACTAGTGCTAAATGGTAAAATACCTTGTTTTATATATATAAAAAAAAACTAAAGTAGGTGTGTAGGCAGTTTAACAAAAGCATCTTTTGATTTTATGTTGTTCTTATCAATGTCTATTTCATTTATGTCAATTCAAGCTTAAGCTATCTTGTAAGAGGAAGCTAACAAGCCTAAATGTGTTTTTATATGTGTGAGGTCTTTAGAAAAATAAATATTTTTTTTTATTAGGATGCTTTTTATTTTTTTCTATCTAAAGGAAGTATTTTGTTCAAGTTAATTATTTTCTTTTTAGATTTATAAGGTTTTCAAGTTTTTTTTTTATCTATACAAATGGCTATGGTGGCTTTTTGGCAAGTGGAGACATTAATAAGTCTCTATAATTATGGTTTTTATGGTTTTTGATTTATAACAACTCATTTATTTATCCTCTCTTGTCTACATCGATTGATATTAATGACCAACAATTGTAACAAATTATTAGTTGTCATTTCATTTTTTTCATGTACTACAAAACAATTATGGTAGGAAGATAGCTTAACAATCCTTAGTTGTTGTTTTGCTTTATTGTTGTGTGCTACAAAATAATCATAACTGAAAGGAGTTGCAAAATAGAATATCGTTGATAAATGAAGTTTCTTTCCTCAGGAAAACAATGTTCATGAACTAATAAGTTGTTTTGTGTTTGCTGTAATTGATATCATTCAATATCACGTTAATAAAAGACTCACAAATGAGGCAACTCCTATAAAAAGAATCGCATTAAGGATTTATAATGAAAACCATTTGCAATAAGATGTTTTGTAGGGGACCCATGATGGGGTAACATATATAAAAATGCTAGAGACTCACAATGAGGTTGTTCATACACACACACACACAAAAAAAAGATGTTCTTTATAGAAGGTAATGTTTAATTAAAAACTAAACTTGATGATGAGCTTACATTAGCTTAGCTTTTAGTTCAATTTAGTGAAGATCCATGCATTAGCTTTTAGAAAAATACATATTTTTACTTTTTTTTATTTTTTTTATCATGACACTTCCAATTTTTTTCCTATCTGAAGTATTTTTTTCTAGTTTTTTTTTCTTCTTCAAAATCTCCCTCCAGTTTCTTGATTTTCAAGGGTTCTCCAAGATATTTTTGGTAAAATCATGGAAGTCTCTCTTTTTTTCCCCTCTATTCTCTTCAGCCTACTTTAGAGGTGAGACAGATGAAGTATTTATAGTTATTTATTTGGTTAATTACACATTAACCCCACACTTCACATAATTCCAATCTATCCCCACCATTTTCTAATTGTTTTTTCCTCTTTTTTTAATTCAGTGTCGTAACAAAAAAAATTAATTCAGCCCATTTTATCTCCGATTAAAATCTTTATATTTAAGAATTAATATACAAAATGTCATTTTAATAGAGAAGAAAAAAGAAGAAATGAGCTGCAAAATAACCGAGAGAGAGAGAGAGAAAAATAAATGAACAAAAATATATCTAGCCACTGTACTAATAATAATAATAATAACAATAATAATAATAACAGCTCAATCCGGGAGACATGTTATAAAGAGAGAGCGCGAATTTAACCAGAGCTCTTGACCCCTCCCTCTGTCTCTCTGTCTCCCTCCTCTGCTTTGATGCTACCTTGCCTGCGAATCTGCCTGGTAAAACTTGGATTCTACATCTCTCCTCTTCTTCTCCATACACTGCTCAGATACAAAAAAAAAATGTCTTCTCCTTGCTAAACTAGTATTTTAGACATTTTTATTCATGTACTCCTACTTTTATTCCTGGTCCCTGCCCTTCTCTCTCTCTGGGCTAATCTTTGGTTTTTAGTTGAAGCGTCTCTTTGCTTCATGTTTTCGCTGGCTGGTTGCTTTTCTATCACCTATCTATCTGCTGTAATAGAATGATCCTATCCTGTGGTCTGATATATCTTCTCTTGTTGTGGCCATTCTCTTTTCGATCACGCTAGGCCTCTGTTTTCCCTCTCATGCTCTGTTCTTATCAGGGAAAACAGAGCAGTAAACTTGCTGAAATCGACTGTTTGTTATTACCTGGTGGATAAAGCAGAAGCCCAGTACTCTGTTTTCCCTGTCTCTGCTCCTTCCTGTTCCAGGTAACATCTCCACCATTACACGTCTTGCCTCTCAATTCTACTTTTTTCCATTGCGGTATACTGAGTTATCGCATGTTTTAGATATATATATATATATATATTATAGATGGAGAAAAAGGAGGATGCGAGCTCTCCGGTTGGAGTTCTTGAAGACTACTTTAAGAGTGAAGAGTCAGAGAGTTGTTCTTCAAAAGATCCCTGCATCGGATGCTGAGGCTGCGCAAAACGTTTCAAAAGCTGCCTCCCGTTGGCGTGGATTTTTCCAACTAATTAGAAGTAGATCGAAGAAATCATTGGCAACATTGCATCCTCTCGGTGTCCTAAAGCTCTCTATGAGAAGGAGCAATAGCATGAGAGAAAACATTATATCGAATCTCTTTGCAAATTCTGATTCGAGCAGTTTTAAGTCCCCAAGGATCAACTTCACTCTCTCTGAGCTCCAGGCCGCGACAAACAATTTCAGCCAAGGTTTGTGTTCCGTGATGCTTCCATTTCTTCTTCTTCTTCTTCCTTGCTTCCCTTCCAAACATGGCTTAATTTTCAGAAACCGTGGAAGTATTTGTTCGATAATTGAATAAACTGTTTAAGGATCTTTAGTGGGTTTTTTTTTTTTCGTGTAGAAAATCTGATTGGAAAAGGGCGGTTATGCTGAGGTTTACAAAGGGTGTTTGCAAAATGGGAAAATTGTTGCCATCAAACGTTTAACACGAGGAACAACAGATGAGATTATTGGGGATTTTTTAACTGAGATGGGGATTATGGCCCATGTGAACCATCCTAATACATCTAAATTGATTGGTTATGGAGTTGAAGGAGGAATGCACCTTGTTCTTGAATTGTCTCCACATGGGAAGCTTAGCTTCAGTTCTTTATGGTCAGTTCATGAATGCCAAGTTCTCCATTTTTAAATGCTTTTCGTTCTCTTACAAGTGCTAAATTTTACAGGTTCAAAAGAGAGATTGACATGGCATATCAGGTATAAGATTGCATTAGGGACAGCTCATGGTTTACTATATCTTCATGAGGGTTGCCAAAGAAGAATAATTCACAGAGATATCAAGGCTGCAAACATTTTGCTCACAGAGGACTTTGAGCCTCAGGTAATAAGCAGTAGATTTTGTTAATTATTCTTGATTTCCTTTCTAGATGGACAACAAATTGTGTTTTTTTCTTTCAGATTTGTGATTTTGGTCTTGCAAAGTGGCTACCAGAGCACTGGACTCACCACACTGTTTCCAAATTTGAAGGCACATTCGGGTTTGTAAAGCCAGGACTCATTTCCTTTTCCTGCTGTTTCTATTCAATATCTGGCTGTTTGGAGTAATTTACTTCAATTGCTGCCCGTCACAGATATCTTGCTCCGGAATACTTGATGCATGGAATAGTAGACGAAAAAACTGATGTTTTCGCCTTCGGTGTACTGCTGCTGGAGCTAGTCACCGGACGGCGAGCTCTGGATTACTCGCAGCAAAGCCTTGTGCTGTGGGTATGATTCTCGAAAGTACTCGGAAAGAACAGCTATAGAGAGGGTGGGAATGGATTGATTGATTTTATTTTCATCTTTTTCAGGCAAAACCGCTACTCAAGAACAATGAGATTGGAGAGCTAGTTGATCCTGCTCTTGCCGATGATTATAATGCTCGAGAAATGAATCTTGTGCTCTTGGCTGCTTCGTTATGCATACAGCAATCTTCGATACGGCGGCCTCAAATGATTCAGGTGTGCCCTCTCACCAGAAAGTCAAGATCATATGTTACTATCATCCCTGTTAGCAGCTACTAATTATTTATTAAACCCTGGTTGTCAGATAAACATCCGAACAGGATTTAAATGGTATAAAACTCAAAAATCTGGTCTTCCACACATTCTGTCAATCTGAATCTTATTATGATGGAACACTTTCTTGTTGGTGCTCGAGAGTCTACCGCTTGCATAAGATGACTAAAAATAATGTTGATTTGCCTTTGAACATGTATTTCAGGTTGTCCAGATTCTGAATGGTAACCTTAGCTGCTTGAAGTGCATGAAAAAAACCCGATTGCCATTTTTTCGAAGAGCTTTTCTTAACGAAAAACTCATTGGTGCAGAGGAGTACAACTCACCCAAGAACAGACAAATCAATTGACTTGACAGGTTGATTTGGATTTTCAGACAAGTCACCTTTCCCGTCTCTTTCAGCAGTTCTGATGAAGCAAGTCTTGGCCACTTGGGTATTTTGATCCTCAAATTTCTTAGATTTTCTGTCAAAAAACAAGGATATGGTATCGCTAAATTCTGTACCAACCCATGCTCGCATGTGAAGTCAGCAAGAACAGCTAAACAGCGTGTCAGAGGTAGGAAAAGAAGAGGAGGGAGCTTAAGAAACAAACGAAAGACGATGTTTCTAAACTTTTTGTACGTAAATCGATTCATCAAAGACAGAATTTTTGGAACAGATGGAAAAGGACGGCATCGTTTTCCAGCTTATATGTACAGGGTAGAACCCTAGAACTTATCGACATGTATATAAAAGAATCACGAGTATAGAGTTCCATCTCTTTTTCCCAATTGCTCGCCACGCTTTCCTCTGTTTATTTTTTTGACTATTTCGAGCTTGAGCCCTCATAATTTTCTTAGCTTGTAATGTGTTATTACAATACTAAATGCTGGTAATGTGCAATAATTAAATTTTATCAGTTACATCTTTTTGTAAAATTGATTGTAGTGGTTATCCTTGCTATCGAAGAAGAAATTCTTAATAAATGACCTTGGATGGAGGAGCCACCATCAAAAGAAAATTAAAAAATATATATATATATATATATATATATATATATATATAATTATTATTTGATATATGAATTAATAGCATTGAAAACATATAATAGTGTGTTACATCAAGACTAAGATTTGTGTTATATATGATCTATGACATATAAGCCTATTTTCTGTTACTTGCTATGAATTTTTTGCATTTTTTTCCTTGGTAGCTCTCATGTAGATGTCATTGATTGTCAATTTTCATGATTTATACATTTTTATTTTTTAAAACACTATAATTATGATAAATTAAATGCGATGATGAAGAATTAAAGGAGGGTAGCACTAATATTTATTGAGTAGGTGAGCTTATTTTCATCACCAACTATCAAATCACTCTCAATTTCATTATAAAACATTGCTCTTAGAGATCTCAATATACTATTTGTTACGCGGAGGAGCAATCACATTAAATTACTTGCTAATAAAATACTAATAAAGATTATGTTTTTTACAATTCATGGTATCACAAAAAACACGATTCAATGTATTAGTTTTTTTCAAAAAAAAATATATCTTTTAATATTTTGTTTGCTACTAATTAAGCTTCATGGTTTTTCTTGAATTTACTTTCATGTGATTGTCTTGGTTTATGATACGGGTCACTAGTTTTGCTAGATAACCTAGTTGACTTGTATTTTTTTTTAAGAAAAAATTATTGATTGAAGATTAGATTTTATGATTTATTTTATTTTCTATAAGGTTATCCTGATCTCATAACGTGAGTCACGAGTTTATCATGTTAACCCAAGTTATTTTTCTAGTTTTTTTTTTAATTTTATTTATTTTTTAAATAGTTTATCCTTTAATATTGGATTGACTAATAATTGTGCTTCATAATTTATTTTGATTTGTTTTCTATGAGGTTATTTCATCGTTATAACCCGAGTTGCGAGTTTTCTACTTGGGTTAATCTTGGTTGACTTAGGGTTTTGTTTTTCTACAAGGTTATTCTAATTTTGTGAATTAGATCACGGGTGAACCTAAGTTGACCGGGGAAATTTTTTGTGTTCTTTTCTTAATTGATTTTTTTAATCCTTCAATATTGAGTTGATTGAGAATTGAGTTTCATAGTTTGTTTTGATTTGCCTTCAATGAGGGTTATTTTGATCTCTAACCTGTTTGTAAGTTTAACAGGTTAATCTAAGTTGATTCATGTTATTTTTTATTTATTTTATCATTCAATATTTCTATCGATTAAGAATAAGACTTCACAATTTCTTTATGTTGGGGTTATTATGATCTTAAGATCAAAGCTGCAAATTTGACAAGTTAACATGAGTCAATGTAATATGTTGTTGTCTCAATATTTTTTTACAAAATCATCTTGAATGTTTTTTCTGTTAAAATATGTTCTTACTAATTGTTCAAGATATTTTTGGACCCATCAAGTTGATTATATCATATCATATGAACCCTTACATATTTTTTTCCTTTTTGCTAGAAAAAAAACATGAGGAGCGTTTTTTCTTACATTAAAAAACATGAAGCGCCTTTAGTGGGAGTGGGGACCAAAATATTTCCTAAAAGTCACGTGTACTTGACTATTTAAGAGGAAAGAATCCCGTTTGGTTGATTGATATTAGTTTTGTCAACAACTCCCAGTCCCTGTAAACATTTACTCTCTGAAAACCCGAATCCATGGATCTTCTCAGTCAATTGCGGGGACAGATTGCTGATTTCTCAGCTTTTCTCCACCGAGAGGTCAGCATAAACATCTCTCTTTTTCTGTTTCGTAGGGATTTGTTTTCAAGGATGGCTGGTTGTTCCTTTTCAAACCTCCTGTCTGTTTAATTCTATGGAGAGCGTTTCTGGAAAAATCATAATTATAGGATACCAAAAAGAGTTCTTTTTTTCTTCTTCTTTAGAATACAAAATCGATGAAGCTTAAGCTTGGTAGAATAAGCTTCTTGGGTGATGTCTTGTTTTTAAAATAATGGGTGTTTTTGGCTTTCGAGAAGGGTTTTGTGGACGATCAGTTTACTCAGTTGCAGAAGCTGCGAGATGAGAGCAGTCCTGGTTTTGTGGTGGAAGTGGTCTCTCTTTTCTTTGAAGATTGTGAGAAGCTCGTTAACAATATGGCCAAAGCTTTGTGAGTGTGCTGTCCCATAACCTTTATTGTTTTTAGTTTCTTGGATTTCTTATATATCTACTTTGTTTGATTCTGAAATTGCTTATCTGGGTTATTTCTTTTACGTTCAGAGAACAGCAGATTGTAGATTTCAAGCAGGTAGATTCTCATGTTCATCAATTGAAGGGTAGTAGTTCTAGGTACCTTTCAAACTCATTTCTTGATTGGATAGTTGATTGTCAATCTGTGCTCTAGCCATTTCTAGGATCGCACACAGATGTTTATTGAGTCCATTTGCTGCAACAAAGTTAGTAACAGTCTAATACATTCCTAGGGATATTTCGAAACTGGTGTCACTTTTTTTGTTTTTTTATTTGTTTGCTTACAATATTCCTTTATATGGTTAACAGCATTGGTGCAGCAAGGATTCATAATGTCTGCATTGCCTTCAAGACTTGTTGTGAAGATCAAAACCGTGACGGGTGAGCTTCTCTTCACCCATAAATTGCCTGTCCTCTAACGTTACCCAATTGCACTTGGAAGTTTCTCTATCATAGAACCCTCAACTAAGTATGCTGATTTATTGGAAATCACATAAGATTTAGTTGAGAAAATCAAATTAAACCCTTTTCTGTAATTTAAATTTCATTCGATCATGGTGGATGGGTATCCTAGTCTGGTCCTTGTAACTGTTAATCTTAGATGGAAGCTAGGGGATGTAAACTGTTATTTATTTATTTATTTTGAATGCTATGCTAATTAATTGGTTTAATCTGGATCTTCTTATGAATAATCCAGTTGTGTGGCTGTACGGGATTTGATGGGTTTAAGAATTGTTGGTGCAGGTGTGTGAGATGTCTCCAACAAGTGAATCATGAGTGCATTCAGCTGAAGAACAATCTTCAAACTTTATTCAAGGTAAGTTTAAGGTAGTTTTTATTTTCCTAGGAGGTATTTCCCATCATCTATTTCATCCGTTTATATGACAGAAAAGAAGCTTATTGCTCTACGTGCCTTGAAAAACATTGCTTCATCTGTTTCAACAGCATCCTTACTGTCCGTTGCTTCACTTGATTTAACTTCCAGTTCCTGATCTTATTCTGTAAAGAAAAATTGCGGGAAGAGTTTTCTTTGCTGTCTGTCTTTTTGGTGATCAAGAAACACAGAAATTTTAGTATCTGAATATATTTTATATCAGTAATTTTAGTATCTTAATGTTAGTATTCATTCTAACTCCCCATTGTTGGACTTTGTAGCTGGAGCAACAGATAGTCGCTGCTGGAGGATCGATTCCTGCGATGCAATAGGTATTGTTAAAACCCTACTTCCTATTGACAGGAGCAGGAAGGTGCAAGGTTGATGTTTAGGATGTTCATTTTGTCGTAGACCTAGAGCGTATTCGAGCAGCGTTGACTTGAGAATTCATACGTGGAGTAGCAGTGAATGAGGATTCTACATCTGACGCTGCAAAGTGTATGTTTCGTTTGTTTTTTCAGGGGTCTGAATTTGCTTTTGTCTGACTAGAATGCTAGTCTTCTTACTGTCTCCAGGCACATCATGATTTCGAAAACTAGTGTGGTACAAAAATGTGGAGCCATCAAATGCAATGTAGAAGGTGAATCTCTATTAAGTTCTGTGTTAATTTGCACATCTGTTATGAGGGCTTCTCCCTGTTAAGTTCTGTGTTCTTAGATCAGAAAAGAAGACAAATTGGAAAGCTGAGATAGTCCTTCAATCCACTGGCTAGAGTTCAATGTGGTCCTCCTGTCACAGAACCAATTCACCAACGCAGCCTGCTATAAAAGCTTCCTGCTGAGAAAAAATGGCCGCGAAGTTTCTTGTGGAGAGGAAACATCTTGGCCAGCAGGGTTTCTTGGTCGATGTTGACACTGAAGATATTGTGATGGAGCTGCACATTTTTCAAATTATTAGAGATCACTGTAAAGGTTTTGTGAACGATTAGGACAGTGAGCAAAAAAAAGTTAAGCCGATCACAAGAAGGTTACGGCAGCGGCGAAGATGGAAGAATGGATATAACAAATAAACTAAAAGCATGTTTGTAACATTCTGAATTAAATTCATTTTAGAGGTTTTAGTAAAAATCTTGTGTTTAATTATTTTTTTTTGAATATTAAGAGTTGGATTTTAAATGGAATTCAATCTTTAAAAATACTACAAAAGTAAATTAAAGGTCAAGCTCTTTGATTTACAATTTCAAAGATGAGAAATGGTTATGACTAACTTTTCCAAAATATTCATTTTCCCTTTTTTTTTTAGAGACCTTTGAAAAAATAGGATGAAGGTAGTGACTAGTGAGTGTGATATAGAATACAAAATCAACTAAATTTGATTTATTCTACATATGTGAATTCAATTTATTTATCAATTAAATTCAGATCAAACATTATAAATGAATTTAATTACATTGGATAAATGATTCCAAACATTATCTAAAAGGGAAGGGAGTAATAACAATGTCATTTATTATAGCACTAGACTCGAATTTATTATGGATTATGATGGTAAAAATACAGTTTTGCCCCTTGTGACATAAGAATTTATCCTAAATGATGGGGGTAGTTTTGTCTTTATTACTTTTTGAACAATAAAAATGCAAAAATACTCTTAAAGCAAAGAATTTAGGGCGCATTTTTCAACTTTTAATAAATAATTAAGTTACTTGGATGCCCTTGAGATAAAAAAAAATGTTACTGCTTGAAAAATTAAGTCTAAATTGAGAAAGACAAAACTAACTCGACGTGATTTCCAGTTTTAGAACCTTTTGTTTAGGTATTTTGGATTGATAGGTTTGATTGTAGGTATTTTAATGTGTTTGTGAGGTTTTTTTTTGTTGAAATGACTTTAAAATTGAGTTATTTAGATAAAAAAATTGTTGGTCTGATTTTTTATCAATCATATTGGTGACTGAAATCTAAATTTGTTGACGACATGTCATTTACTTTGACAAGTAACGTATCTCTAACTTTGTTTTTTTCTAAAAAATATAGTTTTTTTTATCTTTTTAAAAAATAAATAAAATCAAAATTAGACCCACCTATGCAATTCGACTCTTCATTGAAGTGACCCAAATATGCTGGCACAATAAATTTAACTTTATAAGGGTTTTTTTTATGAGTTATTTGACCTCAACAGTGGCCAAAATCTAGATACTTTTTTTTAACAAAAAAAATAGATAGGTTGAGGTAAACGACATTGCCCTCAGGATTTGCACCAAGTGGACCCGCTATGGTTGCAGTTCAGTAGGCACAAGTAATTGTTTAGAAGTATAGTTGTGGTAACTTTGAAAATTATTTTTTTTTTAAAAAAAAAAAAATTATTTTTGATATCAACATATAAAAATATCTAAAAAAATAAAAAAAAATTAATTTAAAATAAAAAATAAAAATAATTCATTTTTTTTAAAAATATTTTCTAAAAGCACTCTCAAACACCCGTCTAACTAGTGGTTTAAGGATTATAGCTTAAGGGCGTATATAACACTATGTTTCAAAAATACTCTCAAACACCCGTCTAACTAGTGGTTTAAGGATTATAGCTTAAGGGCGTATATAACACTATATTTCAAAAACACTTTTTAATTAAATTTATTTTTTTTAAAAAAAATAATTATTTTTAATGTTTTTAGATCATTTTCATGTGTTAATATCAGGTATATTTTTAAAAAAAAATTATTTTGATATATTTCTAAACGATAAACACTTTCAAAAGCAACTTCAACCACACTCTCAAACATGCATTAACATATATATATACACATACATGCACACGGTGTTTGACACTGCGTTTTAAAAGTATTTTTTAAAAAAATATATTTATTTTTTTACTTTAAATTAATTTTTTAATATTTTTAAATTATTTTATATGATAATATCAAAAATAATTTTAAAACATAAAAAAATATCATTTTAATACATTTCTAAAAAAAATACCTTAAAAAACAAAACCAATAACCTCACCAAACAGTCACAAAGCTGAGCACCACACACGCGTATATCAATCATTTTCTTTCACGAATATTGTTAAAAGAGAGAAACGGTGAGGGAAAACTACGCGAGGAAGGCGACAAGGTATATAGAAAAGGTAACTGCAAGAACAATTCGATTCTCGAACCATGTGGGCTTCATCTGTTTGATTTAATGCCTCGACTCGATTCCTTCTCACGCCGGGAACTAAAGGTGAAATTACCTGCCCCAATTCAATCCAACCCTTTGCAAGAAATCAAGCTCATTCAAGAACACTTTGTTTTTCCCCAGCTATAATTCCCATGTCAGTCGAGTCGAGTCGAGTCCCCAAACAATCGAAAGTCTCAATTGCACCCCTACGACACCACTCCTCCATCCATGGACGGTGCATGTTATCATCACTTGCCTGTTCCAAGCTATGATCACTTGCAAGTGATAGCTGGAGGACAAAGACAGCGCAGGATACGTAACTCTGAGTGCAAATCCAAGAGCTAACTCCCCAAGCCTCCATGATGGGAAATACCAAACCACACACCCATATGATTGCTGACGAGCGGATTGGATTGGTTGGTCGGGTTCGGTGCACTCACCCTCACGCATCCCCGTACAAATTTAACAACGTGGACCCCATCGGAGAGGCTCGGGTCGCTGGGCTGCCCACACGTATTCTAGCTACATGCTCGATTCCTCGTATGCTAACTGCTACTACATAGGTACACTTTGCTTGTTGATTAGGCATAACAAAGGTAGTAATAATATGTAATGGCGATAATGAGACGCACCACGTAGGAGAGCTATCTACTGAAGATTAAAAGTCATAAATCTTTATTTAATACCATGTTAGTTATCGTGGATGTGTTTTGATTTCAGTTATATATAATAAGCTAAATAATAATAATAATAATAATAATAATAATTGTTTGTCACGTCTCGATAGGTTTTGCTTGTCTCTTAGTATTGTGTCTATCATTAAAAAAGAATCTCAAATAGAATTTATGCTTTGTTTTCTAAAATACAACAACTCAGTTTTGCTGTTTGTGGAAAAAAAATCATTAACTTATTTTATTTTTGATCCCTTTGCTTTTGCAATTTTAACTTTTATTTTATTCACATTTCAATCCTTGAATTAGAGAGAGAAGAGAGAGCCATCGAAAAAAATTGAGGAAAGAAAAAGTAAATTACAACTTACTATATATATAATTCAATAAATCAAAAAAACTCATTAACATAAAGATTTGTTTTTTTAGTAGTTGTAATGTGACTGTCAAATCTCTCTCTCTCTCTTCCAATGACCTTCTCTCTCATCTCTTAGAATTCATGGACTAAAACATAGGGAAAATCAAAGTTTAAGAGCTCAAACATAAAAAGTATAAGACTTGAAGGAGCAAATCGAAAGAAAGTGAAAACTCCGTGGATCAAAATGAAAGCTTGCTAGGCACGTTTACTCTTTGGTACCCTCCACAGTGTCGTCTATCGATGTAGAGAAACACTCATTGCCTTCCTCGATTAATATATTCTACAATTATAATTACAGTCACTTGATAGCGATTATCTTTGCATTAATTATATTCCACGTGAGGATTGTGAAATGAAAAAAGGACTATTCCCAAGCTTCTTTTTCTTCTCTTTTTGACTGTGCACTGGGTTTTCCCCAGCTTCATCTACAGCTGTCATGTACAACAGTACGTAGATGTATGGCTTTAGTATTATCAGTTACGCCACTTTTTTTTTCCTGGCTTTCTAGGACGACTTTATTGGTCTTGAACAAGAAAAGACAAAATATTCTCAAAATTAAATTAATCATAATATACATGAACTGCTTTTAGACAAATATGTGGAACATCCTCTTAGAATGTTTTTATTAGCAAATGCTATCTTTGACGTTTTGTCCGACCTTTTCTTTGACTCGGTGCCATGGACTCGACATTTCATGGGAGTGAAGTTGTGAAGAAAATATTCTTTTCCGATACATATTTTATTACAAACTTGTTTCGGACTGTGCTCTTAATTTGATCGATGCAGCGTTTTATTCTGAGTTTCATGGAATGATGTGCTCATCTCCCTTTCTTCCTTCGGCTCCAAGGAAATAAGACAGTGGCCAGTCGTCTGTACGTGAGTTTAATTTCATTACACACACTAGGGTTTTAACCTAGAAAAGATCCAGTCTTGTAAGATTATATAAAGCAGTATTTGACGAGCTGGGGGTGTGTGTGGAAGAAACAACAAAAGACTGTCAATAAAAATAAAATAAAAGAATTGGAGGCTGAAAGTTATGTCTTGGATTTGATTGAAAATGCTCAAATTTGTTTCAGTCCCTTCATAAATTATATTTTAATATTTAGTGGTGGGAATTGCAAAATACTTTTGAAAGAATCCCATGTATAATCGAGTGATTAACCACTTAAATATCTCTATTTTATTTTATTTAATTGATGTCTTATCGAGGTATCCTTCCCTTTAAGTTAGTTTTACATTAAGCGTGCGTGTCTCCTAATTAATCTTACAATAAAAGATTGTTTACTGTCTCAAAAGTAAAATTATTAGGTGGTATATCATGAGATACTTATACAATCGGACCATAATAATAATAAAAACCCATCTGATCAACTCATCGAGCTATTGGCTAGTTACGTGATAATTTTATAGAACTCATTGCTGTCTATGGGGAGTAATTATCCTTTTCTAAATGATTTTAAAGATGTATGTTCCATGTCCAACGGATACATGTATACAAATAAATTATTAAAATATTAATATGAAAACTATATATTATAAAAATAAAATAATAGTGCTCGGTGATTCACTGTAGATGTTGTTAAAGAATAATATAAATCATATTCTAGGGTCTCACCTATCAGTTTAAGCTCTTAGATAAGATGGTTTCTAACATGATATCAGAGCCTTGTTGACCCAGCGGTCATGAGTTCGAATCTCACCACCCTCATTCTATTTGATAAAAATCAAGCACAATGTAGAGTAGCTTGTGTGCACGTTTCAAACCCAAAAAATGTTTTTCACTTGAGGGAGTGTTTTAAAGAATAATATAAATCATATTCTGGGACCTCATCTATCAGCTTAAGTTTTTAGGTGAGATAGTTTATAATAGAAAGCGGATACCGCATTATGAATTGCAATAATATAATTATGTTTTTACTCTCTCTTATAATGACAACAAAGAAAATTCAAAATAACAAGAGGTAAATGGGTCTCTTTTATATTTTTATTGCATAGCATAATTATTAATTTACCCTTATAATTAAAAAAATGTTTGACTAACAGGTGCTTTCATTTTCTTTCTGCTTTTTCTCAAAACAATTGAAAAACTAAAATATCAAAAACTAATAAATAAATAAATGATAAACATGATTAGGGGTTTTTACATTTTTTTTCAAAGGCTTTAGATCGCGTTAGAGATAAATTTGTTTTTTTAACAAATAAGAAATACTATATATAAAAAAAAGGTTTGATAGCGCCAACAAGTAGATTTTGCCTGTAATTTTTGGGTTGCGCATGTTTGATTCGCAGCAAATTATATGGAGTTAGATTAACATGTTTTTTTATTGCAAAATAAAATTACTGGTTGGACCCTAAAATAAAATAATATAATGTCTACTAATGATGAGTGTTTTGGTCTTTTTATATTTTTTCAAAATAGTATAATTACTTTGAATGTATTTAAAACAAAATCAAAATGTTCATGCTTATTAATGTTTTTTTCTATGAAATTATCTCAATTTCATGTTCATGGTCATGAAGAATGTATGTTCACCTAGTTTGATAATGTTTTTTTTTATAAAAATAATTTATAGTTTTATCTTTTAATATTGTACTATTTGATAATTGGAATGAGTACAAGTCATTTTTTTTTGTCAATTTATTTATTTATCTATTATTATTATTATTATTATTATTATTATTATTATTATTCAAGAACCAATGACTTGATTCTTATTTGTTTTTTTACCCAGGCATTCTTTTTTGCATTGAAAAACATTGTCTTGCCCACAGCAGAGCACATGCAACAAATCTAGCTCAAACTAAGAAAAAACTAAGGGGTATTTCACATTGTATTTTCAAACATATTTTTGAAAAAAAAATTTATTTTATTTTTACTTAATTGTTTTTTATGTTTTTAGATTATTTTTATGTATTGATGTCAAAATATATATTTAAAAAAAAATATTATTTTGATCTAAATAAAGTTACTTTAAAAAACAACCTTAATCACATTTCCAAAGATAAATGTAATGAATTCAAAAACACCAATATTTTTTTTTTGTCGTTGCAAGACCTGTGTATAATACCACTTAAAATTTTACGTGACTGTTTGAGTGTGATTACAGTTGCTTTTGAAATGTTTTTTTGTTAAAAAAATACGTCGAAATGATTCTTTTTTTATTTTTTTAAAATTATTTCTGACACTCCCATATAAAAATGATTCAAAAACACCAAAAAAAATTAATTTAATTTTTTTTCTTCAAATATTCTTAAAAATATTTTTGAAATGCAATAACAAACCTAATCTAAATATGGCTGGGTGACTAACTCATTGACGTATTTGACATATGCATCAATAACTTTTTTTTGTATTTACTAAAACACTAAATTGCCTCTAAAATCAAATTACAAAGAAAATTAAAAATAAAATGACAGTACAAATAAGCTCTTGGATGGCAAATAAGGGACTTTTATTTTTAAAAACAATATATATATATTGTAAACTCTCTCTCTCTCTCTATATATATATAAACTCTCTCTCTCTCTCTCTCTCTATATATATATATATATATATATATAAACTCTCTCTCTCTCTCTCTATATATATATATATAAACTCTCTAGACCAACTTTAAATAGCATTTTTTTTCAAAGCAATTAAATTAGTACACTATGCAAAAACATAAATTAAAAACCAAGTTTTCCATGATAAATTATAAAACAATTAACAAGCTCGAGAAAATATCTAATTACCTGTGATAAACAGTTTACTTCTTTGTTTCTAGAAAATCAAAATAGTAATTTCCGTATATTTCCACAGCTTTAGTTTTTAGTAATTACTTGAGAACAGAAGGGAGTCCATGGTGTACAAAAGGACAAGCAGATGATGGACACATGACAACTGGCAGCCACTTCTCACGCAAGCCACGCTTGTTTTAGAAGGCACTGTCGTTTTATTTACTTTCCCAACTCCCAGTTGACGTGTCAACTGCTCCAGATCGGTGATATTTATTGCATGCTACCGTCGTTCACTCTAACCTAAAAAAGGCATTCACTTGCTCGCTTCTTTTCTTTTTCCAGGATGGATGAACCTCTCTATCACGTGATATCCGTCCGAACCACCCTTTTCCAAAGCTAGTGACTGTCTCATCGTGTAGGCTCGGACAGCCGTTTAACCCCGAACCTGAACCCCATAAAAAAACAAAAAAACAACAACATTAACTAAAATAAGAAACAATTAATGATAATAATAATAATAAAATAACCTCTTGTCGCAGCAGCAGAAGCGGAGACACAAAACATAGAGAGACTAGTGGTAGCAGGTCATTCATCTTCTCTGAGAAGCCAAAATAATGAAAAAGCGTAGTCATTGAGAGAGAAGAACAGCTACGAGAAGAAGATTCATCAACCTTGTTGCTTCTCTTCAAAGCCAGCCATTCTTGATTCTTTTATTCTTTATCTCTCTCTCTCTCTTTCTCAATCTTGTGATCTATTTTTTTTTGCTGATAGTTCTGCCATTAAAGCTTTCACGCCATTTCCCACGAGAAATCGGTAGTCGGAAAGCTTTTTCATCATCACCCCTAAACCTCACTTTCACCCTCTTCTCTATATAATAAAACCCCTTCGTCTGCTGCTCTCAGCATCTCTCCTTCTTCACGTCGAGATCAAATGGCAATGCACCCATCAAGATCATGCTTTTCCGTTTTGGTCGTTGTCTATCTTCTTCAGTGTAAATTGTTTTTTGTGCATTGTATTTTAAACCCACTTGATTTCTTAGCTCTGCAATCCGTTAGAAAATCCTTAGACGACATGCCTGGTTCCAACTTCTTTGCTTCATGGGACTTCACTTCTGATCCTTGCAACTTCGCTGGTGTGTATTGTGAATCAGACAGGGTGATCGCTCTCAACTTGGGCGATCCTCGTGCAGGGTCGCCTGGTCTAACAGGCCGACTCGACCCTGCCATTGGCAAGCTCTCTGCTTTGACTGAACTATCTGTTGTTCCAGGTCGAATCATGGGTTCTCTCCCGCAATCAATCTCCCAATTAAAAGACCTTCGCTTTCTCGCTGTCAGCCGGAACTTCCTCTCCGGCGGAATACCGGCAACTCTGGGCCAGTTGCGCAACCTCAAAACCCTTGATCTCAGCTACAACCAGCTCACCGGAGATATCCCTCGCTCTATAGGTACCATACCAGGGCTATCCAATGTCATTCTCAGCCACAACCACATCTCCGGCTCGATCCCACCATTTCTCTCAGAAACTCTAACCCGGCTCGAGTTGAAACACAACGAACTCTCCGGTTACATCTCGCCAACCTCCCTTCCTCCTTCGCTCCAATACCTCTCTCTTTCATGGAACCGCCTCTCCGGTCCGGTCGACTTGTTATTGAGCCGGCTCGACCGGTTAAACTACCTGGACCTGAGTATGAACCAGCTCTCGGGCTGTATTCCGAGCCGGATTTTCACATTCCCAATAACCAACCTTCAACTGCAGAGAAACTCGTTTTCCGGTCCGGTTCAACCGGGAGGTCAGGTGACAATACCGACCGTTGATCTTAGCTACAACAGATTGTCGGGTGGAATATCGCCCCTGTTCTCAACCGTGCAGAGTCTGTATCTGAATAATAACCGGTTCACAGGACAGATTCCGGGTAGTTTTGCGGACCGGTTACTGGACGCTAGCATACAAATACTTTATTTGCAGCACAACTATTTAACAGGGATGCAGATCAATCCAACGGTCGAGATTCCTCTGAGCAGCTCACTGTGCTTGCAGTATAACTGTATGGTGCCGCCCATACAGACTCCGTGCCCCTTGAAGGCTGGAAAGGAGAAGACGAGGCCTACTGGACAGTGCAACGAATGGAGGGGGTAAATCTTTGAGCTGCAGAGGGGCAAAGTGGGAAGAAGGTGCAGTGCATGCATACAGATAGGTTAATATATGTTGATCTTTTTTTATTTTTTATTTTTTATTTATTTTGCGGGGAAGGTGGGGTTTGATTCGTTAATTAATTTTGTTTTGGGATTGAATTTGAGAGGTAAATGATAAGAAGACTCTGGAAAATGCAGTCATTTTAATGGCCGTGACTTATCATGCTGTCATTATTTTATTTCTATAATGTAGGATTTTTGAGCAACATTGTGTTGGTTTATCCTATGTATTCTTGTATAATCTTCAAAGCTTTTGTTGAATAAATTCTTGAGCTTCTGTGTTTCTGTCTACATAAATATGAAAAAGTATATGTAATTCTAAGAAAAAATACAATTTATAAGACTCCAATTTTAATCTTTAAAAAAAACATAACTGTCTAGACTAAATGTATTTCATTACAACTCAAGTCATAATCGATAGTACATGAACTGGTCCAGAAAATATTTGCTGCATCATTTTATTATTATAGTAAAAGAGAAGGCACGAGGCAAGAGAGAAGAGAAGGGAGATTAGGTGAGGGGGTGGATAATCTTAAAGTTAAACGGCACATGATTGGAGAGGAAACGAAGACAAAAGGGGTCAGCCAATCAGCGTAGGCCTCCCCTTTTCCTTGTAACTAAACCTGTGTTGGGGAGTTCCTTGTCGCAAATCATTTCTTTTGAAAACCGTCGTGGGTCAAAGTGTCAAACCACTTTTCTTTTTTTCTTTTCTTTTTTTTAATTCTTCATATGTATTTCGTCTTCTTCTTCTCCCTCTGTTCACGTGTTAGGTAACTCTTCTCAGTTCCTAGGATTTCTCTACTTCACAGGAAAATCTAGACTGTAATTGTTAAATAAAAACCAGAATCAACTAAGTTACAAATAAAAAAAATAAAACCAATTAAACATCATTTAATTATATTTTTTAGCATAGATTTACTGTAAATTGCTTTTACAGAAATCTCATATCATAAGTTTCGATTTAATATGAATTTTAGATTTTTTTTGGTAAGATATCAAAATTAAAAAAAAAATGTATGTATCTTCCATTAAATCAACCCGCATCAAGATCCGTCAGGTTTTCAAATGCTTATGATATTATATGAGTGGAATTATGTATTAATTTAACCCTTGTTACTTTTTAATTAAGTCGTTTTTTTAATAAAAATAAATAAATTAAGTGATGCTATGTAATTTCCTTATAAAATCAGCGACTCGTGGAGAATATTCAAAATCAATACGTATAAAGAAAATAAATATTATATATATATATAAATAAATCTGTTATACTTATTTATTTAAGTTTCAGGATATAAATCTTTTAAATTCAATCTCAAGTAATAAACGACGATACCAAGTTGGAAAAAAAAATGCTATAAAATCTATATAAATTTCATGTTTAGTCACAATAAGAACAATACAAATAAAAAATTAAAACAACTGAAAAAACACTAATAATAATAAATTTAAATTATTTAAAAATAGTAATTATATATAAATGATTGAAGAATTATATTTATTTTGCAAAACAAGAGTGAAAGCTCACTTTAAAGTGCGGTGATTATGGGCTTTAGTTAGATTTTGATTCTTGCAAAGTAGGGGCCCACGAATCTAGTGTCCCCTCTCCCCTAATCACTCTTCCCCCACGATTACTTCACGAAGTGGACCCCACTTCCCGAAGATTATTTCATAAGCATAACCCTAAACTGATGAAGCAATCATTCCCATGTGTTCATGGGCCCTTCCCTCTTCTCTCCTCATCATGCCATGGGCCTCCTCGTGATATTTTTGCTGTTGATGGACGGCAGTTTTTTTTTTTTTTTGCGTTAGGATTATTTATTTATTTTTTATTAAATTTTCAGACCCCAAACATATGAAAAAACATATCAGGAGAAGGAACAGAATGATTAGGAATTTCGAATCTCTCACCCCTTTCTCTTACAGCTGGTATTTTCTTCAGTCATAAGCCTTCAAAAGCAAAATATGGACAAATTGATTTCAAAAGAATTCTGCTACGTACAGGGATCTGTCCACCAGCTGAAATTGCATGCATGGCAGACACCCACCAAGCAAACATACGCAGAACTGTAAATTCAACTTCATAAAATGCGTGATGGTCTTACATCTGAATCCCCATAATGGTGTTTTTTCATGTACAATCGAATATTATGGGTGTAATAATCAAGAATTCATGATTAAAATGCTAATATACATCGATATCTACTTGCATAAAATACCAATCTTATCAAATTTCTTTCCAGATTTCACTTCCCAAAAGATTTCAAGCATCGAATGAGGAAGTTCATGCAAGTGGATCTCACTAGTCAGTCAAATAAATCCGATGGTTGAAATGTTTTGGGAAGTGACAAAAGCTTTTGATAAGATTAGCACAACTCTATATATAATTGGTGGGTTATATTATAAATTTACTGCAGTTGTCGTGTGCTTTCAATTATTGTCTCCGAATTCTCTTCTTGGTTGCAGGGACTTGAGCTTCTCCATTGCAAGGAAACTCCCATTTTACGACATCTCCGTCCCATGACGAGCTGACGAGCATGGGATAATATGGGTGCCAACTACAATCTCTTACAGTTGATTTATGGTGTTGTAGTGATGCAACTCGTTCTCCGGTCACCTGCATGAAATTTCCAAGTTAATAATCAATAGAAGAGTGGACTCATAGAGCCGTTTGACATTGCAATAGCAGTTTCTTTTCAAAATATCTTTCACTAAGAAATATATTGAAATGTTTTTTTTTTAATTTTTTAAAATTCATTTTTAACTTATATCAAAATGATCTAAAAAAAATTAAAACTGTGCATAAAGAGAATAAAAGCAGCTGAAGATTTGCTTACTTACCAAGTCATAAATATAAACACAAGAATCGTGAGATCCAGTGTAGATGTACTTCTGGCCAGTACTGCAAAAGGTGATTCAAAAAATAAAAGCAAGCCAATTCTAAGATTAGGGTTTCTAGCACTGTCAAATCAGTAAAATAACATCATGCCAGGTGAAAAAAAGATTCAAACATGGGTTAAGCCTGATGAATGACTATATATGCAGGCGGCAGCATCTCAAATGAAGTAGCTCTCAATGAACTCTTGGACTAGCATCAGAAAAGAGCTTCTGAACTTTCATTACGAAAAAAGTAGAGAGATTATATGTTAAAACTCACCTATATACAGGAGAAAAGTAGCAGCGAATAAGAGTGCGCAGAACCGAATGACCTTTATATGTGGCTATTGATTGATCGGAGGGGTGTTTCAAATCTCTTGCCTCATATGGGTAGTCCATCCACCTGTAGTCCCATTCATAATTCCTAAGCCCAGAATAGCTACAATACAAAAGAATGGTATTGTTAGAATGGTCTAATGATTCTCAAAGTGAACAACAGCAGAAGCTTCTTTTCTTCTTCATTTGACTCAATATCTCAACACAGCTAAGCCCATGATCATGCTCAAAAGTTATGGTCTGGTGCGGATATCAAAGATTATAAACACCAATGTACATTGCAATGCCAGGTCGTATTTTCAATAATAAAAGACTGATTTCAAGGGCAGAACAGCAAATGAAGTATACCTGGTAGCATTAGGGGCCATTTTCCGAATATCCCAAAGTTTGATAGTCTGATCTTTACCATTTGAAATAAAATATCGACCATCTCCATGGCTGTCAATAAATGTTATGCCTTCTAAGTGTCCTGATAGGACTCCTGCTGGCTTCCCTTTTGCAATAAAGCAGCGTCTATCCCACACCTACACTGAACTGATGACATTTGGTATCCTTTGCCTAGTAACACAACTTACAAGATAAACATACCAACCATTTCTTTTCAGCATGGTATTTAAGGTTTTATTGTCTTTTTATACTGGGGCATGTATTATACAAACAGAATTTTATGAGAAAATTGAAATTCCTCATTGATAAAAAAAATTTGTCATGTTAATGACATAAAACTACTTTATAAAATGCCAGAAAGAATTGTGTCAAAACTTGTAAGCAACATAATTCTAGGAGTGTAGGGTAGAATACTCATTTATGTCCACAGTAAGAGGCTACTATTACATCTCTAGAGTAAGTGACTACTATTACCTCTCTACAACTACAGATCCAACCATACCTTTAACTGCACAGTAACTATTTATGTCATAACATGAACACCAAGTACAAACATTCTTTTCCAAATCCTTGATGAATTCAACATCTTTAATCAGCATTGGCAATCTGTTATCATGAGATTTGGTACTGATAGCTTTTCTTCAGGAAAACTAAACTATTAAACCATTGACAAGAGTGCTCCTGGCCACAAATGTATTGGAAATCCATGAAAAAATCTTTTCTATGCCAAGCAGCTAAAGTACTGAGGCCAGTTTCATGTAATCTTGGTGTTGGTATCTTAAAGATACAAGAGCAAGACACGAGGAACGGTGAATAAATGGTAATGATATCAAGAATTATAATTTCCAACACAGAAATTTTAACAGCTATTTATTTCTACTCAATAAAGCCTTATTATTTTAACCACTGCATCAACTAAATAAATATTTCAACAATTAGAAAATTCATCATAGGAAATAGATTTCACAAAAATTAATATTTTCTTTGAAGTAGCATGATGAAATATAATGTCTTTGAAGATGCTAGTTAGATCCGAATGAATACCTGACAATACAGGACAAATAATGATTACTTTCCTAGAGCTTTCAATATTCAATACAAGAAATTAATATAACTTACCTTGCAAAGATTATCATCACTTCCAGAAAAGAGAAGGTGGCCACTTTCATCAGCAAAACATACAGTGTTAACATCAGACTGCAACATTAAACAAAACACAGAAACTCAGAAAAGTCTACAAGTCTATATTACAATCCCACTTGAAGAGAGGTGTTAAGGAACCATCTCACCCAAAAGCTTAAGCTATTAGGTGAGACCCCAGAATATGATTCATATTATTCTCTAACACCCCCCCTCAAGTAAAAGCTCTCTTTGGGCTTGAAACTTGCACAAGCCTACACTACCTTGTGCTTGATTTTTATCAAATAGAATGGGGATGGTGAAATTCAAACTCGTGACCGCTGGGTCAACAAGGCTATGATACCATGTTAAGGAACCATCTCACCTAAAAGCTTAAGCTATTAGGTGAAGCCCCAGAATATGATTTATATTATTCTCTAACAGTCAACCACATTATCAACTTCCGCCATCACACAGAGAAAGAAAGGGAGGGTGGCTGTACACTCCACAATTTTCTGCCAAGATATCTTTTATTGTCTGATTTCTCTAGACAAATTTTGTCCATGTATGCTAACAAAAAGCTTGGTCTATGCATCGTATTTTAACACGTGATCAAAATCACAATTATCAAGTGCAAGGGCAAGAGCAAGATCATTAATAAGTGAAAGATGAATTTCAGACATAGAAACTAGTTGGTGAAAGATGACCAAATGGTATTGTATTTCTTCTTCATCAAGGAATTCATCTCAATGCCTTCATTTTATGAGTAAATATATGATTACGAAAATGCCATTGAATTTCTGTAATCAATGCATTCATCTCAATATCTTCAACTTGTGAGTTCATAAACTCAACTTTGTGACAGCCATGTGGTTGTTACAGACTATTTCTATAATAAAAGACGTCAATGCCTACCCTAAATGACCAAGGGCTGATGATCCAATTGGCTGGCTGAGATTATACATGAAACACCCTTTATGCTAATACTCCCACCATTTACCATTTGGGTAGAAACCAAGGACTGATGATTCAATTGGTTGGACAGATATTATGTATTAGCAATCTGTGCAGCTTATAGATAGTAAGATGGACATCCACACAATTTGCAGGAATTAATGCATGGTCAATCGTAAAATCCATTATGCACCAAGAAAAGAAAAATGCAGCCAATAGCCAATTGTTGTTATACTGAAGTTATAACACTATTTTACCTACCGTGTGTGCCAAGATTTTGAGGGAGAGCTTATTTTGTTCAAGGTCATAGACATATATGGAGTCATCACTACTTCCAGCAACAAGTTCTCGCCCATCAGTGGAAAATTTCACAGAGAAGATTCCAAAAGAGTAGCTCCCGTCACTAGAAGAAGAAAAGTCCAATCCATCGTGAAACTCCTACAAAACATATGGACTCAAAAGTGATTTTTATTTTTTACATGAAAACAAATCTATATTGCCATTGCGTCCTCTTGAGGATCTCAATAAAGCAATCACGAGCTGTGACCAAGATTTTGGTACTGAGAAGTACATGTACAGTGACAAATTAAAAAGTATTTAGCATACAAGTTTGCCAAAATCACAATGTAGGGTAAGAAGTAAATTATTCTATGTCCCACAGTTTTTTCCATATAGGAAACAACTCTTAGATGGAAGCCAATCAAGCAGGTTGTTATTGATTTTCCTAACCTTGTAGATTCCAATCCCTAAACATGTATGCATCAACATGTATCAAATATGAGACATTTTATTTATTTATTTATAACTAGAAGTGCTCCATGTCTTTGAAATTCATTATAGGCTCAGTCTGTGTGTTGTCACTTCTAATGGTAAATCAGCAACCAACTTAACTAATCTCTACTTATATCAGTACAGTAACAATCAGATTTTGACTTGCATTGAAAATACAACAGACAATTGGGTTGTGCTAGCTGGCATCAAAGTCTTAGTACTATTCTGCAATTTCTTAATCTAAATGTTACATGTTTCAATAATAAGAGAAAAATACTGCATACCGTAACGTTTGCAAGCGACTCTGTTTCAGCAGACCTAACATCAACTATATGAACAATAGGTGACATGCTAGCGTAAACCTGCAACAGCAAAATAAACGCTGATTAGTATATATGGGAAGATTGATGTTCAGACTACCCAACAAAGGGAAAAGTAACTTCCAGTGACCAAGTACAAATCTAAAAGAAACCAAAGACGATGATCTATAACAAGCACCTTCAAGTGTGGATGCTTGCACAACCTTAAGATTTTGGTGGTTGTTAAATGTAGAGCGATCATTATGGATGTAATCAAGCTATTTATCAAAGCATTCACTTAAGTCAAGAAACTTCATAGATGTAAAGAGAAATTACTGGATGTGAAAACAGGATGTAACAGAAGATAATTCATGGCATTTCTCTCCGTCACTGAATATGACGCAAATCTATATGAATGCATGCTACTTGCATCCTGCTATTACCATAAAAAGAAAAAAAAAGCTGCGAAATGGCCTGACACCTTTCACACTGTTTGGGTCAGGTCCAAATGATGCGAGACCCATGGTGTTCCGCCAGTTGCTATGCCTACTGGTTTTCTTTTACAAACAAAACTAGTTATATGGCCACGCCACGTGAAACAAGATCACAAATTCCAACAACCAGAGCCTCCTCTTTTTCAGAAGTAATTTTTACCCATGTAAGTTTCCATTGCTCAATGTCTCATTATAAAAAACTGACCATGCGTCAAGTATTTTCATTGGTTTCCTGCTTGGTGTAGGATATTTCTATTAATTAGGATAACAAACAAGTGACGATGCTGTCATTGCATACCATCATCAGCTGGGCTACAGCCCCTATCCTGTCAGGGGAGCTCCCAACTTCATAGTCAGGTAAGCATGTGTTCTCCCAATTTATAAATACTCAGTTATCCGCATGGAAACGGGCAGAACATAATCTCCATTACTAAGGATCATAGGAGCATGTTATATTTTCATGTTTATCCTTCTCTTCCTACACTTACTATACTTAACCATAGAGTCCCCCCAAACTCACAGGGGAGTTGTTTTTGCAGGTATCCCAAGCCTGTCTAGTACACCTTGTTCATTCAATCCATTTCAATGTTAAGATTGAAGGCCTAAAATCTATTTGAAGTTCTCATCGACTTCATTGGTCACATTACCAAAGCCCACTACTTTCGAACTTAAATTTTATATGATAACTTGAAAAAACATTTCTCACTTGCAAAACTAATTAGCTAGAAATTCAAACTCACAAGATGGCGCTGATCTGGGGAAAGAGATGTATCGGTAACAGTCCAACGCAAACTTTTGGCAAGAATGTTCTTCTGAACTTTCCACCCATCCTCCACATTGTATATTCTAATATAGCTTCCCTGAAACAAATATTTGTGGAAAACAACGAGCATTAAATTTATTGCAAGTATGATAACCAAACCCCATTTCCTAACAAAGCAATATATTCTGAACTTTTTCGCAGTTTGTTCCCCTTTCAATTTATTAATTTCCCAAGCCCCATTTCCTAACAAAGCAATATACACGATACCTGAAACCCAGCAACAAATAGAGAGCCATCAGCTGAAAACTGCGAGACATAGGCTCGGGTACTCATCTGGTCAACAAGCCAAGGTCCTTTGACAGGCAAATATCTGCTAAGCATATGACAACGATCAGCTGCAGAGAATCTTCCCCTTGCTGAATAATTAGCCTCTCGACCAACCAACATCTTAACAGGGGAAACAGATAACTTCTGCGTGCCGGGAACAAGTTTGGCCAGCTGTTTATGCGGGCTTGAATTTAACTTCGTAACCTGAGCAATTTCATGGTCTAACATATTCAACGATTTGCTGGCTCTCTTGCTGCTACCAGCTTCAGGCATGGTCTTGTCACCATCACAGAGTTCAGAATCCATCTCCAGTCTGCTCATAGCGTAACCCATTTCTCCTACCGAAGTTCCACTAGCAAAAACAAAATACATCAAAACCAACCACAATATTTTACACTGGTGGAGCATTTTCAAAACTGGGGAGCCTTCATATCCATCAAGAAAAAGATTGTAACAGTCCTTTTTAGCTCCCTGATCCAATTTGTTTTGTTTTTTTAGATATGTAGAGTGGAATAACAATCTAACAACCGGATAATCCAAGTCGAGCTACATAATAAGCTATCCACGAAATCTCAAAGAGATTGAATTTGCACATACCTGTCTTAAGAGTTTATACGATGACAGGTATCAAAATTTCTGAACCCCGACAGTATCCTTTGTTCAAGAAAGTTGAAAACAAAATCAAACTCAGCAGAACTCGAGAAATAAATAATGAAAAGAAAACAGTCAAAGTGAAGTTACTGACCCTTCTTCTTCTTCAGTTGCTGGGCTTCACCGTCGCAGCTGATAATGGATGGATGAACGGGACGTGGATGGATGGATGATATATACAAGTACGAATATTTTCTTTTTTTCGGTGAGCAGTGGCACAATCTCAGTCACACAAACTCTACATGTCTCGTTTAAATGCACTTTCGGTTCGTGAATTTAAAAACAAATGAAATTATTTCGGAAATTAAGGTGAATACGAGTGTCAATTCAAAAAAAAACTATTTAAAACACTCTTCCACCCAATTTTATATTAAAACTAATATAAAATTATTTTTAATAGTTACCACGATTATTTTTTATGTTATTATCAACCTTAATTACTCACCGTAAACTAAAATCAAACCTGAAAGTTCTGGCTTTAAATTTGATGTACTGTTTGAATAAAAAATTATCCAAGTTAAAAACAAAATATTGACAATGAAAAAGCTATTTAGACTCTCTAATATCTATTCATGGGTTGACAAACAATAACTTTTTATGGCCAAAACACTATAAATGAAAGCCCAAACCCAAAAATAGATTAGCAAACAATATCTTTCTAAGTCCAGAAAAAATATTTTAAAATAAACTTAAGTATTCTCCAATTTGCTTGGAGATCCAAAATATAAAGCAATTATAATTAATAGGCACTAGAGACTAAATTAAAAGTGAAGTGTATTTACTTTTATGATTAAAACTGTCTAAATTTATTCAATAATTCTTTAAGTTAGTTTGAGTTAATTGCATGTAAAGTTTAGGATTTGCATGTTAAGATCACCAAATAGATTCAAGCAATTAATGTGCAATACAGACCTCAAGTTAATTTGCATCGATGTCATGATGAATTTAATGCTAAAAGATCATGTTATTACATAGATTAGACCTGAATGGTATCTTTCTAAAGACTAAATGAAAATTACAAGCACACATTGTTGAACCATTCAAAGTGTTATAATGAGTTGGCTTGTAAGAGACCACAACTCATTCAAAACAATTTTTACTGAGACTCTATTTAGTTCTACTTATAATGGCTCTATTGAAACCCTCCACTCAATTCCCACTTGATATTGATATAAAATAAACATAAATGTTATTCTAGATGATCAAGTTATTTTTACTCGGGAATAGTGAGATTTGACAGTTCTTAGTTTATTTAGAAAAAGACAACCTAATTTGACTCGTATTATATTTAGATCACTAGAGATACATCATAGCAAATTGTTATAAATCCTTTAAGAGTATTATTAAGATTGTCCAGATATATTTTAAGTTTTTACAATCTCTATAAGAGTTGGTGAGCGACACTAGCATATTACACAAGTAAATAGACAGGGACAATGAAAATAATACAGTCAGTCCACTTTTTTTCTTTTTCCAAATCAACTCTTCTAAAGTCATCTACCTTATATTTCTGAGATGTTTTATTATTTATTAAAGTATGATGTCTTTTATTACTTTAATATATAATATCCACCTGTGTTTACCTTAATAATTCCCATACTAAAAAGCCAGCTCGATCAAGTTTTTCAGAATCAATAGAGAAAACCTAAACTATATTTAAAGAACAAGACATATGATGGAAATCACTACCCTTCTTTTCATTGTCTTAGTTCGTTCGATCGCTACAAGGTGCTGACCCTCCCATGGATGCTCCTCGTGTCTTATTTTCATTCTTTTTCTTTCTAGTTTTAGTTTGATGTTAATATTGATGTTAATATTAATTGCTTGAGACACACGCACACAAAAAAATAAAAAAGAAATAAAAGCATATTGTCAGCTGCTATTGTATTTTCTGAGTGATTTATTGTTGTCCACACTGTATCGCTGGGCGTGGAGACAAATGAAGCCCGTTTAAATCATTTTTTTTTTAATTTTAAATGAATATGTTTTGGTATTTTTAGATCATTTTGATGTGCTGATATCAAAAATGATTTTTAAAAAATAAAAAAAAATGATTTTAATGTATTTTGGCATGAAAATCATTTTAAAAAGCTACCGAAACAACTCTCCCAAATATACCCGAAAAACGTCCCATCTCTTCAGGATTATCAACCACCACAGCGGGGGAGTATTTTTCTTGCGGGATAGTCCAACAATCCCTCTCACGAGTCTCGTCCCTGACGAATTGGATCGGTCAGCCTCCCCTCCTAGCAAGTTTCCCATGAGAATAAATAGACAAGTTGGTCATTAATTAGATCCAGTAATAAGAATAAGAAGAAGAAGAAGAAGAAGAAACCAGAGCAGTGATCTGCATGACTCGGCCTCATTATTGACCTGGACAATGGCTCTATCGTGGCCTTGGGTGGAAAAGTAATCGCGCAGAATATTTTATTTTATTAAAAAAGCAAGCTTTGATCTGATCCACGCCATTAAAATGAAGCTGAAGGAGTAGTTGATTAAAAACAGGAATAATAAAAGTAAGAAAATAAATTAAAAAAAAAGAGAGAGGGGGCCGAGAGGCAATCGTGGACGCTCAAAACACGACCAATGACTCCCCACTCACCAAGAATAAATTAGGGTTTAATGCCCAACCGACCAAAACAAATGAAGGATCTTGTCCATAATCGAGATTAAAAAAAACCCAAAATTGATGTCAATGTCTCGACCTTGTCGTATTAAAGAACAATTTCAAAACATAAACAGCTACTCCATAAAAGACAAACCATGCTTATCTCAACAACGAGGGGCAAAAAAAAAAAGAAAGCCAATGTAAATATATTTTGGTGAGAGGCAACTCAGCAGCCAGCAAGCATATATTCTAAGCAAAGGCATCGAAAGTCAATAAAAGACGGAGTGCCATGTCCTCATCCGAGCCCAGCTGTTTCTACCTCTCTCATTTAAAGCAGCTGAGTTTTTTTTTTTTAATATGTATATATATATATATATAGTTATATACACAGGAAAAATGAGGGCAAAGAGGGTTTCGAGAGTTTTTGTTTTTGTTTTTGTTTTTTTCCTCGAAGTGGTCCCTCGAAATAATCGAAAAAACCCATAAAAAATGAGGGTAAATGAGTTTATCCTCCTCCTCCCCCCCATCAAACCAAACCAAAGCCAAACTCCTGTTTTTTGCTGACTATCCCAAGTTCCAAACAGGGAGTCAGGAGCTGACAAGAATTAATCAAGTTTGACGTAGAAAGGTGGGTGATATCCATGATTTAGACCTCATGTCCAATCACTTTATTTTCCCAAAATTTCCATTCTCTTTTTCTTGGTGGACGGGATTTTGTCTTGGCGTTCTCCTGTCTCGACACACCTCCTTTTGTGCCCATTTTTCAAGTTGATTTGGTTGAGGGAGCAGGTTCCTTTTTCTAGCTTCACGCCTCTTATTACAGACCCAAATTGTGGTTCTAGTTTGTGTTACAGAAAGCGGCCAATCAACGACCACCACGCCCTTTCCCAAGTTGACAATTCTTGAGATGGAAATATATTGAACTTATAATTGCTCAATAGTGTTTTTCTTTTTTCTTCCTCGACAGAAAATGATGATTAGCGGAGGATTATTTAATTAGGCCCTACAGAATCCGTCATCGTGTTCGACAAATCGCCAGGGCTACCCGTCGAAGCACAGAAGCAATGATGACCAGTTCGGGCTGAGCACCCGGATTGATAAAAATTAAAAATTTTATATGATCCTAGAAGACCTGTACAGAGCCATGTTGTTGGTTCTGTTCTGCTCTCTTCCGCGTTAAATGATTAGTATATTTCATTTCATTTTTTTAAAAGATACAGTTAGAATGAATTTTATCTTGCTCGGAACTTGATCTCTGTCAAAAATCCTCTCTGAATTCTCGTCGGAATATCTTACTCCTGCCATCTTCTAATCAAATAATATATATTCAAGTTAGAAACAAAAAAGCCGATCAGAAGAAGATTGAAAACCATGGTATAACATACAAGTACGTCACAGGATGGATATGTTCCAGTCTATGTCCACAAATTAGTGCTTATAAATTACAAAAGTAGAGAAACAATTTGATCAGCAGCCACCAAGCATGGCCCCCAGCTTTCTAAGCTCCCTATTTATTGTGGTGGGAAGCTAGCATGGGCAAGATTTTGTATTTCGATGGTTCGGCCGAATCATGTAAAACAAGCTCAAATCCTCCGAACTGGCCCCTCTTGAATGGCTTGCTTGCTTTTACGAACCCGGAAGCAGCACTCTGTTATGCAGACCGAGGACAGCTGGTTCCCGGAGATACAGAGCCCGCACCACCATCTACCACCGCCGGAGTGGTAACATGGCAACAAGTAACGCTACACAGTAATCTTATAGCTACACACCATCACCGGAAAAAAAAAGGGTAAAAAAAGAGAGAGATAACCCGATCGAAATGTCAAGGTTCTGTTATGTATGGCTGCCTGTAGGTAAGGTTAAGAAGTCTATTAACAGTCAGAATTCACGAACTTTTTAATCTCGTCCATGAGACAGCAGAAGTGTTCATTATTTGGCAGGAAGTAGAACCCTATTGTGGCCTGTTCTAGATACAGGAGTTTTACTTCGTGGCCAGCTCTCTGGAGTCCTTCGACATAAGCCAGTTGCCAATCTCGAACAAGATCGAAACCAGACACAACAACTAGACTTCTAGGGAACTCCAGTCCTTCGAGATTTATACCATTCGGACCAAATATATTACATGCTGGATGGTCCCTGTCTTCTCCTTCAGGTAGATATGCTCTCCAGTACCAGTCTCGGTCTTGAATCGTGACGAAGTACTTGCCATCTAGCATCTTCTCCGATTCTGTTCTCTGTTGCCCACCAAACATCGGGTGGAGAAGGATATTACCCAGCACCTCGATTTCTTCTTCCGCTGCCCTCACGGCAACATGGTGGGCTATGTTACCGCCTGAACTGTCGCCGGCCAGATAGACATGAACCTTGGAATCCTTTCCACTTTGAAGCCAAGTTCTAGATTTAACCCATTTGAGAGCTGTCCACCCATCATCATATGCACAAGGGTATCGATACTCGGGCGACCGACGATAGTTGACAGACACCACAACAGCCTTGCAGGTGCTGACAAGGCGGCGACAAAAGGTGTCATAGATAGCACTGTCAGCGGAGGAATGGGTAAAGCTTCCACCATGGAAGAAGATTATAACTGGAACAACCTCCGTTGTGCTCAAGGGCTTTTCAAGCTCTGCAATGCCCCACTGAGCCTCGTTTTCCGGGGCAGGCTGGTAAACCCGGTTAAGGAGGCCTGTGGTGCGATCAACATGATCAAAGGAGAAAACTCCATTCACTGGGATGGTGTTGGCCTGGACTTTCCGTTCAAGGAACTCCGCCAATTCGCGGTTAAAGGTCCCATCTGGGCGGCGAAGGAGATTATATGCAAGCTTGAAATTGGAAATGAGGATCCATGTGTTTAGCGGAACAATCCTCTGCAGGGAGAAAACATGATTTCAAACGTTTTTCTACACGCATTAAAAAAATAAAGATTTACACGATCTTTGACGTTGTATTGATTGAGAGCCAGGTGAATCGTTCAAGTACATCTTACATATTGGAGAACACATCAGTTTTTCTTATACACGACAGCGCATGTCCGGTAGAGGTATTTGAAGAGGAATGCCGAACAAATCATGGAAGGGAGACTAAACAGAGCAAAGCTTAAATGAAAGCCCAAGAACGCTTTTCAACTTAAAATTAGCCCTTAAATCGACTCAAATCGAAGCCAAGTTCTTCATATTTCAATGTGGACTAAAGAAAAACAAACCTATGAAACAGAATTGAAAGCAGAAGAAGAGGGAGAAAAGGGAACATTAATTTAAGCTCCAGAGTCTTCATTAGAGAAATCATAACCACATGAAAAGAACAAGATAGTAATGGAAGAAGAAGGAAAGAGGGGTAAGGAAATAGAGCGGTGAAGAAGTGGAGAGAAAACACACATACCCTGGATTCATTGAGGTTGACTTCACTGCTACCAGCCATGAGGGAGGGATTTGAAAAGATGGATACCAAGAGACCAAAACCCAGAAGCTAAAAATACTTGAAAGAGACCAAGTTCTTCATTTCCTTTCTTGTTGAATTCTTCCTCCCTTCTTAATATTTACTTGTATGAGCGTGTGTGTGTGTGTAGCTGCAGCAGCTATGCATTAAATAACAAAGTGACTGACTTTGTTTAGAGAGAGAGAGAAATTAAATATATTATATCTTCTCGAGAGGGAAGTAGAAAGAGTCAAAGGGGCAAGCAAGCCCAAAAGAACGACGGAGGTGGACGGAGGTGGACGGAGACGAAAGAGAAGACAAATCGGCCGGCCGAATTAAGCTGTTCACGTAGGTCCTACCCTCTATATACAAAACACAAATTCCACTTGCCACAAGCTAGCTTGTTTTTGTTTCTATTATTGTTTTCTAGTCTCAATTTGCTCACTGCTTAGCTTAGAATTGGTTTTATATTGCGATAGGATTATTTTTAATAAATATTTTTTATTTTAAAAAAAAAGTAATTTTAAAACATGAAAATAAATAGATTCTGTTTCCGGATGGATTACTGGTTTACATGTGAACGAGAAGGTTGACAGCTTGAAACTATGGCTATTGGCAGGCCAGGCCTGTGCTGCTTTTGCATGTTCTCACGAGAAGTTAAACACCCTTTGCTATATCCGGTTTAGAATTAAGATTATTTTTTTACAGTAATTTTTATTTAAAAATATATTAAAATAATTTTAAACCTTTTTATAGTTATTTTTTTAATTTCATTAATTTTACGGTGTTATAGTATTTCATTACTTAAAACACTCTGGAATAATTGAGGCCCTTTACTATTTATATAAACAATAAATCAAATTAATACATTTATTTAATTTTTTTATAACAAATTTATATCATAGCTCATTTTGTTGGTTTATCAAATATCAAATGCTTTATATGTGTGTGTGTCCAGGTGTCGAAATTTTAAGAGTTGGGAGTGGTGACAAAAACAAAATAAACAAACGTGAATGGCATGTTATTGACCTTCAGTAAGAAAAAATGAAAAATATATAAAGCATTGTAAGGCTGTACTCTTTTTTTTTGGGGAACTCCAAAATAAAATATTAGATTCATTTACTTTTAAATGTTTAACATGATTTTTTAATACCATTATAAGTTTTTATTTAACTTTTGGTAAAAAAAACATATTCAATTATTATGTATGTGGTACGAAAATAATCATGTTGATAATAAATCATTCATGAAAATCCAATTCATTTTTTTTTATTTTTGGGATTTTTAAATAAAAAATTTAAACATGATTTTATAATATCTATAATTTCTTTTAGCTTTCAATCATGTAAAAACATGGACATATTATTTTGAATTTTTTGGTCAACTTGTTGTGACAATAATGATTTTTTTAACAGAAACAATAATTCTGATTAAAAGGTGATATAAAATGATTAAATATATATATATATATTAATCTATAATCGTTTTTTTTTAACTAACCTGAAAAGAAACAAAGAGGGGAAACAGTGCAGTGTGGAAATAGCTTGAACGAGGTGCCTGGCAATAGCTGTAATGATGATTATTATTATTACTACTGCTTAAATACAAAATTTCGCTAGAAAACAAACGAGGAAAAAAAGGAAGTAGACAAACAGTTTCCTGCGTGCGCCAAACGCCAAGGCACGTGGCGACAACGGGTTCCGTCTCGACTCTTTTCCTCTGCCTAACCCCACTTATCTATCTTCTAATTCCCCAAACTACCCTCCTCTATCCAAAATGCTAATGACAAGGACACGTGTTTTGTCCCTTTGCTAGTGATAAAGCGCGCCACGGCGTGCCTTCTTTGAGATAAAAGTATCCTTTAGTCCCTATTTCTTAAACTTGATGACACCTCACCTCCTTTGTTTGAAAACCTTCAACTTACTCCCTTAATTAAAGTTGACAACTGTCGTAAAGTTATAAAAGCTTGTATTATTACATAAAAATCATATTTATCGTGTTTAATTATTGGAATAATCTCCCTTTTCTGAAAAACAATATATAGAAAACAAAAAAATAAAATATTGTATAATTATTGAAAAGCAAGAGGTATTTTATTTCATCAATTATATAGAGGAATAAAAAAATTCAAAAACCCTTGATTTTCAATTTTTTCACTGTATAAAAATAAAAGATTTTTTCAGTTCATTTAATTTTAAATATCTATATCCGATTGCTATTTTAAAGGATCAGTTAATAAACATGTTTTCTTAGTTTCTTATGAAAAAATATTTTCAAAACAAATAAAATAATAAAAGGTAAAAATCTATATCAAAGTAAATACGGACTAAAGGGAGCGTCAATCAACAAGAGTTAAATGTTCTCAAAGAAAAAGGATCGACTCTTGACAACTCTCAAAATAAAAGGACCGAAGTGTAGTTTCTTTTCCGGGTTTGAGAGTCTCAATTTTCTTTCTTTCTTTCTTTCTTCTCTTTCTAGGGTCATCCAGCCTGGGCTTTGGATTTTGTCGTATTCCATGGAGCTCTGTTGACTTTATCGGTCGTGGGTTTCGGACACGTGTCTTCCTAATAAAGCTCGTGTTATTTGATGGGTCCCGCCTTGGTTCAAATGTCCTTCCTCGATTCCTCTTAAAAACAAGATGATACGATGATCAAAAACCCCTCCCCCTCTCTCTCTCTCCCTGGTGGGACCTTGTCCAAGTCCCCTCATGATGGGCATCATGGACCCTGGCTCTGCCACGTGTTTTATTCAGCTAGCTTTTTTTGGAGTGTGATTGATTTAGATATTTTTTTCTCTCCCGCCACTGGTTTTGATCGATGAAAAAGATACGTAGAATACAAGCTATAGTGTTGGTAACAGTGACGGTGGTGATGATGGCGGTGGCGAAAGATGGACAAGAACAAAAGGAAAGTGCCCCTCCAGTTTTATTACCAGACATGCTTGTCGTATAAAATTTGCGTGTACTTCAAAGTAACTGGGAGACCGTTTGATTTGCTGGTTCCTTCACAAAAGTCATCAAATATAGTATTCCCAAGATTCTTCGTAATTTCCTTAATTACAGTAGTAAATCTATGAATTTGTCCGTGGGAAAAAAAGACAACGCACTTTTGAATAAAATTGTTTTTTTATGGTGGTACAATTTTCCTTTTAAAATTGTACAAAACTAGGCCGGTAAGTTTTGTTTTATTTTGATTAGTCTTGTGATGAAATAATATAATACATGCTACTCGTTGATATTTTTTATTCTTTGGAATAATTTAATTATTCTGATGTTTTAAAGACAAAACCATATTAATATAAAAATATTATTTTAATATATTTTTAAATAAAAATTATTTTCAAAAAGTAAAACATAGTTTTGATGGCGTGCTAGTCATTGTTGAGAATTATATTTATTAGACGGTAGCGTTTGAAAAGATCTGATGCCTGGTACCAGATGAGACGGCGTGTGTGTCGAGATTCGTGGCGATTTGACAATGATGACCATTTATTTCCCCCTATCTTCTACCCTTTCCCCAGCTTAGATTTTTCCGGCAACCTCTTAAAAAATATATAAAAAAAAACATTGTTTATTGAAAATTTTATTAGGCTAAGGGTATCTTCCTGAGTTTGCCTGGTTGTTACATGTGTTTTTCAAATTCACCCTCTATGTTTTTTATATTTAGAATTTGATCTTTATTTTTTAATTATTGTTTATTTTACATGGCATTATTTTTAAAATTGCATTATTCTTGGGTTTTTTCTATTAAATTAATTGAGAATTCAGCTTCTTGATTGAATCCAAATAAAAAATTTCACACTATAACTTTTAAATATTAGATTTATTTATTATTTGCTTTTTTGTTAATTTTACGGTTGTGAGTCCAAGTTTTGATTGCAAATTTTTTAATTGAACTCGAATCCATGATTCAATGAGTTGCGAGTCTTTAAGATTATAATAGATTTAAAAGGGCAAATCTATGATTCAACGAGTTGCTAAAAATTTTTTACATTGATTTTTTTTCTTGATCAATAAAATGAAAGGGCAACTCTAAAAAATGAATAAATATAATAACATATGTGATATTCAAAATTGCAAATTATTTGTTATTATTTATGTTATTAGCATAAATTTTTTTCAAAATTTATATTTTACTTAAAATAGATATTCGTATAAAAACAGTGGATGAGTAGAATTATGAAAACAGAGTGATATTTTTTTTTGTCAAAACTATATTTTCTGATTCACGGAATAAAATATAATAGCAACCAAAAAAACAATATTTACAAAAACCATAATGATATAGAATAAAAAAGGAAAATAATATATATCAAAAACCTATTTTTTATATGTATGGATATATTTTTTATTTTGACAAAAAACTTTTTAGGATCATGATGCTAAACAGGTACGTGGTAGCATGGGCTTGCTTGGACTGGACTACAAGCCCGATTTGATTTCTTCTTTCTTTTTTTATGAATTTTCCATTGAAAATTGAATTTCTTATAAATATTCTTCTATTCAATTTCACATTTTTAATTATATTGTTCTCTGGCATATTAAAACATACCATAATTTCCCGCAGATCTATTTTTAAGAATATTAAAGCTATTGCATGTCATTGTTTTAACCTCGAATTATTACCATTTTTTTTCTAAAGAAATAATTTTAATAAAAATATAAATTATACAAAATCTAGATTAATCGAAACAATAGTTTTGTACTCTACCTTTCATATATATATATATACTTTTATTATAAAGTTGAAGTCTATCTATTATTTTGTCCTTCTTCTTTTAGCGTTTTATATTCCACTAGTTCCGACTCCAAGTCTCTTTTATTCTCTCATGTCTCATCGTTTTCTTTCCTTGTCGCTCTTCTTCTTCCTCTCCTACCTACTGGCTTTGAACACCTTCTTTTTTAGCTCAAAAATTCTTTCTTTCTTCTCTCTCGGGGTTTTCTTTGTTTCTTGGTAGCATGATCATGACTGTTGATCTTCCTGGACTAATCTCCACCCTCCATCATGGCTGTAAACTTTGACCACACACGCTCGAGTCTCCCCCTTTGCACATGTTTTTGCAGCGCTTCAAATGGTCATGGCTGTGTCTCTTGGGCTAAGCACGATGTGCACGTGCATGTGAAGGGAGTGGCGTGCTGTTTGGCATTTGCAGGAGGCGTGAGTGAGAGAAAATTGAGGCCAATTTGATCCTTTCGTTTTTCCTTTTCAATTTTGAGCCAATTTCAACTATTTTTATCTCATTTTCACCCCTGCCCGTGTTAAAAACAGAACGACAACTGCCATGCCTTTTCAAATTCAATCATTAGCTTTCCAGTGAGTCCATTTTAGCCCTTTTCTCAACTTTTTTCCAAATTTCTTCTTTTTTTATATATATATATATATATATATATATATCATGTTTTTTTTTATTGAAAAACTAACATCATTATAATAAATTATTCACAGAAACTTAAAATGACTTGAATCAATGAGAGAAAAAAATACATTTCTTTAGCCAAAACCCTTCTTTCGTATTCATGTTATTTACTAGCAATTGTTTTTATTATTTAAAATCAGGTAAAAAGAAAATTCACTATCATATTAACTAAAATATAAATCGCTTTGCCACTTTTTCTTTGCATTTTTTCACTATAAACATAGATATAATTCACTATGGATTATTGTAGTAAAATTATCATTTTACCCCAACCCTGGAACCAGGGTCATTTTCGACATTTCTAAAGGACATAGATGGTATTTTCGAATTCTTTTCATAGTAAAACTACTATTTTACCCCTGCATGCTGGGAAAATGACACATAATAGTAGGGTTATTTTTGGTTTTTCTCACATTTCAGCACAGTAAACTTACTAACATAGCCCCGGTATACGACAAAAAATAAGCACACGAGTCGGGGGGATTGAGATACTTTCCCGTCGGTTCTATCGTAGTTATTGTTGAGTCCAAGGGTGTTTAGGTAATATACTTTTATTTTATTTTATTTTCTGAAACAATGCAGGTGCGTCATACTGACGTGTCCGAAGTGTTTCACGCGTACCCTTAAGGTGGTGTATGTAGAGTATTCTGGCTGTTAAAACATGTCAGGATGTAGGGATGAATTTTTAATTGACGTGTTCTTCTTTTTGGAGATAGAAAATTAACTATTTATTTTTGCAATTTTATTATTGTATGTGTTTTCACATATATATATATATATATATATATATATATATATATATATATTTGTTTTTAATCTAAATTGAATTATAAGATGAACTAATCTTAATACAGTGGTTTTTCTCACATTTCAGCACAGTAAACTTACTAACATAGCCCCGGTATACGACAAAAAATAAGCACACGAGTCGGGGGGATTGAGATACTTTCCCGTCGGTTCTATCGTAGTTATTGTTGAGTCCAAGGGTGTTTAGGTAATATACTTTTATTTTATTTTATTTTTCTCGAAACAATGCGAGTGCGTCATACTCGGCGTGTCCCGAAGTGTTTCATGCGACACTACTAAGGTGGTGTATGTAGAGTATTCTGGCTGTTAAAACATGTCGGGATGTAGGGATGAATTTTTAATTGACGTGTTCTTCTTTTTGGAGATAGAAAATTAACTATTTTATTATTGTATGTGTTTTCACATATATATATATATATATATATATATATATATATATATATATATATATATATATATATATATATATATATATATATATTTGTTTTTAATCTAAATTGAATTATAAGATGAACTAATCTTAATACAGTGAATTCAATAATTTAGATATCCACATATTTTTTATTTTTTTAATGATGATGATAATTTTATGTTGATTATTTCATGAAATTTACTAAACAGATAAATTTATATCGATTTAAAATTCATGTATTTTATCGAAAACTTGCACTTCACAGGAATTCTACATAGATTTATTATTTTGTCTAAATTTATATTATAATAAAAAATATAACATAATTAATATTTTTTTTCAACGCAATCGATATAACATGACTAGACGCGGGGCATTGACTAGTATATATGATATAACATGTTTGACATGTCAACCATCAAATTTTCTTCTCTCAAAACCATGATTTCTGCTCTCTCTCATTAATCAATTCAAAATTATCTCCTTTCCATGTGCCAAGCTTGTTATCAGGAGGCAAAATCCGCCACCAAATTAATCAGCTAGAAGGAATAAATCATATTCTGCTCGGGGGTAGAAGTTTTATATAAATATATCACCATCCTGTCAAGAATTTTTGATTAAATCTCTCTCTCTCTCTCTCTCTCTCTCTCTCTGAATCAGGCCAGCCACCGCCGCTCGATGCATATGAGCGGGCGGCGCTCTGGAAAAGCAGAGCCCGCGCTTTCGACTGAAAAGTCTCCCGAATCGAGCCAGGGCAATGAAAAATTATGGAATCTATAAACAGGGGATTAGCTTCATTTCAAGCTGCTCTCCATGATCTGCAGATACAGTCAGGATATGAATTTTCATAGAAAGATTCTTCTCTCCTCGAATGTGCTCGGCCTTTTATTCCTGGCAACGGACAGAGTCTTCTTCTTCGAGCTCCTTGCTTGTTGGTTTTGATTACAAAACAAAGGGAGTTCCTCTGTTAGAAATTGTTTTTTTTAAGTATTTTTTAACTTAAAAGTAGATTAAGATAATTTATTTATTAAATTTTATTTTAGACTTTAATATATCAAAATATCCAGAGCCGTTAAAAAATAAATTTAATATTTTTAAATAATAAATAAGTTGAGTTTTAATTCCAAACGAATACACACTCTAAAAACATATAAAATACAGAGTTTCTAGATTTGGAAGAGCTGCTCGTTATTGACCGACCTATTGACTAATTCTCTCTCTCAAATAATAAATTTGTTGATTTATTCAAAAAAAATTCACCCAAACTACTCTAGTTTTTTATGTGCTGCTATTTTGTTTTGCTGGATTTTGACAAGGTAAAAAGGATGGTGATTTGATAATAAAATTATTGTAATATTTAGTACAAGTGTTTTTTAATTATTAATTAAAATATAATAACAATCATGTAAATAATACGAGTTTTTTTTATTGATTTTTTTTACCTCATAATGTAGAATGTTTTATAATTTATAAATTATGAAATGTGAATTATAATGTTTTTTTTTATTAAAAGTGAGAAAATAATTGGACTAAAATATACTCAATGTAAACTATATTTTTTTTTAAATAAAGAGAAGTCAACAAGAAAAAATAAACGAGACATTGATGAAATTTATGGATTTCTGTGGGTTTTAATGTTTAGAAAACAAAATAAAACTTATAAAAAATAAAGAAAAATAAAAACATTTATGGAGATTGATACGAAACTTAATAAAAAAGACCAAAAAAACATATAAAAATAAAAAAAAGTTGCAAACATATACCTTCATTGCCTAAGTCCACCACCCTCCCCTTTCCCTGGACGGACAAAACCAAATAATAAAAATCAGTCTTAAATGACGAATCATTCAACTTGGAATAAAATTACCTACTTTTATATATATATATATATATATATATATATATATATATATATATATATATATTAATTAATTAATTAAAAAAATATATAGTCTTACCGGTGGAAAACAACGACAGGGCAGAAAAGAGCATCTCAGTTCTCACCCCGAAATCTCCTCTCCTTCCCTTTCCTCTCCACCGAAACAAAATCCAAAATTTCAATTTCCCGGAGAAAAGAAGAAAAGAAAAGGGGGGTGAAGCTCAAGACTCAATGGACAGGTTAGTGAAGGCAGACGTGAAAGAAGTGGAGATAGCATACGAGAGAAGTCAAAACGGTAGCGCAACTTTCAGGATAACCAATCTTATGCACACCATGTCTGTGGCAATCTCTTTATCCATCACAAACCCTTCCGTTTTCTCTTTCTCACAGCCTTTCTCTACAATCCCACCTCTGTCTTCTTCATCCTACACAGTCGTCCTCTCCGACCAGCCCCCCCTCTCTGCTTCTGCTGACGCCATCACTGTTAAATCATCCATGCTACCGACAGGCAAGGCCCACCAGGATGAGCTCCGCCGACTGTTTTCAAGACCCGGGCCTCATGTTTTTAGAGACGCCACCATACCTGTCTACCTTGTGGGTCCCCAAGTTGCTGAATATATCATCTCTAATCACACCAAAATCCCTGATGTTTCTTGTTTCTTCAACAGGGCCATTTGTGGATGTACTGGTACCCAGATCACAGGACTGCTTAGATCTGCTGTGCTATCTGGTGATCTAAATCTGGTCACTAACTTGATTGATCACGGTGGTGATGTCAATTGTAAAGATTCAGATGGACGGTCCTTGATCTCCCTAGCTGTTCAGGCTGGACATATTGTTGCTGTTCAAGTTTTGATCGCTTCTGGATGTGTGATTGACGGCTCGATTGATAAACTACTGCACTATGCAGCGGCTATAAATAGAGTGGATTTGATGGAGGTTCTGTGTGCTAGTTTCGAAGATATTGATGTGAATTCAGTTGATTCACGCGGCAGAACCCCCATTCATGTCGCCGCGAGCAGGGGTCATGTTGAGGTGGCTCGGTTTTGTGTCTCTGCCGGAGGAAAAACTGAGGTTTTGGACTGCGACGGGTCGAGCTCGCTTCATTTAGCAGCAGAGAAAGGGCACCTAGAGATTACAGAGTACTTATTGGATTGTTCATACTGTTACATCAAGCACGTGGTGAACAGAGAAGGAAAAACTCCATTCTCGATCGCGGTGGATAATGGGCACTCGCATCTGTATGATCTGCTGCATATTGGAGATGCATTGCAAAGAGCAGCTAGGTTAAATGATGTGAATGGTGTCAAGAGTTGCCTTGCAGAAGGGGCAAAGGTTAACAGCAGTGACCAAAATGGATGGACTCCATTGCACAGAGCTGCCTTTAAGGGAAAGCTTGAGACTGCTCAAGTGCTGCTTGATCATGGAGCTCAAGTTGACGCCATCGACGATGCTGGGTATACACCGCTTCACTGTGCGGTTGAAGCAGGGCATATGCAGGTGGCGCTGCTGTTGATTTCTCACGGCGCTAGCGCCGAAGTGAGAAGTCTCGACGGGGCTGCACCTCTGAATATCATCCCTTCTCCGGTCAAGCCTTTGTGTCAGGACGAAACGAAAAGTGAAACCGAGGTATCTGTTCGCTGATTTTCTTCTTCTTTTTGTAATTTGTATATATAATATTATTAGTTTTAATTGAAAGATAGATGCACACTGCGATATTTAATATCATTAAGTGCACCTTGAATCTTTTTTATTTTATTTATATTGCAATAAAAATGGTGTTTTTTTTTATCACAAATATAATAATTTAAATTTTATAAAAAAAATATGATTACGAGTGTAAATTTTCTTCCTTTTACCGAATTTCTTTTAAAATATTCTTCTAGTCATCTTCTCTATTTCTTAGAGCGGTGAGCAATTAAAATTAATATAAGAAAAATTCTAACAATTTGAAATATATGCTTAAAAAGGTACCTCTTTAATCGAAACATGTTTTTCGTTATTGATACATTTTCTTATCAAAATATTTTTTAAGAATTTTTGTTTTTTATATAAGAACTCATCATGGCTCTTGATAAAAAGGTAATAAATAGTGAATTGATAATTTTGATGAAACTATATTATAAAATATAACCATACTGTATTGGGAATATATTATATAAAAACAATCACAATAAAAAAATTAAAATAAAATTTTTATGCACATTTAGAAAATTATACATATTAAGTTCATGTATACCTGCTAGATTTCAACTGCTAATATTATCATGGAAGACGTAAGTATTGTTTGAAATTAATGACATAACTGAATGGTTATTTGAGCATGGTTTTTTTTAAAATATATTAAAAATTAAGACATCATTGAATAATTATTCAAACACAGTTTAAAAAATAATCTAAAAATAATTTGATTTAAAATATATTAAAAGAGAGAGAAAAAAAAAACAATTGAAGGGTCATGCATTAATGGGATGGACATGCATGATTGGGCTAACATGAAAACCAAATTCCTTAAGATTTTTATTTTATTTTCTTAAGGAGTGCTCATCTGTTGCCAAAAAATAATCACACTAGACAGATAACACGGTGTCCACATGGATAAACAACACATCATTCATTGTTTTTTATTTATCATCATCATCATCATCATCATCATCAAGGGGCTGCTTTGATGACAATAAAATTAGGATTCAAGTTTCTGGATCATGAATTTCAAAATTTCAATAATTTTTTTCACTTCATAAGATGAAAAAAATAAAACATGTTTTGATCGGTCTGGAAATGCAAAATCAAATCAAATAAAAAAAATGCTCTTTCAAACCTAGCTAACCAGCTACACTCGTGATCTTATTAGTTTCATTGAGATGATCATGCAGACAAAAATAAAATAAATTCTGAAATATGTTTTTTAATTAAATTAATGGGGAATGATAAAATAGAAAAATAAATAAATGAAAATAACAAACTCAATTTTGAGTTAACTCGTTAAACCTAAAAATTGAGTAATGAAACTAAGATAATCTCATAAAAAATAAACTAGAACAAATTATGAAGTTCAATTTTGAATCAATTAAAATAAATAAAAACTTATATGAGTTAGATTAACCTGTCAAACTCTTGATCCAAATCATAAAGTTAAGATAATACTAGATACAATAAATGGAAATAATTCATGAAACTTCACAAACAGCAAAATTAAAATAAAATAAAACATTATCAAAGAATAATAATTTGTGAGGCGATGCATAGTTTCTTCTTTTTCTAGCATATTGTTAGATAAATAAATTACAGATAACCCAGGATTCTCCATTTGCATTAAAGGACGAAAAATTTTCAGCAGAGCGAGAAATAAATTGAAATTGAGCTTCCAAGGATTGAGGTGGCCCAATACATAAAGCAGAACTATTCCCATTCTTCCTCGTTTGCTGCCTGGAAGTTTCAAGGCATCTCCAGTCACTGCGGGCATTAAATTAATTTAAGATTTGACTATTACATATCGTAGATTTAGTCAAATCCTGTAAGAGATAGGTATGTATCTTCAACAAGTCATTGGTTGTTCGAAGAACACTTAAGAAGTTCTTTTTTTTTAAAAAAAATATATTTTTTTTTAAATTAAAAAATATTATTTCAATATATTTTAAAATAAACTGAATTTTAAAAAGCAAACACAACAATATGTTGTTGCTGCCTTAACCCATTTGCCCCTCCTCTCGATAGGAAAATAATAATAATCTCAATAGCCATAATATATCGGGCACCCCTTGCATTTCCACGTAACACGTTTGATGTTATTTTTTAAAATATTTTTATTTAAAAATATATATATTTTTATATAAATTATTTTGATATTAATATACAAAATGATCTAAAAACATTAAAAATATTTAATTTAAAATAAAAATACAAAAAAATTATTTTTTTCAAAAATATTTTTGAAATTAAGGCACCATGGATTTGAAAAAATTCTTTCCTGGCTTGTTTTTTTTATAGAGAAATCCATTCTCAATGTTCCATGAGCTTGTGTCATGTATTAAACCTCTAGAAATATTCTTCTTCTTCTTCTTCTTCTTCTTCAACCATGAAGATTTATTAACTGAGATATCATTTAAATTTATTAATTACCAAGCATTAATCTCCTAGGTTTGTAGTTCTGATACTATAATAATGGCCGCCCGCATTTTATTTTATTAAATTACCCATGCTAGCTGGCTTCACTGTTCATGAAATGGACAGAGGCAGAGATGGAACGTGGAAAAATCTCCCATGGACAATCACGCACCAAATTGGAAGTCCATTCATCTTAGAGCCTTGTCCAATTCAAATTCTATCATAGGAAGAACACGAATAGAAGAAGGCTACACGTTTTGTCAAAAACATTAAAACAAAAAATCAACCACCAGCAATCGTTTTATACATTTTTTTGATGCGATGTTGCTGGTCCCCAAAAACTAGTAAGACCCTACTACTATTCTAAACTCGAGCTTGAAATTTATAATGTGTTAGCTCAAATTCTTGCTATCATATCTAATCGTTTCATACCACGCCCCACACAAACAATGACATCATGCTTTTACATCTTCTTAAAAGATGTTTGAAAATGTGTTTGGAAAATATTTATAAAAAAAATTTGATTTTTTAAATATTTTTATTATTTATTTTAAATTAAAAAATTTGAAGTCTTTTAGATGTTTTCATTTATTGATATTAAAAATAATTTTTTTTAAAAATAAAAAATATTATTTTAATATATTTTTTAAAAAAAATATTTTTTAAAAATAATTTCAATCAAATTTATATCATCCTGAAAAATAGGATACCAATGAAATATAAAAAGTTAATTTGTTTTGTGTTTTAAAAATATTTTTTATTATTTTTAGATCATTTCAATGAAATAATACACACTAAATGCAAAGTTAACAAAAAGGCTACGAAAAGGGCGACGGCAATGAGTAATCAGTGGTGTAAAGCTGCTGTATGCATCTGCTTCGACAGTTGTACTTATAAAAATATCCTTGAAATACGTAACGGTTGACTGAATCGGGCTCGTAGAACAACTCCTTCAATCAGCCCCCGGCAGCCACCTTCTCCTCCTCCCAGGAAAGGAACTGCGCCGCCCAGAACTGCTTCTACTATTATTTATTAGTAATGACATTAGCTAAATAGAATGTTAATTAGTAATAATAATCTTAATTAGGGCATATTTTATTTCACGATATCCGATTATCTATTCATACCACAGGGCTTGTGATACTTTCCGATTTAAAAAATCAGGACAGATGGACCGGAGCCTATAGCTCGGGCCACATCATCATCATCAGCAGCAGCAGCAGCACGACCGGCATCCGATCTTCTTAGTTTAGGTGTTTAGAGTTATTGTAATTTGAATAGAAGAAGTGGGAAATGGGATCCAAGCCATGGCTACACCCAGCTCCCATTTATCGGACCTTGGAGACTTACTGGGATTCCGATGATGACGCTCCTGGTACTCGATGTGCTAACACCTTGACTGCCGTTGCCGCTACCAAGTCTCATGGTCCTCGACTCATCCTCTTCGGTGGTGCCACAGCTATCGAGGGCGGGGCTTCCTCCGCTCCCGGAATCAGTTAGTTTCCATCTCTCTCACACTTTGTTTCTTATATATTGAATTGAAATTTATGCAGCTGCTGCTTTAATTATTTATTTATTCAATTAATTGTTTGGTGTAGGATTGGCTGGAGTCACCAATTCAGTTCATTCTTATGATGTTCTTACTAGGAAATGGACTAGGTAGGTAACACTATTTTTCTTCTATAATTTTTCTTTTTTTTTTTATACAAAAAACTTTGGATGATTAACTTGTCTTGCTATGTTTGTTGTCCAATGAATCAGAATACAACCAGCTGGAGAGCCACCGTCTCCAAGGGCTGCGCACGCGGCAGCTGCAGTTGGTACTATGGTTGTTTTTCAGGTGATTCATTGAATCAATTTGGTTCTTTCTTTCTTTCTTCTTCTTCTTCTTCTTCTTCTTTTATATTTGTTCAGTTAATTTGAGTTTTTGAGTTGATTAATGAAATGTATATATGGCTTAGGGTGGGATAGGTCCTGCTGGGCATTCCACTGATGATCTCTTCGTGCTTGACCTGACCAACGACAAAGCCAAGTGGCACCGGTCTGTTTCTCCCCTTCCATTAATCAGATTTAGCCAGCAGTTCTTCATCTTCTCCTTCATGTTGCATTTTTTTATCTCCTCTACTTGGGTTCTTGGCATAGAACTCATTGCTATATTTTTGTACATGTAGAGTGGTTGTACAAGGACAAGGACCTGGGCCTCGATATGGCCATGTAATGGACTTGGTTGCCCAGAGGTACCTTGTTACTGTCAGCGGCAATGATGGTAAGCAGATTTTGCTGTTCTGCTTTTGTATTTTTAAGATATTTTCGTTCCTTTCCAATGAAGTAATTTGGATTGAAATGTGCTATTATGCATTAGTGTAGGGATCAAATCCTATTTAAAAATCTAGTGCTAAAAATTGTGTTTTACATGAATGTTCTTTGTTTGATCATTGGCATTGAGTTTTGTTTGTAAGATCCAACATTTTGACAGGACCTGTCTTTTAAGTATGGGTTTAGGCCTCTGTTGTTTCTTTATATTGCTGTGAGGTTATTATGATAAGCTGTAGGTATCTCGTCTTGGGATTAGCTTACTCTATGGAAGGACAGTTGTCTTATATGTGTAATTTTGAATATTTTCATGTTATTTGAAGCCAGAAGAACATATGCTGATGCTTTGTGCTTATGATTATGCCCTTTTGCATGCTCTATAAACTATGCAATGCTTACTTTTCCAATTATTCTCTAGGTAAAAGAGCTCTATCCGATGCCTGGGTTCTGGACACTGCCCAGAAACCATATGTATGGCAGAGGCTAAATCCTGAAGGTGATAGACCTTCTGCTCGAATGTAAGTGTGTTTACTACATCAACATTGCATTAGTGTTAAACTTCCGGGTTTGTTATTTACCCAGCTTCATGTTTCATGTTTGACATGACATGGCATTATTTTGCAGGTATGCAACAGCTTGTGCCCGTTCAGATGGAATGTTTTTGCTTTGTGGTGGAAGAGACTCCTCTGGCATGGTATGATATTTTCAGGGGTTATAAAGCAATTAATTCCAGCTAACTATTCTGTACCCTTGGATGAGAGCAGCAGTTTGTTTTGCAGTAGATATTTGTTTCTAGTGAAGCAGAATTAGCATGTTAGCCTAGTGTTCTTCCTCCTGGCTATTATTGTATTTTACTTTATTTATGAATAGGCATGCCTAGTCTTGGTGTGCTCAATGTGTAGGTGCATGTAAAAAGAGATGGGAGATCAAGGTAATCAAACTAAATAAAGTATTCCAACTTAACCTTGTTCAACTGAAAATTTGATGTGCCATGACTTTTATATGGGTAGAGCCAGAGTGCACAGGCCATTAACCCAAATCCACTACATGCATTCCCACATCTAGTCTAAATGAATGGGACCTTTCTTGTCCGTGATCATTTGTATAAAAACTTCTCTTTCTACAAGGGTGGTAACTGGAAGAAGGGTATAATGTTTGGACAAAAACATTGAATTGCTGGAAAACACAGAGGCAAAAACTCAAACTGAAACTTTATAATATGGATTGTACGCAATAAAGAAGTTAAGCGAGAAAATAATTGCGGACTTGAAAAAACTTAAAGAAATGAGCATTTGGTGCTTTTGTGTATTTATTAACATGCTTTGAATATAATAAAAAGAGGTGGATTATGGTATAGTACATTCCTTTTTTCATGTTGCAGTTGTGTTGAGAAATCAGAGCACTATTTCTATTTTGGATTAATTTCCATACCATTTCTTTGAAATTTGCTGTTACATTTTTTCCAGCTGTAACTTTTCTGATTTTGTGATTTTTTCTGTATTAAGGTGCAAGCAATTACATGTTGCAGCTCCATTCTCCTTGTTTATTTCTTGACCAACTGTGTGTATTTTGGATAAAGAAAAATTTATTAACAATCTCATTACTGTTTACATCACAATTCTTATTGATTATAAGTGCACTTAAACAGCCACTTGGAGATGCTTATGGACTTCTAATGCATAGAAATGGTCAGTGGGAGTGGACTCTTGCACCTGGGGTGTCTCCATCGCCAAGGTATGAACATGCTGCGGTAAGTGATCTATGTAAGTCAGAATCTTTTAACTTATAGATTATGCATAGATCATGAAATATATCTTTTGCAGTAAAATACTGGTTTAAAATGTTTGAAAGGGCTCAATTACACAAGAGGATCTAGAAAATTGGGATTATAAGTTTTGAAACTGTCTTTTCATATGTTTACTTCTGCATATGCCCTCAGCACTGCATTGTGAGTTTCTTCTCTATCATTCAGAATCAGAAGTTTGACGTTGCTTTCTATCAGGTTTTTGTTGGTGCACGTTTGCATGTTACAGGAGGAGCCCTAAGGGGAGGACGTTTAGTAGACGGGGAAGCAGCTGTTGCTGGTAAGCTTTTTATTCTCTATTGCTATCATCTTGAAAGGGGTTATATCGTAATCTTCAACATTTTTTCTCTGTGACTAGTGTTGGACACCGCTGCTGGTGCTTGGTTGGATAGAAATGGGCTAGTGACTTCATCCAAAACTAGCAAGGGACATGCTGAATATGATCCTTCTTTCGAGCTAATGCGTCGTTGTCGCCATGCATCTGCATCTGTTGGTGTTCGTATATATGTCTTCGGTGGTCTAAAAGGAGGTGAAGTTTTCTTCTATTTTTTTGTTCTCTGGGAGGCCTATTGGTCAGTCTATACAGTTGTAGTCCTCCCCTCCTTTCATCTCTTCAGTTCTCCAGTTCCTATGCTAGCAGGTTTTAATTGCAGTCACTTAGTCCCAGTGACTAACATTAAGCTCAGCAAGCCCTAACAAAATCATAAAAGTTAAATGGAAAGGACTACTCATAGAAGTGGAATACAAGTATCAAGGAGTAGAAACTCTTTGGCTGAAAAATATGTTTAGTCAACCTGTTGTGCTTGGGTTCCTTGATGATTGTTTGATTGATTAACATTACTTTAGGACATTTCACCTTCTATGGACCGAAAAATATGTTGGAGAAGTACATCAATATGTGGATTTTTTTTGCTTTGGCTCTTGATTCTGACAGCATAATGTTTTTTGTTCTTACCAAGTAACTGTGTTAAGTTTGGATGTGCTATGTTTGATCAGAGCCACTAATTCACCAATCTTAATTGGTTGTTCTAGTGTCAACTTTAATTTTTATGGCATCACAAATATGAGTGCATGCAATTGTGAATCTCTTTAGATCTTGGTTATTGATTATCTGCCTAATGGTAACTGAAGTATTTCCAAGCACCTTAGAGAACAAACATATGTAATAAGTAATAACAGCAAACATATTGGATTTATTGTGGGAGACCTTCATTATCTTCTTGTTTATTTAGGTGGTTATGCTTATTCAAGGACCCGTCTATTAATCCTTTTCTTCTGCATAATCTGGCATGTAAGCCTCGATCATGTAGGCCTCATGGGAATTCATTTACTGCCATGCAGTGTACAAACTTAAGAGATGTACATTTCATTGCCAATTACTTTGTTCTCTGCAGATACAGTGCTAGATGATTTTCTGGTTGCTGAAAATTCCCCATTTCAGCCAGACAGCAATTCTCCCACGTTAACATCTGAGAGAGCCTCAACAATAACAAGTCCCAGACTAAACCATTCAAATTTAAATTCTTTTGGAACAACTTCTACTCCAGATGGTGGACCAGAGATGTCTTTATCTGGTGGTATCAGGTCTCAATCATCTCTCTGTCTCTCATGTCATGCCACCCTGCTCTTATATAAACTCATGGGTGTATTTTATGCTGTAGCAGCATGGACAGAAATTCCATGGAGAAATTGAGGGAGGCATCTGCTGCTGAAGCTGAGGCAGCTAATGCTGTTTGGCAAGCTTCTCAGGCAGCATCTACCAATTCTGCAGAAGAAACATCTGTATCTGATGACAACTCACAAGCGGCAGAAGCAACTTCAGATGGCAGTGACAACGAGGCTGATGTTCGCCTCCATCCTAGAGCTGTATGCCCATTTATCTGTGGTTTATAAGAGTGGTACAGTTGCTCTTTGGTTGCCATGTTGCTGAATCATATTGCCATGTTCTTATAGGTGGTAGTTGCAAAAGAGACTGTAGGAAACCTGGGTGGGATGGTGAGGCAATTGTCATTGGATCAGTTCGAAAATGAAAGTAGAAGAATGGTTCCTATGAATAATGATGCATCTAATCCTGCTAGAAGGTTCACCAGGCAAAGGTCTCCTCAGGGCCTACATAAGAAGGTAAGACTTGACAACTTTATGAGTATTGATAACTCTTCTTAAGGGCTACTTCATGTTTGTTGTTATCTTGCAGATTATTTCCACTTTGCTTAGGCCTCGGAACTGGAAAGCTCCCTGCTAATAGGAGATTTTTCCTGGATTCTTATGAAGTTGGCGAGCTTTGTTATGCAGCTGAACAAATATTTATGCAAGAGCCAACAGTTCTGCAATTGAAAGCCCCAATAAAAGTCTTTGGTGATCTTCATGGACAGTTTGGCGACTTAATGCGTCTATTTGATGAATATGGATTTCCATCCGCAGCAGGGGACATTACGTAAGTATTACATCATAACTCTTATACTCGTGTGGAACATGTCAAGTATGGTGCAGAGGGCTGGTTAATAGTGGCATGTCATACCGTGCAATATAAGAAATCAGGGAAACTGGCAATGTGGAAACCAAACCATTTAATTGATGGTGTCACACATGGGTGCCCTATAATTGTGGTTTTTGACATGGTGTTTGGACAAGGGTTTTCAAAGTATCATTTAACAATTGGTGAAGGCTGGGTGCGAGGCATGGGTGATGACAGCAATTGACTAGTTTGTCCTTTTCACTCAAGATGCATGGGACCCAAAACCAAGTTGCAACCCGTAGTGGGGGTGTGGTTGAGGATAAATCATGTTGAAGCAGGGAAGTGTGACCTAATTCGTGTGCAGCTGCAAAAGTTGAGTGGTTGTGCTGGCAAAAAAGTAATAAAGTCCCCATGCTTGATTGGGATTATTTGTTCACGCCTTACACAAACTGGTGGCAAAACTAGTGAGATGAGGGGTTTGTTTCTTAGGAATCGGGATAGGAGCTAGAAAGATGTGAACACAGTAATAGAGATCCATATTCTAAATATATACTGACACTATGACCTCTGATGGGCTGAAATGTTGGTTTTAGCCAACCTTAATAGTTGAATAAAGGGCAGCTGGTTAATGTTTCATGTTCAAATACCCAAGTTACTGGTATAGCATCTGCTTTTTCAATGTTTCACACATTTTTAACTTGTATGTATGCTGTAAATATACCTCAAGAATGGCATTATGTAAACCCGATTTTTCTCCAAGATTGAGTGTCATTCTTGTTTAGTGATCTTATTGGTGGGTCCCATCAATAATTATTGCCTTCAAAAAGGACTTGTCACTACCATTAGAGAAGCACTGAACTTTTAAGCATTTTAGAGAAGACTTTTGTTTTTCATGGTCTCCACTGACTTTCTGAAGAAATCATGTCTGTCTATATTCATGTAGTCATCACGTTACTTTGAAAATAAATAATAAATACATGTATGCAGGTTTTCTGTTTATGTCATATTGAGGGATGTCTATAAGTAATGCAAACCTTTCTCAATTGTGTCCCCAATTTTGACATTTTTCTGTCAAATTAGTTGTTGCTCTATAGTCCCTCATCTGATATCTACATCTATGACATGTAGTGATTGATGGGCACCTTGACCCATCAATTGGGTTGAAGATTCACTACATGTCCTTTAGTTCTCAAGGTTCCATTTTGAAAACTCTTTACGTGATACTGGGTCTCCAGCTTTTATGTCCCAACATGTTAATAATTTTAGAACAGGTTGTGTGATTTATCTCTGTAGTTGATTAACCATACTGTTCAATTTCATGGTTTTTATGTTTCAGGTATATTGACTATTTATTTCTGGGAGACTATGTTGATCGAGGGCAGCATAGTTTGGAGACCATAACTTTGCTTCTTGCTCTAAAGGTAAAGCTTGTGCTTTCAGTGACAAAAGTTTCACATGAAGGCACTCTCCCTGTATTGATGCTGCTTTACATTTTATTATGATTTTGCAGATTGAGTATCCTGAGAATGTCCACTTGATACGTGGAAACCATGAAGCTGCTGATATAAATGCGCTCTTTGGTTTTCGTATTGAATGCGTTGAAAGAATGGTATGGATAAACAGGCAATGCCAAGCACACACTAAATATATTTACCCTGTTGGACCATTTCATTTTTGAAAACATAAATGCGATAATAGTATTTGTATTTACAGGGAGAGAGTGATGGGAATATGGGCATGGACACGTTTCAATCAACTTTTCAACTGTCTTCCACTTGCTGCACTTATTGAGAAGAAAATTATTTGTATGCATGGTGGCATAGGGAGATCCATTAATTCAGTGGAACAGATAGAGAAGCTTGAAAGGCCTATAACAATGGATGCTGGATCTATAGTTCTAATGGATCTTCTATGGTATGCTTCACTCAAATTTATTTTTACTTGTGATCTGTCAATACTTATTACATTAATTTGTATTATGAAACTTCTCCATTCAGGTCAGATCCTACAGAAAATGATAGCATAGAGGGGTTGAGACCAAATGCTAGGGGCCCTGGTCTTGTCACTTTTGGGGTATGCATGTTTATACGTTTTATGCCATATGATTTTATTTATTGTGTTTGGTGTGCATGATTGATCACAGACAATACGTTCCCAGTCATGGTGAATATAAATAAAACTTTGACTAAAATATAGACATCCCATCAACATTTGGTGAAAAGCAAGTTAGCCACACAAAACTTGAGAAATTTGTTTTTGTATTTGCTACAAAACACAAAAGTTATTTCAATATGATACAATATGCATTCCAAGTAGTTTGCTTTATGCATACTGTAGTTAACTGCTGCAAAAACAATACCCTTTTCTTTCACCTAGATATGAACCATCAAAATCCTTCCTTTCAAATCTGGAAGAAAAACAATGCCTTTTGCCTTTAACCATTAAATGTGGGATGTAAACATGAAGATAATCTAGGACCTAATTTGCTTCAAACACTTATTGGGGAAGCCAAGATGAAAAAAAAGTAAAATAATTCGGAGTTGAGAGATTGACATACATTTGACTAAAAGTTGAGTGTTAGCATGTTTTAGCTGAAAAACTTTGCTACCGAGCTTGAACATGTAACATGATACATATATGAATCATGTTGAAGAGTTGAGAGATTGGCTTGCATTTTGACTAAAAGTTGAGTGTTAGCATGTTTTAGCTGAAAAACCTTGCTGCCAAGCTTGAAGATGTAACATGATGCATATATGAACTAACCAGGGAATTTTGAGTAGGACAACTCAATGATCTTTATTTCAACTGTGAAATACTAGTGATGTACCGCTTCAAATTTGTAGTGATTGGCAGTTTACATTTCCACTCTGTACTTGTACCATGTTGCTTTTTCTGCTTCAGATGTCAATCTATACTCTCCGATGATAGCATCAGTCTCATATACTTCTTTTGGCACTGAATCTTTATTTTGATGCCATTTCAAGTTGCATGTGTAATGAAGTTTTTGCTTGAGTATCTTTTATGTCATTGCAGCCTGATCGTGTAACCGACTTCTGTAAGAGAAATAAGTTGCAGCTAATCATTAGGGCACATGAATGTGTTATGGATGGGTTTGAACGATTTGCCCAAGGACAATTGATTACTCTATTTTCAGCAACCAACTACTGCGGTGAGATAAATTGCTTGAGTTTTCTCCTGCTAAACTCAAATTTAAATCCTAATGTAATGTATTCATCCAGGGACTGCTAACAATGCTGGAGCTATACTGGTAGTTGGCAGGGGTTTAGTTGTGGTTCCAAAATTGATTCATCCCTTGCCACCTCCCCTTCAGTCACCAGAGACATCTCCAGAACATGTGATTGATGATACATGGATGCAGGTATGACTTCTTACATTTTCAGTGTTGCTAAATCCAACAATCTGGAAAGCCCATCCCTTAACTTGCATATAATTTATGTTCCTGTTGTCTTTCAGGAGCTTAATATCCAAAGACCACAAACTCCAACACGGGGTCGCCCTCAACCTGACCATGACAGAAGCTCCCTTGCGTACATATGATGATGCTACAAGAACAGTTTTTGTATTTTATGGGATTTTATTGCAGCACTCGTGCTTGATCCTTTTTTGTAGCCGAATTTAATCAGCTTGTCTCCCACTCGGCACAAATTTGGTGCGTGTTTTGTATTTTCAGATATAGAAGTAGCCGAAGAAAACCAAACGACTTGAGAATGATCCGAGGTTTAGTGGTAACCAGTGAGTGTAGCATATGTATAATTTAGCATGCAGAAAAGATGGTATTGTATTTCTACTGTTAATAGTGGAAAGGGTGATCAGCTTTTGTAAAATAGACAGTCATAGAGGTATTTAATTTATATTATATTCTTTTGATTTTTGATCGCTGGTGTGTCGAGGCATGTAAAAGTGAATTGGCCAGTCGAAATGGGAACGTGGCAGATGCATCATGGGAACCAAAAAAATGTCATTTGCTGGTTCTGCGTAATTTATTAGGAAAAATTAATTCTGGGAAGGGGTGGCCTGAAGAAATCTGACTCTTATTTCTTAAAAACTTTGCACAACCATTGCAATGGACATTGATGCAAAATAGATTGCAATGGACATTGACGCATGGATTGCAATCTTTTAAGGTAATGGAGGAAAGATCAGGAATGTCAAGAGAAAACAGAATCCTGCACATTATATTAATATACATAAATTAAAGGTAAATTGTGTGGTGTTTTTCTGTTCATAAAATCGATGTTCACTTTCTTTATTTTATTTTATTCTATTGTGGATTATAATAGTATAATTTTAATGATTTTAATTTTTTTTAGAATTCTACTAGTTTAGAATTCCTGATTACCCGGTTCATAGATCTAACAAGTTTACATCTTTTTTTAATTTTAGCCTGTTAATTGTTTTTAATGTTCTTTTCTTAATTTCTTCCATTAATATATTTTATATTTATTTATATTTAAAGATTCAATCAGTTTAAGCCTTAAACCAAACCAGATCTTTCGTTTTTTCAGTTTTATAATTGTTTTTTTCCCCTTCTTTTCTTTGCTTCATAACCTGCATATGTTGTGCAAAGACATGTAAGAGAGAGACAGAGGAAAAGGTTGCATGAAACGGAGTTGATGGAACAGTGCAGGCCAGAACTAGGAGCAGACTTTGTCGCCACGCATCTAGACAATACAATTTACTTTTAGCTTTCCTTCAGGTTACCGTTTGGCTGGACAGTATAAATGCTGACAATTTCTTTTTATATATTTCCGAATCAATTTATATTCTATTATAAGATTATTTTTTAAAAATTATATATTATTCTACTAAATTTCATATAAAAAAACATTTTCTTAAACACTCACTTAGGCTTTGGTCGATGCTGCTGGGGTGCCATGCTTGCATGAGATTTAACCATTCTAATAATTTTAAACTTTCTATTTAAAACGACAGAGCTGAACTCCAGAAACTGAACTTGCTTATGATTGGGAACTGAATAGAAAGAACGATGCCGCTGGTAACCAACCACTGGGACTACATTCTAGCAGGCAAAAAACAAAAACTAGCATTGAGGTCGTGACATGTATATTTTGTTCGAATCCCACAACACTCTCATTACCCCAATCTTCTGTTCAGCTTCGTCAAATGACATGCCTGTGGTTTCGGATGGGTATGGAAGCCTCGCCCATTTCCCAGTCTTGAGCTCTATCACATCCACGACACACATCCCTGATCCCTCCAACATCCTTCCATACCATTTGCCTTGAACCTGGTATACCTTTCCCTTGCCAATCTCTTCTCCTTGCCCATCTACTAGCACAACAAACTGTCCTGGCTTGCACTGAACAAATTCTGAAGCACCGATGTCAACGAAATCTGCTAATCCTATCCCAGCCTCGGGATCTTCAAACACGCCAATTTCTGATGTGTTCTTGAGGCCTCTTGCACTTGATGTGATTTTGTCTTCACCGGGGCTCTCAGGATTGTCCTGCCGCTGTTCTTGTCCAACTTGCTTTTCTGGAAATGTATTGTCAACCTCCATTGGTGCACGGACATCCTTGCCTGCACGAGCTAACCTCGCTTTGCGATTGTTGAGCCTGGTGACAGCACAGAAATTGACAAACTTGTTAGAAGCATAACAAAGTCCAGGCATATCCAATTGAACTTCTGTTGTACGGTAAAGAAACAACTATTTCCAGTTTTGACCTGCCATCTACCCACCGATCTATCCAGGAAATCAGTGGGCATGTATAATGACATACTGATTGACACACAGGTATAAAACTGAAAAGCCAGAAGTTATTTCTCTAGAAAAATAATAAAAATGAAACCAAGAATGCCACAGTGGAAACAACAAAAATTAGCAACTGAATGTGTAGCAGTAACGGAAGATTTTGTAAGTGTCCTAGAATTAGCAGTCAATATCCCTCAATCTTTTCAGAGTTTGCATCAATAAATCTTGTAAACCAACATGTGAAAAATAAAATGTCCTTTTACCAAGTGTTCCTGGACACCTGTGGTTTACTCCTGTCCTGTATAAGAAGCTTGGCACAAAAACATTGCAAAGAGAATCAACTTTTAAAACCTAAATGAAGATACATTTCTATAAATAACAGAATTGTGCAATTGTATCCTATTATGCACACATTAAAAAATAAAAGAAGGGATAGCATCAGTGTTCACATAAAAATCTTTTCTGGGAAATGGCTATATAAGGCATCTATTTAAAAGTGCAGTTGAAACACAAATAATTCCAATTTATCCACCATGTGCACACCATCCTCTTTAAGCAATTTCAGTAATGCCGCGTTTCATTGCCAGGAAGTTCCTCGAGAATGTAAACTTTTTATCCTTCCATAAGCCATATTAATTATCAAGAGAGTATAACCTGAAGAAGGGGGGATGAATTCTTAAACCATGGAGAAGTTGACACTTCCTTACCAATTTTTCAACTGTGAAGGTGTAACTTCTGATCCCTGGGAAACACAATAAACTTGTTAAACAAAAAAAAAGAAGAAAAGAAATCTAAAAAATCTTAACAGGTAAGTTGGGGACACTTGAATAGAATTAACTTACATAATGAATGTTACAAAGGAGCATTTTACTTACATGAAGACTCAATTTATCAGCCCATGACTGTAACGCTGCTGCATTTCGCTGCATCTCAGGTTCATCTAGCAGGGCTTTCTCCATAAGTGTGATTTGATAGTCATTCATAATAGTCCGCTTCCTTTTTCTTGGCTGCTTTTCTTCAAAATGGGGACTTTCAACTTTCTCACCACCACACACTCCCTGACAACCACTTCGTTTTATATGCTCACTTGATTTTAGTAAGTCACCATTCACCACTTGACCTGCATAAGTCTTCCCTCTAGTGGAACTTGTATCTGAACCACTTGTTTCAACAATATGAGCATCTCTATCAATCTCTCTTAAGACATCAGATACACATGCACCAGATTTAGCTTTGTCTTCCTTAATTGCATCTTCTACTTGATTCATATTTTTGAAATTGGGCTTCTCTTCTTGGATAGCTGAATTCTCTGACATTTCCTCCTTTTGGATATCTGTCCTGTTGTAAAGGTGTGAAGGCTCCTTCATCACCATAGGTGATCCGTATGCCCCAGTGCTTTGAGCTTCCTACCAGGAATCAAATTTGTTTGTGAGAAACAATGTAGGATTTGAAGAGAAGCAGTGCTTTGAGCTTCCTACCAGGAATCAAATTTGTTTGTGAGAAACAATGTAGGATTTGAAGAGAAGCAACATGAAGAACACTTGAAATGCCTTTCTCAGAAACTACTATGATTTAATTGATCTTAAAATTATGACCTTTAATAAAATATGTTCTAAAGTCTCAATAACTATATGATATTAAAAAATATGTTTGTTACCCAGTTCTAAACTTTAATTTGGATTCCTGTCGAGTTATCCCTTTCTCACCAATAGCAAAGCCAGAAAATTCTTTTGGTGGGGTCAATTGATAACTTATGCCACATCAAAATACATATTTTGATACACAAAATCTTGGTAAACTCTCAATATATCTACAACAATTAACTAAAAATAATTGTTAATGAAACGGTGTACTATTCTATGAAGCGAGTAATAATAGTAAATGACTTTGATTGGATTATCATGAAAAGCAAGGAGAGCTAAAGAGCAGAAGCAAAACAATTAATATGAGTGACAGAGAACACACATGCCATGGGAGAAAAGAGAGATGCAATGTGTAATAGAGAATCTAGTACATGGGAGATAGAATATGAGTAATGAGAGAAGTTGAGTAACATTAATTGTAATGTAAGGAGTGTCAAGGAACCATCTCACCTAAAAGCTTAAACTCCCTAGAATATGATTTATATTATTCTCTAACACACCCTAAAGTGAAAGCTCTTTTGAGCTTGAAATTTGCACACAGGCCCACACTACCTTGTGCTTGATTTTTATCAAATAGAATGAGGGTGGTGAGATTCGAACTCGTGACCGCTGGTCAACAAGGCTCTGATACCATGTCAAAGAATCATCTCACCTAAGAGCTTAAGTTGTTAAGTGAGACCCCAAAATATAATGTATATTATTCTCTAACAAGAAAATTATTAGTTGAGAATCATACAAATGAATATTGAGCAATGCTTCCTCTTTATGTGTATATTGAACAGACTACATTTTTTTTTATAGCATTTCATTTTTTTGCTACTTGGATGTAATTCACAAAGCTTAAATCCAATAATTTCCTAATTCTTACATAAAAAGTATAAAGTTGAATCCACTAACATGTATTCTTCTTTTCTGTTTAGTTATAAATAAATCCAATAATTTCCTAATTCTTACATAAAAAGTATAAAGTTGAATCCACTAACATGTATTCTTCTTTTCTGTTTAGTTATAAATAAGGTAAAAACTATCATACCTATATTTTCATAGTTTATTAATTTAGAAGGGTCAATTGACCCCATTATTGTTTTCTTGGCTCTGCCCATGTTTGTCACCTTGATGACCCTCCAAATATATTACAGCCAGTAATAGAAACGCATAACAAAACTTTTAAAATCCGGGCTTTGATGTCAAATGCCACATCATCATAATAATGAAATGGATAATCGTGACAAAAATAATGAACTTGTATTTAAAAAACAAAAAGATATTAACCTGAAGATGCTCATCAATAGTAAGTCTAGAGAACTTATCCAAAGATATTGACCTCTCAGTTTTGAATTCCTGAAATATTTTTCAGCAGCAAAATCTTAGCACATTTAAATTGAGGGATATGAAAAGGAAGTTGACAAAGTTGGAGCAGATAGAGAAAACGAAAACAATATTAATTATTGAAGGAGAAAAACCTTACTTGTACTTGGTTTTCTTCATAATCAGTAGGATTAATCAGTGATTGTAACTGGTTAAAGAATACCCTTCAATAAAAAATTAAATGAAAAAATTAAGCTATCTGTATCACTGGAATTCACATAGTATCACAATGTATACACCCCATATGTGAACTAAAAATAGTTTACAAAATATAAACCTACATGGCATTCCAGCACCAAAAAGGCATTTGAAGTTGCATACAACAACCATCCACAACTAGCTAATGAAACTAAAATCCTCAACTTCATTGGCATGACACCATGTGCCTAAAAGTTGTGCTAACATACTGTTTTTGCTAGACATTCCCGCAGTTAACACATTTCTCTTTTTAATTTGAGGATAGTGTAATGATGCAGTGCAAGAAGAAAGTTTACATCAATAAATTCGGTTAATTTTCAGATTGTCATTATTTATTATTCTTATGTTACCCAGGAACTTCGTCTATTTCCTTTTCAATTTTCAATAATAATTAGGAGCTCTATAAGAAAGATATCTTTAGTTTGCTTTTTTGTTTAAAATTCCTGTTTCAAATTAAATGTTAGGGCTTTTAGTGTGTACCCATATAAACACAGATATTATGTATTTAGAGAAGGGAGAAATAGAACATGTGGATTTTCTTTCGTTTGTGGATTTCAAGAACCCTAGTTTCTTGTAAATTTCAGAAAATCCATTATATATTTCATGGGTTCTAGGCCCTTTTCCCGTAATTAGTCTTCTTCTCTACATTAATTGGTTTCAGATAATCCTTTCCCATGTTATTTCTGCTTTCAATCCAATTATTGTAATTATTCTGAATTTCAGACCCTTTCATCATGCTTAAGACTTGAGAAACCAATGGTGAAGGTGATGAACAACATTTATGTGATGCTGAGCAAATGCAGTAACCAATAACGCTCAACAGTTATGGCTATTGAGAGGAAATCTATCTAACATATCACTAACAATGTAGTGCTGATTATAGTGAAAGCTGCCCAGAAGTACTCAAGGATGTTGCTATTCTTTAAAATTTAGCACATAAAAGGGGGGGAAACAGCACTTGTAGAAAAACATCCTAAAAATACAGGAAGAAAGTAGGGTGGTTGATGTTTAACTCACCTTAACAGCTGTACATCCTCCTCATTCAAAAAGTTAGGAATTAGAGACTCTGCATGACTTAACAATGATCCTACACTTGCAAGTTACTTGTAAGAGACCCCACTAACTTTTATACATCATGTTGATCAAGAAAATCATAGGATAATAATACTTACGAAGGTTTCTGCAAACTATCACGGCTCTTAGAGCACCAGAAGTAAAGGAAAACCCAGGCAATGATTTAGATGGGTCCATCCGCATGCACTCCAGAAACTTATGAAGGAACAAGTTTCTTTCCTGCTCTGTGGATTAGAAAGATTGAATTAGACAATCCATTCAGCATCCAGCAGATCAAATGTGATGAATATTTAAGCAGATTGTGAGAGATGATTCACCTTCACATATGTTTGGAACAAAACAGTGGAGGTTGGCAATTAGTTTCACAAATAATGAAGTTCTCTGATGTGCATACATAGCTTGGGGCATGTTACTGGGAATTAAAGTAATTTCTAAATTTATTGCATTTGATAGGTTCGCTGCTGCAAATGTGTCCAAAAACCACCCAGCTGCTGTAAATGTGTCATAGTCCAGAGTACCATCTTCTTCTCTTGGTGGAAATTCAGAAGAACACCAAATTGGTAAAAAATCTCCATGAGGGAGCGAAAATATAGCGGTCAGAACTTTGGTCTGTGGAGCATATTGACATTTGAAAATAGAAGAGGAAAGTCATGAATCTCTCTTCATGGCAGATGCTTTAAAGCATAATGGGTTGAAAATACACAGCATAACATAATTACACGAATGTTGCAGTGACTTTGCAGATTTTAACAGCAGAGTACAACAATGATTTTTTTGTTATTAGGTGGTATATACCTTATATAATTTTAATGTGTTTTTGAGTGTCTAGGCAATATTTTGTCCAAAAGTTACTCGAAACAATTTAGCAGAAGTAGCATGGTGGAACTAAGTGAATATCATGCCTACGAGTCCAAATGATTAACTTACAAAGCATGTTGTGATATAAGATCTAAAATTTGAATCATCTGAGAAGATATCAGCCAAACGCATTGCATTGAGTTGCAAAAGCCCCATGGGGAAAGTTCTGTCTGGACGTGGACTAAGATGATTGGGATCCTTGTTAAGGGCAGCCTTCAGTAATTCAAGAATCTACATCAAAAAGTATATTAATAGCAAGCATGGTAAAACTAGGCTTCAAAATGAAATAAAAAATATAGGAAACAGTGGGTTGAGACAAATTTGGTTTGAGGATCACCAATAAATGACACTGGTCAATATCTCTCCTGCAAAATAGATCTTTGCTCAAGATTAGTGCGGGTAGAAAAAGATTATCAACTTTTGAAAACACTTTGGTTTAGCAGATGTCAATTAAAACAAAATTAATTAGCGGGTTCCATCAGCCTGTCTCTCCACATCAAAAACCACTACATGTGCTAGCACATCTACTAAACTAACCTCTAATACTACAGACTTTGCCAAATCAAGGCTCCATGGAGAGCTTGCAACCTCATCAAGGTAAGAAATGCTTTCTGCTTCACACAGATGCAATAGCTGAAAAAAGTATATGATCAAAAGAAGAAGAAATCAAGGACATTTAGACAAATAAGGAAATAAGAAGTTATACTAGATTACGGTGCAGCTTAAGCCTTGCCCACTACATTAAAACTTACAATCGATAATACTTTAGCCTTCAGTCTAGATACTGCAGCTACAACCGTGCAAGAATCTACAAAAGGAGGCGTGATGTTTAACTTCAAGATGGCCCGAGCCAGAAAAAGAACACCTCCCTTTCCACATAGTTCCTGGAATAATATTATACACGGATATTTGACCAAAAATGAAAATGATGAATAGCAAATAAGAATATTAAATGTGAGATGTTCATTTAGAAAATAAAAGGAGACTTATAACTTTTCATGGATACCATTGTCAAGATCATTGATGCATATAAAAGTTATCAATTATAGCTACCCTAATGCAATGTTACATATTCAAAATGTTAGTCATGAAAATCTCCAAGTTTCTCCCACTCACTTTCCTGCTTCTTCACCACATACAATCACATTAACCAGATACTTCTACTTCCGATTTGGTCCGGCAAGAAGTATTTCTCCATCTTATGTAAAACACAGAGAAAAACATTGAAGCTGGCATCTCCTGGCATACAGCTTTAACCCAAACATATAGAATAAGATGGTTCTATTTTAGAAACCTTGTTCCTTAGAAGGCGCTCGCGGAACATCTTTTGCTGGCACAATGACTGAAGAATCTGTAAAGAAGCCTCACATTGTTGGCAGATATAGTCAACTATTTGTTCAGCTGTCGGACTTTTCACATGAAGGCCAGTATTTTGATCTGATAGCATGACCTGAAGAAACCTAATGGCTACATGAACAGCGCTAAAAGCTGCATCCATAAATATGTCAACCTATATGAGAAAATTCATTATCAGAAAGTCCATAAATGACTCTGCCTGCAGAGCTCAAAATAAAATGATAATATGACCACAAGTAGTTGATGAATGAAGATAACAGATCAAAGAATAAAAACTAAAGAAACAAGAGAAGATGCAGTATTAGGCGCCTCATCTTTACACATTTTAACAATCAAGTGCAATCATCTTTATTTTTGTTCAAATAGGTTTTCAACTCTGAATTTTGTACAATCAAGTTCAAATGTTGATGCCTGTTAGCATAAGTCTTGTGTGTCTATTAACAAATGACCTGGAATCCAACCCGTCACACATGGAATACATGCGACCCCATTGACAAGGTGATCTTTTTGAGGGAAGCATCCCTCCAATCAACCCATTAAGTTTTTTAATATAAAATTTACATTTTTTATATTTAATAAAATAATAACCTTATTCACAGATTGCCAAAGAACCTGCAAAATAAAGACTGGGATGTTTTCTATTTATCAGAAAACATTATGATATCATCAAGAACAATAAACCAGAGTTGATCATAACCAAGGCTCTAAAACACAAATAAATGATCACACTTGATACTATAACTCCTTAAGGAACCACTCTTTCATCAAGAAACATTCAACTTCCTCCAACCAATAGCTATGGTGCTCAAATTACCTGCATATTTATAAAGTAAATGGGCTGCCCAATTCCATGAATTTGGTAAACCACGAAGGGTACTCAATGAACCCACTCTATTATCATCCAAAATAATTTTGGATTACAAATATTCCAAAACCAATCCAATTAATCCCCAACTTAAATCACTGGCGACACTTAAAGAACCCAAATCTCACAACAGGTTCATAAAAAAACAGCCCCTTCCTTCAACATACACCTATGCTCACAATGAGCCTCAAGAGCAGTATGGTCACTGATGGTTGTTCCATCTCCTCCAGGTCCTCAATCTCCCTGCTGCCGCCAAAGCAGCCATGGCCACCGCTGCACTGTTGCAGGTGTGACGACAACATTTCCAGCATCTTCAATTACTCTAAAATATAAAATAAATGGCTGTGAAAGCAAAGTGGAGATAGATAGTTGTGAGTTTATGGGTTCAATGTTTTATGGTGATTTTGTAGGTTGAGATGGTGGATTGGAACAGTGATTACAAATGGAGCAGTTTGTTGGGTTTTTATGGTTATTGGCAGTGGAAATGTGATGTTAATGGGTTATGATTGTGGTTTCATTTGTGACCATGGTAGTGGTGTGAGTGCAAGAACAGCGGTGCTGTGGTGTAGGTGTTAGTGAAAAAGAAAAGGACAGATTTGATTTTAGTTTTTTAACATCTCAAAGCCTAAATTAATGGGAAAAGAGGTATCTGGTCAATAGGAGGGAAAAAATTCCCTCCCAAACAATAACCTTGAACATGCATGTAACTTGGTCATTCTGACCTAACTGGTGACGTGCTGATTCCATGTCATTTCTTAATGGACACATAGGACACTTAAAACTAAACAGACATTAAAAAAAAATTTAAAGATCACGCACTTGATTGCTAAAACTAGTAAAGTTAAGGCACTAAATATCTTATTTTCTAAAAAAAAAACTTTGCAATGATCCCTTGAATATAGTCAACCTGTTGCTCTTAAATATCCACTTAAACAAATCATGTGGAAAATTTGTACCTTGGGGTGAGCAAGCAACACTTGAACAAGATCTTGCCATTGTGAGGATATACATCCTGACAATAAATGTAGACTGGATGCTACAAGTGCTGAATGCACAAGTAACAAAGAGCATGAATTAAGGTTTTCCTACATCAAAAAAACAACCCAGGTAAACTTGAAGAGTTTAGGAAGTAAATCCTCAGAAGAAAGTATTACTGAATACCTGTCCATGGCCACTAAGAACAATTAGTAAATAAAACACCAGATCCAGCAGTTGCTCTGATACTTTAACATCATCGAGCAAAACCTGTATATATAGACAAAAGAACATTAGAGTGAAAAATATTTTACTTCAAGATATCATCCCCAAATTCTTACGAAACATAAATATCTGATGGTGAAAAGAACACATCACAGTTGCCCAAGAATAAAAAGAGAATGATAGTTTACAGAACAAAGGGTAGCATCCAAATACAAGTCCATTTACTGACAACATAGAACCCAATGCCATAACAAGTTTAAAGTAGCTTACTTAGAGTAGCTTCAACAGTACAAAGAAAACTTTTGATTAAAAAAATTACCAAAAACAAACCAAGCAGATGCGCAAGACTTCAACACTTGATCCAAGGATTCAAGAACTTAACGTAACTGGGAGAGGAGGAACTTATTTCGAGTTAAAATTAAAATAGTGGCCATCCCTACAATTTGTCAAGGTTCACAAACACAACGAAGCCTGACTTTAATACATGTCCAAACATTATTGATTGAAGTGTCAAAGTCCATTTACTAAGCAAAACAGACAACAAAACTGATGATACATAAAAATAATAATAAAGATTAGGCAATGATTGATAAAAGCAACCTGCTCGAGTTTACTGTTCCGAGATCCTAGATCACACAAGGAATGCAAAAGCCGAATCCCACACAGCAAATATCTCAACAGCGATTCATCTCTATCAGATGATAAAAGCACTGCAATAAGGTGTAAAGGAAGAAGGCCTGCCAGTTTTTCCACATCAATCTGAAAAATAATGTGATTTAAGATGCAAAATGACGGTAAAATAAGAAAGCGTAAGTGTGATGATGATGAGCTTGTTTCTTGACCTTTGTAGTTGATCCTTTTCCAGAATGAAAGTGAATTGTAAAATTTTCAGAGTCCCTTAACAATTTGTTAAGTTCCTGAGAGCTAAGACCATGTAACTCTTTCACTGCTGAAATTAAATCAATGACCTGTTCATAAAAGTTGATACTTGTCCATGTTAGAAAGAGGGGGAGGCTGAAGAGAAACAAAAATGAATACAAATACAGTTGAATAACTACACAATGAAACTGAAAAACTAGTCAGGCATATTAAGCAGACATAAAAGAAACTCAACACACAAAAAGAAAGAGAAAGAAAGAAACTGATGAGCTGAATTATTGAAAAATAAAATGATGAACCATGCAAAATTCAGAGATGATTTTTCCATTATCCATCCAAAAGTAAATAAAAAACACAAAAAAAAAAACTTTTAGCAGATTTAACAATGCTCACTTGTTCAGCCATGGATGTTTCTTCCTTAGCGAGCCTCATGCAAGAGCCAAGACAAGAGAGAAAATAATGAACCACTGCAACCAGAACAAGAGATAGAGCATGAACGCTGACAATAATAAAATGTGCTCAAGGCTTAAAGCAGCTAAAGGAGGGGGAAAGGGTGGGGGCAGACATATGAACAAAGTACAAGCCAATTCTTCAAGTACAAGGGAAGAAAGAGCTTATTAAGAATAAATTTCCCTGAGTTTCCAACAAATAATATAATACCAGCTATTTTTGGTAGCAGACAAAGTCATTATAAGTGATTACAAATTATTAAGTACATTTACCTACCAAGCTATTAAAAATTTATCTTGTCATTTTACTATTTAGCAAATTTCTCCATAAATCTGATAATTCTAAAACAAATGATAGTTGTGAAGATTTAAGTACAATGCTGACAATAAAAAAAAGCACCTAGTTATCTTGGAGAAGAAAAGGATACCATTTACTTCATGCAAAACCAATTCAAATAATCAGAAACTACTAAATACTTAATACATTGTAAACCTTATCTTATTACTTTGTAAAGATGAAGGTACTACAATTATAACGATTTCAAGTAACCACCACAACAAGCACCACTTATCAAGCAATTCTCATACTATACTCATTATGGAAAATCACACAGCCTTACTTTATTGAGTTTAAGAAATCCCAGGTCCTGAACTTTTTAGCAATGGCAATATCAACTAGTAGGAATCCCCAATTATTTAGTATTTAATAATGTTTTAGTTATGAATTTAAGGTCTAGCCTGAAAAGGAAGGATAACTCATTCTATTAGAGGTCAACCTCCTCAGAACAGTTACTTTGAATCGGTATAAAACTTATATCCCTTGTCTATTCACATTACAATTAATCAACTTTCGACGTGGAGCCCTATTAACACAACAATGGAATGTCTCACGTGCAAGTAACTCCCAACCACCACATGCCCGAAAATTAAAATTACAGAATTACAAGAATGATAAAAAGGAAATGTCCATTCAAATGGAAGTGGGTTTCGTTTATTTTAGACAAGATTCAAAACCCAGAAATCATAGAATCCCTAATCACTCCCTGAACTCAATTCGGCGCCATTTTTTACTGACTGTCAAGTAACTAACTCTATGATGATCGAAGAAACACAAAAACAATTGACTCTTCCAAACAGCATCTTCGAATTCAAAAATGTGAAGACATGAACTCATTATTACGAGAGCTGAGCTGAGCTGAACATGCTTTATAAAAAAAACCTAGATTTCGATTTCAAAGTGAAGTGAACTTGAAACCCTAATATGTTACGGGAACAAAAAGTGGCAGAATTACAAGCAGAAAAAAATGGAAAATAATGTAAACAACAGAAATAAAATTCAGCAACAACAGTGAAATAAGAGCTAACCTTTTGAACCGTATCAAAGAGCTAAGCTCCCACAAAAAAAAATAGCGGGGTTTTCTTGGTTTTGGGCGTTTGAAATTTTGGGAGGCCTTCCTGCGTGTTTGTTTATATGATTGAAGGAGAGTCAGGGTAGAGTACGTTAACATAACCCACAGGCTTTTGTTTTTTCTCGTTGGTTAAAAAAATGGAAAGCCACAGGATTACTATAATAAGAAAGACTCTCTCTCTCTCTCTCTGGTGCAGGAGGTCTGCCTGTTTGCTAAATTTCTTTAGATCCTGATTGTCTTAGCTCAGCTCAAACTTAGTACTACATATTTGAAAACATGCAACTTAATCCTTTGGCTGGGTCGATTTTTTATGATCGTTGTTGCCCTTTCACAAAGTCGTTGTTTTTTATTTTTTCATGGAGTAATAATCACAAAGATAATATTTTATTATTATTATTATTATTATTTAAAATTTATTTGGATATCAACCCATTAAAACGATTTGAAAAGCATTTTTAAAATGAAAAATCAAAAAAACTCTTGATCAACTTTTAGGGTAGTAACTAGTTGTTTTTATTCATTGAAAAAAATCTCACAGCTTTAAGTTTTTTCTTTTTTTATTTTCCTATAGACTATAAAAATATGATATGCTTTTCTTAAAAATACGAGTTGGATGGTAGTGTTTGGCAGTGTGATCCAATTATAGTTTTAAAATTTCCTTGATTTTTTTAGTGTTAAATTATTATTATTTTGTGTTTTTAGATTATTTTGGATGTGTTGATATCATAAATATTTTTTTAAAAATAAAAAATATATACATTATTTTATTGTATTTTTAATTAAAAATATTTTGAAAAACATTTTTTATCAATAGACATATCGATGCATTGAAATTTAAAAAGAAAAAGAAAGCAAAATATGCTGTAATAAGTTGATGTCATGCAAGAGACACAGAGGGACTTACGTTATAGAATAGAAGAAGGTAAGTAATAATTACATTCCAAGCTGCGAGGGACTAAATAACAATTAAAGAGAATCCAGAATCAAGGTCTTGAGCTTGACAGTGGGCTCGGGATTGGGCTTGGTCTCGGGCTCGGGCTTGGGCTCGGGCTTGGGCTCGGGCTTGGGCTCGGGCAATTGTGGATAATAATATAGTAATATTTATGGCATTTTAGGTATTGAAAATTAAGAGGGGTGATGACCAGCTGCAAATTTCTTAACACTATAAACCGCTGATAAACCCTAGAAAGAGAATAAAAGAAAACTTCAATGGCAGACCTTCTTGTAGAACAACCCCAAGAAATCACCATCTCTAAAACCTTCCCAACTAAACCAAAGCTAAAACCCAAATCGAAAGCCCTATCAAAAACCTCTGAATCCAAATACTGGTCTTCCTTCAAGTCCCACCAAATTTCAAACCTCATCTCCTCCATCCCTTCCATCGATTTCTCACCTATATCCCCACACCACTTTGCCGCCGCCAATTCCGCCTCCCTCACTCTCTTCTCTTCCAGCACGCTCTCTCCCACCTCCACCTTCTCCTCCTTCTCCGATGTCGTCACCTCCTGCTCCTTCCGCTGCGACGGCTCTCTCATCGCCGCCTCTGATCTATCCGGTCTTATTCGGGTATTCGACGTCAAGACACGAACCCCACTTCGTCGCCTGCGGTCCCACGCCCGCCCTGTTCGTTTTGTCAAGTACCCATCACTAGATAAGCTCCATTTGGTGTCTGGTGGTGATGATTCTGTTGTTAAATACTGGGATGTTGCTGGAGAGAGCGTGGTTTTGGACCTGTATGGTCACAGGGATTATGTGAGATGTGGTGATTGCTCTCCAATTGATGGAGATATGTTTGTCACTGGGTCTTATGATCACACTGTGAAGCTGTGGGACGTGAGAGTTGATAATAAAGAATCAGTTATTGAAGTGAATCATGGACATCCTGTTGAGGATGTGATTTTTTTGCCTTCAGGAGGCATGGTTGCGACAGCAGGAGGGAATAGTGTGAAAATATGGGATTTGATTGGAGGAGGGAAGATGGTTTATTCTATGGAGAGTCATAACAAGACTGTTACTTCTATTTGTGTAGGGAAATTAGGGAAAGAGAGTGGAGAGGAGGCTTTGCAGTATAGGATTTTTAGTGTGGCTTTAGATGGTTATATGAAGGTTTTTGATTATGCAAAAATGAAGGTTACCCATTCCATGAGGTTTCCTGCCCCGCTTATGTCAATTGGGTCTTCGCTGGATTGTATGACTCGGGTTATTGGATCTTCCAATGGGATTATATTTGCCGGGAGGAGGAAGGCGAAGGAGGATGTGGGAGAGAGTAAAGTGCCGAATATCTGGGCGCTGGGCAGTGTAGAGGATCCGCAGAGGCGGGCTTTAAGGCCAACTTATTTTAGGTATTTTCATAGGAGTCAAGGGGAGAAGCCAAATGAGGGGGATCATTTGATAATGAGGCAAAAGAAGGTGAAACTGGCCGAGCATGATAAGTTGTTGAAGAAGTTTAGGCATAAAAGAAGCATTGGTTTCAGTTTTGGGAGGGAAGAATACAGAGAATGTGGTGGCTGTGATGGAGGAATTAGTGGCGAGGAGGAAGTTATTGAAATGTGTTGTTAATTTGGATGAGGAGGAGCTTGGGTTGTTGTTGGGCTTCTTGCATAAGCACTCGACTATGCCAAGACATTCTGCTTTATTGACGGGGCTGACTAGAAAGGTACTCGAGATGCGGGCTGAAGATATTAGAGCTTCTGATGTTTTGAAAGGTCATATAAGAAACCTTAAAAGGTCGGTTCAAGAGGAGATCAGAATTCAACATTCACTACAAGAGATACAGGGTGTAATTTCTCCTTTATTGAGAATTGCTGGGAGAAGATGAAACTTTAAATGGGTTATAGTACGTTGTGAGGTGCTTTAGTGTTATGAAATGGTTGTCATTATTAAACCCTGGCTGAGGTTGCCGTTAGTGAATTCAGCAATTTTGTGGCATTTATGTTCTCATTTGGATTCTTTTCGAATTTCAAGATTAGTATTGTTGTTTTAATCAGCAATTATGTTCTTTCTGTACTTGTAATTGTGGTCACACAAGATGGTGTTTACCCATTTGTGAACTTCAATGTCTTTTCCATCAAATTATCTGCAGGAGAGATGGGAAAAAAACTGTGTTTCATTCCTAATTATTCAAGGTGCTTTTTCATTGCTAGAACTATTTTGTTATTTGTCAAGGTGCTTGCTGTATTCTGTCTTGAAGCTCGCAGATATTTTCTTTGGTAATGAACCTCTGTTGTTTTTGCATAACATGCTTTGCAATCTTAGGACTGCAATATTTTGCAGTGTGCTTTTTGTTACTTTTTGGCAAGAACATATCTCATCATATCCCCGGCAACTAAATGAAGAAATGCCTTGTGCTCTGGTGTTTGTCTATGGTATGCTGATTTGATCAAAGTTGATAGTATCATTTCGGTTAGTGTTTTTAACCGGTAGAAAATGACCAAAATGAAACTAAATTGACAATTATGGATTTGAAATGGCTCGAGTTCGATTCCCCCTATATTATAATGTTGCTCTGTTTAAGCCTTGTCATGGATATTCCTGCTGGTCTTGCTGCTTGTTAATGGGTGCTTTACTGAAGATCCTCAGCAATTTAACTGTCCTGGATTTACTTTGTTTTAGCTTCTCATGCTACAAACTGTAGATAGCACCATGCTGTTAATGTTTTGCATTATTTCAGCTCATCTTTTACACAAAGAAAAATGCAATTTCCTGCTATTTTGCCTCCTTGTAGTTGCTTCTACTTTATTGCACTTGATGTTCCATTTGGTCTTATACTGAGGTTGTTGTTCATTTGTTGGTTTTAATTAGATTTTAATAGGCTGATTTGATTAGTTATGGCTCTAATTAAATGTTAATTAAGCTTATAAAATAATTTATGCTGGGATTAAAAGAAATAATTAAGTGTGAGGATTTAATTAGATTTTTAATCATTAAAATTAATCTTATTAAGGATTTAATTGATGAGAAATTAAGTTTGAATGCTTAATGTGGCTTAATTGAGAAGATTGAATTTTTGAAGGATTAAATTTAGTTTTTACTAGCTTAATTAGATGAATTCAGGGGTGAAATGATAAGAAAAAGACAATATTATAACTAAGGACTACTTATAAAGTTAAAGGATATGGATGCTTTAACTAACCCTCTTCAATGGATGCTGGATCAGAAAATTACTCGAATGAAAACACTCCTAGCATAAAAGCATGTAGGATTACTAAAAGAAATCAGATTACAAGCACTGCCTGCCTCATTTCGCCAAACACATTATCAAAGACATTTTAAATTTATAAATATAAATGGCTGAACGTGTAGACATTGTATAACTTAAATTCTGGGGTAGAACGCCCCCTTTCTGTCCCATATGATACACCAAGAAGTAATATAAAAAGCTCCAGGGTTGATGCACAGAAATTGCCACGGGGGACAAAATGGGCTAATCCAAGAACCGGGCAATCAAGCACCATCAAGAGGTATTAGCCATGGACTCAATTAGGAGCTGATAACCTTCCGGTACTGCTGTCTGTGCAAGCACACACTCTGCCAAAGCCGGGACATCAGAATTGAGGTCTAGAAACTTGGCCAGAAATAGCAAGAGGTGAAAATCAGAAATTCTCTTCACAAATGGAAGATTCTTTGCACGGTCCAGATGACTCCTCAATGCTCTCATTTGCACTTGGGCAATCCTGTTCTCAATGGGGAAGGTTGATGAAAGAGGGCCCTGCATTAAATAATCCATGAGAAAAGTATGCAGCAGAAAAGATATATTATCCAGGTTGTGCTGTTAGTATCTTGGAAGTTCATTTGGCATGATAAAGAGAATCAAATGAATGAGCAGCTTCCAAGAAAAACTACCACAGAATATTAACGCTGTTCAATTTTTCATTTCCCCCTAGTTATGCCTGCATCTTTATGTCACAACCACAGTTTTTTTCCATGAATAAAAGAATACAATCTATATTAATATCAACTATCACTGGCATAATGCGAACAGTATCATTCTCATGTCTCGACCTCAAAAAGGAGCAAGCAGTTGTGCAGGTGTCATGCTCTAAAAATAGATATTCATGAGATAACAAGAATTATTATGTAACCAACAAGCATGATCTAGCATCACCAATGAACTTACTCAGAACAGAAAATGCTAAATCATAAACTTTGAACTGTTGCATGAATTTGATATAAAAATCCCCTCCTCTGATTTCAAGTAACAGGGCAGTGAACTGACAAATGGCCCACTGATTATTAACCAGTTTGTTTTCTTAGTGCATCTGAGCCATTTGTACACTTAAACTTCCAGAAAGGAAATTGAATAAATGACATCAAATAAATTTCAGGTATGAGACATCAATATTTACATCACGGGACTAGACAACTTGTAGTGTATAGCTCTCTCATCCTATGAACGCTGTATTGCTAGGAGGCTTGGTGTCACAGAAATTCATGCTGCGGGATAAGTGCTGCTTTTTTCCTCATTACTGTAATGTAGAAACACAATCAACAATATACCATGGAAAGTATATAGCTTGTTTTGTACAACTGCTAGATGACTTTGAATCTGATAAATATTTTCAAGGACTGAAAAGTACTTTTGAAAACTACTTTTTTGAGGAACAAAAGGAGATTGCTTCATAATCTAACCCAATATCTCTCCAGGGCTTGTGTGACTGCACATCTAAACAGAATCCCTCATCTAGCACCACTTATGTCTCTAAACCATTCCTTCAAATGCTTATCTTTGTTTTGAAGCAAGAATCATGCTCAGATCATCCTAAAAGAATCATGCTACACAAAGAACTTTTTTTTGCTCTCTCACAATATGAAGCTCAAATACTCCAAATAATTATACCTTTCATGTAAATGTTGGCAAACTAAATGCACCTCGACAACAAATATTCCATCTTGTTTTTGCATAAAACATGAGCAAACTACCAATACGAGACCTTCAAACATCACATGATTAGCCTGCTGGATCTTACAGTTCCTCACCCCACCCCCCCCTCTCTTTCTAACATGCACGCGCGCGCACTCACACAAAAGATAACTTGCACAAGGCACACCTATTAGATTCAGTGCAACCACATTTTTGATAACACAAGCAAAGAACATAGTTCATCCAAGACCCAGTATAAAGAAAAAGAGCACAGGAAAATAGAAAAGTTCAAATATATTTTTTCCTTACAAGACAAATATATCCTTCTCGGATCTTAGAAGTTTATATTCACAAACCCTATAGCAAGATAACTAGCAATATCACCGCACATATACAGAGAAAGGATCTTCAAAGCTTAGACTGCAAGTTGATATTCTGTAAGCACGAGCAAGAGAATACGTGGGCAGCAAAATATCATGCCCTGGCCAAAAAATAGAACCATATCCCAACTCCCTCTGAAGTGCACTCTGATGCATATGGTAAAACGTTAAGCATTTGGCTCTCAAACTCAATTCTTTTTTTTCCTCATGTTATTTGCTTTCAACATTATCCGGAATGTTAAAACCCTTCCCCTCACTAAGAAATTGGATAGGTCAAGAAGCAGCTTAACTTGGTGAAATAGGGAACCTCCTAACAAGTTCATAATCCATAGCTCCAGGTCAAAAGGTTTATTACATTCAGCTATCATGGACCATTTAGTACATTTATCAAATTAACTATCAATCAATGAAGAGCAATCTTAGAGAAAACAAGAAAGCAACCAATCAAACACGAGCACAAATAAAAAAAAAAACAATATCAAAAAACACAAACAAAGGCAATAACTCAAGAAGGCAAAAGACTTAGATGTAAAACATACCACATGATCGAGAATCTTAACAACAACCAAGAAGAAATCATTATCAACCTCCTTAACATCCTTGCTACCAACAACCACATCTTTCTTCATTATAGACAACTTGGGATCCGCATCTTCCCTAATCTCCGTCTCGAACCATCCTTCTTTAAACAACCTAATACACATATCACTCATCTGAAACGCCTCGAAGTGCACATCAGCTCCCCCATCCTCATTCACATCCAACTTCACCACCGCAGTAACCCACTCCTTCAGGCCACTCTCAGCGTGCAGCTCCGCCGCCTGAAGAACCTCCCTATTGGACAAAGTATAATCCTTGTTGTCTTGCGTTATAGACTGAGTAAATATAAAACCCACTCTTCTCATTCCCAAACCCGCCGCAATCGCCTCCACTAATTTTTCTTCATCAGAATCCCTCAAAAGCATCAAAATATCTTCAGTCCCCTGCTGCGGCAGCTCGTATATGAAATTGACCTCAACCTTCCCCTCCTCCGACACCGTTCCATACATTAACCCACCTCTTTTAACAGCAAACGCAAGCGTTTCACTAACATAATGCTGGAACGCATTAGCGCAATCGCGATCAAACGACACCGAATCGCAGTGTGGATTTTCTTGCCGGGTGACTCTCATCTGTTTGGCAATGAGATCGTCCATAGTCATCTTACGGCCGAAAGAACCAGCAGGGTGAACAGCGGGGCCCGCAATAGTTCTCTGGCCTTCGTAGGCTAAGAAAATTATGGAGCCGTGAGAGATGTTGAGGGAAGAGAGAGGAGTGCTAGGGTTTGACATGTCGGTGAATTGGAGGAGATCGGGAGGGGATTTGGCCAGGAGGAGGTTTTGGTTAGTAGAGAGGGTCTGGTTGTGGATAGGGATTTGGAGCTGGTTTTGGATTAGAGTTTTGAGTTGGGAAATTGTGATGTTTGGGTTCTCGATGGAGACGCGTTCCAGCCCGTCTCTGCTTCGGATTCGAATCATCATCTTCTTGATTGATTGCTTGCTGGAGATTGGGAGGGAGAATTCTGAGCTCGAGAAGAAGAAGAAGGTAATTATTCGGGTTCCTTGCTTCGCCAGAGAGTGGGAGTGAGAAAGCTTTATGTATTTATAGGTGATTGTTTGCTTGATGGGGAAGTCGGTCAAAAGTTATTTTCCCCCAAACAATGTATAAACGATGTCGTCGTGACCTCTGACCTTCGGAACGCCGCCGTGTTTATTTATTTTTATACATCGGTCTTTTTTCAAACCTTTATTTAAAAAACCAGTAACTTATTTACTAAAATAATTTTAATGTAATTTTTTACATAATTTATGAATATGTATATATATATATATATGTGTGTGTGTGTGTGTGTGTGTGTGTGTGAATAAATCCATCCTTTTATTTCTTTTATTTCATTACAATTATAATTATAAATTAAACAAAAAAAATATGTTTTCTTGTTTTTTTACTATAGAGATACTCATATTTGGATTATTAACTTGCTACAATGCACCCACAATATAAAAGTTAGGCACATCAAATTCCAACACAATCGCTTAATTTTATTTTATTTTTACATATTTGGTCCATGCAGTTTATTATATTTATATTTCAATCATAAACTTTAGTTTTATATTATCATTTAGTTTTTAAGTGTTAAGAGAAGTAAAAGAAACTTGTAAAAAAAAAAAAGATAGAAAAATTCAGGCGAAATTATGAAAAAAATCAATCTTGGTATCAACGAAATCTTATCAAAGAAGAGAGTTCAATGAAAATAATTTTATATTTTATTCATGTCAAGAAAGGTGGATAAAGGCTTGAAAAAAGATTATAAGATTTCTTTGACCAATTAAAGGATGTTTTAGGGTTAAAAATTGCATTTGTATAAGTTTATATGATGTTTTTAGGATGGAAACATTTGAAATTTGAGTTCTTATAGTTTAAATTATCTAAACTTTTATTTTTCAGTGAAAGTTAGATAGAATTTATTGTGAGATGTTGTCAAGTGCTTTAAAGAAAAATTAATTTATTTTGTTTCTAATGGGTTTTTTTTATAGTATTTTTAGATTATTTAATGTGCTCATATCAAAATTGATTCTTAAGAAATAAAAAAAATATTACATTTTCTAAGTGAAAAATACTTTGAAAAACAACAATAAATTTATAATGACGCTCCCAACCACCCAATTAAAAGTTCCTTAGAGTGCTAAAGTCTGGGTTTTTTCAAGTCCTCCAACTTTTTTTGTTTTTTTTAACTAAAATTAAGAAATGATATTTGAAAGCCATCGGATTATACTATGTTTATAAAATAAGGTTATAGTCTTTTATGATAATATTAAAAAATACAAGTTAATATGCAAATCTTTTAAAAGACTTTGTTTATTGATATTTAATGATAATAAAATATTTATTATTCCAATTTATTTCACCTAAAATTTTTCAAACTAAGTACTCTTTTATTTTTCATAGAGTCGTATAAAATAATTAAAATATATTTATTTATTGAAATTGTTTTTCACATATCATGATAAGTTTTCATTAAAAAACCATGTTTATAGTAAAAAAAAAGATATGCCTTTAACAAAATACAAAAGGAATAAATGAATAATGAAAAGGAAGTTTTGTTTAAAGAAACACATTTTGTTTTTTCTATTGAGTTTAAATGATTTTATTTTCTTATGATTATTTATTACCTTAAGTCTTTCTTCAAATAACCATGTTGATAATAAAAAAATCAAGAGAGAGAGAAAAAAGAGGATTTCGATTGAAAGATTTTGTTTTTCTCTTGAATTTAAATCATTAGAATCCTTATGAATATTTATTTTGATTGCTTCAAGTATTTATTTAAAAAACAAAGTGTTAATAAACATAAAGACATGGTTTCTCAAAAACTAAAAACAAATGCATAAAAAAAAATTGAATGAAGCAATTCATTTTTTACTGAAGAATTTAAATCATTGTAATTATAATGATAAATTCATTCTTCAAATCAGATCTGAGCTTTTTATAGTAATAACATCATTTACTTTATTAATTGTTATTTATGAACCTAATATGTAGTATTTTTCAAAGAACTATTATAAATATTTAATAAGAATAAAACACTTATGTTGTTGCCTTTTATTTTTAGTTTTGTATATATTTTTCTCAAATTAATAATATTTGTTTTCATACTACTAAGTATAAATTATCATGACATGTTTTTTTTTCATTGTCAGAAAATCAGCAAATACATATGGGAACACCAATGAAATGATTTTTGCTAGAATTTTGTTGTGAATTTTATCGACGATGTTTTTCTATATTTTTATTTACCAGTAAACACCGACAAAAACATTCTTTAGGTATATACTGATCGAATTAGTGAGGAAAAATAATGAATAAATAATTATACATATAAGATGACATGTGACTTCTTACATATATTATTACCGATAAAAAGTTTTTATTAGTAATATTGGTAGTAAATATAATAAAGGAATTAGACAAAATTAACAATAAATAAACCAACAGATATATTTTGTCGGTAATTATTAATTTACAACTTTACCATCAACTCTCGCTGTCCCCTCTCCTTTTTTTTCTTCTCTATTTTTTCCTGAGCAACTAACCAATTTCAATACAGATGAACTTATCACAGCAAATTTGACTACACAACGCAGAAACAAGAAGAATGACAGATGATAGTTTAGTTCGAATTGACATGGTGAAACACTGTCTCCATCAGTGCGATGATCCAACATTAACACTTGTATCTATTTCACTTACACAAAACAAATCAACATTACAGGTTAAAAAAACAGGAAAGTGATTGCAACAGACCGACAGCTCAATAATTAGAGCCAAATCAAAACCAATGCTAGTAATATGTAATAAACAGATTAAGCAATAAAAGAAGACTTTCAGGAATTGATATCGCTGCACTTCTTTCTGATCTCCCCTGAAGTGCCTGTAAGAACCCCGATTGCTCCCATTCTCTTCATTGATTGTGCAGATTCTCTATAGAAAACATTTGTATATGTATATGTATATGTATATGTATATGTATATGTATATGTATATGTATATGTATATTTGTGTATAAGTATGCATGTATTAATCCATATATATAGGATTTCGGTGTTTAGATCCTACAACACATCGAGTTTTCATCACCAGGCATGCACGATTTGATGAGACAGTATTTCCATCTTCGTCTTCTAATATGCAGCCTTCTCAAGCCCCTTCAGATTTAATTTCCTTCCATGATCCCTGCATATCAAATTCTTCCTTTCCTGGTACTACTTCTGAAGATTCCCAGCCATTACCGCTAGAAAGTGTATCTCGGCCATTCTCGATTATCATCACCGCCTCTGCCTACTATAAGTAATCCAACCCATGAGACTGTATCAGATATGCGGACTCCACCAATTTTGAATTCTTCAAACCAGAAATCTTATCCTATGACAAGTCGTGGCAAAGCTGGTATCTCAAAGTCAAAACATTACAATTTTTAGATGTCAAGTTCCATCCTCTCCTTTGCTATCATCTCTGCTAGTAATGCAAGGACTCCTGAATGGCCTGCTGCAATGAATGATGAGATTCATTTTCTCACGCTCAACCAAACATGGGGTTTAGTTTCAAGACCCCCTGCCAAAGATGTTTGCTGGATCAAAATGGGTCTTTCGCACCAAATATCGATCATTCGGATGGAACTATTGATAGGCTCAAGGCTCGTCTCGTCGCAAAAAGCTATAGTCAACTCTATGTTTATGAACTGCAAACAGACCTTTTTGGTTCAGTAGATTTCCATTTTCAAGGGGATACGTCCTTATGGAGGAACAATTCTGACATTGAAACAAAAGTTATCGAGCTTGTAATGATACATTCAGCCCAGTTGCCCGAGCATAAAAAATAAGAATGCTCTATCCATCGTAGTCTCTCACGGCTGAACCATAGGTCAACTTGATGTCAAAATGCCTTCTTAAATGGTCTTCTACAAGAAGAGATCTTCATGGAACAATCACAAGGATATCATGTTTGTCGTCTCAAAAAGGTAATTTATGGTTTGAAACAAGCTCCGAGAGCATGATTCATTGATCTAGCACATTCTTACTTCAAATTGGAGTTCATTGCAGCAAGTCAGATTCTAGTCTATTCATCCATTCATCAGCTCATGGTATTATTCACTCGCTCTTATACGTTGATGACATACTCTAATGCAATACTCGTAGATCCACATCTGGTTATACATTTTTTGTTGGAAACAAGACTCGATCTTCTGCTGAATCAGAATATGGAGCAATAGGACTCACTGTAGTTGAAGTTAAATGGATGATATATATCCCTTTTGATTTGAAAATTCAGACCACGGTGCAGCCCGACACTATGTGATAACACAAGCACCATCCTCATGAGTTGAAATTCAGTTGCTCAGAAATGATTTCGACATATCGTGATATTGATATTCACTTTGTTCGAGAATTAATCTCTAATGGTGTTTAAACATTAAACATGTGCCATCACAAGAAATCAAGGAAACATCTTGACAAGTATGAGTAACATCAAAGAAAATGAATGCTACATTTCAGGTATCTATAAAGCGGGAAGCTGCACTGAATCCATATCCGGAAGTCGCTATCTAGAGTCGTACGGATGACCTTCCAGATTAACACGTTCTCTTTTGAGAGCCCTTTTGTTCTCTCTATCTTAACCTTAGTTTTCTCTCTGATAATGGGATGTCAGTGTGAGAATGTTCGAACGTGTAATCTGGGGACCATGACCATATATATAGGCAACCAAGTGCATTTTAGTATTCATGCCTTTTGGCATTCCTACCCTTTGGTATTCCTATTTTAGCCCATCACTAAAATAGGAATAATCCCGTAATCTCTACACATTAAAGATCCACACCCTGTTAGATACATCAAAACTCAATTGCCTAAAAATACTTAGCAGATCATTTTAATTAGGCTTTACCTTATTTGACAGTCTACAAGCACATAATTATTCTCATATAAGCCCAACGTTGGATTAATGATCCAACAATTTAGGCTTTCTTTATTTTATGTATTTGCATCCTTCACTCACTGGTGCATATATAGTGATTATTGAACTTGATTTGTTTAATTTGCTACTGGGTGCTATTATAGTTGTATATAAGCACGTTTTCATTCGTATTTATATAGAGTTTTATTTTTAAAAAAAATAACTAATAGAATGTTTTATTTATATAAATCCCTGTTTTTTATATAAAAAGAAATAAAAACAAAAATAAAAAAGGAGACTAATGATCAGAATGATGTGCAATCATTCTTTAAGTTGGATGAATCAGAAGAAACTTTGCAGTTACGAAACTAATGATCAGCTTCTGTGTCCATCAACTTTGATAGATTTCAAGTTGTCAGTTTCTGAAATCCAAGGGCTAGCAATGCATGTAGAATAATTTAAAATAAAAATAACAATCAACAACATCGGATTGTTGACCCCATCTCTTTCAAAAGTCAAGAATTCTTTCATTTTTTTTCAGCTGGTTGACTTCTTAGATTGCCATTAGTACACATATTTAAATCTCAACCTGCATGTCTGCTGTTATATATATATATAATTGAATTCATCTATTAAAAAGTTTAAAATTTATTTCAATTACTATGTTTAGAATAAACAGTGAGCAAAGAATTGAAATTCAATTTGTTATTGATTTTACAATTTAATTTAATTTAATAATTCGAATATCATTTTTATCTAGACACTTGATCCATTAAAAACACCCTTGTTTGCATCATTAAACAACATCCCCATACGCTGTGTTGTCCCCGCTACCGATTTAAAGGGATGATTTCTTAAAGAAATAAAATAAAATAAAAGCATTGTTATTAAACTAGCTCGGCTCAACGAATTAACTTTGGACTCAGTCAATTGGGGATATTTATTTTAAAAAAATCAACATGGAATTGACTCTAGCGATTTAACAATCAACTCGTATTCAAATTAAAATCTAATTTATTTTTTTATAAAATAGATTTTTTTATTATCTAATTTTATATGTTTGATTCATAACACAGGCCTTTCATTGAGTTAACTCCAAGTTAGTTTTAATACTATAATGATTATTAGAATCGAAATTATTATCATTCAAAAAATAATCTTCTTGCCTGTCATATTTGAGTTGGTCTTGTTTTCTTTTTCGGGTAGTTATTAATTTGTACACCTGCGTAATTATAAATAAACGTAAAAGCTCTTAGTATATGTATAATGGTTTCTTCTTCTTCTTCTTTATAACAAGAAAAAAAATCAAGTTGATCAGAAATTAGGTTATATATTGAATAATAAATTAAATTTTTAGTTCTATTAATTTGATTATTTTTTTAGTGGAAGCTTGCATCTAGTAGGTCAAAATGATAAGTGGTATATAAAAATTTGGATTTACCATTTTATCTAACTACCGAATTATATATATATATATATATTTCTCCTTGCATTTTATTTTTCTGTGGTTACTTTAGTTGAAACATCATTGTCTGTGAAGATTCTCAGATTTAAGGAGATTACATGTAATATTGTTTGCTATAATAATAATAATCTTCTCAGGGGGGGGCAGCACAGATATATATTTGTCTGAAAATCCTCTTTGAGAATTACAAGGATAATGATGTTTCAACTAAAGTAACTAAAAAAAACTAAAATGCGAGGAGACAAGAAAGAGATGAGTGTAACGATCAAAAACTTTTACATCTTTCGCAGTGTTTTTGAAATTCAAATCCATCCTTCTTCTACTGCCAGGCACTGGCTGGCTGGCTAGAGAGAGAGAGAGAGAGAGAGAGAGAGACCCACCCACCTCTGACCGGGGTGGGTGATGGGGGCCCATTTCGTGGGACCCAGTGGGCTGTCTTTATCAAATCATTTTCAATCTTAATTCTCACTTTCAACGCAGCAAGATTTACATGACCAGAAATTAATGATGCAGGGTAGCAAAGATTATCGTGGTCTGGTCTGGTCTGGTCTGCTAACGCTCCTCCTTCTCGAAAGTTCATATATATGTATGTATATGTATGTATGTATGTATAAAAGTTACAAATGAATTAGTGGCCAAGATTGAATGACTTGTCAATGTTAAAGAGGAAAATAAAAATAATGACTGTCATCATTAATTTTGATCTTATAGCCTGTAACATAGCTAGTAATGAGCAAATGGAGATGTGATATTATCTAATATCAATTATATTCGAAGCAACACTTGGGACTCCATTGCAATTAAATAAAAATGATAGGGATTAAATTAAAGTTTTCCCACTGCTTTCTCAATGGCGATACACGAGGAGTAAAAGCAATTTCGACCGTTGTTTGGAGAATCATTTTTTGATGCTGCTTTTTGCTTTTAAAATGGGTTTTCAGCATTATAAAATCAAAACATAATTCTAATAGCGTGTATTACCAAGAAATAAAAATAATTCACTAATCCATAGCTACAAGTAAAGCTATAGCAATCACTGAAGTCGTGTGTTTTACAAACAATTACGCTGCTGGAGTGCAAGCAATTCAGATTAATAATTGATAGTTAGCGTGTGGTGATTGCAAACAATCATAAAAAGTAGATAAAATTCTACAATTAGTGATTAGATAGTGGATGGCTCATTTTATTTTTATTATCGTGTGGGTGTCTGGGTTAATTTACTTGCACCTCGATTAATTTAACATGTCCTAAAATTAATGACCATGTAAATCTCAGTAGTCATCATATTAACAACCACAATACTCAAATCTAAAACCACAGGAAAAACAAATTAAGAGATAATTTTAATAATAAATAATTAGCAGCATGACAAACTAAGTAGGAACCATGACAAAAATGAAAGATTAACGCTGATGTTTTTTCTTTCTTTCTTAAACCCTTATGAAATGTAAAGAGCTTGCCACGGAGTTCGAAATTTGCTAATGTTGTTATAGTTTTAATTGAGCTATTTTTGTCCTTAAATATAAATTAAGTTTTTAAATTTTTCAAAACTTTTAGACTAAACCATATATTATTGAAAGTAGTCGCACATGATTATTTTTATTCATAAAATAAAAGGTTTTTACATGCAATTTACCAGACAAATTTCTACGATTCTGTTTGGGAATCCTGTAAAAATGGTAATTAAAACCTAATAAATAGTACACACAATTAATCTAATTAAGAGCATAAGAAGAGTTTTGTTTTTATTATTATTAGAAAAGAGAATGTAGAGATTCTATAAAAGGCACCATCTCCCAATGGGGGCCCCGGTAGACCCGGCACCGAATCCAAGAGAATTGTGGAAATAATCTAGAGGTAAGGTAGGGTTCTTGATAAAGCAAAACACATTTACAAATGGCAAAAAAGAAGAAGAAGAAGAAGAAGAACACCATCATTATTGGAAATATGAAAATAGTGTCGTGATTTGATGGACCGTCCGATACATGAGACATCAACGGTCATTTCAGCACTATACTCCTCCGTATCTGTTCCCTCTCCCTCTCTCTTGGAGGTGATGAACTCCTCCCTGTAAATGTTTAAAAGCTTTTCGTGGAAAATGGCAAGAGGAGATAACGGCTATATCCCATCAACAAAATAAAGCACGACCTAAACACTTTAAAAATGTTTTTTTAAAATATTATTTTAATACATTTTACTTTCTTTTTTCGCTCTAAATATTTTTTACTACTTATTTTTTTTCTATATTTTTTTTTGCGCGTGTGTGTGGGGTGGGTAGGTGGGTATAATAACTTTAAGTTAACTTGAAGCACTTTTCTTTAAACTAGCCTTCTCTCTCCAAATAAATGATTTGCATGTAGACATGAATAGTAAATACAGGTCCTTTTTTTCAGCATGTATTCAGAGAAATCAAATCAGTAAGAGAATAATCAGTTAATTTTAGGTTATATAGGCGAATGTTTGGGATTTTAATGCATGTTATTTTTTATTTAAAAATATATTAAATTATATATTTTTTATGTTAAAAAAATATTTTCATATTATCATATCAAAACAATTTAAAAATATTAAATTTTTTTAATTTAAATTAAAATATAGCAATAAAAATATTTCATTTTTTTTCCAAAAAATATTAAAATACAGTAACAAATAGAACATGAGAGTCTCATTGATCGGGCCACCCGATATTTAATGACTCTCTTTCAAGATTCTACTTCAATTTTGTACTATGAACTTATTACATTTACTCGTATGATTTAATTTTCCCGGGCTCTTATGCCTTGTTTTTTTTTTTTTTAAAAAAAAAAAAAGGTTTTTTTCATAGGTCTAGATAAGAATTTCCATGTATATTATTCATGAAATGTCTTAATGATCTTATGTGTTAACGAAATGAAAAATAAATGAGAACGGGGTAGTTATATGGAAAGAAAGATTAAAAAGAGAATCTTAATTAACAGTAAATGAATAAAATATGATGAATGATAAAATTTTAAAAATAATAATTTAAAAAGAAATTATGTAAATTCTTAAAAATACATTCTCCGAATAAACCAAACATGATACGAAAAATTTACCATCCAGCTTGAGCAAAAATCAAATAAAATTAATAATTTAGTTGTTGGACCAGAATGTTTTCGTGGAGGAATCAGAATGCTCCGGTTCGAAAAGTCCTAATTAAAATCTCAGCCCAGCAGGCAATAAAAGAGAATTTAATGAAATTCGATGAGATTTGTTGAGTGGCATGAACGGTAATATAACCAAACATTGAAGTCAAAAACGTCAAAAGAAAGAATACAGATAAAGTTAAATTATATAGTAAACAAATGAGAGAGAGACAGAGAGTCCTTCTAAAATTTGAAACGAGTGGCCGTTTGAACTCCAACTTTGTGAGAGAAAGAAAGAGCAAGCTAAGAGCTTCAAACTTCTGAATAACAGACACATTCTTCTCTTCTCTTTTTTTTTCTTCCATAATTTTTCCATAGCTGAAATGACTGGTCTTGTAATGGTGACAAAGGGAGGTGGATGTGGCGGCGGTGTTGGTGGCAAGGGAACAAAGGGGACGAAAGGGAGTGAATTACAAGATCATCAAGACCAAGTGCAGAACCAGCAGCTGTCTATGATGGCATTTGTACTGACAGCTATAAGGAAATCTCTTGTGGCTTGCCGCATTGAAGATGGGGGAGATGATGTCATCCCAACAAGCAGCACCCTCCATAACATGGACATTGGCTGGCCAACTAACGTTCAACATATAACTCATGTCACTTTTGATCGCTTCAATGGCTTTCTGGGTCTTCCTGTTGAGTTTGAGGTTGAGATCCCTTGTCGAGTTCCAAGTGCTAGGTACCTAGTTTTCTTCATCTCCCGTCTTTTTTATTTCTTTTTTTGGGAAGGTGACTTTAAATTGGTGAAATTTGAACCGGGTTTCATTTTTGTCGGGGGTGTGAGGGGACTAGATCTGAGAGGGAGAAAGATGCAAACTTGTGTTTGCTCTGGCTCTTCAAAGTTCAAAGGGAAGATTTGAAAATAAGCTGAGATTTTTAGCTGCATTTGGGCTAAACTTTCTCCTCTTTAGTCCTCCAGGCGTGGTTTTACTACGTGAAACCTTCGTACTGCTTCCGAGGAGACAGACGGTTAAACTCCAGTTTAAATTTTCTAGGTTCATGGAATTGAATTAAATGAAGTTCATTTTACTTATCTCCAGCTACTCCATACAATGAAAATTTTCTTTTATTGAATTCAATTTGCTTCAGCTGGTCAATTATTTTCATAATATATCTAAAAACTGGGGACTGTTTCAGGATATTTCATACCCATTGAGGCTTCCATAGCTAGATATAGAAAGATAATGGGAATGATTACTTATATTCAATAGCTTTTGTTTACTCTTCTGTTCAATTTTCTTGCATAGTTTTTTTTTGTTGCTGTCACTAGTCCATTTGTATAGATTTCTTATCTTCTCTGTTTACTGTGGTCTCTATGAGGCTTTAACGTTAAGCTTCACAATTTGCAGTGCCAGTGTTTTTGGTGTCTCAGCAGAATCAATGCAACTGTCATATGATTCCAAAGGAAATAGTGTTCCCCACAATTCTCTTGCTGATGCAGGATAGATTATACTCACAAGGCGGTCTAAAGGTACTGAATAATACCATTTGACTTTCAAATAGTAGGGATTTTATGCTTCCACTTCAATATTGGGTGAATTGTCTTACATTTGATTTTGGGTGGTTTTTAGGCAGAAGGGATTTTCCGCATAAACCCAGAAAATAGCCAGGAGGAGCATGTGAGGGACCAGCTGAACAGGGGCATTGTGCCTGATGATATTGATGTCCATTGTTTAGCAGGCCTTATAAAAGCCTGGTTTAGAGAGCTTCCTTCTGGGGTGCTGGACGGGCTTTCTCCTGAACAAGTTCTGCAATGTAACACCGAGGAAGAATCTGTTGAGCTTGTTAAGCAGTTAAAGCCAACTGAGGCTGCATTGCTCAGCTGGGCTGTTGGTCTTATGGCTGATGTTGTCGAGGAAGAAGATTCCAATAAAATGAATGCTAGAAATATTGCAATGGTCTTTGCTCCAAACATGACTCAGGTATACTTCCATCATTTCTTAACATATAAAAGTCTCTTTTATTGCAAAAGGAGAAACTATGCAATAAAATGAAGCAACTTTCGCTTTTAAAATCAGGAAATGTTATTGTGGCCTTGCATGTTCACCTGATTGTAGTAGATTTATGTCTGGCTACAGTGTTTCCAAATTTGTTTGACGCGATTGAAGGTTTTTCCCCCCTTGTCAGATGTCCGATCCATTGACAGCATTGATGCATGCTGTGCAAGTGATGAACTTGCTCAAAACCCTAATCACGAAAACGCTGCGAGACCGTGAAGAGACTGCAGCTGGAGGATATTCATCCATGTCATCGCATTCATCCGGTCACCAAACTGATGAGGAATTTGACAGTCAGCAAGACATGGATACCAGCTGTGAGCTGAGGCAGGCACCATCGGACTATGATGATCATGCCCGTTTCAGCACTGGCAGTGAAGAAGAAGCTGACGATGATGACATTGAGTCATTAAGTGAGGTAGAAGAAAGCTTCTTGAGGCAGCTGGATGGGGATAAAAATTCCACTGATATGTTTGTGGAGCAACCAGCAGTAAGTCTTCCAAGAGATGAAGTCGTCTATTCAGGTGCTAGAAGTTTTTCTGGGTCTAAAATGGAGTCTGGACTATCATTCACTGATAGCAAAAATGAAAATTCCAGTTCTGCCTCGAGTGATGGAGAAGACTCGAGGGCAAGTGTGATACCTGTAGGACAAAAGATTGACATAAGAAGCCATTGGAAAGACACTGAAGATGATGAGCAGACGATCGACGAATTAGCAGAGGTCGTTTTGACTAAGAAGTCATTTGGCGAATCTGTTTGACTAGAAGTTTCCCTCAACATGCTTAGGAAATTGCTTTGTTTGCAGATTTTGGTTTGCTCTCTCCGACCATGGTTGCTTCTGTAAATTAATACGGAATTAATTCTGTGTGCTTTGCTTGAACTAGGCTAGGAAGTGTCCAGTTGTGGTGGATTGTTAAGAGTCATGATTCAGCTTTGGGCTGAATTTGTGCTCATTCTGTAAGTTTCAGCACAGAGCTGAAAACTTTCATTCTAAACTCGACAATTTTAGGCTCCTATGCAACATGTTCCCCATGTCTAATCCCGTGTTCTTGTCCAACAGACAAAAACTCTGACCCTTTGATTCACTTGCTGTACGTGTGTGAGTTCATCTATGGTAAAGTGTGCAACTAATTTGGAGCTTTAGCTGAGTGCTTTGGTGTGCTATATCTATGTATTGAGACCCTATTTGTAGTATCATAGAGTATTTCATAGACTCATGAATACTTCAGAAAATCAATACTCTCATATAAACATGTTGGTTACTAGTGTAAGTCTATTCTTCATGAGCCATGTATATTGTTCATCATTGTACGTTTCATGAGATTGTCTGTCATTGCATTCTTCATGAGCCATCCTTTCTTTTCTCCTTTTCAATTCCACCAGTTCAATCTGTGCTCCACCCTCTCAATCTTCTATGGAGCTGATTTCTACCTTTATCGATGAGGTCATTTTGCCACTGTCCAGACTCTTACAGTTATGTCTGTTTAGAAATGTGATTAAAATTGTTTTTGAAAATATTTTTCCTTACCTTCCTCTCACCATGTCGTCTTTCATGCATCCGTGTCTTCCTTACCCTTGTCTACCAGTTTTGGTCCGCAACCACACCATCTCCTTCTTCAAGTGTCCAAAATATCTTATGGTCTTACAGTCTTGCTCTAGGTTTTTCCCGAACACGATTAGCATCCCTTTTCGACTGTCTCTGAACCATCATCTCTTACCAAGGCTAAATGATATCCTGAGTGGCAATCAACTAAAGCTATCTAAATCTCTTTCTTGGCTTTTAACGATTCTTGTTCCCAGGTGTCTATGAATGTGGTTGGGTGTAAAATGGAAATATGAGATTAAATACATGTCAGATGGGATCATGGTTGTCAAAATCGTGATTTTGACATGATATGGAAGAAATTTCTAAAACTTGGATCGTAAAATTGTAAAATCATACCTGAATTTTTCCGTACAAAAATCGTAAAATCACATATAAAATCGTGTAGGTAGAAAAATCATAAAATCGTAAGTAAAATATTTTTGAATATAATATATCATAATTATGACCATAAAACTTCATTAGTTAAGATTCATACATGATTTAAAATAATTTAAAAATAGATTATAAAACAATTATGTTCATAGAATTTCATTAGGTAAAAACCAATAAATTTTAAAATAAATATTTTTGTTAGTGTACTATATAAACTAAAATCATCCTCATTATCGTTATCTTTCTCACTATTTTTAATATATTCATCAAAAGTATTAGTATTGAAAATATTATTAGTAATACTGATAGTATTAACTTTGTTTTGGGAGAGATATGGCAACTGTAAGTGTAAAAGATGAATATAATTAATTCAATAAGCATAATGTAATTCCATCGCAGACCGGTCAATATCCTTCTCCATTCCACGACGAAACGCGAATTGAACCGGTATGGTCAGCTAAAAAAACCTCCCTTTTAAATTTCAAAAAACTATTCATATATATATATAATTAAAAAACCCTGCAATCACGGTAAAAATCAGCAAATTTTTCATCTTTCTTTGTGCCCCTTTGATATTATGATTCCACCGGCTTTTGGCCAAAATTTGAATAATTTTTTTTTATTTTAAATGAATATGTTTTTATGTGTTTTAGATCATTTTAATATGCTGATTTCAAAAATAATTTTTTTTAAAAAAAAATAAAATCATTTTGATGTATTTCAGTACGATAAGCACTTTGAAAAGGTACCACAACCACACTCCCAGGCAGTCCATTTGTCCCTGTCACCATTTTTGCCTCTTTTTGATCTCCCTCCTCTCTCTCAACTTAGCTTACAATGAAACGATTTCTGCAATTGTCGTTTCTTGATCCGCCGACAGGGCGAAGACTAGAGAGATACAATTAGAGGCTTTGAAGGTTTGAAAAATCATCGACATGTCGTCCTAGGATTCTGACTCGTCATCTTCTTACGGTGGCGTCTACAAAAACTTTTGGCAAATCACCGTGAACGTAAGTTCAAGCTCTACTTCTCTACTCGGATTTATATAAGTTCAGTTTGAAAATGAAAGATTGAAATAATTAAAATGAGTTAATTCCACCATGAAGTCCGGACCACTTAAGATTATAAAATCGGATGATCTGGTTCGATTTTATAATTTTGTACGAGTTTGATTGAATTTAACCCAAATCAATTTTTAAAATTATCCAAGTTAATAAGATTTAATAAATTAATATTATAAAACTGTATAATTTTACAAGTCAATTCACGATTTTGACTACTAATATAGTACCTTCAGTGTTACAAAACGCTTTTGATTGCCAAAGGCTATCATTAGCAGGCGAGGGTTTATTTTCAAGAGATATTTAGTCTAGTGCCTTAGCCTTGTACTATTTAGGCAATGCCATGTGTTGGCATTACTCGTGGCTAGTCAGTCTATCAACTTCATGACCGTGATGGGTTTATTTTTTTAATATAGGAGTGTTTGGCATTTTGTGTTGAAAGTATTTTTAAAAAAAAAATACATTTTTTTATTTAATATTAAAAATAATTTTTAAAAAATAAAAAATATTATTTTAATATATTTCTAAATAAATAATATTTTTTTAAAAACAATCGTAACTATACTCCTCTCAAACAGGTAAATACAGATGTGTTCATCCTCCTGGCTTCATCCCTGTATGCAAACTCATACATTATTTTTATGGTTTCAAACAGACACCGGATAAACCGGCTTAGTCACTTCTTGGTCTTCTTGGGATTTCATAGCTCTAGAGCTGATACTTCTGGGTCGTTCTTCGTTGTAATAGGGCTACAAGATCTCTTCTTGTTAATTGTTCAATGGCGCTTTACTAACCAGTGATACTCTAACCCCTTTCTAAAGCATCTTATTACGAGTCCGGGTACTCAATTTTTCACTCGTGATCTTGGCCCACTATATATACTTTCTTTGAATTGAAGTTTCTTCCACTGTAAATGATTTGCTTCTCACAACAGCTAAATCAGTTACTGTGTCTATTGGCACTCCTCCATTGGATCCTAAACTGTATTGCTTTTGATGATCAGATTGCTGATGTGCTCACTGAATCTCTCTCTTTTCATCTCAGTTTATGTTTCTACGATGAATATGGTGCCCGTACTTTCTGGGGTATTGAAATAATATGAACAATCATAGCTCTGGGACTACTTATCTATCAGTAAATACTCCATTAAAATTAGTTAGGGTTAGTTGAATCAATCCGTGTGCGTGTGGGATACACTTAATGGTAATTGGAATAGAATACAAAGCAACAATACAAGATTATATAGTTGATGAGAATCTCCTCCCTCCCTCTCTGTCATCAAGTTAATCGTCTCCCTTGTTCTGCTGCTATGATGAAGTTCATTTTTCTGACAAAATCTCATTTTAGCAGCCGCAGGCTGTTCTGAAATTTTAGGATCTCGATTGGGATTTCTAGATTGATAGAGTTCAATGTCCTTCGATTCCTTTTTTTTTACTTACAAATTTATGGTTTCATGTATTGAGATGGCTTTTTTTATTTTATTTTCTTGCGCATAGGGTTCTTCAGACTAGCTTTTTCCATGGTTTGGTGACTGCAATCAAATTCAATAAAGCATAGTTTATATATCCATATATAATATAGGGTCGAGGTTTTGCTCCAGCTAATAATCCAGTTTATGAGAAAGCTTGGAGAATTACACAACCCGCAGTACCATCAAAAACATTTTTTATTTATTTTAGGACTTATCGTGAAGCAGAACTCCTGAAACGCAAACAAGTGGATGCATGCTGGTAACATGCATAAAGTAAAAGATTTTCTTTTTTTTCTTACAAAAAAACAGCTGCTAGTTGCATATCATATGTACAATTGTAATCTACCAGACAAATATACTGTGTTTAGCCCCTCACCTCTCTTTCCCAAACAGGGGAAAATCCAAAAACCAGAACAAACAAACAAACGACACCCGGTAAAACTCAAAATGGTCTGAAACTTGAGTTAGAAAAGGAAAAAAAGAAAGAAATCCTGCACAGTTGAGTTAATTAAGAAGCCAGGCAAGCCTCCCAAAACAACCTATCCTTCTCCTTCTCATTCATCGATTCATTGCCTGAATCCACTGAAACACACGGCTTTTGCTTCACCGGCAGCCCAACATGGACTTGACCAAACCATGATTGGCAAACCTCCACTCCCTCCTCCACCTCCTCCTCCTCCTTATCAGCATGATCGTCATCGGCCACATTGTAATTGGCCCGGCCCCCTTCAACCTCGCTGAAGGCACCATTAATGACGCAAGAATGGTCTGATGTATCACAGCTACATGATTCTGCATCATCGTCATCGGCAACGACTGTAGTGGACGTGGCGGGACCAGAATCAACCTCAGAATCACCTGCAGCTTCCACTAGCAAGAAGGGAGACACGTCAACGGAATTCTTCACTCTTTCCATTTCTTTATCTAAAATGGGAGGGATAAAAACATGAAGAACCTTTCCCGGTTAATGTTCTGTATCTTGGTAGAAGATTTCCCGTACCAGGACAAACCTATGTGTTTATAGTTCGAAATATGAATGAGATAATATAGGGCTGTCAGGTAATTTGCAGAGTTTGAATTGAGAGAACAATCTTTTCTTGCACAGGTCAGCCTCGTAAAGAAGAAAGAATAAATTAGTACAAGGAAAAGACAGCGTATTTATGAAAGATCTGAGAAAATGAAATGATACAGACATGTGGCTAATCTTCTAGAAGGCATCCAACACATGGTAGGGCATTCGACATCATCAAGTATGGTATGGCTTCTAGAAACATGATAAAAATAACCCGGTATTCTCAAAATAAATAATTTTGCTCCTTAATTTTATTATTTTAAAATCGTCGGCATCTAAGATATGAAGCCTTAAACAACTCCTTTTTTTTTAAGTTGGTTTTATTATTTTCATTAATGCGTAATTAAAAAAATGCAGTGGCACTCCTCCACTATTTCAGGTCCTTGTCTTGTGGAGTCAAACAATCAGCTTCAACCTTTGAATTAAACCTATAATTAGCAACCTCGTTGTCAAATTTAATGAATTAATGCAAGAAGTATAAAAGGAAATAACGCAGCTCTAATATTTCTACAGTCAAAGCAAGAAATTGGAATGCTTGTCGATAAACTCTTTCAACCATGACTGGGTCAGGGGGGAGAAAACACAAGAAAGATGGCCCTCTCTGATTATGCCTTGTGCTCCAGAAGGGACCAGGAAAATCAAGACGGCGTCATTTTGCAGTGTTTGAAACGTGCAGGAAAATGGAGGGTGGCTTTTATCTGGTGTATATAAAGCCACTAGTAAAAGCAAGATTTTATATTTATTTTTATATTATCGACGATCCCATTAAGAAAAGGCAAACCATGCCTTATCACACGTTTACGATATAAAAAATATTAAAAAACAATTAAAATTAAAAAGAAACGATTGGTCGGAGTGAGAAATTACAGGGGTCGGCTAGCCAACAAAACCAAAACGTACGAGTAGTAGAGGCTTGACTTTGTGGTGGCTCACCCACCCACAGCAATGAAAAATCCATCCCTGTGCGATCTGGAATCTTCAATGCCATGATTAGCATTTGGTTTGAGAAGAGCCATCCATTACTTGTAGTAATTGTGCACGGCAATCGCCGGGCCCCCACTCCGCCACCACTCTTCGGCCGGTTTAGGAATGCGGTTGCGGTAATTTTTTAAAGTATTTTTCGTGTTGAAATACATCAAAATGATGTTTTTTTATTTTTTAAAAATTATTTTTAATATCAGCACATCAGAATGATCAAAAAAACACCAAAATATATTCATTTAAAATAATTTTTTTTTCTTCAAATTTCAATAAAACACTGGTTGAAAAGCAGAGCCAAACGGGCTCTTCATCAACACTCTAACCGGAGAAAGCCATTACAATCTACCACGTGTGTGCTTCTCACGCAACAAATTACCACCACCCATTACACGGTTGTTTGTTTTTTTCCCCTTATCGTTACCAGCAACGCCAGGCCCCCAGCCCTGTCCTTCTTGAATGGTAACACGCTTTAGGAGAACGATGAGACTGAAACCCGCTTACACGGCGGATATATTCATTAATTATTATCATTAATTAAATATAACAGTAATTTATAATGTTTTTACTTTTCTTATTGGCTTTTGTTTCTCAATAATAAAATATTAAAAATTACGTTTATTTATTTATTTTGCTCTTTTATACGTTTTCATGTTTGCTAAAATAACTCATGTTGCTCAAGTTTATATGTTTAGTGAGATTTTTTTCTTCTAAGAAATTAGCTTTATAAAAAAAAACCATATTATTAAACTTTATAAATCCGTGCACATGTTTGTGTGGTTGATTGACGTTCTTCGTGGTTTAACTTTCTTAATTATTTGTTTTTAGATTTCATTTATAGAATGTTGAATTAATTGAAAATTCAGTTTTATAATTTGTTTTTTATAAGATTATTATGATCTAAAAAATACTTCATCATATGGGATTGGTGTTTGATTTTACAACTATCTAATTATTTTGTATTTTTATTTAAAATTAATTTTTTTTATGTTCTCAGATAATTTTGATGTACTGGTGTCAAAAATAATTTTTCAAAAATAAAAAAAATATTATTTTGATACATTTCTAAACAAAAAACACTTTTAAAAACAACCGCAACTACACTCTCAAACAGACACTATATTTCCAAGCTCGATAAAATAAGCATGCATCCCATAACATAACAAAAAGGGGAAAAGAGATCATAAGAAAAAGGGGGTTATGTGGAAAAAAAAGGTGTGGGCATGGAGACGAAACGGGATGGAAGGTCTCCGCCGCCGCACAAGGATTCAGCAACCACCAGAGAGATGTTCACGGAGGGGACCTCCATTTCTATCCTGGCTCCTTGTCATTCTCATAAAGAAGTCAATGTAACCCTAAGTCTGATTATTATCTATAAATTTTCAATTGTAGTGATCAAATGAGTAGCTACTGTCTAATTCATCCCTGACGGAGTAAAGCAGAGCTCTTTTGACTGCTACCAAATTTGTCTACAATGTCTGCCGCAGCATGCTTCATTTCTCACGCAATCATGTGTTCAAGGCTCGGTATATGCTGTGATGATCAGACGATCCCGCAATTTACCGTAGAAAAAATATATAAGAAAATATTTAGGTTTTGCTAAAGTATTTTCTAATAAAATATATATATTCAAATTGTGCTTAGGTTGATCTAATACGACATGATTGTAAATTTAAAAACAACATGAATAATCAATAAAAACATAATTTTACTAAAAAATACTTAAGATAACATTTTTAAAAAACAATAATAATTAAGACAATAACATATTGAATTGAATTGATCTGAGTTGACTCGGGATAATCTGTTAAATCTATATCTCACATTATGAGATTGGGATAGCCCTATAAAAAATAAATTAATCAAACTATAAACCTCAATTCATTATTGAATCATTATTTAAAAATAACGATCCAAGTCAACTCAGTTTAATCGGCTAAACTCGTGACCTGAACCATTAAATCAAGATAACCTTCATAGAAAGTAAACTAAAAAAAAAAAAAATATGAAGTTTAGTTTACAATCAACCAAATTAAAAAAAAAAAAAAAAAAACTGATTCAACCAAGTAAACCTATCAAATTCGTAACTCGGATCATAAGATCGAAATAACTTTATAAAAATAAATTAAAACTATTTATAAACCCTAATTTCAATCAACCATTGAATGATGAATTGAAAAAAAAAACTCAAAAAAAAAAACACATGAGTTAGCGAGATCAATTCATTAAACTTGCAATTCATATTATAATATTAAAATAATCTGATAAAAAAATTAAAATAAATTATAAAGTTTAACTATGGGTTAAAAACAAGTGTTATATACACACACACATGTGTGTGTTTATAATTGTAGTGACATGGATTGTTAGGAAAGAAAAAATGATTTGTCCTTCTCAATTGGTTGTTTTTAAACGTGTCTTCTACAATCTTGAAATAAACGTCTATTTTATTTTTGTCTGAAAGAGAGCGAATAAAAAAAGTAATTGCATTCCTCTAAATAATCAGAAAATCAAAAGTAAACAACAGAGTGAGTGTCTTTCAAAAGAACCCACCCACTTCAAAGAAGGCAGCTAATCCAGAATGTTTTGTTTTACTGTGTGTCGGAAACTTCTTAGCCATCCCGATGGCAAGCAAACAAATCCCACAAACTTAAAATCACATGGAAAGTTAGGAGCAGGAGCAGAGCAGAGATAACATCTTCATTGATGACAGACAGACGTGGTTTGATGTGAAAAATTGTGTGCGGCCTACAATCAAGTAGCCATCACCCCCACTAGATATTATTATTGATAACTTTTTAGCCTAACGATTTTATTTTAAAAAACTTCAACCTGATTTTTATTTACTTTTACTTTTACTTTTACTTTTAAAATTATATTATATAAATATATTCTAATTGTTTGTGTATATCTAAGAAAAAATATCAACCCAACACTGAAAAATTAAATTAAAAAATCAATTCAATAATAATAAAATAAAAACATCATGTTAAAAGATATATATAAGAAAAAATATCAACCCAACACTGAAAAATTAAATTAAAAAATCAATTCAATAATAATAAAATAAAAACATCATGTTAAAAGATATATATATATATATATATATATATATATATATATATATGCAAACAAAAAAATAGAAATTTTTTATTTATGATAAAACATAAAAATTGATTTATCATAAACTAAATAATAAAAATAAAGTTAAATAAAAATCTTATATTAAAAAATAAAATAATGACAAAAAACACTAAGAAAATATAAACTCATGGAATTGGAAAACTAATCATGAAAAAATGGGCTATTTTTTTATTTAATAAAAAAATAATTTACAATGATAAAATTAAATAAACCTTTATTAAATAATAAAATTACAAAGAATAAACCAAAAACCTACAAAAAATAAAATTTTCATATTAAAGAATAATTTTAAAAATATCAAAAGATAAAAATAAAATAACATAGATTTATTAATAAAAAAACTAGGCACATGGGCCTAGGTTTTTTTCTCATTTTATTTTTAAAAAGTATACATAATCGCATGTCATATTTCATCTATAGAATTTAAACAATTTGTTTCTCAATTTAAACATATTTCATCTACAGCATATATTTATTAAACAAGCATTTAAAATAATATATCATCTATTTCAATAGTCTATGGAAAAAAAATTCTTTAATTATGAATCCAACCAATAATCTAATTTTAAGCCATATATTTTAAACACGGTATATTTCTATCAAGAGCTCTAAACATAATTGCTTTTGACCCTTCAAAGCTGAACCCATGAACATGCACTCTGCATCACTAGGAAAAAGACCTCAAATATAAATCATGCCTTTCATTTTGTAATCTGCACAGATTTCATAATATATTAGGCGATTGTTTTTAAAATATTCTTTGATTGGAAATATATAAAATTAATTATTTTTAAAATTTATTTTTGATACCGTTAAAAAATCAAAAAATAATCTGAAGCTAAAAAAAATTCAAAAACTTTTAAAAGCACACCTGAACTACAAAAACAAAGACTCAAAACCGGCTATACGCTGAGAAGAGCTGCCACCCAAGTAAGACATGAAGCTACCAGCACTGTATAATCCTCCATCTATCTGGAAGGTTGAGAGCTTCTTCTATAAGCTCTGCAATCCTCCCTAAACCCTATTTTACAAATTTCAGTCATGGAATTAGTACTCGAAGCTTGGAGAACAGGGACAGAAGCACAAAAGCAGGACAGACACCGTATCAATCACCCAAAATATAAAAATACATCATCGCACAGTTTTCTTCCTTTGTACAGTCTAGATATCATATAAGCCGACTGCCGCAAAGAGAATTTGTGAATATGAGAACAGCTCACCTCTTCTAGTTCAAGCGTCATCTTTATCAACAAGTGATTCATTCAGAAATATGTATGATCCAGTACAACTGCTTAAAACCTTCAAGTAGTTGGTAATAATAATAATAATCTGACATCACATCCACAATGAATGCAATTCTGTTTGACGTGTCACGTTAACTCTATGAGGAAACGAAACTTTTGGAATGCAGAGCCTTCACCGATGCACATGAGCTTGTAACAGCAAGTTAAACTAGATAGAGTCTATGTGTAGATCAAGCACCAACAGCACTATCGACCCAATAATTAGAAAATCACCTTCAGAAAAAAAGTAGTAGACGCGCACATGCAGACAAAGCACACAAAATGGAAGAAATGATCCCAATAATAAATGGGAATATAGCAAGTTTCAGTGTCACCCAATTTTCCAAGCTCAACTCAAGTGGTAGAAAGCTGCATTAGGTGCAATACACAAGGAACAAGCTCTCAAAAACTCAAAAAAAATATGGGTTTATAAAATTCATAATGCCCCCTGAGGGTGTAAATGCACTGGCAATGTATTTCTTTGCTTGAATTAACTATTTTAACTTCTACAGGAAAAATGAAAGAGAAAAATAGTGGCATGACAACACGAGAATACAGGTCACAAAGAGCAGTTTTGGCAGTGGTTGACTGGACAGAGAGCTAGATTTAACATAACTGAACTGATTTCAATTGAACCCGTTACAATAGAACAACCACAGGTTACAATGTGTTCAAGAGCATTTGAACATGAATCAAGACCCATCATGACCTCATATTTTTTGGACATTCAGTAGAGAAAGATCAGGGGAAATTGGAGAGGAACTAAAAAAATTGCACAGAGTAATCCAAGTTCATCCAGCCCAAGAATCCATCACCACAGTTTACTTTGCAGCAAGACCAATAGGAAAGAAAAACAAAACGTTTTATTATCAAAAGCAAAACAGGGAAACCGTACACAACATGCAGGAACTTGTATGATATAAAGTGACCAATCTTAACAATACATAATTCTCCGTTACTTAAGAATAGCATATCAAGAGGAGGTGATCCAGAAAGACAAAAGAACAGTTTGGGTATTCGAGTATTTTATGGAAGCCACTTTTGCTTTGTTACTGACCAGAATGCTCTAAAGCACCAAGCAGAAACACATGTACGGGTATGACTAATTAGGTCCATCAATTTTGCAGAGACACCATATTTCCTTCATTTTTTCACAGTCCTGATATCTTAAGAGTAATATAGAATGACAAGTGATTTCCAACAAGGAGTGATCTATATACATTCCTAACCATCAGCATAGTCCATGTTCACATTGATCAGATGCTAAGAATTAAGGAAATCCAAGGCTTGGCCTGGGAAAGATTTGAATGTAGTTATCATGAATATATATATTCTAAGACATACACGGGAGGAGAGAGACAAAAAGCTCTTCAAAATGGTTAAAGAAACCTCATAAACGAAAGAAATAAGAAATGATTGAGAATTCAAAGGCCAATAGCAGAATACCTTTCCTGTCCGGAACTATGTTGGAGCAATAATGTTTCCCTTCATTCTTTTCCTCATGAAAAATCTTTGAGTGATAGTCTTCTCAAGGAAAAAACTATTTAAACATGAGATATATAAGTTTTATGACCTTCCTGAAATTCGTTTAGCCTTCAAGAAGAGCAATCTTCATAAAGTTGATCAAGGACAAAAATTTAAACTTAAATGCATGCAAATGATTCAAAATCAAAGGTAGAAACAAAATAAAGAGCTGAAAGAGATTATCAGAAACTAAGTTTAAACTCAAATGCAGGCAAAGCTTTCATGGTCAGACATACCCTTATCCTGTGAAATGAACCACCGATATCTTCAATGTTTTGGAATGAGGAACTGCAAGAGATCATACCAAAAAGTTAAGAAGCATCTTAAATCCTAGTGATCCAGTGAGCTTTATAAAAAATCCAATTAATAAAAGGGAAACAAGAATTCAAGATCAATCGCAACCTGACCTAAATGGATGTGATAAATATCACCACAGGCACCGTGTAACCAAAGCAGACAAAAGCACAGAAACTCCATGTAACTTTTGACAACCATTCATGCACTTGTCATGAAACAGGCAGAGGTTTTGTGATGGCTACTCAATATCCTACAATTTTGCTGTCACGTCACACAATTTCAAAACTGTGATAAAAGAAACAACGAATTGCAGGACAGTTGTTCAATTCACTAAGCAGAGGATGAGCCATGTTTGACGCTACCAAAGTGTCCTTAACATACTTACCCATGATTCATTTAGCTGACAAGAAAAGGAAACAAAGGATATAAAATTTGTCATTTAATAAATAGCACTATACCAGAGAAGAAATAGCAGAAAATCAGAGAAGATTCTGTCAACAATGTTTCAACAACATTACAATCAGAAGCTCTTAAGTGAAAAATCAATAAATTGATAATTAATCTTTAAATGAACTTCCATGGTACACAAATTACAAATTGTATTGGCGCACAATGCATCATGAATTACAAATTTTGGGAATTTCAATCCCATGAAGCAATTACAAGGATGGGGAAATGCAAATGACCAGAGATTATCTATCCACCCCAATATGCTGATACGAGTCACTCCCATATATCCAGGTTGCATGTGACCACATATCACAGAGAATTCTGCTTGCTTCCTTGACTCACCTGCCGATCAATAAGGTTTGTTCTGTTTATTGTCTCTCTTAAGCTCAACCTTCAATTTCTTACCACCTAATTGGCATCCATTCATCATGGTAATAGCATTTTGAGCTGCTGCTGGTGAGTCATAACTAACAAAACCTGCAAATAAAATCCTATTAGATACATAGATAGATCTCCAAATCACAAATGTCAGATTAACATGTGACTGTAAATAAGAGTGCATACCAAAGCATTTGCTAACACCAGTTGCTTTATCAACAAAAACCTTGGCACTTAAGACATTACCAAATGCTTGAAAAGCGTTGGCAAGTTCCTGATCACTAAATTCTTGAGGTATGTGATATATAAACAAATTAGAACCAGGTGGACCTAAGACAAAGAACACAGGTGGTTAGTAGAAAAGCACCACCAAGAATGCTAAAAAGAGTAGCAATTAACAAAACACAGAATGATAGTATAATGATAAACCTTCCACTTGAACACCGGAACTTCCACTGACACCTGAAGGTGTTGCAGAATTACTGCTCGCAACTGTGGGTGACAATGCACCAGGTGAACTACTCAAAGGCCGGTGAGTAATCATTGCTCCAGGATATGCCACTGGATACTGAAGACCTGTCACCGTAGGATAAGCAGAGCCCACAAAAGTAGTAGGAGCATAATTTCTAGGGGAAATACTGGGTGAAAGGTCAGGTCTGATTCCACCACGCAATGCATTTCCTTGATTTACTGGAGGAACCATGCTATGAAATGCAGCCTGATTCTGCATAGGTGGCAGACGGTATGGCATAAGTCCATAAACTCCAGGAGCCTACAAGGGGAACAGAGATTACCACTCTTAACACAATTTTGATTTTGAATAGTAAATGAAAAAACATGTAGATTAAAAGAAGAAACTCAAGAAAGAGACTAGGAAGTTATGGAGTAAGAAAGATCCTGACAAGTTCCAAAGGTTTTGAACTGCAGAAACTGAGGTATTCCCTGAAAAATAGGTAAGTAGCAAACAGACCTGGTATCCATATCCATTATAAGGGGGGGCATATCCCATTGGCAAGGCACCGAATAAAGATGGATGTTGTGAATCGGTGTTAGGCATAGCTTGCGATTTCTGAGCCCTCCGAGCCTGCCTTTCCTTTTCTGTATCTGCCCATTTGACAACCAAAGGAACACTTGAACCCTAACAAAGCAAGAGATAGTGATCAGACTGCATATCACTAATTCATGCATTCATATTACTGCTGAGTTCTCAGGTGCTAAAAGGGTTTACAGAGACTATCCCCTCTCTTCTCAATCCTTCATAAGTTTATAAAAAAAAAGTCTATTAAAACTTGGAATTGCTACAACATCTGTCAATAAAGCAACATCACAGAATGGAAGATAAGTTTTGATTTTAGATTTAACATTGGTTTCAGGTGGAAATTATATTGCCACAAATTTATGAACAGTTCTATACCTTCACCTTGTGCAGCCTACTTAGGAAATACAAATTATGGTTTATTCAAGTTTGGAGAAAGATACATAAATTATTTTGACACAATAATTCATTACGCAATTCTGATCTGACATGCCAAAATAATTAGCATGCCCCCACTCAAGTAACTAAATGACCAATTTTACTGGGCAGATTCATGATGTTACATCATGTAACAGAGCAACCTTATCTAATATGTGAGTTCAATTTGATAGCCTACATTGATTAGAAAAACAGACAGAAAGGGTGACTTTTCACAGCACATTATTAACCAGCAAAGAATTAAAGTTGGGCTCTGACTAGAAAGAAGAGTAATTGCTTGAGCTTGTGAACTATCAGTCCAATTAGCCAATAAAGCTCACCTCCATTTTATGCTTTCCGTTGATGTCCTCCAGGGCAGCAAGGGCTTGTTCTTTTGTCTCATACTTCAAAAAAGCACAGCCTACCAATTAATTAATTGAGATCAGAAAGAACAGTACAGTTCAGGGATTCACAATAACAGCCAGATAAGAGATCGGGAATACTTTTGCTTGTTTGTTGAGAACCTCTTAGTATCTGCAAGTCCTTTATAGTTCCATATTTGGAGAATAAATCAGATACTTCAACTTCAGAAACATTTTTTGGAAGCATACCAACAAAGAGTTTGTGTTCTGGATAGCAAGAAGAACAAAAAAGAATCATAATGTAACATGCTAAAATAAATAAGACAGTGAATAAAAGGCAATGGGAAATCTTGCTGCAGCAATCCAGAGCAACAATCGTAATGGAAACTAATCAATAATCAATGATATTATATTATACCTAGCCTTTCCAACTCGCCATCTGCATACTTCACTTGCAACGGACTAGATGCCTGGATTGGACAGAAAGAACAGGATGCATTTGAATTAGAGAGACAATGAGATGAACACGTCGGAGAGCAAGAAAAATGAAGCACAGGTCATACAAAGCTAGCACTGATTAGACTCCAAAAACAAAGCAGCATTAACACTTCCACAGAGATATTTAACAAAAAGAAGGCATTGAGAATTAAACCATTACAAGAAACAGATTGACCATAGACAGAAAAAAGGCTAGGCCTAAACAGAAATCCTGATTAACTACCTAGGCCAGGAAAATCCCACATTGCATAGCTATTAATCTATAAAAACTGTAATTGAGAAACAGTATATATAACCATCAAATGTCGACAAACAATCACGGACATTCGTTGAAAATTTAAAAATAATCAAGTATAATGAGCAAACAATGTCATTTTTTTTTAATGATGATTGGCTTTACAAGAAAAATTAAACTATCCAAATAACTCTGAACATTCCACCACAACTTATTCCTGACAAACTTAGTTTCCGGCACAACTTCCTTAAAAATACATTCTTAAAAACAATTTCCATTTTGGTTTCGAATCTCTCAACATTTTCTGTCATCTACAGTCACATCCAGATTTTATTTTGTATGGTGTGATTCACCCATTTCACTTTTTGTTGCCATCTAAATCCACGATTACCATAATTTACCCTCTCATCACCAATATCCAATAAAAGTGCATTGCTAACTGCCGATCATGATATCCATTTGTCATATTCAACTTTTTTTCATCCCTCTAAAGCACCAACCCCTTTCCAATATACAATTAGCATAATCACTATACTGTCGTTAACTAAACTGGTCCTCATTGTAACATCCTACTCTAGCACGGTTAGATTTACACATACTGCAAAAATATTCCACTACTGTAAATAACTGAGATTGTTTTCACATGATTATCATGCTGGTAAATAATAATTAACTTAACAGTTGTCCACATCAGTATATCAAACACAGTAGAAACGATTCCATGATTACATTTACCCAAAGTCAACCACAGGAGGTAATCGCGGAAACTAAAAAAAAATACTTCAAAAGTTTGCCGAGATCGGAATTTCACCTACAACACAATGTGATAGAAAACAGGAAAACACCAAGTAGTAAGCTATACATGGAGAGATCAAATTAGAGAAGGAACTAACCCCAGACAATGTTTTCTTATTATGGCAAGCATTAACTGCCTTGTCTGCTTCTTGTCTGGAAGGACATATTAGAAAACAACAGCCTGAAAATAAAAAATAAAAAATTAGGGTTGTAAGAATGATTTCACATTACGAATCTTGAATCGAAAGGGAAGAAATCAGGGGAATGTGAAGAAACTAAAGCAAGTAAGCAACCTCTGGAAGCACGAGTTATCTTGTCTTTAATGATGTTGACTTCGTCTACCAAAGCGAACTCTTTGAACATTGCCATAAGCTGAGCTTCTGTCATGTGCTTCGGTACTTGACCTACAAATAGCTTCACGCTCTCTTCATTGCTGCTGCTGCTGCTGCTGCCGCTGCTTGATTTCTTCTCCTTCTTACCCTCCGCCATTACCAAAAAAATATATAAGAAAACACTCTCTCTGCTCGTGCTGGTGTTCTTGTGACTCTCTCTCTATCTATCTGTGTAGAATTCCCTGGCTTTGTGTCTCTCTCTAGATTTCTCCTTGAATTTTTTGGTGATTTCGTCGTCGCATGGAAAATGGGGTTTTCTGGATGGCAAAGTTGGATCTTCGATGGATAAATTATAATTAAAGAGTTGCAATTTGGGCGTAGACTTATGAGTCATTTACGACTCTGACCTTACAGCTGTTTCAGCTATAGGCTTCGACACCCATGCTGGCGCAGTTATTTGACTTCTCGATTAATAACCATTGATCAGTTTAAATTACTATAACGCCCTTTCTCTCTTGCATGCCAGGTGGCAGTGTGATTTTCTCCCATTCGTTCATATCTCCAGTCCTATTCCCAAAAAAGGCAGAACGCCTGATGATTGCCAAAAAGGGAATGGACAGTGCTGGTTTTTCCTTTTGGTTTGAGATTGACCCCTCGAATTTCTTCTCCCTACATAAAATAGTAAGGCTAATTTTTATTTCGTTAGTGTTTGAAAAATATATTGGTGGTTAATTTTTAAAGTATATTTTATTTAAATTATCATGTTAACATAATTAATATATATATATATATATATATAAATATTTTAAAAAAATAGCATCGTTATAATAACAAACAACTCTTAATTTGATTTGTTTTCAAGAACTTGTAATTTATATAGTAGATTTCGAGTTTGAATCAAAGATGTATATTTTTGCATCTAAAACAAACTCTTGTTTGATTTAGCTTAGGAAACAATCTCATTTATCAATGAGATTTGGAGTAGTTTAGTTTGTTCTATTGATTGAAATTCCTTCTCTTCTCTCTATATATAGTAAATCGTTTTTTAATTAATGATAAAAAAATACTAATTTTAACGGTTTGTGACTTTGTTGGTGCATTAATAACAAATCATTTGTTGTCATTTTCTTTAAAATTGAAATATCATATAATAATCCAAAAAACAATTTCACTTGTCAATCAAACTCAGACATGAATTAATGTGCTGTCAAAGTACACAATTGTTAATTTCTTTCAAATTCATGATTTGCCAAATATGAAACCATGAATGTTATAAAATAGATCGATTACCCATGTTGTTGTCGGGATTTTTTTCGATGCGAGTAAAATATTTTTTTGAAAAAAAGTATTTTATAAATTAATCAATAAATAAAGTACTAATTATCTTATGTTATATAAATAATGCACATTTTAACTTGATTTTAAGATTTTTTATGTAGATTACAAATCCTCACTCATCACATAATAATATATATTAAAAATATATTTTTTTTCTTATAAAAAAATAAAACAAGCTTGAGTTGTTTTTTTTTCCATGCAAGAGCATTCTTTTAAAAATAAATAAAAAATAAACAGCACATTATTCATAAAGTTAGATTCTGACCATCATATTTATGGTTAAAAAATTAGAATTCAACTTTTTTATATCCCTAAACTCATTTTTTATTTTTACTTAAAAGCTCTAAGAAAACACTTTATATGCTTTCAAAAAGTCTTTTCATGGTCAGCACGATTTCAAAAAACTTTTTAAGCATTAATCTATTTTTTCAAAAACATTATAAAGGCCAAAAGAAAAACTCTTTTGTTGAAAGAAACGGAATGTTTTTTTTTTGTAGTTTAAATCTCAGCCAGCTAATAAATTAAACTTTTTGTTTTGTTTTTCTGGCAACATTATCTTTTCTCTCTCGAATAAGAGATTTAAAAAAATGAATTAAAATGAAATTTAATTAAAGACGATAATAGAAGAAAAATGAAAATAGAGATCACAAATAACAGTCGTGATGATTTTAAATTGACTGTCATAATTTATCATGTCTTACACTTTAATTCTATAACTTTTAATTGTATTTTTTTTAAGAAATCAGCTGCTAATTTGATAAAAAGATACAATTAAAAATACTGTGTCCTTTTTCCCAAAACACTTTTATCCTTTCTTACAATAATTTATCATTTGTTAACACTGCAATTTAAAAATACTTTTGAAAAATATTAAAAAGAAATTATTTTTTTGTTTTAAATTATTTTTTTGAGTATTTTTAGATTATTTTAATATGCTGATGTCAAAAATATTTTTTTAAAAATAAAAATATCATTGTAATGTATTTTTTAGCAAAAAACACTTTGAAAAATAATTTCAAACACACTTCAAAACAAGTCAGAAGTAGACTCACTTGTGTGCTCTCAAGAATGATTAAGTGTTTGTTTGAGAGTATAATTAGATTACTTTCAAAAATATTTTTTTGTTCAAAAATATATCAAAAATCTATATTTTTTTAAAAAATTAAAATAATTTTTGACGCATGAAAATATCTAAAACTAACAATTTTTTTCAATTTAAAATAAAAATAAAAATATTTAAAAACACAGTGTATCTCTGGTAATTGAACATTCTGTTTAGATGCATCCATCGGCATTGTCAAATAGCCAGTAGCTTCACCATTAAATAGATTCCCAGTTACATGGACTACTAACAAAAAAACAAATTTGCAATCCATCCAATCGAGTCTTTACCTTGGCCCCAAAGATATGAATAATCTCCATGCACCCTCCTTAAGAATGTGTCACTATTTGACTTTTGAGGTTCGAGAATTGCTCATGATAATAATTGCATGATTATTAGACCATGGTTAAAATTATTTTTAAAAATATAATAAAATAATATTTTTTTAAAAAATATTTTTGATATTAACATACAAAAATGATATGAAAATACAAAATAATAATAATAATAAAATTTATTTTTTTTCAAAAGTATTTTCCAAACGTATTCCCAGACACCCCCGAAATGAAGAGAATGATAAGTGTTTTGAGATTGTTATTGAAATTATTTTTCAAAGTATTTTTTATTTAAAATTAATCCATCAAAATATATAAAACCATTATTTTTTTAATTTAAAATAAAAAAAAATCATTTTTTAAAAAAAAACTTTGAAAGCAAAATATCGGCAAGAGATGTAACAATTTTCTATTTTCATCGCGGCAATGCTCGAAGCAAGTCAACCATTGAAGTGACCGGCATGCTTGCTTTCTGACCTGTATAGATTGCTGCAATAAACACAGGCAAGGAAGCACCATGGGGACGAACTGTGAATCTTGCAAATCTACAGTGACACGTACTCAAGGTTTTATCTACATCCATGTGTTTTGGACAAAAGAATCAAAGTCTTTTGTTTTCTCTCGCACTGCAGAATAAATAAGGAAACGCTAAATCCATGTCTGTTTCGAATCATGTGAATGAAAAGATATCAAAAAAGGAGACTTTCTTTTTCCGAGCTACTCACTCACAGCTCGCCAGTAAAAGGAAAGGCTGATTCCTGTTTAAGGTGGTTCAAATCATCTGCCTGGACGATGGTTTAATTTAATGCCTCCAACATGTGGTCGTGTCTTCTTGTGATCAGCTTTTTTTTTTTTTAATTTTATTTCCAGCAAGACAATCGTCCCCGACATGCCCATGTGTGCCTGCGTTCATCTACGTTGGTGCTTTTCTCAGGCGGAGAGCATGGATTTGAGGAGCAACATGCGAGAGGAAAGCAACTTTCAGGCTTCTTCTACTTTTATGTCGTCTAATGTTTCTCACCTGCTGGAGAAAAGGGCTCTCTCGGCGAGAGTTTCACTTGAATTTTCTGGAACCAGCTGATCAAAATCAAATCACAAGCTGCACAATCCCAGATTTCAGAAAATTGGACACGAAGAACAAAGGAGTAGCCGACAATAAAAATAAAAAAATATTAATTTAATATATTTTTAAAAAAAAACACTATCACTGTCACAAACAGCCCAGAGTATACGCAAAAGCAAAGTTGTTGACCAGAAATCGGGAGTCATTTCCAGGAGGAAGCGTGGGAAATGAGGCTGGGGAAGAAGAGGGGTAGTTTTGGAAGTTGAAATACAAGGATAGAATGGTAGTTTAGCATGAAAAACAAGTCATACAGATAAGAACGCCAGACTGTCCCGCCAACGCCAGTTCATCGTTGCTCCTTCCGCCGTCCACCTCAACTCAACTCTAAGCACAGTGGCATTTTATGTTCTTACATGTAGCTGGAAAACGATAAAAAAGATAAAAGATACGTTATTTTTGTGTTTTAAAAATATTTTTATTTTTAAATTATTTTGATGCAGTGAAATAAAAAAAGATATTTTAAAAATAATTACTATTATAATATATCATTCAGGCATATGAGCGCATTTCTTTCACTGTATTCTCGGAAGATCATAATTATAACTGGTAGGAAAGATGTTGATCAGCAATTATACATTATATTATACTATACAGTATAGTTCAAAATGTGTCGATCCTTCAAGTTTCAATTTTTATATATTTGATCTATATTCCTTTTTTTTAGTTTTTAATTCTAGACTTTATTTTATCATGTTTTAGCTCTTTAATACTGAGAGAGGAGCAGGGAAGTTGTCGTAAAATTTGTTTTTATAATTCAAGAATGAAAAAACAGTTTGTTTATTTATGATCCGTTGATTTAATAAAAACAAGATCCGGTCGGAAACCCATTTAGGAGAGAGAGTTCGAAGAGTGATGATAGATTTAGGATATTTGAGATGAAGTAGTGTGTTGTTTGGCAGCTAGCCAGTAATACTAATAGCAGAGGCAGCAAATGGTTTTACGGTAATGGGACCCTCGAAGTTTGTCTCCCATGGTGGCGTCTCCCTCCCAGGTCAAAGAGGGTATGATAGTGACCTCAGTTTTTTTTGTTTCAGAACTAGCTATTTGTTCATACGGATTTGACCACTTTTTGCCTGAAACAGGAAATATTTGGCCGCATGAAATGGCATCGTGTTGTCGTCCTGTGTATGGACTTTTTCCGGCCACACTGACCACAACATTAATAGCAAAGCCCGTAACTTCTTTTTATTAACGTGTGCAGCTCTGAATTTTAAATTTAATGATTATATGAAAAGGGTGATATCAACTTGTTGTTATTATCTGGTCAAAATCCAATATTCTGGGTGGTGAAATTAAAAAATAATTTCAAAGGACCAGGACACCACCGTTTGTAAAGACTTAAGAATGAAAAAGATAGAAAAAAAACATCAATATTGGTTTAACCTTGGCATATTAAATGCTACAAGCTACTGCAAGAGTAACTATAAATTAAAATGTTGCCCTACTACGTTAACTGTCGGGAGGAGAGCTGGGGTTTGCTTTTAAGAAACACCCTAAAAAAGTGAGAGGGGAAAGGTAAGATGCAACCAGAGCAATTCAATGTGTTGGTGGAAGGAAATACACGATACCACCAAGGCCACTAACTGCTCCTTAATTTTACCTCCAACTGGTTCCCCACTCTGATTACAAAGGGAGGCGTGAAAATGACAGGACATTTCACATGTATGACTGATGATACAATGCGACCCCAGGGAAAAACATGTGCTTTGATAAAAATAATAATTATACAACTCAATCAAATAAATGCAAGTCTCGTCAGAGCCAAAAAATTGGTTCCCAATTCAAATGGACAAAAAAAATGAATCTGCTATCATAATCATCTCATACAAATCTTCCTTCTGAACTAGCTGAGAGGGCAGCTTTTCTGCGCTTGAATGAAACCACGGAAGTTAGATATCGGGGAATGACTGTCAATGGACATTCCCTCCCCTAGATGGCATCCAATCCGGCAAGCTTGCGCAGCTCCTCACAAAGTATAAATGTAATTGCAGTTTGCGGACCCAGTCTTGCAAATATTGCAAAGCCCCTACAAAGGTTCAAAAGTTAACACCCTAAACACACACACACACAAAAAAAAATAAACCACTTCAAAGAATTCCAGAATGAGTGTGAAAATTACCATGTATCGTCTAATTATGATCTACTTGCCTAGTTAAGAGCACAGACTAGAGCCTAGAGGAAATGCATCTTGAAATTATTAAGAGACCTAACAGTGGCTATTATCGCAGTGAACCAGAGTGCCTAGGAGATTGTGTAGAACCAGAGTACCTAGGAGATTGTGTAGAACCAGACATCTTAAATATACATGGACCTGATTAAAAAAGCAATGCTCATGGAGGCCTAGATAAGAATCTCACCCCTTGTAAAGTGCCCTAGGGCCTTCTTTAAGCATAACCTGAAAACTCAAACACAAAGGTGTCAGACATGAAAGCCAATTTTCCCTTGTACATACCCATTAACAAACCCCGAGCTTACTCCACACATCACAGAAACATTAGACAAACTCCTAAAGAGGGGGAGAAACAAAAGCAAAATGAACAGCAATTATTCGCCAATCTTCTCTCTTTCCCCGGTAGAAACTGCAGGAAACTATTGTGTCATGGATAATCAATTTGGACAACAATAAACAGTCAACTGACAACTAAACAATTATTCAAGCATGATCAGCATCCTGTTTGTAGGGAAGCCACAATCTCTGGAATGCATATAGTTGTATGCACAGCAGTGATGGAGGATCCACACCCATAAGCCCTACAACACCAGCAGGAAGGAAAAGAGGACAGTGCCCAGTTCCCACACAACAAACAACAATCCAAATTACAATCATCTGAAAACCTGCTGTCAGCTTTAAAAGTTGCAAAAGGCACACATAAAGCTGTCCAATTCCAGTTGTACATTAATGCTAACTGCAATTTCTTACTCTTTCCTTCACAAACTATTTCAGTTATCGCTACTAGCATGCAAAACCCCTCCAATCCAAAAATGCCTAGGGGTTATTCAACGGAAATAAACAGTGCAGATAGAAAAAAGTTCATGATCATAAATTAAAGTGAGATGAGCATGTGAGAGAACAAACAAGTCTGATACCTGATATGCACACTGAAATCCATTTTTATAGTTTCCAACTGTTTTAGATTCTCGTTGCAGCATGAGGCGGGTTTTAATCATGTCCATAGGTGCAGTTACGAGGGTACTCACTGTTCCAGCTACTGTACTTGAGCTTCACAAAACAAGACAAATGACATATGAATAAAAAGGAAAAAGGGATGCTTATCATGTATTAACTAAAAATGAAAGGTAGTGGCAAAACAAAGTTTGTTCCACAGGTCACTTTGGGAAAAAGCATCAGGAAGGCAGAGCTTTACAGGTTTATGAGCATGTTCATGAGATATTCATTAAAAAAAAATGACGATGCTTTGGTTTTGACTTTCTACTCGAACTGGATGATCCTATTTGTCATCTACCTTCTATTTCCCAACTTCCCATCATTATAATAAATTCTTGCATCTATTAAGAGAGATATAGAAATAAAAGCTTCAGATGGTGTCATACAGTAGATGTAGATGAAATCCTTCATCCAGAGGTGTCCACCTAATCAGAACCTGCACAAATGGAAAACTTGATAAAATTTTAATATGGGAGAATGAAAAGAAAAATAAAGGAAAACATTTTAGGCTTCAATTAAACAAAAATCAACAATTTTGGAAACTGTAGAAATTGCTTCATGTATCCAGAGTGAAAAATGAGTGTGCTTGGAGCTTGACCTGCTTGGTTTCATCATATGTTGCAAGTTGTGATGCAGTCAAAGCAGCAGCTCTCACCATAGCAGGGCCAACCCCCTTCCAAAGAGCTCTTATTCCCTCTTCAGAAACAATTGTACGCATTTCTGCCATTGATCCTCGTCTCTGATTTGCATTCATCTGCAACCGGACCTGATGAAAAACAAAGTTAGAATCCTAGATCAGATTTCAGATGAACAGTTCCAGAATGCCTAACATGATCGCATACCTTCAGAACTTCAACTGGATTAGTAAGTGCAGTTGCAACTGCACCAGAAAATGCTCCTGATGCAATCTTAAGTAAGATATTGGAGGACCCAAAAGCCAAATTACAGGCATACTTCGAGGGCTCATACAGGCCTAAACGTAGACCTCCATAAAGAACTGACCTCATCAATGCAGGCATCAACCCCAGATACAAAGCCTTTGGCCCTTCCTTTTTCAATACTTGAGCAGCCACTTGTCCCTGTACATGTTATGAAACCTAACATCAATATCAGCTAATCAACCAAACAATTGCAATCACACTAAATGATTGGCATACCATTCCAGTCAAGGGGCCTCTCTGGCCAACAAGTTGCATTTGTAGTCGAACCTTGAGCACATCTGTTTTTCAAGTTGAAGTATGAGAAAGTTATGTATTCAATAGAAATAATACAAGTTGCAAATATATTTCTTCTCAGTCACTTTTTGTGTAATTTTGAAAAACATTTCGAAGATAGATTCTACAGCATCTGTATGTAGCCAATAGCTTAAATAGTTGTTAAGATCTTCACTACTATATTTCTGAAGAATTTCTCTACTAATTCTAAGAAAAGTTATTCAAATAATGAATATGAACCAAATTCAAAAGCTAGCAGTGTACCATTCCATCCACTTTCTCGCTTTCACATAGATTGTCATCATCCAAGGGTATAGTGAGTAAATTTTGCAGCTTGAATGGTCAGAAGTCTGCAGTGCATGTTCAAAAACTCAGTTGGCTTCCTCCTATGCCCTAAGGCTAATGCATCCCATTTGCAGAAAAGAAAGCAGATTAGATGGCAAATTGCACCTTTTCAATCCATTTAAAAACCATTTGTTTCATTGTGTGTTCCTTTTCCTTTTCTTTACCTCCCATGAAGAGAGAACAATACAAGAAAATAAAGTTCTGCACGGACCATCTAGTGAGCATGGCTAACTGCATTATAATACATCATTAAGGTCACTGCAAACAGCTATGAGATTTTTAAACACCATTTCCGATATATGTCTTAGTCAATTTACTTTGAGATGCAAAATCCAGTATTCAAGCCCAATCTTGACGCAGAAGGAAAAAAACGCAAGAAAGACAGTAAGCACAAGCAAAACAGAATTCTACCAAACAAAAATCACCATACTAGGAAAAAAATTATTACTCAATATTTTCTCTAATCTAAACTCAATATTTACAGCTCATCTAGGCTGCTTATATACTAGGAAAAATGTCCTAAACAAAGCTGAAAAAATAACAGAATTTCTAAACCAAATAGGAAAAAGAATTCTAAATCAACTAGGAATATATGACAAATCCCAAATAGTAAATTCTGGTAGTTATTTGAATGCCCTTAATACCTCAAATGGCCACACAATTTTAATTCTACAGGAAACAAGGTCTCTAGAATCAAATAGAAAAATTTCAACCCGATACTACAGCTGGATCAAAAGTTATGCCCATTAACATCTAGCCACAGTTCTAATGTGCTAGTTGTGTTGCCAACCATACCTCAACTACTCCAATCACAATAACAGATTAAACAAGAATCTAGTTCCTTTGACTTGAATTAATCCTATTCCTTTTACAGGACTTGATAGACAAATCATGATTGCACGACCAATGGGGGAGGTGATCCTTCATTCATATTTCGATCATATGACTCGATAAAAAAGTGAAAAAAAATTTACAAGCAGCACGTCATTCAATATCTTGAAATGAATGAAACCTAGGAAGCATGAGACTGAATGTAATGAAATCACAAACCATACAAATGTATCATTAAAGTGAATCAAAAAAGAAAATTCAAGGAAAAGAAGAAGAACCTAAGGGATGCGTGATGGCGGTGGCAACAGCAACGGAGAGTCCACTAGTACCGAAGTGAGATACTATTTGGGAAGAAGAGACTGGCCATTTCTGCTTCTCCTCCGCCACTTTAACGACAAAAGAATCTAAAGCATCAAAATTGATTTATAAAAAAGAAAGAAAGGCAACCATGAAAGATCTAACAGTAATCGAAATGAAAAGAAACCTGAATTCCTGGAACCCGAATGGGAATGGCCACCATCCATTCTCTTTCCTTTCCCTCCACGTTTGTTTCTTCTTTTTTTCTTTTCTCCCGGGGAAAGAAGAATATTGGGGATATTTTTTTTTTTATGTTTTCGAACAAGCGTCCCTGTGTTTTGAATCTTTTGATTGAATTTTTTTTTAGTAACCGGAAAAAAGTTAATACAGACAATGCACCCATTTTTCTTACAAATTTACTATAATTACAAATTTTAAGAAATAAAAAAAATCAAACTAAATACAACTGCATGTTGCTCTCTCTCGTATTGTTTTTTTTAATTACATTATGTTCCATATCAACTGTTTGTGAACTCGTTTGTGGTTATTTTTATTTTTTAAAAATATATATCAAAATAACATTTTATTTTAAAAAGATTATATTTAATATCAGCATGTCAAAACAATTTAAAAAAATTAAAACTATTTTAATTTAAAATATTTTTTTTAAAAAAAAAACACTTTCTAAAGTCTAAACACATAAGCTCAAGTTAATTTTAAATGCTTATAAAAATAGTGGTTTCTTTGAACAAATAAAGACAACGGAAAAATTGAAAAATCTAAATTAAGGAAAAGATAAATTAAAGGGTTAAAATAAGACATTTCATTAATTCCACAAATTTTGTACTTCTATCCAAAACCATGCAGACACTCATGGCTTCAATATTCAAATGAGTGCACTCAGTTTAGATTTTTTTTTTTGCACCCGTGGTATTTTATCTATCCATTAGGCTTGCAAGGTGTTCAGTAGATTCAAATTCAAGGATTAGTTGTGGTACATATAAACTATCCCGAACACACCATCTATAAAAAAATATATATTCAAATGAGTAGATGTAAGGATGAACAATGTCCATGCCATGGCTGATCAAGTTCATGGCAAAAGAAAGGAAGAAAGGAAAATTTGTATCTTTTAAGATTGTTTCTCCCTCACGACCTGATTTACAACGAGGAAAGGATTTTGCTTTCCACCATGACTGATTTACAAAAAAGGTTCTTGACTACTTGGTGACCTCACTTTCATTACCACATTTACAGCTTGCATTTGTTTACAAAAGGAGCAGCAACTTATTCTGTTCAGGAAGAGACGAATCCAGCACCATCTCCTTCACCTTTTTCTCACTCGATTTCTCTTACCTCCATTCACAAAGAGCCGATGCCTGTCATAAACAAAGTAAGCTTCAGTAGCAAAGCAAGTAGGTAACCATGTCAGTGAGTTGATTGAATCATCCAAATGTGGGTCTTATTTATATGCCCTTTACAGCAAACTGTCTTGTTAAGCAGGCAGATTGGGCACAAGATGAGCAAATCTATCGCAACCCTCATCCAGCCAGCAAGCAGAGGTTCAAATGTACTTTAAGTTAGTTTTTTAAAGCACTGAGACCGATAGGACTTTTGTTATTACTGATGCATGGAAGCTATTGCAAATCATTGATATGAACAGAATTTCATCAGGTTGGGTGATCAAATAAAATCATCCCATTGCCAAAGGCGCAGCAAGCATGCATCTTATCTCTGTGCGTGTATATATTAACACTAGTAATTTGATGTTCTTGCCAGACAGTGGACAAGTTCTGACCTCTCGTATTCTAATTTCTGGATAACAATCCCATTCAATAGAAGTTCTGAGCTGTAAGCTGCTGCTCCTGCAACCAGGTTAGATTAAAATGCGCATCACAAAACTGAGATAAACTTCTATGGAGGAGAAAACAGAATTGTAGATGCCAACCTTTATCGAGAAGAGGCACACAAATTGCATGATCTTCTTCACATGAAAGAATCAATAGATCATCTGGAACTTTCAATGCAAATATCTGACTTTTCTCCATGATCTGCGTAGTATTGCTCAGAAACTAACACATCTTCTAAAGAGGTGCAAAGGCCATAAAAGAGATAAAAGAAAGAAAAAGAAAAAGAAACCCCTACAGAGTACAGACATAAGGGTGATAAAATGTCACCACTGAGACTACTAGTTATGGATTTGCATAATATTCATACCTGGCCATGAAGAGCATTGACCAAGCTAGTTATCATTTCTTTTTCAGGTTTTATATTTGGTGTAATGAAGACTCTTTGACCCTGTGCCCACGAGCATCCCAACAACATGAGACGATAAGGATACGAGTTTCGAAGCAAGCAAAAAATGCATGTCTGGTTTGAGCAAAATCGCCACAAGCTTAGAGAAACACCTTTAGAAGTGGTTGTTGGTTTGCACGAGCCAGTGAAACAGGCAGGCTAAAACCAATCTCCTTTTCCTTCTTTGCGTCTCTTAAGATAAAAAATTTATCATCAATAAGGAGGCTTGCTTGCCCGCAGCTCTCAAGCCATGAATGAGTCACCACTGGTTTACCAAGAGAAATAGCTTCCAACATATTCCTTGTACGCACAAATCTATCCACTACAAAGTGTGTAGCATCCGCTGAAGATGATGCCACGGAAATGCCAAGCCTTGCCAAGATCTGTTATAATAAAGAGAGCACATATGTAACTAGTAAATGATCACGCTATTGGTTGGAAAAGATACAGAAGCTACCTTTTTCTGCTGCCTGATGATATCGTCACCTAAATGCTGACTAAACAGAACTCTTACATGTGCTGTATCTCGCTGTTTTCTCAAATCTTTCCATCTGAAACCAGGTGAGGACTTGGGATTGCCAAATCTAATAAGCTTTTTCATCGGGGATGATCTGGGAAGGTTTATGTTATGTGTTTTTTTGTGGTGGTCTTTGCCATCAGCTATGGTGAATGGGGCATATTGGCTACTAGCTATATTAAAATGACTTGGCAGTCCACGCCGTGTTCTTTTACCCTTGGGATAGCTCCACACATTCAGCTTTAGCGAACTGTTTGAGGTAGATACTTTCACACTAGCAAGATTTTCTTGGCTCAGTTCATTGATTCTTCCTCCTTCAGATGTGTTGAAACAAAATTTGGGACATCTTCCTGTAGTGGTCAGAATTTTGGATGGTTTCGCAACTGAATGACTCCTCTTTCTTCTGTATGTAATTATACTACCCTCCATGAAATCACCTGTCCTTACCCCTGGATTAGCTAACCCACCATTAGTCCTTTTGGGTTTGGCTCCTAACCTTGGAAGCGAGTCTTGGGAGGCAAAAGGATCCTGTAGTATCTGTTGTTTGCCAGGTAAAATGCTTTCAACTGACCCCGACAAATTCCCACAGTTATCACATTCTTCATTGTTTCTCCTCGCAGGTTCCTCATCCTTTCTTTGGTCAACAGTCTTTCGAGATGTTGTGGCTGAACTTTCATTTCCATAGATAAAACTCCTACCAGTTAACTCCCCAACCAAGGGTTTGCTTCTTTTCCTTTTTGTTATTTCTGGCAAGTCACGATGTAACTCCTGATGACTAGGCTGTTTCCAAGATGAAACAGAAGCTCCTTTTCTAGCATAAACTTTGCTTTGCTTTGGCACTTTTGTGATGTCCTCTAGATTGCAGAGAGCATCTTTTTCATAGGAAAGTTCCTTTAAATGAACGTTGATATTTGTTACACCTTTTGAAGAGTCTACAAGAGGGTCTTTAGGATCTTGAAAAGCCTCACCAGCACCGCTATCAGCTGCGGGACCATAAAATAAAGCTTCCATGGCTTCAGCAGCTATTTGGGTGTTAAAACCAACGTCCAACATGTCTGGTGTATTTCTTTCATCACTGCAAATTCCCAACTCGTGCCCCAACACAAGGTCACAAAATTGTTCCCCTGGCTTATTTGTCAGAAGCATTAGCATTTTCAGAAATAAATTCATATTCTTGTCCTGTTCTGCGTGTCTCTTTCACACTGTGGCCTGCAACCCTTGAATCTGTCTGGGGTGAACTTGTTACTTTCTCATGAAGATCTTCATAATTCTCTTCACTGTCATTATCTGATCTGCAACCTCCTTTACCATCACTATACCCTGCCTTCTGATGCCTTGGCACATATCTCTGCCGGAAGCCTCCAGAATCAAACACGTCATTCATCCTCTTGCTAAAGAGATCAAACCCCTCCATGCTGATCATTATCAACCCCTCCAAAGGTCTTATTTTTACAAATCGGGGTTTTGGTTTTGATACTTTTAGCCAAATGTTGACAGCCTTTTGCACTCAGAACAGGAGGGAATTTCTTCCTGGTAGTGCTTCTGAGCTCAGTTCTAGGAGAAAAGTTCACATCACTACATGATAGGAAGTGATCCACAAAGCCAAGTGCACTAGCTTGGGATGACTCGCCAGGTTCCTCAGAGTCAACATAATTTAACCTTGCAATCTCTTGATCACATGTAACCAATCGAGGACAATCAGTTTTCTCATCACTGTCTTCAGCATTAATTAAAGCCCCTTACGTCAGTCAATTTTTGCCAACGAGAGAAGATAAAATTAGTCACTCTACCTCATCAACATATATAATATAGGTCTAAATTCATTTATAGAATCAAAACATATATCAACAGAAATAAATAAATAAAAAGCTAAGCTAAGCAAAATCAAAACATATATCAACAGAAATAAATAAATAAAAAGTTAAGCTAAGCAAAGCAAAGCAAGACTTTTACTGGATAGAATCATGGAAAAGAGACCTGCACCTTTATCTTCACCAGCAGAGCCATCAGAAACAAAAGCTTCTGCGACATCCTTTAGCCACTGAAAACGCGGACTGGGCGTCCTCATTTGTAAGCCTACTACTCCATTTCCTTTAATTCTTATACCCGTTTCAACATCAGATACCCCATCAGCAGCATTCTCTAATTGGTCTCCATGGATTTCTTCATCCTCATTGTCAGGGATTACCTGGCTCGGTAGTTCATGTTTCGCATTCTCAAGAGAATCACCAAGCACTTGAGTATAAGAACCCAGTTTCTCCACCTGGGTTTCTGCCAAGGGACTATCGAGACCAGCTGTATCGTCATCAAAAGTTACAGTATCTTGAAATAGCTGACGCTGACCTTGGATCGCTTCCATCTGTTCACTTCCTAAATTTGAAGAAAGTAGAAGCAGATTTTCATAAGAGAAAAAGGAAAAAACACATTACTATTACAAGTGGAAAAACTCAAGTTATTAAATTAATATATATTATTACAAGTAAAGATCGAAATCCAAGAGAAATGACTTGATAAAACTTCTACATTAAAAAGAAATGCAGAAAACTAGAGGTTAAAACGAGGAAAATCACCACATAGTGAGCAAGAAAACTGGGAGCTAAAAATTATGATTTCTGGGATTGGGATTTTTCAATTCATGAGTGACGATCATTGATAAGACACTGTGGTTGATGATGATCAGGGACTTGGGAGGGAACACGAGGAAACCAATTGGGAGGGAATATTTATTTATTTCGCCAAGAGAGGAGGGAAAAAGCATTTAGGGTTCTGTAACGTTTATAGCTAAACTAAATTGACCATGCTGACATCAAACAGGGCATTTGGTCTAGTGGTATGATTCTCGCTTAGGGTGCGAGAGGTCCCGAGTTCAATTCTCGGAATGCCCCATTCGTCGTTTTTGAGTTATCAATTTTGGCGATGACTACACCAAAATTATTTTTTGAGTTTCAATTCTCGGAATGCCCCTTTTCCTATTATTTTTTCTTGTCAGTTTTGCCCTTGCATGCTAGTTTTATTTACAGCTACGTTTGAGGTGGGGAAGCACTTTGGACATGCTTGCAGATTGCAGCGGAGAAAACATAAACGGGGCTGCCATGCGACACGTCGTTCGTCTTACTGCAGGGTGTAGTCAACGCCAAAATTGATAACTCAAAAACGATTGGGGCATTCCGAGAATCGAACTCGGGACCTCTCGCACCCAAAGCGAGAATCATACCACTAGACCAAATGCCCACTTGTGAGGAAAAAGCAATGTTCTGTAACTAAGTACAAATCTCTTCAGAACTTTCTTTTGGTTTATGAGCTCTCTAAAGTCTAAAAGCATCGCATTGATCTAGATGCGGTGGTGAGTTTTCTGTGTACATGTTTTTTGTTTTATTACGTACTAGCTTGGAAAATATTTTAACTAATCAAGATATAGAAAGAAATGATAGCAACCTATACCTTATCATTGACATCAGCACCTTTAAGCCTCTGAACATAGAGCCATCTCCCCGGGATAACAATGTACTGGCGAGATCCTACCTGAAAAAAGAATTGAAACACAAGCCCCGGATCAAAAGGCAGACAAATTATGAAAAAGTACAAGGGAAACCATAAGAAAAAACAATAAATCTTCCCGAAAACCTCTAAATTACTCCAAATTACAATCATCATTGGAAAAAAGAAAACAATCAGAATCATTGATTAGCAAAATATTAGTTTGCCAAGGCATAAATGGCAGCAAGATTATAGCTTAAAACCTGACTTCATCTAGCTAATCATAAACTCACACTTGAAACAAAAATTATAATGAAACCCGTCAGGGTAGTCAGAAAATCAATCCAAAAACATTGACGTCAATCAATAACACATCTTTAAAGGCCGAAAAATTAGAATTTCCACTGTCATTCAATACTCACCATAACAACAGCAAAAATCTCCTCACGCTTGGGCGGCTCTTCCTTATCAACCTCAACCACCTGCGTGGCAGCAGGCTCAGGGTTAGCCTCTGAAACAGGTGCTCCAGGCTCTGCTTCAACAACAAGAGCTTTAGATTCAGAAAATTTGGGGGGATTGGCAAAAAATGTGGGTCTTTTAGAGAAAATAAGAGAAGAGGAGGATAAATTATGGGTGGTCTTTGAGAAAGATCCAGAGTTGGATTTGGAGAGGCAAAGTGATTTAGAGAGAACTAGTCAACTGCCCGCACTACGTTGCGGGTGTAGTGCGGGCGAAAAAAATAATTTTTACAGTTGTTAAGATAATTTGGTATACTAAAAGGTATTAACATTGTCTATTATAATAACAATAATATCGAAATTTCAACATCTAAAATTATCATTATTATTATTGTCAAAAAATCATCATTATTATTATTGCCAAAAAAAATCCAAAAAACCCTCAACAGTAAGATCAAACAATTTTTTTTTATCATTGTTATCAACTGTTAAAAACAATAAAAAATTATCAAATTATCCTAAGAGAAAAATACCTAAACACATTAACAAAGGAGTAAGGAAAAAAATAATAATATTATTATTATTATTACTATTATTATTATTATTATTATCATCATCATTATTTTTATTGAGAGAAAAAAACCTAAACACATTAACAACAGAGTAAGGAAAAAAAAATATTATTATTGTTATTATTATTATTATTATTATTATTATTATTATTATTATTATTAGAATGGAAATAAGATTAAAATATAATGTTTTAATATATAAAACTTGTTTTACTAAAAGGTATGAACAATGTCTATTATAATAACAATAATATCGAAGTCTCAAATTTTAAAATTATCATTATTATTATTGTAAAAAAAATTATCATCATTATTATTGTCAAAAAAATCTTAAAAACCTCAACGTAAGATAAAACAATTTTTTTTTATCATTGTTATCATCTAGTTAAAAGCAATAAAAAATTATCAAATTATACTCGAGAGAAAAATACCTAAACACATTAACAAAGAAGTAAGGGAAAAAAAATATTATTATTATCATTATTATTATTATTATTATTATTATTATTATTATTATCATTACTATTATTATTATTATTATTATTATTATTATTATTATCATCATCATCATCATCATCATTATTTTTTATTGAGAGAAAAAAACCCTAAACACATTAACAAAAGAGTAAGGGAAAAAAAATATTGTTATTATTATTATTATTATAATTATTATTATTATAATGGAAAATAAAACACAAATATCAATTTATCAAGGGATTAAAATCAAAAAGTAAAACTATTATTATTATTATTATTATTATTATTATTATTATTATTATTATTATTATTATTATTATTATTATTATTATTGTAATTATATTTTTTTTATATGATTATTATTATTATTATTATTATTATTATTATTATTATTATTGTTATTATTATTTTTTATTGTTATTATTATTATCATTATTATTTTTTATTATTATTATCATCATGATCATGATCATTATTATCATTATTATTATTATTATTATTATTATTATTATCCTAATGCATGAAAGTGGCAAAAAATAAATCAAAGAAAAAAAATCGATGGAAAATAAAATTATTAGCAAAAATGTAGCAATTATTTGATAAGCATTAAATATTTAAACAGGGATTTAAATCATAAATCAAAAGTTGAAGGGCTGAAATGAAAATCACATTTATTATCAATTTTAATCGAAGGACAAAATTGAAAAAAATTCAAACCCTCGTGTAATCGAATTTATTGACCAATTTGGACCCAATCCGGAAATAAAACGCTCGAGGACCCGAAGTGAAAGGTGCCCATTTAATTAATTTCAACCGAAGGACCTAAATCGAAGAAAAATGAAAACCATCTGTAACAAAAGTGCAAGGTGCGGGGAAGCAAATTGTAAGTTGAGGGACCGAATTGAAGAATGTATAAACACGGGGACTCCCCCGCGACTTTTACGCGTGGGAGAGAGAAACGCTGTCGCCGTCTTCAACCGGCCTCGCCAGCATACCGGACACAATGTAGTGGTACAACGCTACGCGACCGGAGGAAGACTAAGCGCCGGCACGACCGGATTAGACTCCGCTGACCATTTCCGACCACCGTATCATACCGCAGCGCCCGCTTGAAAGAGGGCGTCGGGGGGCACTCGCCGACCGCTGCGGCACGCACGCCACCGACAGCTTCGAAAAAAATATATAAATAATAATGGTCAGCTATCATGTTATGTCCCCCGCCTGTAAATAAGCTATTTTGTCTTATCGGGGCTATAAACCGTCTTTCGCCATTTCAAAAATATTAAAAAAAAAGGGTTATGCGGGACCGGACCGACCGGACCGTCCCCAGTGACGCGTGCAATTACGTCCCGCTACCGAGCCTAACCGGTATTTACCCCTCAGCCGACAGCTTTTTTTTGTCCTATTACCGGGGCTAATATCGCCTCTACACTGTTCATAATAGAAAAAGGTGGATCGAACTTCAGCTGACGCCGTACGGCGGACAAAAGTCCAGATCCACGCTGATTTTACTCACAATGCACAAGTGCCGACCCCGAAATGTTTTAGCTCTTTTGTTAATGTTAATTGGGTTTTGGTTACTCGGAGATTTTGCATTGAGTGGTCAAAGAAGAACAGAGAGCGACAAGTGTTGTGGAAGACGAAGCGACCATTGTTTTGGAAGTGAGAGCGACAAAACCAAAAAGCTCTCTCCTTTCGTCTTTGTTTCTTATTTAGCTTTCAAGCTTAGGGGCTTGGGACTGGCTTATCCTATCCGTTTACAATCCAATTACCAATATACCCTTGACATTAAAGTTTTTCTCTCATTCTCGATGTTTTCTATTTATTTATTCATTCATTTATTTTAAGATTATGAATTTTTTAAATTTCCTTCACTCCTTTTATACTTACCAAAAAGAAATATTAAAAAATATTATTTTTATATATTTTTAAATAAAAAATATTTTAAAAAAACAATATTTATTATCATTCTCTCAAACAGTCAAACACCTCATAAATCAAATAAAAAAATCTAACCTTAGATTTTTATTATTAAAAAAAACTTTTCTTTGAAAAATAAATAAAGAAACAAAAAGAAGCCACGTAGCGCGTTAGAAGATACGAGCGAATTTGCCCGCTCCGCTGGGCTTTTTTATATATGTAGAAAATTGATTGATTTTTTAAATGTTATATTTTATTATTTTAATATTTAATTGGTAAAATTGTAATTGATAAAATCTATAAAAAATAGTTTTTTTTCAATTAAAAAATTGATTGAATATTGTTATTGCTAAAAAACATTTGATAAAATTTGTTAGAAAATTTACTAAGAAGGTTAAATGATTTGTTAGAAACTTGTTGTCACGGACTCTGGTTAAAAAAAAATACAAAAAAAAAGAAACCGGTTAAAAAACAAAGACTTGAACACCCAAATCGGTTATTAAAAAAATAAAAAAAATGTGAAAAAAAAGGTTATCGTTTATTAAAAGAACCAAAAAAAAGAGTATAAAATAGAAATTTAAATTCAAAGCTAAAAGCCAAAGTTATATTTATAAGATTTATTAATCATATTATTATATTAAATGTATTCAAGAATACCGATATTAATTTTTTTTTGCAAGAAATCGTAGGTCATTTTTTTCTCTATCTATATATTTTTAGGCAATAATATTCAATAAATATTGAAACATATAATAAGTCTTACACACTTTATAGTGTAATCGAAATGGGAAGTGGGTCGTAGATTTTTTAATTGTAGATAATTAAGGTAAATTTGTCAAAAAAAAATTATGAGTTGTCTTTTTTCTCTTGTAATATTAGATCTGACACATTATAAATAAAAATATTATAATTTATTTTTAGAAATAAGCCTCAAGTTTTTTGCGTGCTATAATCACTTATCTGTCATCTAAAAAACAGTGTAATCGAAACGGGAAGTGACTCGAATATTTTTTAATTGTAGATAATCTAGATTAATTTGTTATTTTTTTTTAGTTGTATTTTTTTTGCCCAAGTAATATTAGATATGAAATATTAAAAACCAAAAATATTATAAATATTTTTTAAGAAATAAACTTTAAAAAACAGAGCACAAAATTAAAATTCGATGACTTTTTTTTTATTTTTTTGAAAGATTTATTCTTTGTATTATTATATTAAATGTATTACACTGTTGAAAAAACAAAAAAAAAGATAGACGTGTGCCGCGATGCATCGGAGCAAATTGCCAATGAATAGTGACAATGAGTCACGGGCTACAGTAGAAAATCGAGTTGTTTTAGCTCTTTAGGTAATGAAAAAAAATAATAATGAGCCCAGGGATTATTCGCGGCGCGCTCAGTTGGCTAGGAAAAAAAATAAACTTGGGAAAAAAGAACCGTGGTGCGTGTAAACTGACCCGGACATCTCGGTTAAGAAAAAAAATGTATAAGTAGCAAAACAAAATAGGGAAAAAAATATATATAAAAAAAATTGATCCAGAGATTAGTCGTGGTGCATGTAGTTGGTTTGGACACTTTAGTTATTTAAAAAAAATAAAAACAACAACCAGTTATTAAAAAAAATCTCTTTTTTTTAAATTTCTTTTTTACAAAAAAATAAAAACAACAACCAGTTATTAAAAAAAATCATTTTTTAACAAAAAAAACATTTTTTAACAAAAAAACATTTAAAAAAAACAAACAAATCAGATTTGTAAAAAAAACAACAAAAACCAGTTATTAAAAAATAAATATATATTTTTTAAAATAAACATTTTTTTTTAATTTTTTTTTCAGTTCTTAAAAAAAAAAATCACATTTTGGTGTTCGAGCGGTTTGAACTCGCGATGCATCAGTAGTTAGCAGTACATGGGACAACCGCTTCGACCAAAAGCTTTCCGATCTGTCATTTCCACCATAAAAAAAATACAAAAAGAGTCATTGTGTAAAAAAAAAATTATATAAAAAAAAGTGGATCCAAAGATTAATCGTGGTGCACATAAGTTGCCCTGGACACTTTAGTTATTAAAAGAAAATCTTTTTTTTTTTTGTAAAAAAATAAAAACAACAATCAGTTATTAAAAAAAAAATTGAACAAAAAATACAATTTTTTTTTGTAAAAAAATAAAAACAACAACCAAAAAAAAACATTGTTAAAAAAAAACAAATCAGATTTGTAATAAAAAAACAACAACAACCAGGTTATTAAGAAAAAAACACTTTTTTTTTAAAAAAAAGATTTTTTTTTAACAAAAGTACAATTTTTTTTTTGAAAAAAAATAAAAACAACAACCAGAAAAAAACATTGTAAAAAAAAAAAACAAATCAGATTTGTAATAAAAAACAACAACAACCAGTTATTAAGCAAAAAGACTTTTTTTAAAAAAGAAACCAATTTTTTTTTTTTAAATCATTTAAAAAAAAAGTAATTAAAAAAAAAAACGAAATCAGAAAAAAAAGACTTTTTTTTAAAAAAGAAACCAATAATTTTTTTTTAAATCATTTAAAAAAAAATTAATTATAAAAAAAAAAAAAACGAAATCAGAAAAAAAACAGTAATTAAAATTTGGCGTGCCCAAATTCAGCTCAGTCCAGAAAAAAAAACAGTAATTAAACGAAATCAGAATTTTTCCATTTGGTGCCCGAAAGTCTCGAACTTCGCTGGCGCCTGTTGGCATAGTGAGACCACCTTCGACCAAAGCCTCCCATCTGTCCATTTCCACCATAAAAAAATAAAAAAAAAGAGTGCCCGTGTAAAAAAAAAGAAAAAAAAAGGAGCACAAACTTCGCTGAAGCGAGGGAGACAAATATCCAGTCCACAGTGTTTTAAGTCTGCGTGAACAGTAAAAATTACTGTTGAAAAGGCCTACCTCTTTTAGATATATAGTAATTAGACCTGCATTTCACCGTAGGTTATATTTTTGAAAAAATAATTTTTTTTATATATATAGGTTTTTTTAACATATTTTTGTAGTAAAAAAATTAAGTGGAAGTCAAAAGGTTATCATTTAAGAGATTTTCAAAATTTGGATGCATAGAAAAAAAAAATTAAAAGAGATTCTCTAAACAAAATAAAAAAAAATCTAAATAAAAATAGAAAAAAATTCTAAAAAAAACTAAACACAAAGGTCAACCTGATCCATTTCATCATAGTCTACACATGGGCCTCTCTTAACCGTTTTCTTATTGCAATTGTATCCTCCCTGTAAATATTTTAAAAAACAAATTGGATAATGAGTTGTCTTATTTGTTTAAAATAGCTAGGAAATTAGGGTACAAGTTTTTTTGTTTCAAAAACTCGTTTTTTTACCCAAAACACTTACAAATTACCCTAGAAATCGTGATAAACTTATTAATGGTCTCAAAAAAACCGAGAAATCATCCCTAGAACTTAAACCAAACTCGAATTTATTTTTTCATGAACTTAAAAGGTAAAAAATTTAATATGAACTTTCCTCGTCAAATAAAACTATTGGGCACAAATATCGACCGTTTTAGTGGTCTAAATCATTGTCAACGATATTTTTCTCTTTTTTTTTTATCTCTAAAACCAAGAGAAATCTCTCTCTCTCTCTCTCTCTCTCTCTCTCTCTCTCTCTCTCTCTCTCTCTCTCTCTCTCTCGTTTCAATTAAAAACTAAAAAGGAACAAAAATAAACTCTTATACCAAAATCAAATTTGAAAAAAATTGGGGCACTATAATTTACATTATTTTTCAAAGATACAAGACCAAAACATATCTTTTTGAAACTTTTGGCATGACATTTATGTTTGACATCCTTTTCATTTTATTGCATATTTTTCCAATTACACATTTAACTAAGAAATACGAAGCAATTAGCCTAAAATAGAACTTTCAGAAACGAAATGAGTTGTCAAAAAATGAAGAAGGACATATAATTGCTCCCCCCATTAACCACACCTTTTTTCTCAAGGGTGAATTTTGGAAACTTTAGCAAAAAAATTTATTTAGGAAATTGAATGATTTTCGTTAATTAAAATTATGTTTATACCCATTTTTGAAGCATAAATCTCAAATATAAACTCTTTATTTAAGTTGGCAATGTTAAAATCGGTGGGTTAGTCATGGCTTCTTTAAGCAAATCAAAAGCTTTGGTAACATCTTCATTCCACTCAAATACACCATTTTTTAGTGATTGAGCTAAAAGTATATTTATAGACCCACAACTTTTTATAAACTTTATATAGTAGCCTATAAGACCTAGAAAAACCCTTGATTACTAGACAATTTGAGGTAATGATCATTGGATCACTACCCTGATCTTTTTAGAGTTTGTAGAGACTTCTTCCTTAGAAATAATATGGCTTAGGTATTTTACTTGATTGTTGTCAAATGCACACTTACTTTTTTTAGTCATCACTTGATTTTTTTAGCAAATCAAACATTAATTTTTAGATGTTTCAAATGTTCTACCGTCAAATAACTGTAAAATAAAAATATCATTATAAAAAACTAGTACAAACCTTTTTTGGTAGCTTATAAAAGTATCATTTATTAGACTTTGAAAAGTAGCAGGAACATTAGTCAAATCAAAAGACATGATCGAAAACTCATAATGATCATTATAAATATTAAATGTAGTTTAAAATGCATCTTGAAAGATCATTCTGTTTTGATGATAATTGTACATTGTACCTTAAAAAATCATTATTGTTTATTATCTTGATCTACTAAGTAGTGGTTTTACTTAATTTCATCAATAATTATTATATATTCTTACACATTTAATATTTTTTACTGATTCCATACAAAATAATAAAAATAAAGGAAAAAGGCCGAAATAATTATATTCAAAGAAACAATAATGTGTAAGAAATTATATGTAATCTTTTTTAAAAACCTTAAATTGATGGGGGAAACCATTGATAAACCATGAGAAAGAGAGAGAAAGAAGAGGCCAAAATTAGAAAAGAACCGAATCAAGTAACGTCGTGCGTTTCCTTAATGGGCCCTGAAGTCCCAGTGTCAGCCTCTCCCTCTCCCTCTCTCGTGCTTGGGCAAAAGCTTCTCCCACAGAACAGCTCTTTGTGGTTCAAACTTCCACTTCCACCAAGTGCAGTAGTATGTTCAAAATTGGATCCAGGTATTTCTTTCTTTCCTCTTTTTTTTTTTTTGTACTTTTAGACTCGTGATCTTTGAATAAGATTCCTTAACGCCTCTTTTCTTACTTGTATGTCTTTCCTGCAAGTTAGAGATATCATGTGGTCTGCTTCTGCCACTACTTCTTGCTCTGCAACAATGATTAAGCAGCAAATTCTGGTGTTTTATTATCGTCATCTTTTTCTTGATCTTAAATCGTTGTTATTCAACTCTTTTTGTTGGTGGGGGCTGGCTGGCTAGCTAGCTAGGACTGATCATAGCACATCAATTTATGGCCCAACTTCTATTCAAATTACTGGTTGTCTATATATGATGGAAATGGGGTGCGGGAAATGCATTGTTTCTTGGTTTTTTTTATAATATTTTATGGCTTTGCTAATGCTACAGCTCATGATCTGTTGCGGTTTATTTATTAAATTAGCAGAAGTGCTTCCATTTCAAGATCAGTTTCTCTTGCTCAGGTCTTCAACAAGGGATTCTCCTCCCAGCCTGGAAGGTGTGTTAAGCTAACCAATTATCCATCTCCTTCCACAGTCATCTCTTTTTACTGTTGCGATTTAATTTTTTCTGTGGAGATCATGGTAGCATTATCATATGCTTTTACAAGATCCTCCCATGCTGCAAAAAAGTAATTTAGTTCAACTTTTCAAGGTAATTATTTATTTATTTTGCATCACCTATTTCCACGAGCAATGAAAACTACAAACTTCAAATATCAACCGAAAGTCTCGAGTTCGTTTTTCTAAGACGCATATATTAGTAATTGATTGTCCAGAAATGCTGCATCTGCCAGAATTCTTCCCACCTACCATGGTCTGTGGCTATAGTCACCCTCTACTTTGGATTTACTTCCTATCATCATCTGCCAAGAACACATTCTTATAAAGTACTGAAGGGCCAGGGAACACTGGTTTTAATTTAAATAAACTTGCAATGTTAGTGTCTACCTAATTAAAATTGTCATTTAGCATTTGATTAGTTTTCTCTTCTGGTATTGATTTCTCCTTAATTTATAACCAACTGCAATCACTTATGTTCATATACAGCTGATTCATTATGATCATACGAACAGCACCAAAGAAAATATGCATTTGATTTTTTCCTTACTGTCATCTCTACTATGTCCAATGACTGCATCTCTATGAGAATATATTGCAATGATCAGTCATCAATGACTTGTGACTGACAGCATTAATAAATATCACGCTAGGTTTAAACACTCAGAAAACAGTATTTCGAGCAAAGTCCCATTCTTTTTTTTTAATAATTAATTTGTTGGTGCCAATTAGATTCTAATATTGTAGCTGTTTATGTCATGATAGCAAACTAGAAGGTAAGGTAGCATTGATCACTGGAGCAGCAAGTGGCATTGGGAAGGCCACAGCAACCAAATTCATAAACCATGGAGCCAAAGTTGTTATTGCTGATATTCAGCACCAACTAGGCCAAGAAACTGCAAATGAACTTGGGCCAGACGCCACTTTCATTTCCTGTGATGTAACTAAAGAATCTGATGTTTCTAATGCTGTTGATTTTGCCATCTCCAAGCACAACCAACTGGATATTATGTACAACAACGCGGGGGTAGCCTGCAAGAGTCCTAATAGTATCGTCGACCTTGATCTAGCTGTGTTTGATAGGGTCATGAATATCAATGTACGAGGAGTGATGGCCGGAATTAAACATGCATCGCGTGTGATGATCCCGCGAAGGAGCGGCACCATTCTTTGCACATCTAGTATCACAGGTCTCATGGGTGGGCTAGCGCAGCACACATACAGTGTCTCCAAGTTTGCTGTTGTGGGCATTGTCAAGTCTCATGCAGCAGAGTTATGCAAGCATGGGATTCGGATAAACTGCATATCACCCTTTGCTATGCCAACTCCATTTGTGATGGATGAAATGAGTCGGATGTATCCTGATGCTGATGATGAAAAGCTCGTGGAAATTGTGTATAGAGCCGGTACATTAGCGGGAGCAAATTGTGAGCCAAATGATATAGCTAATGCTGCACTTTACCTTGCATCCGATGATGCCAAGTATGTTAGTGGACATAATTTGGTGGTAGATGGAGGTTTTACATCATTCAAGAACTTGATGTTCCCCGCTCCAGGTTAGCTGCTGCACTAAACTTGTCTGAAAAAGGAACAGGAAATAAAAGCGCGATCATTGAAAGCATGAAGTTCATGATGCACTCCTCGCTTCCTCCCTTTTTTTGTCATGCAACTTTGAAGGATTTTTCCTATCCTGCATCTCCCGAGTTCTCTGTTACAAGAAAGCATTTTAATTTCCTACTAGAGATCTCTAGAGGCAATCACAAAGTCTTCAAAAAAAAACTGTATCCTTGGCTCTGTTATGCCACCAGAAATTTCCTACTAGTGCGGCTGTTTTATTTATCTACATCCATATCTACTATTCTGTACTTCGGTATAAAAACACATGCAGTTACATCTGTAATGGTCGACCATCCAAAGTTAATGATTGCAGCTATTTTACACAACGGTGACTGTAGGAGATATTTCAAGATACATGCTTCACTTTTTTCATACCAAGTGGTGATTGATTTGTTATAAATCTGATACTGTACCGCCTGGTAAAAAGCTTTGAAATTGTGGGGTTTCATCTTTTTTATTTCTAGAATCAGAGAGAAACATAGCTTCTGAATGCGTTTTGCTTTCGGTGATTCTGGGCAAAAGCATGGTCGCTCAATGAGCAATTCTAGTTGAAGCCTTTCAGGGGCTTCGACCTCAGCCCAAGATGGAAAGCTCACAAGAATCCTCACCGTTTTATTCCTCATAGCTCTGAAGAAACTCACATTTACAGAAATTTTACTGAGCATGGCTGGATATACAATCAAAATTGCTCCAAGACTAGCTTGCGCATGAATGCCTCCGGAGCTGCAGAGCAGTGGAAGCAAGAATTTAGATTACAGTTTCTAATAATTCCCCGGGAACTTGTCCGTTAATTGATCATTTTAAGGAAGTTGATAAGTTGAAACAACAGGAAAATTGATACCTAAGCCGCCGGTGAACAGTCTGAACTGCCCCAGAGCCTGTCTGATAAACATTTCCACCCCGCTCACCACGACGGCCCCGACCTCTTTAGCCTCCTGCAAGAGCCTTGTATTCCGGGGCGTGTAAACAGCATCAAATACCAGTTCATACGCTTTCAAGGCCTCCTAAAAAAGTATACGAAATTCCAGAAGGATATGTCATTTAGGACAAATTCTATCGATAAGCGATCAGGGAGACAGAGAGAAAGGTAGAGGGTACCTTCGAAACAGGACTTTGATCTGAATTGGGTTCCATTCCAATGGCAGAAGCGTTTGCAAGGATCATCCCATTTTCCGGACGAAATCTGTCTAGACTTTCATATGGTAGAGCTTCCCCTGAAACTGCTTTTGCAAGAGCCCTCGCTCTCTCTTCTCGAAAGAATGCCAAGGTTAGAAACATGCACCATCTCAGTTGCAGCAGACAGAAAATGCAGCTAGTAGTTTTGCTTACCGTAATCGCGATTGAAAATAATCACCCGAGCCCCTCTGCTTTTGGCCCCAAAAGCTAGGGCTCTTCCTGCTCCCCCTGCTCCAATCAACACTAAAGTTTTCCCAGCTAGAGGTGAAGCTTCCACTACTCCCTTTTGGGTAATCCTTCTTTCTGCTTAGCCAGAGAACTTGTGAATTAGGAAGGGAACAACAAATGCATCATCTTAGTGCATAACGAACCAAGTTTATCAACGTGGTACCTGTGAGAGCATCCTCTATCGCAGAGATGGAAGCATCGCAATCTGTATTATAACCAACCAGCTTCCCATCAGTAGGCCTCCTTACAATGGTATTTACAGCTCCTATGGACTGAGCAACAAAGTTTTCCACTGTCAAGAAGCTTAAATGCAAAACATCACATAAGAAATGAAGGATGAAAAAAGTATAGTCCCGTAACTCTAATGTTCGATCTTAAAAAACCTCATCAGTTACTCTGATATGAAGAATTTTACTTATCAAAAACGATCTCGCAGCCAAATAATGTTGAAAAAAAAGAGAAGAAAAAAAAAGAGCAGCGGCTATAGTGAATTTTTCCTGACCTTAGCAAGTGGATGGACTTCATCACAGCACCCCACTGCGGCTTCCTTATGTGGGATTCCAACACTACGCCAACGAACACAGAAGGTAAGAACCATGCAATAGATACGAAGAACTTGATATATAAGTGAAGGGTGCGCGAAAGACTAATCGGTGCTAGCCAGAATTGATTGAACAAAAGAAAAGTTTCCGATACCTGAAACCCGCGAAGTCACTGCTCGTATAGGTCCAAAAGAATTCTTTCACATCATCCACTTGCATTGGAACGTAAATTCCATTATATCCAGTATGTCTAAATGCAGGGTTGTGCAGAATAGGACCTTTACTATGGCCAACTGGATTTGAAATGAGACCAAAAACTTTTGTGTCTGCATTTATATATTCAAGCTTATAAACTTGTCTGAGACTTAACAGAGTTGGCATGCCTGGTACTGCTTTGTCACTCAGAGATCCATAGACCAAAACCCCACCAAATTTTGGCCCCAGCAGCTGGCTTATAAGGCCTCTGCTGCCAACCGCGAGAGCAATTAAGGGCATCTGTAGACATAAACAAAACATTCCCAAGAATATATAAGCCACAATATTAATTGTTCTCGTTCAAAGCAAGCAACCCTACAAGCTTGTAGGAGACTGCCACAACTACAATGTTTTTGAACTTTGTCTGAAAAAGGAGCACCTGGCAATGTGAAAGCATCGTGAAAACAGGTGCCAAATCTGTGATTTTCTCAACGTCGAGTACTAGTTTAAGAACATCAGCTCCCAGTAGACTGCATGCAAGCGATTAAATAACCAAGTTCCTCAGCTGAAGGTTTCGTACCGTTAACGTAGCTGGATACGATTAATTTGGTATTGGAACGATTGTACACGTATTCAGCCATGACATCTTCCGAGGCCACCTGAAAGATAGAGTTTCATCGGATCAGTCAATATTACGTGCGACCCCATTCAACATACGATCGATCAATCGCAGCTGACCATATCATTCCCCCATATATATATAGCTTCATGGTAGTTTTTTAATTAAACGAGAATAACTAAAAAATGTGATTAAATATTAATTGGCCGAGTACCTCGTAGTCCATTTCAACAAACTCGACGTTCAAGTCGAAAGCCAGTCTCAGTAGTTGTAAGCATGTATTCTTCCTGTCTCTGTTGCTTGAGATGCCTGATGTTTTGAGCCTGAGGGGAAAGATAAGAAATTTTATAACTTCGACGAGGTTACATATGTATTTCAAATGGTAATTAAAAAGTTCTCTCTCTTAAAACTTTATAGGTTTTATCCAAAATATTATTTACGAGTTTATAAGCTAGCTGGATAGATCTTGGAGTATTCATCCATGAATGTAAGAGTTTAGAATTTGATATCATCCATGCATGCACCAGCTAATTATGGAATGAAGATTAGCAGTGGACAGAAGTTTTTAAACTTCCTATCGGTCTGCTCAAGACCGAAAAACCTTGTGATTTGTATGATGAATGACGACAAAAGTAAATAACTATCAACTTCAGCATTGGAATATCATTTTCAGAAATGAACTCCAAGTATTCAAAACGACGAATAAATTATGTAAACATTGACTTTTCACAACCAAAGGAGAGCAATGGACGTGGTAGTTCCTGTTCTCATCTGGAGACGATGACCGCTAAGAGCACATGGAGGGCTCTTTACGCTCGTAGTCCTAAAGCTCTATTTTTCTACCATTTCTACAGTGTTGAATGATCCACAAACCTCCACATGCTGATTTATGAGACAACCAGTCATCAAACTGATATTTTATTCCTAGGCTGTAATTGAAGCACATCAACCGCAGCTTTTCCTTGTCAATATTTGTGGGAGGGAGCTCCTTTCTTGTAATAATGATAATCAAAATGATTCTCTTACTTGTTCCATAGGAAGACAATCTAAATTATTTGTCTCTGATCATGACCAAGTTGTATATATATATATAGAGAGAGAGAGATGCCAGGTGTTGTTAGAACAGAAGCATGGGGATCAGCTAAGTAACCAGCCATTTAAATCTCAACAGATGAACGGAACAGGTTATGATCTCCGTGGAACGTACAGTAATTATGGCGCATCATGAAAGTAGCGATAGTCCTGCTTGCCGGCTTTATTGCTTTTCTCCTTCGGGTTAGAGAGATGTACAGATACTTGGCAGTGCCACCTATTGGCACGCATGTGACTCTGTCGTGTGATTGCGTAACTTTTGTTTCCATTAGAAAAAAACAAATTTTACTTGATCTGGTCATGTTATAAATTTAAATTTGATATACATAGTTTGTAAGAATATAGATTAATTTAAAACAAATATTTAAGATGAAAATTTTATAACAAATATTATGTTGAATATATATTTCATCAACTCAAATTAACCTGATATTAACCTAGTATCAATCTGTATATCAAATTATAAGATCATGATAATCTCGTATACAAATCATGAAATTTAATTTTTATTGAATATAACGGTGAAATATAAAACTATATAAAAAAAATAAAAATAACTTGATCCAACTTAGATTAATTAGTCAAACCAACAATCCCGATTCTTCATATTAGAATAACCCAATAGAAAGCAAATCAAGAAAGTCAAAATTCAATCAATATAATATTTAAAAGATAACATTAAAAAATCAATTTAAGAAAATAACAAAAACAAAGACTTGGACTAACATGTGAAACTCGTGTCTTGAATAATAAGATGAGAAGATTCCCATAAAAAATAGACTTAAATAAATTACAAAATTTAATTCTTTATCAAATATCAATAGTAAACAAGCTAAGAAAAACAAATATCAATGATAAACGAGTTAATCTATCAAACTCACAGCTTTAATCATGAATTTATAATACCCCATAAAAAATAATTTAGAAAAGATTACACACTCTAATCTCTAATAAATCTAATATTAAAATAAATAAATAAATCAGGTACAATAAACCCCATTGTGCTTCTAGTGTTTTTTTGTTAACAGGATTATTAGATATATGAAAGTCATGAGTTCAGGCGCCGGGAACATAAATACTTGCAGGATACAGAAAAAACAGGGAACAATTCCAACTCTCTACCAACCAAGTGCAGAAATCTGGAATGATAGAGGCTTAACTTCCTTCTGGACAAAGAGATTACTTGGGTAAGTCATAAAAATAGTGTTCTCTTGATGCCATGAGAAAGAGGTGGGTGTTAACATGAAAAAACACATATATCAGAAGCAGTGGAAGATAGAATATATTGAGCACAGCAATGCCAGGTGAGGTACCTGAAAGAAACTATAGAAGGCAGAGTTCTGTGTTTGATGAGCTTCTCAACCTCAGAATCGTGAGAGAATGACAGGGAGTCGAGGCGGAGCTCGGCAAGGTCTGCCCCTTCCGCCTCTGCTCTCTTCATGGAAGCCAGCATTTCTCCGACTGATTCACATTCTAATGGCGTGCACACTGAGAGGCTGTTCTTGAATGCCATCGTGAGCTAACTCTGATCTTGTGTGTTCGTGAGAGAAGTGGTGAATACGGGTTGCAGAGAGGGTCGCAAAAGACATGCGTCGTTTTTATAGCTAAAACACTCTTTTATTGCTTTGACAACGACGGAATTTCATGTTTAGTCGACACGTGCGAAGCTACAGAGGACATGTAAGTAATTAATATTGCGACGACATGTGTTGAAAATTGACCATCTGACCATTCATGTCGGCAGCACTTATCGCTTACCTCAACTTCTCTCACCCACCTACCGGAGAGATCCCTCCCTCACACACTCCAATAATTCAGGGCTGATCTTTCTTTGTGGGACCATAAAGATACGACCTGTTTGTTCGATTTTCTGTTCTTATTTACACTCTGCATCTTGAAGGGAAAGAAGGAGGAGAAGAAGAAGAAGGAGGAGCGATTTTCAGCTTAATTAATTGTGAAATGTGGACTAAGTCCGAAGACTCTGGAACTTGTTTGACGTGTAGATTTTGAGACCACAGGTTCTCGGTCTGGGACCAGGATTCTTCTATAGAGATTCTCCGGCTCTTTTCAATTGTTTGATTGACTGGTTGAGTTGGGATTGATGTTGTCTGAGACTGTATTTTTGGTTCTAAATGAATGTTATTTTTTAAGAATAATTTAAAAAAAACAGCTTCTATCATCCCCACGAGCATGCCATTAATAATCAAACCCCGTGTGAAATGGAGAATGTATTAAAGAATAATATAAATTATATTATAATATCTTACTTACAAGTTTAAGTTTTTAGATGAGATAATTTTTTATCATACTACAAATAGTACAAATAGCAATGGGTGGCTCGTTGGTAGAGTGTCCATTCACCCAGAAACGGACGCCCACATAAGCTCCAAAATGTTGGCCCCTTGGCATGTGCCGAACATTATTTTGTTGTTTGAACATCTACACCAATGATTTGATCGATGGGAATTCCTCTTATAGCTTATCAAGATTTCATGTTTTTTGTGTTTTTTAATATTAATATAATCAAATGCAGTAGTGAATCTCAAAGCTCCACAGACAGGAGAGAACGGATGTCTAGCTCAGTCAAATGTTGCAAGGGAGCCCGCTGTACTGTTGTTCACACACACACACACGAGAGAGAGAGAGAGAGATGTTATTAGAAAGAAGAAAAGGTCATTTCTGCTATCAAAATGACTTAGTAAAGGATAGAGCTCCTAGGGAACAAACTGATGGCGTTCAGCTTTTCCATAAGTTATCAGAATACCGTTTCGGTTTTGGTTAATGATTTGTTTTTTCAATTAAAACAAGATGTTATGGTTTTGAAGTGCTTTTTGGCGTGTTGTTTCAAAGTTATATTATTTATGTGTATATATATAATTAAATATATTAATTTAAAAAAATAGTTTAAATTCAAAAAATAAAATTATTTAGATTGTGAAATTTAATTTTAAAAAAACACAATAAAATGATTTTTTTTGAACAAAATTATGGACATGTATAATATTACAAGAATATCATCATCAATCTCGCAAGGTTACTACACTCTCTGATTGCTTTGAAATTTTAGCATAATACATATAAATATATTAAGAGACTCCTTGTAAAATTTCATCTTAATCTAACAACGAAACCAGAACATTATTATAAGTTCAATGAACTGCTACTAAGTTCAACACCCTTAATTACTTGGAAAATAAAGATTATAAGTTCATGAAAGTAATTAACTTTCCCGTTCCAAACCACTGCATCAATTTCCCAATACTAACTTTATGCAACAGTTCATCTAAAAAAGGGGAAAAACACACACACACAAGTCATTCAGTGACTAATAACTAAGGTTTAGATGATTTCTGGCTCTGGTGTAGCTGCTACCTTTATTACAGACATCATGACTGTCAACATTAAACACCAACCATGAATGATTCCAACTTTGTGGGAGTCTATCCTGTAATACGAGGATCCAACATTTCTTGCTGGCGTGCAATCACATGGTGTGCCCAATACCTTTCTTCTTCTTCTTCTTCTTCTTTAGAATGGAGGTTTACAGAGAGAATACACGCATGAGGGAATCACCCTCTTGTTCCCAAAAGTATCGTTACCAAGCAGAGCAAGTCCAACACGTGTTAAATGGAGAGTTACAAAATAAATAAATAAACAATATTTTGACTTTTCTTTGCTTGTTTTTCATACAAAGACTAAACAAAATGTCATTTTAAAAAACGTATTCATTATAATATATTTTTTATTTTATTTTATTTTAAATTATATTTCATTTTGATTTCTTTTAGATTATTTTAATTTTATAATTCATGTTAAAGGTATTAAAAATTATTTAAGTATTTTTAAGACTTGTCAAGTGAGTTATATCAAGTTGTTAAAATAGTTGTGTATCAAATATATTAAAATATAATTACTTCTTTTATGCTTTAATATTTATTATCTCAATCTGAATATATTATCCTTTAATATTTATGCTTTTTAAAACGATTATATTATTAATTTGAATCTTCTAAATAGCATCTCCCATTTGAGATGCCGATAATAGGATGAAGCAACTTGTACAAACACTACAGATCAGAGTTGACAGGATCATGCTAGCCCTGGAACCGTTATCATCCAGATTCATGGTACATTTGCATTCCAGATCACCAAATTGGCAACCTGACTTTCCATCATTCTTTGTTTAAGGGAGGCAAGGGGGGGATCATGATGGGCAGATTCCTATGAATTATTTTTCTTGCCTTTTTAACCACCACAAAACTTGGTTTATTGCCTAGGGTGTTGAAAAGAAATCATAAATATGCCCAATGATTTGCCCATTGTCAGATTCAACTCTTAGAAACTACCCCAGATAGGAGGTTCAAAGCATATCATGATCCATACTAACTACCACTACCAACTAAGCCTATCCCGACATACCTCAAGCTAATGTAAATGCATATCGCATACCTGAACTCATACCACAACCTCAAAAATAAGGTGTTCCTGGTAACCCTAATATTGTTAGAGAATAATACAAATCATATTTCAGGATCTCACCTAACAACTTAAGTTTTTAGGTGAAATGAATCCTTAACATGATAACAAAGCCTTATTAACCCAGCGGTCACGAGTTCGAATCTCACCACTCTCATTCTATTTGATAAAAATCAAGCACAAGGTAGTGACGGTCTATGCAAGTTTCAAACTCAAAGGACTTTCACGTGAGAGAATGTATTAGAGAATAATACAAATCATATTCTACAGTCTTACCTAACAGTTTAAACTTTTAGGTGAAATGGTTCTTTAACAGGTACAAATAGAATAGCATTCCCTAAATTCATTAGAAGCAACAGCGTGCTTCTGCACCAGGCAACCACCTCCTCTGTTTCCAAGTAGCCGGGTTTGTTTGCTAATCAGATCATCTTAGAAGTAGATGAATGGTAATCATGGGAAAAACTGGTACTGACAAAGTTCAAGCGGAATTCATTATTTGGATTAGCTTGCACAAAGTTGGCTAGAAACTTGACATTTATTTTCCTATCAGAGAAAAACCAGGTTCAGCTTGTTGGGAAAACATCATCAGGAAGACAGGAGCCACCTAGGGACATGGCTTAAGAGACAACTAGCTGCGGTTGATCACCTTGAGAGACAATTTATCAGCTTTTAGATTTACAGTTTTTATCTGATTGCAGGTTGCTTAAGAAAACTAGGGGAAGCTGGTGCTAAACAATTGTACGGTAGGATGGGGGTGGCTTGAGCAAGTTGCTTCTAAACCTTCATTTTTCTACCTTTAAAACGATGGCCCTTACGTTGTCTCAGAGATCAGAACGACAGTCCCTGAACTAGTAATTGGAATTCCCAACCCCGTAACAGTTTTTGTTTCTCGTTCCTCACTTGACAAAACACCCTATGCACACCATTACTAAAACTCAAGAAAATGTAGCTTTCAATGTCAGTTTAGATTCAGAATTATCAATTACTTACAAATATACCAACTAATGCACAAATCAATACCTCGAGATAAAGGCCAAAGCATTTTCATGGGAATTTTGGGGCAAAAGCATACAAATTTAACGCATTTAATAATTATTCTAGCTTTTAAGTAGTCAAAGTTGAAACAAGATATGAGAAATTGATTCAACACAAAAACAACAAAATAGAGTTTTAAGATTCAAATCATAAACAATTGCAACTTAGAAAATCGTAGTTCTTTCAAGTATAACATACTTTCCCATTCTATTTCTTCCTTTTGTGTATTTCCCTGCGGAAGAGAGAGTGCCATTTCCATAGAAATGCAGAAAGGTAAAAGGAAAAGACAAACAGAACAAGCAACAGTGTCCTGCAAAACCGTTGGTATCTAAAAATTACTCAGAAAGTTTTACCTTGAAGCTCTATCCGTTGGACAATCAAGTTCACAGCTGCATTTGCTGATGAGAACGCCCCATGAAAGCTTTCTTTATAGGAAATAGATTCCAAATTTCTAGCCATGTTCAACAAGATGTCACCCAGGTCTGTTTGTTTCTCTAGCAAAGACACGTAGTATGATTGAGCAGCAACCTTACTGATCTCAACATTGGTTTCCTCGGGGCAGTACTCATCATCCAACCATTTGTGCAGGGTAACCTTGAGCCACTGGGATTCCTGCACATCATCACATGTACATGATTCAAAACCCATTTACTATTCTTATTCTATCCTCGAAATTAAATAAAGAAGTGAAGAAAGTGGGAGCTACTTCCAGGGCCTTGGAAGGGAGCAACCACTGGGCAGGGACCCTAAGGTCTTGAACAAGGGATTCTTCTTCTTCATCATCATCGTCATCTTCTTGACTGTTTAGTGGGGTTGAAATAGAAGACTGGCATCTTTTTATAACATCATTAGTGGGCGATCGAGTAATTGGGGTTGAGTTAGACAAGATTGGATAGTGAGAAGAAGCAACTGGTGTGCGAAATGGGAGGTGGGGGTTGGTGCTGTTGATAATCGAGAAAGGAATATTATTGATGGTTACATTCTGACACTTTGGTGGAGTGGATAAGGATGGCATTAAGGAGAGCCTCATTGGTTTTTCTTCTTCTTCGTCGTCTTGTTTTTATCAGAAGAAGAAGGCAGGGCAACAAGGAAGGACGGAGGGAGGTTCCGGGGATGGCGGGGAAAAAGGGAACCGAGGATTCTGTCTGGATAAGGGAATGATTCTCTTTTTTTTTCTTTTCAACTTTTTATCCCATTTTCTTTACATTTAAAAAATCAAATTCCACTAAAAAATTTAAATTTTTTAAATAATATAATTTCTTAAAATAATATTTTAATCTTTGTTAACCAAACGGTCACAAGTTTAAATACAAGGTAGTATTAAAATCTCATCATTCTATTTTATTTAATAAAAAAATCAAATAGAAGATAGTATTAAAATCCCTCCACCCCATTCTATTTGATAAAAAAAATTGAGCCCAAATAACTTTCACTTAAAAAGATATATTAGATAATAATATAAATTATATTTTTAGAAACCTCATCTAACAACTTAAATCTTTTAGATGAGATAATTACTTAATATTTTCTTTATATTTCACTGGCTGTATCAACTATTAATTGTCATTACACTATTTCTTCTAACTGGTGGATAAATATCAGAGAGGCATCTTAATTACAAACTTGTTGGAGCTGGTAGGGTAATTTGATACCTCATGAGGGCAGGTGGGAATGGTGGTTAATTTTTCATATTCATCAAGTAAGAGCGGAAAAAAAGAAGAAAAACATGAAATGTTCGGCGTGGTATCATGTTGCTGAACCATATGTGGATTTGGTGATTGTGGATTCAGTTTGCCGATTTCTTCCTTCGGGACTGATGAAAATCCTTCGGACTGTCGATTGGAATTCCTTGCATTTTAAATAGCAGTAATACCAAATCAATTCACAGCTAACCGTTACAAATTCAGCATAAACGCAATGCAAATGAAATGCTACTACATGTCTTCTTGTTCTTCTTCTTTTTTCTTTTCTTTTCTTTTCTTTTGAAGGCAATCTTTGATCTGCATCATGTTCCCCTTCATCGTCGGAGTACACTACAGACCACCGACTGGTCTCATCAATCTACTTCCTTGGAAATCAAACATCAGGTCAAGCTCACAAATGAGTTCATTGTACCCATCGAATTGTGTGAGATCAACAGATCTTCCAGGTACAGTTCCATATTTGAGGACCTAAAAAAAACAGGCTGCTATCTCAAATTTAAAATAAGAAAACAATCATCTGGGTACATATAGGGTGTGCCAAAGCAATTTCAAGAAAGGATGATGTAAAGGCAACTCGATAGGCCTTCCCTTACAAAAAAAAATTGTTTTGCTTGGAGTTGATTTAATATAAGAATCTCCTCTAAAAGTGCATCTTAAAAGTCTAGTTCCTAAAACACAAAAAAAAATAAAATAAACAACAGTATACCTTTGTGCAACTCTGAATAGCAGCAGAGCAACAGTTCTTGCATTGTTTTTTTCTGAATTAACACCTGATGTACTCTTCGACGGCTCTGAAACACTTGACTGGGATGTTACGGGAACATAATTGTGACTTTCATGTACAGCAGAAGTGGCAACTTGTGGTGAAGGGAGCTCCAGTGAATTACCTACTAAATTGACGCCAAAAAGCATATACCTGTGCGGTGCAGCAAGTGGAACTTCATTTGCATGCTTCAGTTCAAGACCTCTCCATTTCTGAGACCCGGAAATTGCGAGAGACATTTGGAACTGACAAGCTTGTGCTTCCAACAGCATTATCATGGACTCCATGAGAGTTAAATGTGGAGTACCGGCTATTAGGAATACCAAACCTTGCTATGTATTCCACCAGGAAATGATACCGTATTGCTGGGACATGGATCAATTGGACAACGGTTCCAAAATTGCAATTGGTTATCTTGTCCAATTTGTGAGTAGTTCCAATCAGGATTTAGAGGAGAGGTCAAATGTGATACTGGAGGTGGTTTAAAGGCACCAAATTGATTAGCACCTGTGTCCCTATCTTCTTGACCTTGCAAGACCTCCAAGAGGCTTTCATTTGAATGTTCATCTGAACTATGCAATAATCCTGATAGTAAAAAGAAATTTTGATCAGTCAGAACATAATATGATGAAGCAAATGCAAAATTTAGTTATAATTTTCTATATTTAGGAGTAGTCATGAGGAGTTAAAGAGGGTGGAAAACTCCAAGGATAAATAAAAACTGACCTTCCTTGACTGAGATAAGAAACCTAGGAAGTGATTTGTCTTCCATGCATGCCTTCTTTTGTAGGTGTCAAAGAGAAGCATGTTTTTTTCTTATCGGTTCTATGGGCTCGATGTTCCAGGGAGAGACACGTTCTTGATGCACGAATGGCTCTGAAGCAGCATCCCATTTTACCTAATTAGAGTTCAATGTTATTAAAATAGTATAACAAATGGAATCCATTCAAGTGGCTAAAAAGTGGGTTTAAATCATCGAAAATGGCTTTAACCTTGAGAATTCTCCATTCTGAGTTCAGCCACCTAATGAGATCAACATCTTCAGTACCAACAACAGTGCCCTTAAATCTTTCAATCCTAAATGTACAGTGACTGCATGTGGTTAACAGATGATAAAAGGAAGAATGTGGCTATATATATGCCATAAATGTGTATTCATTTATTTGGTGTTACAGCATGTTAAACCACAGTAATAGTGGAAAGTTAAGCTCTTCTTCCAAATTAATGTCCTGGTGACCACAGATTACAGACACAAATACCATTTAACAGTTGGCTAGTGCAGGAATTCAAAGTTTTTCAAATGTGTTAAGAGTGTAATATGTTTCAAAGGCTCGGCACCTCTGTTCCGTGCATTCTTGTCCTTCAAACAGCATTCTGAATCTTGTCCCAGCAGAGTAAATCAATTTCAGCTGACTTCATGTATTGATCATATGGAAATGATAAATTCAGCAGGACTTGTCCTGAAAAAGGCATTAAAAGTTCCTTGCTCAAAATTTGAAAACATCGAGAGCCCATTACAATTGCTAGAGTCAATGACCCTTTTTCCAAAGAGCTTCAGAAGTCACCACATGACTATTACTCACCAAGGATGGAAGTAGATTGCAAACATGCTTCCAGTAGAAATGGCATGGGAAGCGCTGGAAAGTATGCCAAGTTGCATACTATGGGAAGATAAGACATTTGCTAATAAACTTTGTCTCTAGTTTCATTGCTTGGCGGACCCCAACCCTGAAATTCTCCAGATTCACCTCTGAAAAAAAAATATTGTTATTCATCTGACAAATCAAGAGATATCAATAAAACTTGAAACATGTAACAAATGACAATTATTCTAAAATTAATATTTGATACATAACAGGACGGACTTATAGGCTAGAGCCAGAAAAAAAAATATCATGGTTAGTCACTAAAGACAATGTTTAGCAGATACAAAGATAAGTTAACAAATTCATGCAGTAAATGTCAAATCCTTTAATACACACAAACACCACAGAGAGAGGGAGGGAGAGATGACCGAAAGGAAGATAAATGAATCCCCAGCAACAAGTCTTTTGAAGGCACAAATGTGCTCCAACCACTCGTAATTAAATGCCTCTTTGGTTGACCTACAATGATTCAGTCAAAAATAAAGAAGATTAAAAAGAATAATTTTTCACAAAATATTAGTGATAGATTTGATGGAGCTTGTTCATTTTGGACTACTAAGGAATTGAAGTGAGCATGTTGTCATTTCATTTTGACTATGAAATACATTTTTCTTTTCTTTTCCTTCAGCATTATTAGACTCGGAACAACATTTTCCAAGTTGAAATAAAAATGCTTCATCTTTATCATTTATGAACATGATAATATGGACATATGATAAAAAGGCTATTATTTATTTTTCCACACACAATAAACGCACATGAATTATGAACATGCATATCCTTTAACACTATATTAAAGAATAGAAGTAGAGCTGAATTATTTCAGGCCTAGATATTTCGAGATCTCTAGTTAAGTTGGAGTTACCCCTAGCACCATTCAAACCCATGCAAGTCTTTGGCAAGAAATTCCTGCACTGGGGGTTGCTGAGACTTGTCCTGCACCACCACCTATAACTTGTGAATATAAAATCTCCTTGTCCAAATAGTTCAACATAGGTTGACAATTCAATAAGGGAATTGATTTCGTCATCTGCCTAAGGCAAAGAAATTATCTAATTAAAACGTTTGTGGTGAAAAATGAGATAGAATGACACCTCAACGAGCTCACAATGTTGTTATTGATTACCACAATTGGAGAAACTAATCCAACAAGATGGCAACTCTCACAGTACACAGTTGTTAAGTAAATCACGAGGATACTAACCAGTGGAGGAAGACATTTGGTCAGCATGTCGCTTTGGAACAGAAAATCCACCATGTGTCTTTGTGTCAGATGGAGTAAGTTTCTTGGTAAAGGATCGAGCACAAGTTTTTCTATGCAAGGGCAGGGAATTTCCAGCTTTGTTTGAGCTTAGCTCATCTTCCTGAAGGGAAAGCAACGCATGAAACATGAGTTGATAGATGAGGTAAATAACAAAAACATTGATAAATAAAATTTATGAGAATGATTAGGGGACAATTTTATCTTCTGATGACTAGAGTCCTGTATATTAATTGATAAGTAAGATCCAAATTTATATAGATATACCCTCATCGAAAACATGAAATGAGCTCACTAATTTATAAGCATAAAATATTGCAGATTAAATAGCAATATCAGCAGCTAGCTAACCTCTGCTGCTGGAAGCAAAGTAATGCAGGCAAACACCTCATCAGTTCCAGCTTTGGCCTGCAAGATCACAGCAAAACACAAAGAACACAACAGAAACTTTTTAACTTCACACAATACAATGAATTTTTTAATCCATGAGTCTTGACCATATAACCATATAAATCGTTCCAAGTGGATAAAACAAAAAAGCAATGCCATGAAAACAGAATACCTTAAGCTCAACATGGATGACCTTGCAGAGGATCTTGTAAGGTAAATCGTAGATGGGCATTTCCATCTTACAATCTTCAATCATGCGCGCTGCAACCTGTAGCAGATGTCGGAACACGAAAATATAAACTCAAATGCTACGAGCAAACAAATTTAACAATTACTTTTCTGAACTTCTTTTCTGGGTATTCACAAACGAATTAATCACCTTCTTATAATGCATCATGTATAACATTTTGGGAATCCGTTAAAAACAATCTTGTCTTGTTTCTCATATATTCACACTAGATGATGAAACAATCCATGGCAATAATTCTCGTATGAAACAAAATGGAATAGAATCTTGTTTCTTCAACCATTGTAATCTGCAAAAGATTAAGTGATGGTTAAATTCAAGAAGAAATTAAAGCAATGTTATTAAGCGGTAGAAAGTAGAACCTGTTCCATATGACCCTGAGGGAAGTAGAAAACCTTGTCACCAACTCGCGGTACATAAACAAGAGGACCAGCACATGCATGCCACAGTTCAGTGTGTAGATCATCTTTATTTTCTGAGACATCATGAATGTACAAAGATTAAAATAAATCAACAACGAAATTGAATTCTCATATCCCAAAACATATAGAAAAAAAGAGACAGAAAAGCATAAAACGTACATCAACATAAAAGAAATTGTTCTCTCTATGTCCACAGAAAAAAAAACCCATCTAAATATGTCATGCTGTGATAAAAAAGAAGTGTAGAAAAGGTTACAAAAAAAAAAAAAAGACCTTGGGGGTCGCGAGGAGGCAAGCCATTGTTGAGACATTTAGTGGTCTTAAGTACTGCAACCTCATGGCTTCTTGAGGTCCTTGCTTCGCCAGTGACACTCCTCTTCTTACCCATCTCCATCTTTCTCCTTTTTTTCTTAAAACAAGATTGATGCAAAATGAGAGAGAGCTAAAAAAGCCCTGCCCTTGCCCCTGCTTTTGACAGCTGACTGAAAACACAATCTAGTAGTAGAAGACAGAAAAACAAAGTTAACAATCAGGTGTCCCATGTCCCGCCTATGCAATGAATATTGCGATGCTCTTCTTGAAATTTTTGATCCGTTTCTTCCACCACCGCCACGCCACGCCCTCGGTACGTCGCAAACTTTGGTCTCTTCAAAATGTAATGTAACGTTTTCTACTGTTGCTACAATACACCAGCTAGAAACCTGTTCTGTCTTTCTTTGTCTCTCTCTTTCTTTGTAAATGTGTGAGTGTGGTTTCCGAACAATCGAGAAGAGAGTGGTGGTACAGTGCTATTTCTGTTTCATCATGCTCTCGATTATTGAGGCTAAAGCCATCTGGGGTCAGTGTTTTTCTCATTTGTTTTCTCTGGTGGCGATTTTTGCTACTTTGCTGGCCGATTTCTTCAATGTGTGATTTGATTGCCCACGAGCACCTTTCCTTGCTTTTTTCCTTCTCTGCCATGGCAATCTCCGTCCTCTCTCTTTCATATTTTCCTCCTTTTCAGTCTTTGTCAGCTGCCACCGTGCCTCGCCCAAAGTCTTTTAAAGCCGGTTTCGAGCAAAATAAATTTGAGTTTAGGTAATAACTTGTTATAATTTTTTATTCAAAATAAAGTATTAGGTTATATAATTAAAGTCAATTATATTGTTTAGAATACTTGTAAAAATGAATTGAATTGATAATTTTAATTATTTTTCCCAAAGTTTATATTCAACATGATTGAAAGATTATTTGTTTATATTCTATATTGCAAAAAAAAAATGTGTTTAATTATCTTGTCTCCACCTCGAAAGACCATTTCTAGTATTGACGAATAAAAAAGTTAGTCCTTAAAAAATGTTAGTGATAAGAGCAACTAACAATTTTTTTCTTTTATCTATTCAGCATGAAATTATTGTTTTCTTCGAGCAATTCATTGCATACAAAACCTTTAATAGTTTACAAATTGCTCTATTTTATATTTTTAATCCCAACAACGAAACTTGAAACGAACGCTCGACTGTTCTTTTGAGTGTTATTATTGATATTATTTTTTTAATATATTTTTTATTTATAAATATATTAAAATGATTTTTTTTAAAATTTTTTTAAAAAAATATTTTTTATATTAGTATATGAAAATGATCTAAAAATATTAAAAATATTTAATTTAAATTTAAAAAATATTTTAAAACGAATAAGAACTAAACATAGGTCATCTGCTTGACAATTTCTCAACCATCAAAATTTTTTATGTTTGAGTTTTTGGATATCAAAAATACTTATTTTTAATTTATTTTAATCTAAAAAACATATATAAAAATCAACATGAAAAATATTAATAAATTTATTTTCAACCACAACACACATTTTTATTACTCTGACAAACTCAACAAATATAAAAAAATACATGCATGATCAATGTTATATTGCATGGTAATAGAAAAACATCTTTTTCATCAAACTCTTTTTGAAAAGTTGGATCCAGCATTGTGCTTTTACGAAAACAAAATCAGATATATTTTCTTATCTCTTGAAACTTTTCTATAATATCAATGTCCGGGTATTTTCAATTTTTTTTTAAAAAAATCATACAATTTTCAAAATTGTTAAGCGTGAAGGAAAAAAAGTATTTGTTTTTTTTTCTGAAACGCTTTATAAGTTTTTTTTTAAAAAAAAATAATATATTTCCTACAATTTTCTTGGATTTTAATGGGTGAATATTTTGAATTATTTTCAAAATTTTAATCAAAAGGCATGCTCTTTGCCATTGAAAATCGATGCTACGTGGCCATTAAGTTCCAGCACCAAGAGATTTAAAAAAGCAATTCAAAGTCTGTTTACAACTAGGAATGATAATGGTAACCGTAGATCAAATTTCTTAATATTTATATTATATATTTATTATTTATTAGGTAATAAATTTATATATTTATAAATTATTTTATCGGATTTTGGGTAACCTATGAGTATCTATTTTTATCTACTATTATTTATTAATAAATGAAAAAATAAAATAGCTAAATATATATTTGAAGTATGTATATAGCTATATATATATATATATATTTGAAGTATGTGAATGTGTATTAAATGATAAATATTATTTATATATACGCTTGATTTATGTCAATATCATACTATATTAAAATTTTAAATATTTTACAGCTATATTTATATAGCACAAATATGTATCAAGTGAGATTTTACCAAGTTTCAGAATGAAATTTTCAAAGGACATGACGTAACGACAAAGGACTTGTGATTTGTACAGAATATCTCGAGTTTGAATCAGTTAATGTATCCCTTGTAAAAATTTGGGATAACCGAATTCTTCTCGCTCACCTGGACCTACAAATTGCACTTTCCAAGAGGTGGGATTTACTAGTATAAAAAAAAATTCAAATCAAATTTGATAATATTCATATTCTATTCACCATTTATCGGATCTAAAAAATTTATATATATTCAAATTGGTTCAGTTCAAATTAAATTATCATTTTTACTCTACAATCTAGTTCAATTGTATGCAATATGATGAATTTAGTATAAATTACATGGGAAGCTTTTCTTTTTTTATCAAACTTGTTTTTCAAATTTATACGAATACAAGGGCCAAAATGGAGTTTATTTCTATAGAAATGAAAACGGAAAAGACACTGATCGATGATAGATCCAATGTTCTTATGAAATATGTTCATCTCGTATATCTCAAGAACGGCAGGTTTCATCTTATTTTGAGCTTCTTTTAATAAACCCTTATTTCATGTTATTTCCATTTGACATTTTCAGGTTCGACTTTAGAAAATGGAAATTAATTTATTTTTTAACCCGACAACGAAAGAGCAAGCTCGTATCGCGAACTAGCCTCACAAAACGACGGCGCTTACCCATGCAGACGTGGATAGGAGCAATCCGATTGATTAAAAACGAAGGCGCCAAAACCCTGTGACCTAATCCAATCCAAGTTTCCTCGGGAGGCAGACTTAAAAGACTTAGATAAGAAAACTTCCTCACTGAGTGTGGACTGAGCTGACAGAGACTCACTCACTTACTCAGCTTCTATATCATTTAAGCATGGCCATGGCAGTCGCCAACTGCTGCTTCTCTGTTGGTACCTCCACCGTTAAATTCCGTTGCTGTCTTTCTTCCCAACGACATCTCGCCACGTCGCAGCATTCCATTGCTTCCGTCACTTGTAAAGCCGTCGTCAATCGCAGGGGAAGCCCTAGGGAACATGTATAATCCTAATCTCTCTCCCCCACCTTTCTTTTCTTATTTTTCGTTAGACAAATAAATGCACATTCAGTACTGGGTTAGAATTATAAAACTGTCATTTTGGTACAAAACTTTGGGGATTCTAATTAGTTGAACAAATCCAGCTTTCTAGGTCATAATTAAAACTAATCCCTGCTTTAACGCAGTGGAATTGCATTTTTGAAAGAACAAAAAAGGTTCAAAACCATCTGTTTAACCAATTACTTGGTGGAAATCTTGGGTCTGTTGTGTTTAGAAAGAAGGTGTTTCGCATAAGAAGTCTCCGGGGAAATCGAAGGACAGGAGGTCCTCTTTACATGATGAGGATGATGATGGAATCAGTGGTAAAAGGAATGCACAGAAATCCCAACCAATGGCTTTTAAGTCATCTGGGGCTCAAAGAAAAGATAAGAAAGAGTTTAAGTTTGATATGAAGGAACAGCAGGTGTGATCCCAGGCACTCCTTTTTCTTATGTGTTGCTTTTGTTGCTTTAGTAATTTAGACAAGTTTTATAATTTGCCTCTTAATGCAGTTTGAGCAACAGAATCTTAAAGATGCAGCATTTTTAGATGCAGTTGTCAAGGTAATAATTCTTCAACATTTTCTCCAATGCCTTGCAATTTTAGGTTCTGTCAATCTGATTAATGATTATGGAATGGTAGAAACTGTTCTTTCCTGTCATTTCAGCATTCAATTTATGATTTAGATTGGTTTAGGTCCTGTGATTGCTAATACAATCTTTAAACATGTTATGTTCTTCTAGGCATGGTTATTTTACAGACACTTACAGCTCATCAAATTGTTAAGCTCCATGTTAATCATTATTAGCAACCCTCGGGATGTTACCTTATATACATTACTAGGTGACCAACTAGATATGGAAGAATCCAATTAACACAACTGTCTTTCAGTCCATGGATACCCTACATATATAGAGTCTATCCCGAATCTTGTTCAAAGAGCTAGATGATGCTCCAAGGATGTAAGAGCTGTTTCTCTCAGCTGTTCTGACAACCACTTGGAGGAGAAATTCTTTCTACCTTTACAGCAATTATAGCTGTCCAAACTAATATGTGAAGCTAAGTTTTATGTCACTAATTACCAATATTCTCAGCTGTTGTCACGCAATAATATGCCTATTTGTTTTGATTCCTTGAGGATAGATCCTAAATTTGAAGGATATTCAGAATTGACTCATTTTCTCATTCAAGTGCTTGCACTTTGCTAGTAAAATGTCTTTTTTTTGTTTTATTTGTTTAGGTATACTGCACCCATACAGAGCCTGATTATTCCCTTCCTTGGCAAAAACAAAGGCAATACACAAGCACAGGAAGGTGAGTTCTCAGAAGTATTAACCTTCTAGGTGTTCCATAAATTTCCTTTGGGGTAACAGGAAATCCTTGGCTGCAGCTGGCTCTGTTAAGATATATATCTGATTGTTATTTCATTTCTGGTTTACTGTACTTTTTATCTATCCATTCAAATTTGTCTCGCAAACTGATTTCTTCATTACTTTACGTGTTTCTTATGCAGTGCTTTTATGATTGGCAATGGAAAACTTTTGACAAATGCTCATTGTGTTGAATACTATACACAGGTTTTGTCATGCCTATGTTTTCAATCTTAGTTTGGATTTTATCAATTTTCCTTTTACTATAAGTGATTAAACCACAAGAAAAGACCACAAAAGACCAGAACATCTAAGTAGAAATGTTTAGAATCAGAATACTAGCAACTCAAAAATTCTGAGTCACCAATCAACAGCCTTTGAGAATTCTGCAGTCCATCCATTGAGGACCTTGGTTTGCCATTTGATGGACATGCTAGAAAGTCCATGATGCATAGGACCTGGACATGGTGATATATGGAATACCAGCTTGGAATTCCCATAAGAGCACCCTTCCATTGGTAGAGACTTGCTCAGTACAACAAAAAGAATCATTTGCATATTCTTCAGTTTGAGACATGATATGTAGGTAAAGATTGTCAAATTAAATTTTTAAAATTCCTTTTCTTATTGCAGGTCAAAGTGAAGAAGAGGGGAGATGATACCAAATACATAGCTAAGGTACTTCTGCACCCTTTGGAACTTGCAAGATATTTAATGATCTTAGTAGCTCAATATCTATATTTTGTTTCAAATGATACCATAAATGAAAGAGAATGGATGTTTTATATGCACTTTGGGAGTAAATATATGTAGGATTTTGAGAAAATTGGATGAAAATACCAATATTAATGAGTTTAGTGGATCTGTTTGAAGTTATTCTTTTTGGCAAAACAAAAAATCCTCTTTTATAAAAAGCAGGGTGCAGAGATATTGGTGTCTCAATGAGTCCTGGTACTTTCTCTATAGCATTTCCACCTGCCATCATTGGAATCAAATAATATGATTGTTTCAACTTGTCACTATTTTCTGGATATTCTCATGCTTCAGTTGACATGGTATTCGCCACTAAATAAAGGATGCAATCGCAGACTGCACGGGTTAATCTCGCTTATGAACAGAACCCTCTAGGATGTTGCAACTTACTTTCCTCTCAGTGATTTTATACACAGGTACTGGCAAGAGGAGTTGATTGCGATATTGCTTTGCTTTCAGTAGAAAGTGAGGAATTTTGGGAAGGAGCAGAACCACTCAAGTTTGGACACTTACCACGTCTTCAGGTTAAATTACCCTTTCACTTAGGGACATAGTACCCTCGCCCCTTGTGATTTTTTAGGTCTGTGAACCTTTTGTCCTAGAATTTGCAACAGCCCTGAATTATCACACACTTTTTAAACCTGCACAAAATGTTTCTGGGCTCATGAGAATAAACCGTTGGGGTTTACCATGGTAATGTTTCTGTAGTGATATTTATAGTTTGTTTAATTGACAGTGTACACTGAGGTCATGTAGTTTTCCTTTGAAAGTGCAGACTGATGCCATAATCCTGATTAACAAGTTTCAGATCCTTTTGTACAGTGTTATGTGCTTCTCTTTCTGAGATAATCATTTTCTGCTTCATTTTAAATGGGCAGGACTCAGTAACCGTTGTAGGATATCCCCTTGGAGGAGACACCATTTCAGTGACAAAGGGGGTTGTGTCTCGTATAGAGGTTTGATTATCTATTCCTTGAAAGCATATGATTGCTAATCTATTTCTGGCATGTCAGTGATTGTTTGTTTGATGTTCTTCCTTGACCAACATGTATAAACAAATTTTCTGTATCTTGTTATCAAACATAATATCATCAGGTTACATCGTATGCGCACGGTTCATCTGATTTGTTGGGTATTCAAATTGACGCTGCAATAAATCCTGGTAAGTGTGTGTATAAGCATATGCTTATTTATTTGTTTATCCATTCTGATGTTAAAACTTAGTCAGGTTATGTATTTGCATTTTGGAGATTGTATATATTTGGGTGCATCACTATTACAACTCCCTTTGTATTGATGCGTGTGTGTTTTCCCGTGTCTTTTATTTATTTCAGGGCTTTAGCCCATCTCTGTGATAGCTACTGCTTATACTAGCTAATTATAGGTAACAGTGGTGGTCCTGCATTCAATGACCAGGGGGAGTGCATTGGAGTAGCATTTCAGGTAGGTTTCTCTGGCATGATGCTATGCACCAGTTTTCATTGTCTTACAATTACTTGTCCGTATGACTAGATAAAAGGATGAGTGTTCCCTTAGCGGTTTATTCTTGATGTCATTCACATATTTTACTGTTGATCTAGCAAAACAACTCATATTCCTATTTGCAGCATCTCTTTCCCCGTGTCATTTTCATGAGGCATTTCTTTTAGGTATACAGGTCTGAAGAGGTTGAGAATATTGGATATGTGATTCCAACAACAGTAGTATCTCATTTTCTAAATGACTATGAGAGGAATGAGAAATACACTGGTGAGATACTTTTGTACATTGTTTAAATGGTGTATTCTGTGCACTCTTTATGCTGTGTTCTAGTTTCTAACATTGAAAATCAATTTGTAGAATTTGATGTTGACAAGCAATGCATGCTTGCCTATTTTAAGGACCAAGCTTCCTCTAAAAACTTGTTCGTATTTTGACCAGCATCATATAAAACTACTAGTTATCTAGTTTCTGCAAAGTCATATTGATTTCTTGTTCTTTTTTGCTCTTCAATACCACCTTTAACTTGCTAGTTTTGCATGACTATAATCAATTTCTTGTTCTTTAATAGGTTTCTACAGGCTATTCTCCAGTATAGACATTCCTAGTTCTCATTTGTTAATGTTGTGAAGGTTGTTGAAAGTATATATACATATATATATTGATGCCTTAGAGTGTTTGAATGCCTTTTGAATCTATCCAGTGTCATCTATCACATCACTTCTTTCTTCTTTCTAGATTAACAATTGTTTTACTTTTCTTTTCTCTTACTGGCACCTGATTGAATTTTGTAGTGCAAACCTAGCATGTATCTTGACCATGCAGTTGATTTGGGATTGTCCCTAAAACTCCTTTTACATTGACTTCTAGGCTTTCCTTCCCTTGGTGTGATGCTGCAAAAGTTGGAGAACCCTGCATTACGTGCATGCTTAAAAGTACAGTCTAATGAGGTATGCCTGTCAAATACATATTTTACAAATTTGGTTTTGCTCCTAAGTGGTATATCCATGAAACGTTTTCTCTATCATTCCTTTACATCGTTGCAACTTCGTAGCACAAATCTGCTAAGCAGTTCCCTTATAAGGTCTGGTTTGTGCAGGGTGTATTGGTGCGGAGAGTTGAACCAACCTCTGATGCAAATAGAGTCTTAAAGGAGGTACAGTGGCCATTTGTAGCTTTAAAAGCGTTCTCTACTTGAATTGCACAGTCTATTCTTGCTAAAATGTTACCAGAAAGGAAACCTTTTGTTTTTGTTTTTGTTATTGTTATTGTGCTTCTCAGTATTTACATCCAAACAAATCTATAAATAAATACTCATCCTGCATTTTTTAGTGTGCCAACTTCATAGGATAAAGGAATACTGAATCAAAGCAAATGTAATAGCAATACGTTGTGTTTCACAAAAAAAGGTTCCTAATTATGCCCCACAAAAAGTTACTCTAGACAGGGAAATTTTATTTTTTCACAACATTTGGTCCCTGTGTGTGAATTGGTAATCCTTCTCATTTTCTTGCATGGTTTAGTGGCATGATTTGATCCATGAATAAGACTAAAAGCTTGAACAAACAATGTCTTCTTGAAATGGATTTTCTTTCTACCTCAAATTGTTCTTTCTGTTGAGAATTTTGATTGTAGTTGTTCTTTTCAGGGGGACGTGATTGTGAGCTTTGATGATGTTCATGTGGGGTGTGAAGGAACAGTGCCATTTCGATCAAATGAGCGCATTGCTTTCCGTTATCTTATTAGTCAAAAGTAAAGGGTGTTATTGTAGTTATTGCTTCTTTATTTCAGGCTTTGAATTTTCTTCCAGTCTCATCATAACCTTGTATCAGCCTTTTCTTCTTTGAACATCCAAATAATCAAGGTTCTTTGGGCTTCATACTTTTCCATATGTATATAATGAATAATTTTTTTATACAGATTCGCAGGCGATGTAGCAGAGCTTGGCATAATTAGAGCTGGGTCATTCATGAAAGTTCAAGCAGTTCTTAATCCAAGAGTGCATTTAGTATGCCATAAGAATCCTTGCTCTGTACATCATATTTCAGTTATTGTATCAGATTAATTTCAGATTTAGAGTTTCAATAAATTTAGATTCTTATCTTCTTGCTTCAAGGTTCCATATCATGTTGATGGAGGTCAGCCTTCGTATTTAATAATTGCTGGTTTGGTGTTTACCCCCCTTTCAGAACCACTGATAGAGTATGTTACACTTCCAGGCACTCAGTAATGTTATAACCTGCTAGTTTATAATGCTATTCTTTCTGCAAGTAATATGCTGATGCGTGGGATTTTGCTCTATTGTTGGCAGGGAGGAATGTGAAGGCTCTATAGGGGTAAGTCCCGTGACAGATTGCTTCTACACTAAGCATTGTGATCAACACACTTTTTTGAATTTTAATCTGTTTGGTTTTATCTTCTCCTAGCTGAAACTACTAGCCAAGTCACGTTATTCTCTGGCAAGGTTCAAAGGGGAGCAGATCGTTATCCTATCACAGGTTAGCTTTATGCTTCTCATGAATTAAAATCCTCTCAGCAGCTTTATGTGATGTTATTATCTTGTGTGCTTTAATTACAGTGACAAGTTTTCCTTACTTATTAAATCTTTGTTTTTCTGAAGGAGGATCATATCCCATTGCCTAGATTCTGTTATATTGAAAAATTTAACATATTGTTGGCATATTGTGGCATGTCACTGCCTTGATCATTTTCTTTCTACTGACAGGTCTTAGCAAATGAAGTCAACTTTGGATACGAGGATATGAGCAACCAGCAAGCAAGTTATCTATAACCACTAACAACTGTTATTTGCATCTGCTTGCCAATTTATTTGCACATACTAAGAACACTAAACACTTGCAGGTTTTGAAGCTCAATGGAACTCAAATAAAAAATATTCATCACCTAGCACACCTTGTCGATTGTAAGTGCCACTGCCCTTCTCTGTTTTCTGGTCCTCGTTTCTTTTCACTTCTCTCATGGTTTTGTGGTTTAATCAGCATGCAAGAACAGATATTTAGTTTTTGAGTTTGAAGACAATTACCTTGTTGTGCTGGAGAGGGAAGCAGCGAGTGCTTGTTCATCCAACATTCTCAAAGATTATGGAATTCCATCTGAACGATCTTCTGATCTATCAGAGCCATATGTGGACTCATTAGAAGACAACCAAGCAGTAGATCAGGATTTTGGCAACAGCCCGGTTACAAATCTGGAAATTGGCTTCGATGGACTCCTCTGGACATAATACCAAGTGTTGGGAGATCATTCTGAGCTTTATCATGACAATCAGCAGTTGGAGAGTATGGTTATAACCTCAACTCAATGCCATCAAATTGATAAATGCCATGCTTCTGCCCATTTTCAAGGCCATTACATGAACTCCCTTTTTTTCCTGGCACGGAATTACCTGGGCTTTTACACATAGATTTTAACCATTCTGCATTTTTATAATCACGATTAGGCAGAGCTTTTTTTTTACCGTAGGGTTCACCGTCTCTTGTCTGCATTGAAATTATTTGTTGTAATGATTTGAAATAATAATGTACAACTAAATTATTTATTAATCCATTTGATTCGGAATAAAACATATCTAGGTTGCTATTCGTGTCACTCAAAATTTCAACATATTTTGTGGCACTGCCTTTTTAGAAAGAGAAGGTTTGGGAAATTATCTGTTTCTGGGCATGGTTTGATGGGCTCTGGGATTGGCAGACACCAGTATGTCTCAAATCTCCATTGCTCTGAAAATTGTAAATTTATAGAGAGATTATTTTTAAAAAATGAAAAGCATAGGTAATAAGTTCAAAGGCTCTACTCAAGCAACTAAACCTTCCATGCACCTTCAAAACCACTCTTTTCGAACAAAGTTAATTACGCAATTGCAAACCATACACCTCACGTAAACAATCTCACACGAGGGACTGGGATCATATTTCATGATTTGACATTATAATTATAACAAGATTCGGGGAGGGAACAAATATGAACCATTTTTTCCAGCGTTTTTCCTCGATTGCATTCTTTCTTGTTAAATTAACAATAGATTTCTATTGATTTGTTGTAGGAAAACTCAATTAAAAAATATAGAATCAAAGTGTAAAAGGCAGCAAATTGACATGGCCAACCCTAAAATTAGCACAACAAAATTCTTTTTGATCCCCCTATTTTTACTTTCCTTATGTCTAAAATTAGACCAAAGAAACTAAAATATAAAGATATCTATCAATTAAAAAAAAGGTGAAAATCATAATAAAAAATAAATTAAATAGCATGAATTTTTTTAACGAAGAGTTAAATTGAAAAGAAAAATAAATCTAACAAAAACAAAAAAATCAAAAAAATGAGAACCAATTTAAAAGTAAAAAAAAACAAACACATCATAAACTTGGATTGAATGATGAAATTAAAAACATCAAAACTCTTTATAAAAGGATGAAGGAAAAAATAGAAGTAAAAAGAAAAATAATTAAATTGAAAACAAATAAACCTTTAACATAAAGGTTAAGGGATAAAAATTATAAATTAAAAAAATAAAAACTAAAATGGAAATATCAGTAACAAATAGAATCAATCAATATTTTTCAGGGCAGGAGAGAGAAAAATGGGAAAAAACTGATCAGCAACAAACTAGCCTACTAATATATCGATATACATAAAAAATACAGTGGCACACCCAAAAACATGATAAAAATGTATTTCATGTCATCAAAGACATCACATTAATCGCTCAACGCCTCTCACATCCCGATAAGTTTTTTTTATAATTAAATAATATTTAATTGATTTTAATTTTTTATATAATTGAAAAAAGATTAAAAAACTCCTGAACCTGTGATTTATTTATTTGAATTCAAGATTATACTTGTCAATTTACTTGACATAAATAAATAAAAAGATAATTATATCATTTTATAAAAAGAATTATTCAAATTATTTTTATACGTACATAAAAAATAAAAATACAATTATATTCCTGAATAAACTTTAAACGACTAGTAATCGTCACATGAGAAGATAAAAATATCCAAGAATAAAAACAAGCGGTGTTTTCTTGCAAAAGACAAAAAGCATGGTGAAAACCTAACCCAGATCACTTTTTTATAGCTATGACGGCCGTCCGTGAACCTGTAATTATCAGCCTACTTGCTACGCTGCTTCACGTGCTTCTTCTTCTTCTTCTTGTCATTATATACACATATATATAGCGAGGAATTTAGGCGCAGATCGTGCAAACTCTAGCACCGCCACACAGCAAACCATCTCCGATGTCAATTCAAACAGGACTCGTTGCCGCAGTTGATGGCCCACGAGAACGGAGGAAGAAGATCCTACCTGGCATGCATATATATATATATATACCGAATGAAAGCACCCGTCCGTGGTCCCAGCCGTCGCCGTCGCCGTCGCCGTCGCCGTCGCTCACAGGTGTAATAATCCAAATAACCACTTTGAAATTACCGAATGTTTTTAAATGGAAGTCGGGAGGTGGCTGAAAATTGAGAGCATAAACTTTGGAAATAGTCCAAAAATCATAATGGTGTGGTGATCTGTCAATTTTAATATTGGCCTGTGGCATAATCAGCCACTTTCCCAGGCCTGGCCACCATCGCCTTACCTGTATTTTGCTATGCTATTGCGGGCCCTTAAACGCTCATAAAATAAATCACTGCTATTTTTTCTTTCAAATTTACCATTTTAGTGCTCTTTAGTTTACAAACTATTCTTGGTTTCCATCTTCGCTGTGTATCCGGTTATTTTTTAAAAAATAAATAAATAATGTTTTGTTATTAAAAATAATAATATGTTTGTGATAAATTTATAATCACGCTAATTAGGGCCGAGCCAACCCTAGATATCCTTTTAAATTTGTGTTTCAAATTATATGATTAAAGTAAATCAATAAAAGAGAATTATAACATTTTTTTTTCATAAAAAAAATTATGTTAAATTTTCAGATATGAGTCATTAGATTTAAAAGATCCAATTTGAAAAATTGATGAAGTCCAATTCTTAATTTATTTTATATTAAAGGATGAAATTAAAAAAAAATCAATTATAAGTAAGGGAAAAAAAATTATTTAGAAGAATGAAGATCCAAAATAAATCTTATATTTAATTAAAGGGTGAAATTGAAAAAAAACAAATTGGTAAAATTGTGAGAAGCCAAAAATACATGGTAATGCTTTCAGCGACATAACAGGAGGGATTTTTCATATTGCTAGGAGAGGTCACTTGAAGGACAAAGGCGCCCCCCCCAAACACGTACTTTCTTGTTTGTAAGTACAAAACAAAATTGTGAGAAACCAAAAATACATTTTGCCTCAAGGATTAATATCTTTTATTCTAAGAATATTTTTGTTATTTAACTGTTTTTTTTAATATATTTGTGCAAATACCAAATCGTAATAACCAAATTTGTTCCTAAAAAAAATTTAAAAAATTATTTTTATTTTATTTTATTTTATTTTTTTGGTGTCAATCGAATATTCCTTATAATTAAAACAAAAGGCCAATTAAGACCATGGTCAAATCATTAATCTTGCAATGAAACCAGGAGGATTTCATCTGTTGTAGCAATAAAGAGAAAAAGTCATCGTTAATTAGCCGACTTTCACGCCATTGAGCAAGCTACTCTGCTCCACCTACTTGCCCTGTCCTTCTTCCTTCAATTTCCCCGCCTATAAACGATCTGCATTTAGCTCCTTTTTCGTGGAAACTCATTCCAATCATTGCATATGGACATCCAGTTTTGACGACGGCAAACCCATTTCAAGAACAGGGAATCTCTTGCTTTAACTCGGTGGTCACGACTCACGAGTGAGTACTGTTTAACTCACCAAGCCATACATTAAACTTTAAAATCAGCATGCAACTCAAGCGGACAATGCATGTTCCTGAAACAGAGTTTCTCAGATCAGAAAAGGATAAAAGAGACCACCCACCTCTCATGTGATCCAGTTAAGTTTTGCACATTAGCCTTTGTCCCTTAGCAAGAATGCAGAGCTGTAATGTCAAATCGTGTCCCAGTAACCTCTCGACACCTAGCACTCCGTCCCCACCACCAGCACCTCTCAGCTCTCACGAGATAGCTTTTGCGCCTTCACCATGGGTGACCCTCCTCACATTCTCCTATAATATTATCTTCTCTCCCTTCGCCCACCATCCTCTTCTTTACACACATTTATCGAAGCTGATAACTTGGGTGTATTTATTTCATAATAATGGCTTCCTTTTGCTCAACATTCTTGGCAATGTTCGCGGTCTTTAGCTTTACGGCCTGTTTTTCATCACCAGCAATGGCATCTCAAATACACGCACGACTCTCTACTATATCAGCAGCACCTGCATTTTTGCCCGACGCTCCCTTATCCTCTCCTCCAGCTTTATCACCAGATAGCCAGCCTTTGTTCCCTACTCCTGGAGTTGGAGCACCTTCTCCGACTGAGTCGTCCCTGCCAACCATTCCTTCAAGTCCAAGCCCTCCAAATCCAGGTGACGTACTAGCTCCTGGCTCTGAAAGATTTCCAATTTCACCATCCGGGTCTTTGCCAGCCTCTTCTTCGGTCTCTCTATCTTCATCAGGACCTTTAAATTTAGGTTTTGTTCTTGGTTTGCTGGTGTTTTGCTCAGTGCAGCTTTCTGGTGCGTGAGGTTCTCTTGGTGACAGCTCAATTATTGTTGCTAGTGGTTCCACTTTCTGTTTTTATGTTTGGACATTTCCTGTTTTTTATATACTAGTATGTATATTATATGCTTTGGTGAGTGGTTAGGTGGATGAAAGTGTATGGCAATGGCATTCATGTGAGGATAGTGCCTTCAAAAAACAACAGCAATCAATTTAATAAGTATCGAGGTGGTTTATTAGAAGATTACAGAGGACTTTATTTAGATGGTGAGATTGCATATTTTTTGCTTCCTTTTCAAAATTGTAACTGTGCTAGCAGCTATGGAAATTTCTCTGCATCCGTACTCTGTGTTTCTCTCTTTTCCTTTCCACAGTGCACGATCAATTAACAGCTAGTTCAATTGAATTTGGGCCATAAAGGCCGACAGAGTACAGACTCCACTATAAGCTGCGTATTCTATTTTTCCAACCCAAGAAATTGACTAAATAATGAAAGATGATTTGAAAGAATAACATTACGGTGACTTTCCTAAGAATTGTAAAACGGTATACAGTAAAATAACAACACTGTAGTAGTTTTCCTGAGTTGACTTCGAGCGTAATTAATAATTATGAACCTATTGTAGATATAAACTGTGTTTACAAACTAGCTACTTACTGTCGAAAAACCCGCATCTAGAGAGCTAGGACACTACTACTCGGAGACTTTGAAGATCTATTAAAAAGCTTCCCACGAAATAATACATCCCTTCAGTTTCTCGACTGTGAAATGGCTTCTGTTTTGGTTAGCTACGCACTTCCTCAGCGTCACATTCTCTATCTTCAACACTTCAACTGCTAAACTAAGCTGTCTTATCACCTCCCTCTTCTCTTCATCTTTCTGCAAAAGATGCTCCTTGTAAATCCTGATCTTTTCTTCAAGAACTTCTATTTCTTCCCCTCATCCTCACCACTTCAACATCGTAGAAAGCACTTGAAAACTCAACTTCTTTGATTCCTTCGTCGGCTTGAGTTTCCTTCTTTTCTTCAGTTTTCTGCAAAGGATGATCCTTGCTAATTGTCTTCTCTCGCCTAAGCCTTTCTATTTCTCCCCTCAACTTCATCATTTCAGCATTGTGCACGCCCCTTGAAATTTCAGCTTCTCTTATTCCTTCATTGACCTGAATTTCTTTCTTTTGTTCTCTCCCCTCAGCGTCTTTCGGCAGAAGACAGTCCCTGTAAATCCTCTTCTCTTCCTCGAGCCTTTCTATTTCTTCCTTCAACTTCGTCACTTCAGCATTGTACCTGGTGCAAACCTCAACATGTTTCATTCCATCATCGACAAGGGTTTCTTCCTTTCCTTCACGTGTCTCAATTCCTTCCAGTTCTTTTTTATCTTGTTCAGGGTCATCTACTTCAGACCCAGAAGAGTCCGCAACGTGGGTTTCTTCCTTTCCTTCAGGAGTCTCAATTTCTTCCAGTTCTTCAACAACTTGAATGTGATCTTGTTCAGGGTCATCTACTTCAGACGCAGCAGAATCCTCAGTGTCATAAATCTCTGAGTGGCTGTCATTGGTTGGATCTGTCTCCATGCTCATTAGCTTCTCCGATCGATGCTTGGTTGAAAATGGTGACCCAAATGTTGCCAGGAGGCGGTTTCCAGAGTCAGACTTAAGTTGATCGTATCGCTCGGCTAACGAGCGATGTGTCCTATAAAAATCCTCAACCATGCTAATTAACTCTGGCCGTTTCTTGTAATACATCTCTGCACGTTGAGCAAAAGAATCTGCGTCTGCTTCTATCAGTTTCAGCATTGACTCTGTCTTCTTGTCTAGCTCTGCAAAAAGCAGATAAGAGATCTTTAATACCATAAATATCAGAAGTACAAATTAAGACTCTATTAATGAAGGCAGTATCTGGTAAATTAATAAATCTCAAACACTAAAAAATTGTAAGGGATACAATCCCGGGATACTCACGGCAAAATGCCTGATCCTAGGTATTTATTAACACTAAATGTTGCCTTGCAAAAGATCTAGAACTTGGAAAGTGTAGGGCCCTGAGCAATCACCAACCAACTTATCACAGAGAATTGCAACCAGCAATTACTTTAACTAGCTAGTTAAGCTCAATTCGATGTGTTGCCATTAAAATCTCAGGTGGGTTTAGGAGTAAAGAGAGAGAAAAGGGGGCATTGATGAGTTTATTTCAGGGGCCTATGCAGGAAAAGGAAAATAAAGAAAACAAGAAAAGAGAGTCCATGGCCCTACCTACTTTCCAAAAAAAATTAAGATTCTGCATTTTGTGCTTCGCTTTACTTCGACTAATAATCAACAGGTAATCATTTTTAATAGCCTTAAAAATGATGAGCATACTTCTCAAAGCCATTTCCATAAAATAAACAAAGATTATGACTGTAGTTGGTGGACTTTCAGGGTACGTCCTCTGTATTGAGGGCCATATACCATAAAAGATACCCAAGCAGTCTCACTCAGACAATTACAAACACTTCAAACCACCACATCATGGTTCCTGGACTATAGACATTTCTCAAAATCAGTGCCGTGAAGATAACACATGATCAATATTAAGTCAAAGTTACTCCATATCTATCATAATTCGTTCCCAATACCCATTTTATTACATCTATCCTATCAGCTTTTTTATGGCTGAGGACCCCTCCTATGTCTGCCATGTACCATGAATTGTGTTGAATAGTCATAACATTATCGAATAACATTCAGCTAGTAAGTGCAGTCTCGCAAATATAAAATTAAAATCTAAAAAATCCCACTTCCGCCATGTTTACAGGGTGAAGAAAAGACTCCAAAGCTAACGAACTGTCAAGCAAATCAGTAATTCTAAAACTTATAGTATCTCTGGTACTTTTTTTTGTGGTAGTCCTTTCATACTATCTTAAACCAACTAAATACAAACTTTGGCTGCCAAAACATGGACCTGATAAATTAGAACTATCCCTTTAATATATGGGTCTAGTAAGTTTCGATGCTCCATTCAAATAACACAAAAGAGAGAAGAAATTCCAAGGGTTAAGTAATCGGATCCAACCTCTAACCCCACATGGTGGTCCACACAGAGCAACCTTTATTGTCAATATAAATTGTCTCTACAACCCCTAACTAGTATGATGATAATTAATTCCTGATTCTTTCACCCTGTAGTTCTCAAAGAATCCATTGTTTGACCCGTCCAAATGCAACACTTTTCTTGCACTGATCCTTTTATTTTATTTAACCTAGGAATTGTCATATCAGAAAAGGCGTAATTTCATCTATTGAAGTAATCTACCTCGATAAGGTAACAAAATTTGTGTAGTAATCCGTTCACCTTCTAGTCAATGCTATTAAGAGAATAAAAAAGCAATTACTAAAACTTTGACATCACACGCGCACACACAAGAAAACAGTTGGGAGGCTAACAGAGGGGGTTTTACCAGCAAGAGTAGATTGTAGCCATGGAGAGCCACTTGAGGTATGGGGAATGTCAAACCACCACCAGTTTGATGTCTCCTTGTTCATCATCATCTCCACCTTCTTCACCTAATATTAAATTAATATCTCACAACAGAAATTAAAATCAGTGATCTTGATCCCAGCAGGAAAATTGAACCTAGACAATATTCAGGTTAGTTAACTGAATGGTGAGGGGGCTACTTTAGTCATTTCAAACGGTGAAAAATAAAGAAGCATGATTCAAAATTGAAACGCTAAATAAAAGTTGCCAAAAATTCAAAACCACTAATAGATAGATAGATAGATAGATACGATACACAAACAGCACGCCGCAAATCTGCGCCAGCACATCAGATTAGGCTATATGTTAAGGCCAGGCAAAATAGCACGTCCCTTCCAGCCTTCCCAGGTGAGGTCAGGTGGCTGTTGTGTAAATAGAAGATCAAACAGAAGCCAAATAAAACTACTGAGTCACCCCTTCCCATGGTGGACATCATGGCGGTAGTGCCCCAGTCAATGCTCGCAAAAACAAGCAAACTTGTATAACATAGATACAGTCAGAGGATGATCAGAAAAATACCGAGATTAGAGAATCCGTGCGCGAACTCGATCGTCTCTCTCTCTCTCTCTCTATCGTCGTTTATGCTGCACCCCCGAATCCTTCCCTCTTGTAGTAGGAGCTAGTAGTGTTGTTTAACACTAGATGAGACAGAGTTGTTGTGCTGAATTAAATGCTTTTCTCCTCCAGTTATTTATTTATTTATTTATTTGAAATCTTATTTGTCTCCTTGTAGTATCTTTGGGTATAAATAATAATATATCAGGTTTTGAGGCAGTAGCAATCTGCCAGTCTGGCACACGTCGCGGAAATTCAGGAGTGAAAGTACGAAACAAGCCAAGCCAACCACACGCTGTCTTTCCTTGATAGGCTCATAAATCAAGGCCTAAACAGGGGATTTCAATGCTTTGAATTTGGATCTTATTTGTACATAGACCGTGGACCGGGAAAATTTAGTGGGGGCCGCATGTGTGAGTAACGGTCGAAATCTTTCTCTCTTTTTTCGCATGATGGAAAGCATCCTAGCCCAACTTGGTAGCTTCATAAATTAGATCTATTTACTAATCTGGATATTCTGATTATAATAAAAAATATATAAGTTAAAGAAAACAAAAACAAAATATTATAGCAGAAAAGTACTGTAGCAATTCACAGTGTTATGTATGCGGAGCTATAATTCTTTCCCCACATCATTTATATGAATAAGTTGGGCTCACATAGAATGATAAAAAAAAGAAAAAAATTGTTATTAGCTAGTGTTAACCTATTAAATTTGTGGCTCAAGCAAAATATAAAATGATAAAAACAAAATCTAATGTACAAAAACATAAAAAAAAAATAGCAATTGTAAGTTAAAAAAATACTTTAACATGCTCGGGTCAAACCGTCAAATTCACAGGTCAAGTTATGAGATTGCAATAACATAAAAAAAAAATCAAATTATGAGATGGGATAAAGATTTAAAAAAAAATGTTAACCCTTGTTGGCTTATAAAAATTGTGTCCTGTATCATTTGATTGGAAGCACCTAATATGAAAAAACTACAAAAACTAGTTTTTAATAAATCAAACATTGAATGATATAATTTAAAAAAAAAAAACTTATCTGAGTTAATTCATCAAACTCACGTGTTATGTCATGGGATCGAGATAACTATAACAAAACAAAGAAAACTATGAAGCCTAATTTCTTTTTTTTTCAAGGAAAGAAACATCAAGTAATGGGATTGAAAAAACAAATAAATCCTTAAAAAATACAAAAAATTGTGTTAGCTTATAAAACTCATTATTAGGGTTATTTGATTAGAAACATCAAACCTATAAAAATCATGAAATCTAAAATCAAATATTAAAAGAAAAAAATATATTAAAAATAGCACACGTAAAAAAAGAGCGAAATAACATACTTTTTAGAGTTATGCTTGGAAACCACGACCAAAAAATAGTACACTCTAACCTCAAGTTAACCTCAAACAACACCCTAACACCAAACCATAACCTTAAACACTAATCCTGAATCCTCAAACCCATCAAACTCAATTGATGCTATTCACATCAAGAGTTGCATGTAATCATATACCTGATTACATCAATTAAGTACAGTTGAATTAAAACTGATTTAATGGTAAATTCACTCGTTTGGTATAAATCTTAACGAGTGGGATTGAATTTGTGAAAGTTATTCATCGTTGTTTTCTGTTATTATTTGTCAATGCCTAATGCAAAGGGAGAACAATCAAAATCAAAAACCACGCTCTTGGTACAGTGATCCGTTCTTATCCAGAGTTCACCCATTTCAATAGCTAAAGAATTAATTCCAGAGCAAATCTGGCAATCATGGGTATAAATGGAATGGAACCCAGTTGTTTTGAAATCCAAGGATTACAAAGAGCAGTGGATGGTAGATACTCTTATTATATACACGCTTATGATATCATACATGCATACCTGACCACCATGCCCATTCATCATTGTGAAGTAAAGCCTTGCGTGCAAAGTAGAGAGAAACTGTTTTCTCTTCATCTACATAAAGATGAACCTACAGCAATTTATACACTGGTAGATCCAAGATGTATGATTTATATACCCTTCTCCATCTACTAGTTAGTAGTTTCCGTCAATGAGTAATCCTTTCCGTCGGTAAGCTGTCTACATGTGCTGTAAATCCCCTTCCACCAAATACAGGCCGCATAAAGGAATCGTCAAATTTCCGCCAATAGTGATGGACATTGCGACTTGGGGTGGTCAGGAGCATGCGTAGGCTCACTGGACGGGGAATAGGATCACCGTTCATGTCACCTTCTGGATCTTGTCCATTGGCAAGAAGAGGGAGATTGAGAGGCTTTAGATCTGTCAAATCTGAAGGCATCGTGGTCAATGAGTGTTTCCTTGGCAGCAAGAAGCTTATAAGAGGCTTGGTCAATAATCCAAATACCTGAAATGGCCACTTAACTTCAGCTTACAAATGAGAACATGAAAACATTTCATGTTGTATTGTAATCAAATGAAAACATGAAAGCAAATGGATTATATGCAATCAAATGAAAACATGAAAGCAAATGGATTATATGCAATCAAATGAAAACATGAAACCAGCCAGGGAAAAACTGATTCCATATCTCCACATGTAGATTAGCAGCATGCAAAAGATCATTTCTTATCTTGGAAATCAAATGATACAAGGAGCTATAAATTATGGATGAACGACCCAGTAAATTGTATAGACAAATACCAGCCAGGCATTGTTGAAAATCCATATAAATAGGATGAATATAGCTGGAGAGGATGAAGTCTAAATGTTTCAGAAATATGAACTCTTTAAACATAGAGGCACGAGGTCTCTTACCACAGTACTAAAGAGAACGACAGTTATGGTGCTGGTGATCATGATAGCATTTTCTTGTAGCTGTGTATGCCCTGACCTTGTGAACTGCAGACATACAATAATACCAAATATAAACACCATTTAAACTGACAATTTCCCTCTGTGTATAACTTAACTATGTTATTACAATAATGGAATGCAAAGGCATCCCCTAATAAAGAAGAGAGGACAATCGCTGCAGCATGCCAGTTAGATGATCTTACAACATGATTAAGAAATTCAAATAGCAAACAAATTAGTGGAGCAGGAGAAGACTCTCTGCTGCTTTAGTTATTTCCATTTAATGAACATTTTTCTACACGGTAATACAGCATTTCAAACTGCATTTTGGCTTGAAAAGGCATCATTTATTATGCTTTTTCAAGCCAGACAGTTTGAATGGCATAGAAAAACATAACCTTAATATGTTTCTGTCAAAATGAGATAATCTTGCCAAAGGATGACCAACCATAGGAGAAAATCGCTTTGTTTGTGAATCTTCTGGACAAGTCATCTTATAAATACCTTTCTGGAGTTATGAAGATTCTAAACTCATAAATCTCGCCCTAAAATTTACCTGGGTATAAGCAAGTGCCATAGATACAGCTCCTCGCATAAGCCCAGCCCACCATATTACAATCTGTTTTGAGTAATCAACAACTCAGTAAACTGCAGGGATTAAGAAACTGGCAATAACAAGATGAAAAATTACCTACCTGCTGCTTGAACCCAATTTTATCACTTTGGGACTTCTTTGTCAAATTGGATATGAAGGATAACGGAAATATGGAAGCTGCTCTTCCAACAAGCACTAGCCCAAGAAGTATTGAACTCACACCAATTGACTTCCCAGGACTAAAAAATCAGTGCAAAATCAGAATCAAACAAAGATCATGCTTTTTGCATGAGCAAATTGAAATCTGAAATGATGAGCATAAGACAAATCTTATCCAAATAATAATAATAATGATGATGTTTTTGAAAACAAAAGGAGAGGCAAAATGGTTAAAGCATGAAGATAAGAAAGACTCCAGGTACTGTCCATAAGTAGACTTTTGAAATTACCTCTTGCTCACAATTGTCCACTTCTCAATGTCCAAGGCATCCATACCAACATATAGGAAGATGAAAATTTCTGAGATTAACGACATTGTTGCAAAAGCATGTCTGCAGTAACAAGTAGCAATAAGAATTTAATAAGAGTAACAGGACAACTATGAGTGGCGACCAAGAAGAACATAATGGTACGAATCAGGATGGATTTCAATGTCCAGGGGGGGTTCTTTACAAAAGTAAACATACTTGGTAGTGACTCTTGAACTTTCAGTCACATTATGCCAGGTGTAGTGCGACATCAAGATACCGCAAAAGAAGACGGTGAGAATGCCACTTAAATCGAACAGCTGGATAACAAATAAGTTGCCAACACCTTCATTAGAACTTAAAATTGTAAGCAGTTAATGTTAAAAACGATGTTTTCGACAAACTAGAAAAGGATTTCCATAGAGGGGGCTTAAAAGGAATCTTACTTCGGCCATGATATATGAAAGATATGCCATAAGAATCATCAGAGCAACTTCACGATCAGTGGAGTGCCTGGAATATCAGATAATTAGTTAATTTATTTTCATAGGACAAAATGGAATAATCTTCTTCGATAATAGTCCTATCATGTGTTCCATATGGAAAGACATGAGATCCAACAGTTAAGGGAGGACAAAAGAATGAGATTCCCTGTTAGATTGTGGAAGACCGCAATTAAACAGCAAGCCAAGAAAAAGTATAACCACTAGCCTCTAAATACCTGCCAAAGTACAACTTCTTTATGACATAAGCACTTATTAATCCAACCTGAGAGTTTAAGAAACACAAGTGTTGGAAGATATTAGAGTTTTACACGCATCCCAGCATATGCTTCCCATATGATTCAAGATGTATAAAAAAATAGTAAAAATGCAGTGAGGATAGCTTCGAATGAGACATCATTATTTATTGGGGAAAAAAAAGATACTCATATGCTCTCTGAAGATACTCCATCTAGGGATTAAGCAAGCAGACTTCATCAACTGCTTATTAGCAGATTTTCAAATTATGAACCCGTACCTTCTTATCTGATATGATTATTGTAAGGTAAGCTAATGGTGACCAGAAACATACGAGAAAAAGGTAAAACCTGAAGTGGCATGCTTCAACAGTAGAGAATTTTTGCCAGCAAGTTTGATGAAATAAATGCAAATTATCACCCCCGAAATAAACAGAAATGAGGAGATGCGGATAAAATGACATTAAACATCCATTTGATCATGAACACGTGAGAGGGAGAGGGGCTCACTGCTATCCCTAGCGCCGTGCTTGCGCCAAACAAATATAAGAAGTTGCCAAGCAAGTGTATGGCACTACCCGAGGTGATGTGTGAGAGGTCAAACCGCATGATTGCATTGAAAAGTACAATGGACATGGCATCATTTACCACTCCTTCCCCAAAGACTAGACTGTATAGTAAAGGTGTTTCTTCTTGATTGAGCACCTACCACATCAGATATAAAACTCAGCAAAGAATGTTCATCCGGATTTGATAAAATTTTGAGAGAAAAGGGGGGTATTTATACCTGCAAGGTGCAAACAGAATCTGTGGCTGAAAAGATTGCTCCCAGGCCTAAAATGAGGGAAGAAAGTAATCTTAAGAAAGCTGTGGCGGAAGATATTGCTCTATACTCTACTAAGCAACATGGGATGGAAGTGCATTAAGTTTTCACTCTCAAAAGAACCTTTCAGATAGGGATAGCAGTGAATCCAGACAACAAATGATGATCTAGGACTCACTCTTGAGACATAAATGCTGCGTGTAAATGTAATTCTACAACTTAAATAGGATGATTTTTTTTGTTTTGCTCCTCCTTCAGTGAATTTGTCATAAAAGAACATCTATGTCGGGAGGGAAAAAAAATAAACAATCAGGTTGAGAGAGGAGATACCTAGATAATCCTCCGTGTCCAAGAAACCAATATCCAATTTCTTGAATAACTGCGCTGTACCTGAATCAACAGTCGAGAAGTTATAACCAAGATAAACCACAAACATCCTCTGAATTAGTAGTAAACAGCCTAAGGATGGAGTGATTAACAACCACCACTACTTGTTTTCAGGAAAATAAATCTACATCATATCTAATTTTTTGGTTATAAGTTTGATTACACAATGAAAATGAATGAAGTGGTCAACTACATATCCTTCACCTATACATAATGCCTCCTAATGCAATACAAGCATCAATGATTCCAATTAAGCAAGTAACTCATGATTACACTCTAACAAACTAACAATCGGGCCCAAAATTACTTGGTAACAATTTTAAAAAACATAATATTATTGAATAATATAGCCGCTGGGTACTGATAGAATAAAGCAGCCGAGCAATCATTGTACTTGCTCTGGTGAAGCTTAGTTAACCACGTCGTTTCAAAGTTGAAACGGTGTAACATAGATATTCTCAAATGCTATAAACTTTAATTTATCAAGAAGTTGCTGAAAAAAATAATAGCATGCTTGGATTTTTGAAAAAATGAAATACCTAGTGATATGATGATAAAGGAAATTAAAGTTCCAACAGCGCCAAACAACGTTATTGTCATAAAGTTTCGGAAAAAATGCTTCTTTTTCACCTGGAAACTGGTACATGCATCAAACCATCCACATGTCAACTCCCCAAAAAATCTCAACAAAAAAGAAAAACAAAAGGAGAGATAAATTGAATGAATATCAAAACTTACCCAGCATTGAAAATGATAGGTGGGAGAAGATATGTAAAGAAAAATTGTTCATCAAATAACAAAACGCGTGAGCTTCTTCCTTTAGTAGTTAGCAAGATCAAAGTGCCAGTACAGAGACCCTGTAAACCCCAGAAAACAAAATAGATCAGCCAAATTAAGACTAGCAAATTATTTGAAAGAACAGGAAAGAGAGAGAGAGAGAGAGAGAGAGAGAACAGGAAAAGGAGAGGAACTGACAATGGCAAGGGCAGTAGTAGACTCATTAATCCATCGATGCTTCTCGAGAAGATGACCGATCAGAATGCAGGCACAAAGGAGTCCCACAAACAAGGTAATTGCATGGATTTGGGCTTGATCAGACTCCGATACCATCCTCAAACCAAAATTCATCGTATCAGAATTGGACCCGGCCCTATAACTACACAAGGAAAAACAAAAAAACAAAAACCGTCAAACAAACTGAAATCAATCAAATTCAATGTGATCGATGACGTAATTAATATACATAGTAATTAGGGTTCCCGACAAATTAAAAAAAAAATGAAGTGAGAAACTAGAAACACTCCTTTTCTAATCTTTTTAGTTTTTACCTTGCTGATGAAGCCTTGAGATTCTCTTCATAAAAAATCAAAAAAGAAAAGATAAAGAGTCTGGAATATATATATATATATATTTGGTTTGAAGAAAAAGGGAGAGACAACTTAAGTGCTAAGTAAAGAGAATATTTTGTCGAAAGTCAGGCTCGGGGAGTAGAATGGAGACGACGTCAACATATGCGGGTGTATGATTCCCTGGGGAGAACAATTTTAAGTATTTATTCCCCACTTCTGCTGCAGCATCTGCCTAAACGAGAGATAACAACTGGGTTAGGGTTTCTTTGATTTTGACTCGGGGAGAGTGGGAGAGGGTTTGGGGGGAGGGGGCAAACTTAAATGCATGCAAAAACCGCGAAGAAACCTCCCTTCCCTCTCCTTCTTAATTTATATATCAATGGAGGCCCGTGAGCTTTAACGCTCGAGTCACATTGATCCCTTTCTCTCTTAAAGTGTAATTAGGTCCTTTATATTCGCTAAGATAATTCATCATGTCTCGCAGTATCAATCTACTTCTAAATCGATGAAATAATTTATTTCAAGTACAAATTTAATTTTTTTATTTGATAAAAAAATAAATTCGATGAGATGAACTTTGAAAATTTTAAGAGGCTCCAATTTAAGGATAAAGTTGGTTTCTTCCTCAAATTTCATTACCAATTTTCATGAAAGCTCACAAAATTTGATGGAGATTCAACTGACCTGCGTGCTCTATGTGTATGGTTTTGAATTTAATAGAGATTTCTAACAAATAGGAAGGAGAATTTAATGTTCTAGAAATTTTCAGAAGCCAAAATATCAAGGACTTAATTGCCATTATTAAAACTACAGGGATATCGGGGACCTCTACGGCTTTACTGCCGAAAAACCAGTGCTCGCCACAACCGGACCTAACTGGATTGTTCCTTAGGGGTCGGGTATCTGTTATTGTCAAAACGACCGAGCAAGGAAGTCGGATAGGCTATAGTGCGGGAGGCCAGGCTATTAAGAAGGGCCATACTCGAGCCATTGAATTCTGAGTTCATGGCCCAGTTATAGAAAAAAACATATATATATATATATATATAGTTGACCCAAATTATATGTACACGCAATGACAACAGATAAATTAATTATTTTTTTCTTAAATAACAATGATAGATTAAGAAAAAAAAACTATTATAATTTGTGTCATGAGAGTCTATTTAATTTAGATTAACCTGCTAAATCCATGGTTTAGGTCATGAGATACATGTAACCCAATAGAAAAGAAAATGAAAAAAAATATAAAATATCTTGAAAAAAATACATAAAAGACAATAAATATCTTTTTTATGCTCAATAAGAAAAAAATTATCTAATCAGCACGTAAAAAAAATATCTATTTTTTTACCTAATTGCATTTACGTTTATCTCTTTTTTTCTTTTTTAGATATGAAAAAAAGAGAAACATTTATATTTCCTGATTTTTCAACATTTTGAAAATATTTTTAGAGTGAACTCATGGCTCTCATTACGTGTCACATATATAGAAATCTTTGCATTCAATGAACAGTCGTATTCTCACTCCATAATTTATTATTCCTACCATATATATATTTGCGGCGATTAATTTAACAATCTTTAATGTTTTTATCCTATAATTTTTTGCACGATAGATTTGTGTTTATATTTTGTGAGTTATTGTGATTGTTTTTAAAAAAGTTTCTTGATTAGAAATGTATCAAAATGATTTTTTATTTATAAATTATAAATTATTTTTGATATTATCATATAAAAAATAATTTAAAAAACACTAAAAAAATTAAATTTAAAATAAAAATTAAATTAAATTCCTTTAAAAATATATTTTAAAATACGGGCTTTCGGTATTTGAATAGAATACGGCAACAACTTTTTGATTGGCATATCAATTTCCAAATGATTTTTTATTTTATTTTCGAATTACCGACATGGACTATGAAGTTATAACTCTTTTATTACTGTCTTTTTATTTTATTTTGGTAACTTCTTTGCTTGCGTGTCAACTCCGAAGATCTTAAACTAACATAGAGACTGGTTTTAAATGTGTTTTTTTTTATATATAATTGAAGAAAAAAGGCACCAAAATAAAGTAATGTTGGAGAGCACGCCACGCTAATCCAAATAGTTGCGCCAGACATTGACAGCCTGGCATTGCAGTCCAAACAACACAACCTTATCAAGCATGTGGAACTTTTGACTTTGTCATGTAGTAGATGAAGCTGTTGAGACTCCTGTTACTTTTTTTTCTTCCGGGAAAACAACCACCGCAATTTAAGAACGGATATTCGTGAAACCCCTAATTTCTTCCGGGAAAATGTATTAATAAATACATTATTCATTGAGCTGCCGGGGGTGAGGTCATCTGAATCATGAACGGCAGCTCAATTATATAAACAATCGTTGAGACTACATGAAAAATAAATAAATAAATAAATATCATGGGTACAGCATGGCTTGTGAAGCAAACTAAAGGGGTGTATGGCTTATATTCATGACAAAAAATAATAAAAAAAATATTGCAGAGAGTAGGCAACAACCACTCCAATTTCAAAAGTAAAATATGGTGGAAACAATAAACCACGACAAATGGCTAGATGCTTCCTTGCCGACAAATTATGGACCGGCACAGAGGTGTTCCATCAATCTGTTAAGAGACTTGATGAAATTCGAACAATAATCGATGGAAGTCTTTATGCTTGGAGGCGATGAGTTTTTGTTTCAGTATATCATATCATTTAGGATGCATTTATCGGAGGTGTTTAAACCGTGATTTAAAAATGTTTTTATTTTTAATTTTTAATTTAAATTAATTTTTTATATATTTTAAATCATTTTAATATATTTTTAAATGAAAATCTCTTTAAAAAAATAATACTTATAAACAATCCCTTGGATGATTTTACTGTTTATGGTTTACTTTCTTCTTACTATTTATGGAATCGAAATTAAAATGGTGTTTTCCTTGTCCCCTTCTCCATCTTTATCCAGATAATAATTTCGAGATTGGCCAACCTTTAAAGTTTAAACACTTTGAACCTTGACTTTCGTTTTCTGAAAGGACATCTGGTGGTTAGAGACAAGGAAAGAATATCATAAATTAACTAGAAACAAAGTTTCTTTTATGATAATTGTTTTGGTTTCTTGTTTTTTTATCATGTACTTATACTAGTTTTTTTTTTTAATGACAGTGATTTTTTGGGAGTGTGGTTGATATTATTTTTAAAAATATTTTATGCTTAGAAATATATTAAAATAATATTTTTATTTATTTTTGAAAATTTATTTTTCATATCATCACATAAAAATGATATAAAATATAAAAATAAATTAAAAAAATAAATTAAATTAATTTTTTTTAGAAATGTTTTTGAAATATAATATTAAACGCTTAGTCAAAACTTTTTAAACTTATAAGAAAATCTCACCATTAATCTTTTAAAATTGCAATCGTGCAATTCCATACATGAACTAAAACAAGAAGCCCAATCCTATTAAATTTAAATTTGAATGATAAAATTAGTAGAAAAATTAACAATAAAATAAATGAGAATCAACATAAAAAACAAAGAATGAGGATGAAATTGTAATAAACACGTGAAATCTACAAGTTATCCCAGAAAAAAAAATAGATATCAAATTTGAGAGATAAAAAGCTTAAGGAGTATAATTTTTTTTAAATCACTTTTAATTTAAAATTAATTTATCAAAATATATCAAATAGAAAAGGACTTAATTTGATGATAAAATAAGTTCAAGGGCTGTTGTGTTTTTTCTGATAGGCAACGCGCAAAACGAGGTAGAAATGAAAGCGGGATTAAAATGCCGCCAAATTGGCCATGATCATCATTGTAAGAACATCCCATTATTATCCGAGGTGAATCGCTTGCTTTCCCAACTCAGATAAAAATATAATTTAACTTGCAATTAAAATCATTTTTTAAAATATAATTTCATGATATAGAATATTTTCTTATACGTGAAAAGATCCACTACGGTGATGCACAGCGAAGCTTGAGGAACAGCTAGTAACAGTAACTATCTGTTACTGGTATTGCTGGCGTGTCGGCATGTAAAATACGAATAAACTCGAATTATTGAATTGTTTTTATTCAGGTAAAATTAAAATCATCGAGTTCAAAGCATCTGCTTTTCACAGCATTGGTAACTACCCCGTCCGTACACTGTGGAGAGAGGGTCTGCATTTGACAGAGCTGGGTTGACAATTGACCATTGAGATACATTGCTGGGCGCATTTATTATCATTGTACTTTTGCATCGTTCGCCGCGTACGGTGCTTTGGCTTTTGAAAAAAAAACCCATCACCTTCGCCGGTAGTAAATAAAATTTTCATGCGTGATTATTTTTTAAATTTTTATTTTTATTATTTATAAATTACTTTTAGTATCAGAATAATATAAAATCATAAAAAAAAATTAATTTCAAGTAAAGAAATAAATATATTTTTAAAATATAAAAGCATATATATCGTAGGTGAAGTTAAGATATTGCCTAAATTGTTTTTATGGCTTTTAACCATGACAATGACTTTTAAATATTTAATGATACGGTAAAAAATAATACCTTATATTATTTTTAAAATTATAACTAGAAAACCAGTTAAAAATCACTCTGGTGTTTTGTCAATTGTTGATTTTACTCTTTTTAGAGCAAGGTTGTCAATACTCTTTTCAATCATCGTTCTGATTTTTTTATTGGTACAAAATGTTTTGGTTTTGCAGTATTTTGGCGTGCTGTTTTGGGGTTATATTGTTCATATAATTAATTATATATATATATATATATATATAATTAAAATATTAATTTAATAAGCATTATTAAAATTCAAGATAAATTAACTTTAAATTATATAATATAAACACAAAATCAAACAAATATAATCTCAAAATTAGAAACACAATCACAAGTTAATTAAAATAAAGAGGATTTTAAGGTCGGAATGGTACCGAGACGTTCCGACCAGAATTTAACCGGTATTTTCGGAACGGACCGGAATTAAAATCGAGACGAATCGATACTATTTTGTCTCGATTTTTTTAGTGGCATGGAATATTCCGGCCGAATGGAACGGTATTGACAACCCTGATTTAGAGTTAAAATAAATAAATAAATAAATAAACAAATAAATAAAATGGATTGACGGCCTTCATCGCGAGTAAAAAATTTCATATCTGGATCAGAACGATTCCTTGTTAATTAATTTTTTCCTCCTATCTTCTTCACGTTGCGTGTGGTCCCCTTGGTATCCGATCCCTCAGATCCAGCCGAGCAATACGAATCATGAGATCTCCCTTTATTAAATTAAATTAAAAAAAAAAACTAAAACAACCAAATCTCCTCGTCATATTACTATCCACAAAGAATTAAAATACTTATTCTTGTAATAATATAATTGTAAAATTATTTTTAAAAAATATCTTAACTAGATATCGAGAGCAATATTTTTTAATGACCATATAATTTTTTTCTGTATATAAATGGTAAGAGATTATACTGGTAAATTCATCTTTTTTAGGGTAAAATTACTTAGAAATATTCTTTTCATTTTAATTTTGTTAAAATAATATACCATCTTTTTATATTGATTTTATTGTAAATTCAAAGGATATTATTGTATTTTACATTGATTGAACATAACTAAAAAAAGTTATTGGCTTGTGCTTTGTTCCATTGAAAAATAATATAAATTATATTATTTGGTCTCATCTAATAGTTTAAGATTTTAGATAAGATAGTTTTTTGATGACTCGATAATCACAAGTTTGAATCTTATTATTCTAATTCTATTTTATAAAAACTCAACAGAAGATAATATGAATTCATGTACAAGTTTCAAACCTAAAAATATTTCACTTAATTTAATGTATAAATAATAATATAAATTATATATGGAGTCTCACATGATAACTCGAGTTTTTATATGAAATGATTCATCCATCAAATTTCATTAGCTAGACAAAACTTTGAAAGGTCTTGATGTCCTCGATATAAAAGTACAACCTCCATTGTGTATCATGATCAATACCAAAGTTTTTTTTCTCTTTATTTTTCCTCTTCTCGCCTTAAATTTCATGTAAACTCCTTCAAAAAAATCAAATTAGCCCCTGCAATCTATCTTCTCTTTATATATGATTTATGCCATTTTTTCTTTTTTTTTTGTGGATAAGCTATAAAACTACAAATATTTTCAAATTTCAACCCCGTTTTTTTTTTCACTTTAAACTTGATTACCATTCTTTTCATTGTTATTTCTTCTGTCTGGAATTGTTTTCAAAGTTTTTTTTTTACAAATTTGATCCCTACTTTCTTATTACTTCATTTTAGGTAGGTTTTTTAAATTGATGTTTTTTTTCATGATTTCATACTTTAAAACTAAATTGGGCGAGAATTGATTTTTTTTTATTAAACTTGTTTCGAGGATTTCACAAGTTGTGAGTTTTAGAGATCAAACCGAGTTGACTTAGCTGGGTTTTTTCCTTTTTAAAAGTTGTGTCTTTTTTTCTTACCTTTTCTAAAATCTTGCTTTATTGTTTTTTTAAGTAGGGTTTATGACCAAAGTCACTAGTTTTTAAAATTATCACGGGTTGAATTTTATTTTCTTAGGTATGTTTTAAATTAATTTATTTCAATTTCATCGTTTCATATTTAAATTATTTAAGATTGATCATCTTAACGTTTTTTCTCCTCTTCACCTGTTACTTGGCTAATTTGATCCTATATCAATGATTACTGTGTTTACAGGTTAATTGAGGTTAACTAACATGTTTTTTGTCGTGTGTTTTAATGAGGTTAATCTCGATTTCATGACCAAATTATCAATTTTAAATATTAACTCAAATTGATTTTTTCATGAATTTTTTTAATTGAATTGTTTCAATTTTATTCCAATGCATTTGATTTGTTCATAACCGTTCTCTTTATTTATTTATTTTCATTTATTTTCTGTTGGGTTACTCATATCATTGTTTTTTACAATCTTATCCTTTGAGTTTTTTTTCCTATCAAACTTGATCTTTGCTCTCTTTGTTTTTATCTTTTTTTCTTTTCAGATTTTTAAAATGACTATTGATCTCATAATCTCACTATTTAGAATTAAATTATTCAATAATTAAGTTTTCTGATTCAACCGACTCAATAAATTTCGTAGGCATATATTTTGAAAGTTATCCACTTCTTTTATATTTTTTGTTGTTGTATTTATTTAATTATATTATTTAAATTGTGAATTTATCTTGTAACTTAGGTAAATAGTTTTTTTTCCCTGGCATCTGTTTTTAATAAAAAAAAATTTACCCGGCCCATAGAGGCCATAAATCTAATCAACAAAAACTAAGCCCAGCAGGGAAAGTACCGAGGCAACGAACAATTCTTTTCCACTTTGTCCCTTAAAAAAGCCACTAACCGACAAAATGGAAGGGTAATTATGGTTTTTTGACGTGAACACGTAGTCACTGCGATATTCATCGGGCGCAAAACTACTTCTTAATTACAGTGACTTGATTAGCCTCTCGAATAAAAAACATTAACTTAAATCATGGAGTTTCAAACTTTTAGTTTCTTAACACAATTAAATTACTTGACAACTCTAAGAAGAAACAAAAAATAAAGCTTTATTCCAAGGGGGTTTTCGTTTTGCAATTTTCTATCAAGTTGACTTTGTTGCAATTGGCTCCTTTACTTGTATAAAATATCAATAAAAATGTGACTGACCAGAACATTAACTTAATTTAGCCTTTATTTTTTCAATGCATTTTTTAAATTATATTCTAATCTTCAATCTCATTTTATATCATCGTATTTCATTTTTTTAATATCAAATTTAGTATTTATTATTTAGATTTTCTCTATTTATTTTTTGAATATTTTTATTTTTTTCAATTTCATCATTGAATATTTTTTTTGATTAATGAGTTTCGAAAATGAACACATGTTAACCTTGATATTTTCAAGCTCTTTGATAATTTTTTTTATCATTTGATATTTAATTCATGTGAAATTAGTATTCAAACTTTTTTTATTTTTTTTTCCGATAACTAATTATATATTTATGGTCATGAAGTTGATATATTAATCTGAGTTGACTTGATTTTTTATTGTGTTTTATTTATTTCTCAATTCAACCCATGAACATTATTTTTATTTAGATTTTTTTTTTAATTTTACCTTTTACCAATACAGCAATAGGTTTTACTCACTCACTTGGACCTATAAAATACGTTTTTCAAGGAATAGAATTCTCCATTCTCACACGGAGATATCCAAAAAAAAAAATCTCGGACTCATGACAACGCTCACAAGTTTTGAATGCCAATACTAATTAATCTATGTCTTTTATGTTTTTTTTTTTCTTTACCAGAGGTTATTCGAATTATATATACCCATGGTGGCAGGGTTCTTGGATTAACACATGCCAATCTATTTAATTTTTAATATATTCTTTTAATTTTATTGAACAATTGGATGGTTTTATAGTTGAAATTCATAGGTTTAATTATCTTGCATTCGTCTAATATTTTTTTATCTACATAAATAATTATTTAATTAAATAAAAAAATATATTATAAAAACATATTTATTTACACAGCATAATTATTAAAAAAACTTTTTATTATTTTGTTTAGTAGGGGATGTTTTTTTGGACTTGCCACGGAGCTTGGGTACAAAACTAGCTACTCCTATTTCTCCATCCCCTTCCTTTCTCACGATAAATTAAAAGAGCTGAGGTGACCATTCTTGCCGTGCCAACCTAACAGATAAGATCATCGTCCTTTTCTTTCTCCCACCGCACATCCAACGGAAGACCTCGACTGCTCTTCAAGTGTCGCCACCTCACTCGACCACCTCACTGTTCTACTTAGTCAGTTAAAATCCAATCTCACCTTCTGGCCACTCCCAAATAAACCCAAAACTCACGCTCTGCAAATCTCTGGTTTTGAGAGACAGTTAGTAAACGGCAGCGTTTGCTCAGGCTTCGATAATGTTGAGAAAGGCGAGTTCGTTCCCGGAGGAAATGCTAGAGCATGTGTTGTCTTTTATTACAAGCGACAAAGACAGGAACGCCGTATCGCTGGTGTGTAAGTCGTGGTACGAGATAGAGAGGTGGTGTAGGAAGAGGATATTTGTAGGTAACTGCTATGCGGTGAGGCCGGAGATGGTTATAAGGAGGTTTCCGGAGCTCAGATCGGTTGAGCTCAAAGGAAAGCCGCACTTTGCGGACTTTGATTTGGTGCCTGACGGTTGGGGAGGTTGTGTTTACCCTTGGATCGCGGCGTTGGCTACTGCTTATCCGTTGCTGGAAGAGATTAAGTTGAAGAGGATGGTGGTTTCAGATGAGAGTTTGGAGGTTATTGCTAAGAGTTTTAAGAATTTTAAGGTTCTGGTGCTTTCGTCCTGTGAGGGTTTCTCTACTGATGGGCTTGCTGCTGTTGCGGCCAATTGCAGGTTTCTTTCTTGCTGCATTCTCTCTATTTCTTTCATTTGTCCCTCTTTGAGCTGCCTGAGCTCAAACCCAGATTTAATTTGATGGAGTGATTTCGATGATTTTTTTTTTAAAAGATTATGATTACTGGTACAAAACATAATTACATGATTAAGAAAGCAACCTTATCAAGGATGCCATCATTTTCATTGATAGGGACAGTGATGGAGTGCTAGTTTTATACCAAATTATGGTTTTACCAGTTTTATTTCTATCATACTGTGGTGAGCTTGTTAAAACCTCTATTTTCGCAGTTTTTATTATTAGTAATTTAGTAAGCTTGTTTGCAGGAACCTAAGGGGGCTGGATTTGCGAGAGAGTGAGGTGGATGATCCAAGTGGGCAGTGGTTGAGCCGCTTTCCTGACTCGTTTACATCACTTGCGTCTCTTAATATTTCCTGCTTGGGGGCTGAGGTTAGTTTCTCAGCTCTGGAGCGCCTGGTAGGCCGGTGTCCTGATCTGAAGACTCTTCGGCTCAACCACGCTGTACCCCTTGACAAGCTTGCCAATCTTCTTCGCGGAGCACCACAACTGGTTGAACTGGGCACAGGTGCTTACTCAGCTGAGTTGCAGCCTGATGTATTCTCAAACCTGGCTGGAGCTTTTTCTGGGTGTAAAGAACTGAGGAGCCTATCTGGGTTTTGGAATGTTTTTCCAGGTTACCTTCCAGCAGTTTATCCTGTTTGTTCTGGTTTAACATCACTCAACTTGAGGGATGCTAATATACAAGGCGCTGATCTCATTAAGCTTGTCAGTCAATGCCGAAGTTTGCAGCGCTTATGGGTTAGTTTTACCTTGTAATTTTATAGCTCTATCATCATTTTTATTTCTGAGTACCTCTTTCCTTGTACACTTGGCAGGAGGCACAATTTCTAGAAAAGCTAGAGTTCATTGCGAGAGCTAAATGTTTGCTAGCTCATTTGTCAATTTCTGCTTTCAATTTTTAATATGGGTGCCTTGGTAATTGCTGTTGCAGAACCATGTCTCGGTGCTGCTTTGCATCAATGTGACTCAAGTTTCGGTTGCTGTTTTTTAATTCCACAAAAAATAGAATCAAAATCCTGTTGTTTTTTGTTCTTAAGCTAATAATGGGCATGAATGCAGGTACTGGATTACATTGAAGACATTGGACTCGAAGAGCTTGCAGCATGTTGCAAGGACCTGACAGAGTTGAGGGTGTTTCCATCTGACCCATATGGTGCGGAACCAAATGTATCCTTGACAGAAAGGGGCCTTGTCTCTGTCTCTGAAGGCTGTCCCAAGCTTCAGTCAGTTCTGTACTTTTGCCGTCAAATGACTAATGCTGCCCTAGTTACAATAGCAAAGAACAGTCCAAGAATGACTTGCTTTCGTCTTTGTATTATTGAACCTCGGGCTCCTGATTATCAAACACTCCAGCCTCTGGATTTGGGTTTTGGAGCGATTGTTGAAAACTGCAAGGATCTCCGGCGACTCTCCCTCTCAGGTCTTCTGACTGATCGCGTGTTTGAGTACATTGGAACTTATGCCAAAAAGTTAGAGATGCTATCCGTGGCATTTGCTGGCGATAGTGATCTGGGACTCCACCATGTGCTGTCTGGGTGCGAAAAGCTTTGCAAACTAGAGATAAGGGATTGTCCCTTTGGTGACAATGCTCTTTTGGCCAATGCTGCAAAGCTGGAGACAATGCGATCCCTTTGGATGTCTTCTTGCTCTGTGAGTTTCAGAGCATGTAAGCTGCTGGGTCAGAAGATGCCTAGACTCAATGTTGAAGTTATTGATGAGAGGGGACCTCCAGATTTGAGGCCGGAAAACTGCCCTGTTGAGAAGCTTTATATATACAGAACCATTGCGGGGCCTAGGTTTGACATGCCTGGATTTGTTTGGACAATGAATGGAGATTCTGTGTAAAGGTTTTCTTGAAATGTTTCTTATTTGATCGAGCTGCCTCTTCCTTCAAGGATCAATACCCTTGCCTGTAGTGAATGAATACAGCAGGTACGTGCACTGTATGCCCCACTTATTGTTTCACATTTTTCATTTTATCCAGCTTCATAAAATTGCAGCCCTGATTGGCTGTGGGATCGAAGGTTAGAAGGTATACTGAGGCTCAAGAGCTCTTTGCCACCCATTAATTTTTAGTTGGCTGAGCTATTGGATGCTGCTTCAAGATTAATAAAGAGATGAAACTTTTGTGGTTATTGTAGTATGTTTTTCAATCAAAATTGTTAAAATTGGATAGGGAAATGGTGTATACTACTCGCAGATTTTTGCATCTTTATGGTTTCATTACCTGTTTGACTTCACAAGTAATATAAAGTCTCGTATTCTCTTGCATAGTGAGGACATGCAGTGTTGATGGATTACTTCACAGGTAATATAAAATCAGTTTTGGGGGTGTTTTGATGTTTTGTACGATTTTTTTGTTATTAAGACAGACTTTCGAGGGTATTTTGTTATTTTAAATAAAAAGCTATTGTCGCATGTTTCATACATGTTAGTGATTTGAAAAGTATACATTGTACAAGCGGCGAGTGGAGTGGAACACGATATGATCGTGAAAATATAGTCATCTGTTCTATGGAATTGCAACCATGTTTTTTTCCACATGGTGTGACATGTATTGACGTATAGTGGTCGAAGTGTTGTTGGTGATCAATTGTGTTTTTTCTTTCTTTCACTTTTCTAATTTCTTTCCCTTTCCTAACAGTTAAATATCTTTGCATGTTTTTTTTATGGTTTGTACATTTTAGTTTTTTATCTTTTAATTTCTTATCTTATCCTTATTTTTCTCTATAATAGTTTTGATTTTTTTTTTTAATTTCATCATATTGTTTTCCATTATTTATTATTTTTATGTTTCAAATCAAATGGTTTTTTAATAATAATAATATTTATTTGAACTTCATCATTTTCTTTTCATATTTTTGCATGCTCCTGTCAAAATTTTGTTTTTGATTATATCCTTCAAAATAATTTAATGATTTTGTTGTTTGAACAATAATAATAGTAGTTTTAGTGGTTATCATCATCATCATAATAGAAACATTAATAATAATAACAATAATAATTTATTATAATGATTATGAGATCAATAGTTATAGTAATAGTAATAATAACAATAATTATGGTAATAATATTAAGAATATAAATAGTTATAGTGATATTAATAGTTAATAATAATGATAGTTTTAATGATATTATTATTAATTATTATTATGATCGTCATAACGAATAGTGGTGGTGATATATTAATAATAATAGTGATTTTGTGGTGATTCTTTGTTCTGCAAGGTGTAACCCTCCTCTCTTGATGATAACATCTTGTTCAGCCATGATATCCATATGCCCTCCCCACGAGGTGATTTGTTTTAATGAATAAAATGATCACTAGAGAGGAGATCAATTATAATTAAAGTATTTTGAGCTTTCATTTCTATTTTTTTTAAAATAGTTAACATGTTAAAAAATAAAATAAAAATCGGTCATGTAGTTTTTTTTTTTTATATTGCTATCAAACTTATTCAATAAATCAACTCTAAACCTTTTTGATTTGATTTCTTATCTAACTCTTTGTTTTAAATTAAATTAAATTATTTGAGAGTTATTTCAATATAACACATAATTTGGCCAATCCAACCGAAAGTTTTGATGATGAAATTGAAAAAATAAGACGAAATTGTTGTAAAAAAATTGCAGCCTTGCATCTTACATGGTCCAAATTTAAAATTAAATCACGTGAAAGTTATCTTGATGATCCCAAGGCAAATCGATTGATCGGGACAAAAATGAGAATGAAATATAGAAAAAAAAAAACAAAAAAATTGAGAAGAAAAAACTTAGGGTCTAACTAACTTACTTTAATTGTTGCCACTACTAGTGAGCTCACTTCCCACAATGAATTATCTTGTCATGCATTCAACTTTTGTCCCTATCAATAACTATCAGCATTGTTGTTAAATGAAGAAAAAAAACACAGAACATAGCAGCCCAGAGCAGAAAAATCAAACGATGGTCCCATGTAAAGATAATAAAGATATTTTTTATTAACATTTTTTTAAAAATATTAGTGAAATGACATAGTTTTAATATTTTTTAGAAAATGATTTGTAACAATTCACAATTAAAACAACCCTTTTCTGATGAGAAAGTCTCCTCTTTTTTGAAATTTATATAATGGAAATACTGTAATTAAACAATGTTCTCTTAGATATCAAAATTCAAAAAAACAACAATTAAAACCTAACTAAATCTCTGGGATAGTCCGAACCTTTTTGAAAGAAGTGATTTGTTTTAAAATAATTTTTTTTTTGCTATCTCATTCGGAACCCTCTTCCTCTTTTATTATTCCTCCCAGTTATTGTAACAATTTGAATTTTGAAATGTGTTGATTTGATTTTCTAGTTAACCCCTCCTCCAAAAAAATGTTGTTTTCTCTCTTTTTTTATTCTTTGCCAGTTGTTGGCAAAATGTTGTTTTCTTTTTTTTTATTCTTCGCCAGTTGTTGGCACTAGACACCTTGCATTTCCAGCCATCCATATAAATTGTATCTATCTAAATCTTGGCCCTACACTCTTTTTTTTTATTTTTTTTATTTTCCAAACAATCTTTGTCAATAAATATCATTTCATCTTAGTTCCTCGAGGAGATGCGAGCCTTGCCGAACGAACTGTTACATGATTTATTCTAAAAAGAGAAGAGACAATACAGAGAAAAAATATATTGTAAATACATCAAAACTTTAATCGTAACACTATTGGTATACATCAAAACTTTAACTGTAACACTATTAGTGTTATAAGAGAAATCCTTACAAAATAAAACTAATAAAATTAATAATTATCACACAACACTAACCTAAACAGACTATATTTATTTTCAAAAACAAGGGAGTTATCTGATGATAGATATGATATATTCAGATTTTTATTAATATATTTTTTAAAATATTGGATTTATAAACTATATTATTATTATTTTTTTAAATCAAATAACAAGTCAAGTGAAAAGACAGAAATCACCCATATGGGTAAATGGCGCAATAAAAAAATCCCACGACGAGTTCACACAGGTTTACATCAATTTGACTGGACTTCGTAGCACTCCACTTTATGTTTAGCTTGAGCTCTACGATGGGGATGGTCACGTTTTCAATTAGTAGACTCCAAATTTTCAATGGTCGTCGAGTTTCGGATTTTCCTGGAGATTTCTACCATTCAACAATTCCAGTCTCTGTCGCTATTTCCACGACGACTTGGTTGATTGGAAATGAAACAAACCCCACCCCCACTAATCAATTCTCATGATTCTATAAAATTAAGTAAAGGAGAAGCAAACATATCTTTCTTGCACCGGCGTTTCTTTTCTGTCCGGGAAGAGTCGAAGAGAAGAGAGTTTTCCGTCCCAGCTGTCGAGCATGGGGAAATTTTGTTGCTCTGAGATGAACGGAGATCACGGCCTTGATTTCGATTTCATGGGGCTTCTCATGGCTCTGGTCATTGCTCTGGCCCTCATGGCCATCTGTACTTCGCGTCCTCGGCGAGCTATGATGGTTTGTCGCTTTCCTTGAAACGGTTCCCCCCTTTGCAGCTTTCGCCAGGTTCCTCGTAGTCTGAGCTTGTGTGTGCGAGTTTGTCATCTAAATCTTGGTTTCGCGTGTAGGGCTGAAGAATTTGGTTCTGTTTACCTGGTTAGTTAAGCTGTACTGCAATTTCCTTTGACGACTTTGTAATTGTTTGTTTCTAGTGCAAGCAAATAGCTAGATACTGCCTTCTGTACTTCCATATTACAGTTCATGCGATTGCTATGAAGATTGAGATTATTGGAGTTTTGAGAAAACAGAGTACTTTGCTTTGTGATGCGATTAGAACAAAGTTAATTTCCTTCCAGCTTAATTATACAGGAAACCTTCTGGTAATCCCACTATAAAGTGGCACTTCTAATTAACATGCCTCTAGCATGAATAAAATTGATTTTCATTACACTGTCAAAGCACTTTCAAGTTTCAACAATCCAAGATGCAACAGCAATTCAACCTGGCTATCATATCACATCTCAAGCACTAAAATTCTCAGAGACTTCACCAGTCGCATGGTACAAGTGGCCAAGGAAAAACTAGAAATTTTTGTCAGTTGAATTTCCATTGGAACCCAGAACTGCCTGCAAGAGATGCTCAATCCTGTACTTCATAACGGGCTGACCATGGCGAGTCTTCTTGAACATCTTCTCCCTCGCCTCTTTTCTGCGGGACTCGGCCCTTTCTCTTCCTTCCTTCTTTTCTTTTAGAATCGCCTCTCTTTCAACCGTTGCCCTCTCTTCCTCTTCACGCCGTTTCTCATACAATTCTTTCAAACTATTCTTGCTCCTCTTATTCTTATTCATCATCTTGCTACCTTCTTGAGTTTTATTCTCATCCTGTAAAAGCAATTGAAAAACGGTAAATGACTCGTTCAAATTTGACATTCATGTTAATCTTGAATGCAATTACGCACCAAAAACTTCACTGAAAACATTTCAATTTCTAGAAACCATTTGCGTTGCATTTCTAATCGACAATACATAAGTTCTCTCTAAGTCACGCTAAAACAAACGGAACTCACAGCGAAAAATCTCAATTTCCATTCTAGGACACGAGCCCAGATTGAAGCTCTATAATCATCTAATAAATTGTAAGAAGAACACGATGAAAAAATTATGATATGAACAGATTTTGCAATGATGGTATTTATCAATACAAACAAGAAACTTTCAGAGAACCAAAGAAAAAAAAAAGATTCCGGTCCAAAGAAACGATCTCACACCTCTGATGGTCTTACATCTGAGGGGAGCTCATTCGGCTGATGTTGTTGCTTCAACTTTTTCTTAAACTTGCTCACGTACTTGGCATTCTTATAAAACTCCCTTTGCTTCTCTGATGCGAAACAGAGAAAAAGGTCAATAAATGAAGCAAATCGTCTCATATTTCATAACAAAATTGAAAATCCCGAACCACCCCAAGTATGTGGTCAGCATAAATTTGTCAGATAAAAAGCAAACCCGCTTAAGTTGGGAGCTTGATCAACCATTTTCAACAAACATTAAACAAAGCCCACCCATTTAATCTAGAAAAAAACGATAAATATACATACTTATAATGGCAGGATTTGAGAAGGAGGAGGAACTGTTGGATTTGGCATTAACGAAGGCTTCAAGAGAAAGACCGGCGGCTCCTCCTAATCTCTTCATGTTTTTCTTCTTTTTGTTCATCATTGATTTTGGGCCATTGATTTTCTCCTTATCGTCTTCTCTATTGCTTGGATTTTTCTTCTTCATTCTTCAATGAATTTTCAGAAACCCTAATTTTGCTCTTCCTCTTTAGTTTAGACTTGTCACTTCGTCGTTCCAAATTTACTATCTGCCTCTGACTCAACGCTTTCGGCAGAAGCGTTGCCGTTTAATAGGATGCGGTCGATTCGGGTTAATTTAGGGTTATCTCAATTAGGGTATAATTCAGTTTTCTCGATAAAATTTATGAGGCGTTGCAAAAAAAACCTTAATACTTTGTCCTGTCTTAATACCCCCTCCAAGTTTGAATTATTTTCAATTGTCCCTTTACAAACTATTCTGGTCTCAATTAACCCCGATATATGTCTTTTTTAATGAAATTGATTTTTTTTTTCATTCTTTACCAATTAAATTGTTGACTTTTGATTTTCTATGTAGGTTATCCCTAGTGCGAGTTAGTTCAATTAACTATGATTAACTCAAGTTTTTTTTATATAATTTTTTATAGGTTTTTTTTTTTTATCTAGTTTTTGTCCTAATCTCATATATCTCGATTGACAAGTTAGTAAATTTGATCTCGGTTGACTCAATTTTTTTTAAAATATATATTTTTTAAATAATATTATTTTTAGTTTTATCTTTTGATATGAAGTTATCAGACCTTAACTTTACAATTTTTTTTTTTATAGATTATCTTGATTTTATATACCGGATCACATATTAATAAAAAATTAACCTGGGTTATCATTGTTTAGATATATTTTTTTTACATCAATTTTTTTTAAACCCGGTCAACAGAACAATGCGGATCACCTATATAGTAAGACCTAAAAATGAAGTTAAGCCCATCCCAAAAATAAATAAATTAAAGAACAGCTTGATGACTCTCAACGCTGGCCAAAAAAAAAGAAAATAAGAGAAGAAAAAGAAAACCTATTTTATATTACATTTTGCTGAAGATATACAAAAATCATTTTAAGTTTTAGAGGCAGCAATAAACACAGGGAAACATTACTAGATAGAGAACTGATATTTTGTATAAGATGCCCTAACATAAGAAACAGAGACACATTTCGCGGTGTAATCTATGACTCAGCAATCCATCCTATCCAGTAATTGTTGCGATGAACTCCATATCCTGAGCTTCACCTGATACCTGCAATACCTCTGTTGATTCAAAATAAAGAACAGCAAATTAAGAAGTCTTGTATTTGATGATGGGCAAGTGTGCAACCACCATCAAAACAGCAGTCATGCATATTTTGAGCGACATTATGCAGTCATCGAATGCGTACAGAAAATTACTATGATAAACAATTTCAAAACTTTTCCAGAAATTGTCAGCAGTAGCAGCTGCTTACCACTTTCAACGATCCAGCTTAGCGAAACGACCCTTAATTCTTGTTCTGGTTTCTGCCCGAACCTTGCGAGATTCGTACCTGATTCGTTTATCGTACCTGTTGTTTTTTCCACAGAAGAATGCTGGTTTAAGAGTTCCACAAAAATGACATCTAAGACCACAGCTCATGCTAATGAATCGTCCTCGCTAAGATTCTACACCTACGCATGCCATAGTTAGCAATCCATTTGACACATGGACTAGCCATAAAACACAGAGTAAAACCTGGAGAAGAGCTTGTTGAAGACTGCTGCTCTTTCTTCAATGGAAGTTTATTCAGACCAGAAAAAAGGAGTTCAGTGTTGAATCTTAATTTCTCAGTTATGTCAGTGCAATGAGAGCATGCTAATGTCAGTTTATATTCTTGGCGAGTCCAAAACTATCTCATGATTTTAGAAAAGTTCACACGAAAATCAAAGCTAGATAGTATGAAAACTCAAACTACTGAAGGCAAACAGGTGGTGCAAATACCTTCTTGTTTGCCTCTTCTCCTTGTATCGTGAAATAGCAGAATCTCTATCCTGGCTGCTTAATTCATGCGTCCCAGCATTTGGGAGAACTGGTAATGTTCCAATTGTACGAGGTTGAGGCTCTGCTTCACGACCATCGTTTATGTGACTTGCACTGTCACTGATATTGGTCTCCTTCTCAGGAACTGCACAACTTTCCTCGAAGTTGCTTCCTGGTAACGTTGAAGGAAGAAAAACTTGATTTGCAGCTTCACCATTTTCCTGGATGCAGGAAAATTAATCTTCTGTTATTACACTTAAAGAACACGAGACATTGATAATTACAGGAGCTAAATTAAAAAGAAAAAAAGAAATCTAGTACATAAGAAGCTCTCTAATGAGTGAAGCAGCCGATAAGTAAGATAAACTAATTCCCAAATGCAAACTCTTATGGCTTACACCTGAGGAGAAGAAACCATAGGTTGATGACAATTCTGAGTTCAGACTCAGTCCAACATTTCTTGTAGCACTGGTGTCAACCCACCATAGCTCATGATAGTTGATATGGTTGAATTTAGAAACAACACATGACAAATTCATTTATACATATCATGTAAGATGAGTTGACACTCTAGAGTTTGGCTCATTAAAGTCATCGAGTCAACCATCTTAAAATTTAAAATTGTATTGACTTTGAATTTCTTCATGTCGAGATCTTCAACTTTATACTTTTTGTCTAAAACTTCTTACATTATTTTTTTGCACTCTTTAGTTGAACTATACATATTATATAGTGTATTATTCAACTTATTCAAAATGTAGTTCTTGCATATAAAAGTAGTATGATTCAATGCATCCACAACTGCCATAATAGTAAGGTCAAATTTATTTTTTTAATGATTTTAGCACTTTCCTAATTAAAAACTTTGTCAAGTTCAAGGTGATCAGATATAATAACACCTTCTATTGTCACTACTTAAAGTTCAATCCAATGAACTTTCAGTTTTTTCATCATGTACCATAGAAAGTGATGGTGGAATCCTCACTATCAAAATAAGTAATAGTCGAAGCAACATTAGTTAGCACAACCAAATCTTGAGTAGGAGACATGATATTGATTCCAACAATAAGTAAGTGATAAAATAAAAACTAGTAACAAAACAATTTTTTAAATAAAAATATTTAAATTATTCAAGATAAAATCAACAATTATCTCACTTATGAACTATGTCATAAACAAAAATAATATCGTTAGAATAATACTTTCACTAAGCTCTCTGAAGATATTGGAGGGGTTATAAACGATTTTGTTTAAAACCTAATTTTCTTAGATAAAACTTTCTAAATTGTATCTATTTACCACAATAACTTTATGTATATATAAACAATGATGTATATATGAACACAACTGACCAGATAACTCTGATGTTAATCTTATAGAGTATAAGCAAGATAACATAAACTATCATAAATAAAACAATGATTCACATATTGAAAAATGTAGATTAATAAGATTTATGATATGCATCAAAGCATCCAAATAACATGAAAAACAATTTTAGAAGATAAATTATAACTTTAAAACAAAGATATATAACAACCTTATAAAATTAAATGAAAAATAAAAATAAAATCATAATATACCAAAAAGGTTATAGATTAAAGAATATAAAAATTAAATTAAATGTGAGAATATAGTAACTTAAATAAAGTTAAATCATAAATTAAATTTTAAATATGTTAAAAATTTATTTCACAATTAATTTGTATTATTATTATTATTATTATTATTATTTATTTCACAAGATAAAACTAAATAAGGTATAATACAAAAAGATTAAAGCCTTAAGATTATAAATCAAAGTTTGTAAATATATATTAGATTAATAAGAAAAAATATTTAGTTTATCATCATAGGTGCATGATAAATGAAAGACTTCCAACAAAAACCCAAAGTTTATACATGTATAAAACAACAAACTATAATTAATGGCAAACATGTTTTCAACACAAATAATAATAAGATATTAGCATGCATACTAAGGATATATTCAAGCTTGTAATTGTTATAAAATAAAAAATCTCAACATACATACTACTACTAATAAAAATTTATGCTTAAATTAAAATAAGAAATATTTTTGAAAAAAATTTAAAGTAATATTTTTTTCGTTGTTGTAAAAAATAAATCATTTATTTTTAAGGCTTCATTGTTCTTTACTAGTCCAATTATAATATTTGTAATATGTTTCCTAAAATTCCGACAACTCCACCTGGATTTAGATGCATTTTTAAACAAGATCTTTGAACAAAAATTATATAAATCATATACATCTCAACATGATGAATCTAAAATCTAGATTTAAAAGAAAAACCAAAACATAAAAAAGAGAGAAAAAAATATTAAAAATAAGATGAGGAAGAGGGTTTAAAATCTAAAAAATTCAAGTTATAAATTCTCCATTAACCTTTCTTTTTATAATGAGTTTTGAAGGCTAAAAAGTTTTTTAAAAAATAATAAAAAATTAATTCTTATCATTATTAACCTTTAATTAATCACCATAAATAAATAAAAAAATCAATCTAGAAAAATGAACGGTTTATTAGAACCCAAAAAAGACTTAAGATTATTTTTTCATGAACTCATAATTTATTTATTGAGATGAATGTCTGCATTTCCGTACAAGCCAGGCTTTCAATCTCACTAGTTCGCAAAGCTGACAGCATTTCTTCCTCGTGGTGCCCACAAGCAGCATTACTATTCTGATTAAAAAACAAGCTTTTAAGTGTTTAGACTATTTTTTAAAATAATTTTTATTTGAAAAAAATATTAAAATGATATTTTTTTTATTTAAAAAAAATTATTGATGTATCTTTATATTAAAATTATTTAAACACATAAAAAAAATCTTAAAATAAATTAAAAATAAAAAAATATGTTTTTTTTAAATGATAAACAGTCCCTTATTGATATACTTTCTTGAAAACTAAAATCTATCGGCAATGACTAACCGAGCTTGTCGTTTAATTTTTCCCACAGCCATTCTGACTAACTTTCAGCCAGAGAACAAAAAATATACAGTGATGAGGAATTCAAACAAAGGCCTCAAGAAATCTCAATCATATTCATGCAAGGATCAACAAAGGTAAAGGGGAACCGCAACCAGTCAACTAATTGGAAAAAAACATGGCACTCACCAGCAATCCGAGGGAGATTGTTTTTTTTTTTAAGTATTTTTTGCAACAAAATGGCTTCGTTAAACACTTCGATCGAGACTTTTCACCACAGCGATGAGCAGAATCGGAACCTTCACAGTACAGACTATAAAAATCATCTGAACCTAACAGCAAACTGCTCGCACTAATTTAAGCTTTACGGTCATTATCAAGAAGCAAAAATGGATACTTGCCTTTGGCAAAGGAGGTGCTCCTGAAGCCTGGAAATTTGGGGCCGAATCACTGGACATAATCAAATCATCAATGCTAACAGCAGGGCTATCCCAGACAAACAAATCCGAGTAGTCATCGTCAACTCCAGACCCCATAAATCCATCCGTTTCTTCACTAAAAAACAGACTCTGTTTATGACCCAGATCTTCAAACCCCAGAATTTCCATCAATTCATTCTCAGAAGGGCACCCGGTGAAACCCTCAATCGGCCTACGGTTGTGTGTTGAAGGAGACGAAGAGAGACTGTGTCTTTCGCAGTCACAGATTTGGCAAAGAGCAGAGTGCTCTGTTTCGCAGAAGATCGAGACAGGGGACGCGTGGCAATCATCACAGAGGAGCAAGCGAGTGTGCTTGGAGAAGAGCTGGTTTGTCGAGTGAACTTCATGGTCACAGGAGAGACAGAGCTTGGCCGAGTCAGCTCTGCAATACAGGAGAGCTGTGGTTTCATTACAGTAATCACAAAGTCTTTTTTTTTGTTGTGGTTTGGTGTTCATGGAGGTTGTTGTTTGCTGTTCTGGCTCTTGCTGCAGATGTTGTTGGGGTTTATGAGATTCTGCCATTTTTTTTTATATATATATTTTTAATAACTTTCCATGTACTATAATATTGATTGAGTGGTGATCAAAAAAGACAAGGGTTTGTTAATTTATGTGTTAGTTGGTAGGATATATATAGAATAAGCCAGAAAAGGATAAGAAAGTTGATCTTTCTTGATGTCAAGAACATCTATCTTGAATTTTGATTGCCCTTTTTGTTAGATTTTTCTAACAATCGATTTAAACGATTTGACATGATCCATCTTTTCACCTCTCTTTTTGTTATCGCTTGAATATCCTTTTGTTTTTCAAATTTAGCACTTCAAATGTAAATAAATAAAAATGACCGTTATCACATTATTTTCAAACATAGTTATCGATTTTATTTTGTTTTAGTTAAAATAATCAAAATATTTCATATCAATTAAAAAAATGAGATAAAATAGTATTGTTTTTATCTCGGTTTAAATTCCGGTTCGTTCTAGATTTTTTGCCAAATACCGGCCGAAATATGCCGGTTTTGTTCTGCCCATTTTGTTTTGGCCAAATGATATTTTTTTAAAATAATAAATAATTTTATAATATCAATCATATCTCTTAATCTGACTGTTAGATTAAGATGAAATTTTACGAGGAGTCTCTTGATATATTTATATATATTATGTTAAAATTTTAGAGCAATCTGAGAATCTAATAATCCTGCGAGATTGATGATGACATTCTCGTAATATTATACATGTTCATAATTTTATTCAAAAAAATTATTTTATTATACCTTTTTTTATATTAAATTGCACAATTCTAAATAATTTTATTTTGAATTTGAACTATTTTTTTTGAATATATATATATATATATAACCTCAAAACGGCACACCGAAACACTTCAAAATCAAAACGTTCCATTATAATTAAAAAACAAATTACCAATCAAAATTATATTAATAACTTTGGTTTCAAATATGAAGAAATAATAATTAAAGAGTTGTTATTGAATTTTTAATTGACCGTTGTTTGAGGAAAAAATTAAGTGGAGCGAAAGAGAAGAAGGGGAATAAATGGTTATCGATGTCAAATCACTGTGAATCTTGAAATACATATCATCTCATTTCTTCGGGTCAAAACCTTTCGAATTTCTTTTTGGAAAGTGATTTTTAGTTATTTACAAATAAGTAAATAAGGGAGTTAAAATGTAATCTTCATGACTTTAATGGTTTATTAGTTGCATTGGAAATATTGAGACTTAATTTCTATAAAGGCATGTCATCTGTGTATTTATATGAGGACGCATCTCCTTTACTTGAGACTAATATATTTGTTCGTGCTCTGCTGTGAATTAGACTGTTTTTTTTTAAAAAAAAATAAAAAAATAAAAAAAAAGTATTAAGAGTATGAATAATTCTTTTGTGGTATCATTAAATTAAATTCAATAGGTGGTTTGATCTTAAAATTTGTTAATTATGTGAGAGTTTATCCAAAATGAACCATTTAATGGATCCTAAAACAATTTGAATGACTAATAAAAATATGATATAATTTTTTTTTAAAAATTTAAGATAATATTTCTTTTTAATATGAAAACGATACCATATTGAATTGACCTTGTTCGCCTTTTGATTTGGCTATGAATTTTAATGAGTTTAATAACTTTGTTGTTTTTATAAATTATTTTTATAATAAAAATAGATGGTTGCAAAATCAAACATCAACCCTAAAAATGATGTTTATTTGATATAATAATAATTAACTATTGAAAACCAAACACCAACCCTAAAAATGATGTTTATTTGATATAATAATAATTAACTATTGAAAACCAAACATTATTATTATTATTATATCAAAAAGGTTATGCCACTCTAATTCCGTGCGAAATTAGCATCCCATATCTCATTCATCTCGGCTCTTCAGGGCTTATTGATTTTAAATTGTTTCATGGTTTTTTATTCAATGAAAAATCTTATATTTGTTGGGGATTAACTTTTGATTTAATAGAAAACTGTCTATATATTTGACCCAATTTTCTTATTAAACTATTTTTAATTTCCAAAACAATTGCTTTGATTCATTTGCCAATTGTAGTTTTTTTTTAACTTTAATTATTGTATTTTATCATAAATGATTCGTAAAAAATAATTTTAAATTACAATTCAAGATTATACATTAAGTTTTCTACGTCATGTCAGGCGAGTCAGATTCATTTTAACTTCAAAATATAAAAAATAAAAAATTCCCGACCACACATTAAGAAACACTAGTTGTGAAGGATCAAAGATGTTTTAAAGATAAAAGAATTCATTGGGTTAGCGACGAGAAATTTGTTAGGATATTAAATTACTGTTGATATCAAAAATAAAAATTTTAAAAATATTATTTTAATATATTTCTAAATAAAAAATAATTATGATTACAGTACCAGAAATGTAACTATTAACTATAACTACTTATATTAATGCAACCATTAACTATTTCTTCTACTAATTGCCAACTAATTCTATCACATCGGATTATAAATAGCCCATGCTGATTTATTACTGTTATTTACCAACACATACTTATTCACGTTAATTTTTATGTTTTTTTTAAGTTCTTTTTTTTTAATTTATTCCTAAATAATTTCAATTTTACTCAAAGACATTTTGTTTCATTCAATTTTTGTATTCAATTGTAATCTTTATTCTTTTAATTGTTTTTTTTTATAATTTATTTTATTTTTCAATTTAATCTTTTTTTTTTCATTTAGTTTTGTAACATATTTGATCTTTATTATTTTTTCATGTTTGTAAACTACGGGTTAATTGCGGTCTCACAACCTAAGTAAGATTTTGAATATTAACTTGATTTAAATGCAATTTTGTTTAGGTTCTTTATTCAATATTGATTTTTTTAGTTTAATCATTTGACATCAAATTATTAAGCTTTTAGCTTTGTGTTTTGTTTTGCTTTTATTATGCGGTTATCCAGATCTCATATTTCAAGTAATGGGTTAATCAAGTTAATCTAAAGTTTTTTTCTCAACTTTTTTTTTAAAAAAAATTGACTCGCTTTAATCTTTTAAAATTAAATTATTAGCCTTTGAACTTTGTAATTTTTCACGGTGTTATCACAGGTTCGAGTTAGTCAAGTTAGCCTGAGTAGACTTAATTTTTTTATTTTAATGTTTTTTTATTGATTTACCTTTGACTTTTTTTTTCCATGTCGTTTTTCTTAAATTCTATTTTTTGTTGTAATCTCAATTCACGTGTAGCGAGCTAGACAAATTAACTTTTTTTTTAAATTCATCTTTTAACTTTAGGTTATTGGATCTTGATTTTATAGTTTTTTTTTATCGTTTTTCTCTCTACAATATTATTCTATTTTTATATTTTGAGTTGTGTGTGGATAAAATTATCACACATTGATTTAGGTTATCATCATCTAAATATAATGAGACTTGCTGTGGGAGGTACTTATAAAATATTTAGGAGTGGGATAACAATTATTTTTTAAAATGTTTTTTATTTGAAAATACAAAAAATATTTGTTTTAAAAAATATATTTTTGATTTTAATACATGAAATAGATCTGAAAATATTAAAAAAAATCAATTTGAAGTAAATAAAAAATGATTTAAAAAAAAATTTAAAAATCAACGGGCGTATGGAGTCATTTCTAGAGAAACTTGAAAATAACTTTAAAAGGAGAAAAAAATCTAAAGGCGATAGCCCCACAGAACCTAACGAGCACAAAAATCTGAAGTGACTTTTGACCCATTTGAATATGCGGTCAATGTGAAACAACAAAAGTCAAAGCATTTCTCCCCCATCCCTTGCTTTCGTTTCATCATGCTAACTTGCTAATATTCCAGGGGAATCTATAGGAGCCAACCTTAATTTGTTTTTAGACAATTGATTTATCTATTAAATATATCCTTTCATATACTCTTTTTTTTTTTGCTCTCATACATGTTCATATTATCTTTTATATGACCTTTTATCACTTTTTGGATAAAAATGCCTCCCAAACCATAAAAAATAATTAAAAACTGAAATTAAATTACGAAAACTAAATAAAAATGAAAAAAAAACTTTATAAAATATAAAATCTTAGAAAAAAAATGGAAACTTTGTAAAATCTAAAAAAAAAACCATTTCCACAAAATCTTGTAATGAAAATTTACTATATATATATATATATATATATATGGATAGATGAATCGAATAACTCAAGATTATTCATGGAATGAATCGATTGAAACAAAGGAAAATCTATGGATTAAGAGATTAAAGAAACACAGATTTTTTACAGGCAATCCTTCCGCTAAATCAAATCACCTTGACTGAAATTAATTGGATCAAAGGAACAATCTATGCCATGTAGAATTGCAGATGGAAAGAACATTAGCTAGAATAAGAAGTATAAACAAGGGTGGCGTCACAAGTTCGTTGCCGATATCTTTTGCTGATTGACAAACACTTCATTTAGCTACCGGTCCCTGCAATCCTTCGGGTATTATACGAGCCGCACTGTTTGCACTTGTGCCCAACAATGTGAAATGCGACTTTGCTAGTACTGTTGCAGTCATTGCAGAGAATGGAAACCTATAGAAAACCCTCGCAAAAATGAGAGAGAAAGACGGACAGTCAGGTGTGCATGTGATTATGACGATTTTTTACATGCCCTAACCAAATTCCCAAACCCAGGACACTTAATTGAGCTGCGCGGCCTACCAAACATTGTCCATGAATGAGCAAGCGTTCCAGTTTTCTCAGAAATGTATGATGAAGCTCCCTAAAATGCATTGATTAAAAGACACATTATTGACAAAGTTTATACTATGAAGGTTCATTGAGTTTCAAAACCTTGTCCAAGTCATATGAGTTTCAAAGCACCAATATGATAGACCAAATGAAGCTTCAAGAAGCAGCTTTAGGGAACACAGCAGTCAAGTGCGTAACTCATCCTCCACTATGAAGAATGCTACTTTTCAGAAGGCCTTATGAACAATTGTTCATAGAAAAGCATGTACAAAGAGTTGAAAACAGACAACCAGCTCTTCAGAATGAAATTGAGGGTGGCCCCAAACCACCCTTCTATTATTCAATCTTGTTTTATCTTTTAGACATCAAAGGACAGACTACTTTGAATTGGTGACATTTGGTATCAAGTCAGTTTAGAAGTTCTGGATACTTTGAATAATTGAAGGGTGGTCATTGCAGATTTGCAATACTTGAATTGAAAATGGAAAAAAAGGGATAAAGAGACTACCTCATCCTGGTATTGCTCGGGCATTTGAACAGCCTCAATCTATCAAAAGAAACATCCCCAATTATTGCAGAATACTACATAGAAATTAAGCAGAGAAAGCTATAACCTATAGTAACTATAATTATCATCAAAGCCAAAGGCTTAAAGCAACCATTCAATAATCAAGCAAGATCTAAATTAAAAAAGAGAGAGACTTCTACACCGCAGACATAGTCACATGCTGGGAGAAAAAAATTGCTCCCAGATAACAATATATGTACAAGGCAACCAGCCAAGCTTTGTGATTCCAATCCAAACTACACCCAATAGAAATAGAAGCATCACGCCAATCCAGGCAAAGAGAGGGACTGGATGGGATGAAAGGGAAGCTAGGATTATTGGAAACAATTGTGGGCATAAGGTATCATAAAGTCAATGGTTAGAGCCAGAATCAAGTCAATCAATTGCATGGCAGCATCAATCTTATCTTGTCCATTCAAATTACCTTTGACATTACCAGAGCTTGCTATGCTGTCCATTAACCATTCAATATCATTACTTGGCTGCATGAGATCAACTCATATACAAGTTCATATGACCTATAGTGCAGTCAATTAGTCATTGCTGTGTAGCAACCTTCTTTCCACCCCACTAATATATCCAGGGTGCTGGATAACAACCTATTCTTCCTAGGCATGGCAATAAGCATGAACTAAGGTTCAGATTTTTGCAACAATTCTGACAATTAAAGGGGGGAAATGTCATACCTCCTCATCTAGCATTTTCCAATAGTCCGCAGTGTCCATCACTGTCTTGGAGCAGAGTGGACAACGATACCTGGTAATCAAATTACAAATGTTGCATACAAAACTTAATCATTTGACTTGTTAAAATCAATTGAAAACAAATAAGTAGAAAACATCTATGAAGTTTACTGCTGTTGTTTTGCCATTTCACGGAAGCAGTCCATGTGCATGGTATGTCCACATTTCATAACCGTTGCTTGTTTAACCGAGTCAAAAAGATACTGTTGGCACATTACAACACTGTCAGAACATAAATATTCCTTCTCATTCTTGTACATTTATGTGAGTCAACACAAACCTCGTAACAGATAGGACAGTAATTTTTCATGGAGTTCTCTACACATGAGTGATTACCACGCATCTCAATTACATAGCAAGATCCTGCACACTTCAAATCATTAGACAAGATAAAGAAATTTCCAATTGATCTGCAAACAAATAGCATCCACAAGATAATCAACAGGCAGCTAGAAAATTGCATGCAGAACCCAGGGGCAGAATAATGGAAAAACTATTTCCCTTAAAATTGGCTACTGGCTCTCTAACTTTTTGAACTAGTGTTAATACACTAAAGATACAAAACGTGTATTCAGGTTGCTCCATCTAGACTTTTTTTTATGTTGTGACAAATCTCGAGTTTATAACTTCATACATTATCTAATGCTAGCTGCTCATCCAAGTGCCCTTTTATTTTCTCAACAAGTGATTTCAAGAATCTCCCAACTGACAAATCCATAGCCTTTTAACTTAATTTATAATTTCTTCCTTTTTAGCTCCCAATTGCCTACCTAAAGAGTTTCAGTTTAAATATTGCACTCTGGTTTCAAGTCCCATTGTGAGCTTGGGAGTTTTGCTCAAATCTGCCAACCATGGCTAACTTATGAAAGTGCAATGTGATTTTCTTTCTTGTATGAATATTTAACCAGAATCTTATGCCCAGAACAAATAACCAAATGATCATAAGTAGTAGTGCCTAATAAAATTATCTCAGAGTTGACAGCTGACTTCCTATCAAATCTAATTAATAAATGATAATATTCAAAACTTAAGTCATAGTAAGTGGGAAAAACCCATCACAACCTGCAGAAGAGCTACAGGAGTCAAAAAAGAAAGTGAAAAGCACAAGTGACTGAATCACAGTCAGAAAAGCAGGGAGATACAAACCACATTTCTCACAGTGAAAAAACTTTTCACGGCCACCAAGCCTGAAAACAACAATTTAGGTAACAGTAAGCATAAGCACAGAATATGACAGCATGAACAACAAGAAGGAAAGAAATCGTCCCTAAGAAATGAAGCTAGCAATGGATTAAATGTATAATGCAAGTCTCTTAACTAACCTACAAATCCCACATCCATCGCAATGGAAATGCTGTTTGCTTGTCTGCAAAAAATTAACACCACACAATTAAACCGAAGCAATCCTAAAATTAACTCGTCAAACTGTCAGTCATCTCAATAAATTATAGCTCAATATTTACTCACATCATCGTCATAGAATTTGCAAATATCACAAAAATATTCACCCATCTTGACACCACACTTATTGCAAACCTGAGCAACCTGGAAAAAAAAGCATTTGAGATCAAGAGTTTTTATGCTTTTTCCTCAAACCCACTGAGTCATCCATACCTCTTGCTCTGTGTTGCAAACTGAACAAATAACCTGCAACACCGATCATTTAATGAAATCACAATAAATCCATATGAAGGCAAAAGAAAAGAAGATAAATTAAGAAATTGAGCATACTTGTTTAATATCGTGCCTGACTATTTCATGACGATCCTTGGGATTGCTTAGCGAGCTCTAAGACACACACAAAAAGAAGAAGAAATGCCTAAGCGGAAAAAATAAAAAGAAATAATGGAAGCAGTAAAGGAGAGAGCTGGTTACGGTAGCTTCATTATGGCAGTGGCGGCAAGAAAAGATTTGGTTGCAACATGGAGCTCGGATTTTGCATCTTCTCCGGTAGTGCTCGCATCTGTTATAATTACAATTAATACAGCACCAAAAAAGAATAAGAAAAGAAGAAAAAGAGAAATATAACGGTGAGGTGCGAGAGCAGAGAGCGAAAGGATACAGACCCATATTGTTGTGGCAGTTTTGCAGTGTCTTGTTGTATCTGCTCTGTGCTTGTACGAGACGGAGAAACAGGGTTTTGCTCTTCTTCCATAGCGGTTTTGTGCTTGTTTTCTCAAGAAGAAACACCTGATTTTCTTTCGTAGGGTGACTTCATTTAGTTTATAGAAGCTTTGGGAGGGCGGTTAAACAGCTGTTTCCTCAAATTTATTTATTTTTATTTTAAATGAATTTTTTTTTTATTTTTAAATTATTTTGATGTGCTGATGTCAAAAATAATTTTAAAAAATATTATTTTAATTTATTTTTAAATAGAAAGCACTTTCAAAAACAACCGCAATCGCACTCCCAAACAGGCCGGTAGCACTGGCTTGCGCTCCACCGCCCGCACGATTTTTTTTTATCTTATTTTAAAATATGTTTTATATATATATTTCAGTTTTTATTATTTTTGTTTAATTTCAAATCTTTTTTTTATCTTTCTGTGGGTTTTTAATTTTTAATTTTATTTATATACTTATATTCTTAGTTTTGACTTTAATTTTTATTGTAATTTATCTTTATATTAAATATAATTTGTGTTAAAAAAACATAATAAGTATAGCTTTGGTAGTATAAAATGAGAATGAAATTCTCTCTTATGTATGTATGATAAAAAAAAATTTGTGAGTGATTTGATATCTTTGTATTTTTTGTATTTATTTTGTCTATATGTGACTTGATATAGTTTTAGTTTAAAGTGATTTTTATTTAAAAACATTAAATTATTTTTTTTTTTTAAATTAAATTAAAAGTATTTCATATTTATTCTTCATATTATTAAATTAAAAGTATTTCAGAACACTGAGATTAAATTAATTTGAGATTTAAAAAAAAAAACTCACTTTATTTTCTTGTGTGTGTGTGTGTGTGTGTGTGTGTGTGTATTAAGACATTAATATTAAACAAATATCAAAATATATTATTATTTTTCAGAGAATAAACTTTAAAATAATCGTTATCATATTTTTTAACATCTTATCTATAATAAAATGAATATATAAAAACAACTAAATAATTAAAAGTGTTACATGCTGATTATTTCGCTCAAATATAGAGCATCACAAAAAAAAAAAGTCTAGAACAATTAATATTTTTATACATGTTAAAAAAATTGGTTTTGGATGCGACGAAGCGCAAAGCAAGTGAGTCATATATTTTTTCATTGTAGATAACTTGACCTATTTTTTCACCTGTTTTGTCTACGTGTGGCTTTGTATATTATTTGTTTACGTGATATTAGATCTGAAATATCATACATAAAATACCATAAAAATCAATTTTTAACAAAAACAACATCAATTGATGAATTATTTTGATTATTATTCTCATCGTTATTATCATAATTGTTAAATTATTATAATTATTATTATACTTATTATTGTAAATAATTAATATTCTAACTATTATTGACAATATTATCATTGACAACGTTATTATCATTATAAAAAGAAATTCAATTATTTTTCTTAAGATTTATTCTTCATATTATTATGTGAAAGTATTTCAGAATACTGAGATTAAATTAATTTGAGATTTTTAAAAAAAAACTTAGTTTATTTTTTGATATATATATTTTAAAGCGTTAATATAAACAAACATAAAAAATATAATTAGCCTCACATATTTTTTTTTAAAAAATACCTTTAAAATAATTTTTGTTATTATTTTAAACGCTTTATCTATAATAAAATAAATATATAAAAAAACTAAAGAATCAAAATTTTTGTAGGTTAATTATTTTGTTTAAATATATAGTATCATAAAAAAAAGTCAAGACCGTTCCAAGCTCTTGGACCATCTACTAGAAGGTTTAATACTTTACCATATTACCCCCTATCAATTCCAACCTAAAAGTAAAATTGAAAATTTGTAAGACCAATAACAGGAAAAACGTTGAAATATTTTAGGAACATTGAAGAATCTGGCTGCGGAAAATAGCATGGGCCGCTTTATAGCTCATACGACGGCCCAGTCTTGCCCTTTTCTTACTGATTTTTTAGATTATTGGTATTCGAGCTGCAAATCAAGCAGTACCAGATGTAGGATTTGACCAAGTTACAAGCGCATGCCCTGCAAATGAAAATTAGTTTGGATTAATTTTCTGGCATTCTGTAACTCTTCCCCAGGTCATTGAATGTTGAAAGAGGCCATTAACTGAAGCAAAAACAGGGTTTTGAAGTTTGACTTGATGCGCAAGGCAGTTGACTTTGCTACTGTGATGGCAAGGAATTCAGAATTTCTCCATTCTAATATATATCATTAGACTCGTGTTTTTTCCCTTTGTAATTCATCGTTAGGATGATTTGCAGAGTAGAGGGCACGACGCTCCCGAGTGCAGGCCGGCGTGATGTTTTGCTGAACATATGGACGGGGTTGAGTCGGAAAATGAAAAGATTTGGACAAGTTTTGTCATGTTAAAGAAGCTGGGATGAATACAAGGTTGTTGAACATATATATCATCAGACTCATGTTTTGCTGAACACCGATTTCAACAGGAGCTGGGATGAATACAAGCTTGTTCTGTAGTAAAATACATAGACACCCAGCAAAAGAAGATTGTCTAGACATAATTTTCTTCGTCTTTCTCTCTCTATATATAAAGAGAGAGACATAGCATATTCATTCAGATACATACAGCAACAGTTCTTGTTTTTTCTTCCCACGGAGCAGTTCTAACAGGAATTCTTCTCAGTTTTTTCGGTCACCTGTGATATTATTGTGGAAACTTGGATAAGAAAGATCGGTTGAAATTCCATGTAAATCGCGCCATAAAAGCCGAAACTGTGTTTAATCTTGCTGCAAAATTCCATTAAAATCGCGACAGAAAAAACACAATAGTGTTTAATCCTGCTGCAAAAATTCCTGTTAACGATAGAATGTATTCTGTCCTGTTTTGGCACCACATAATTAGTGGTCAGAAAAGCGAGGTTCTACCGAAATTCAGATTGATTCATACTCTTTGGAAATGTAATTTCAGATGAAGACATGGTTCTCGGCATAATATTTTCCATCTATGACTAACCAAGTTAGTGTGGGAGAAGGTTTAAGATCTGCACAGCAGGTCTCGAGTTCGAGTCATGACGTGCACTTCTTGTAAGAGCTTAGAACAGCCGGGGTTTTACTCACTCACTTGTACCCACAAAGTGCGCTTTCCAGGAATGGAGTTTCCACGAATAAAAAAAAAGTTAGTGTGGGAGAAGGATTGTTGGCAATGAGAAAAAGAAATAAGAACGATGCGATGTGCACTTGTGTCATGGAATATACTCTAATCCTGCTTCCATATTCTGCAAGGCAAAGGGATATATACTAACACCGCTGAAAAAGATCTAAAGGCAAGGAATGGAATACCTTTCTTTATCTAAGATAAAGCAGAAGAATCGATGGCAGCACAAACAAGAAAGAATTTTTCTTTAAAACTTTTTGCATCTGGAGGAATGCAATAGGCAGTTTAGAAGTTGGAGTTGTCTAACTTGACTACTAACTTCAACTTTCACCTTCACTTCCAATCCATCGTTGCACTACCCCCAACCAAAAATCAAAGAAAAGAAATTAAAAAGAAATGTTATTTATGTGCAGCTATACAATTCTGCTGTTTTCCTCCTCAATTGGTCTCTCCGATTCTGATATTTGAATGGATGCCCCTGGAACATTTACATGATGATGCAAATGTAAATATGGCTGATCAAAATGTAAATGGTGGTCAATATTGCAGGGTTGTAGATTTGAGGAGGTACTTAATTTTAATTCAATTTGTTTTCCTCTGAGAACTTATAATATAAAAGGCAAACATGAATGATTTTATGGAATATGCTTTTCTGGGACTGATTCAAAGTTATTTTTCTTATTTTCAAAAGTGAGAGAAAAGGGATATGGTCAAATATTCAGAGATTATGCAATCTTGGAATTCTGCAGTGATCAAATAGAGCAACAGTTATATATATATAAAGATAACTTCATTGACACAAGGGAACATATTACACACAAGCTAATCAGAGCTATGAAACACTTGACACAAACAACGTCTACATATTCTACTAAGCATACAGCGCATTAGCTGTACTACTAAATCGAGCCAATTTTTATTCTTCCAACTTGATACTGAAGCGGTAATTAAATCAAGTTTGAGTCTGGTAGGGTTTGAGCATTTGATTGAGTGAGCCACTTAGATGGAGGGACATGACTTCATTGGTGGATCCCAGCAGCTTTCCACCAATGAATACAGCCGGTACAGGCGAGCTACACCCCATCTTAGCGAGAGCCTTTTCCATTTCCCTGCCTTCAGGGTCACGGTCAATCTCATAAACCAGAGGGTCCACCCCGATTTCCTGGAACAGAATTTTGACTGTATAGCACAAGCAACATGTGCTCTTGATGAATATCACCACCCCCTGATCAGAGGCCAATCCCAGCACCTTTTCCATGTTGTCACTCCTGATTAAGCCTTCTTACTATACGAACAAGTTCTGGCTTTCTCTAGAGTTTATTTAGATCCTAAAGACCACCAGATCAAATTCAACTAGAATTTGACCCGATGGTAATGTTAGAATGGGAGTAGCCAAGAGAGAAAGGGGTTTTTAAAGCCGAAGGTTGTTTGAATTCATGCTCTCATGCTAGACTATATATAGGGACAGCATAGGAGAGTCTTGTGTTTGAACAAGAACATTCAAAAGTGGAGCAGCTTTACTTAGATGCTCAAATGGGTGAAAGTTACTTTTAGAAATGGGACTACTGCGCTTCCATGGGCTGAGCAAGTTGGCAACAAAATTTAGCAGCACCGCTATTGCTCAAATACTGACGAGATTGACTGTTTATACGATCATCATAACCATCTGATATGATGACTATTATTACTTCATCTTGACTAAGATGGAAGGGTCAAAGCAATGATCATATTGTGGGATTCATACAGCCGAATATTAATAGCAACGTGCTCATGCAATTGACCATTTGTTCAACTTTTGCAGATTTTATGGACACAATTAATATACTCCCTTACAAAGACAACAAAAGTAGAAAAATACTATAAAGCTAGTCAAGTCACCAGATTCCTCACAATCACCTTCTTGGAGTCCTTTTGCTGAAAGATTGGGAATGGGATGGCTTTCGGTGGCTGCGATTCTTTGTGCTGCGCCCACCAACTTGCATGATTCTTTCGAGCCCACGGCCATGTGAGGGTCTATTCTAGATAGCACTGCTACAATCCAACCTGTTCTAGCTCTTGCACGTGTGGATGAGCATGTCAATTTTAAGCCGGCACGTGCATACCAGAAATGCAGCTCTTTCTGAACAAAACAGGATAATATTGTTCTCCCTTGAATAAGAGCATTACTGTTATTTCCATCATAATGAGAAGTATGATTGTCCTACTTGGTGCACGAATCATATTGTATCCAAACAAGACACCTGCAGGCATTCAAATTTTCTGGTACAATTATACGTATTTCCTAGAAGTATTTTTGCTGATCGTCACGTACAGTATTAGTATATAAGCATATGAATATGTATGCATAAAACTCATGGACATATGCAGATATGTACATCTAAGAAACCATATGCATGCATGTTATATTCTTAGTTTATGCATAGAAGTCATAGTGGAAAAATTAATTTTGCTTTCTGGATATGGAGGAATACATTATGTGGCGCATAAAAGTTCCAGCATCACCTTTCTGTCATTCCCTTAGCAAAGGTATCCATGTAAAAGTGATTAAAAGGTCTCGACTCCAAATTTTAGGGGTAAAAAAACCATGTTTGAGGTTAAATTATATCTTAGAAAGATTTCAAGGTAAAGGCACCATGTGTTATCCACAAATATTTCCTACCAGTTTGACAGTTGTCCAGAGGAAGCTCTGCCAAGAATTGCAATTTTACCAGGTTGATAAAGTTTCTGCCCGAAAATTTCTTCAGTGGAAATGAAGTTTATCGTATATTGTAATTTAGTTTGCACAAGGAAGTTCTTCCAGAGATTCTGAAGTGAGAATTCAAACTCTTCAGGATAAGTGACTTGGCAGATGCGTGCCTGATCTCCATTTTTTAGATAGGCATCAATCCAGCAGAGTAAAAATATGCACAAAGTTCTCAGGTGGGTTTCTGATTATGGACAGAAATGAAAGCATTATTGAAACTTAGACGCGCCCCTGAAAACTGATCTTCAGGATTTTTTCCCGTAATATCACATTTTTTTCATACAATGTAGTCAGGGAACTCGAGAAAAAGCAAAGCCCTTAAATACAACATTGTTTTCAGCATAGCATAAGAGCTATTTCCAGATTAAACAGCGTTAAAACAAAGTACTTTGTAGTTTATTTGAGAGGTTCTATAGCTAGAACCAGATTGCCTTGGCTTCCATGAGCATTTGTTTCAAGGATCCATCCAGGTGCAGGGATAGCACATCTTTGGCTGATCCTACCCATTTTCCACCTATGAAGACAGCTGGGACGGTGGGGTTGCACCCTAGACCACGTAAAGCCCGCTCCATTTCCTTACCATTGACGTCACGGTCAAGCTCGTGAATTGCAGGGCTCGCACCCAGTTCATAAAAAAGTGTCTTGATGCTATGGCACATGCAGCATGAGCTCTTGGTGAAGATCACTGCAGCGTTCTTAGATGCCAAATCTCTAACCCTGTCCATTTCTAAAACCTTTTCCTGGTGTTGCTGAGAAAAGAAACAACTCTCTTTCTACAAGTGCTTCTAGAATTAGCTTGGAAGAAACACAAAATTAATCAAGAAAGGAAAAAAAACTGAAGGGAAGCAGGCTGAGTGCAGGAGGATTGTAGTTTCTAGTTACTGAGGAAATTGCTTTGGTGGACTCTGAGATTCAGCAGGCCTTATTTATAAGGGCAGGTGAGGGGGTGGTGGATAGCGTTGTTTAATTGATAAAGGAAAAACAAAATATAGGATAATAAAAGAGAAAGATCCTTCTGATATTTGCTTGGATAGAAAAAAATATTGCAAATTAGGCATGATTTGTTTTGATAGCGACCCCTTTTGTGCTATAAACAACTTGTATGATCATTCATCTATAATAACTATAATTCAAATCTCCAGGATAGATTTTCCGTACACCTAAACAGTGTAGGAATAAAAACAATACATTTAACAATGATCAGAACATACTTTCGGCCCCCCGTTGGTGGCATCCGAAATATAGAATTCGAAGTTAATTACTGATAATATTGATAAGTATTCTTCTTTGCAGGATGGAGAAGAATACTCGACCTTTTTCATATCTCACCACCATGAAGAATTTTGATGCCCTTTAAATATTGGTTGGTATATAATATATGCGGAATGTCAAATGCACAGAGAGTCTGAGTCACTTGTTCATCCATCCTCTCTGCAAATATTTCATCAACTCAAACTCTACCCAGATGCCTCGCCTCGCCTTTAAACTAAGATTATCGGGGAAATCCTGATGAATGTTTACGAATCATACACAGTGCATGACGTAGTTCTTCAAGTTGGATCAAGTTAAACTTGTTTCTGCAGGACACATCTTAGTCGCTTGTCACTGTAGCATAGCATCTGCTGGGCGCTGGCTGATGTGGAGGAGGATAGAGTTTATCCAACCCATTATCACTTTCTCGAATTGGTCCCCTCATCGTGTTACTGGTCTGCAGAGGGAGAAGAAAAGAAAAACTAAATACTGCTTGCATAATCGAAGGAACACAGGGAAAGAGAATCACATACATTTACACTTGTTAATCTGAATAGGAGAATGCCACTAAGTTTGTTCAAAACTCGGATAGATCTTGTTAATTAGCTTATTAATATGATGTAAGAAAATAATAATAATATTGGCAGAGGATATATACGTTCTTGCTTTTCTGTCTGTGTGCATATCCTCTTCAAAACAACTTTCTTTTCTCTTTTCATTAACTGAAAATTTGCTTTCGGTATACTTCTCTTCTGTCGAGCTGACAGGTGGAGAAAATCTGTCCTTACAGAAGTGGAAGATGATTGAAAAAACAGTTGAGAACACTAGCTATAGCTACTTGGCCTTTGCTAGCCATCACAAGTCAAATCCTATGTAGGAGTGCATCGTCTTGCTTATTCTTCTTGATCATGAACATGCAAGAATCTTTCTGTATATCAAAGTCTTTAAGAATATGCAAAATTCCTTGTCCTGCATGCATGCCATGTCGGCCAATTTCAGTAGCTTTATGCGTATGGTGAACATGCACATGCGTCGTCATACGCGATCGTATCCACCATGGTGTGCCCCATCAACCCATTTGTGGTCTTTTGTTTTCCGGTTTCTTTGTGGTGTATATCAATGTTGATGTGACGCCAGACAACAATGAAATATACACATGAACAATTTAAATTTAAAGTAAACCATAATTAAAATTACTCACAATCTACTAAAATAACATGAGGGATATAATTAAATTAAATTTAATAATAAAATGAAGTAAAAATCCAATAAAGTGACTTGAATGTGTTCAATCTCCAATCAAAAAGTGATGGGTTAGATTATTTTTATTATTATTTTGGAATATACATATGTGTGATCTATGACACATTTCTATTATCCTTACCAACTCTCATAGGATCAAAAAAACCCGACTAGTGACTCTAATTCAAACCATAATTAAAACAATATTAACAATTGGGAAAACTATGATTGTATATGTCATGTAGCTAATTGGCTGCTTACATGTGACATTAATTTTGTTCGTATAAACATATTTATTTTTAATAAGACTTTATTTATCTTTAATATTCATCAAATATTGAATTAATGAATCTAGTATTCGATTAAAAAAACTTAGAGTAAAGATAAATTCCTTGGAATAAAAATAAATTGCAAATAAAATTATAAATTTGTTATAATTATGAGATTTCTAATGCATAAAAACATTGTTTTTATATGTTATTAGTCAATATTCTATTAAGACTAGATATTAATTAAAGATGTTAAGATTGATACATATTTTTTTTCTTCTTTTATGGAAAAAAATAATTGTTTTTATAGTATTTTTTTTATTTTACAACATGTTTGTAAAATCCAAAGGGTATTGGCCAATATTCCAAAAATATCAAAATCTTATTTTTGGGGATTCATATTATTTACTGTTAATGTTTGGGTAAAGAAATTCTCAAGGGGTTAATATCTAAAACATTGGTGGGGATAATTCACTATTATTCACTGTTGATATTTGAGTAAAGAAATCCTAAAGGGGTTAACATCCAAAATATTAGCAGGGATAATTCGTTGTTATTCACCGTTAATATTTGATTAAGGAAACCTTAAAGAGATAAATATCCAAAATATTTTTACAGGAATAATACGTCATCATCATTTAACCAACATATCTTTGAAAGATCAATATCATAGCAATCATAAAGCAAACCAAAATACCAAGCAGCTTACCTTAGGTAGGGCGTACTAAGGGTGGTAAAATCTTTCCTTTACGCAACCAGTCCCTTGTCTTAGAATCTCTGAAAAACCAGTTTATGTTTCCTAGTGACTATAATACTAGGTAGTGACTTTTTTTTCCACAAAATAAAACTAAAACTCCGACATGAATACTTCGCTCACGGGGAGAGTCACCGAGACGTCGCGCTCTCGCAAAGGGTGCGACAAAACTAATTAAAAGTCTAATAAAATGAACTTGGATGTGCTTAATCTTCCAACAAATAAATAACGGGTTGTACTTTGCTTCAATATCTTTGATTATACATGTGTTATTTGTGGTATATAATTAGTGTTCCCATCATCATGTAAAAAAATATTTTTTCTTTCAATATTTTATTTTAAGTTTTCAGATATCAAAATTTTGTACAGAGAGACTAGCATGGGGTCTTGGAAGAATTCCTAAGAAAATATTAGGCTTGGGATTTGGGGCATAGGGTGCATGCCTGAGTCCATAAGAAGGTCGGGGTGCATGCGCAAACAAGACGCTTAACAAGTATCTATCACTTAACACGTTGGGTAGCAAGTTTAACATGCGTGGTGGCGCGTGCATGTAGTGATTGCTTGACGGCACTAAGACACGCCGAACACCCAAATTAATTGGGTCCAAACACTATATTCAGATCCATGTATTCTAACATAAAAAGTGTTTAAGACTATTTTTTATTGTTGTCTGGACTCAAGAGGAGTTGGGCCCAAGTAGTAGCTTAATCCCTTTCATGTTGATCTCAAGAAATATTCCCAGTCCATTCAATTTGAGAGAATTTTTTTATTTTTATGAGATTTTTTAGGTTAGTTAAATGAAAGTATTAAATCCTATGATGGATACTCATTTCTTCTTCTTCTTCTTCTTCTTCTTCTCAGGTCTCTCTCTTGAATTTCCTTTTGTTCTCTTGCAAATCAGAATGAAACGAAGCGTTTTAAGGCTAACTCGTTAGTCCATGGACATGAAGGGCAAGTTTCACAAAGCCCAGTTCAAAAGAGCCCAAAACAAATATTTTTTGTTCGAGGACCAAGCCTTGAGCCTAGCTTCACGGCCCAATTTGAAGTTGATGGCAAGGATCTCTTAATCCTGGCCCATCAACATCCTTTATGAGAGATCTCAGCATCCAAATTGGCACGTTTCAGCTATCCAATCGAGCTAAGAAAGGAAAGAAAATCACCTGAAATTATTGTCAATATTAACAAGAACCGATATATATATATATATATATATCGGTTATATATATATATATATATATTAAAAAACTATTTTTGTGTTACTCATAGCCTCCTCTGCAATAAGGATATTAGTTTTTGTCACCATAAGAGACAATAAGAAAATGTACAGGGACTGAATTAAGAAAATAAAACAAGTACAGATACCAGATTCACCCTATTATGTTAAGAACTTTAAAACCCTAGTCTAGTGTAAAAGGAAGGGCCTTCCTTCTCTTTTTGTTTTGGGCCGCCACTCTCCCGCTGCCTTTTTATTTACACACAAAATAACAAAACTAAATTAAATTAAATTTATCGACCCCGAGGGATCCCAAGTCACAAAAACCTCCCGAGCTGTAACAGCCGCCTTTCCTAGAGTAGCTGCCAGCGAGTTCTGCCGCCGGCGATCCACTTCCTTTACTTTTTCTTCGATTTTCTTAGAAGGTTAAACTGCTTCTTCTCTGTCTGAGCTAAATTCGATGAAGTTTTCTTTCATGGGTTTTGTGAATTTGAACTGTTGAATAGTTGCTGTTTCGAGTAAAAAAATGGTTTTGAGCATAAACTTTATGTAATTAGTTTAATCGACCAGTTGGGTTTTCAATGGAGAATACATATTCAGTCTTGTGGACGTTATATTATGGTCAGGGTTAGGAGATTAGGTTCTGGTTTTAATCTTTGGAGTTACTTGTTTAGTACGGTCTGGTTCACTACATCCTAGGTTCGGAATCATCATTTTAATTTTTTTTTATTTTTTATCACAGTGTAGTCCAAATGACGGATGCTCAAGAAATACTGGATCAGCCAACTGAGGCAATTCCGGCCAATGTGTCTCAAAAGGAAGAGGAATCCCGTGATGAAATGCTTTCCCGGCACAGGTATATTGTTCTATAATCTGCATCATCGATTTATTACTGATGTTCCCTTTATTTATGATTTGGGTTCAGTATTTTCTTTGCTATTTTAGATGTATCGGAAATCTATGCTACTGTGTCAAAATTCAGCTCTCACGTAGCTTCTGATATGCCAGTTTTTGTGGGAACGGTATGTGGAAATAACCATTATTGTTATGATGGTGGTGATCTTATATTTCAATTGTCACGAGGAGTAGCAATTGTCACGAGGAGTAGCAATTGTCACGGCTATGGATCTGAGAGTCCATAGATTAAAAATATTAAGACAAAAAAGAACTGTAGTTTGTCCATGACTTGCAATGAAAGTCCACCTGTTGCTTACCTTAGTTTTACATTTAACATTATATTTGATTATAACTCGAATAACGTTTTTTCACTTTCATCTAATATTTGCAATTGTTTCTACCCCTAAACACTTGGGCGAATTGTTAATTGGTGTTTGTTTCTAAAAAAATTCATTTGAGCAGAAAGGAGATAGCAAAGCTGCAGAACAAAGAAATTGAAATGAAAAAGGCAGCAGCAAAAGGTAGCAAGGCAGAACAGAAAGCAAAGAAAAAATTGGTTGAGGAAGAGGTCTCTCAACTATCTGCAAAGCTAAAAGAAAAACATGCTGAAGAACTAGCTTCTTTAGGTTATAACAGAACCGATGGAAATGAGAGTAGCAATCTTGACAACTTGGTGAAGGCTGTAGCAGGGGTTTCTGTTACCAACCATCCTGATCATTCAAAGCCCAGCAAGAGCGCTAAGAGACGGGGGAAAAGAGCTCAGCAAGAAGCAGAAAGAGAACAAAGAATTCAAGAAGAGCAGAGCAACCTCGTAAGTGATCGAATGATTGAAGATGAAAAACTGGAAAGAAAGCTTGAACCCCTAGGGCTGACTATTAATGAAATAAAACCAGATGGGCACTGCCTCTACCGAGCTGTTGAAGATCAGCTGGCACTCTTTTCTGGAGGTTCATCGCCATACGATTACCAAGAGCTTCGAAAATTGGTGGCTGCCTATATGAGGGAAAACTCGCCAGATTTCCTCCCTTTTTTCCTGTCAGATACTATTACCGAAGAACACTCCAATCATTCAGTCACAGCTAGATTCGAGAATTACTGTGAAGAAGTTGAGTCCACAACAGCGTGGGGAGGGCAGCTGGAGCTCGGGGCTCTAACTCACTGCCTTCGGAGGCACATCAAGATATTCTCCGGATCCTTCCCTGATGTGGAGATGGGAAAGGAATACAAATCTGACAGTGGTGCTGGTTCATCTAATGCAAGCATCATGCTGTCGTACCACAAGCATGCGTTTGGTCTAGGGGAGCACTATAATTCTGTTGTTCCAAATTTGACCCAATAGGTATGTGATACTACATCTGTGCATCTCTATTTTTTACCAGCGCATATAGTTTTATGCGAATTCATGAGGAACAAGATATTTGCCAGCTCAAAGTTGAATCTTTGGGTTGTGTAGAATTCATTATTGCTAGAATTCATGAGGAATTCGTGTTTCAGTCTGTCGATATATATTTATATTGAAACAGAAAAAAACCTACGCTCATCCGCTCAACTCTTCTGGTCTGCAGGTTTGGTCCAGACATCAAAAATCTCTTAACAGATTTTCACCTTGTTCCTAAAGCTCCTGTTTGGTATTTCAGTTAAACGGTCCAGCTGTATTTGTTTTTTTTTTTAAAAAATCTTATTTTTCTGTCTTGGGATTATTTTGATGTTATGATGTCAAAAATAAATTTTTAAAAAAAAATAAATCATTTTGTTGTATTTTCAAGTGAAAAACCTTTGAAAATCAATTTCTACCACACTTCTAGATGTGCTCTAAAGGTTCAACCGCTATCCCTAATAAGATCTAAATAAGATTAGAGCTTTTAATGGTAATGTTTACAATTGCTTTACGGATAGTTATATATTATAATTTTTTAAAAGATATTGCATGAGTTTTCAATAAAAAAAAATAAAATACACACACACACACACAAGCACAGTTTATCTACAAAGATTAGTTTTTAACTTGTTTTTTAGATTATGATAGTTTTTTATTTCAAAAAATGTCCCTAATAAAAAGAAGCATATTTCATCAAAATAATTATAAGAAAAAAGACAAAAATGAATTTTGACTAATTTTGTTTCGAATTGTTATGATTCTGAAGATTTAATTTAAAACAATGATGCTGTTAATAAAAGAAGACATGTTCCAACAAAACCAGAAAAAAAAGAAGCATGAATAAGGAATAAATTATGGAAAGAAATATTGAAATATCTGTACAAGGATGCATATTTTCGAAGTAAAATTCAGGGGATCGAGGGCTTGTACAACCTGTGCAAAATGTGGAGCATGCCAAATCCCATGAACATTGATCACATCATCATGCATAAAGACAACAAAACATGGAATATATATATGAACCCAAGTGGCTGAATAAGGCCCCCAATTATATCACCGTACCATAGCAAATTAGCAAGGCAGGGAATTTTATTACACGAACGAACGACATTCATGAAGATTAGAGATCGTTTAGATTTTAGATTTAGAGAATCATTCTGAGCAAAGATGAGTGATCTTGTCGTGTGATGTGAATTCTATTCCATTTCTATCTTTTACTTTTATCTCCAACAAGATATGCATCGAGCTATCTTAATTGGATCTAGAGAGAGAGAGAGAGAGAGAGAGAGAGATGGAATCCCAAGTGAAGTACTTTGTACGAACATTAAGCTAGTTACCTCAAGCCAAAGCAATTCATATATAGACGTCTCGTGTCTCTGTGATGCGAGGAACTGACATCGCCTTCTGCTTCGGGCTCTACCCTGTAGATATTTATCCATCCACCAAAAACAAAATTTTATTCCTCCATTTTGAAACTCATGATCATATATTCTCATGAAAGGTAATTACAAACCAATATGTATATGTATATACGTATATGTATATGTATATGTATATGTATATATATATGTATATGTATCTGCTGCACTGCAAGTGAAAGATTGAGTGAACCACAAGTCTATACTTGGAAATACAAACTTTTGTTAATTGTAGTTGTTAGTAAAATCATTTACAAACAAATACCAAACCATACAAAAACATGTGGTTCTTTCTCATAAGTGATTCGTTAAACATGAAGTCTAATTACTCGCCATGAAAACGTATCGATAAAGCAGTCTAATTAATTTCGTTACCAAAAATGTATTGAAAAAAAGGTGAAGATACCAGAAACCAGAAAGTTCTACATGCAGTGACCCTTCGTTTTATCATGAGCCGGTTGAGCTATTAATTATATTCCTGGTCAGGGGAGCTTTCTAGATAGCAGAACGTGGCCATTTTTTTAATTATAGCTGTAGTTTTTGCATGGTACCTTTTATCAAATATACATAATTTCAACATTCTGAGCAGATAAAGAAGAAAGGGGGGGCACGTGTCAGAACTATGATTCTAATTGCTTTCAGGCAAGGGTGGACAAGTGATAGAATTCTTCTACAGTGAGAGATCATAATCTCGAATTCTCAGGAATATCACCCTAGTAAATTATTATGCTTTAAGAATCCTAGTGCTGTAATCAGAACAGTATTGAGTCCCATGCTTAATTTGAGGTGAAGTAAACCAAGATACTATAAAGATCGCTAGCCCCGCATTTTCCTGTGCTTTTAAGTCAAAGCTCAGCAATTGTTGAAACCTGGAAGTGCTGACCGACCACATACATGCTGGCTGAATATAATATAGAAACTTTCTGTTCTTTTATGATAGAAGACAGGGGGGTATTGGTAAGGAAAAAGGCAATTTATTAACTTGATGATTGTAGCTGATCATAATATAATATTCTTAATTACCAGGCCTCTTCCAATGTTAATATATAAGCACCAAATCAGGTGATTTGCGCAGAGAATATCTGTTTTATTTGTCAAAGTAGATGATAAGGTCTGTCATGTAGTGGATCTTAAAAAAAAACCCATCTTCTTCTTGTACGGCCCTTACGTAGTTTTGTGATCTTTCCATGCGATTTCAATTAAAGGGTGAATCGCTTTTTGACAAGCATCTTCTCTATGCAAATTTCTTCTTGTCGTTTCCCTTCTGTCAGCTTTCGGTTGTCTTGCATTAAGATTGTGCGAATCTTTACATGGAAAAGGATAGGAGCTAACAATTGGATAAACCCAGGTTCCTTCTCCACCTCAGCTTATGCTCATGAAAGAAAATAAGGTAGGAGAAATTCATAGGTATTGGGGCTAATCAGTCCTTTAATGGAATGAAATAGCTAGCAAAATGCCTTGAAATGGTTTCAAAATGCTGAAAATTATTGTATACAAAAATCTGTAACGGATGAGTAAATGTTTGAAACATCAGGGTTCAACGAGTTGCAACATAACAAGATGTTCGGAACCTGAGTTTGTCACAGTTAGCAGACCTGATCATGTAAGAAAATGCCGTTTTTGCCAAAAGGCATCGGGCCTTTGATTTTTAATACCAAGAAACCACCAAGAAAAACATGACTGTCCATCGTCAGGGCCTAATCACCTGGCTTAGCACGCCTTCGCGCGTGTAGCCCAGCTCTTGAAAAGAACACCCAGAAGGTCATAAAGATTAAAGATTTCATGGAGAGGTTACGGAGTGATATGATAGGCTAAGGATACAGTAGTTAAAGTGACATGGGAATCTGTAGTTTTCTTGCTATTGTCACATCGATCGTGCATGTTAATTAATTTTCAGGATATATAGAAAGTCTTATTCCACAGGTTAACCTCAAGTAATCATCAGAGCACATGGGGAATAAAATTGATTACATAATATTAACATTTTATTCCTGATCATGAGATTCTATGATCAGGGTAAGAAGGAAAAAATGCAAGCCACCCCCTCCGAATGGCGATTATAAATAGGCCATCGAAGGATGACAGGTTACTCAAAGCAAAGCCTGTGATCTCTCACAACAAACCCCGCAAGTTTCAGTTTGCCAAGTTCTATATATTCTTCGAAGATATGGATATGGTGAAAAGGCTGGTTGCCGACAGGCCAGTGGTGATCTTCAGCAGGAGCACTTGCTGCATGAGCCACTCCATTAAAACACTTATATCAAGCTTTGGGGCAAACCCTACAGTTTTTGAGCTGGATCAAATACCAAATGGGAAGCAGATTGAGAAAGGCATTGCTGCAGCAGCTAGGATGTCAGCCGAGTGTCCCAGCTGTTTTCATAGGCCAAGAGTTTGTTGGTGGTGATAAGCAAATCATGAGCTTACAGGTCAAGAACGAGCTGGCCCCATTGCTCATGAAGGCGGGAGCTATATGGATTTGATCAAATGGCAGTCATAAGTAATAATTGCACTTGCTTTAATTCAGTCTGAGTTTTGACGGGCTTGAATTTAGAATATCGAGCAAGGCTTTAGATATATATATATATTTTATAGAGTCTCTTGAATACCTGATCGTTTTTCAGCGGTCAGGATCAACTTCTTTTTTTTAATTTCTGTTCACCATGGCCAGCTATTATCTCTGGTCTGTAATAATGCAAGTGGATCGATGCTAAATAAAGGAGACTTGAAGCTTAATTTACACGATCCATTTGCAACATTGGTTGAGCACATTAATTGGTATCCAATGCCTTTAATTTGCAGAGAATCAGTTGACAATTAACCCTAAAACAACAAGAACAGACAATGTTTTTTCTGGGCATCTGGAAAGTGAAATAACAGACTGCTTTCTCCTCTTTCTACTACGTACATGCTCTTAGTTGTCGAGGATTTCATTTCCAACAACAAGAAACACTGACGAGTCTGTGTTTCAACGATTTGAGTTCGTTTTCATTCTTCATTAAACTATGCATATTTTTTTTATTGTGAAATTATTGAGCTGTGGCAATCACATAATACGTAACATGTTCTAAACAAGAATGAACGTGCGAACACACACACACACTGAAGGAAGTACCTAGTTTAGGTAATTTATTTATTTTATGATTGGGATGTCCATGCCAGTTTACATGGACTATGACTAATCTCTAAACTCAATGAACATCCTTATTACTCCAATAAACAGATAAAATATCACAGGGGTGATATACATGCATCAAAATCAGGTATAGAAGAAGGATACAAATCTCTTTTTTCTCACTAGGCCAAGACCTCAAGAGCAGCTAGGTAACTTATTATAGACTATGTGGTGGCAAGTTTATGCGTGGCTCAAATATTAAGGACGTGTAGTGACAATCATGAAATCTTGATAGTAGAATGGTGGTTTTTGTGAGAGATCTATCTTCAGTTTTTGATGTTTCGGAGTAGTGTGGTGAAAATAATTTGGGTGTACGTATTTAGGTTTTGGATATATATATATGTAGGGGGGGTATTTTCACAAAACTTTGTGATGCAGCCAAACCTAAGTAATATTAATCAAACAAAAAAGACAATAAAATTTTCAAAAGAGGGATAGATAGAAACTTAAGTCGATCGTGATTTTATTATTATTATTATTTTTAATATCTGCTTTCAAAAGAGGGATTATAATGTTTTAAATAGAGCTTAAATTGAACTCTATGAGATATATAAATAATCATAATTCTAATTTAAATAGAAAAATAAAAATAAAGCTAAAATCCAAGATTAAATAGAAAAAAAATAACAAAATTGATGAAACAGCTATATCTAACTCCAATTCGAAGGCTTTTCCAACCCTTTTACAGTAAGCCAACCCCTAGCTATAAAATTAGCTAGGATTTTCTTAAAACTTAATCCAATCGTCGAATAGGGGGCTCGGATTATGTCTAGACGAATAGAAGTAAGGCGTCATACGATGACATGAAATGCATGTCGCGGTGGAAAATCTGAGGCATGTATCATTTCCGGCCACCGGAAAAAAATTCCTGAATATCGGAATCTGCTGTTACACTGACATAGAGATGGGATAGCAGAAAATATAGCTGAACGCTACCCTAACGAAGCATTAATTTTTCGATCCCACAGCCTCGGCAAATTGCTTAAGCTTGTTCTTCTCTGGTTTCACATTAGTTAAAGGGTGGCTGCTTCTAAGCAAATTAACCTCTTAATTGGTTGTCTCCGTGCGAGCAGTCATTTAGGGCTGTATAAAATGTGAAACCAGAGAAGATTTTGGTGCTTATCTGTTGAAGAACCCTAGAAGCTCAAAAGCTAGCAACCTATTACTGTCAAAAATAAAAATAGAACTTTTATCCTTAAGGTATTATGGCCTATCACTTGATGCAAAGGAATAAATGCAATCACTTTCATGATTCGAACAGCTACAAGCATGCACTCACTTTAAAGATCAAACGAATCAAAGGAATTTTGCACTCAAAAACTCTCTGCAGAGACATGAACTTAAGCTCTGGAATAAAAAAAAAGAAAAAGATAGAATGATAGGGAGGAAGGATAGAAATGTGCGCAAAAAGTCTTCATTTTCCATCCTTATTTGTATTAAGTTTTAGAAACAGAACTGATCAAAATTTAATCAATACTCACTGTTCTTCCTTAATCACCCACGATGAAAAGGAATAAAAACTTGATACTCATAAGCTTCAAAAAAACAAATGTTTTCCTTTAATACAACTATTCAAAAAGAGGAAGGATAATAGTTATTTTAATGTTTTGTTGGAAAACAATTTTTAATAAAGTTAACTTTAAAAGCTTGTGAATCCCAATTAAATATGCATATTAACCATGCATGTTCCATTAAAATAAATTCCAATTTATAATTATAATCTTTCTACCAAGCAAGTATTTTGACCTAACTACGCTTCTTCTTGAACTTCGATTTATATATCCAGTCCATATGCGTATCTTCTAGCAGTTTGAATACAATAAATTCATATTCAATAGATTTGAATCTTCCGCATCGCTTTGTTAAACCACATTAAGTTTTCTTTGTAGCTTTATTTTTTTCGTTTTCTATTTATAAAGTACATAATTCAATTTGTCTTCGGATTTGGTCAAGGGGCTTTTTGGTATTTTCATATGGTTTCCTGTTATTACCGAGTCTAACTAGGGGCAATTTAGCATTGGGGGCTGGCGCGAGGAGGTCACGTGGATGTGCATGGGTGCATGGATGCATGGCGCGAGGAGGTCACGTGGATGTGCATGGGTGCATGGATGCATGGCGCGAGGAGGTCACGTGGATGTGCATGGGTGCTTCGTGCTCTACGGATGCATGTTTAACGCATGTGGCTAAAATATATCAAGTCTTGCACCGGTTATTATTATTTTTTTATTATTTTTATCTCTCTTTCCATCTCGGTTCCGAAGCCTTCTCCTGTTTATTTATAAAGCAACCCTTCAATTTGTTTTGCTTTCTAGATTTTGTCTTTGCCGTTTTTTTTATAAAAAAAAACAATCTATAGAATTGAAATATTCTTTCAATTTAACACTCCTTTGGTTTTTTCATATTTTTTGATCTGGTCCTCTTTTTAATGTGGATTTTTTTTTATTTTAATCATTGTCTTAATTAAATTATCTATCCAATTAAATCTCTTAATATTTTATATAATTCTCTTAATTGAATTATTTTTTCAATTGAGTTCCTCATATTTTATTTCAATTTATTTTATGTTAAATTTGGTTTTATATTTTGTAATTATTATTTATTTTGTTTTAAGCCTTTTTTGTTGGAGTTTTTTTACCGATTTCATCCATCAATATTTTATTGATCAGGATTTTGTTAATCTAGAATTTGATTTCATGAGTTCTTTTCAAGTTTGTCTTCTATGCGTTTGCTTTCGGCCTTAGAACTCAAGTCATGAGTTTGAAAAATAAGTTCGGGCTGGCTTAACTATTTTGTAGATTATTTTTGCAATTGATATATATTATATATATATATTATCTTTCTATAGGGTTATTTCAATCTTATTTATCAGGTTACAGATTTTGTAAGTTGACCCTTGAAATGAGTTCAATTTTTATTATTATTTATCAATTATTCTTGCTTTTTTTTATACTATCATATTAACCGAAGTCATTGTGCTTCAATAAAAGACAATAACCTAACTTTTCATATTTCACTCGTTTTTTAAAAAAGTTTCGTTGCCAAAGCATTTTTTCTCATTAAAAAGAAAGTTTGGTTCAATCGTGGCGTGATGCATACCACCAATCGTTTTACTATGACTTCTCTATTACCCATCAATAATATTGTTCTTCATTGGTAGGAAAAAAAGGATGCTCTGCCTATCTAGATCAGCGATCAAAATCAAAATAGATGTAAGAAGTGATGTGCAGCTGCATCGATCGTTCGCAAAGGTATATAAAGATAAATGACAACTTGGAAAACGAAACAAGCTCTTGGATGTATACTCTCCTAACCATAAAACAACTAGGAACATGCAAAAGTAAACCATGTGATCAAAAAAAAGTAAGATGCCTGTATCCAACTGGAGAATATCATGAGATTGGAATTCATCTTGTTTGTCATGCGTGATCTTGTTAACTGGAGATTTAGGGCATAATTATATTATATATCGATAAGAAACTGATACCGACAAATATATTTTCTTAGATACGATGAAATTTTATTCTTGAAAAACATATTTTATAGGTGCAGATGAACGAATAAAATCTTAATTATTCAGATTTTTATGAAAAAAATATATATCTTAACTTGAACTTGAGAGCTATCTACATCGTAATACTCCCTGAGACTACTGTCATATAATCTGCTGTGACTTCATATAGAAATTTTGCTGTGACTTAATTTCATGTATTTTGTCGTACTTGCATGATTACACATGAAACGTGAAGGTAAAGGTTTTAAGTTTTTCGTCATCATCGATCGTCTAGAAATTAAAGCATTAAAGGTAGCTTACAAAAAAGAAATGAGGAAATGAAATTTCCGACAAGTTGGATATTTTGCTGATATGATATCTCGAGAATCTTAATCTATATCTGCGATGCCAGGAACCGTCCTCGCTCGCGTTTAGCCTTTTTCTCATATTCCATTTCTAGATTATCCTAGATCGATGACTCGCCAAAGTTGACATTCTTGATGTCTTCTTAAGCAGCTGTACTCATCATCTCTGTCATTTTCCTGTTTATAGCATGGCATCAAACATGATTAATGATTGCTGCAGAGAGCTCGGATAATTCAATCTATAATCCTCCATTTTTTTTAGACTTGTTCATAACAAAGACTGCAGGTTCTGTAATTACATTTACAAAGCTTACGTACTTTCGAGTGACCCTGCAAGTTATGCAAGCCGATGATCCTCCGTACTTTCTGTCAATTTTTCATTCCAGTAAGCAGATATAGCTTGTGTGACCTCGATAAGTAGATGTTTTGGATGTTAACACTAGGAAAATTGAAAGAAGGGTTACATCAAATTAACTAATGATTCAAAGATGGGTAAACCCAAAAGAAAAGGTGACGATGATGGAACTGCGTTTGCAAATAGAGTTTCTCATGCTTGAATTCTCAAGATATTTTCACATGGGGAATATCTTTCCATCATCGGATTGCCCATGAATATTAAAATTATAAACACAATTTTAACTGATGTGGTGAGCCATTTTCATAATAAGTACATCTAAAAGAAGGTAATTCTATTATACCCCATTTCTTAGAAGCTCTATTCATGAATAAAATACGAATCAGTCTATGTGGAAGCTGAAATCGCAACGCATGTAAGGAACTAGAAACGTTGACAAGAGAGTGAAAATGATAGTAAGTGAGAGGAGAGTACTTTATTCTTATTAATTTGCTCAAGGTGTTGCTTTGAAGGAAATATTCTTGTTCTGTGTGGCATGCCTTTGTAGCCTATCTGCCAGGAAACAAAGCAAGGCAAAAAAGCTACTACTCAATATTGCGGTGGAAATTGGAAACTGTAAACCCCCACCAGCTTCTTTTTTTTTTATTAGACAACTTGCGTGAATTGTGACTAATCTCACAGACCTTGAAAATAACGATCAAGTAATCATCTAATGATTATTATATTAACAACCATAAGATTCAAATATAAAATTATAGAATGAGCAAACTTTTTAAGTTCCAAATTCTTACCATTCCGCAATGATGGTGGCTCCACACGGAACCTTGTTCTCCTTCAAGTATAGATGAACAAATACGTGGTTTTTGTTACATTACCCTGCTGCTAAGGGAAGATTACAGGGCTCAGTCTTTCTAAAGGCATCGTTTTTTTCAAGCCTTCGGTTTTCTTCAAATTGCACTTGTGCGAATCTTGCTATTGCGGAAAGTGTCTTGTTCAAATGGATAGACCCAATTCTTCACCCACCTCAGCAAGCAGATTATAGATTTTCTATCCCTGCGTGGAGTTCAACCATTTAAATTGGACAGTATAAATAACCTCCATCTCCATAGATGTTCAAGCACACCTCATAGCAAAGCCCTTTTGCACTCTTAACTATATACATCAACACACACCCGTCTCGAGCCTTCTAAAGTCTCCCAACAACCACTTCAAACTCTTTGAAACCTTTGTGACAATGGATGCCGTGAATTCAATGATTCAAGAAAAGCCAGTGGTGATTTTCAGCAAGAGTTCTTGCTGCATGAGCCACTCCATCGAGTCGCTTATGCGTGGATTTGGAGCGAATCCAACAATTTATCAGCTTGACCAAATTCCAAATGGACAACAGATTGAAAGGGAGCTGGTGGTGATGGGATTTCGACAGAGTGTACCTGCTGTGTTCATAGGCCAACAGCTGATCGGTAACGAAAGGCAGGTGATGAGCCTCCTCGTCCAGAACCAACTAGTCCCATTGCTCAAACAAGCAGGTGCTATATGGATTTAGAATAAGTTTTCTCTCTCGATGCAACTGGACATGGATCAATGTCACGCCGCATGCATAATATTTAGATAAGCTACTACTTCTGTTTCTTTTTTGTTTGCTGTTTTCCCCAATTAGGACAAAATGGTAACTGGCACTGCTCAGACCTCGTCCAGAGCCAACTAGCTAGTCCCATTGCTTAAACTTTTTTGTATCGAGGATAACAAGTTCTGGGAAGGCTTGTGAGAATTTCTCACCTTTTGTTTTCAATAAATGAGAATTTTCATCACAGCAATTGAAATAAAAATAATAATTTTTCAAAACTACTAATATTCCGAATGATACAAGTCAGAATACGTGGTATTTAGCATCGCCACCTAAAGAAGCTTAGTGATCTACAATCTGTGCTGTTCATTGCACGATTTTACTGGAAATCATTCATTCTGTGGCACAGTCTGAGTTATTGTGTTTGTCGTCCCTTACTTACCATATGAAGTGGATGTCAGAGACATGAGCCTTCGTCAAATTGCTGGAAAGTTCCTCTTTTGCAGATGTTGCATAACTAATGAAAATTAATCACCGAGAACCTTAATCCATCCCCCTATATATATATATATATATATATATATATATGGGAGGGATTGAAGTAGGATTTTTAACAGATGAATCATGGTGAATTGCTCCCGATGTATTTGGAACCATGGTTTAGAAATTAAAATGAAATGATTTATCATGTGTGACTTGATTGTAAATAAGTTTTTGGAGATTAAAAACTGGTATAATCAATGCAAAGTATTACAATTTTAGATCTAAAAAAATCCTGTAGAGACTTGATTGAATTAACTTTTAAAATTATCTTGAAATAATATATATTATATTTTTCAAGGGGGTGAGTAATATTTTATTATTAAAAAGTTATCATGTTTTTCTATAAATAAAATGTTATACTTTATATATATATATATATATATATATATATATATATATATATATATATATATATATATATAATCCTAAATTATTTACGAGAATCGATCTTCGAAACTTGCAAGAATAATTAAATTATTGTTTTCACGCTGTCTAAGAGTTAAAATAAAACAACAACAAACAAAACCCGCTGAATGCTACACCAGATCAATGTCAGGAATCGATCTCAGAGTGCGTTTCATATTCCACCTCTAGATGACTCCACAAAGCTGACATTATTCTTGAAGAATTTTAATCAGCTGTACGCATCCTCTGATCTGTCATATACTGTCGCAGGTAAGCACCATGAAATGACATCACACATGATGATGTGATGAGCCATACATAATCAGTACTGTATCTAATTCCTGGAGTTCATCTAGCAGTGCATTGTGATGAGTTCATAGCAGAAAAGGATATGGTGAAAAGGAAATGCAGTATATATGCGGCGGCGTTTAAAACAACAGTGACATCTGGGATAGGACTTGAAAGTAAAAGTTGTTTCAGCATTTCTCTGTGATGAGTGCTCCTAAATAATCAAAAAATTACAGCTACCCCATTGAAAAGATCTGGGCAAGGATCATAGCAAATCTTGCATGCAGTATATGCTCAAAATTGACGGAACAGCAGTACTCTAGGATTTTGAAACACGTGAAACTAAAAACTTGCTTTGGATCTCTGAAAGAATAATGTTACAGAAGTGGTGAAAGTAAAATCTTAAAAGATGAAGGTGTCATGCCGAACCCACGAGCTTTCATGAACACGTACGGGTTGATACTTGACCCTTACTAGTCGAATCAATCAACTGAGTTTAACAACCATGCATGTTTTATTAAGTTTAACAGGGTTTTTTTTTTCTAGATCTTTTGTTTTTGATCATATTAACCCAAAACGATCAGGTGGTCAGCCAATATATGAGTACTTTTTGATTCGATCTCATCTTAATTTAACATTCTGGTCTCATTTTTTTAGCTTAATTTATTTTATTTTATTTTGGTAGCTCAATCATGTAATTTCTTTCTTTTTATAATATTTCTGGAATATAAGTGTGCGACTTGTTATAATGGATTTTATTGATAATACATAAAATAGTCATGTCATTTTATCTTGATAAAGATTGTTTTTAGCATCATTGGTTTTTTTTTTTTATAGTATTTAAAGCACATAATATATGGAATAGATTACAGAGTATTATTTACTCAATAATATAGAAATGGACACAAGAAGAAGAAAAAAAACAAATGATTTTATAAAAACTTAAAATATTTTCGTCCACTTAGATATTATGACTTTTTGCTTATATTTTATTAAAAAAAATTGTGAAACTCAAATTATAACTAGCAAAGAGAGAAAAAACTACATCTAGCCCTACAAAACTTCTAAGAATTTTTTTATTTTTTTTTGTAATTTTCTCTTTTATTTTCTTAATTCACTCTTTTTCTTATATCTATCACTGATATTAAGAACACCTATTCTTGACAATTTTCCACCAGCCCCTTAAATCCTGCAGGAACCAAATTAAGATTCTAAATCTACGTTAATTATAAATAACCTCCGAATGTATTCATAATTTCATGCTGCTTATAGCAAAGCCTTTCAGACTGATCTCAACAATCTTCATTAATTAATACACTCACGTCTGATCACGCCCCCTCCAAAGTCCAAACTCTTTGAACCCTTTCTGACAATGGATGTGGTGAATGTAATGATTAAGGAAAAGCCAGTGGTGATCTTCAGCAAGAGTATATGCTTGCTGCATGAGCCACTCCATCGAGTCACTCATTTGTGGTTACCTGCTGTGTTCATAGGCCAACAGCTGATCGATCGGTAACGAAAGGCAGGTGATGAGCCTCCACGTCCAGAACAAGCTAGTCCCATTGCTTATACAAGCAGGTGCTATTTGGGATTTAGAATAAGTTTTTTCACCCTGACATGGGACATGGATCAATGTCATGCGGCTGATAAGCTACTGGGTTTTTTTTTTGCCCCCTTTTCTTTGTTCCAAGCAGCAGAAAATGATAAGAGGAATCGCTCAGAACCTCTTTATGCTCTTAGTTATCCTGATAGGATAACCTTTTTTTCTGGCAAATTACTAAGTTCATCCACGCATCTATGCTATGCTGTCCTTGAAAAAGATGTTCTGCTTTTATTTCTTTCTAAGGTGTCGAAATCAAGCATTTTGGTGCACCTGCATTTGTGATATGTATGCGAGATAGAGACTGGAGAGCATCAGCAGCATGTATTGAGGGGCCGAGAACTTGCAAAAACACATTTCCCAGCCTAGTTTTTAGTAAATGATAAATTTAGATATAAAAAAAGCAACGTTTGCTACCCTAGAAACAGCTAAAAAGCATAATTAAGCAAGGTCAGTACAAAACAAACAATCAAAATTGTTTCATTAAAAAAATATATCCAAATGCATGGACACAAGTTTTACTGTACAGAGTAATTACAAGCTTAATTCTATACAATTTGTATTGAAGAGATAGCAGCAGAGACCACCATGCTCTTAGTGAGAGAGCAATTAAACCACTATATGTTGTTAATTTCGTTTTGTTTCGGTTGAAATGTTTTGTACTAGTTAAAAAAACAAGATAAAATGGTGCAGTTTCTATCTTATTTAAAATTTCGACCCGTTCTGTTCCAAATTTCGGCCGGAACGTTCCAGTTTCATTTCGCCCGTCCGTTTCGTCTAAATATTTTTTTTTAAATAATAAATAATTTACAATATCAATCATAACTCTTAATCCGACCGTTAGATTGAGATAAAATTTTACGAGGAGTCTCTTGACATATTTATATATATTATATTAAAATTTCAGAGCAATCAAAGAATATAATAACCTTGCGAGATTGATAATGATATTCTCATAATATTATACATGTTTATAATTTTATTCTGAAAAATTATTTTATTGTTTTTTTAGATTAAATTGCACAATTCAAAATAATTTTATTTTTGGATTTGAATTATTTTTTTTTGAATTAATATATTTAATTATATATATACACACATAAATAGTACAATCTCAAAACGGCGCGCCGAAATGCTCTGAAACCAAAACATTCCATTCCAATTGAAAAAACAAAGCAACAACCAAAATGAAATTGACAACCTTGCTAAAGAATCGTCAATGTTCTTGATGGATTCTTAAGGAGAAATCTCAATATTGTCCCTAATATATTATGTTATTATTAATTGAGTTCAAATCTATTTTATTATATCAATTTCATCCCAAATGTAGTCGATATCAAGTAACGTACGTAGCTCCTCTATTCCATTTGATGTTAGTAGCAATAATTTGCATGTGCACTTCAAGCTCTTAATGAAAACCAATAAATTGGGTGAAATCTTTTAGCCCCCACTAATTAACAGGGGATAGGTGAAGGGATGACATTGTTTAACTTCGAACGTTTAGACTAAAATTGATAAACCAACTGATAATAAGGTAATACTTTAGGGGTTATATTGAGGTTCTGCATTGCTTAACCAGTTATACTTATCAGCTGTCGTCATTTTCCAGTCTATGTAGCATGACACGGGAAATGGCAAAAGAAATGAAAAACTTCCATAAGATCTGCGACAAACCTATCAATGAAGAAACATTAATCAGTCCGTCTTCCTTAAGGAATGGTTTCCCTTTTAAGTTGAATGAATGATGAATTGAAAGAGCTTTATTTAACCTAAAATTCTCCAGGTTTTGGAGAGTTTTAGACGAATATTAATGATGTGACTGCAGGGTTCTATAGTTATATTTACACTACATATATATAGCTCACATAATACATATTTAGTTAAGTAAAATTCAGCAGAACTTGCTTTCATGATCAGGTACATTAGACAGAGAATCATGATCATGACTTGAAAACTCAATAGAACTTGCTGTATTTATTTACTCTCGTATATATATGAAAAGTAGATTCTCGAGATCAAGCCAGTTATGCAGGCACACCATCCGTACTTCATTACTGTCAGGTTTTCTTTCCAGGAAAATGGTAACCAGGATATAAAGTTCCTAGAAATTATCTTTTAACATGGTGAAATCATAACAGTTAAAGAAATCTATACACTTAAGCCCCACCTCTTAGAATTTGTATTTTCATGATGGAAATCAAAGAAGCAGGGAGACGAGTTTTTCTTACTAATTTCTGCTATTACTCTGAATCAGATTTAAGTTCTGCGTAGCATGTCTTTGTAGGCTTTCAGCTTTTAAAACAAAGTAAAGAAGAGATAACACCCAATAGTGCGTAAAGGAAACCCCAACGGAATCACTTAGGACTGCTAGCCTTAAGTTTTCTGATTGCTGGTAAGAATGTGTTTATGTTATATCTTTCCAGGTTCTGCAATGTGTAGAAATTGAAAATGATGTGGTTGGCTCCACAGGGTATCTTCTTCTCCGTCTAGCTAGTACAGATGAACAGCTACGTCGTTTTTGTTACGTAACCATGCTATTTAGGTCGGATTAGCTTTCTGAAAGCATCATTTCTTTCAAGCTTTCGATTTTCTTCATGAAAATATACAATTTGCCATATCAAACTAATGCTCACCCAACCGAAATCTAAGAACCAGAATCTATGGTTTGCTCGGTACGTACTGCGGTAAGGTGTGGTGTGGTTGAAAATATATTTTACCCGGCCGGATATAGTTTTGAAAATATTTGATTAATTAAAATATTTTGCATGGCTTTAAAAACGTTCTTATAATTAAAACTTTAGTTACAGAACAATTTGATTCTGCTTTTCAAACTGCAACACTAAGTAGATTCTAAAAAACAAATATATCATAAAAATAGTGATCGGTCGATTAACATGTACGGTAAAAACAAGGAATTTATGTTTGTAAGGCATCTTGGAGAAGATAAGAACTTTTGCAAAGTCCTCGCCATTAGCACAGAAAACCACATTTTTCACATATGCAACTTGCTATTGAAAATTGCAGGTAGGCAGGTCTCCATCAAGTAATCATCAAATAGGCAACAGGAGAATCTAATGGCAAATCTTTTGATCAGCTTATCGTATCGTCCCCTGATATTCTATCCAGCAGGAAACGATGTGCAGTGCAACCACTCTAAATAGACAGTATAAATAACCCGCCATTTGTGTTCAAGCTCCTCATCGGAAAGCCTTCTAGACTCTCAACAATCTTCAGAAATATACTCACTTCGCACGCCCTCTAAAAATCTCTCAACAGCCGCATCAAACTCTTGATCAGCCCTCTGTGACAATGGATGCGGTGAGTGTATTGATTCAAGATAAGCCAGTGGTGATTTTCAGCAGGAGTTCTTGCTGCATGAGCCACTCCATCGAGTCACTTCTACGAGGATTTGGAGCGAACCCAACTGTTTATGAGATCGACAGAATGCCAAATGGACAACAGGTTGAAAGGGCACTAATGCAGCTTGGGTTTCGACAGAGCTTGCCTGCTGTGTTCATAGGCCAGCAGCTGGTTGGAAATGAAAGGAAGGTGATAAGCCTGCATGTTCAGAACCAGCTGGTCCCATTGCTTATACAAGCAGGTGCTATCTGGATCTAGAACATGCTGTTAATTTCTCCCTGACACAGGACATGGATCATGTCGTCCTGCTCAGCAGTTAGATAAGCTACTAGTTTTTTCTTTTACTTCTCTCTTTTTCCTAAGAGCATCAAATAATAAGAGGCATGGTTCAGAACCTGTTTTTGTTTTTGGTTTATCCCGACTGGATCACTCGTTTTTGTTTTAATCAGAACTCCCACACTTCTACGCTGTCTTTCATAAAGATGTTCAGCTTTTGTTTCTTTCCAAGGGTTCAAAATCAAGCATTTTAAAAGTAAGAAATTTCATTATAATAAATAAGAAATTTCGTTACAGCTGATCAAAACCTTGAGCAAAGTAGCTACGAATCAAAAAAATCAAAACTGTTCTTTGCAAAAACACTGGATGTGGCAGAAGTTGGAGTACATTGTATTTAGCAATATTGCCTCCTAAAGATGCTAATAGTACCATAAAATCTGTCCTCGACAGATAGCAAAAAATTTATTTTGTTGGACAATCTGTACCATGGAGCTTGTTGTTCCTTCCTTTCCATATGAAGTAGATGTAAGAGCGCCAAATGAGCCTTACTGATTTGCTGGAGAGATCCTCTTTTGCAAATGTTTTTTAACCTAATAAAATTCAGTTACCCAGCACCCAGCCTGTCTATTACAAAGGTGTAGCGGAGTCTACCCTACTTTTTCTTGGCAAGAGAGCAAGAATTGGTCGAGACTCATGATCTTGATCTTCTTGATTGAGCATAAAGCGCATAGAAATCATATTCCTGCCATCTTGATTTGTCTGGCTTGCTAGACAATAAACCATGTCTTCGGGTATGCATTCTCCCCAGAAGTAGCTTCCACAAACCCACTCTCAATAGTATCATTAGCTGCTGAACAAGGCTGAAAAATGGTCGTCGATTGAAGCCTGGATATCCATTTCATCTTATCTTGTTGAAGGTCACACCCAATTTTCATTTTGAATTCCTTGATGGGAGCCTACCAAGGCCACAAAGATTCTATTAAAAAACGGGCATTCATTGTTTAGGCAAGTACTTCCTCAGTCGTCCTATAGCTCATGGAACTTGCAATGCCAGCAGCTTTTAATTTTAATTCCTTTCTCGTTATCAAGCCTAGTCCTGATGCTCTTGATCTGTTATGGATCCATTGAGCTATAGGATTGCAAAATGGTAAAGGAGTTGATAAAGATTAATTTTGTTTTGAAATTAATGGGAAATCTTGTGGGAATTTGTCTCGTTGCTGTCGGGATAAAACACTGGTGTTTTCTTAGACCTACTGGGCTTCTTTTTTTGCGTTTTTGCTTTTCAGGGCTTAAGATTAAGCATTATGCAAGTTGGTTTGCTTTCCGATGAATAAGATTTGACAACTAATAAAAAAAGAAATGGAACACAGGATCACATTAGGCTTAACCGAAGAAAAATGACCCGTGATCTACCCAATTATTCGCATTCTGGGTCATGTTGTGATGGATTCTTTCATGTTTTATGCTTGGAAGGGAGGATTAGTAATTATGGGAGTAAATTTCTTTGTTTTGTGTCTACAAGTCAGATAACTTACTGCTATGGAAACCAGATTAGCAACAGCTTGTCGAGGTGAGGACTTGAACTTGCGGTTCTGCTTTGCCTCAATACATTTGAGTTCCAGGCTACTTGATTGCGCACATCAATTTTCAAGCATCGACACTGCTGCAGGAAATTCGTCTACATGGGCTGCATCTGGAAAAGCTATAAAAATGAGAATACAGATCATTCTGGATAAAATTGGCTAACACCACAAACAGAACCATCATCGTGAACAACTTGATTTGTCAATGTCAGAGTGTAATCCAGATATATGATGCCACAGGTCGATATCACAATCTATTCCATATTCAAGTTTTGAGGTTCGCTCTCACGAATTCTATTTCAAGATGAAAATACTGAGCAGTGAGATGATAACATAAATACTTGCAAATAACTTTATGATAAGGAACTCATTTGATTCTATTGCTTCGAACATATTCTCGAATAAGAATTAACTTCTAGATTCTATTTTTTAAGATCACTGATGTTCTACCTCAAGAAAAATGTACAAATGAACCTCGCCGATGAACATGTCCAACATACATAAAGAAAAAGGAATACAAGGGAAGCAATAAACTTTCAGTAATTATATTTATATATATATAAAAAAAATTAATCTGCCGGCATGTCAGTAGGAACTTGCACAGAAGACATGGCAAGGACTTGGGAAAAGAGAGACTAGCAAAAAGCATTCGGGCAGCTCCTGCATAGCTAACTGGGCTGTTACAGACAGCATTATAACATACAAAGATTGGTAGCCTCTAAAGAAAGATTTCTAAAGGACAGGGTTCAAACAAATGTTTGGACTTTTGGGACTGGCTACCATGAAGTTCCACACAGGACAGAGCAAGAACATAGGAGAAAGCAATCGGTAATCAGGTCAATGCACCATTAAAACAAATACAGTTGACAGCAAGATAGCATCCCAGAGTTCATAGACTCTAAAGAAAATCTCTTTTTAGGATATAGTCCAAAGAAATGTTGACATTTTCAATCTTTGGATCACCATTGCAAAGAACATATAGCAAGCATTTGGAGAAAAGAAACCGATAGCCAAAAAAACAATTGAGCATGCAGATGCGTATCACTAGAACAAATGAAGCTGACAGAGAGGTAACATCCCAGGGTTCGCAGCCATATCAGCGGCCAGGCTTGGAAATCATACAAGTTTCAAAAGGATATCCCGCTGTTTCATTCATCAGAAGCAGCACGGGGATCCTCAGAAGAAACCGAACAAAAGCAAAAGAAACAGACCCTAAAGGAACTCGTCTCTAAAAATAAGTAACAAGAGAAACGGAAACGGAAAATAAAATCCTTCAAAAATGATGCAGCGATTATTTCTGAATAAAATCTCCCAACACGCTGCTTCTCTTCTCTAGATTTGCATTCCTCCGCCAATTGTCTACTGCAGTGCGGACAATGTCATTTGCCTGACCCATTTCCACAGCAGAGAAGTTGTGCTCCACTATTCCCAGAGGTCCAGGCTGCAGTACCTTAACCACCGTTTCCATCTCTTGTTCAAGCTGCCTGTATCATCAGATACGATTAAAAACAGTAACTACAATTTTCAGTCGGATTGATAAGAATTTAAAACAATCAATCCGTATGATTTTCCTCTAAAATGAAAAACCTAATTGTTACTATTATTATTATTAGAAAAAAAAACTCTTTTGGACCTTGCGAGTCTTGAAAGGGGGAAAGCGTTTCGCAGCCCAGAAAGAGATATGCGCATATTTCCTTCACGAGGACAATCAGCCCCTCTCGTTTATCGATTGAATTGCGTTTCGTGCTCAAAGGAGGAGGCTGGAAGAGAGACGGATGGTTTAGTTTTGCTTTCTGTTTATGAAGTGATGCCGTTTTGTTTCCTGAGGCTTATATATTATATATTATATTATTCTAGTTTCTCTCTTAATTAAAATGAGTTGTTGACCCTATGCCACAGGTTTGCATTAATTTTTAGGGGGGGTTCTATCCGCATATGAAAAATATTTTGGTGTTTAATTTTTATCTAACTAAATATAAAATGATAAATTTGGGTAAAAAAATATAAATAAATAAATAAAAGATGAGTCAATTGTCGTTAATCTGTCTAACTTGCATACCAGATTATGAAGTTGGGATAATCTAATTAGGAAAAACACTACCAAATCTATTGTTAGAAAATAAATAAACAAAGATGACAATTCCCATTAAGTTTTCAAACTCTATGAGTAACAAACGACTTCACCATTGTCAAAACGTGTCGCATCAGCAGAATGGAAACCTCTAGCCGTACCACTCATGGCTAGGAGCAGCTTGAACTCGCAAATATTTGTTCATAAATTCCAAATCTCGACATATTAAAAAGACAAAAGTCAACTGTGACTTTGATATATAAGCAGGTATACCTTGAAGAAGGATCTGGTTTAACAACACAACAAAATGGAAGAGTTCAGTGATGAGATTAGCCGGCCTTCAGATGTTCTACAGAAACCGTGCATCTTCTCAAAAAGAATTTACAAGTAGATGATATCAGGAGCTGCTTGAAAATTGAAATGCGTGTCCTAAAAACCCCATGCATTACATATTTTCCAGACATCATGAACTTTTACAGTACAGGTTTGATTGAGCTCCTGCTGCCTTCAATGGCCCATCAAACAGAAGCTTTAAGACAGCAATATTCTCAAACAAACCGGGCAACTCAGTATCAGCACTCCAAAATCACAATATATTTACTATACAATTTGTTAACCTGGAAATTTTCAGAGTCATGAAACCGAGTGACGCCTTCTCTTCTGAAATAAGAACCTTGTTTCTGAATTGGCCTTGCCCCCTATGGGCTTCAGACCATTGATTCGAAATAGGGTGTTAAGCTTGCTTAGTTTCTTGGTGAATGATTTGAACAGCTTGTTTGCAGGGTGCGTCCTTACCAGATCCTGTTTCATGGACACGTGGTCCTTCTCAAGATCAGTCAGTCTCATCCTCATTCTTGCTACTTCAAGCTTTAGCTCTCGGTTCTCTCTTCTAACCGATGCATAATTATCTCTCGGAGAGATGGCTCCACTTCCTGCACCACTCCCTGAACGTTGAGGGAATTGTCCATTTAATGCTCCGAAGAATAACTGGTTGTGCCCCCCATTCATTGCATTTCGGAGCCTGATCTGTTCAAAGTATAGCACCTGCACTGCCATCTGTACAGGTAACCTTTCATTTTGTGCAGCATGGCTGCAGGCTTCTTGAGATAGTTTCTGGCAATCGATGGTCTTGCACAGTCTGTAGCGTTCAGAATCTTTGATGTTTGGATGGACCTGTGCGTAGATCATGAACAAAACACAAAATGGTGTTCAAATATTATAAATGAAAAATCTAGAGCCGTGCAGATGAAGTGGAATGTTGAAATAGCACTGTTTCTGTGAATACAAAGAGAGAAATGTAGGAAGAGTTACTAACTTTGAGGAAGATATCCACAGCTCTGTACAATCCATCACCAACAATACGAGCATGGTCTGGAAGCAGTTCTGCTAATGCTATGAACTTCGATGGCAGCAGGTTCGTGTCTAGAGCAACTTCTGCGAGAAAATTATCCAGTAACTTTGACACCTTTAGAATTGAGCTCTGTTTAGGAGAACCAGGGCTGTCAAAATCATAAACCATCTCACTTTCATCCCGCATGTTGCTGTCTTCATCGTCATCCTCATCGTCCAAGTTTAGAAAGATAGAGAAGATCCTCAAGATCGAATCAGTATCATACATCGTGCCGTGGTTGTTTCCATGTGAATTTGCTGGTATTAGGATGTCCTCAAGAATTGCCTGGTCTAGTTGAAGACCAATCCTCCTCTCCAAATCAGATCTGCAAGAAGTAGTTGCCGATGACGCTATAGCAGTTTTCAATAAACTTGAAAGAAAAGCCATTGGAACCGGACACTTTCTTGATTGGGTTGGTAGTAAGCTAACTACTGCTTCAATAATGACTCTTTGTTTCTTCTGCAACTCCAAATCCAAGAGACTTCCTTTAATAAATTGAGGGTCCCTAACAACAAGGTCTTGAAGAGAATTATGGGTGTAGTTTATCAAAATTTTGCTAATCATATCCTGTTTTAGACCCTTTGACTTTACTGCGGATAATACTCTCTGGAAGAAATCAAGATTCAGCACTGCTAGTGATTTGCCCCACCAGTCTGATGGTGTTTCTGGCTCCATGTGTAGCATGGTTTTTGCAGGGAAGTTGTGATCAAGCTTTAACAAGCCAGAGGTCAGCTGCTCCTTGCATGCATTGCTTGCAATTGCATTGATAAGTCTACTGACCAGGTTGATCTCTTCCGAGATGGGCAATAGAGTTTCACAACGGTGAATAACCGAAATTGAACTTGATATGTTTGGAAGCACCATCTCCTTCAGGTACGCTTCAGCTCGGGCTTCTAAGTTCTTCTCTGCGAAATCTTCTGTCATTTCCAGAAAATGGGCAGCACAACATAACATAGCAACATTTGATAGTGTAATCTCAACATTTACTCCATAGCAGAACTTTGCAGCAAGCTCGAAGGCCTCTGGTCCACCCGGAACAGCAGGGATACTTAAGCGCAAGATCTTTGAATCTTTCGCTTCCAGCACCAGTTTACGGATTCTTCCACTTCGAGAAACCAGAGGAAACTGCATATCATTTGAATAATAAAATCAATGCTTCTAGTGAAGTATGAAGTTTCCTCTTCATTTTTTCTTTTCTTCTCCCCATAGGACAAACCATTTATTTAACATTAACGAACGACAACCTTAAACAAGTAGAAATTATTTTTGGTATGTGATACCACAAATGATGCAAGGTGTCAGAGGTAGGAGGATCTTTTAGATCCTAAATTCCTATTGTAATATGCATGCCCATATGAACGTGCTAGATTTTCCTTACCTTGTGAAGTGCAAAGCTTGCTGCTCCTACTTCGACTGTAAGATCACTAGAAACATCCGAGATTGGCCTGCAAAATGGTAGAATGATTGAAGCTGAACTGCATAGAAAACAAAAAAAAATCCAAAAAAGAGAGAGGAAATAAATGATTCCTACACGTTTGTCAGAGGCAATAATTTAGGGACCATGTAAGAGCTTCTACCAAAGGGCTGAACTTCCATGTTTGAAACCATAATTCTCAAACAGATTCACTGGACAGTAAGTGCTTATTCTATCCATACATCAAATAGATCAAGGGCTCTACATTTAAGTGTTTCTGGACTAAATTAATCCTGAAGTAGCCGCCTCATATCTCTGGACTGGATGATCCATCTTCTTTGTCTGAATGGACAAAGATGGCCCAGATGGAAAACCAAGTCAATTATTAAACAATGAGTGGGACTGCCCTAGCAGATTTGCAGCAGGCAATACAGTTATATTTTTTTTTCTAACTGTAAGAAAACTGAGCAGCAGAGTGGACAACTGGTTGTTCTTATGCAATGGAAACAATTTGGAAATTTTACCAACCTACGTAGACACGACAGGCTGTATATGGGTCACTTTTGAGTTATGAGATTGCTGTGTTTGTCTCAAGAAATTATGTCATACTCATTGAACCACAGTATGGCCTACGGGTACACGTTTTAGATCTGATCCATGGTTAAAATAAACGGGCTAATCATTGAGTGTTAACTGGTAAAAAACCAATTGCAGTTCATAAAATTGAAGATGCAGGATGAGAATGTATCTGCAGTCTCGTGCCTTTGTCGTTCAATTCAGGCAGGACAGAAGAAAAGTCAAGGTCACATGTTTGATCTGTCATGCTCTATGATTACTCTTTCTGGACTGTTGTTAATGGCCAAGGATAATCAGCTATTAAAATTACTGGACCTTCAACAGGCATGTTGTTATGGATTTTAAGGGAAGTCTGAGAAAGTTATTTTTCTTCTTTTTTCTAAATATATATATATATATATGTATGTGTGTGTGTGTGTGTGTGTGTGTGTGTGTGTGTGTGTGTGTGTGTGTGTGTGTATATATATATATATATTTCAACCTGTAATCAATCTCCCAGATTCTGTTTTTGACTGATTAAAATCCAAAACTCTGAATTTACAAAATTGGAAGAGTGACAGAAGACCAACTACTGACTTGTGCAAGGTTGGTTCTACATTTCAGGTTAAAAAATAAGTTTTTCATCAAAAAGAAAACAACAAGGTTGGAAAATTAAATAGTCAACACAGTGATTCTTGATCAAAGTCTGAGAAACTTAAGAGAATTTTTCAAAAACAGAAAACAACATTTCCTGCCCTCTTTTTCTGGGGATACACTTAAAAGTTTGCAGCATACTGCCTTCTTTTTTTGTTTCCATATTAATCAACAAAAGAATTTGATGGCGAAAAATCACGCCTTCCCCTGAGATTAAAATCAACTTCTTAAACTTCCAGTGATTTCTCTAATAACACAAAAAAACTCTCAGGCATAGTACTCTAGCTAGGTTGTGCAGCTGAAAACTCGGAGCAAGCATCATCAGAAAATCTTATGCTAGAATTATGAATGTACATAGAAACAAACCTCACTAAACAGCTAATCTTGTCTGAAGACAGGCAGGAGACAAAGCTGATTAGAGAGTAGTTAACTGGGAAAGACAGGATTACCATTCAGTAGCATGCCTTATACTTGAGCTTGGACGAAATGCTCTCTTCCCTGAAATACTTGACTTCAATTCACCTACTGTAACTACACCCATCTTCTTGCTAGAAAAAGAAACCTGGGAATTCAGTCTTAGATTTCTCTCTGAAAGTTCTGCACCACCAACCCCACTAACTAACAATGGAGTGTCTCTCTTTCAAGAATACAACTGTTTTTAACAACCCGTCTCTTGTTCGTACATCCCAGAACAGGAGTTATTATTCTTCTGCTGACAGGTTGTTCAAGGGACAACTCTCTGTCTTTATTTCTATTCAAAACTGAGAGTTAGAATGAGGTTAACTAACAGGTTAGGGTAATATTCAAAATCCTTATATATATATATATATATATGAACAGGTATCTTTCAAGAATACAACTGTTTTTTTTTGGAGAAGACTTTTGATATATACTTTAATCAGTGCATATAATGTGCTTAATCTATAGTCCAGAGTTTAGTAGGTTTGCAACAGCAATTTTCGGTGAAAGGCAGTGAGGGGTGGCCTTTTTTCGCTTCATGGGTTTTGTTTTGAGAAATTTGCAGGAATTCTGAAGGGTTGCGGTGCTTTTGGGGAGTGTAATCATAGCAAACCCACATAAAGATTAGCTTAATTTAATTCTATATTGAGTGTAAAGCTCACAAAAGTGGAAATTAAGAGGATGAGTTGGATAGCATGTTATGAGAACCACAGCAACCCTAACCCCCCACCACCAGCTTAAACTGCTTTTTCATGGGGGATTAATGTATCCTATTTTAGTCTAAGATGCAAACCTGTAAGCTTTTTAGAGAAAGTTGTCTGCTTTACGAGTGCCCCCACACCCAGAAAATTTAAAAAAAAAACAAATGAAAACCCATCCCGTTTTGAGCATCACAGCTCGGTTTCATAGTTACTACAAACATTGCATTAACTAACCAATACAAGGAAGCCATATTTAGGAAATTAAGAGGATGAGTTGTCAGATCGAATGATGTTCCCATATCCCACGTTTACTACGAGCCGAGGACCGACATTGTAAGTTTTGGATTCCTCCATTCATAAAGCTTCGTGCTTTATATTTTATTTTTTTATTTTAAAATAATAACCTTGATTTTTTGTAAAAAATATTTCTTACGTAATAACATCATAATATAATCACAGTAAATTAACCGGGAATGTTAATCATTAGAAAAAAATAACATCTTTATATTTTTTTTAAAGAGACGGTCTCTCCGTTTGCTTTTTTGTTTTCTGCAATTTCACTGAAATTTTAAATGCTAAATCTTTTTAACCTCACGTTCTCGCATGTGGCCATTTAATTTTATTAACCTGATTTTTATTAGCGTGGATTTCCATGCAACTCAATTAATTTTATAGGTTTTGAAATTAATAATTATATAAATTTTTTGTAATAAATTTATTAGTTCTAAATTCGTAGCATTTGATATTTATATTAACATGTTTCAATTTTAATGGAAGTTAATTTAGAAACGAGGTTACAACCCTCCGATCAAGTCATGTTGATGTTAAAACTTTAACTTTGCCTCGAGCAGAGCATGGTATATATAATATGTGTGTGTGGGGGTCAGAACACATCTAGTGTTGGCATGTGTGAATTATGATGACTGTTGGATTAATCATAACTTGAGATTGCACGATCGACGGTAATGATGATTCCATCAACTCCAGCCTTTCTGCGGCTGGTAATGTGATTGTGATCAAAACACCTAATTGGTGGCAATAAAAAGTTCAATGATCCTGTGGAAATAATTATTGACTCTGCTACTTGCCTTTAAACTCTTCTTTCTATAAGATACCGGGACCGATGCCAGTTCCTCCATCCTTACAGATTTTGCAGGCAGAAAGAGAGGGCTCGGCTTCCCTTTCTTCTTTTCTTTTTTTATTCTCCTGCCTCTTGTCTTGATTCTGCCCCTCCTCCGTTGAAACAGTCAGCATCTTATTTGGGGTTATTTCTGGTTGTTTCAAAAACAATTGAGTTTTTTATTTTATTTTTCATTTTGAACTGAAAAAAATAGTATTTTTATATTCCATGCACGGATAATAAAAATGATTATTAAAAAATAAAAAAATATTATTTTAATATATTTCTAAATAAAAACATTTGCAAAAATAATAAAATACTTTTAAAAACTAAAATAGATAGGCACCTTAATGTTTCTAGAATCGAATGCTGTATATGGCTTTTGCCGAAGGAATAAATTCTGCAGGTGAGTTCAGATTACCTGTTTGGGAGAGCGGTTGCGGTAGTTTTTTAAAGTGTTTTTCTTGTCGAAACACATTAAAATAATATATTTTTTATTTTTTTAAATTATTTTTAACATCAACACATCAAAATAATCTAAAAATACCAAAACATATTTATTTAAAATAAAAAAAATTTAAAAACGATGTTTGAAACATTATCCCAAATAGGCATATATAATTCAAGCACCATTGTAGTCTGTTATCGTGCCTAAAATTTGGATCGAGAAAGGCCAAGCAGAAAGGTGGCATATCTTCTGGGCGTGTGATGGCGTGACACGATGTTTACCTACTCCTCAAAAGTTCCACTTTATTTCTACATTCACTGATTGTTTCTACCAGAAGACTTAAATAATTAAATAGGGGTGTTTCTTTATATATATATAAACAAATAAGGAGAGTGCTGCTCGAAGAATTAATCATAATATTTGAGTAGCTATTTGTTCACATAAAATTTTAAACTTTAACGTGAGAATATAATATTATTTTATTATTTTTTAACATATTATTTTAAATATAAGCTCTTTCAAATAGAAATTTAAACTTGTTTATACTGACTTGTGTTTAATTTTTATCAAATAAAATGAGAATTTTGAAATTTAAACTCGTGATCATTAAATCAATAAAACTTTGATATCATGTCAATAAATATAACCTCTTTGAATTTGAAATTATATATGCTCGTAATAACTTGTACTTAATTTTTATTAAATAAAATGTCGACAATGAATTTTAAACTCGTGATCGTTAGGTTAACAATACTCTGATATTATGTCGATAAATTATCATATTTAAAAACTTAATCTCTTGAATAAAATTCCAAAATATAATTTATATTATTCTCTAATATACCTAATAGACATTCAAACAACAACCAAGGAGATGATGATGGCCTAAAATTTGTTACTGATGTTAAAAATAATTTTTTTTATTTTAAAAAAAAATATATTATTTTAATATATTTTTAAACAAAAAATATTTTCAAAAACAATCTCAATCAAACTATGAAAAAGTTACAACAATTCTTCCTTGTTTATAATTTTATGCTTACCGTAAAAGGATATGTGCGTTTGAACTTTAATGTCTTTGTATTTTAAAACCAACACCATAGCCCCCACCAACCAACACCATGTCATTAAAGTATATGGTGCACTCTTTGGTAATGTAACGTTACATATAAATAAAGAAAATAATATATCATGTTATTAAATAAAAAATAATTTTGAAAATATGTCATCTAGGAATTATTTTCAAAATCATTTTTTTACCGATTGTCCAAGTTTTCTTCAATTTGTCAAGTTAACCGGGTCGCGCCAAAAAAACTTTTATATAGTTTGATTTGAAGCTCGAGCTAAGCGAAGAATATATTCGGGAGATTTCATATTCGAATCATTGAATTATATTTGATGATACTATATGAAAAATATCTTGATCTAGATATTATTTTTTCACATGTATTATAACACAGACAAATTATCTGATTAGTTCACTACAAACATATTTTCCATTTTGATAATTTTTTATTTATCAAGAATTGAGTTTAGAAATACTCATTCTATTTTATTTCTCGCAATCTTTACTCATAATAACGTAAATTTATTTAATGCGATCGTGAGATTTCCCTATGTTTATTTTAGCATCTAATGATCTGATATTTTATCTCATAGAAAATATTTATTTTTCTAACACCAAAAAAACCCTTTAATATTTCTAGATTATTTTTATATACCGATATCAAAAAGTAATTATTTAAAAATAAAATAAAAAACATCAATTTAATAAAATGATTTTTTTTTTCAAAAACAAAACAAACCACATTTACAAACAAGGAAAGACAATTAAAAAGGAAGACGACAAAAAAAAAGGTATATGAGGGAGGAAAAGGTGGAGTGAGAGCCAAAAGGGAAAATGCACATGAAGGGAAAAGGAGCTTGGAATCATTGAGAGGTGTGAGCAAACTCTGTGGTTACAATTATGGTCAGCAGAAAACATGTGACCCCACCATTTTTAATCCTATGAAAGACATGATGCTGCATTGCCTTTTTATGAGCTTTAAGGTTAATTGCTTGTCCAAGCCTACGAATTATTGCCCTATGAACAGAATAAATTGACCTCAAATTATCCCTTAACCACTCAGCTTTATCACTGCTAAGAGGACTCTGGATTTATCCCACGATGAGCTGTTTTTTATTTTGCTTCAAAAATATTTTTAAAAAAATTGATTTTATTTTATTTTAAATTAAATATTTTTTAGGTTTTCAAAGCTGATATCAAAAATCTATATTTTTAAAATAAAAAATAATATTTAATTATACTCTCGAACAGTCAAAATATCTTTCGTGTCTCGTGCTCTGTGTTCAGCAAAGAGTTAAGAGACAACATCCTGGAATTCCGAGGATAAGGAGTACACGTGGGCCTCTTACTAATACAAACAACATTCATTTTCCAGGCCTCGTTTTAATGGGCTGCATGATGTCGCGTCAAACTTGTCAATTGACCCAAACCGGTAAATTCAATGATGCTTCTTTCATCTTCTTCCCTCTTTTTTTTATAGCTTTCGCATTTCATACTCTGTACTGTTTAACATTATGTTTTATTTTTATTTTATATTTTTTTTGTTATTTTGAAATATTTTCATATGTTCGTATAAAAAAAAATTAAAAATAGAAATGTATCATTTTTTTCCAAATAAAATTAAAAATTAACCAAAAATCAAACACTCAAATATTTTTTTCCACAAACTTTAAAGATAAAAATAGAAAAAACATCTAATATGAATCTTTTTCATAAAATGAAACCATTTGACATAAATATTAATTGTTTATCAACGATATTTTTCGCTCTACCATTAGAATCCAGCTATCTCTCTTTGTCCTCCTTCAACGAGGGACTAAAAAATAAAATAAAAATAATTTTTATACCAAACAATAAATTAAAAAAAATAAGACATTAAAATCATATAATTTTGTTTGATTTTTAAAGCCAGAGGACCAATTTGTATTTTTCTTGAAACTTTTAGTACACGACTCATATTTGATATTTTTTTTATTTAAATCTTTATTCTTTTTAATTTTATCATTGAATAAGAAATCAAAATCAATTAGTTTTAAAATAAGATTTCAAGAACTAGAATGAATTATCAAAAATAAACATAATCAGGCTGTGGGAAAACGCAGGAAATTTTGTAAGAAATACTAAATCAAGGCATTAACTCAAATGTTAAATATCCATAGAAAAAAGAAGATAAACTAACCAGGAAGATCTGTGGTGAAAACCTAACCCACACCACTCAAACAGTGACCCGCCCTTATCAGCCTGCCCTAGCTCTATCTCCCTGTCAAGTTAAGGTCATAAAAAGATAAGAGCTATATATAAATTAGCGAACAGCAAGCGAGAAGAAGCATGAATAGTAGCTTAGCCACGACGAGCTTAACAGCTCGAATGCCCTCAACAATACCACACCCCAACCATTTTCGCCCAACTCCAAGTCGCATCTTCTTCCTTGGACCCTCTCTTTCTCGCAGCACTGCTCCAAGAATCGTTTGCATGGCGGTGCGTTAAAAATGAATGAGCAATAGATTAAGGCTTTGTAATTAAAAGTGAATATACTTATTTCTGTTTGATTATGATACAGGAGCCATATCTGATAATCAAGCTGGAATCTGCTGAGAAGACTTGGAAAGAATTGTCCGTAAGTAAAATTCCCTTCCATAAAAATTAATTTGATTTTAACGGGAGGGAGGTTTTTGTTTTTAGAATTACCTTTTCTTATTGTGTAGGCGAAGCTGGGTGACCCAGATGTTGTTTCAAATCCCAGTGAATATCAAAAGCTAGCTCAGTCTGTGGCTGAGCTTGACGACGTATATCCCATTTCTCTTCTCTCTCTCTCTCTCTTTTAATTAGTACTCCATACTTTTTACTCAGTTGTGATACGATATTGAATTTTGTTTGGATAAATAGGTGGTTTCAATTTTTAAGAGATTCAAGGATTGTGAAAAGATGCTAGAAGATACTAAAGGTTTCGACTTCTTTTCTCTTAGTCTGTTTTTATTCTATCTTTTTTGTGAAAAAAAGAAGGAATATAAGATTGAAGAAGGTTTGAACTAATAATCAATGGCAGCTTTAGCGAAAGAGGATGGAAATGATGAAGACATGGCAGAGATGATAGCATATGAAATCGAGTCATTATCCAGTGAACTCAAACAGCTTGAAGAGAAACTTAAGGTTTCTTCCTTTTCCTATGTTTTCATTATCATGTTTAGTTTCTAGTCCTCTTAGATAAGTTCTTTTAATAGCTTGCTTGTCCAATTATTTTGATGTTCTTGTTTCTTGATTTGATGTAATGCTCTGCGTATCTTATTTCAATCTTGACAGCTTGGACAAAAATCTACCACTGTCATTTCAATTTGAGACCTTTTGTAGAATTGTCCATTTAGTTGCATCATTAATTTTGAGTCTTGTGGTTGCGGGGAAGCTGTCATGCTCTTCTCATTCTTGCCATCACATTCCTGTTGTTGTTTTCAGTTATTTTATCTCGACTTTTATTTTACTTTGGAGTTTAGGGTCTTATTTTCGCATCTTTTGTTGATAGGTATTACTGCTTCCTAGTGATCCTCTTGATGCAAGGAATATATTGCTTGAAGGTATATTTGCATATTCTCTTTTTCAGTCAAATGAAATGCACTATCAGATTGTTTGTTAATCGTGTGTATTGTAGGTGATGATGTATGTGTATGTCATAAAGCTATTTTATTTCATTTACCTGGAAATTGTTGAATACCTAATTTTTTTGAAATTATGTACAAAACAAGAGGCGGGAAATGTTTGTCTTTAATTTATGATTACTGTCATCTTGGATGATTATTTTTCTTCTGGAATGTATTTATGGATATGGATCAAAATTGTGTCCTTTGTATGATCATCTTTTATTTTATTTAATATCCTGGAGTTATTCTGTTTATGCTATAGCTTACATGCTTTGCATATTGTGTACTTGATATATCCTTGTGCTTAATTTCTGGTGCGTATCTTCTGCAATTTTCTCTGTTTCACTCACTCTATAAATCTACTTGTTTTCTTCATTTGCAGTTAGGGCAGGTACTGGTGGTGATGAGGCTGGAATATGGGCTGGTGATCTTGTAGGTACATGCTTCTCTCAACCTTCTAAAAATTTGTTAGAATAAATTTGTAGGTAACCCAAAAATTTTAAATTTGTTATGTAAAAGTTTCTAAACCGGAAACTAGTGGAAAGCAGACTAGAATAAAAATTTTGGGTGTAAATATGAGACAAAGATTGCAAGGACTTTCTGGAAATGTACAAAGAAATAAAATGATTGTGCCTTTTGTCTTTCTAGATGGAGTAACAATATTGTTTATTGAATGACTAGGTGCTCTTTTCTTTCTAACAATAGCTGAACAGAATTTTTGTGTTACCTTGCTAATAATGTGGATGTGGGTGTTGCTGTAGAATCAAATTTTATTAGTAAGGGATTGCTGTTCTATCCATATACTTGCACTCGTTATCTTCTTTCCCCTTCCAAATGATCTGCTTGCAAATTTCACTAAAATATTGGAGCATGCCCTTATACTACTTCACATTTTTTTCAATGCTAAGGTCCGTATGTATCAGAAATACAGTGAGCGGAACTCTTGGAAGGTCTCTGTCATTTCATGTTCTGAGGTAGGTAATAGTCTTGCTGATGTATCAGCTAAAAACATGCAAATCTTTTTCTTTTTTCTTTTTTCTTTTCATTTTGGCTAGCCATACTTTATCCTTTTTCAGGCAGAGAAAGGTGGATACAAAACATATGTGATGGAGGTCAAAGGAAAACGTGTCTACAGTAAATTAAAATATGAGTCTGGTGTCCATCGAGTTCAACGTGTTCCTCAAACAGAAGCACAGGGGCGTGTGCACACTTCTACTGCAACTGTAGCCATCATGCCTGAGGTGCATGACATCATGCCTGAGCAATTTTTTTCTATACATGTGACAGTGGCAAAGCTTGGAGCAATTGCAAATTGCTCGCTTAAATCCTAATTTTGTCTTAAAAAGTTGTCATTTGCAAAGGAAAATGTCGAAGTGGTTCCATAATTTCTGAACATGGTTTATTTTTTGCCTAATTATGTGTTCAATGTGTTACCTGTAAACTTCATGTTAGCATTCATGTCTTCTCCATAATCAGCATGTCTTCTTCTTTGTGCTTATGCTTCATGTAAACTAGGCTGATGAAGTTGAGGTGGTGATTGATCCAAAAGAGTATGAACTCACAACAGCAAGATCTGGAGGTGCTGGAGGTATGCAACAGGAAAGCTTGAGCTAATATTTCAGCATTAGACTATTAATTCTCCATGACTTTCTTTCTCTCTCCGGAGACAAAATGGAAAGAGACATCTCTGTAAACATCTTCCTTTGCATGATTGTCCTGCAGGGCAAAATGTCAACAAGGTAGAGACAGCTGTTGATCTTTATCACAAACCAACGGGAATCCGCATCTTTTGTACTGAAGAAAGGACACAACTTCAGAATAAGAATCGTGCTCTCCAACTTCTGCGAGCAAAACTGTGAGTAATAAGTAACCCAAAACATGACTTTATTCTGCAAGTTCAAATTGTTTTTGTGTCACACACTAAACTTTATTACTATAATTTTCATCTACGCTTCATTTCTTCAACTTCCATGAGGGATTTACTCATGAAAGCATAGCTGCATTAAATGAATGATTCTATCATTTTGTTTATGCTCTTACTTTTCTTGTACACATCTTATAGTTGTTTATTGGTAGGCTGAGAGACGGGCTTAACCCCTGAGCTGCATTTATTGCTTCTTTTTCTGGTAAATTTATAATAATCCGTCAACCTTGTGACAGGTATGAGATAAAGGTCAGGGAGCAGCAAGAATCAATACGGAACCAGCGAAAAATGCAGGTATATCTTGCTTCCAGGTCATCTCATATGCACACAAAAGTATCTATTATGGGAAGAAAGAACACTACTGATGACTGAGCTTTTAGTTATTCATAATTAAATCATCTATTCATGGATGTCATTAAAGCAAGCGATATGTTCCAAAATGCAGGTTGGTACAGGTGCTCGTGCAGAAAAGATTCGAACATACAACTACAAGGTATGCTTATTGTGTTTGCTTCTCTACTTTGAGCTCAATGTGGTACCAAATCGTGCTTTTCAGAAAGACAAGATTTCTTCATGAACATTAAGAGCTAAGTAAAATTGTATCAATGATGGGTTCTAAATGTACAAGATGTGATAAATGCTTCAAAACTTTGTGAGAAGAAAAATGAGAAGACCTTGTAATTGATTGGTAATGTAACAAAAAGAGGTGGGAATTGCAAGTTTAAGAATCACTTGGTGCAGTTGACTAGAACCTGATTGATTAATTGAAAGCTGCCAATGTCTAGTTGGCTTCATTGATGTTGTTTGGTATTGAGACAAAAGTTTGAGTTTTCAAACCAAAAAGTGGAAGGTTATAACCCCTCTATATTTTATTTCATTAGGATAATAGGGTCACTGATCACCGGTTAAAGGTGAACTTTGAGCTTACTTCTTTTCTTGCTGGCGATATAGAGAATGCAGTTCAGGTATTTAAACTTGCAGTACACTTTTTCTTTTTTTGTTCCTTTCTTTAACATGGTTTAATAATTAAATACTTTACATTTTCAAATGTGAGAAGAATATAACATTAAATCCATGGCCTCGAAATTGTTTGTTTCTTGCAGTCTTGTTTTTCTCTGGAGCAGAAGGAGCTCCTGGAAGAACTTGCAGAGTCTGTAGGTGCACCAGCTGGCTGATTTGCAGCTTTTTGCCAGAATATGATCGTGAAACCTGATTTGCAAGTTGTGGAAACCCTTAAAAGAAATGCTGTTGAGCATGTGGAGGATCAACATTCAAAACATGGTTGTTTTTATTTACACACGGAGCAAATTTATTTGTATCCTGGATGTGAATTTCGGTCTAGTTTACAGGTTACGCTGACCATTATTTAATTTGTAAAAATATTTCTACTCCTATTTTTCCCATTTAGCTAAAGTTGATTGTTGGAAGTTACGTTGTCTGTCAATGCCATGCTTGTCGAAGTTTGTTGGGTAATCTGATGTATTTTTTTAAAAGTGTTTATATATATATATATCAGCATGTTAAAACTATGAAAAATATCTATTAATTTGGTAATTGTTTTCATAAAATAAAGCAATTTATATTCAAAAAGCAGAAGTTGCTCTAATGTTAAATGGGACCCTTAGTCGGGAATCTTAAATCGAGTACTCTCCTAGTCTGCTGGCAACAAGCACCAGAACCAGTTCAACCCCAGCCAATTCCACATTTGAAAAGATTTGGGCATCATGCTAACTGTCTAGGTTCTCTGTGGCCCAAGGGATTCATCTGTTTGCGTGTCTGAATCTGAATTACGCAATTTCTCAGCTGCCATGTTTTAAACTTGCATGAATAACCATGTTTTAAAAATTAAAAATGATTTCAATTCTGATTCAAGTTATCCTGTCAAACTTACCATTTGAATTATATAATCAAGATAAATTCATGAAAAATAAATTATATTCTTCAATCTTATTAATGTTTAAGCATAAATCAATTAAAAAAAAATCTAAGTCAATCCGTTAAACTTACAGACTAAGTCATCAAACCAAGATAAACTTACAAAATATATAAAGATTTTAATAAAAAAAAATAAGGTAAAAAATAAATTAACTTGTTAATAACTATTTTCAGGTTATGAGACCAAGATAACCTAATAAAAAATAAATTAAAACGAATTATGAAGCTTAATTTCTAATATAATACAATATTGAATGATAAAATTAAGTAAAAATTAAATAAAAAAAACTAAATCAATTGAGTTAATCAGCCAAACACCATGACCCGAGTCATGAGATAAAGACAACCTAATAAAAAATAAACTCAATGTTTACAGATTCGTGACTCAAGTCATGAGACCAAAATAATTTCTTAGAAGAAAAAAAAACCCTAATTTAATCGGTGTTAAAATACTAAAACTAGCTATTTTGATTGTTAAAACTAAGATATTTTTATTGAAAACAAATCAAAATAAATTATAAAACTCGATTCTTAATTACTTAGTATTAAATATTAAATGATGAAATAAAAAAAATCAATTAAAAACAAAATACAGAAACAACCCGACTCAAGTCAAATATATACAACCTTAATATTGACAAAAAAAAAACAAATACATAAATAATATTTATTATTTTATTACTTAATAAATATATATATTCTATTTTATTTTTTTTATTGGTTAACAAATAATAATAGATAATAAATAATTATTCAATACTTCAACTCTAATAAATAATTTATAAATATCTAATCTAGTAAATAATAAATAAAATATAAATATGAAGAAATTTAACCACGACACTCGTCATCACCCCTTCGTTTTAGTAGACGTTACGCTCATTCACCACAAGCATTCTTTAGCCTTCAGAAAGTGGGAGGGCCTAGCCAGTACCGATAAGGGCGAATAAACCCTGGTGGTTTTTTAACTCACGCTACGCTCATTCACTGCAAGCAGCGAGCCAGCAAGCATTCTTTAGCCTCCAAAAAGTTCTAACATGGAGCTTATCCAAAATCTCCGTTGTTTAAGATTGGACAATCCATCATCACTCTTCTCCTTTTCCCCTTCCAAAAGACAATTCTTCTCACGAGAATTCAATACAATCCCACATGTCTCTTTTCCAAATCAACAGCTTCCAGAACCAATCAGCTGCAAAATCTCGACAGAACAGGACTCTTTCACAATCAACTACCTCGTACATTCATGTGGGTTGTCCTTGGAAACTGCAATCTTAACATCCCAAAAGGTAAAGTTTCAATCCCCTGAAAGACCAGACTCCGTTTTGTCCCTTTTAAGAAACCATGGATTCTCCAGAACCCAGATCTCAAGTCTCGTTAAAAAGCGCCCATTTCTTCTCTTATCTAATCCTACGAATACACTTCTGCCTAAACTTGACTTCTTTCTCTCTTTAGGTATGTCAAGGTCTCACCTTGCCAGAACTCTTGCTTCAGACCCAACCCTATTGACTAGAAGCTTAGAGAACCAAATAATACCCTCTTATGACTTTCTCAAAACCATCTTGCGTTCTGATGAAAAGATTGTTTCTGCTTTTAAGCGTACCACATGGATATTTTTAGAGGATCATTCAAAGAATCTTATACCAAATCTTGAGCTTTTGAGAAAAGTAGGCGTGCCGCATTCTTGCATTTCGTTATTGCTTACTCATTTCCCTGAAGCTTTGATGGAAAGTCATGGAGAGTTCAGTGAAAATGTAGAGGAAGTGAGAAAAATGGGATTTGATCCAAATAAATCAACTTTTGTGCTGGCTGTGCATGCCCTTTGTGGAAAGTGTAATAGGTCAATTTGGGAACGCTGTTATGAGGTTTATACGAGGTGGGGTTGGACTAAAGATGACATTCTTTCAGCATTTAGAAAGCATCCCCATTGTATGATGCTGTCGGAGAAGAAAATAATGAAGGGAATGGATTTTTTTGTGAACAAGATGGGGTGGCCTTCAAAGGAGATTGTGCATTGCCCTGTTATCTTGTTTTTAAGCTTGGAGAAGAGAATTATCCCCAGGTGTAAGGTTATTCAGGTTTTGTGGTCAAAGGGTTTGATAAAGAAAGATATCAGCTTGAATACAGTGTTGCTTCCTGTGGAGAAGCGCTTTCTGGAGAGATTTGTGACCAAATTTGAAGAGCAAGCACCTCAATTATTGAGTGTTTATGAAGAGAAGGTGGATCCTGAGGGAGTATGATTTGGACACGAAGAAATTGCTGAGATCCTACAGTTTTTAGTCTTAAATCAAAGCAGTTGCTCACTAAACTAACTGTAAACTTTTCTTGGTTTCTGGCATTATTTATACTTGCAAGAGCAGCACTAATCGTCCAGTCTTGTTCTTTGAGAAATAGATGATTTTAGCTACTAAAAATCTGTCTGTCCTTTGTACACTACATTTGCAAATGAACTTCACTTTAAAATTTACTACTTTACTGCTATCATCTCGGCCTCCCTAGGAAGGTTTTACTCGTTGAAGCTTGATATTCTCAAAACTTGCAGTTTCCTAATTTATGAGATTTCTGGTGTCAGGAGCTCATAAATTCCTAATTTATAAAAGCTTCTTATAAATACTATACAATCTGAGATTTAATACGGTTGCTGAGTGCCTTCTTCCTCTTATAAATACCATATGTATCTACTGTGATGCATGACCAAGAAATTTCTTTAGCTTTGAAGTAGCATTTTCTAATGTCAAATTCTCTTCAGCAAAGCCTCAGATCTCGCATATCTGTGCTTCCTGTGATGTCTACATTGTACTGCAGATTTTTGGCGTAGCACAGCCTCCCAAACCATATCCACAGCATCACCAGGCTGGGATGGATACCGATATTCAAAGTGTGGAGCAATTTCCTTTAATCGTTCCCACAGCATGGTCCACTGGTCTTTCTTAATTCCACGAAGAAGATACAGTAGGTACCCCTTTTTAACCGCATCAGATGCTCGAACAAATACACAGAATTCCGAGTAGTCTAGGACATCTTCAAATGGCAGCTCAATATCATCACTTATTATCACAGGAACACATTGACTCGCAATGGCATCAAACAGGCGATTGGAGGAAGGGGTATCCCCCGCAATATTTAGACAGAATTTGGAAGAAGCCATCCCTTGGCCTGCTTTCTTGATCCTATCCCCTCGATAGGATCCAAAGGTAAAGTGTACATCTTTCTCATCTTTTAGAAGGTAGTACAGTTCTTGGCGAATAGCTCCTCCCTGAACCAAAAACATTCAAAATGCAAACCAATTAGATTGATATGGTGGACACAAAAACCACCAAACATACATATAAAAGGTTCTTCTGAAAATGGATTTTATAAAAATTGGAAACAGGGAGGAAAGAACCCAAAAGCACAGGCCTAATAAGATCAGAGATAGATGAAAAATTAAGCAGGCACTGCAAATGATATCAAGGATAACTATGGAATCGATAGCCGGCAATGATACATTACATGGATTTGTGATTTTTGGATCAGATTTGGACATCATCCAACGTCGAAGGTCACCTTCATGCTTGCAAATGCAACAGAATCCAAATGGGAAGATTTTCATGTTCTAGCATTGTAAGAAAGCAGCATTAATTTTGAAAAGGTTCCCAGGATACAGAATACTAGCCATATAGGTTTGAACATGGAAATGACGTCACCTTATTCCCGTCATCTTAGTTATGTGCAACTGGATGTATATTCTGGACATTAGTGTGTACTCTCCATAAAGTCTTCCAAAAATTTTAACCAAGTGCGTAATCTTTCCAAATCTGATCAGAATACTCTTCTGCAGGACCAAAAATTTAAGAATTTTCATGAGCTAAATCACGAGTTTGAGGACATGCATACTGAAAAGACAATGCAATTGCGTTCAAATGGTACTTTTAAGCTAGAAAAACATGAGGAAAATATAACAGTGTTGACAGATAATCCATTAAATATTGTCTAGCATTAGAAATTTAGCTGAGCAGTTTCCATCCACTGTAAATAGAAATTCAAAATCACCTTGGAAAAACTACACGTATTTAATTTGAGCAATTGATGTATTCTATTATATGTTCAGAATTCATATCAGCCAGAGTGGATTTGGTTATACCTTTCTTTTTCTGGGCATATCACAAGTCCCTCATAAGATTAAAATATATTTTAAATCATCAAAGCAATATCACGGAATGAATGCTCCAAAAACTTGATAATAAAATGGAGGCAGAGAAACTTACGTCCTTCCTGTATATCGATCCTTGGAAATGCATTAATATTGGACGGTGGTCAAACTGAGCAGATTCACCACTCGGAATGGTCCTCACAACATGCTTGTAAGGAGCAATTATATCTTTCCCAAGATTGGCAATTTCAACTGGGTATCTCCCAAAATCTGCAAGCACAAACATGGCAGAACCCAGCTTTTTTCTGACTTGTAACATGCTATTTGGATGGTGGGCTACAATCAAATGATCCTTTCCCCCGAACCGCTTCCATTCATCCCGAGCCATCAAAAACTGCAGTAATCTACTCTGTAACATTCTGTTCACACTAACTTTCTCCTTTCCATGTAGTTTAGAATGCCGATTGTAACTCAAAGATGAGAAAAATGGCACGAAAACAATATCCGCCTGACTAGAATTTTGTACTCTCACTGCAGCGCCCACCTTTGGTATGTTTGATGCCAGAAGATCAAGGGTCAGCCAGTACTCCACACTGTGCTGTAAATTCAACCCACCTGGGTATGGTGGGATACGACTATGGCTATCAACATTTGGCCAAGTTTGATTTGTTTTCCCCTTCCAGCCCAATAATCGAAAGTGAAATTCTGGAGGCAAATCATACATATAAACCTTTAACTTTCGGAGAGGCTGATTTCTGCCACATGTTTTCTTTCTGTGACATCCTGAAGCATCCACGTTGGAGTTTGGACCAGACAAACCTCCACATCTCATTGCCAGATTAGTGTCAGTGGACGAGGAGATGGGAAATTTGATAGTTTCACTCTTGGCATTGGGTTTCAATAAAAGTGATGTGCTATTAACAAGAGCTAGCTTGAACACTGATCTGGGAATGAAATGAGAATTGGGAAACTGAACAAGGGAAACAGAAGAAAGGATCAAAAGGAAGATACAAAAGGTGATTAGGTAGAACAGAAATCTGTAAAACAACCTGCTTTTTCCAGCCATGGAGAAAATTAAGGGACGCAGAGCGACTTAAAAAAAAAAGAGAGAATTAACCAAAACATGCAAGAGGTGCTAGAGCAAAAGAACAAGTGCAGGTTTCTTGTAGTTTGATTTCCGCAAACATACAGAATTCTAAACCCTAAACTCCATCTTATAACCCTTAACAGGGTTGTCTCCACAAACATAAACTAGCTTAAAACTTCAAACACCCACTTCACAGTTCAAAAACAAGAAAACAAAGTTGCCCTGTTTTTGAAGTCTTGCCTGTGAGCAGCCAGATTGAGCAGATGAGTAGTAAGTTGGTCACCTTCTCCAGAATGTGCATTGAAAAACAATCAGTCAACTGGAGGTGCCCCTTCTTCCATATTATTATACTGTCGTGTACAGAAAGAGAGGATCTTTTGATCACAAATCAAAAATACTACTACCCCACTACTATAAATTATAATGGAGTGTAAGAGAATATAATTAATTTTAAATTAAAAATATAGTATATTGCTTCTTTTTTGTAAAAAACAAAAAGCAATATCTAATAAATGAGTAATACACCTTAATCATTGGTAAAACAAATATCAAATGGATTGCCAATACACTTATTTTAAAGGTAGATGCATGGTACTTTTCATGTGTCAGCCTGTTCACCTTCGCCAGTTGGGACTTTCGTGTTTGAAAAAAGCACCTCCCTTGTCATCAATACTTTTGTCTTCTAACCAGGCTTTGCCAGCTGCTTGCTGATTCAGAGGTGATTGAGAGTAAAGTATTTAAAAAAAAATATTTTTTTTTAAATTTTATTCCAAGTTTAATTTAAAAAAATTGATGGTTTTAGAATATTTTAAAATGTTCTGATATTAAAAATAATTTTTTAAGAATAAAAAAAATATAATTTTAATATATTTTTAAATAAAAAATACTTTCAAAAACAACCATAATCATATTTTCAAAAAAGACTCCAACAACCAGCAGAAAGTTGTTGAGCAATTCAAAACCATTTAAAAATTTGGATATTATTTCATCAAATTAATATTAAAACATCACTTGCTTAAAATAAATAATAAATTATTTTATATTATTTAAGAACTTGTAACAATTTAAAAAATTGAATGAATTGTGGTAAATTAGTTTTTTTATGAGTTGAATAAAATTAATTGATGAAAGAGTGATTCTTATTAAAAACTGTAAGATGAAAATGACTTTTCCAAATGAGTGGCATTTTAACATCATGAAAGAAAATGAATATAATCGTTGGAGATTTAATTTAATAATTAAAACATATAAAATATTAAAAAATAAAAAGTGATCATCTTATCAAAGAAATTGCATTTAAAGATAACCAAAAATGTGCATTTTTTATTAAATTATTATATTGCATTTTCAACCATGTTAGATTTTAACTTGGTGTTTATGTAAACATTTTTTTAATTATATGATTAGTTTATTATTAAATATATTTAGAGAAGTGGTTTAATGACGATGTAGATTGTAATTTAATTATGTTATCTTCTTAGCAATAAATTATTATTTTTTATGATGGTTATATATATTATTTTATGTTTTTTAATACACTCATATGTAAATTACCAAATATTATCTTTGTATATATATATTTATAAAAAGCTACTATTGTGGTTACAAAAATTGAGCGTGTTAATTAGACAAAAATAAAATAAATAGCGAGAGAACCTTGTTTTAAATCATCCAAAACATTTAATATATATGTTTCAATTGTTTTTTATTTTTTTTAGATGAATGATACATACCAAAAAGTTAGATTATTTCTCGCTGAAATTAATAAGAGAGGGAAAAAATGAAAAAACAAATTTGTTTGCTTTATATATTTCTCAGTTGCTAACATTAATAGTAACAGAAAAAAGATGGAGGTTAGGTTTGCTAGCTTCATGGTCTCCGCCATTGAGGTACTGGCTTTGTTGTCCCACTGCGAGAGAGTGCGCTGTGCGCATCCTTGCAGCTAAATATGGAAGGGTTTCCTTGCCCAGCCCAGCCCAGCCCATACCCAGCAACTGCGCCATTAACGTATGGGCCTAATTAAGATCCAGCCCAACCCATACCGGCCCGGCCCAGGAATTTTGCTAGCGTTGAAACGGTTAGATTATGACGTCAACGAGACCAGCTGCTGCAAATTGCAAGCTTCTTCGATTAGCGCACTTTGCAACTCATTCACTCCAACCCTTCGAACTCTTCTAATTAGAAATGGTGGAGAGGAGGAGGAAGCCTCTGATCCTCTCCTCCACAAAAATCCTCATCGATTCCGTCCTCAGTTCCTCTCCACTCAGCAGCACTAGCAGTGAACGAAGTCAACTTCCACTCGCAACAGACAACATCTCCCCGTCTCCCAGCTTACAACTAGTGGCAGGAATTCTCCGATTATCCGAGGGAAAACTAGCTTCTTCTTTCGATGATTCTTCTCTCCTTGCCATTTCCACTTCCATTCTGAAGAGACTCTCAGTTACCTCTTCTTCACTGGTAATTACTATACACAACTTTCTTTGTTGATGATGTTGATAGTAATAATAGTAACAATAAGAAGAATTCGCTTTGATGAATTGAATTTTCTTTCTTTTTTCAAAAAAAATTGATGATGATGATGATGATGATAGGTGCTTATCAAGAATGTTGAGGCAAACATAGAGAGGATTGCTCAGGTTGTTGCTCTAGATCCTCCCAGAAATGATGAGAATGAGCTGAAATCCAGTGCCAAATTACGAATTTCTTGTACAACAATGCGACTTTTTCCTACTTGTATTTTCCCTCCCGATGACCCTTCTTTATTATTAGACCGCGAAATTGCCTATCTTTCTCCTCTCTTGGCTTTTAATCTTGGGTTGCATGTATCGTGTCTTAAATCACTTGTACGCCGAGGAGATGAGAGTTTGGCTTCGCTTTTTGAAGTGGATGGTGAGACTTGTTGTGATGAGGACGTTAGTGCCAATCGTGAGGATTCTGTTATCAGTGTGGGATTGGAACCGTTGGCTCGATTGCCGAGATATGCTTCACACTTGAGGGTTTCTTTTGTTAAGATACCAGAATGTGGTACTCTTGAATCTCTGAAAGGATTTTCGTCAATCGAAGCTGAAGAACGTCAGGAGATGATTGATTTGGCATTGCAGAAATACTTTGAAGTTGATAGATGCCTTGCTAGAGGTGATATATTTAGTGTTCGTATAAATTGGAATTGCAATTCTACTGTTTGTATTCCTTGTGGCCAGAGGTCACAAGACAGAAGTCATAACATCATCTACTTCAAGGTATTTTTTTTTGTGTGAATCTATTGATTGGTGGCAGTGAATGCCTGGTAGTGGGACAGTGAGTCAGGGGTGTAATTGAAGGTGATTAATATCCTCAGGTTGTGGCCATGGAACCATCAGATGAAGCTGTTCTTAGAGTCAACCATACTCAAACAGCCCTTGTGCTTGGAGGGACTGTTTCTTCGTCTGTTCCATCAGATCTTCTGATTGATGGGCCTAAAGGTTTTGCACCTCTGCAGGGGGACACGGTGAAAAATTTGGCCTCCATACTCACACCACCATTGTGTCCTTCGGCACTTTCTTCCAAATTCAGAGTTGCTGTCCTATTATATGGCCTGGCAGGTTTGTTTCATGCTTCATCATTCTTTGTTTGCGTTACAAACTTTATTCACTATTTTATCAAACTATGCCCTCTTGACTAGATCTTTGATTGCTGACATGCAGTAATTGCCAAAGACATGCTATTTGGTTATGATTTTATGGTGCAACTTTTGCAGGGTGTGGGAAGAGGACTGTTGTTAGACATGTTGCTCGTCGCTTGGGCATTCATGTTGTGGAATTCAGCTGTCATAATCTTACAGCATCTTCTGATAGAAAGACATCAGTTGCACTAGCTCAAGCTTTCCACACAGCTCAAAGGTGAAGCAGTTCTCTGTTTGGTAAATGTGTATTGTCCTGCAATGTATGAGCAGTGACATACTCGAGTCTTGCTTCATGGTTGTGGTGCCTTTTATTGATAGATTTTAAACTCTATTTTTCTGTCCTTTTCCTGGTATACCTCATTAAAATAATTCTGAATAGGTGATGTTTTGGTTTTACTCAATGGTAGTTCCAAATTCCACATTCCAATACCTGACATCCTAATCACCCATTTAACTGAAGTGTTACTGAGCCATTAAACTGGAGGCTTTTCACCAGAATCTATGAGATTGCATCAACATTTTTGTTGTCATTTTTTACTTATCTAAGTTAAGTGGTGACATCTCGTTATCTAGCATGCTCTTCAACATTGTTCTGCTTGTGACAGATACTCACCTACAATTCTTCTTCTCCGCCATTTCGATGTCTTTCGAAATTTGATGTCACATGAGGGTTCACCAAATGATCAAGTTGGCCTCTCTTCTGAAGTCGCATCAGTTATTAGAGAGTTCACTGAACCAGTCTCTGAATATGAAGACATTTACCCTGGAGAAAAATCAAATGATTATTTTGTAAGTTGCAACCTTTTTTGTAGCTTTGTTCTTGTTGTTTGATTTAACTGGCCATAAACAAATCATCTATGGTTACCCAGCCAGTTTAATAAAACAATAATTGGGACACGCAAAGTGTCTGTATGTGACTAAAGCACTCTATCGACCTCTCAAATTATCAGTTTTGTATTTTAAGATTCTAAAGTAATTTCAAGTCAGAAAGTAAAACCTGTACTTAATTATAGTTATCAAGGATGTTTATTCTTGTGCCTTTCTGATGCAGCTTGTCAAGGATACTGGAAAAATTAAGCATCAGGTTCTGTTAGTTGCTGCTGCTGAAAGTTCTGAGGGTCTGCCACCAACTGTTAGGCGTTGCTTCAGCCATGAGATAAGTATGGGCCCATTGACAGAAGAACAGAGGGCTGAAATGTTGTCCCAGTCACTGCAAAGTGGTTCCAATATCCTCTCTAATGTATGTGGAAAATAAAAAAATTCTGTGATTTTTCCATATTTTCTGTTTGATGATTGTTGCAAGTAAATGGTAAAAACCATTGTTCCCCTCACTAATCCTAAGCATACTCATCAAAAATCAGTCTCTTGTCTGTACATAGCATCGATGCATTGTGGCTTGACAGTGTGTTTCTGGGAATTTTGAGATTACCTGAAAGCTTCCATTTCTAGTATGCTTTTGCATCACACATTTATTTATTTGTCATAAAAAATATTATGGACTGCACTGCTGTCCTTTTAAGTTTCTCAGAGCTAAATTATTCACTTTTTTCTGGTTAAGGTCATTAAGGATTAATATGCTTTGATATTAATACTTCTTTCTGTTGTGTGTATTCATTTTGATGGATTTAGATGGTTGCTTCTTGCAGACTGAGTTAGAAGATGCAATAAAGGACATGGTTGGACAGACATCTGGCTTCATGCCTAGAGATTTGCACGCTCTCATTGCTGATGCTGGCGCAAGCTTAGTCTCCAAGGTAAATGTTCAAGTCGACATAGATGAGCCCAAAGACTTGAACAGTTCTCTAGGAGGCCAATCACTGCAGAAGAATGAATCGTGCAATTATATGCCTCAGGCTGTGGAAAAAGAATATTTAGCTAAAGCTTTGGATCGGTCTAAGAAGAGAAATGCCACTGCACTGGGTACTCCAAAGGTAAATTACCTCAACAATTGTGACTGAAACGTTGATGTCACATCATCATTTTTTATCAAACAAAGGGTTTTTCTTACATGGAGCTTGGGAGGGAGGGATGAGGGGTATAGAAAAATAAGAATGGAAAGTCAATTTGCCTCTTTTGGGAAACGGAGAGAAATTTGAGGAAAGAAAATGCATGGAAAGGTTTACCTTGTGCCTATTAAAGATCATCTATCGAAACCAAATGGAGAGAATGAGAGGGAAATGAGTGAAATTACCCATTTGCTCTTAAGCTTCTCTTTTCAAACAAAATGAAAGATAGGATTTAGATTTGTTAACTTTGTCTTAATTTTCATTCCATTCAAATATCAAAGGAGAGAATTACATTCTCATTAACTTTCTTGCCTCTCATTTCCAATTCTAGCTTATATTGCTCCCAAACATAATGTTAGAGGTTTCAAACTTTGGAATGAATGTCATATTTTCATTTTTGAGTGAGATTTTGTTTTATGTGGCAAGGGTGTTTGACTATTGATTATTTGTCACAGGTTCCTGATGTGAAATGGGAAGATGTTGGTGGGCTTGAAGATGTGAAGAAATCAATTCTAGATACCGTGCAGGTGAACCTCTTACTTATCTGTATGGCCTCCACAATTGCTTTGTGCTCAAGATTATTTCAATTATTAGCTTCTAAAGGCACATAGATTGAATCATTCCTTTATTAACTCAACCTTCCCATCTTTCTTCAAAAGTTTAAGCCGTGCACCAGATGATTCAAGCATATTTTTTATAACATGTTTAACTGTCATATTGTTCAATTTCTACCCATGTCACATTAGCATGGTCTACAATTTCAACTTCATATGAGAAACAGGCCACTTATCACAACATAAACAATCTCATCAGACCAGGTTTAAGATCTGAATTATTTTGCTTAGTAGTACATTTGGAAAATTGATCATAATGGTCAGGATGTATCTACATTTCTTTAGCTCGATGGCTGAGATACACATTGAAAAATGGCCATCCCATCCTCGTCACCACCCCTTCAGTCCTTGGAGAACTAGAGACTCTACCCCAGGTTCTGTAATGTATTTTAAATTTATAGGTATGAAAAGAAGGTAGCTATATCTTCAGAGTCTGTTGTGGGAAAGGGTTAATAAGTTTGAAGAATGAACAAGCATATCGATGACATTAAGGAGGTCAGCTATTAAGATGTCCTGGGCCTTTCTTTTAAATTGTAAACTTGGGGAATGCATTATAACTGGAGCTGCCACCTGGTAGTGTGTGCTTTCTTTTGTATCCTTTTCATATTGTTTATCTCTGCTGTACATGTAGTTACCTCTCTTGCATAAAGAGTTGTTTTCATCTGGGTTGCGTAAGCGGTCTGGAGTTCTTCTATATGGTCCTCCTGGAACAGGAAAAGTGAGTTCCGACATCATAAATTGTAATATTGTTATTATATGAAAAGAAGAGATTGCTTCATAATTTCTTTCCTGTTATCTTTATTTTGAAGTTCAGACTTTATTGGCAAAAGCTGTTGCAACAGAGTGTTCCTTAAATTTTCTAAGCGTGAAGGGGCCTGAGCTGATCAACATGTACATAGGTGAGTCAGAGAAAAATGTCCGAGACATTTTCCAGAAGGTAAGAATATATTTCCTCTTTGAACTAATACCCCGTCAGAGTGCTAGTTTTATATTTATTCTCTGTATGACTTTCATTTTGGATGTGATTTTGCTTCTCTGTGCAATTTGTTCATACGCATTCTTTTCAGGCCAGATCAGCACGCCCATGTGTTATATTCTTTGATGAACTTGATTCTCTCGCTCCAGCTCGGGGTGCCTCAGGAGATTCTGGGGGTGTTATGGACAGAGTGGTTTCGCAGGTGAAGATATTTTTCTGGTTTAGGAAGGTTGTTTACAATGATTTTTTTTTGGTTACTTAATGTGGTAAAAAAATTTCCTCTTTAGATGCTTGCAGAGATTGATGGCCTAAATGATTCTACACAGGTATTGAACTTGTGGTCTTTTTACCTTAATCGGGATTATTTTTATTTTTGCTTGTTTCCTCAAATTTAAAAGATAAAACTCCATGTTTCTTTGTGATTGTTTAAGGACCTATTTATCATAGGGGCAAGCAATCGACCAGATCTTATTGACCCTGCACTTCTCCGGCCTGGCCGATTTGATAAGCTGCTATATGTTGGAGTTAACTCTGATGCATCTTATAGGGAGCGGTTAGTAATCTTCCAATTTTGAGAATGTGCAATTGATGTGATGCACTCATTCTAGGGCTTTACCAATTTCTTTTCTTTCCAGGGTCCTTGAAGCGCTTACCCGTAAGTTTACACTGCACCAAGATGTCTCTCTTACCTCAATAGCTAAGAAATGCCCCCCAAACTTCACAGGAGCAGACATGTACGCCTTGTGTGCGGATGCTTGGTTTCATGCTGCCAAGCGAAAGGTGGGTAGGTCATGTCTGAACTATGCATGGAAGTAGTAGAAGAACTGTAGGGCAGAAATGCATTGCTGATGATTTTTTTTGTATCACCATCTTAAAACTAAACGGCATATATCATGACTTTTTTTCCCGGGGTTTAATCCATATTTTCTCCCTCACTCAACTACCCTTCTGAAGAGGTGCTTATATTATTTCTTTCCATCACTCAGGCTCTGAGTTCAGATTCAGAATCTCCATCCACCGTTGATCAAGCTGACTCTGTCATTGTGGAGTACAATGATTTCATTAAGGTATATGGCATTTGAGGTTACAAGGGAAGTTGCAATTATTTACCATCTAATGCTAATAGGATAAACTATAAGATTTGTATAATTTGTACAATTGAACATCTTATGAACAGAAAGACTAATCAACTGTGGAAGAAAACTTGCATTGAGTTGGCTAAGTACTTAATTTTTATCAGGGTAAAAATGAAATCCCCTGCTAAATATTCTTAAAGTGGTTCCTTAACTTTAAAATCTTTGATTTTGTCCCCTCTTTTTCTTTCGGAACAAACTCCTTTGTTAGTTATTCCAATTTGCTATCCACAAAGTCATAAACTGACGGGCAAAAGCTAATGTGGCCGATGCATCAGTGACATCAGTTTTTGCTGTTAGCTTGTGGATGGTAAATTCATGATGCAAGTTCATTTAGGGAGAAAAAAAAAACTTGAGGGTAGTAAAAATAAAATATTTTGAAGTTGAAAAACTTATTTAATTTTAGTGATATTTTAAATATTTGAGCCTTTTCATTTAGCCTTCATATTCGTACAGTATAAATATGCATGGCATTACTTTCATGCACTTGTGCGTTTCAAAAGTTTCTGGACATAAGAAGCAGATCATCTCAATTGCTTACAATGTGTTCTGATTAGTAGATGGTCGCATCTAAAAGTCAGCCCTAACGTTCCATACAATTAAATATTTAGTATTTAGTCCATATGCACAACACTCCCGCTGCTTTTTTTCTTTTCTATCTTCTTACTAAATGCTAAATGTCACCTCCTTTCAGGTGGTGGTGGAACTGTCTCCCTCCCTTTCCATGGCAGAACTTAAGAAGTACGAGTTGCTGCGAGATAAATTCGAAGGGCCATCAAACTAATTAATGCCTGGTGAGGTGTTGCGATGTTGTGCAAGTAGACTGTCACACTGCCAAGTACCAAGTCCGAGTTCCAAATACTCATGTCGATCGAATGCTTATGCAACAAGAAATTAGATATCGGTCAAGCGACGAGGATAAAAAAAGGCCTATCGTCGCGTGTTTCCCTTCCCTTTTGTCTTGTCTTGTCCATTGTTTGGAATCTGAAAGGTGGACCATAGAACTTGATACAGTGGTGATGTGGCTGTCATTATCTACCGTGAATCCTCATCCATGTAGTTTCTGAACAGCCACGGTGGTTGAAGCCAATCTGTCTCCTTTTTGGTGGGTGTGTGGTCTGTGGACCCAGTGGCGTGTCATAGGAACATGGTTGAAGCTTCCGGTTTTCTTTAATTTAGGGTGATTATCTTTTATGAGAAAGTTGAATAAGAACACTCACGATGCTGAGAGTTTCTACCAGTCATGTAATATGATAGCAGGACAGTGGCACAAGCTTTCTTTGAAATCCAGAAATTGTTAATCTTTCCATTGAACTTAAAAGGAAGCCTAGTTTAAATTCAAGAAATAGAAAATATCCGAAGAATTTTTTTTTTCCCTTTTCTTTTGGATATAGTTCCAATTCCTTAGAATATCCCAGCCTTTTCAAGCCCTTTTCCTCCCACCACGTCAATATCTTTCTTTTTTCGTGGTCAAATCCAATCCAATCGAATTAGCAATGTGGTTATTAATCGAGTGGAGTATATTCTGCCTCTCGGAAATTTTGTACTCTATTTATTCATTCCCAAAAAATAAAAATTATTTGTAATATAGGCTTCTATCTCTAAACTGGGAATTGACTCGGTCCAAAACGTCTGCTCACATGAAAGCTTATCAGTTTGTTAATCCTTGATCTACTTATTCAAGAAAAATAAAGGGTCAAAACATCTAAATCAAAACTTCTCTCGGTAAATGAAAATAGTTGACATCAAATTTGTCCATTTTAGTTGCTAAAACGTGATCGAAATGACAATTTTCTCCCTCCTCATTTTCTAACAAGTTTATCTCTTTTCTCTTATTTTGCAAATGACTAAAACATAATAAAAATAAAATTCGAAACAGAACATGCCTTACTTGGCATGGATAAGAGTAGTCCAGCTATACGATGTTGAGGGAGGTGGGTTTGAGCATGCCAATATTGAACCCCAACTCTGGGATGATGGGCAAATCATGGAATTTCAAATTATCGTACTAGTTAGTCCATACCTATACACAGATGCATAAATGATGGGACCCCCAAAGCAAGATCTTTTATGGACAATGAGACCTTATAGCTTAAGGTAATGTTTGCTTTTATAGTCCAGCCGTGCTTTTTTTGAAGAAAAAAAATTCTTTCAATTTTTTTTATTTTTTTTTGTGATATAGTAGTATAAAAATAAATTAAAAATATAATTATTTAAAAAAAAAACACACTTTTAAAAACCATTAATATCTTAACGTCAAATACTATTTAAATCCAAATGGGGTATTTAGCACTCGTTTCGAAAGCATTTTAAAAATAAATAAAAATATCTTTTTTTTTTTTAATATTTTTAGATATTTTAATTTATTGATATTAAAAATAATTTTTAAAAATAAATAGGCTTAGGACTGTTAAGCTCATGAGATAAAATAATACGCGTATATATGCGATGGAATAAAATGCGTGAGAGAGAGATATTAGAATTGAGAATCTTGCAATCAAGATATTCCGTCAAGTCCAGACGCGCTGTGCTGCTTTTGGCTTCCTTCTGGCTGCTAGGAGAAGACAAGACGACGACGGGCACCACCTTCAGAAAGTAACCTTCACATTACTTATAGCGGGACCCCTTTCGCCTTTCAATTCCTCAATGTGCTCTATTACTCCGGTCCCTCTACCACCACCTCCTCCGGTCCCTCTACCACCACCACCACCACCTCCTCCTCCTCCTTATACGACCACGCGGGGATGCCATATGGCGGTCCAAATACACGCTAGTCATGATGAATAAAATAAAATACAAAAACAATTAAGTATTGTGCTAGTTGAATATTATTAACTCCGTAAATCAAAGGGTGTAATGAATGGAATTTTTCCTGTGTAAATCTTAAATGTACAATACGCTAGCCGAAATTCTGAACGTGAAACTTAAAGATCCAACCACTAATTAGTTTAAAAAGTCAGTACATGTAATGATAATGATAAAAATAATAATAATGTCGCTATAACCTAAGATCAGGAAGCTCAAGAGTTCATAGACTACAAGGTAACCAAATACCTTAGCTTCAAATTGACATAAATATCTTTGTCCACATGTCTATTTGGAGTCCTCGGATTTATGTTGGTTGAAAGCTGATCAAGTATTCTATATTTATGACACCTCACAAAACTGACACGTGCCCTTTTTTAAGCCAAAAAGGTGGTGGGGAATGCGTCTTGCTTTTTCATTGGGTTTATTTTCTTCGTGGCAACAAATGAAAGCATTCCTCCGTGCTGGGGAAAAAAATAGCAGAAGAGAAAAAAAAATAGTAATAATCATGTTCTATAAAATCTGTCATGCTAGTCTAATCATAATCACGTTAAATGATGGGGAATTAGGCTTGTTATTCATGGTTTAAGTGTATCTTATTATTATTCATTTACTTTTTGTTATTATCTATTATTACCTCAATATAATATAAATAATATTAATATGGATTAGATTGGACTTGAGGGGTAACCCAAAACAATTTTTCTTCACTTTGTAATGTTGCTGATGAGATAGAAAAGTAGCGATGTTGACACGTGGGAGAAGAGAACGTAGAACGAGCATTTAGATAAGACTTTTGTAGTTTATAAAGGTGGGAACTTTTTTATTTTGGTTATTATCTCATTAAGAAATGTAATTGAACTTGATCTCCTAAAATCAATATGATTCACCATACCATAAGGAATTAATCATACAATTGACTTGAACAGTGTAATTAGAGAGCATCTAGAAACCTCAAGAAAAAGTAATAACCTTGTTGCCCTGGTTACTTAAACAATCATGTTTGAGGCTTTGACACATTATGAAAAATGTTTTTTTTTCAAGAGTGTGATATGATGGCAGAGAACTTGAGATTTGTATAGCAAGTTTCGAGTTCGAGTCAGGGCGTGCATCTCTTGTAAAAAATCTATAACAATTAAGATTTTACTCACTTCACCTGGATCCATAAAGCATGTTTTCCGAGAGTAGAGTTTTCTCAAATAAAAAAAAATGTTCTATAATGATGAAGAGTATGGGCAATGATTATGATAATAACATGTTTCTATAACCTGAATGACAGGTTAAGTTTAATTTGTATAGCCTGACCTGGTTTCTGTTAGTTTTATCATATGGCTAGAGTTTGCGCGACATGCATCCTAAATTGGCTAAAGATGACACGGCTGGCTTTGTTGGCTTTATGACCTAGAATGGTTTTTCATATGGTTAATGATGGTGTGATTGAAGTTGTTTTTAAAAGTATTTTTTATTTATAAATATATCAAAATGATATTTTTTTTTAAAAATTATTTTTAATATCAACATGTGGAAATGATTTAATAATATCAAATTTCTTAAATTTAAAGTTAAAAAATAAAAAAAAATCAATTTTTTTCAAAAAAAATAATTTAAAATGTAGTACCAAACACCCTCTTAGTAGAGTTGGTAGAGGAAGGAAAACACACTTGTGGAAAAATGAATCATCCGCCATGCTCATTTCGGTTCCTCTGGGTTGTTGCGCCATGCACCGTCGGGTGGAGATGGTGGCTAGCGGTTGTGGATATGGAGAGAAGGGCGTGGCAATCGGTGCAAAAGTGTAGCGCTACCCTCCATGAAAAAGGTTTCCTATATCGAAAAGGTTGTGCGTGCAAGAAAAAATTATATTATGTGGATAGAAAAGTTTCTGAAATCCTGGAGAAAAAAAAGGCAGCATAAAATTTATAGCATGTTAAGTAGGTGTCAGGTAGGCTAGAATTCCAGCCATTTGAGCTCGCGTGTTATCATTGTCCCTGTCGTTTTGAAGAAAAACCAGGAGTTAGGGTTTGCTAAGCAAATTTATGCTCCCATTAAAGAGAATATGCATATCCTTTTCAAAGAATTAACTCTTGGCGTAGATGTGACTGTGCTTTGCCTGATGTTTAAGTACATTTGATTCCTATAATTGCAGACTTGCAGTCAGGCTCAAAATCAAACACCTGGTAGTCCTCATTTTTTAAAAGCATTTGTTTGTCGAGCTTTCTTGCGAATCTCGTAAGGATTCCAGCACTGTAAATGTTGTCTGGTCTCGGGGAAGCACTGGATGAATTGACCATGAATGCTGAGTCATAAATTGACATTGATGACGCTGTTAGGAATTAATGGAAGGACAAAAAACTGTAAGTTTAAAATCTGTTTTTTTTTTTATATATAATCTTGATTTGATTATTTTTATAAATAAAAAATAAACTGAAACGAATAGAAGATAATAGTCAAGTTGGTGTATTATTTTCCTCTCAAGCTGGGTGGGGCTCGTCCATCCAGTTTCTATTATTTAGAGTATTCACGAGAGGCAGTGGGTTGTCAGGATTGAGCATGTTTTTAGTATCTCTTATTATATGCACCCCCCCGCAAGTTGCCTGTCGTTATGTAGTCTCAAATCCTGTTTGTGTTTGAGAACTATTTAAAAAAAGAATTATTTCTAATTTTTTATTTCTAATTTTTTATATAATTTTAGATTGTTTAGATATATTGATGTTAAAAACAATTCTAAGAAATTAACTATATTGTTGCAAAAGTGTGAACGTCGTACGAAATTAACTTTTTTGGCGTGAAGGAGATTAATCCTCCAAGTCCAATGCTATACGAGATCGAGCGATTTCTTTTAATAATATGAGGTTTGCTATCGATATTAATTATACGAATATAAATTATTCATTCATAAATCCTGTGATGGAGTTTATTTATTTTATTTTATTTTATTTTATCGGGTACTCCTCCGTCGATAGAGCAAAACCGGCACGACACAGCAGGTTTTGGATAGGATGGCACAAAAATTGCAATTAAAGCATGCTAAAAACCAGTCCCCACGTGACAGGAACTGCTAGCTTCCCAAGTTTGAGGTCGGCGACGAGAACAGCAAGGTTAAACCAAAACTACGTAGAGCACAAGGGCAATTTAGTCTAACACTCCAAATATTCTCATCCGGGTGGTCAACCAAAGCCTTCCGTACCAGGCAGCGGGATTACTTCCTTCTATTTGTCAAAATTCCGAAATTATATACTCCTCGCAGTTAATGGGGAAAAAAGGGAAGTCCAAATTCATGCGCTGAAATGGAAGGGAAGGGAAATTCATGTCGGGTAAGATTTTTACATGATGGGTTCCGCCACCTGTCGAGCACTCTTTCCTCATCAGGCAGAGGCTCACGCGCCATTTAAAAGCTTTACTCCCACGCTGTATTATTACCACCGTGCATGTCCAAGCAGCTTCTTTTTACTCATGGGAAGTCTATTTCATTTCATCTGTTTAAAAGTGTTTTTTTAATTAATTTATTTTTAATGTTTTTTTAAATTTTTAATGTGCTAGTGTTACAAATATTTTAAAATAAAATAAAATAAAATATATTATTTTAATTCAAATAGTCAAAAACCACATGTATGATCGGAGGTAAATTTATCTATTCTTAAAATATACTCACCCTAATATGAGTTAAACAGGGTAACTTCCCTTGGATATTCAAAGTCTATTTTTTTAAAAAAAAATGATGGAATCAGTTCACTATTAAAAAAAATGTTTATTTTTTATACAAATATGTATTATTGCAATTCCGTGTTTACAAATTTATTTACCTGATTTTTAATTAAAAAAAATATAATTAGACTAAACAAACGGACTGAATCATATATATATATATATATATATATATATATATATATATATATATATATATATAAAAAAATTTGATTATAAATGGGGTAATCACTATAGTATATGTGGAGTTTATGAATAATTTAGCAGATTTACTCGCAAATAGCTGTCTAGAGACATGATAAAAAAAACAATCAATGGAATGGTGTTGAAACTAATTACTAAAGATATCTGTCGTAGGAACCCAACTTCGGATTAACAAAAAAGTCTAGCTTCAACTTTAATGGGCAGTGACAAATTATTGTTTAGTGTTTGTTAAGCACTAATAAATAATTTTAGACCCTATCCTAATATTATTTTAGTGTCTTCCATTATATAAAGGAGGTGAGTTCAAACTTTTAATGAAACTTAAAGTTTGTGTTTATTGTAATATAGACATGTATAATTCCACCCATGTGAGTATATAGTTAGTGTCGTGTTTGACAGGAGCGGTGGTTTTCTCTTCTAAATATTCATGGAAAATGTGATCCCAACCATGATCATATCAGTGTGAAACAATTGTAAATCTTTTGAAGAGTTCTGCTAATATTATACGTGTAGTATCTTTGATTATATAATAAAAATTTTGGTTTAATTTGCAGACACCATAAACTTGGGTATGATTCAAGTTCTAACATTAATCAAAGGTTTAACTTGCAAAATATCTTACTAAAAGTATATTTCTATCAAGTGAGAAGATATTTATTACAAACTAGCGGGGGGTTGTGGTGTAGTTTGTAAATCAATTTAGATTTTATTTTAGAAATTTAATCCATGTATATTTCAAAAAATATAAAATCAAAGGATGAAAGTAAGAAAAAGATAAAATTAATAGAAAAAACCTTTTTAATGCATGCCTGAATTTAAAATTAAATAGTATTTATTTCAACGTGGTGCAATGACTTTGCTGATTTATAAAAGCAACTCATATTATGGTTAAAAAGGTATGGAGATAAAAAAAGAAAGATTGAGTAAAAAAAAATAAAAAAAAAGAGTAAAACTCATAAAAGCAGACTAGGAGATTTAAGTCGAGAAAGGTAACACAACAACGCAATAGAATTTCTCTGATCTGGATTTAAATTAAAGGTAGTTGAGATGGATAGGGCTCGGCAAAAAGATGCCTGGAGATGAATCTAAACTCATGCATGCACGCGCTAGCAGTGCAAGTGGGTTAACAGTGAGTCAAAGACCACGTAAAATTTCAGACAAGGAAGCGTGGTTAAAGAAAAACCTACAGGGGTCAAAATATAAACATAAAAGGGAAAACTTAAAGTTAGTCCTAGACTTATTTAATAGCTCTCGATTACATCCCAAATTCATAACCATTATCACTCATACCAGACTTTTTCCTAATCTTTCAATCGCATCCTTTTATCTATTTCTCTTAACGATACAAGTCTAATTTCATGTTTCATGGACTACAAGGCATTTATTTGAAGAAAATTTGATGAAAAAATAATAAGTTTAAGTTTGATGTGCATAATAATGTTTTGACTTTGTGTTTCAAGGTCAATTGTAATTACATATGTATTTGCAAATTCTATTTACATCATTTTAAATATAAATACAGTAATTATTTTTTATTAACTAATATTTATGAATTTATGAATAAATATAACAATATTATTTATGAAAAATATTTAGAACAAACATTGTTATTTTATTAATTTCAATCAAGGAATAATGAATAAATGAGTGGAAATACGATTAACATTGAATTAAAAAAACATGTTTTCTTATATAAAATAATATAGCTAGTTAGATTTGCATTCAGTAATATTTCACAAACTATTAAAGATGAAAATGAATGGGAAAAAAACTTTTTAAAAAATAAAATACCCAACTCAAAGTATAGTTGCTGTCGATTTTGATTATCATTAGATAAAATTATGAAATATTAATATAAAAATCACAGAATTTAATGTGAAACTAAAATTTATCATTACAAGAGTAAAAGGGTTTCACATAATGAACACAGTTTGATGAAATTAATGTAAAGATGAAATGAAGGTTGTTCCCATTTTTTTGGCAATGACAAGGCATATTTTTGCCCGTTTTAGTCAAAATGGATTGAAATACAACCTCGATTGAGAGGCCTCATAATAGAATATTTTGAAACGTTTGGAATCAATCTAGTTAAATTTATAGAATTAGTACCTATTTGAAAATGAACACATAGTTCAAGGACTAAATTGAGACCTCTCTATGTAATAACAATATTGTCGAGTAAATACTAGTTTATGTTTTTCTCTTCCTGTGTTAGAAACAATCTCCTTCTAATGCGAAAACAAAATTAAAAAAAATGAATTAAAACAAAATAAGAAACAAAAAAAAAAAAACAAAGAAAAGACGCGGCTGCTGTAAACACCAAAAACCAGAGAGGGAGAGAGAGAAAGTGTTGGGCAATTGATTCTAGCTACAGAGATCTCACCCAAGCGAGAACCCAAACCCAATAAACCAATCCACTTTTTTTTTTTTTTGTTATTATTGAGATCATTTGTTTATAACTTCAACAAATAATTAGTTCTTAAGGCAATAAAATTCAAACATCGGTTGGTACCGATTTGAATTTAGTGATCGGGTCCAATTCACTGGAAATCCGTGGTGGGTTTTCGGTTTTGTGAAATGGGTTGGCTTTGTTTTTTGTCCGGGATTGTAGAGAGATAATTGTAAATTCATGGGCTTAAATTATTATTTTGTTTTATCTTTACATTTTGTTGTTGCTGCTGTTTGATGATTTCTCTGGGGAGGAGAGATGGGAGGGAGGAACTAGGGATAGGGTTTGGCAGTGAGAGAGATATGGAAGATACTGAGCTTGAAGAAGGGGAGGCTTGCTCTTACCATAATATTAACAACAACGATGATGATTATGATGCGAGCATGGACCCTGATATTGCTCTCTCTTATTTAGTAAGTTTTTCTCTTTCATATATATATGTGAGAATAATTCAAGTTTGATTTTTTAATTTTTTTTGTGAATGTTTGGTTTTGTTAGTGCTATATATCATCTGTTGACTTTATTTTGTTGTTGTTCTCCTATGCTTCAGATCCAAAATTCTATGTTAAGTCTTAATTCTGGTTGTTTACAGTGTTGAGTACGGTAATTTCATGTGATTAATGTGTCCTTTCTGGTCTTTGAAAAAACAGTTGCTCTGGGTTTTGATTGTGTTTAGTTAGAGAAGTATAGATGAAATTAGTGGGTTTTCATTTAGTGCTAAGGTTTTGTTAGCTTTGGATGTGTAGATATGGTGTTTTGGATTATTTTGATCTTCCAAGCGAGTGGAGATATGTTTGTGTTTTGCTTCTTCATTTTTATGGAGACATGAAACACATGTTGAGCTTGTTCAGTTTGTGTAAAGCAGTGCTCAGTTATGATTCTGCAGTGTGGGGTTGTATGGACTGCGAGTATCTGCAAGTGTAAAAAATGAAGCATTTGGAAACTTTAGTCTGTCATTCGAGTGGCATGAAACCGAACATTGAAATTTTGAATGCTTGAATTTTAGGTTTCCATATCTGGATTAGAACCACAAGTCAACATTCTTAATTCACTTTTGTTAGGTTCCTGTTACATAATTGCCTCACAAAATTAGTTGAAATATGTGGCACCTAGGTATAAAATGTGAGATGTATGGACTGTTTTTTATTCCAAAGGTTGCACATCTTTCAATTATTGGCATTTCCATCAGTTCAAAACCTGTTCACATCTGTACTTTCCTTCTTTCCTGATCTGCAACTGCTTTCTTCTATTTCTCTCTTTCAAGGATGAAAAACTGCAAGATGTCCTGGGACACTTTCAAAAAGATTTCGAAGGTGGAGTTTCAGCAGAGAATTTGGGTAAGTCAACATTCTGCAGAAGTGGTTAATATAAGATAAAACAACTGCATTAATAAAGTCCATATTTTGAAATTTATTGTATATGGATTTTTACTTTTCTACAGGGGCCAAGTTTGGTGGTTACGGTTCATTTTTACCTACCTATCAGCGGTCTCCTGGATTGTCTCACCCAAGGGCCTCACCAAAAACTCAACATCGCAATGCTTCTAGATCTCCAAACAATTTGCAACTGGAGGTAGATATATATATATATATATATATTTTTTTTTTTTCTTTTTCCCATCATCGAGCACGTCACTTGTTAATTAATGATTTAAAGAAGGAACTTTTAACTAAATCTTGGTCTACCTTGGAGTTATCATCTTGAACATTTTAATATTTGCTCTTAAAACAGGGTGGCCGCCGGAGCTCTGTATCTTCGTCAACTGCATCTCAACCGCTAAAAGTATTGAAAACAACATCCTCCTTGAATGGGTCAGTTAAGCAGGAAGCATGTGTGCCATCCACTCATTTTGCTGAGGAACTTGTTCCTAGAGATGAAACTGTAAACAGGAAATCTGCTAGTTTACAGAAAATGCTGAAAGTTCGAATCAAAGTCGGTCCCGATAACTTGGCGACACAGAAAAATGCTGCAATCTACAGTGGTCTTGGGCTTGATGTCTCACCATCTTCCTCAATGGATGACAGCCCCTCTGAAAGTGAAGGGATGTCTCACGATCCTCAAGATGCTCATCTGGAATCTCCTGCTGATATTCTTCAGGTAAGTCATCTCCTTGCAAGTTTTAACCTATCGTGTATAGCTACACTTTGTGTTGGGACTTGGCAGTGATGAGAATGTGTTTCTTTTTATTCTGTGATTGAGCAGATAATGACATCTTTTCCAGTGCATGGAGCTCTGCTGCTATCACCTCTTTCTTATGATCTTCTCCACCTGAATGAGATGGAAAAAATAATTAAAGACAGCGAATGCTTGTCTGTTCCAAGTTTTGGTCCTGAAAATTCTTGCATTATAGTGAATGGGTCTAGCTCTGTAAAGGGTGACGGGACAATGTTTGGAGAGAAGAAAATAAAGTCAATAGCGATAAATGAACTTTCAGCAGAATCAAAGAGTGATATTAATAAGGATCCTGGGATTGGTGTTGGTGTTATATCGAAGGAGATAGAACCTGACACCGTTGCTTTTGAGGAGCTTGTTTCTAATACCTTAAAGCTTCCACATTTGTCAAATTCATACTCTGCAGCTGTTGGCACTTCAAAAGGAATGGACAGGGCATCTAACGTCTCCAAGGGAGTGTTGAGTGACAAAGGTTTTTCTAGTCTAGCCAAAGAGGAATCACCAGTGCCAGTATTCACCCAAGAGAATGGGTCGATCAAGAATTCCAAATCCAAGTCCTCTGGAAAGGTTTGGGAAGATAGAAAAGCTAGTAGTCTTGGCAGTGATTCAGTATCCCCAAGGAAAGATGGCCATCGCAAGGGAGAAAAGCCTCATGAATCAGTCAAAATTGACTCAAATGTTTCAAAGGGGAGGAAGGCTAAAAATCAGGCTCCAACAGAACCTGCCAAGCAGAATGCTGATGAGAAAGCAATGTCCTATGAACAGGAATGTATGGAGTTGCCTCATGTTAAGGAGTCCTCTTCTGAGGGGAAAAAAAAACTAAAGGGAAGTCAAAGTCATGGCACTGTAGTTACTGAGGCACCTAATGAGAGTTTGAGGCTTAGCTCATCTTTGGCACTGAAAAATAAGAAGAGCAGTTATGCTGACAATTATACAACTAAAGTAGAGTCAGAAGACTTGAAATTACAAAAGAACTCTGGAAAAGCTGGGGATAGATATAGAGAATTTTTTGGGGACATGGAACCAGAACAAGAACTCCAAATTAGTACGTTGGTAAAGAGTTATGAGGATAGACTGGAGGACTTTGAAATGGTTGAAAAGGGCACACATGGAACTAACAGCACGTCCAAGGAAATATCAAGCAGCAAGAAAGAGGATAAGCTGCTAACTTCTAAAGCATTTCCTAAAGCTGCTTTAAATGGTGCTTTGCACAATGGAGACGGGCCTGTAACTGATACTGTTCCCGGTGAAGATAACTGGGTCTGTTGTGACAAGTGTCAATCATGGCGGCTTCTTCCACCTCGTACAAATCCTGATGACCTGCCTGAGAAGTGGCTGTGTAGCATGCTTGACTGGCTGTAAGTGCCCTTTTACATTTTACTCTTGTTACAATGAAATAACCTCTCACATCAAGTAGTTTGAGATAAAATTTGTTGGTTTAATGCCTCTTCTTTTTCCTCTGATGTTTGATTTTTAAATTATAAATGCCTTAGGCCTGGTATGAACCGGTGTAGTTTTAGCGAGGACGAAACAACCCATGCAACCCGGTCTCTTAAACTAAACAATTCTGGTGGGGATATATCCAAGGTAGCTGTGGCTGATGTTTGGTTTCCTGATCAGAGCCACCAAAATTTTATTTCACATGCTGCGCTTCCTAGTGGAAGAAAAAAGCATGGTTCAAAAGAGTTATCAAATATGATGTATAAAGAAGATGGACCTATTCAGTTGTCAAACCATACAAAGAAGAGCTTACAGGTGCCAGTGACAAATAGAGGCTTAAATGATGTGAAACCAGCTCCTGTAGTAAGCGAACCCAATTCTTTGAAACTGAGCAAGTCTAATTTATCTGTGGAGAAACACAAACATAAGCTGAAAGAGAAGCATAGAGAACTGGACAACTTTTCTGACCGAGGTATTGAATTTAAAATAGCTTTTTCTGCCTTAAACCTCCTTTCCTTGAAACATAAAACTTACTTCTTTGCTAAAACAAACACTAGGTGGTGGTTCAAAGCGATCAAAGGGGAAGGGCAAAAAGGACCCTGATCAAGATTGTTTTAGAGCTTCTAAGAAAATCAAAGCTGAAGGTTTTTCAGAAGATTGGATGTCTGATCATGATGTGGCAATTGAAAAGGTGGGTCCTCCTTCAAGCATGGGTTTGGCTACAGCATCATTAGGGAAGAATCTGCACAAATACAATGATTGCACTTCTAAGAACATGAAGCATGATCAAAAGGACTGGGCCCAACTTTCTGCTAAAAATCCGAAGGAGGATGTCCGTGCTTCCTTGGATAATGGGTCTGTGGATATGGGGAACCGTGATGATAAAGATACAAAAAAGAGGAAAGTGAAGGAAATTCATGATGCTCAACTCTATCTGGGTTCCCTTCCTAACACAGGGCATCATCTCCAGGATATTAATATCTTGGCCAAGGAGAAGTTCAGTGAGAGTGACTGCAGGAAGGTTAAGAAGCCCAGAGTATCCAGGTCTGAAGGGAAGGAGGCTAGTGGAAGTAAATGCGATGGTAGAACAGACAAAAAAGGTAGTCATAGAAAGAACCAGCAACTACGACATGATCTAGGGAGCACCCTATCTCAGCAGAGCTTGGATGGTGTGGATTCTTTGAAGAGGGATTGTGGATCCTTACATCTGGCAGCTACTTCTAGCTCTTCCAAAGTTTCTGGTTCCCATAAAACAAAAGCCAATTTCCCTGATGCAAAAGGCTCACCTGTAGAATCAGTTTCATCATCGCCTATGAGAGTTTCAAAACCAGAAAAACTTGTGTCAGCAAGAAAGAATGTCACTAAAAAAGATGCTTCTGCTGATGCTGGTTACTTTGCCCCTGGTGGCCCAAGAAGACTTTCAGACGGGGAAGATGATGGTGGGAATGATCGATCTGGGACTACAAGGAAGGCGAAAACTCTAGTGCAAAATGTTCCTTCTCCAGATATTGCAAATGGCTACCTCTCAAATGGCGGAGTAGATTTTCTAAGCCAAAACACTCATCATCATAGTAAAACGGCAGCTTTGGATCCATGCCATGACGATGAAAGACAAAAAGAAAATCACCATCTTGGGAAGGGGTCACGTCCAAGGAAGTCTGGAAAGGGTTCCTCCTCACGGTCTAAGGACAAGACTAGGAATTTTAATTCTGAGTTTGAAAATGAAGTTAAGGTTTCCAATTCCTTTAACGCAGAAGCACCTTCCTATGAAGTAAAACCGACAAATTGCAAAAACAAGACTGAAGTAAAGTTAGGGATCAAATCTGAGGAAAATGAGGACAGATATGTTGACAAGAAGGACTATCAAGGACAAGTGTTCAGTGATAGCATTAAAAGAGAGAATCAGTTGAATGTAGGGGGGGGCAGTGGTTCAGATGTTGAAGTAGGTGCTACTCGCAACCATGATGCAGTCTCTACTCCAAAGCAGAGTATGCTGATAGATAATGAAAAGGTCTCTGATAGAGGGATGTCACAATCATTGCCTTCTTCTGGAGGAGCTCAAAATGAGACACTTGCTGGCAGCCCTCATCCAAATTCCTTATCTCACCAAGGAAACAGCGCCGATATGTTGGCTGTTAATGCCTCTGCTGTGGAAAATACTGAAATGAAGGAGTTTAAACAGATTAGAAAGGTCGATGATCCAAATGGGATTAATCATCATCGTAGCAGTTCCAGAAATGCCTCATCAAATGGGCACAGGGCCAGGGATCTTGATGGTCCAAGTTCAGTTAAAAGGGATCCCTCCAGTCAGGCTGCTAACAATGCTTTGAAAGAAGCTAAAAATCTGAAACACATGGCTGATCGTGTCAAGGTTTTTATTGTTGATCTCTTAAGAATTTGTTCTCTTTTTGATTTGCAACCTTTTCCAATGTGTGCTACCTTCCGCAGAATGCTGGGTCAAATCTTGAGAGTACAAGGCTTTACTTCGAGGCAGCTCTGAAGTTTCTTCATGGAGCATCTCTGTTGGAAATCTGTAGTGGTGAGAGTGCCAAAAATGGAGAGCCAATGCAAGTTTACAGCAGCACTGCGAAACTGTGCGGGTATGTCAGAGTATAGGACTTGATGAAGGGCCTTCTTTTGTTTCTTTTGGTGGGTGGGGTGGGGTGGGGGTTTAAGTATTTTCAAAACTATGGAATCATGCCTTTTCTGTTTGTTTGTTGAACTATTTAAACTTGCGACACGGAAACTCTTGTTGTTTAAGTTGTTAGAACTGGCCACATAGATGCTGGAAATGCAGTTGCCGTGAATGTGCGTGTCTTGCTCGCTTTCAGTATCTTGGGATTTGATATTCCAGCTTGGATTCAACTGTAAATAGCATGCAGCTTTGTTAACTTGATCTTTTGCGTGACATTTTTCTTTCCTTTCTAGCTACCGAATCCTCTTTCCACTTTATAATTGGAATGAAAATTGTTTTTTTTGTTGTATTAGTGTTTTTGTAAGTTGCATTAGTTTTTTTTTTGTATTTGTTCCTTATAGGGAATTGTATGGAAATACTTTCATGACTTGATTACAGCAGGAACATGTGTCATACTATGAGAACTATGGCTCTTAGCTGTCCTTTCTGGTTTTTACTCTGGTCTATGACTTCTCAAAGATATATTCCAACTTGAATTCTGTGTCCTGGATATATATCTCCAAGGAGTTTGTGTGACTTTTGTTAATGCATTTTTCCATTGATGATTTCATTTCTGATGGGGACAAAATGAGTTCCTGCTGCCTTCCTTTGCTAAACCTCTTGATATTTTTAGGTTTTGTGCTCACGAATATGAGAAATCCAAAGATATGGCTGCTGCTGCTCTGGCCTACAAATGCATGGAGGTTGCATACATGAGGGCAATTTATTCCTCACATACCACTGCAAACAGAGATCGTCATGAGTTGCAGATGGCCTTACAAATTATTCCTCCAGGTAATTAGAAATAAGCCAGGATCTCTACATTAAATTAGAGCTTTTTTCTCTCTTGATATTTATGTTTGTGTGTGTGTGTGTGTGTGTGTGTGTGTAAGTCGTGCTGTTACTTTGATCTTGTGACTATCACACAACAATTAATCACTGTTTTCCTTGGACTTGTGTTTGGCTTTTCAAAATTTATTAGGCGACCAAACCACCTGGCTCTTCAGTGTTTTGGAAATGCAAAAAGTCATAACTCATTTGTGAACTTGCCTTAAATTCCTAGTGCTTCAATAGCCCTTTTCTGTCTAGGAAAAAGAAGAAAAGGAGGAAGAGTTGAAGCAGGCTGGTGGTTAGCTGCATGCATGAGCTTTTAGTTTATCAACTCGTAGGCTGGAAAACTGTTCATCTTAATTATGACACTGATTGGAACCAGACCTCTTGGATTTCTTACACGAGAATAGTTTACATTTCTGATAATTTTTTAACATTGTTCCAGAGTTGCCAAAACAATCCAAGTAAATTCAGTTTCATTTCTCTTGTGTTCCTGTTGGGTGGGGGTGGGTTGTTAAACATGTTATGTTGCCAGAGACACGGGTGGCATTTCTTTGTCACTTGTTTGATGCACCAATATATTCAGCTCTCAGTTTCCATACTAAGTCTTGAAGGAATCATTTGATACTTAAGAAAAGTTGTACAAGTTTTATGTCTGGTTAATTCATGCTTTTGCGTTGATACATGTTGTCATATAAACATTTTGTCACTCTTTGGGCTTTTAGCTTTTCCTGAAGCTTAATGTGGCCATTCGATGGGTGCTTATGAATTGCTTTGATGCCACTCTTGTTTCATAATTTATAGGTGAATCACCTTCTTCTTCTGCCTCTGATATTGATAACCTGAACCACACGACAATAGCAGACAAGGTTCCCTTAACCAAAGGCATAAGCTCTCCTCAAGTAACTGGAAGTCACATTATTGCTGCACGGAATCGTCCCAACTTCATGCGATTGCTCAGATTTGTGAGTATATTCAAATTTTGTGTTAGAAAAAGGTCAACTTGTCGTTTGATTTTCTCGTTGAAGAATTTGCTTTAGAACATAACTTTGAGCATTGGACTATAAGATATCGGCCAAGGAATATTTTGATTAGTGTTTCCTTTCCAATATAATAGCATCCCTTTTATTATTCCATGCATCATAGGCCATTAAATTGGAACTTGACAGTGTTTGAGTTAATCAACCCATGAAACTCTGCTTTCATATATTACAGCAGCTGGTGCTCCATTATTTGATCCACAACTTTACATCTGTATGAGATGGTTAGGAATGGTAGCATTATTAGATTGAATTTTGCAGGCACAGGATGTAAATTCTGCAATGGATGCCTCAAGAAAGTCACGCCTTGCTTTTGCGGCAGCTAATGTCAGCTTGGGAGAAGCTCAATGTGGAGAGGGCATTTCTTCCATTAAAACAGCTCTTGATTTTAACTTCCAAGATGTTGAGGGACTGCTACGTTTGGTGCGGCTTGCAATCGAAGCTATTAGCCGCTAAAGTGTCTGGTTGTGGTGGAGAAGATAACAACCTTGGAGGAATTTTTGATTGGTTGCTGTTTTCTTGGGGTTTGGCCTTTTATGAAATGAAAGAAGGCACCCAGATCTCTCTGTGGCAGTGCTCGATACATCTTTGAGGGATCAGTCATCAGCAAGATGCCATCTCAATGCTCTTTGTACATGTGTATACTACAGGATAATTTTGGACTTTGATTCATTCTAATCATACTTCAGCTGCTCTCTGATGCAGACAGTGACCCCACTTGAGCCATTCCAAGATTGGTATCGAGGACTATTGATTCACGAGACTTCTGCAGAGGAGAGAATTTGGAGACTGTAGAAATAAGGAAGTTTTATGGTCCAAATGGTTGTGGTTTGAGAAATAATGGATAAGGTAGAGATCCCCAACTATATTGTACGTTGGATTGTAGAATTCTGAAAACCAGAGGATCCCCTTTTTATGGAGATTGTTTTTTATTTTTCCTGGATGGAGTTCTCGTTTTGCCATCGTGTTAATTTGCTATTTGCAACTCAATGGAAGACATTTTGAGGAAAAATTGTAATATATGCGCCGCTAACATCGCGGTATTGATTTGACTGTCAGAGACCACTCTTTCTTCCGTCCAGACACGATGAAAAGACGACAGGGCAATCTCAGGTTGGCCACCCTACTCTTTTCCTTCGACTTCCCCCCTCCCCCCCATTCAATGAGCAATATTTTGTTTTCCGTTCTTCTCAATCATCAATTTTTACTTTATTTTTTCTACGTTTTGGCAGGTTACCACCCTCTTGAGCTTCTGGAATTGCAGTCTGAACAATTCCCCCCCCTTTTGCTATTAGTGAGATATTAGGAAGAAGTTGGAAAGTCAATAGTGGAAAAATAAGGTGGCTGTTGCATGAGGCGAAGATATGCTCTGGAAGGTTTATGGGTTGACAGCAGCTGTAAACATTAGTTGGATTGTTCACTGATCTAGTGTGTGATCACATCTCTGACTCTCTCTTTCTCCCTCTCTCCTTCGTAGCGGCTGTTATGTGTAGATGCATGAATGTGTATGCTGATCTTTAAAATATTGGATATACTCACTTTTGTTGAACAAGGTCGAAGCCACGCAGGAAGCAATTGTAGATACATGAATATTTATCATTTTTTGACTTAGGCATATATCATAAATTGATCCATCATTTATGTGCTAATTTTTCATTTTTTATCCTCGTTTTTTTATTTGTTTAATTAACTCTTTATGTTCTCTGTAAAATTGTTCAGTCAATGACTAATTTCTAGCAAGTTTCAATGTATATTCATATATATATATATATTGCATTATCAGAAGTTTCAATGAATGCTTATAATATGTAGTAGTGTTATTAGATATTTTCATTTATGATGACCTTTTTCGTTATTTAGATTTATTTAGTTTTTAACATGTAGAAGTTATAGCTAACATCATCTATCTATTTTTAATTAATTTTATAAGACAATTTTATCTATCTTTATTTAATATATTTTATAAGGCAATTTTACTGGGTGATAAAAATCCTGTATGAATATAAAAAGGAAGGTCATGTGCGAAATATTTAATGAGATTTGAAAGAAGTTAGCTAATTGAAAAGGAAAACAAATAGAAAATAAGATTTAATTTAACAAGTTCAAAGAATATCACCGTTGATTGATTAAAAATATAAGGATAAAAATAAATAATATACCCTGGAATTTTGCGTTAGAACCAGTGAGTAAATTTGTGGCAAGATCTTGAATTGGTTTGGCGGTCTTGAATTAGGGATGTTAGTATATAATTAGGAGGTGTTTGTATAAGCAAGTGGCTGTGATTTTGTTTTAAAAATTAAATCATTTTTGTTGAAGAACCAATAAAAAACAATTTTATTGTTGAAGGACCAATGACTTGGTTTATTAAATTGAGATAACTTTTTATATATAAAATAAAAAATAATAATTTGATTTAATTGGAGTTAAAATATCAAAAAAATGTGATTTTATCATGAGACTAAGATATCTCTATAAAAACAAATTAAAATAAATTATAAAACTCAATTCTCAGCTGATCTAACATTGAATGTTTAAATTGGAAAAGAATTAAATTAAAAAAATAATACAAAATACAATTTGAGTTAACTAAGGATAACCTATTAGTCAATTATTAATGGGCCATGAGGCTAAAATAACATGTTAGAAAGTAAAAAAATTGAATTATATCTTACTAGATCAAGAATTAACTTAATATCATAATTGTTTTTGCCACTTTAAGCACCTTAGAGCTAGCTAATAATAATAATAATAATAAAATTTAAAATAAATACATTGTAAGTAAATACAAATTACCTTAAACATTTTAATAGAATTAGAAAGACTGATGGTGCTTCATAATAATGGATAGTAAAGCACCTATTTTTTTTTTCATTTTAACTCTTTTTTTCAATTAAATTATTCTATATCATTATTAAATGAAATTTTGGGTAGAGATAAAAAATCAAATATAAAAGTATTCTATATCATAATAAATAAAAAATAAAAAATGTTTAATTTGTTTTTTCTCACGTGTTTATTTGGGTCCATGGCTCCTTCGTTCGCAGCGACCTATTCCCAAACCCACGCAACCCCCCCTTGATTTATCTCCGAACCTATTTTTTCTCTCTAGAAATCACACAAATCCTCACACTGTAACCGTAGTGTAATGCGTAGTTGTTCAGGTTTCCAGACCTCAGTTTTCCAAATTGACAATGGAGGATTTGACAGAGACAGAGATTGGGAGCTCTGTCGAGTCCTTTCAAAAGTTTCTAGACTCGCAGAGAGAGCTTTTTCACAACCAAACCGATCATCTTCAGAGAATTGTCGTCACTCAATGCAAGCTCACTGGTGTCAATCTTCTTTCTCAAGAAATGGCGCGTCTTTCACCCCTTTTTTTAGTAATCTGTGACTTTCTCGGGATTTCTTTTCCTTGCCATAACTAACTTTTATGAAATCATTTGTAGGCGGCTGGTGCTCTTTCGATAAAAATCGGTGAGTTTTTAGGGCTTTTGCCTTGCCTTTTTTTATGCACTATATGTATGTGATTCCATTGTTCCATTATTATGTTCGTGCCTCGATAATAATCAAAATTCTTGTAAATTTGGTTGTCTTCGGTCACTACTAACATTACTAGTTGACTTGGCAGGGAAAAGACCTAGAGATTTGATAAACCCTAAGGCCGTCAAGTATATGCAAGAAGTTTTCTCTATTAAAGATGCATTCAGTAAGAAGGAATCACGTGAGATTAGTGTTCAATTTGGTGCTACACTCACACAGGTGATTTTTCCCTTCCTTCCTGTTTAAGTTTGGTTTTGTACGAAACTCGTACATTAACTATTTACCGACATTGCTTTTCACTGCTCTTGCATGTATTGACATGAATCTAGAGACGCATGCAGTGATATTGATTTCTTATATGCAATCTGTCCATGTTTGATCCTAGCTTATTTTTTAAGTTGTATAGTCCACATCTAACCAAAAGATTGATTCCTTATGAACCAAGTACCATTCAAAGAGTGCATTGCCTGAGAAGACAAGGGATCTGTATATACTTGATGGATGTGTATCTGTTATGGCTCATGACACGGTGTTGCATCATCTATAGGTTCGAGATTTTTTTGCCAGCCAACGTACGAGAGTGAGGAAACTGATTCGGCTGTCGAGGGAGAAGGCTATTCGAGTTAATGCACACAAGGAATGTCATAACGGGGTCCTAACGACAGCAGATGCTTTGCTGCCTATTGATTTGGTTCCTTTGAACTCTGTTGACCCCAATCAAGTTCCCCTAAATTGTGTATGCTCCCATCCAGCTCCCTTAAACTCTGTTAGCCCCAATACAATTAACTTGAACTCTATTAGCCCCAATACATTTCACTTGAACTCTGTTGGCCCCATTTCTGTCCCCTTAAATTCTGTTAGCTCCAATTCAGCTCCCCTGAACTCTGCTAGCCACAATCCATTTCACTTGAAATCTGTCGGCCCCAATCCAGTTCCCTTAATTTCTGTTAGCCCAAATCCATTTCCCTTAAACTCTGCAAGTCTGTATCCAGTTCCCTTAGACTCTGTCGCCCACGATCCTGTTCCCATAAACTCTGCTGGTCTTTCCAGAGTTGATGAAGCCCCCTCTTGCTCAACACAGGATGACATGCTGCCTGGTTTAGATGAATTAGACAAACATTTTGTTGAAAAGATTTTTGGTTTGTTGCGAAAAGAAGAAACATTTACTGGGCAGGTGAAGCTCATGGAATGGATCTTGCAAATTCATACTCCCTCTGTTCTAAATTGGTACTTTTCAACTCACTATGTATATATATATATATATATATATAACAAGACGTGTTTTTTTCTCTGTTTGAATCTAATCTTTTCCATGCACATTGCACATTCCCAGGTTTCTAATTAATGGTGGTGTCATGATTTTGACAACATGGTTAAGTCAAGCTGCTGCTGAAGAACAAACAAGTGTTCTTATTGTCACCTTGAATGTAGTTATAAAATTTTATCGTATTCCTTGCTACATTCTTGCTTCGTAAACATGCTTAGGATTGCATCTATGGTGTATCCAGGTTTTCTGTCATTTGCCCCTACAAAAAGCTCCTCCTGAACATATGTCAGCCATACTTCACAGTGTTAATGGACTGCGGTTTTACAGGACTTCAGGTGTGCATTTGTTATCTCTTGCCTTTTGACCTCTCTATATTCTGTTTCTTGCATCTCACACATGTCAGTTCCTAATTATTAATTGATAAATCAACTCCATGGGCAATTTGTAATGTTTCTAACTGTTCTCATTGCTTCATGAAGATAGTTTCTGGAATTTTTGTTTCCTTGTTCTGGATAATGAAGTTCATATCAGTTTGTTTATATTGAAACTATAGTGGTGCTATTTTTTTCTCTCCTGTAAACCGATTTTGATGGCTCTTCTGCCTGTCATCCTTGTCAGACAAATAAGCAAAATAGAGGAATGAGCTGCTATATGTCAATGGAAATAATAATTTTTTTCTTATACTTCATTAGAGCTACCAGTTCTCTGTTTTGATGATATCCTTTCACGTTGTGTATTATATGGCATGAGTCTATGAGATACTTTTATGTGCTGCCTTTTGTTTTGTGCCTTGTGATAATTTTGAATCTCATATATCTGATTTGAAGATCAGACATACCAAACAGGGCCAGGATTTTATTATCAAGATGGAGCAAAATAATTGCAAAAAGTCAAGCAATGAAAAAACCCAATGGCGTAATGCTCTCTACAGATGCACAGGACATGGTTTTGAAGCAGAGGCAAGTTCATGAGATTACCTCCGATGATTTTAAGATTTGTTCAATCAAGTCTCATCTTTTGGCACTAATTTTGTGCAGCATTAATGAAATTATGGGCAATGAATTATGGCAGTCTGATATTGGTAATCCTGTAAGTTCTATGCATAGTCAGTTACTTGGTCAAAAGTGTACTGATATTATAGGATGTTTTCTAACAGCTTTTATTTCTGCACAGGATGGTGTTTTTTCTCTCTCAATGGAAAGTTTAAAAAATGTCAGGTATTGATATGATTTTTGGTTTGACTTACAAACAGCCTGTTGGGAATGTTATTGGTGTTTGTTTGGGTATTCAGCATAAATTTATTTGTTTTTAGGAAAATCAAGTCTTCACAAGCATTGAAGCTGTTGCCACCATCTACAGAGGATCCGAGCAGAAAGCACCTCCTAGGTGCACCCTCTTCCCGTATCCTCAACATTTTTATTTAAGTGGTGCCTTGCAACTTAGTTGGCATTTAAAGGAAAATTGATAGGATTGACATTTCCCTGGTTAAGGGATGAAGACTTTTATTTACTTAATATAGTCACATCCATCTCTTGGTGAGTGCTTATTTTATCCAGTGAACTTTTAGCTTCATTTTTAACTGAAAAGTCCAAAGCCACTTGATATGTTTACCGTTTTATTTATGATACAGGCAATGGTCTGGGATATGCCTTGTCAGAGTGTTTGCCATTAGGTCAAATATATTTTCCTGGCAGTCTTAGGGTTTAAGAGCTGAGCCTAAGAAAATTGGATAGCAAGAACTGACATGCTACTCTCTTCTCCTACGCTAGCTGTTACAGTGACTATAATGGTGAGGGCAGTTCTAAACCATTGACGTATATTATTTTTCACTTGATATTTATCTACTATGTTTAATATCGGCTCTCCTCAGACTTGGCGCATGAAGTATGGGAGGATTTTGTGTATGCAATTGCTTGTACTGGTTTATTGTTCTGGATTGTGTCCTTTTCTTTACCAGGAAAGGAGTACAAATCAAAAGTGATTGATGAGCTTTAAGCTTTTTGATAATATGTTTCTATGTTGTAGTTAAATGACATAATTTGCAGCAAGAAATCATTTAATATTACACCAGAAGGTGAGTTTAGTTACTAGAGCAAGCCTATCTGGTTGCCTTCAGTAGAATTTTAATTGGCAGAACTACCTTTCCTCCCCCATTGCTTGTAGCAAATGACTGTCTTACCCGTGTTTCAAAGCTGGTCGATCGACACCAAATTGACTAAATGTTGGTCGCTTTTTCTCAAATCAATAGCTGAATTGAACTTATTTTGAAAAATTACACCCCAGTCTTCTGGCTAATTTTAGGGTGATTTGGTGAACGAAACCAACACATGTAGGAGGTAATTTTTCAAAACATTTGATTATATAGTTGTATTCTTAAAAAGTGCAATTTAGTTTTCTAATAGCCTCTTTAACTGCAATAATTGACCTCACCTGCATTTTCTAGTTTGGTGTCAGTCGATCAAATTTTAACTCATGGGGCAAAATTTGCTATAATCTAGCTGAGTAAAAAAATGAAATTAAAGTGTTCCTTGGTGACGGTGATGTTTGTGGCTATTTCAGGTTTGATTACCTTGCAACTTGTTTTGTTAAAATCTCACTTAAAAGTTATCCTGCAACTTCTCTCACTACCTCCATCTCTGTATTTGTAAGTAATGAATGAACAACGTTAACCTGACTGACAATCTCAAATTGTTTCAATTTGTGGTGGCTATTAATTGACAACTTGTGCTTATTATCAAATTATAAGTTATAAAAATGGGCAGTAGATGGTCATTAGTTTCAATTTGAACCTTTTTGTTTCTATATCTGTGGCCCATGGTTTTTGTTGGTGGCATCTGGTCAGTTAAATGAGTAGAAACCCTATTCAGTACATTTGGGTGCATAATCTTTTTAAATATTGTTGGTTGCATTGATTACAGATTTTTGTTTTTGGAATTCTGGTTGAATGGTTAATAAAGTTGTGATCTGTGCTCAGTCATTTTGACCGATTAATTTACCTCATCACAAATATAATGCTTGAAGTGCAAGAGCATTTTTTATTGTAGTTCTTCTATGTCTTCAAAATCGGTTGCAGACTTGTTTAATTATCAAGCGTATCATTTTTGCATTTTCAGTCTTGCATTGAAAAATTAAAGCTCCTAATTAAGACCTTTTTTTCTTCTTCTTGTAATTGGAAACAATTCATCCTCTCAAATTACTGAAGCACCTCAATGATGAATGTGCATTTGTAGATTTCTTGTTTCTCTGTCTGGACAAACTCATAAGTACTACCTTCCTTAGCTAGTAACAGATACACGAGAGCGTAGAAAAGTTCAGCTTGTGGAACAGCCTGGCCAGAAAACAGCTGGCAGAAGCCCTCAGGCCACCAAAGCTACTACTGTTAGTACAGGTCGCCCGATGTCTGCTGATGATAACCAAAAAGCAAAAATTCGCGCTTTATTCATTCAGAACAAGCACAGGAAAACAGGTCTTTCATATAATAGAAATACTGGTATGAAAAATGGACCTTCAAGTATGTCAGCAACTTTTTCTCCAGTTTCTAAAATTCATATTCGGCCAAAGATTGAGGAATACAAGAAACCTGTGATACCTCCCCTGGAAGTTTCTTGTAAGGTTGAGGGGTCCCTCAATCCAAAGAAAGAAATTGATTCAAAGGAACCCATGGGGGAAGTTTGTAGAGAAGTCAAGATCCCATGGAAGACTCCTCCAGGTATATGTGCTTTTGGTGTTTCTTTGAAGGTTACTTATAAATTTTGATCAGTTATTATATTATTGCAGACGAGTTGATGCTTTGTGGATAAAGCAAGCTACCTTTTTAAAGTGTTCCCTGAATTTCAATTGTTTACAATGGGGAATTAGGAAGACTTTGTGTAAACAATGTGTTGAAATAGATAAGAAACAGGTGTTGCAGTTTAATGGTTCTCGGTCTATGATGATATTCAATTTCTAGCATGACTCTTTCCATTCAATTGTCCATGCATTGATTCCCTGCCATTGTATTGCAATGGTTGTAGCATTTGGATTGACCGTCTAATACAGCAAGTGGATAGCCTTTACAAATGCAACATTTGCTGATGTGCATTGAATATGCTAACTGGTCTGTGGATAAAGACTACTATTGTAGATGCGGGGGCTTGGATTAAAAACTTTTTTCAAGCTATCAGTTAGCTTAATACTAACTTCTCAATTGGAATGAATGCAGTATTGCAACTGTTAATGTTATGTGAAAATTTGGCATAATGTCATAATCATGCAAACTACTTTATATGGTAAAGTTAATGCTTCCAACCAGATTTTATAGCATTGGTGGGTAGCAAGTGACAATAGCCTCATAGCTTGATGCGGTAAATGCCTGAAGATTGCTCACACGCACTGTGAACATGGATTATTATCTTAGTGCTTGTACACATTGATTCTTATATCTTTCCCAATTATGGTATCCACTTACCATATGGTATCAAATCACATCAGTTATTTCAAACCTGGAAACTCCTGAATATGGTTTGTTGGATTGCATCGTGAGGACCGTCTTTTACGCAATTATATTGAACAGATGTAGTTTAAAGTTGAAATGTTCTGCCATATGGTGATTTTGATTTGCTAATACAACCTGAAATTTTTTCATTTCCCATCTTGTAATTGAGCACATATCAAGCAAAAAATTATGAGTGAAAAGAGTTTGACAGTGCTTTATCAATTTTGGATTGGTGATTGTATATTATCAGCATGAGGCCCAATGCTGTATTCAATGCAGAGAAAATCTTGTTACAAATTTATAAATATATTAAATTATAAATAGAGAATCAGTTTCTTATTAGTGGATAATCAGCTTCAGCGCTACTGGAATTTGGCCAGATTTAGTGGTCAGCTAAGCTGAGAGTGGCCGACAGTATTCACTTTGCAGATTGACGGTGATTGAGCTCCTTCACTTCCATTTGTCTTTCCTATTCCTCTCAAAACCAAACTGCTGTCTTCAACGTTTCATGGGTTATCACCCAGTGGAGTTAAAAGCTGCTCGCTGGTTGTAAATGTGCATAATTATTTGATTTTGTTTAGGCTTTTCTCTTGTACCCTTTGGTGTTTCTTATTACTCAATGCACATTCTTGGTTTTTCATCCTTTTATGCACTTATCCTTTCCGCAGAAATAAAACACAATGATCTCTGGAGAGTGGGCACTGGTGAAAATGGAAAAGAAGTTGATGTTCAGAAAAACAGAAACCGTAGGGAGGCAGAAACCATCTATCAGGCAGTCCAGGGGTTACCATCTAACCCCAAGGAACCATGGGACCTTGAGATGGACTATGATGACACATTGACTCCAGAAATTCCAATTGAACACCCACCTGATGCTGATGGTTCAGAAATACAGGTTTCCCTGACTGAACATGTAAACACAGTAGTTGCACCAGCACCTTCCGTGCCTCAGGTTGGTGGAGGGAGTGCAACCGAACCGGATCTTGAGTTGCTTGCTGTACTGCTAGAAAATCCAGAATTGGTTTTTGCGTTGACATCTGGCCAAGCTGGAAATTTATCAAGTGAGGAAACCGTGAAGCTGTTTGATATGATAAAGGCTGGAGGGGCTGGTTTGGCAGGTAGTTTAAATGGGCTCGGTGGGAAAGTAGAGAAGGTTGAAGTTTCTCTTCCATCACCAACTCCATCGAGCAATCCTGGAACGGTGCGTGACTTTGGCCAATATTGCAAATTAAGCAACAAATCATTAAACTGTGTCAACTTCCTATGGGCAGAGCAATTTGCTCTCCTTCAATTTAGTAAATATATAATCTCATGGGGAAGCATGCATTAAAATCTGGGTTGCACAAAGCCCAACATTGTTTATGTAAGCTGAGCTAAAATAAAGGTAAATATGAACATTTGAGCAATTAGAGGTGTCATGTAACCAGTCGTGGGACTTGGGATTTGACCATGTGTGTTGCCTGGATTGATTTCAGCAGTCTCGAAACGGGTTATTTAGTTCTTTCAGCCTCGTCTATTAAAATTGCCATCAAAGGTTGGAAAATATGGTTGGAGCAATAGGCTGGGAATGGTGGATTGACGTGTCCCATGCATGGTTTTGTGAAAATCTTGCTCGACCAAAAAAGTAGCGGGCCCCATCGTAGGTGTTGTCATTGGAACTAAAAATAATACTACAGAAAAATAAAATGGGATGTGTTTGTTACAGAATTCTTCCTTGGTTACAATGTGCATGTACTAATATTCTATCTGGTAACGTTGTAAATTCTGCGGAGTGGATGGAGATCAGAAGCTGCCAGGAATCCATTTTTCCAGCAGGCTTCAATGGGGAACAGAGTTGCATACACTGACCCCGGTGTCCCCACCGTTGCTCCTCTGGCCGAGAAGAACACAAGATTGGTGCAACATCAAAATCAAGCCACTAACTTCCGAACACCACAGCAGCAAGCAAGCGTGCCATTTCTCTCCCACCATCATCCCTTCACATTGTCTCAAACAAGTATCATAGTACCTGAAAACAGACAACCTCCGATGGATTCTCCCATCCCAACAGAGTTATCCCACCAATTCTTCATTGTTACATATGCTATCCTCAGAAATTGTTGTCACCATGGAAAATATACCCGCCAAACCCCCTTCCTTACCAAGCCTTCCAGCTGCATCTGGGCCTTCAATGTGGGTTGAAACCATGAACAACTTAAAACCAGCTCAATCCATTTCTCTCACATCAAATCCACCAGAGAGGCGGCCAGTTTCCATTTCCACGGTCAACAGCTGCAGTTCCAGCTCCAACACAGTTACAGTCACAACCATCCCATATAAGCGAACCTCCCACTGTATACTCATCATGGCCTCATACTGGCGATATAGGTGCAGTGCCTGATTCCCTGGAGAGTTAGGCAGAGTTTAGTACCACATCCCCCATCTCGAGTGAATCAAAATAACTGTGTTCCACCATATGGAGGGCCTGTGCAGCCACAGTTGCGGTCAGGTCCTCCTCGGGAAAGAAATGAATATTTGGGCGATGAGGGTTTTGAGTCCTGGAGCCCGGAGAACAGCCATTTTGAATCACAAGAGCACATGTCAGGAAGAAACTATTCAGGAGCCAGGATGAATTCCGGACGGGACTGCTTGCCTAATAAAAGGTCCAGGCAACGGAATTCTTCTGTGTACGGGGACCGTAACCGGAATGGAAACGGAAGATGGCGCTGAGTGAATGAAGGCTTCTTTCATAATCTGGCCGGGCACGGACCCGTTGTTTAGAGAATCTGATGACGGAGATTTACACGCTAATATAGGGTGTGAAGCTGTGCTGGGCAGAAGTAAGAAGCGGTGCAAATTCTAACAGTAAATGCAATTGTTTAGTAGATTCTTGGTAACTCGATACTAAATTTTGAGTGAAAGCATGTGATACTTTGACGAGGTTGCAGTTCTTCCTTTCTTTAATATGAGACTCTAAACAAGGACAAATTCATAATGAAGATGATGATAATTATAATAATAATAATAATAAGTCGTTGAATTGTTATTTAGCTTGGCGTGCCCTCATAAACCGTCAGAGACAAAACAGGAAGGGAACTATTGATATCGGAATGTACCCGTCACGTGATATGTAATTGAAGTGAATTTGTTTTTAAAAAAAGAGGAAAACCTCAATTCAGTCCCTGACATGTTACATTAACATCAATTTAGTTCCAAACCAACTGATTTAAACAATTTACCGTTTAGTTTTTTTACAATCCAACTTTTAACCTTATATATATATATTTTCTATTCCAAATCCTAGGTCCTTTTTTGCACTTATTACTAGCTAAAGTATTCATGTTGCGATGCCGGTAGAATTATTGATGCGTTATCTAGCACCATAAAAACTTTTAACTGAGAATTGAAAAGACGATGCCTGTATTTAATAAAATAAACCGAAAAATATTTTTCATTTAACTAAGTGATAATAAAAATGATTTCATGTAAGAAAATTAATGATTTAAATTATATAGCAAATATATTTTTATATACTCTAAATTCTTGTTTTCTCGTTAATGTATTTTTTTTATAACAAATATTAGAAAATAATATAAATTATATTTTGAAGTTTTTGGTTGATAACTTAAACTTTTAAATAAAATGATATATAATATGATATCAAACCTTAAAAACCCAACAAATTTCACAATCTGTGCAAGTTTAATCCCATATAATTTTCACGAGGGATTTCAGTATTTTCCTGATTTGTTTTTATTGGTGCTTGTTTTTAAGTATATATATATATATAATTTTGTTTTATTTTTTAATTTTACAAATTTTTTCTGTACTCATCAAGTCGACATGCCTGAAGAAAATCCCCCTTCTCAAGGTTCGGAATAATCGCTTCTTCACCTAGCTTTCCTAAGAGCAGGCGAGAGTGAATCTAGAAAAGGAGATTTAAAAATACGATAAAATTACAAACAGTGGGTAAGCAACTTAAAAATCGTGAAGAGAAATTATGAAAATAAATGACAAAAAAATAAAAGATACATATTTTTTATTTCCATCCATTTCCTCCTAATTGAAGACCCAAAATCTTCTTGACTAAACATAGCATAGCTATATAAATGTTTTTTTTTTAAAAAAAAGAAGAAAATTAGATGAATATATTAGAGAGCCAGTGATCAGATAATTGTAGTCTGAAAATTTTAGTCGACATTTTAAATTCCGTCAAAGATATCATCACGTCAATGGCTCTCCGACAAATTTTTTTATTACCAAAACAAATGTACCAAATGAGAGAAAAATAAGAAGAAGAGTAGAGAGCTCAGAAGGATCCATTGGTGTTATTATAATCACAAGATGATCATAAAATAGGTAGTTCTCATCATCACTGCATACTCTTCCTTCCTCATCCAAAATATTCAACACCAAACCGAAAATTGCACGAGAAGAAATATTAAGAGAAACAAAGGGCGGCTTGCGATATCACCTCTTACCTGCCTTGCTGCTCATATATATATATATATAGAGAGAGAGAGAGAGAGAGAGAGAGCATTCTCAGATGCGGCTCTCGAGCTTCAGGTTAGGGTTAGGGTTATCACTTGAGTTGATGGGCTTTCAGTATCATATCATAATAATCTTAGGGTCCAGCCCAGTTCTGGACCACTCAGCCCGGTTTCAGTTTCGGTTTTGGGTCAAGTTGAGATGCCAACCTTTGCTGTTGTTTTTATTCAAAGCTCACAAATGAGATGTAAAAATGGACAATGCAACAGGGAGATGTCCAGGTCACTCACGTCCAATAAAATGAATGTCGTTTATACTCTTCCTTCCTCGACGTTTCATGGCCGCAGCCCCTTTATTATCCTCACAATAATATCAAATTATATTTTGAATTTTTATCTAAAAATTTAAATTTTTATATTTTTTAATATGATATTAAAATTTTATTGATATATAAGTTAAGAGTTCAAATATCATCACTTTTATTTTATTTGATAAAAATTCAAACACAAATTAATATAAAAATTAGTGTGAGTCTGTATATAAATTAAAAAATATATTAGATAATAATATAAATCATTTTTCTTTAAAAGAGTCCACACCAGTGCAGTAAGATTCCTTCTACTAGCCATGGGCGAATAGCTCCATGATGGACGCCGATAGAAGCTAATATATTGCAAGTGTCAGACAGACATCCCATACAGAAGGTTTTTTCATAGCGGATTCCCTAAGTGAAGGGTGTTGCTGAAAGGGATTCATCATCGGCATTCTTTGCTGCCGTCTCATCGCTTCCATTTCCGATCTCTGCTGGTGCTGCAGTCGTTGACCCTCCAACCACCATGAAATCACGATTCATCAGATCATCGACAAAGACCAAGAAATATCTATTGTTGCTTAGAGATGGAGTTCGAGTTGATTCACAAAAATCTGCACGAACTAACTCCGAAAGAGCATTTTGGAAATGGAGAACGATGCATTTTCCTATACACACACACACACAGCCTTCACAAATACTTGTTTAAGACAGTCATGTATTATATTTGATTAAGCAACTGCTTATTATATTTATTCGCTATGACTCGTATGCTTTCTAGTTGTTTTATAGAACAATCTTTGAGCAGAGATTGTTTCCTTTTCCATGTTTCCTCATCAACTAGAACTAACCAACGAGGAGCCCAGTTTGTATTATGATGGTCCCGGCGTAAAAGAAATTTTACAAAACTGAGACTATTTTTTTTTAATCCTTCTATATGAAGAATGTTAAAGCACGATTTCATATCGAGATTATTACAATATTATCGATTGATAGGCCCCCAGTTTTCATGATCTTATCGCATCGTGTTTGGGCTTTCGACCACCGACCGCTTGGTTGGACCAAGACTTAAGAATGTACCCGAGCTATGCTTTTTGAGGTCCACTCAGCCACCCACCACCGGCTCATCGTAATATAAATCACAAATAATCCCCCAAGTTTCAAACGAATTAGATTTTTCTGGAAGTGATTTTTAAAAGATGCATTGTTGAATCCAAATCTCCCGGATCAGACTGCTGCGTGTTTGTGATTAACAAAAACAAGTGGTAGATCAGCACATGATTAAAAACAAACAACTGGAAAGAGGTGTATTCCAAAATCGTAAAAATCTATTGTATATGGGTTAACGAAACCCTAAACAAATTGCAAAAAGATTCAATGGAGGGAGTTTTTTATTTCCTACTACAGGTAGACTTTCTCAGATTGGTCCAAAACCCACTATAACAAAGCTCTCGATTCAGAAAATCTAGATCAGATCAGCTGAGATGCCCACTAGACATGAGGAGTGGAATAGAGAGATGGAATCTTAAGATGGCAAAAGTTGAAGTGTGGTCTCTCAAAAAGTTGAAAAACAGGAAGTACTGTATAGTTTTCCAAAGGTCCTCGGAGAACTTCATGTTTTTTATACATTATCCTTCATTCATTTAAATAATTTTAGGGTTCTTCCAAGTCCCTTTCCGAGATTAAGGTTCCTTCGCCCACTTACTAATTAAGTTAAATTCTCTTATTACTTTAGTTTTGAACTGTTCCTGAAGTCCCAACTGGTTAAGTCGGGCTCGTTACGTCTCTCTCCAGCTGTTCGTCACAGAAACACACAGCAAAAGTCCTGTACAACCACCAACAGTGCACATTTAGGGTTTTAATTATTGCTCGTGTCAGTAATTACGTAGGATAGAATATTAAACGGACAAGCTCAAGATTCTGGGATGGTGGTTTCTTCACATAAATGACAGAGCTCATCGTGAAGATAAGAAGAAACACATATATATGGAAAAATACAGCAGCTTTAATTAAGGAGAAAATAAAAGTTTAAAGCTGAGGCGATGAGACCCATAAGTATGTCTTCTGCTTTTCTTGACCTGTACTTAACGATCTTGAGAAAACTTTGCAATTGTTTATTCTGCGAGGACCACAATCATGTTCTGTGAACAGTGGATTCACGCAGGAAAAGGCAGTTTGATGCAGAGTTTTGGCTAATTAGACTGCCCTATTTCGCGAGAAGCAATAAACTTTGAGCATACATCAAGCTGACATATGTTGATATAAAAATTGTAATAGGATATATTCTTTCAGACCGTTGAATTTTTTCCAAGGAATTTCAGAATATGCACGTCCATTTCCGCAGAATATAAATTGGCATTGCTTTGAAATTCTTTCATCACCATTACACCATCCAAAGTTTTCTATATATCCTGATTCCTTGGTTCCATTTCATTTCAAATGATGACATATGCGAGTTCATTTGATTTTACATTTGTCGAGGTTGAGAAAAATTGTGTTAGAATTATTCTCTCCACGCTTATAAATGTGTGGGTAAGTAACTATACATACATGAAAATGAAGGGTTATTGTGTGAAAGGATTGAGAAGAAAAGGGAAAAGGATATTAAACTGTAAGTTATGATTGTAAATATTACATCCATATATATTTGAATACTCTCTATGACTTGTAACTTAATTTTTATTCATTTACGAGTATATATAGTTGTTTTGCTTTTACGTACACTTCATCACATTAAAAGATGGAATTAAAAGAAATTGATTGAGGGTATCATAGTAACAATTATAAGAACACAGTTTTAAAAAAGAAGTAAAATGAGCAAACTACCTGGGAATGTCTAATTTATTTTTGGTAACAAGAAATAATAGGTTGTAGTTCAAATATTTGTTGATATTTTTATAAAGAATATGTTATTGTTATCTTTTTAAAACCATAACTTTATAAACAACAGGTTCAAGGTTAGCTACTTTCCACCTGAACTATGTAAGTTTTAAATTGAATGAAACATATAAAACAACTTATTTAAGTTCAACCCATATCTTGTTACTAAATTTTTGATATATAGGTTCAAAAAAAGTTATTAATTTTATATTCTAAGAACTATATGTTCCTTACAAGACCATAATAGAAAGAATGATCAAGTCAATTTTTAGCTCTAGCAATGTGCGCGTAGTTATGGATGATAATAATAATTTTTATAGGAGTATAATTATGGATGTAATGAAAATAAATTAAGATTATAAATATGAATATTTAATTTTAGATGAAAAACTACATGCAGATGCAACCAAGTTTTTCGAACTTCTAAGAGATTATGACGAATCGTTATGGGATGGGTACATAAATAACAATAAAACATCAATCGTTATACAAGTGTTCACCAAGAAGTCCGATCATAAACTAAGTGAGGTTTATTATGACATAATCACTTAATCGATAAGAAATATTTTACCTAAAAGAAATAGGATTAAAACAATATTTATCTTGTCAAATCCATGAAAAAACCTGTTTAGCCTAGAATACCATAAAACTAACATGTATTACATACCCAACACATGGGTAAGCTTGAAACGAATATCATCCAAACAATCAGCAAACTTGAAATGATATTTCATCTATCATTTTTCAACTAAATAAAGTATTTACCCATACATTTACTATTTTAGACAAAAGTTAGAGGCCCTGTTTATTATAAATGGATTTGTGTATTTGCGAGATTGAATATTACACATGCATGCTAATTAAATTCTTATTGTGTTTATTTATTTTTTAATTTAAAATACTCATTTAACTTCATATAGATACTTGTTCAATCTTAGTAAAAAAAACAAGGCGCATTTTGATGTATTCATATATAAGGCTTATATTATTAAAAAGATCTCAATATTTATCTTGTACTATTTTAAATCTTACTTAAGAATAAGAATCAACCACATTTTAAGACATTATGACAGTGAGAAAATATCTTTGATTGAGAATTTGTCAATATTTTTTCATCTCGGATGACAAAAAATACACTTGATAAAAATCAAATTTAGACATGCATATAATTATGTAATATTTAATTGCGATGAATTAAGACAAATTTTCCCTTACACTCTTATAAACTTATATAAAATAAAAAATTATTGAATAATTTTTTGTATAAGCAACATTAATAATTGGTACTCATAATTTAGTTTCTAAGAGACTTTATCAAATGTTTAAAGTGTCATTTACACTTCCCATAATATACTCTCTTAGTAAAGTTAATTGGGATAACAATCAAGCTTTTAAAAGAATTTTATCATTTCACACTTAACCTTGTTTTTGGATAATTACAAGTGAAACAATTCAACTAAAATAAGTCATTAGATGCATAATTAAATTATCATCATCATAATTAATTGTAAGGCTAACATTTACATCGCTGGCGGGTAAAGTCACTTGAAAATTTCAGAGAGCTGAAAACAATTATAGGATTTTATCACTAACAATTATAGACATATTTATCATTGAAATAAGTTCATTAAAAAGTTCTAGAGAGTTAAAAAAAAATTATAAGACTTTCCATTATTAGAATTATATGACGATTTACTTTTGTTGATAAATGCCACATATGGAATTACCAATATTTTATACTATAGATTATTTTGATGGTAAAATAATCATTAATGAATTTACTGATAGAATCGATGTCAATAATTTCTTTTTGTTTGACATGTTATTTTCATTTTCATTTGTAAATAAATTTGTATATTACTAACAAAAACAAATAACATCATATAAATAAACAATTATATGTTTTTCAATAATAATTTTTTCCCCATAATTCTGTTGGTATTATGCAATATTTTAGCAGTGACTGCAATTAAAACTACACATAGTGCATCAATGATTGCCGCGCATCAACATGATATGTCTCATAATTAATTCAAATTTTCAGCTTAAAATTTATTCTTATTGTTGCAATGATGCAAATTTATGGACGCAAACACTACATGATCAGTTTCGGTCAACAAGTAGAATAATTTTCCAAGTTGTATAGAGTTAGTAATAAACATAGGGTTTCTGATTTATAATTGAATGGCTCTCTTAGGTCTTAGTATGGTTGTATGTAATCACACCTGCACATATCGGTCCACAAACTTGAATTCAAGAGATTAATAAATATACTATACATGTATGGCTCAAATTTATTGAGAGCATTAAAACTATAAAAAAACAAATCTTTTAATTTCAAAAAACCATAAAAATCAAACCTAAAACTATATAAAAAAAAAAAATCCTCCTGTCTCAGTAACAATAAAACCTACTAAATGGGTTTTTTTTAACTCATTTTCTTACACAAGTCTTAGGATTATTGGATCGTTCCCCTTCCCGAAATGGTTAGGTGTTGAAAAGAAGACCCGGTCCATACCTACAATAGCATTACCCGTCAACATGTTCCCCTAGGCCCTAGCTACAGTTGACCAAGTTTATGTCGTGATCTGCCACGTCATGTGGAAACTTTGATCCTTCTCTTCATATATAATCAACCATGTTTTCATAAAATTTGTTTTGTATCATTTTTCCTAACTAATGTATAAAACTTACTTAACATTTAAATATTTTAATTATTGATATAGTTGTTTGACATGAGATTAAAATTTTAGTGACTGGATAATTATGGATTCAAAACTCTACATCTATTATATAAGTCAGAAAAATAGGCAAAATATAATTAATGACGAAACCGCACAAATTTTAAACCTAAAAGTAAATAAGTTTTATTAGAAGAGATGGTTTAACAACTTAAACCAAGTCGTCAACAGGATTAACTCCTGTCATTAGATGATTTTTCGTTCACAAAACATAATTAAAGTCATGCCGAGATTCCCCGTGGTGATGGTGCACATACACATACACATGCATACATGACAGGCATGCCACAGATGTACACTTCTATAAATGATCGGCGAGAGAGCAAGCAAGGGAGCAACGTGTCTTTGTTTAACAGGATATCGACTTTCTTCTTTATTCAGATGGTAGATAACATAGGCAGTAATAATTCAGATAGGGAATGGCTGAAGCACGACTTTGCTGGTGGCAGCACCAGTGATGACGGCATCGTCAAGGAGCAGGATAGACTGCTTCCGATAGCTAATGTGGGACGGATCATGAAGCAGATTCTGCCTCCCAACGCAAAAATCTCAAAAGAAGCTAAGGAAACCATGCAAGAATGCGTATCGGAGTTCATAAGCTTTGTCACCGGAGAGGCCTCCGACAGGTGTCACAAGGAGAAGCGCAAGACAGTTAACGGGGACGACATCTGCTGGGCTCTCGCATCTCTAGGGTTTGATGATTATTCCGAACCCCTAAAGAGGTATTTATACAGATATAGGGAGGTGGAAGGAGAGAGAGCTGGCCATAGCAAGGCAAGCAACGATTGAAGAACAAGAAGATTTGGCAAAGTATAGAGCTGAATCGATCATGAAGGCTACTGTTTCTCATCATATATACTCCATTGAAGCTCCCTGGGATTGATAGAAGTAACTAATAGTACTCTCTCATGGCGATTTTGAATTCTCGGAACAAATTATGGTAACAGTCCTTAATTGGTCTTAATTGTTGCTGGTATTGATATAGCTGGTTGTTATGATTTTTTTCTTTTTTTGTGTGTGTGTGGGGGGCATTGCTAATAAGGAGGGACAAAGGAGGCTGATTTTGCTGTGTTTGATCAGTTTCTGTGGGTGTAAAATTCTTGGGTTTGTTTTTGATTGATTGTTATTAATTAGAGCAAGAGTTATGTGAAATTAAGGTTAAGACCTTCATATAATTACTTTGGATTGTAATCAATCAAGATATAATTAACTCATGGTAATTGCTGCTAATTTTAAAATCTCTGATAAGCATTCTCTCTACTCCCTTTTGTTTTTAACCCTAATTCACATGACCAATGGGGGTTGGTTCAAGTGGCAAGCAGCTTGTTCCGCTTAAGTGAGGTCTCGGTTTTGAGTCCCTGTGTATGCAGAAACACCCATTGGTAGCCTCACCTGCCACTGCCAGGCATGCGACCCGGGGCGACCACCAGATTAGTCGGGGGCAACCCAGGGATATTGGAGGCTGGCAACCCAAAAAAAAAACCCTAATTCACATGAGATAATTTATCCTTTAGGGTTATTGTTTACAGGGGAAACTCTAATTCACAAGATGATTGTACTGCTTGAAGGGAAATTAATAAAGATTGATTGATGATGAATTTCACCTTAACCTCTGTTAGATTTAAATTGTTCCCAGCAAAAAAAAAGAAAAAAAAAGGAATATAACAATCATGATTGGAGTAGCTTTACATCCAAATCTAGCTATGGATGCATGTGTAATTATATATATTTTGACAGGAACTCTAGTCTAGAACAAGTTGATGAAAATGCATGCTTTCTACTTTTGTTGGCTTCGTTGGGAGGTTCTTTTTGTTCTACAATTTGCTGCTTAATTTATTTATGTGTGGGTTTGGCATTGAGAGTGCGATCTAGCTGTGGCTGTAGCCCTAGGTGTAGTTATGGTGGTGCTGAGAGCTTAGCTCTCGCGGCAGAAAGAAGAAAAAGTTTGATAAATTAATTTATGCTTTAATATATATATAAAATTGTATTAATTTGCGTTAATATATATATATATATATAAATAAAATAAAATAAAAAGTAAATGGTGTAAAACAAAACCACTACTACGGTTGAAAAGCTCTAAAATAAAGGTTCAGTTAGTAATAGTAAATTAGAGAAGGAAAAAATAGAAACGTTTTCAATTAAAAAATTAAAAGCTTGTTCATTTGTTAAAAACATAGACAGAAATAAACATATATCAACATTAAAGTTATTTTCATAAGAAATGAAAATTAAATTTATAATAGTCATCTTAATATTTCTTTATTTGTGATAATCTAATGATGGAATCTTAATTTTATTCCATTCAAATTAGAAATAGTAATGAAAAGCTAAATTATTAACTCAAAAAAAATTACATTATTTATAATAAAAAAAAGTAATTTATGACACTAATAAAATATGAAAATATATGAATTTTAATTTTTTATGTTGCTAAAAACAACACTTGTATATAAAGAAAAAAATATATTGTTTTTTTTCTTTATTTGAAAAATGATGGAAAACTTGCATTATGGTAGACCTTTAAAATGTGTTTTATAAAAATCATTACAAATTTAAAAACTATTTTTTCAGTTTTTGTATTAACTCTATTTTTCTTGTAAATTAAAATATTATATTGTTTCTAAACCGTCACAAAACTCCTATTTTTCTTACATGGGATTCACACCTAAAAAAAAAAAAGAGGAGTTAGCAGATATGGTGATGTGGCGTTTTATGGTCAAAAACCCTAGAAACCACAAATACTCGTTCCCTATATATATATATATATATATAATCACGAAACCCATTTAAGCTTCACACGAAAGCTATCGCAGGCCTTCGACATTGTGGTGATCATATTGAAAAATGAACTCAAGCTCTTGCATTTATTTTGCACTACAAATTAAAATGTAATAAAATTGAGAAATCCTGCCGCAACCATGTCGTATTTCAATTCCTCTCAAATCATTAATTTTCATGAACACTGTTAAAATTTAAAATGAATCTAAGACCTTTTTTAGCAGCTAAATAATGCAGCTAAAATTATTATTCATAAATAGTTTCTTCAGTCTGAAATCTCTCCATCTTCTTATTCAACCACGAGCGCACCCCTTCTTCTCCTTCCTTTTTTTTTTGGTTTAAGTAATGTAATCATATGGTCAGCAATAAATCATCCAATTATGATACTGGTCACTGTGTGATGAGAAAAATCATAGTGCTGGAACCCTTTGATGCCGTCCCTGTCCCAGGTTCATGTAATTAGTCCACATTCGCCTTTCATTTATGAATCGCAATGTAGTAATGTTCCTCGTAGACCACAGGATATAGTCTATGGTTAGGTTTTTTTTATTGTTTTTTTGAAAGACCTAGCTAGATCCGGGACCACGATTTTAATTGTCTCGAACCATCCTAGTTTGTCGTGATCCTCCCCCACCGCATCCCACCCCCACATCAGGCCTCGATCATGCTGCATTTTTTTATAAAAATGATTTAGATCATCTTCCCAAAAGCGAGGATTGCTTCAATATTGTCTAGATTCCTAGAAGATAGGGACGAGATCATGGAGAAGCATGAAATTTTATAAGAATAAACATTACCATGGAGGCTTTCTGGGGTTTGTATGGCATCAAATTCTACTTTAGCCATTTACTTTATATATTTCCTTGATAACTACTAAAGATCAAGAGAGAGGAACAAGATTTGCGACAGGCGAGGTGAAAACCTAGACGAAACCAGAGAAAGACATCTCGATCCTAGACGCATTTCTGTCAATGTAAGGAGCTATGAAAATTCTGTCAGTTCTCCTTCTACAAAATCTGGAAAATTTTCATACTCTCGGCCTTCATGAGCTAACTAAGTATATAAGAATGCCCAAATTAGCTTTTCTTCCTAACTTCCTTAAATTTTCTCCAAAATGAAATACAATGTAACATATACAGTGTTAATAACCCATTTCATCTAAAAATTTAAACTATTAGATAAGATTTTAGAATATAATTTATATTATTTTATAACACACAGTCTCAAATAATAGTCCTTTGGACTTGAAACTTACACAAACCTACACAATCTTGTGCTTGATTTTTATCAAATGCAATAAGAGTGGTGAGATTTGAACTCGTGATTGTTAGGTCAACAATATTATAATATCATATTAAAAAATTATCTCACCTAATAATTTAAATTTTTAGATAAAATAATTAATTAGAGCTCAAAGTCAGTAGAAAACACTTATTTTTTCTTCCTTTCGGGTATTGACGAATTTCGTCACTCGTGACGCCCGTACGTATAGTGTACGGACAACAAGCCAAACCCATAACGGGACATAATGAAAGTGGGTAGGAGCACTTCTCAACGTGACATCTAGCAGTCGAGCACGTGTTGCCAAAGTGCCACAGGACACGTGGCGGAGTTATAAATGGTGCAATCTAGCTAGCTAGTCTAGGCAAAAACATTTTTGCCGGCCACCATATATATTGTACAGGCAGATTATCTTAGTGAGCAATAATTCGAGTTCCATCAATAGTTGGTTCTTGTCTAAAGCATTTCAAGAAAAGAGAGACTCTTGAGATGAATTGCCCCTCCACCTCCATATAAAAAGTGTGATCCATATAAAAATTATTTTAGGTAACTTGTTTATTCTTTAATAAAACTCTTTAAATTATTTTGAATTTTATTAACCAAGCCAATAGGAATTTGTAATATTCAAGGATACCCTTTTGTTCTTGTAATATTAATATGGAAGAACGCATCTTTATGAGATAAGTGTGAAGTGAGAAAAAGAAAATCACAATTAAAACCCCTAACTGGTTTTTTATTTCTAGAGGTTTCAGATAAGAATTTGATTGTGCTAAGAAAATAATTAAAATCACTATAAAAAGTAAGCTACTTTGTATTTTTTTAATTATAAAAATATAGCTATTGTATATTTAAAAATCGTCAAAACTGAAATGTAATTTTATTATCGAGGATAAAGGACGACTAATATTTAAAACAGTAATTTGAGATTCAAGTCGAAGTGTCAGATCTAATCCTCTCTATTGATTAAAGTAGTAGATGTTAGATCTAAAAAATAATAAAATATAAATTAAGTTTTGACCCATCTCTTTTGGTTATCTTCTAAAAAGGGTCCAAACACCATTGAATATATGTAAAATCACATCCATTGAAATAGACGAATCAAAGCGTCAGGGTTCGAAAATCACCATCAACTCATCAAGAGTTGCTACGTCGTCTAGAAGCTGCTGAAACAGAAGCAGGAAATGTGGCGAGTGGGAGTCACCCGTGGGGAGTGGAGAAACAGTGATATGTGGAGCGTGTTCTTCACGCTCCTTAACCAAACCTGCAAAAACCCGAAGATAGAAGTAGTCTGATGTCTGGGTTGATTTTTTCCTACAGTTTCTGATGTGTTTTGTGAGCGATTTTGTTTTTTTTTGAAAAAGAGGGGATGGATTATAAGACAGGAGGTTGCCATTGGTGCATAGAGAGTGAGGATTTATGATTGACTTACGGTTGATTTCGAGTCAGAACGGTGGTCGTGAATATGTTTGTTCGGCGTAGGGTTAGATTGCGGGTGCGGTGGTTGTTCGGCTAGTACGTTGTGGTTGGAAGAAAGAACGACAGCGGAAGCTGAATTTGTTGTTTAGAAAGAAGCTCTGGTAGTTATTGCGGCCGATGGCAGCTACTGGCATAGTGTCTGTTGTCGACGGGGCGATGGTAGTTGATCCTGCAGGTGTTTTCTGTGATCGCAGCTCGGAGGAAGATTAAAAAACCGCTTTTTTAAAAGTGGTTTTGAAAATAAAAATTTATTTTAAATTATTTTTTTAGTTTTTAAAAGATTTTAATGTTAAAAATAAATTTTAAAATATATAAAAATATATTATTTAATAATCTTTAAATAAAAAATAATTGTTAATATATTTCACGAAGGTTGTCAGTGAATTTCATCTTTAAAATTAGGTTTTTATGGCTGGTCAGATTTTGTTTTTCTATGCTTTTTTTGTTGTCTTTTTTCTTTCCTAGTTTTTTTTTCTTGTCTCTTTCTCTATAGTTTTTTTTTCTTGGGTTTTAATTTAGTGTTAGTGTCCCTGTCAAAACATAAGAAATTGAAATTGAAAAAACAATATTATGAGAATTGTTTTTCTTGAATATTTTTTTTAATGAGAATATTTCATTTTTTTTTTAACTGTGTAATATTTCTTTCTACAATTTTGCATGTTTTTTTCTCTTAAATGTATTATATTATTTAATTCCTCAACATTTTCATCCCCTTTAATTCCTCTTTTTTAGTTTATTATTTCTCTCCCTAAATTTTTCATATTAACTTGTAACATAAGATAAAATAAAAATATTTTAAAATATGAAATAACTGTAAAGTGTGCGAGTTGCATTAAAAATTTAAATTTAAAATACGTTACAAAAATAAAAGTTAGGTTATGACATTAATTAACGGTTTTGATTTTAAAATCCTTTATTATTTCATATAAATCGACGTTTTAGTTAGTTGTCACTAACTAACGGTAATGTTGCTTTTAACAATTCTTTTTTTAGATATAATTATAAAAAGCATTTACTTGATCGTGTTTTATTTTTTAACTGTAGTTAAAATTATATTTTATGTTGTGGTTAATAAATTTCTTTTATTTAACAAAATAACCAAACTATATATATATATATATATATATATATATAAAAATGTTTTTACACTTGTTTATTCTAGAGTAAGCAGCTCTGAGTATATAACGATAAAGAGCTCAGAGGCAAAGGATGGATGGGTCCTCAGTCCTTATCTGAACTAGATTGGGTTTTGGCCCTCAAACATTGATTCAGAATAAGAAAAAGATGCCCGAACTAGTTTGAGAAAGCTGGTTATGTCTTTTAACTAACAAACACATTTGACAATATATAAATATTTTTTTCATTTACAAGCTTAAGTTGTTAAGTAAGATTTAATCATATAATTTATATTATTTTTTAACACATCATCTCAAATGAAGCCCTTTGAGCTTGAAACTTGCATACAGATTCAAATTATCTTGTACTTGATTTTTATCAATGGAATGAGGATGATGATATTCAAATTAGTGATTGTTGGATTAATCAGGGATATCATGTTAAAAAAACTACTTTACTTATAAATTTAAATTATTAAATAAAACTCAAGATATAATTTATATTATTATATAATTTAGTGGGTGGCAAAGCTGGCTGACAATGACCCGATGATGTTTAAAAAATAATATATATATATATATATATATATTGACGATCACAGGTCCAAATGTTCAGTAATTTTCGGTCCCCAAGTATATGGTTGCTATCTCTACATGCATTTACACACACACACGTGTCCTTGCTCACCACCTAATTCGTCTTAACAAGTGATCGATTAAGCATTCTATATATTAACATATACCTAAAAGAAAACGAAATTTACTGTTGAAAACACTGTTCATACACACTCAGAGGCACTGTGGACGCGATCTTTCTCCTCCGTGCGTCGCGCGAGTTCGTCCACCCTTTTTTTTTTGTTTTTTCTGCCTATGAACAGTGTAATAACGAAATTAACCCCCGAAAAAGACAAAAAACGCCGCCGGCTTCAGGGGCCCCGAGGTAATTGACCATTCCGGTCCGGTCTGGCCCGGTTCGTCCGGGCGGTTTTTGTTTTTTTTTTAATATTTCTTCAAACAGTGCAATCACCGTTTTAGCCCTAGATGACGACAAAATAACGCACAGGGTCGGAGGGCTAACACGGTAATTAGCCAAATTTTTTTATTATTAATCACCCGGGTTCTTGTTGGCAGCGTCAATCCGCAGCGCCATCCATTTTCAGCAGCGCTGCGCGTGCTTCAGCGGCGGCGTCGCGGCGTCATACGGCGACCAAAAAATATCAACCGCCGTCTAGAACGATGTTTCGCCATGCTCTCTTCCCCATGGGGCGGCGCGTGTAAACATTTGCTTCCCAGGTACGTGTCAATGGGCGTTTGCATTTCCCCCCCTCATTTCTCTCTCCTCCTGCGCATCGTCGGCGTCAGTGGCGAGTGTTTTTTGGCAAAAGTTCATTTCGAGTCCACGAGCGCGAATTTGTTGTTTTGGCCCTTAATTCAATTATATTAGTTTTGATTTGTTTCAATTGCGTCCTTAAATTTAAAATCACTGTAATATATAGTTTCAGTTCGGTCCTTCTACTTTTAATTTCGGTTTGTGTCTAAATAGCTCAATAAATTCGATTTACACAAGTTTTGATTTTTTTCAACTATGTCCTTTGATTGAAATTCATAATAAATATGGTTTCCATTTCAGCCCTTGGACTTTTAATTTTTCAATTTAATCCCTTTACATTTGATTTTCATTTCAGCTCTTATACTTTTATTTTTTTATATTTCTAGAATATTCCCTACTTTTGTCCATGTATATATAAGTGTACTTAACAGAATAATAATAATAATAATAATAATAATAATAATTATTATTATTATTATTATTTGATTGTTTTTCTTACTTACTCTTTTATTAATGTTTTTTTTTCTCCGTATAATTTAATAATTATTATTGTTTTGACAGTAATGGCAATGATATTTTATTTTATTCCTTTTGTTAAAGTTTATAGGATATTTTTAGTCTTTCATTAATTATATGTTCTAATATTTATTGAATATTATCTCATAGGAATATATATAAGGAGAAGAAAACATGACCTAGGATTTTTTGAATAAAAAAAATTAATATCAGTATTCTTAAATACATTTAATATAATGATATAATTAATAAATCGGATAACATAAAAAAAAATTGTCTTCGAATTTTAATTTTGTGCTTGACACAACAAATAATAATAATAATAATAATAATAATAATAATTTGATTGTTTTTCTTGCTTGCTCTTTTGTTAATGTTTTTTTTTTCTCCGTGTAATTTAATAATTATTATTGTTTTGACAGTAATGGCAATGATATTTTATTTTTTCCCTTTTGTTAAAGTTTATAGGATATTTTTAGTCTTTCATTAATTATATGTTCTAATATTTATTGAATATTATCTCATAGGAATATATATAAGGAAAAGAAAACATGAGCTAGGATTTTTTGAATAAAAAAAATTAATATCAGTATTCTTAAATATATTTAATATAATGATATAATTAATAAATCGGATAACATAAAAAAAAAATTGTCTTCAAATTTTAATTTTGTGCTTGACACAATAAGAATAATAATAATAGTAATAATAATAATAATAATAATAATAATAATGATAATAATAATAATAATAATAATAATAATAATAATAATTTGATTGTTTTTCTTGCTTGCTCTTTTGTTAATGTTTTTTTTTCTCCGTGTAATTTAATAATTATTATTGTTTTGACAGTAATGGCAATGATATTTTATTTTTTCCCTTTTGTTAAAGTTTATAGGATATTTTTAGTCTTTCATTAATTATATGTTCTAATATTTATTGAATATTATCTCATAGGAATATATATAAAGAGAAGAAAACATGAGCTAGGATTTTTTGAATAAAAAAAATTAATATCAGTATTCTTAAATATATTTAATATAATGATATAATTAATAAATCGGATAACATAAAAAAAAATTGTCTTCAAATTTTAATTTTGTGCTTGACACAATAAGAATAATAATAATAGTAATAATAATAATAATAATAATAATAATGATAATAATAATAATAATAATAATAATTTGATTGTTTTTCTTGCTTGCTCTTTTGTTAATGTTTTTTTTTTCTCCGTGTAATTTAATAATTATTATTGTTTTGACAGTAATGGCAATAATATTTTTTTTTTTGCCTTTTGTTAAAGTTTATAGGATATTTTTAGTCTTTCATTAATTATATGTTCTAATATTTATTGAATATTATCTCATAGGAATATATATAAGGAGAAGAAAAACATGACCTAGGATTTTTTTTGAATAAAAAAAATTAATATCAGTATTCTTAAATACATTTAATATAATGATATAATTAATAAATCGAATAACATAAAAAAAAATTTGTATTCGAATTTTAATTTTGTGCTTGACACAATAAGAATAATAAGAATAGTAATAATAATAATAATAATAATAATAATAATAATAATAATAATAATAATAATAATAATAATAATAATAATAGTAATAATAATAGTAATAATAATAATAATAATAATAGTAGTAGTAGTAGTATTACCCGGGGAAAAATACAACTCAAAAAAACAAAAGGTAAACAAATTTGCCTAGATTATATACAATTAAAAAAAAATATTAGGCACTTTCTGTTTCGACTACTACTTGTTCTTTTTTAGACAGTAGATAAGTAATTATAGCACTAAAAAAAATATATATTCCTTTTTTTAAAAATATTGCAATGTTTTTATTTATAATGTGTCAGATCTAATATTACTGGGGAAAAAATGCAACTCATATTGTTTTTTTTTAACAAATTTACCTAGGTTATCTACAATTAAAAAATATAAAAATCACTTTCCATTTCGATCACACTATATGATATGTCAGGACTAAGTATATGTGTTTAATATTTATTTAATATTATCAGCCTAAAAAATATATAAAGAGAAAAAAAATGACCTACAATTTCTTAAAAAAAAATATCGGCATTCTTAAAGATATTTAATATAATAATATGATGAATAAATCTTATAAAAATAAACTTTGCTTTGAATTTAAATTTATATTTTAGACCCTTTGTTTGTTTCTTTTAATAAACAATAACCCTTTTTTCACATGTATTTTTTGATTTTTTTACTTGTCCAACTCGGTTGTTCTTTTTTTAATCGGGTTTCTTTTTGTTGTTTTGTTTTTTTTAACCAGAGTATCCAGTGACAACAAATTTCTTATAAATCATTTAACCGTCTTAGCAAATTTTCTAACAAATTTTATCAAAAAAATTTTACCAATAACAATATTCAATCACATATTGGTTGAAAAAAACCATTTTTAGCATATTTTATCAATTACAATTATACTAATTAAATATTAAAATAACAAAATACAACATTTATAAAATCAATTAATTTTCTACATTGATAAAAATGCCCAGCGAAGCGGGCTAATCAGCTCGTGATATTCTAGGATAAATACATGACTTCATAACCCTGTTTATTTTTTACATGATGTGCACGAAGAACATCTATCTCTATGTCTTGTACTGCATTTAAAGCTTCCAGAGTTGGGATTCTCTTACCATCAGCACCTGATTTTATCTTACAGCTCGTAAGTCATACCAACTTTAAGCATGCGCTTGTGAGGAATGTCAAAAACCTTCTCACTCTGTCTCAGATTTTTCTTCAAGAAATTGTAAGCGTAATTGATTATAATCCTATCCCCCAAACTCGCTCCTTTGCTTGCCCTCACTTCATTCTCGCCGATCAAGTGAACAACACCGGCCCGGCATGCTTTGTCGATGATCTCGATCTCTCTCTCGGCCTCCTCCTGTTCCTTCTCTCTGTCAGCAGTTCGATCCATCTTCGTATCTTCACCGACTTGTCCATCATCTGCTTCTCCTAGTTCTTCTTTCTCAGCCACATCCCCGTTAGTGAGAAATGCTTGGGAGAACGAGCACTCGTTCCTGATGAACTCCTTCAATTTTTCAACCAGCAATCTCTCGAAAGGCTCTTGCTCGTTGCGCCCATCCGTGTATCCATATCTGGCCACGCAACGAAACACGTTGAGCTCCTTTGGGCTCCACTCTACGGAAAAGGAAACGTTCTTCAGCTGGAACCTTGCTAATTGGCAGGGTTTTGATGGATACGAAAACGAGGACTGAGTGTAGTGCAGGCACATTCTCCACGTAGTGCTTGAAGATGGGTGGGATGCCGTGAACAAGTTCGGAGTAGAACATGGCAAGTCCAGGAAGCCTGCTAAGCTTGATATCTGCAGAAACCTCCTTCAGCTTGTCTGGAGAAATCTTGTGATCAAGCTCGTAATAGTACTTTCTTCGATACACATTGTTCCAGGTATACATTATAGCCATTAGAACTCCAGCAAATGCTAATGGTAGATATCCTCCTTGGTCAAACTTGTAGAGGACAGAGCTCAAATACAGAAGCTCCACAGATCCCAATTGTCAGCACAAAGACAACTACATAAAATATGTTGGTTTTCCATATCATTAGCATGATGAGTACCAGGAAGGCTGATGTGAGAGTCATTACAAACACCACGGCAATTCCTGCAGTTAGCAACTAACTTTGTTAGTCTCAAGGAGTTGGCAGAGATTCAGTTTATCAAAAACAATTATGGGTGCATCATCTGAGATTTGAAATGGGCTAAAATAATCTGTGAGGAGCTGCGAGTTACCATAAGCATTGCCAATCTTTGTAGTAGTCTTAAAGCCGAGTGTGACACAGACACATGCCACCATGAGAAGGTAATTGACTTCAGGGATGTAGACTTGCCCTTCATACTTAGCAGATGTGTGCACGATTTTCACACGAGGGAAACATCCAAGTGCTAGTGATTGTTGAATTATGGAGAATGTCCCCGAAATCATGGCTTGGCTTGCAATGATAGAAGCCATTACGGACACCACAAACATCGGCCAGTACAACGGGTCTGTATATAATGCAGTTCCCTCGAATGGTTAGAAAATTATAGAAATAATGAAAAACTAACACACAAGGAAATTCATCAACCTGGAATAGACTTGAAGAAGGTCTCTGAGACAAGACCGTTGTGCTTTCTGAGAAAGGCAGCTTGTCCAACGTACGCCGCTATGAGAGCAGGGTATGTCACAGCGCACATGCTTATTTGAATGGACCGAACTGTGAAATGACCAACGTCAGCAAATAGTGCTTCAGTTCCTGCGAGCAAAGTTCTAAGTCAGTGGCCGTCTAGGTAGCGAAGATTGAAAAGCTCGTTCATTTGTTGATTGAATTGAAGGAAACGGCACCTGTTATGGCAAGAACAACGCCACCGAGGGAAATCCATGCATCTTTTTTGTTCCTCCTGAAATAATCAACTATGTACTTTGGATTTAAAGCTTTGACCACTGCTGGATCATACTTGAAGAGATTGTAGATGCCAATACCACCGATCATTGAGAACCAGATGCAAATTATGGGTGCAAAACTGTAGCCCACTTTATCTGTTCCAAATCTCTGAACCATGAATAGGCAGATCAAGATCGCTACCGATATCCAAACGATGCTATCTGTACGCACAAGATTGAACAGTATGAGAGTAGCTTCTTCTTCTTCTTCTTCTTCTTCATTTTTTGAGTTTATTTGAATTATTACTTTGATCTGGGTTAATGAAGCAGGTTCAGGGATTCCTCTACTCCAAATCCACTGGCAAACTAACTCCATTATTTAACAATCCTAAATTTGTGGCTATATACTTTATCACTAGAGAAGATTCATTAGGCCTCTGATGAGGGTTTTTTCCACATAGATGAGGTTTGAAATTGAGATCCTTAATAGTAATAATATTTTTTTCTAATAAAAAAAGAGGATCACTAACATCAATTGAACCTCTATCTTATTGACTTGGTTTTTGATGAGTTAGACAACTACAGATAAGCCTCCCTCTTATGTCACCGTAATCAGTTGTGTGGACATTTTTCTTTCAGTCTGTCTAAACACTACTAACTATTTATGACTTAGTTTTTTCAATCCATATTTTAGACATGAAAAATGATTTAAATTGATCAGCCAACTATTTATCAGCCGCCTTTGAAACTCAGATCTGAAGGATTGTCCTCCTCTGATAAATAATTTTATATGCTAGTGCATCGGTGAATACTTTCATGACTGTTATTTTATGTTATGACAAGATTATAATTTGGAAAAAATATATATTATTTAACTAAACTTCCAATAAATAAATACTGAAATTATACACTAAAAATTTATCTTTCTTTAGCTGATTGCTTATAATTAATTCAATGATTACTTGGGCTAGCATGTCTTTTCACCTCGACAGTAGAACGATAAGACAAGAAAACTATGTTATCTTTCGCAGCTCGATAATTGCATAGATTCAACATAATAAACTATTAAAACCATTTCTGTCCGGGACCGGTGGGTTCTGAATTTTCTAGATTTAATTTAAAATAAAATAAAAATATATATTTAGAACACCAAAGCCAGCAAACTCTAAAATATCCTGAGAGATGGGAAAGATTCCATTCAACGTGCTGGTACATGGATGTCTAAATTATACGGGGGGGAGTTCAAAGACATGAGTTTCAGTGCTAGCTTCTGTCTCCGGCCCTATTTTCAAAGTAAACGGTATAAAATATACGCATACTGATAATCTGTACCTTGGGTCATTGTTGATGCAGCTTCCTTGATTCCACCCACAGCAGATAAAACTGCGATCAATCAGTAGGATGTTAAGTTTTCTTGGTCAAAAGTCATAGCAACTCAAGTTACGAACAGATTCTAATAAAAGGACAGGAAGATAATATATATATATATATATATATATATATATATATATATATATATATATATATATAAGCATGTAGTAAATGGGTCAGCCCGCCCTTATGGGGAAACAACAAAAGTTTTTCAGCATGCTTTGAATAATGGACGTAAAGTGAAGGAGATATGTCAAGTTTCTAGCTCCGGTACTTTGGCCGCCGCCGCCGCCGCCGCCCCAATCACCATATAATTCAGTAGGGTAAATTAAGAGCTAAAGATCGAAATAACATCGACCGAGACAAGTTTTAACAGTTACATACATAATGTTTAATTAATCCCACACATATGTATCTTTAGTTTAGGGTTTAGGAAGTTGATTGTAAATGAAAAAAATCTCAAATTGAAACGATGATGGGTTCGAACCTGAGATGCAAGGAGTAAGGACGCCATCCCCAATAACCATGGAAGTGCCGAGCATTGTTGCGAACAGGAGGAAAAACTTGGCAAATTTGCTACTCTCTAGCATAGATTTGAGCTTCGATGCCCGGCGCAGACGGTTGCTCGGCAGCTCCAGCCGGAAATTGGAAACATCGCGGTCTTCAACTTGTCGACTAGGGAGCAGACCCACTCTGGCATATCGGCATATAAGTGAGTACAGAGCGAAAGTCCCTCCTGGATATTCAAGTAATTACCTCTGTCAGCTTATTATTATTATTATTATTTTCTCAATGTCAATAAGTAAGATTTAATCAGACCTAAAATATAAATGAGCATACCACACGCATTAATAATGAAGAACATATTGTTTTTTTGTGTGTTTTAAAAAACAAAAACAAAATATAATAAATATTTTTTAAATTTAATTATTTATGTATCCTCAAGTTTTTTTAATATTTTAATATTAAAATAAAAAATACTTCAATGTAATATTGAACTAAAAATATTTTAAACAATAATCATAATGACAAAATTGAAATTTAAAACCCCGTGACATAGGTGTTTTATGGCTATGTATCCTAGGTAAATTCAATTCTATTTGGCCCACGCTTGCTGAATTAAAAAAAAAAAGAACGTAATCATTGTTATAAAAATAGTTCTCATAAGTCATCATAATTTTGGCCACGTCTTATGTTGCTCGAAGTTTTACTTCAAATGCCGCACGGCACCCTCGGATCTTCATTTTCCTATTACTGACGTTCCGCGTGCTAAAACAAAAGGTATAAAAAGTTGAAAACACCAATCCCCGGTTGAATGCTAAGCTTTTAAAGACAAAAATTGGCCATGTTTTTTTTCTCAAAGTTCAAACATTTCCTATAAAACAAAAGCAGAAAAAACAAAAAAAATATATATATTTAAAGTTTACATCAACTTCATATATATATTGACTTTGTTTGGTTACAAACTTCATATATGACTTAAGCAGCATGTGCTAAAAATTCAACAGGGATCTTGAAATTCATGTTGATAAGAGATTTAGATGAAAACATCTAAAAATACAAGTCAGAAAATTTGATCATTGGAACATATGTTTTGTCTGAAAATGAAAAGGAATAATTTCGAAATATATAACAAAAACCCCGCTTAGAAGTCAAGGTTTGTAAAACAAGAAGATGAAGAAGAAGAAATTAAGCAGAATGTATAGCTAGTGTTCCATCGAAAATCAGTTAGAACCGTAAATTGAAGGGAATAATAAGACGAAGAAGGTTTAGGTAAATCTTAAATCTTATAAGCATAGACTATAGGTCTACAGAAAATTAATTAATGATAAACAGCTAGCGGCATATCTCTATCCACCGGAGCTTACCGTCGCCGTTATCATTGGCCCGTAGGACGATCAAGACGTACTTGATCAGAGGGATCAAGGTGAGAGTATAGAAGATCAAAGAGAGTACACCCAGGATGTCATCGTTGTGGTTGATGCCTTTGGTGAAGGTGCTCGAGTATACGTATAGAGGTGATGTACCAATATCTCCGTACACTATTCCTATACTTTGGAAAGCTAGTTGCAGGATCACTGGCCAACTTGCACCCTTAGGACAACAAAAAAAATGAAGTTAGACGACGACAGTCATTCTGTACAGGCCGGAAGAAATGAAACAAGCAGGATGGCAAGCAGAACCTTGGATCCGTGGGCTTGACGACCAGAAAACTTGCCGGATTCCATTTCCAGAGAGTCATTCCGGCGCAACTTTTGCCAAGAAAGTTTCTTCCCTTTGAGTTGTCGAGAAAACTCCTCTCCTCGGCTTTCTTCATTGGTTGCCTGTATTGCATCATCAGACATTTTCTCTAATCTACCGCTGATCAACAAAATCACAGCTAGAGTAGTTTCCTATCAATCAACCCGTTCCCCACAACTTGCTGGACGCGGGAGCAAGTGGAGGATTTGAAGCCTGGGGACGGTTCCTGGAAGAGATGATCGAGGGAGGTATTTATAGGAAGAGAGAAGAGATCCACCACACGTGTGGTCATAGCATGGCCCACACCACACGAGTGGTGCATGAATAAAGTGGAGATCAAAGGTCATTACAATCTTCATCAACTCCCAGCGTGATGTCCGAGGGAAAGAAGTTGATGAGATGGTGAACGGTCCCCCTGATCCTTTCGATCTTTCTCATTGTAATCTTCTTGTGTTTATCTGTTCGGTTATTTTTTAAATATAAAACTCATCCTTCTATTTTTTATTTTCTCGTGGTAAACGTTTATGGCTCAGATTATATATTATTATTTTTACTAGTAAATATATCTTCTATTTATCAGTTTTATATACTTTTGATCAAGATTTGTATTTTTCTTTCCAAATCATCTGTATTTTAATTGATATATTTATGAAAAAGATTCTCATTTCTTTTTTAAAATATACGTTCATAACAATAACGTGGGAATGAGAGGGGCAAAAATTATCACCCACGTCAAATCTCAAAATTATCTATTGTGTTTTGGATGCATGCGCAGGTGAATATATACAGAACCTCCTTTACATTTCAGCGCATATGCCGCCACACTCTATTGATATTCAGAGATGTTTGAAAATCTAAAAAAAAATTAAAAAAATATATATTTATATATTATTTTGATTTTCTAATATCAAAAATATTTTCTAAATATATATATTAAAAAGTGAGACAGTTAAATGGTGAATGAATCACTATTAAAACTTTCTTTCAATGAATAATTTATCCAGCAACATCTTGGTTTATATACATGAAAATCAATTGAGGTAGATAGAGTTAATTTTCTTAGATTTAGTGATTTGTAATTGATAATTTAAGAATACTTTCATCTAGTATTCAATATTCAACCCTAGATAATATAAAAAATGACTTTATAAAATCCATCAAAAACCACAAATGATAAACCAAAAGGTCTTGAATATTTGTATTTTATAAATAAAACTTAACAACATCAAATCTTAGACATAATTTTAAAAAAAAGTACTAAAAATCTTATTACAAATCCTCAAAATTATTAATAATAAATGTATAGCAACAAGTCAAAAAATATCATTTATTAAACATAAATCCCTGAACTTAGCTAACAACTTTAATTGATAACATAAACTTCATAGCTCGAAACTTACTTACTCTTCTACATGTCTAGAGAGGGAAGAAAGAATTAGGAGGGTAAGTTAACCACAATTAGCAAGTAAAGTTACACACACACACTACCACACCAAGTACAAGAAAAATAATAGCGTGAAAATATACTTCACTTGCTTAAAAAAACACAGCCCAAAATATAATTCACCTAGTAATTCTTTTTATATAGGGGTGTTTGGGAGTGCATTTGGAAAATATTTTTGAAAAAAAAAATATTTTTATTTTTTACTTTAAAAAAAATATATGTATTTAGATCATTTTGATGTGCTGATGTCAAAAATAATTGTTTTAAAAAATATCATTTTAATACATCTCTGAACTTAAAATACTTTTAAAAACAACATCAACCACATTGTTAAACAGACACATAATAAGCTTGAAATCATTGTTGGGTGTTGCTAGATAGTTTGCATCTTAACTTCTCTATAAAAAAAAAAAATAGATTAATACATTATTTGTGATGCTAAAAACCAGACATAATAAGTTTTTTCTACATGTAAAATTTAGGTCAAAAAATATATTTATTTAGCACAGTTTTTTAGTCGAACAATAGCATGTATCAAGTAACTAAACTCCCCATTTAGCAATGCATTTCGAAAAATATTTTTGAAAAAAAAATAAAATAAATAATTTTTAATTTTTACTTTAAATTAAAAAAAAATTGTTTTTAGATCATTTTCATTTGCAACTTAAAAAAATGGTGTTTTTTACATGTCAATTTCTGAATAAAAAAATATTTTTAAAAACAACTTAAATAACACTCTCAAATCTCAAAGAGACTAACAAATTCTTGATTTTAAACCTACTTATTAAACTAATATATTTTCACATATTAAGCACTCTTAACTCATCTTAGAATATCATATAATATATTATATTTATTATATTTGTTCATTTATCAATATACCACTCTTTTAACTTTATGCACATTATATAATGAGAGAATTTCAATCCATCCATAATCTCTATAAATGAAAAGGATTTTGTAAAAATAATTTCTAGTAATCAACATATTTGGAATTGAGAGTATGTTTGACGCAACTATTAAACTATTATTTTTATTAATTTAAAAAAAATACTTCAAATTAACAGGTTAAATTAAAAATAAATTTTAAAAAATAAAAAATATCATCTACACACATAAAAAGAGTTAGAAAACACGTCCCCTGATACAGCCTTGAATAATTAACGGAGGTTGAGCGCAATCCTGCAGTATTTTCTGACATCCAATTATGATATGAGAACATTTCTAGCTGGTCACGTGCGTTTTGCCTTCATCACGTGTAGCAACTGGACAACTTGGAGAAGCACCACGGGAAAGCCTCTCATATGCCAATGTTGACTTAGCGACAGACCAAGAATTAATCAATAATAAGATGCTCACTGACAGATTTTTCTGCCGACACGGTTAAACAGTGTAGATGATAATTATTTTTATGTTTTAAAAATATTTTAAAATTTATTTCAATTATTTTCAAACAAAACTATTTTTTTAAAATATTACTATTGCAATATCAAACATACTCATGGTCTTAAATATACTCTCAATGCTTTGACTTGGATTTTTTATAAGATAATAAAATATTGATAATTAAATTATTATGAGAACAAGGTACGGTATTAAATCTAGATGGGTTTTGCATAATGGCATGTGTGAGTTTTCATTTTTAAAATAAAATGATTGTTTTAATTAAAAAATAAAATTAAGATTTACCAAAAATATATATATTAAAGTTAGGCTGGATAACAGTTTTTTTAAGTGGTTTCCATAAAAAAAAGAGAGAGAGAGAGAGAGATAGAGAGAGAGAGAGCTTGTAGTCTTGTACATCTTTAACTACTTGATCAACTGTTTTAAGTTAAATAACGTGTTTAGTTAAATTCATAAGAAAAAAAAATGTTTTTCATGTATTTGTTTTAATAAGAAATTATTTGTGCTTGGTAAAGTGGTACATGGTAGTTTTAAATGTGTTTTTCAAGTAAAATGGTGTTTGTATTAAAAACATTTAAAAATAAATAAATATTTTTAAAATAAAATAAAAGAATTTAAAAGGCATATAAAACCTCAAAAACAAATTATCTCTAGATGAGTTTTCAATTTTTAAGTTTTAATTACCGGATTGTCCAGTGAAATGTTTGTTAGCCTGGCAATTGCCAGCCTTTATACTCCCAAGCTAGCGGCTACTGGGTAGGAAAGTTGCCCAATAATTGCACCGTGGCAACCTTCCCTTTTTTTTTAATTTGAGATTTTTGATATATTAATATTTTTTTAAAATCATTTTAATATATTTTAAATTGAAAAACACTATATGTACAAGCAAGTACAACCATTAAAAAATATTGACCACACTCAACATATCTCCTCAGCCTACCTTGTGCTTGTACTATAGGTTAGACTTTTCAGCCGCATGCTTTTATTTTCTTCGTGATAAGGTCATGTAGACGCAGGCTGTGTTCAGTGTACACACCAAGACTCGTACCATTCTATTATTTCACTAGAAATTTTTTTGCTTCATCAAGTTACTGATCTAAAGGGAATCCGAGTGGCATATTATAATTGTAGAAACCCCAAAGTTGACACCGCCTGTCTTCAGCATTGGAACGAATTGGGATAGGCGTGATGTATGGATGAGCAGATATTCTTGGTGGAAACAAAAAACACATGCGTGTATTTTGTTTGACACTCGAAACTTGCTGCTCATATGATACAAGGGAACATCCGTGGACTGCACAGGTAGAGAAATCAAAGGTAGTTTTGGATTACGAGGATAGCTAGCTAGGTCTTTTGTCTTTCTTTTCGATACAATCGGCTTTGAGAGGTTTACTTCCATCCATGTAAGGATGAAAAACACACGTGGATTTACAGTCAACCACAGAGGATTGGGCCATCACAACATTTTTGTTTCACTTGGATAACTTCATTAATTAAACCAAAAGTAAAAGACAATTAGCTCGTTAAACGTTGTAGAATGTAGACTTTTATCACAGAATGGACAGCCCGCAAAGGCAAGTGCACTTTGATGAGTGTACGAAAGATGTAGAGGATCTTTATCTTAGCTGCAACCAGGTCAATCATGTCAACTGAATGCATCCAACACAGCTAGTTGCAGCTGCTCTCAGCATCTTAAGCCCTTGACCAGATGAGTGATGACATATACATTGGTGAAGAAAGAGTTCGTATTTGAATGCATTGAATCAGTGGAGGAAATAATAAGCAGCTAGTTATCAATTTGGAGATAAGTACCGCAATACAAATTCAGATGAATCAGGTCAATGGTAATGCAAAAGTCACAAAGTGAACCTCTATCAGGATTAGATTCAGTTCAGCTCCAAAATTTACCTGCAATTCCTTCAAATTACGAGCACCAATGCACCCTGGAAGCAACAGATCAGGCCTCTTACTACTATTAAATTGCCTGTCACCATAAAAAACAAAATCACCATGCTGGCAGAGACCAGCTCAGACTCCAATTACCAGTTTCTTTTTTCAAATTACAAGTTAATTTGTTTGTCTAAAATTTCATTTAAAGCAACCTCGAGTACCAAAAGATGCGGCTTTTTGCAAGTTTATTGCTTGTAAATTTGACTCGTTTTATTTTCAATGTTCCAGAATGCTTTGAGAAGAAAAACACAACTACTGACTTGCAGACTGTCACTTCATATGTAAGAGAACAGTAAAAGAAAATATATATCGGTGGATTGCACAGTAATGAGGTTTTATGAAACAGATTGGAAAGAGAAACCTAACATAGTTAATTAAATCAACCATCAACTCTGACACAGTATACTACAGCCAAGCCTTAATCCCAAACAATTTGGGAACCGCTATAGAAATCCTTTGCATCATTCCACAAGATCATAAACCAAATCCATCTCGATATCAGATTATCATCGGTATCCTAGTCCTGATTAAGATTGGCATTCCCCTAGCTAAATAAGTTTCAAAAAATGCACACAAATAAAATTACAAGGGCATTTTCATTGCAATTGCATACCTTGGGCTCATAATGCAACATTTGATGAGTAGGACACACTCACAATGCATCCTGCCAGGTAGGAAAATTTGGTGCCTGTACTATGAAAGGGACCGCTTCTCACAAAATTGGCCGTTCATAATCTTGCAACTGGGCCTCCTTGGTAGCGTAGCTGATCATATGCAGCCACGTACAAAACTCATGTTCCTATCAAAATCCAGTTAAGCTTTTGCTTGGGATATTAGATTTCTTTGAGCCTTATCAAACATTGGATTTTCGATTAATTCCTTGGCAGAAGGTCGCCGAATGGGATCAGGAGAAACCATGGCCTGATAAAATTACCAAACCATCAGATAAATTAGCCATGCAATTGAAAGTTTTGTTTTTTAATTTTTTTTTTACATGGAGAAAAAGCTTATTGATATTTCATAACAATACAAGACTAGACTTGATACACAGTGAAAGAACGAGATTCATCTACAGCAAAAAACTTTTCACCAAACCAATTCTGTATACAAATTGCTTCAAGCAGGTTTGCGTCATAACAGAGAACCTGCAACTTAAATGGAAAACGAAATTTTGTCACCTTAAGAAATTTAGAAAGGCTACTGACATGTTATTTTGTTCTCACTACATATACAGTTCCTGCAAACTATACTACAAAGGGACAATTCTAACCAATGAAATAAGATACAGCAGCAAGTACATGTAAGCGAACCATTATGAAGTATGAACTGTACTTGAACAAAAGTGTAAAAGAGAACTTGGTCATTAAATACCATTTTTTTTTCTTTTAAGAGGCCGTCTTCAAGACAGTTTAGATCCGTTTTCATAAAATTCTGCAAGAATGATGACAATTTGGCCAGATTCGGTGAATACCCCCCCAAACTGCCTGAAAAAACCCAACTTTTTGGGCAGGGGCAGGTTTATGCACCCCCAACCCCAAAGTCGCACACTTAACTAATTTAATTGTAATATTTTTTATTTTTGTATACATAAATTACCATCGTATTACAAAGTGTATTTCACATAAACTCTGAAAATATTCTTTTTAAGATTTCCATGATGAGTCAAATAAATCCTTTAAGAACAGGGCACAAGACTGGGAGGAAAAAACCTTGACCATTTGCCATTCCTATGGACCGGTCCAAGCAGAGTAGACAGGAAAATAACATGGAATACCTTTAGCAAGTTCTGAAGTTGCAATGAATGACCAGGAAGGAGAGGCAGTTTGCCCTCCTTAAGGTTAAAAAACTGGGATCCTGATTGTGGCAAAGTTGACCCTCGGATAAGCTCATAAATAGATGCTCCCAAGGAAAAGATGTCAACTTTGTCAAGATAATTGTAATTCTCATTCAAGATTTCTTGAGGCATATAACGTGCATCACCCTCTTCAACTGGTAGACTCTGGTCAAGAAGAGTTGCACATCCAAAATCACCAAGTTTATAAACTCCATTCTTGACATAAATATTGTCAGGTTTCACATCTAGGTGAGCTATTCCTCTCTCATGAATAAACTTTAATGCCTTCGCAATCTGTAAGAGTTCTGATGTTAGAATCACTTCAATTATGTCAATAAGAAAATTATTGACATCATCCAAAAAAAATGTTCACCTGAAGTAAGACTTGCAGCGCTTCTCCCTCTGTTATGGATTCTGAAAATCTATTAATGGATAAGCTGCCATTACAGAGTTCCATCTGAATGTAGAGTTGCTCATTTTCAAACCAAGACGAGTGGTATCCAACAATGTTCTCATGATATCCTAGACATGTAAGACAATGAAATCAACTAGAAAAGAATTCTTCATGCCACAGCTAGCAGAAATTAAAAAAAAAACTCAGAAAATAGCACTACACTAACCTAAAGCTGCTAGAGCTTGAACCTCCATTAATGCTTTCCTCCTGTGAAATGTAAACAATATAGCCTAAATGTGTTGGTTGAACAAACGATTTTTGTATTTAAAAGTATGAAGAAACTACCTTTCTGCATCCTGATGCAACTGCCTTGTGCTATGTTTCACAGCATACAAGCAACCATCGATCCTTTTCAGAACCTTGAAAACAGAACTGAAGTTCCCAGTTCCAATTTGCTACAAAGGGAGGCAAAGTACTAAACACAAGTACAAGAAATGAAATGTAGTGATCTGAATAGGTCTAGAGCTTTTGGAATCTGAATAGATACCTGGATTTCATGAAAATCTGTGTGATAGCGTGACAGGCCATCACCGCCGGTAAATGCTGCAAAAAATCCTGTTGATTGCAGCATTAATTAACAAAAAAAACTCTCTGGAGCAAAGTATTGCCTTCTAAAACTTGTAGAAAAATAATGAAAAGGAGTTGTAATTGTAATTTTATTCGTCCCTGATCATGATATTCACTGATAACTAACAAGAATGTACCTGCGCATTTTGATCTTTGATTGCCAAATGGATCTATACCCACTTCTGAAACATCTGTCAAGCACGGGTTCTTGATGCAAGGAGGGGGCACAACCCGACAGCGTAAAAAAACAGCAGATTGTGATAGATAATTTTGAGACTTTTTTGTTTCCAAGGCTGATGATTTCTCAATTATAACTTCATCTGCACTGATGTTATCTTTCCCAGTAGCCACGATTGGTTGCTGGTCAGACAATGAAGGACTGAGAGGATGAACTGGGAATACCACATGAGAGTAGTATACATATAATTAGCATCCAATATCATGCTACGAGAATTCAGTAAAGCTTAAAATGATATGAACAGATTCAATGCATGTATTCTCAATTTTGCAACGCGAAGCCAGTTGAAACATCAATCAAGAATTGAGCATGATACAAAAGAACCCGGCTTACCCTGTCGAAGCTTTTTGGTTTTGACAGTGTTTTCTTTCTCCGGTGATTTGGGGCATGGAATGTTTTCCTGTTAGCCAAAAATCAAAACATCGAAAAAATCATTTTTAATTCGCAATCATGTGTCAATCTGTGTATAATATACTACTGTTTAAGGCATCACCTTGTTGCAATCAAAGCTGTAGAGTAAATTCTGATTGTCTGGTGTGATATAATCTGGAGTGCTGCATTTACAACAAGATATTACAGAAAAAACTGGTTCAAACGCTTGTTGATTCCATACACAAATTCAGTGACATCAAAATAAGGATTGCGTCTCGATTAAAACTATGATAATCCGATTACCCATTATCAAAAACAGCAAACATAAACGAGAAAGACATTATTATTATTAAACTCTTATTTCTAAAAAAGGAGAAACAAAATTTACCAGAAGAAATCCTGACTGAGGATGAAATCTTTTTCATCAACACTCTCGGCAAGCAGCTGATGATCGATAAGGTCGGAGTCCAGAAGGTTCTGGAAGCGAGATGATGACTCTGCTGCTGCTGAGTTCGCAGTAGATGATTGGGTTTGGTGGTGTTGGCCCTGTTGCAGGTGGCTTATTAATGTACCCTTCTTCATTTTGGCGGAGCTGCTGCTCACCCTCCTGGTTTTCTTCGTATGGCTTCTCTTTGTTAGGGTTTTCCTCTTCATCGACTCTCTCCCCCTCTGTCTCTCACTCTCTCTATCTGCCTATTAGATGATTGAGTCTCTTTTGATTCTCTCTCGTGTGCTTATTTTATGAGGGGGGAAATGGGTTTTTATTTCGTTTTTAGAGAATCAAAATTGCGCGGGATGTCTTCTACTTTTGCAGAGATCGGATGGGAGAGGGACTACTGTAAGGTACATGGGCTCTACTTTGTTATTTGACTTGACGGGAAAGTGACGGTTTTGACTGCTTTGATAATTGATAGGGGTTGATCTGGACTTTTGTATCAGATCTACAGCGTCATGATTGGTTAGAGAATGGAAATTTCGTTGCCTCAGCGTACCGTGGAAGTTTTACTCAATTGAAGTGGGTGACTGGAAAAGCAAGCGCGCTTTTTCAGAATTCTTTTGTTTCTTTTAACTCAACCGGTTTGTTTCAAAACCCGATGGATTGGTCGGGTTGGAGGAGGTTTTTTTATGTACTCAACTCCGATTTATTCCAATTTAAAACAAGTAAAAACTCTCCGCCGAACTGTTAAGTGATCTGTTCCGGGTTTTAAAAAGAAAAATAAACGTGGCACAGTAAGGAAAAAATTCTAAAGTAATAGCAAGGTTGAAAACTAACTTATTTGAAAACACAAAAAAAACTAAGTTTTTAAGGTTAAAGTTTCAAAAAAAAATATATATTAAATTTTTAATTTATTTATTCTATTTAAAAGCTCATATACCTTTGATGATATTTATTTTTCAAATTTTATGCACAATAAAACTATTTAAATACCCTAAAAAAAGATAAAAACAAAGACCTGAAGCTAATTTAAATTTTAATAGAGGTTTTAGAAATATTAATAAAATTGCCTCTGATATATTTTTTAAAAAAGAAAAAGAAAAACTACCCTTAATATGCTATAGTTTGGTTAAAATTACAATTGACCACCATGTTTTGTTATTTGTTATTAGAAAGTTTCAAATATAAGTAAAATAATTGAAGTATCCTTGTATATATATGTGTGTGTGTAAAACATGGACACAAATGACAATATTTTAGTACGGGTGTCTAGTTTGGGCTTGATCAAGAAAAATAAAAAATTTGGAGATCAAATTTAATATTTTCCAAGTCAATTGGTTGAAATTAGAGATAAAATTCAAAGAAATTCAATTTTTTAAGGCCAGTTATGGGCTAAATTAAAGAGATTCACACCTGGTGATCCTTTTGTAAAAAATATCGAGCTATAAAGACCCAATTAGCCGAAATCAAGGGGGAATTAAAAGAAATTGAAGTTTTAAAGGCCAACAAAGGGTTACATTTCATAAATAAAAAATCACTGGCAAAAAAAAAACGAGAAATAGGGGTTGTCATTGAAATTTGATAGGGGTTAAATTGCATAGAATCAAAAGTTCTAGGTCAACTTGGGTTGAAATTAGAGTAACCATAAGATAAAGGATGAAATTGAACTTTTTCCAAAATCATCATCTAAAATGAAATCAATTTGCAAAGAAAAAAAAGAGAAAAAAAAGGGATCACACAACGCATCGTTAAGTCTAGTGAAGTGTTAAGAACTATTCATTTTCTTCCTCAAAATTTGTTTGAAATTTCAAGCTTTGTACTTACTTTGCATGTGCATTTAATGCTTCTAATATTCACCAATTTAACAAAACTCATACAAAAATGATTATCTGATGTTCAATTATGTCATGGTATGGTTAGTTCAGGTGTTGATAGACACCACACATGTGGTGATACCATCTCAAATGTGACAATACATACAGTAAAGAAATTCAATATTTAAAATTGTAAAACTATATTGTAGGGTATACCATCAAGTAGTAAATATATGAAAAAATGTGATGTTAAAATTCAAGCTTTAAAATGATTAAGTTTTTAACCTGACAAGATAGAGACTCCCTCGTGAATAAAAATTTGTCTTGGACATCAAAACAGACCAACAAGTATAAATTTACCCTGGGGAAGTGAATTTCCTATTGTTCTGGTCTCTTAGCTTGGATGAGCACTAAGGGCGATAAGTATTTCCTCAACACAACAAGTTTCTCTATCTAAATTCTCGTAAACCATTAATTTTTTTAATAATCTTAATACTAGGTGATAATTTTCAAAAATAAATAATCATAATTTTATAATTATACAAAACATTTTTTTCACGCATCTCATATTTAGGGAGGTCGAGAATGCCATTGCAACATACAATGTCATTGATCATCCAAGCTGTTTTTGGACTCATTAAAACAATCGAGTCATATCATATTAATTCTTGCATAATTTTTTTCTACTAAAAAAATATTAGCAAAGTTTTTAATATTTTAAATGTACAAAAATAATTCGACCTGCAACGCAACACATACTAGCAATCCATTAACTAGGGGGCGATCCTTGTTAAAAAGAAAATTATCAAGGGATACATACGCATCTCAATTTTTTTTTGACATGTTCATATTAAAAAAATATTTTTTTTATTATGTTTTTTTAAAAAAAAAACATTTTAAAAAATAATAATCATCACACTTACTCTGTTGATTATGATTACTCTCTCTTTGTTTTTCCCCGTCCAAATTTGAAAACCAAGTTATTATTAATTTTTTCAAACTTTTTTCTCAAAAAAATCTATAATAAATTATATAATGGGCAGTCCCTATTAATCCATATTTTTAATTGTTTCGAGTGTTTGGAATAAAAAAATCTAGATGAGAAAGCTTGAATGAAAGTTATGTACGAGAACCATTCATTTCATTTTCTTACCAAACAATTTGTGTCTGTTTCAAAATTTGATTGTAGTAGTTTTTGAAAATATTTTTTTGTTTATAAATGCATATAAATGATGATTGTTTATTTTTAAAAAATTATTTTTAACATCAACACATGAAAAATGATTTAAAAATACCAAATATTTTTAATTTAAATTAAAAAATTAAAAAAATCAAATATTTTCTGAAGTGTTTTTGAAATACAGTGCCAAACACATCCTTGTTCACGTTAATCAATAACCACATATAAACTTATTTGTCAAACCACGCAACAACATATAAGTTCGGTTTGACATTGCTTTTTAAAAGTGTTTTTAAATTTTGTTTTTGTGTTTTTAGATCATTTACATGATTAGATGTCAACTATTTTTTTTTTAAAATAAAAAAATATTATTTTGATGTATTTTTTAATAAAAAATAATTTAAAAAACAACCTCAACTATACTCTAAAAAAAATACTTAATATAAAGTAATCATTATATTGATAAATTTTTGAAACATTTTAAAAAGAAAAGAAAATTTAAAGATTTGTATAGTTTATAATTATTAATTTGTATGAGAAAAATAATATTAACTATATTCTCAAACATATACATAATAAAAAGTAATCATTAAATTGATACATTTTTTGAAACATTTTAAAAAGAAAAGGAAATTTAAAGATTTGTATAATTTATAATTATTAATTTGCACTAGAGAAGCAGTCTTCCCTTAGATCATTGCGAGATGTTTGCTTGAAGACAAAGCTAAAGTCATACCCCCTCAATCCTTTCATGCGTCTCAAACACGACACGTGTCCGTGGTTAACCGAATCACCACACACCTTTTGATATCACTAAACGACCCGTTTTTAATTCTCAAACAGGCTAATCAAAATGGAAAGCATAGTAATTCCGACTTAACCCGGGAACCCCTGTTATGGTTGCTGTCTCCTACACTATTTCACAATAATTCCTTAAACTTGAAAATTCTCTTTCAGGGCCGGCATCCATGGCTACTCTCTCAGCTTATTCCTCTCCTCCATGGCCAAATCCAAACCCTAACTCGGACCTTCTCTCAACCCATGATGAAATTGATTCGCAAACTCATTCACCGTCCGATTCTCGACCTCACGATTCGCAAACTCATTCCCCGTCCGAGTCCGGAACTTACGATTCGCAAACTCATTCCCCGTCCGAGTCCCGAGCTTACGATTCGCTCTCGTCTATTGTGCCTCCAAACCCGAACCCTAACCAAAATCCCATTACCAATTACAACACCTCTATATCTTCTCCACCTCAATCAACCTCACCGCCGCCTCGGATCTCTCTCCTACACCTCTCCTTCAACCAGGATTTTGGGTGTTTCGCTGCAGGAACTGACCACGGGTTTCGTATCAACAACTGCGACCCCTTCCGCGAGATCTTCCGTCGCGATTTCGATGGCGTTGGAAATAGCGGCGGCGGGATTGGAGTGGTGGAGATGCTTTTTAGATGCAATATTTTAGCTCTTGTTGGTGGTGGACCTGACCCACAGTATCCTCCAAACAAGGTCATGATCTGGGACGACCATCAGAGCCGATGCATCGGGGAGCTATCGTTTCGGTCGGAGGTCCGGTCTGTGAAGCTAAGGCGGGATAGGATTATTGTTGTCTTGGAGCAGAAGATATTTGTCTATAACTTCGCGGATTTGAAGCTTTTGCATCAGATTGAAACAATCGCGAATCCGAAGGGGCTTTGTGCGGTTTCACATGGTGCAGGATCGTTAGTTTTGGTTTGTCCAGGGTTGCAGAAAGGACAGGTTAGGGTGGAGCATTACGCGTCGAGACGAACTAAGTTTATTATGGCGCATGATTCGAGGATTGCGTGTTTTGCCCTCACGCAGGATGGGCAGTTATTGGCTACCGCTAGCACCAAGGGGACTCTCGTTCGGATTTTCAATACAGCTGATGGTACCCTGCTTCAAGAGGTATAATTGTATTTTATCTTTTCTTTTGTTTGTGTGTTGTGATTTGTATACGTGGATTGTATTTTTGAAGCCATGTGAGTTTATTTAGCTAGCTGTACTGAGTGTGGAGTGTTGTTGGTGCAGTGTGGTTGGAAATAGTTGAGGTTGCTGGAAGATGAAATATATTTCTGTGGAGCTGGTGGTTTCGGTGTGTATTTTTGTGACCCTCGAAAGGAATTGAAAATTTGTTGTGAGGAGTTAAATTCGTTTTAACACTTTCCAAAACGAAGGAACCGTTATGAATGACCATTTAGTGTTAGTTGATCTAGACAAACGTTAGTTTTGGATGTATCCACTATCTGGGGCTTCTGTTAACTTCTTCTTTTCTACTTTTCAAATAGAACTTGGATATGATTTCTAGTTTGTACCATGAATAAGGTGTTTGCTCTCATATCAATTTGTGATATCATGCCACCTGCTCCTGCTGTGATTGTTGAGGTAATTCAGGTCAATATGTATGGAAAGGTCTTTCCTTTTTTTTTTCTTTTCATAATGGTATATGAAATATGATGCTGAGATTGTCAGTGCTTTCTAGTCTTAACGCCTTGCACCCACTAACAAGGCGCTGGGGCCTCGCCTTGCCTGGAGCACCTAGGCGAGCGACTCCGTGCCTCTTGACATCACTGGCCTACGGCATTTTGGTTCTTAAGTAATCTCCATCTAATGCCCTTCATTGAAGTGCGGCCTCTTTCTATCCTGATCCCGGCTGTTCCTCAACTCGTCAACTATGTCATATCTGCATTTCTACTGTTATTTTCTGTGTATATTGTAGAGAAGTAATTTCCCCCCTATTCTGCGAGTATGATTCTTGTGAAGTAATAGTCTTGTGAATATATTGTAGAGAACTTTTCTTTCCCTATTCTGCGAGTATGATTCTTATGAAGCAATAGTCTTGTGAAATTCTGTATATGCCAAAACTAACTAAATACACAAATGTAGGTGAGGAGGGGTGCAGATAGAGCAGAAATTTATAGCGTGGCTTTCTCTTCAACTGCCCAATGGCTTGCTGTCTCAAGTGATAAGGGCACTGTCCATGTTTTCAGCCTTAAGATTAATCCAGGATCTCCAGGAATTGACAGGTCACAGAGCTCAGATGAGCCTAGTCTTGCTGTTACATCAGCTGCCTCTTCTTTATCTTTCTTCAGAGGTAAATGGCTCTAAACCCTTCTCTTCTCCCATTGTAAAATGTTTCCACATTACGCTGCTGTCACTTTATGAGCATTGTTACTTTATTCTTTTTCATGTCAATGCAATATTTAAGGAGGAGACATTGAAAACCAGCATTTGCAAAATTACTAAAATATTTCATGAGTTCGGCGAAACAGTTTTCTTAAACAACATTAGAGCATGTTGTTTTTGCATTTCAAAAGCTCTATTTGAAAAAAAATGATGATTTTTTTATTTGTTACAAATTATTTTTTTTAGTGTTTTCGGATCGCGATTTGATTTGTTGCTATATAAAGTATTTTTTTAAAATAAAAATATTATTTTAATGCATTTTCAAACAAAAAACACTTTGAAAAGTAAACATTACCCCAATGTTTTCCACTTGTAAATATAAGGAAAGGACGATTCATCTGAGATCTAACCCTAAATACAAGTCCTTTTTAGCAGTGTGTTATGTCTGAATACCATTGCTGGTTAAAGAACGTTAATCATGAAAATTCATTGACCCTATTTAACATTTTACTAAAAGTGTGTTGCCTTCAATACATCACTTGTAAATACAGCAAGTGGGTGGTTAATATCACAACAATTTGTACTTGCGTTGAAGTTGTGCGCTTAGATCAAGTGTTGTGTTTGTATATTTTTAGTCTCTGTATTTTAATTATATTTTCATCTGCAGGAGTCTTACCAAAGTATTTCAGCTCAGAGTGGTCAGTGGCTCAGTTTCGTTTGCCCGAGGGTTCTCAGTACGTTGTTGCTTTTGGTCACCAAAAGAACACAGTGGTTATCCTTGGTTTGGATGGAAGGTGAGAAAATAATGCACGTTTTCTATTATAATGCCGTAGAAGTTTTACGCCCTACTCCCATCCTCCCTCTCCTCGCTGCAACGGTGTCGTATGCTTATAGCCATTGAGTTTTTCGTGCTTGATAAATAAATTCCATGATAAAAGAAGTAGCTGGAATACAATTGTTGACAGAGCTGGCTGTGATTGCAGTTTCTATCGATGCCAGTTTGACCCTGTGAATGGTGGCGAGATGACTCAGCTGGAATATCACAACTTCTTGAAGCCAGAAGCAATCTTTTAAAAAGGCATCTCGTTTCCACTCTGGAATTTTTCTCATTTTCTATTCCGATATTTCCCGTATTGCCTCAACCAGGTAGCGTTATTATGCTGTAAATATGTAACTATGAAAATGTAAAGTATGTGGAAAAAAATGCAAAAAAAGGGGAAGGGGATGATGAGATTATTTAATGTAATGTTTATGTTTATGCCATTTTGAATCGCCAACCATGCTAAAACTAGCTATTTGACCATGTTCATTGTTGCGTGTTGTAAATTTTTCCTTATCAACAAAAATTAGAAAAACCTGGGTAGGTTATTTTTTTTTAGATAAAAAGCTAATGCAAGTACATAATTAAATGAATGGATAATTATTTACGTGAATAAATAATCATTAATAATAAAAAACTAGAAAAATTAAAAGATGCTAGTAAATTAAAATATTTAATATCACACTATGGGCCATGGCTTGTTTATTTGATCATGTTTAAAGGATACATGTATGAAAATCAATCCATAACGAAATTTAATGAGAAAAAAAAATCATACCGTACATTAAGATTTTTATAAGAAAACAATTTTTTTTTTTTTTAATATATTATAGATAAACAATACCAAACCATTAAATTGTACTATGTTCTCTCAAGCCTGACTCGACAATATTAGTAGATCTCAGTTTAGGCGTTACTTCTTTCGCCCCCCGCCTCTCATCCCGTGCTTAACATGCAAATGGTTTGGTTTTGGAAAGTGCCTGTAGGCAAAAATTACCCACTCGACAAATCCCTTGAAATTAAAACCACTATTTTCCGAAAAGATATCCCGACATTGTAGTGATTATGAATGAGCACGCAAGAACCCTAAAATGAAATTTCCATTTCCTGAAATATAATCTTTGATTTATTCTGCTGCTGTTGAATCTGGAATACTTATTGCCTCTGGACTTCCAAACTATATAATCGTATTTTATGTGAAATAAATACCAGTCAAGGTAGATTTGATTTCCGGCAGTCGATAAAACCTTGATTCTGTGCCACTTAAATTAGTAAAAAAGAGAGAGCAAATCTGAAGATCGATGCTGCCGAGCATTTTAATAATAATGCAGTGGGAACTGCGGTTTGACTGGATCACATCCGAACCAGCGATTCCTAATTTTTAACGCTCCCTCCTGTCCGATATATTTACATGGAACGCTGGCAATTAAATTTCTCAGAGTTTCAGCTTTCATTGCCTGTGTGCTCGGGAAGGCAAAGGTCAATGCTGCTCCTCTGTCATCTGGTAAGACTGACTTGACCATCGCATCGTTTCTCTGACCAGCCACCACCACCGACTTAGCAACCCGGAATTTCCTCGTCTTAATTTCTGTATATTATTCTCTTACAAAACAGGCATCAGAACAAATAAATAAAAAATCCCTTTACTTCACCGAGCAGAATCTTCCGAACTATCTTTATATATATATATCAAACAATCTTTGCACAAAAGAGCACCCAGCAGCTATGAAATTTAGCACAAGTCTCCCACGTGATATCCAGTAAAAAAACAATTTCAGAATGACGTCAGGTTTGGTCCCTGATAAGACAAAATCTGAGCAATATTTCGGTGGATTCTTTTTCTTCAGGATTCTCTGAAATACAGTTTTATTTAAATCTTGTGAAGTATCCATGTGTAAAAACTTTTTTTTTTCATTCGTCGGAAGATTCGTCAACCTGGGCGCCACAAAAGCATAGCCCTCTCCCTGATTTTCCTTTAATATTAGTAGAACCTCGTCCCAATTTATAATTAAGAGTGTAGTGTTTTCCAAAATACTTTAGGATTAAAACCCAGCTCGGTTGAAAAGGCGCCGAACACTCTTTTAATATCACAGATTAAACTATCATTAAAAAAAATCATAGATTAAACAAGTTAGTAAATTGGCTAGCAGTGAATCATAAGACAATTATGGAGAGACTTAAGCCAGTTAGTCAACACATTGTTTTTGAAAGATTGACCGAAAGGCTTACACGTTTCCCGTAAACAAGAAACATGAAAACACAGAGCAATACTACCGCGAGCACATGCATTTCAGAAAAGCCAGTAGCTAACCCAGGCTTCTTTTTGCACTTCGATAACTTCAGGTGAGAGAGAGAAAAAAACTCAAGAGTTTAGCCAAAGAAATCACTAGCCAGGCAGCAGGCAACTAGTATAAAAGGAGTGGAGGAGTTAGGTTTTCTTTCATCCAATAAAAAAAACTATAATTATTAGTGAAACCTATTGCTCTGTCTTCATCAATGGCGCTTAAGTTGTACGGAGCACCCATGTCCACCTGCACCTCTCGTGTTCTAACCTGTCTGCATGAGAAGGACCTGGATTTTGAGCTTGTCCTAGTTGATCTTTTCGCCGGCGAACACAAGCAGCCTCCTTTCCTGGCCAAAAATGTAAGCACCATATTTTCATTTTGTTTTGTGTTGGTATATATCTGATTCCATTTCCCTTCACTATTAACGAACTGTATTTTATATGCGTGCAGCCCTTCGGCCAGATTCCAGCACTTGAAGATGATGATCTCACTGTATTTGGTAAGCCGTGGGCGACTAAACTTTCTGTGTGACATACTTAACTTCCTCTACATCTGATATTATATTATATATTTCAAAAGGGTGCCTTTGCTCGACCACAAATTAACAGCTTCAGTGAAACAAAAATAAGCTGAAAAACTTGAAGGAATGTTTTGCCACAACATCTCTAAGGTAGCAAGACGCTCTATAAGCCATAATCCAACTTACTTATAAATCCCTAATCATAGTGATTAGGGAATAACTAGTTAATCCACAAAATGGTTATATACATGACTTTTCTGGTGCAGTAAATGAATGTATTTAACATATTATAAATGTAGCATCTCATGCAATCATAGCTAGCATCGATAAATTGTCTAATTACCTGGACCTGCAAACCAGTGGCTAGCATGTATTTTTAGGGACCAAATTGAATTCATGGGATAGGCTTTAGGATGTAAATGGATGATAAGGTTTTGGTATGTTGACTGGTAAACTCATTGTTGGTCCTACGCAAAGCATGTCATCAAAAGTTTGGCTTGCTTTTCAAACTCTTAACGGAGTTTATGTACGATGCTGTGAAGTTTCTGTTCTTGGTGAAAGCATTTAACTCTTTAGTCCGTAGTCATCTTCACCAAACAATGAAACCCGAGCTTCTACCCACATATGTAAGGTCTCTTTATGATAGCTTGACGACAATGTTTGATGTGTCATTAACAGAATCTAGAGCAATCACATCGTACGTTGCTGAAAAATTCAAGGAAACTGGCTACGATCTTACAAGGCACCAGAACATCAAAGAAGCTGCACTGGTGAAGGTCTGGACAGAGGTAGAATCCCAACAATTCCACCCTGCGATAGCACCAATTATATTCCAATTCTTTGTGGCTCCTCTTCAAGGCAATTCACCTGATCAAACAATCATTGACGCCAACTTAGAGAAGCTAGGAAAAGTGCTGGACATATATGAAGCTAAGCTGACAAGCACCAAGTACCTTGCCGGAGATTTCTACAGCTTGGCTGACCTCCACCACCTACCATACGCGTATTATCTCATGAAGACTCCCGCAGCTTCGGTGGTAAATGAGCGCCCGCATGTTAAGGCATGGTGGGAGGACATTTCCACCAGGCCAGCTTTTAAGAAAGTGGCAGAGGGTATGAATTTTGGTGAGAAATGAAACTTGAAGAGGGTCCTGTTGTTTTGTTTCAAGTATTTTGACGAATATGCGTATCTTGATGCATTGAGACTATTAATTTGGTTTCTGCAAAAACTATTCCATGGTTTTGAAGGGGAGTTATACTAAACTCTGCAGTTAATGCAGCCACACCAGCATTTCTACAGTAAATGTAACTCGATCGACCATCTTAAACTTTGGTGGGGGGCGTGCGTGCGGGTCATTCACACTCTTCTAATTCTTCCCAGAAATTTAACTTCAACCGACACGTAAGTTAGTTAAAATTATCATTGATTGTCTAATCAAAGGATGACAAAAAAGAAGTGAGAGAGGCTACGTTTCAATTGCAGATAAAGTAGTATAATTTTGTTTTCTCCCCCCGGCCGGAGTAATTGAATGAACTAGGGATAAAACAAAATGATACGAGCAATTTAGCACCATGAGTGACGAGTCCATAAACTCGTAGGATCAGTGAAGTCTGGGTAGGAACATGAAAATGCAAATCCATTGAACAAAATGATCGGTCCGAGAATAACTAGGATGACCAGCACCGTTAACCAAAGTTCGGGGAAGATAGCTGATCTCTGTCTCTATCATTGCTTTCTTGCTGCATGGATTTGAATCAGGCCCATGAAAATAAACTCCTTCATAACCATTTCAATAACACATCCAGTGCCCTTGTTTTCCCAGCTCATCCACAGCACCATTTCGACTTCCAGACACTTACATTACCCAAATCTAGCACCTGTCCTTGCCTTACATTCAGGGTTATTTTGCAGCGATGCACATTATCATTTTAGCATTTTAGTGCATCCCAACATCCACTTGAGTTGCTTATTTATATTTAATCACTGGTTTTCAACATCCAGCTTGTTGTTTCTGGCTACGCATTGGTATTTTATGATATATATATTAACAAGCTGGAGTTTAATGGCAATGGTGGTTACATGATCAAGATTTTTGGTATCTATGTGTGTGCAATGCACGTGGAAGATGATAAGACAGAGAAAGAGGAGAGGGGCGTGTTTATATATATATATATATATATATATATATATTATTTCTACCGTAAAAATGTTTTCCTTTATTGTTTTGCGTGTTCTTCGAAAGAGAAGAGTGGCGTTTGAATTTTCATGGGAGCCATTATTATACTGTGAGTGGACACTTTGTTAGTGATTGTACCATAAAGCGTGAGTGGTAATGAATCTGTAGCAGCACTAAAAAAGTAAAAGTACCTCTTGGATAGTAAACAGTTCAACACCCCGATACTCTAAGATAATACTTGTATTTTTTTATTTATTTAACAGTGTTTTTGAAAATCTTGGAAATTATTTTTTATATAATGGTAACAAAAATAAAAATTTAAAAAATATTTTAAAAAAACGTAAGAAAAGAAGAAAATGTTATGTTTTATAGGCATTAAATTATTTTTGATGTCCTGGAGAAATCTCACATAAGAAAATCAAATTTATTGATTGGTAAATAGAGCTAAAGAGGTGTTTCTATAAAATCAATTCCTTATACACCCAGACTTGCAATTTCTTCATGGCAGAGAGAATCGTGTCATTGGCCAGCCAAGATAGCTCATTGATATTGTTTTTACTCGGGTGAGAGACTGGTGATGTGATGAAGATTTTGCTATTTGGAAACGATGGTGACCGTAACTAGTTTTGCTGGCTTCCTCTACGAATATGATTTTTATAACTTATTTCACTTTGATAACAGTTTTATCAAGAAGATTGCATGGGCGTTTCCACAACCAGTAGTTATAAACTCCATTAATTAATGTCATCAGGCTAAGCATTTTCTCAATAAATTTCTAGAGATATGCTATGATGCTATCATATTCTCATAGAAAGATGGTGAAAAGCTCAATTGTGTTTTTTTTTTGGAATGCTAGTGTTAAAATGAGATGTGATTTTAAAATATAGGCCATGAAGGCCTATGATAGAGTCAAGTCAAAACTGTGTTATCATGTCCTAGTTAATCTATTAAAATTTACTAAAAAACACTTTAGCACATAAATCACTCTTTGTTATCGCTAGCTCAATAATGCTTCTGACACTTTATGTATGCTCGTAGGGATTTCTGAGGCCATCATAGTTGTCCAAGCTGGCCTTCGTAATGACATTAATTAGACAGATGATGGTGTAACACTATAATAGAGTGACAAGGTCACAAGTATCCTATCTAGTTGGATTGATGTTCAATATGAGAAATTTGTTGGATTTGTCTTAAATTACGAGTTCAAGTAATAATTATGTATTTAGTCCATATAAAAATGTAAAATTGTTATTTTTTATTATCAGATTTATTTATGATTACTTCTATTCTATACACTTTGCTAGCTTAAAGGAGAAACATAAAGTGAGTTTCTGGGTACTTTGAAATCTTGTGTGAAAAAAATAATTTTTTTGTGATGCCTTAGAATGTCATACCTTTTATAATGATTTTCTATTTTATTTTCTCGCCCATGGAATACTATTGACTCACATAAACTTTGTATATGATATTGTACGTGTTATCGCTTGTGATTTTTTTTTTTTTTTTTTTTTTTTTTTTTATCATAAAACTAACATTTCGCAATGTGGAATTTTCACATAAGCAAAGACACATTAAATTTGAGTTAAGATGTCATTTTTTTTATAAAAAAATTAGAATAATTAAGATTTTATTAGTTTATTTAAACTCATAAAATATGTTTTTATAGGGTTAGGTTTCGAATGGAAAAAACATACAAAAAAATGAGTGAATTTGGATTTTGTTTTTGGAAAATAACGAAGAAAAAGAATTTCTCCTTATTTTTCCTCCGGTTACTCCACTCGTTATAATTTATGCTAACTTATTTGAATATTTTCTAACCATCATATTTTTACATAGTGATAACTTTAAATCTCGTATGACTCAGTCACAATATTTACAAACTGTTTTATTTTTATTATTGTGTTTTCCTTGACCAATATTGTTTCATTTTTTTAAGTTATGTTTTTTCCCCTAAATATGGACCTTGAACCCTTACAAACTGTCTAAAATATTTACATGTAATTTTTTTTTCTAAATGTAGGCATTCGATCATTAAGATGAAGTTACCCCTATTTTTTTCTTCTAAATATGGATGCTAGACCCATCCTAGCTATCTAAGGATACAATGATATAACTACCTTGTGAACTCTTAAGTTAATCAAAAGGCCTTAAATCCATACAAAAAATATTCTTTGCAAAATAAAAGAAAAAACCCAAATGAGTGGGGTTAGGTGTAAAACCAAAAAGGCAGGGGTGTTGAGGCTTAAATATCGAGCTCATGCTCTTCAATCATCCCCTGTTTCAAGAAGCTAGTTCAGTATAAGTTATACATAGCATTTTCTCAGTGGAGTTCAGCTGAAGGACTTGACCTTTCATGTCATCCAAGTCGAGGATTGATCATCTGTCTCTGTCGAATTTCTATGCCACAATGGCTTTTGTATTTGATGGGCTGACTTTTCCAATCAAGAACTATTCAAGTTTTTTGTTTTCTGAGTTGGGAGCTGGAAGCAAGAAGTTTGATTAAGATTATAGTAGTTAAATTGAATAAAATAACAATCTTCGGCAGGAGACTGTCAGCACCTCTTGAAGAAGGTTGACCAAGTCAAGCACTCATTGTTTACAACGTAGCTGGAAAGCGGATGGTTCCAATTTCATTTGACAATGTTCCGTCAAGAGGGAGTGCGACCATGCGTTTCTTGAAATTCAGAAGTTCTGTCACAATGTAGCATCTGTTTCTCAGGAGCAACGATCTGGTCAAGTTCCAGCCTCCGAACATGAAGGGTTGAAGACTGCTAGGAACAGTTCCTGATGCTAATTGTGCGCATTACCATGGCTGTAAGACAATTAACCTGAACCAACAAAAGATTTGCCATTCAAAGAGGTCATTGAAATGGATGGACTGGAAACATGATATCATGGATCAGCAATTCAGTGCATCCCTTCATTCAAGTACTGGCTTCAAAATCATAACCCCAGATTAATAAAAACATTTTTTTTCTACTTGTACGAAAGAAAAGCAAGCTAAAGTTATATCATTTACCTGTAATGATTTCAGAATGCCAATGGCAGGTGGAGTTAAATAAGGCTTGTTAATTGCAAAAGTTGCTGGGGACTTCAGTTCGGTATAACCATTAGACTGTCAGACAGTAATATCAATCCTTGAAGGCAGTATTTGTCAACGATAATTCATTCCCGGAGACATCACGATCACATTCGATATGGCCTGGTTAGGTACAATACAAAGTACAAACATCTATAGTGCGCACCAAATTGAATAATACTTCCGTTATGAAAAGGCATAGAGACTTTCTGCGCAGGTAAATTCAGAATCATGTTCCAGGCGTGCTGCTTCAACGAAACTGCAACCACACCCATTATCTACATCACTTCTGCAACTTCCATCTTCTCCCCACCTTTGCACGGAACAAACACTATCAGCAGTATTATCTGATTTCAAACCCTCCAGTTTCCCAGCTTCAATCTCACTTAATTGTAATTTCCCATGAGCCTTGCAACCGGTCAGAAATGATCCCCAGATAGAATTAAATATCTGTCAACCAATATCAACCAACACCGAGTCGCTGCAAGCATTAAGCTTGTTAGCCTGAACCACAAAGATTTTCCATTAAAAAAAGGAATTAAAAGGGATGGGAAACATGATATCATGGATCAGCTATTCATCTGAAAGATAAATAAGTAGAGGATTTTAAGCAAGCGTGAAATATGGAAATATCATTTACCTGTAATGAATTCAGAATGCCAATGACAGGTGGAGATCTAAGTAAGGCTTGTTGCAAAAATTTGTCAGTGGCTTCACTGTCTTATAACAATTAGACAGTCGGACAGTAAAACCAGTCTTTGAAGTCAGTATTTGTAAACGATAAAGCATTCACGGGGACATCAAGATCACATTAGATATTGCTTGGTTAGACACAATACACACATCAATAGAGCACAGAAGTGAATGCTATTTCTGTGCATGAAAAGATGTTCCAGGCGCCAGATTCAACAGAACTACAATCAAAGCCCTCGAGCTCGCTTCCTGTCATCAACTCCTTCACTTATAAAACATTACTCCATCTTCTCAACTCAGCATATAAATTAGATAGAGGAAACATAATAATTGCCATTATCTGACTCCAGTTCCGCAAGCTTCTTAGCTGCAAACTCACTCAATTCTAAGTTGCCACAAGCCCTACAACCAGTCAGAAATGATCCCCAGATAGACTTCGAGGCTTCAAAAGGCATTTCTTTTATTAGTTTGAAAGCTTCATCAAGACAACCGGCGTGTGTCAAGAGGTCAATCATACACGCATAATGCTTGACACTAGGCGAGAATCCATAATTTCCATTGATCAAAGAACTAAATATCTGTCGACCCATATCAACCAACCCTGACTGAATGCAAGCATTGAGCACGTTAGCCAAAGTGACTTCATCCGCCTCGAATCCTTCTTGCTCCATTCTGTTGAACCACCAAACTGCTTCCTGCCCACTTTTAGCAAAACCTAGACCTTGAATAACCACATTCCAAGTAAAAACATTCTTCTCTTTCATGCTTCTAAAAACATTCAACCCTTCATCAATCCTCCCGCATTTCAAGTACATTTCAACCAAAGAGGTTCCCAAAATCACATCCAAATCCCATCCATTACCTTTTATAAAATCATGTATCCAAACACCCATTTCAATCGCTCTAAAACTCCCACAAGCACCCAATGCATTCACCATAGTAACACGATTAGGAACCACGCCCGCATATTGCATTTTCTCAAACGCAATTAAAGCATCAGCATAATTCTTAGCATTCCTATACCCCATAATCAAAACAGTCCACGACACAACATCCCTGTCAGACATTTCATCAAACACTTCACGACACAACCCCATGTAACCGCACGAGGCATAGACATCGAGCAAAGAGTTCTGGACATAAATATCATTCAAATGACCTAGTCTTACGACATGGGCATGGACACATTGGCATTTGAGGTAGTCCCTACAGTCCGACAAGGACTTGAAAAGAAAAGGGAAGGTGTAGTTATTAGGAAGGATAGAGTTGGAGTGCATGTGGGTGTAAATCGAGTAAGGAATGTGAGGGTCATGGATGCGAGAGAAGGCTCTGATGAGTGAGTTGCAAATGAAAACATGGGGTCTATGGAGGTGGGTGAAGAAGAGGGGCAAGGATGAGTGTAAGAGGGAAAAGCTTTGGGAGGCAGTAATGAAGTGGTAGGCGAGTGTGGTGTTGGAATGGAGATGATGGAGGATGATTTGGGATTGGATTTGATGGATGTGAGCTGGAGAAGAACACTTGCTTAGGAGATTGATTATCTTGTTTACCATGGGGCTTAGCTCTTGGAATGTTCTCATGACATGTGCCGGGAGCAAGACCAAACTAACGCCCTCCAAAACTGGTGTTCTTCAGCAAATCGAAGTATAAGAAGGCCGCCGCCATCAACAGCGAGTGGCTGATTCTTTCTCCCTTTCGCGTGCAAGAAATTCTGAGATACAGGGAATCGAAAAGGAAAAAATAAAACAAGAAATTGCGCATCCGGGGAATCGAACCCCGGTCAGTACCGTGGGAGGGTACTATGATACCACTACACTAGATGCGCTTGTGCAGACTGTTCTCATAATTGGAACATCATATAGAAAAGAAACGGAAAACATATAAATATATAGTATTATTTCTAGAGCCCACATGACGGATCATGGGTGTCTTGTCTTGGGTGTTTTGGACTCTGTTAGGGCTCTGATCTATTGGTCCTCTGGGAGCTAGAGCTTAGCAAGAACTTATGGAATGTTTTTTGAAATATTAAAATTTTAGGAGAATGATACAGTCGGAAAAGGATTTGGGAAAATAACTTGATAGAGAACTGCTACTTTAAATTGTGTTTTTAGTATAAACCACGATTTTCTATATATATATATATATATAAACCACTCACAGCAATTCAGAATTGGTTAATGTTAAGAAGTATGATTAAATTGTTTTTTAAAGTGTTTTTTTTTATAAATATATTAAATAGTATTTTTTTAAAAATATTTTTAATTCAACACATCAAAAAAATCTAAAAAATAATTAATTTAAAATAAAAAAAATATTTATTTATTTTTCAAAAATATTTTTCAAGTTGTTTCCTAAATACTCTCCCGAGTTCTTAAGGGAGTAGAACATATACATCATCTCTAGTTTTTACGGTATAATGCTTGTTTATTGTTTTTTTATACGAGGAAACTCTATCCCATGGAAAACACATTTTATGAGCCCGGGTGAGCGGGTAAAATTCTGATTGTCCCAGATTCTTATAAGAGATGCATGTTCTGATTCGAACATGAGACCTGTTATACAAATTGCAAACCTTATATCATCACGTCACACTTCTTGGGACGCCCGTGTAACAGTTTTGGCTAAATTTACAAAATTTATTTTAATATTTTAATTAGTTTTTTAAAAAAATTAAGTGTGTGAAGTTTAAATGAATCAACACTACTACTTATTAGTTTGATATGTATTTTGTAGTATCTAATACCGTTTGTGTATTTTATTTTTGAGAATATCCATGATAGATTTAATTTTTATCATTAAAGGAAGAAAACACTCAATTAATTATTTATCTTGTAAGAAAATCTAATTTAAAGAGTCAATAATAGGAAGAACGCGATACAAACATTGAAAATGTGTTAACATAATAAGGTGAGTTAGCCTAGTCATAAATATCTTGAATTTAAAAGATATATATTTTAAAAAAACTAAGATTCGAATCGGACTCATTATATTTTCTTGATCATACCCACCCAGTTAAGAAAAAAAATGTTTACTTTTAGGTACAAGGTTGACTCAACCTGGAGAAACAGTTTTCGGATGTCTTATTCCAGGTTACATTACCTTTTACATAATCTGAATTCGGGCTCTCAATACAGGGAGCCTTCTCGGCTGTCGTGTCCACTGTTAATGGAGGTGCAGGGAAAAAGTATGAGCTCATTATAGTAGAGAATCTTGAATCTGCATTGCTTGACAGTGCAAAGTCTGTTTTATTTTCAAAATTAGATTTCCAGCAGTTTTGGATCTGAATCTGTGCTTCATCATGGTGGTAAATGTGTTTGTGTGCTTAATTTGTCGCAAAACAGCGGAGTTAGTTCTGATTTGAAAATAAAACACCAGACCTTGAATTCATATTTCCAGACCATGTAAGAAGTGCATATTTTCTCGTATAGATAATTCACTACAGAACATGTCGCTGCTTTCTTTTGAAGAGGTCGAGAATTTATCTGGTGAGTTTGAAAGAGTTTTGGTGTAGGTGACTTATGAATGAAGGTTCATCTAGGGAGATCGATGCTTTCGACAGAAGACTTTCCAAAAGTATTTTTATGTAGGGCATTGGTGATGGGGCTCAAGCTTTGAGAGTGGTAAGGCATTTGTTGAAAGACTAGTAATTCCTTTATAGCTTTTTAATTACTGCTGTTGCTCAAATGATCTTTGTGAGGAAAAGAATGCCTTCTCTTCTCTACAACTTCATTTTATTAGCTTCCCTTAACCATGAATAATGATACCAATATACCATTACTTTTTATCTATCTATATATAATAATAATCAATTGATTGATTAATGAAACAGATGAATTTAAAGAAAACTAAAACAAAAAAAGAAGATTGGAAGCAAGTTCAATTACACAGCTAATTGATGAGTAATATCAGAATCCAAGCTTCATTTTTTGTGCGCTTTCTGCTTGTGTGTTGTCCAAAGATGAATGCTTTCAGCACTGCAAATGAGATGAATCCCTGTATCAAAAATCAGGCTCCCTAACTTTTACTTTAGAGGACTGATTCTGCTTCCCAGTAATTGTAATTGCATTCTTTCACTCCAGTTAGAAAATTCTTTTATGCTCTCAAGAACTTGCTACAGATGATATGACTGGCAAAAAGCTTGGTTTCCAGTGCACATATAATCCTTTTTATGGACTACGGGGGAGTCATAATTAATAACTATTTTTTATTAATGTAGATGTCTAAGCCAGTTTACGCGCACCTAGACTAATTTTATAGTTCCTAAAGTTAACAACAATGTAAATTTTCAGTGATCATTATATTAACAACTACATAATTATAGCCTATACCATATGAGAATCTTTTCCTTCTCTTTTGATAAATCTGCAGATGGTCGTATCTCAAGTACAGCCAAATCCACTTCAATATGAGGTTGTGTACCGCATTAGAATCATTAATTATAGATATCACTAATTAGATTTGGATGACCATAATACTTTTCATGTTATTTTAATTTCTCCCCCACCTTTTTTTAATTCTACTGGCTATTGCATAAAGAACACAAAGCGATAGCTGCTGTGAGTGCCAAGTGTAGTCACAAGCACACTGAAAGTGAAAGCTTTGCAAGCGCATTGGTCAAATAAAGTGGTAATATTAGAAAAATATTGGCTTTGTTAGGTATTTTTATTTAGAACTCTATCTGCAGTTCCAGATAAATGAAAATCAAGAAGTGCCAAAAATTGATTATTTTTCTTTTTCTACTCCTTTTCTTGAAAATGATCTCTTGCATATCATGATTTTCTCTTTTGTTTCCTTATGGAGTGTCTACTTGTGGGAATCGTGGATAGTTTATAAACAACATGCTGCATTATTGAAGACTGCCTGTCTTGCTTTGAGCTAAAGTTGGCAGCAAAGTGGTGGAAATAAAGTAAGGTTAATTTCCTTTTCCTGTCTGGTTTTATACGAAGTTATTCTTCTTTATGGTTACTCTACCGGCTTGATCGGTAACATTCATGGCTTGCCACCCAAGGCAACAGGGGTTTCTCATCAAGCTTTAACCTGATCCTCGGTTACTTTTCCACAGAAGTTGGAGGCACCGATTGAGCATGATCTGCTCCCCAAGACAGTAGGATTTATGGTGGGCGAGATCCAGGTAATAGAATGGTCAGTCATGAATTAGAGGTCAAATGATATATATTGCTGTTAGCCTGCTAAATCTTTTTTTATGCAAAGAAACTCCACCTGGAAAAGCATACTTCGTCCGGCTATTTTAGATTTAACTGTGCAGATCACAAACCATCTATTATCACGTCACGTCACTTGAAGACCTAAAAACAGAGAATTTGATGTGATTTTGAAAAGAGAATTTGATGTAATTTTGAAAAGCTGAAGCATAAAATGCGTCTGGGAAACCCTAAAATTCTAGATGAGAGATAGCACGTTTCCTGCTAAATCTTTGCTAGCTGTAATATGAACTATATATACAAATCAAAGCTGAATATAAAAGATGGAATAGCTTATTGAGGCAAATGTGTTTGTAAGAGTTTGAGAAAAGCGATGGGCTATCCTTACAAATAAAGAAGAAATATATCAGAAGCTAAAAGTTTTATAGGACATGACGAAATTATATCAGTTCTTCTAGTCAGAAACACCATCATGTTGACAAAGGAAGAAAGTCATTTTCTTCAGGTCCTCGTATATCAGCCTTTTCTGAACCAAGTACCACGAAAAGAAAAACGGACCTGGCTACTCAAAGCATTATAAAAGACTGTTCGTCTAGTTCTGTCGAAACCCTCGAACATGTCCTGTTTTTTTGCAGGTTCGTGGATTCGTCGGTGGTAAAAACTCTGGCGTACCCTTTGTCACCTGTTCTTACCTGAAACTCCTCCTACAAATTTCTGTATTCCTGGCCGATTAAATATTGTAGTTAGTGGAAAGACCTGGCAAAATGAGATTGGCTAAAATCTCAGAAAATTGAAAGGCATGGAATCAAATTGGTGGTTTAGATCCAAAGAAGTCTTAATTAGTTTTTTTCAACTTCTAACATACTGTTTGTAGCCCTGAAATTAAATTCAATTTCAAAGATTAAATCAATTCTTGTATTTGTAATTTTTTGTGTATATTGATTTAAATTCTAAGTGGAATTCAAAAAATAAATAAGGGTTTAGTCTCTTTTTTCTTTTCTGGGGTTTTCATCATCCTTGATGTACGGTGTAAGATTGGCGATACTTAATTAGTTAATTAGATCATACAGATTAAATAACTGATGAAAAAGGGTTTCAACCCCACTTTGAATATTTTATGTACACCTTTGTCTGTAAAAAATCTCTCTTGCAATCTACTGTGAACGTATTATAGCTGTCTCAGAAGCATATTGAAAAGATTACAAAGCAACAAAAGCTGATGATGGTAAGGAAGAAAGCAAACCCATTTGTACATTTGGTGTGTCCATAGTTTCGTTAACGAACCAGAAAAACTTCAATGGCCAATTTGCTGTTCCAACTCCAAGTAAAGAAAGAAAGAAAGAAAGATAGAGACAAAGTGATAATGATATCTTCGGGCATGTGATCAGTTACAGAGTTGAAAACTTCTAATAATTCATGTCGTGATTATAAAGAGCTAATTTTTTTTAAAAAAATTTAAAATAATCAAGATTTTATTCGTTCATACTCATAAAAAATATAAAACATGCAAATAAATACCAATTCTATAGTAAATGGATGGGATGTATGTTGGATAAGGGTTGACATTAAAGGAATTAACGCTCAATATAAGTTATTGGGAAAAAAAGTTAAAATTGTTAATTTAATTTTATAGATATTTTAAATTTTATAATTGAATTCAATCATATAATTTAATATTTTATTACAAACATAAAAATTATAATAAGTTATCAATTTCAGATTACAACATGGAATTGAATTTAATTTTACATTGATTCCAAATACACAGTAAATAACTTGTGCATATTTTCCCATCTCTAAATAACTTGCTAGAATAGAATCTACTTGACAAATGAATAACCTTCCAAACATTTTATAAAAAATAATGACAAGCAAATTGTTTTTTTAAATGCGCTTACAGGATATATAATTCCGGATTCGCTTACAGGATACCGGGGGGGAAATGATCCTGTGGCGGTCACCTGACTTGATCACGTGATATGCTGATTGTGTTGATATACTCGTTAGTTCATCGGGTCCAGTGGTGACGTGGCATCCCTCCTCTCTCTCTCTCCATTCCATCTTATGACTCCATCCCTTCCTTTTAAATCTTAAGCCATTGCCTGCACACTCGAAAGCTGTCCTGTCCTTCTTCTCTTACCTGATAGGCCATAACTTTCCATCTCTACAAGATGGCCGCAGAACCAGCTGAAGAGGCCTTAGACATGCTAAAATACCAGGTAAAGAAGACTCCTGTGTGTGTGTGGAAGCGCGTGGACGTCCACCTGCTCATAGTGCTTCTTTCATCGATCGTTTCTAGCGGTTGTTATTTTCACTTTCTGAATTCATTTCTCCATATATTGTTTTTTTTCAGACATGGGTCCTGAAAGTTTCAATCCACTGTGAAGGATGCAAGAAGAAAGTTAAGAAAGTTCTTCAAAGCATTGATGGTATGGTGTTATATGTTATATTTAGATTAAATACTTGATTCTTTATTTATATTCGATTTGTAAATCATTTCAATATCAACTGGTTGTTTGAGTGCGTCACTTTAAATTTGCGTGTTCTCTTTTATGCTTTGACCAGGTGTTTACAAGACAGATGTTGATTCTCATCGGCATAAGGTTACTGTAACTGGCAACGTGGACTCACAGGCTCTTATCAAGAAACTGACGAGATCAGGAAAATACGCTGAGCTTTGGCCTGAAAACTCTGCGGATAAGGTGAAAAAGTCTGGAAAATCGAAGAACAATGACAAGCAGAAGAGCCCAAAAGATGCTCAAGAAGCTGGTGATGATGGCCATCATCAGAATCCAGCTGAAGACGCAAAAACTAGTAGCGGAAATGGTGGTGATGATAAAAACTCAGATGCTGAAAGTGATGATGCTGGCGGAGAAAGTGCTGCTCCTGTTGCTGCGGCCGCCAGTGGTGATGGAAGTGGTAAAAAGAAGAAGAAGAAGAAGAAGAAAAGGCCAAATGGAAATTCTAACAATGGCTTCAGTGGTGCTGATTCTGGTGGTGCACCGGAAAACACTGGTTCTTCCGTCGCTGCTCTTGACTCAGCTTCTCCTATGCCTTTGATGATCAGTCAGAATCCTCCCCAGCCGCATGTATACCCGTATCCGCCAATGCATTACCCACCTCCTCCAGCTTATGGAATAAATTACAACACAGCATATCCTAGTGCTAGCGAGTCCTTTTATGCACAATATCCCATGCACGATCCTATTCAGTATTACCAGAATAGGTACCAGCCACCAGCTCCACCCTCCGATCCAATCAATGATCAGTTTGCTGATGATGATAATGAGACCGGATGCTCAGTTATGTGAAATATCTGTGATGTGGGGTATATACATAGGAAGTTAACTAATATAATTAAGTATCTTGTGCGGGAAGGTGGGTGGATTAGTGTTCTGCAACATGCACGTAACATCAATGAGAAATTCGTGGAAAGCTAGGGAGAAATAAAAAGGGCTGTTATGGGGTTCAAGCAGTTAATTTGATGTTTAGTCTTCATTTTGTATTTAGCTTGTAATTCGCTGCTTTTGGTTTGTAGTACTGTGTGTGTATATATATATATATAGCATAGTAATTAATTAATGTTTGGTTAGTTTTAGGTTTTCGTTCTGTGTTATGATCAATAATATTCATGCTAGCCACTTAATTTCTGATGATGCTGATTAGGGCCGGGTAGAGTGATGAGTATACTGAAATAGAAATGCTGTGCAACTTGAGAAATGAATCAGCATGGACCATAAGAAAATGGGGTCTTAGCAGGAAGTTGCTTTCGCCCGTCTTCTGGTGAATGTTTATGGTATATGAAGATTTGCACTTTCCAATTGAAAATGTTGATCGAGGGATATATATCAGTAGATTCCCACTTTCAACTTGAAAGCTACCTATCTTGTTTGGTCGGTCTTAGCTTTTTCTCGTCCCTTTTAGGTCGCTTACTGGCATTTGGGACCATCATTAGTAATTCTTTATATTATGAAGATTTGCATATATATATATATATATATATATATATGTAATTCTATATACCTTGAATCACTTTGGGAACCCACCCTCCACTTTGACTTTTCCTCTTAATCCAAAGCAGAATATCCATGGAGGACTGACTATACTTCCTCCCGTGCATATCGTGAAAGGATCGAAAAGCATATACTTCCACTACATGAAAATTTTAGCATATTGGAAATCCAAGGATCTAGATCTTAGAAATTAGAACGCACTAGTTAAACAACTACTCATTTAGACCCTGATTGGCATTGATTTTAAAATTATTTTTGAAAAAAAATGATTTTTTTTTATTTTGAATTAAAAATTCTTGGTGTTTTTAGATCATGTTCATGTGCTAATATTAAAATAAAATAAAATATAACAATTAAAAGAATAAAAGTGAAGATCAAAGATAAATTGCTGGCAACAAAAGACTTTCAATCTTTGTTTTGGAAAATCAAGAAAATATTTTTGGTAGGAAAATTTGAGTTTTTTTATAATTAGAAATCATCTGAAATAGGTGTTTTTGATCCTAGTTATCAGAATACTTACCCCTGGTTATGATTCCAAAACCTAAAATAAAAGATTATTATAAAGTATCTTTTTACCGTTGAAGTGATTATACAATACAATTTTTTTCCCTCGGGAAAAACGGAATGATAATTATTGATTTTCGAACCGTTTATCCAAAATCACAAACCCTATAATAGCCTGTAAAAGATATATGCTTTCCAAAAAAAAAACAAGAAAAGCTGTCAATTTTCATATACTGTAAGAACTTTTTGTTTCCCTTTCCGGATGGCCATCACTTTTCAAAATAAATTCCCTTCATTCTTTCTTAACTATCTAGCAGATGATCTTTCTTGATTATCCAGTAGATATAGATGTTTGATGGTAAAAATTTAGAATTAAAATATTTACTCTCTTTACTATTTTAAGTTCAAATCATGTGATGACTAATATGATGTTCACTAAAAGTTTATATGATCGTTAATTTTAGAATTTATAAAATTAGAAGTTGAGTTACGTACAAATTGACCGAATAGGTATTCATAATAAAAAAAACAAAATCACTTGATGGTGCGTGGCCTTAAACCGAATGTTTCTAAATTTAATAGCAGCAAATATTTGAATGTCTAACTACGTTCAAGTGGTTAAAAAAACTTGATAAAGTAACAGCAGAGGCAGGAAAAATATCGTGGAACATTAGCTAGCAGGTTGGACATGGAAGAGACAAAGCAAGGATATTGAGTGAATCTTGATGTGAAAGAAAGGAGATGAACACGGACGGAAAATGGTAGACTATTCATGATCGATGAAGAAAAAGGTTCGAAGAGAATCAGTGGAGTCCAAAAGAAAATTGCTAGCTAGCTTCTCGCCACTCGACTGAGTGACCTGCAACTATGGATTGGCTATTTTATTTCTTATGAAGGAAAAAAACTAAAGGAGACCAAGAAAAATCATCGACCGAAGATTCTGGCTAAACTGAACCAGATAAAACACATGTTTCTTTACTAATTAATCAATTTTTAAACGGTGGAGTAGATTTCATCAAAGGATCGAGTTATCATGATTTCCTCATGAATCTATCTTGAACCGAGATTTCTTACTTAATTTTATCCCAGTTTTGCTGTATATGTGCGTGCGTTTCTCCCATTACAACGTTCAAGGAGTTGAAAATTACAGCACGAGCACTCTCTGTGGTTGGGAGAAGAAGGAGGAGGGAATGTGGGATATTCTGAAAGAAAGAACTTTTAAAGATTCTTACTTCATTGGGTAGTTAGGCCCCATTATTCTTAGCAGATTTTATCCTATCTCTCCTCTTCTCAATCAGCACCAACTTTAATTTTTATCTCTTTCTTGAACCCTGTGAATGTTCTTGAACTATTTTGTGAAGATACAACATGAAGTAAACAAATATTGGAATTCCATCTTGGTACAGTAGTTTGTAGTTAGCTCCTGTACAAGTCTGTTCATGATTTCGTTTCGTTTCACCCCAGGTCTTAAAAATCCAAAAATAAAAGTGGGTTTATCTGCTAAACAAGCTCTAAAATTAATTCAGAATGAATATCTTTGACAAACCAGCACTTCTCATGATAGTGCCATGATAGATCTCTCCTCTCAGTCAATTACTGGAGAACATTTAATATGTGGTTTCAGTGAAAACATTGAGATTTTCTCGATAGGAATCAAACAGTTTGTTTTAAAATAACTTTTGATTTAATATTTTCTTTTAATCATTTCAATACAACTTCTTCGTGCACAAATATTATTTTTATCCATTAAAGCTGTTAATAAAAGTTAAGGGAGCTTAAAACGGTGAGTGTTCTTCAACAAAAAAAAGTTAAGATAAGCTTTTATCATCCTTCAATGGTAAGTAATGAGATGAATGCTTTCTTTGATTGAATCAGTACTGTCCGTAGAGCTAGCGCATGCACGCTCAAATATCTTGTCCAGTGGATCTTTTGTTTCCTCTTTATAGAAAGATTTTAAGTTGATGAACGCACAAGTTTCAAATTGGTGGGTCACTTTAATTAAAAGTTTTTGGATAAGAACACGCAGTTCATCAAGAAAAAAGAAAACAATGGTCAACGATTTTTGATTGAGCTGTCTCAAAGAAAGAGGCAAATGAAGTGCTGCTTCTGTTCTTGCACCCAAACTTGTTTCGGTATCTCTTCAGTCTTCGTATAATTTTCCACTCGATTTGTGAAACATTTTTCCATTCCTGCTACTAAAATGTCTACGGATTTGAACGAGCTCGCTGTAACGATAAATTTTTCAGGTTAAAGATGCTCTTGTTCAGTTTGAAACAGCACTTGATTTAGATCTCACCCCAATAGAGTCCCAAGCTGCACTCTATAGTAAACCCTGCTGCAACCCCTGCCGGGAGGTTTCTTTATTATTTTCGTGAATGCAAGATCTCGCCATAATTTGTTTCGTTTATCTTTTATCATTCACTGATTCTAGTGAATGATCGTTTTGCAAGTTGTAAAGTATGAACTCTCGTATATATAGAATGTACGCCAGTCTAAAACTTTCACAGATTTGCTTCTTCCTTGAAGCTGTTCCAGTTTTTCCTATAAAATACTACTACTTGGTAAAATTCAAACTCGGGAGGAGTTTCAGGTAAAGCCTTCAATCTGTAAACGCCACAAGTTTAACAGTAATTTCTATTCTTTCCCATCAAACCTGATCACTTCTCAACTTCCATGTATGTTAATTTCCTTTGTAGAATGAAAAAGAGTTCTGGTTTGAATCTTTATTGAAGCTTCTGTTTTTTTCTCTGTGAACCATGAATTTGACACTTCATATCAGTATGATTTGCACCTAAACTTTATCAAATTCATCCCAGCATTCTTTATTCCACATAAGGGATCAACAGAAGTCTGGAGGAGTTACTCCTGGTGAGGATGTCTACGTAATACTTCACCTTGATGGTCGAGTTCGGAGAACAGGGAGTGGGGGGGGGGAGTGCTTATGGTATCATTCGGCATGCTTAGTGGAGATTGGGCTATTACCAGGGAAACCTGAGCTGTGTTGAAGGCCGCATTTAGAGATAACAATTTTTTATCACTTGATTTGGTCACTTAATGTAGTAAGGATTGGTAGTCTAGAATTCATCAAAATTATCCCTTTGTCTTTCATCATTTATCCAGCATCAGCATTTGCTTACAAAGCATCTAGCTGCTGAATCCATGTTATATATCGATTTTGTTAACATTTGGAATAATTTAAACTGCTGGTAACTAGTGACTTATTTGCAATTCTTGAGCTACCATCTGACTGGTGTATGTCAGAGCAGGACTTCTTGAACTGCAATTAGAATTTACAATTTCTCGTATTCTGCTATCGTCAGCGACTCCTATTTCTCTGCAGGGGATGCCTGACTGGACACAAATTGTAAAGGAGTTGACACCAATGGAAGCATTCTTGAGCAAGCTGGAAAGATAGAAGTCAGTGGTTCTGGCAATTCAAAGAATTTCGAGGGAAAACAGATAAAAGCACGTTGTTTCTGCCTCTTTTGTGATCGATGTTGTGATCTTTATCCAGTGCTTGGTGATATCTCATTGTGTCATCTCTGTTATAAAAGTGATTTTACTGGAAGAAAGTTTGCTGCATTACAGAGAACCTATAATCTATTTCTTTTTTCTAACTATTGTAAATTTTACAATATTTAAGAGAATGGAGATACATATTTTGTTAACTAGAAAGTACCATGATGACCATCATGTATCCAATCGTACACCAGAGCTTCTCGGTTTTATTTATTTAAAATCAACTTCCATTCAGAGCATGGTGTCCCAAACGCCACGCCTTACCTTTGTTAACCCTTTATTTTTTGTATTCTTGAACAATGTTCTTAGGGAATTGAGCTGTTCATTGGCTTCCAAGGTTTGAACGCTCGTTCTGCATCATTAATAATGTAGTTTCGTTTTTCCAAATATCGGTCTTTGCAAATCAGGTTTCCCAGATTCCTTTTGGAGAAGTACAAAGATTTAGGTAAAAATCCACCAAATACATGAAAATTATTGAAAGGGAAAGGCAAAATCCACAGTTCTTACTGGTTGGGAAACAGCACCTAATTGGTATACTAGATTGTTCTTGGTGAGACTCTTTCTCAAGCAAGAGTTGACAATTTTCCATTTTAAAAGATAGACTGTTACAGTAAGAAACGCATTTTCATCGTTATCTGAACTGGACAAGAACTCTTATCAGCATGTTTCATTTGTAATCATTTGACTGTGTGAATGGCCAGGGAAGTCCTCACCATACAACAAAATGGGTGCTGACATATTCGGGACTTCACCAGCCAATCATTCTGACCCGTTCTTCGTTTTTTTTTCCCTTCTTTTTATTTTATCATTTTCTCCTGGTAGGTATTGAACAGGTCAGGAATTATCAGATTTCCCTCATGCTAGTGAGAGCCAGTTTGAGCCTGTTCCATGAAAGGAACCAGCTTGATCAAAGATTTGACTACCCCTTTATTAAAAGAATTCGATTCTCGGGTTAGGTTTTGCTTCATCTTTTTTTGCTGATTATTTTATAGTCCTTGGATTTCGACATCCCAACTGTTAAAGGCTGCTGGACGAACTCTGGGATAAGCACTGAACTCAGATGCCTTCACTGTTTAGCCATTGAATCGTCTTAGTCTGCCATGCTAAAAGGGCAGCAAAATCCATCTAATTGCAGAACTACCATGAGCATCATGCTTCGATTAGAAATGTCAAAATCATCAAAGAAAAAAATATCTTTTCCAATTTATATACACTTTTATAAAGACATACCTATCATATTACCAAACACATTAAATAATGAAGAAAACAATTTCATATTCGTCTGGTGAGAGGTCGTCTTGACGAGGCAAGAGTGTCCTATTTGTAAATAATGACTAGATCAAGGCCATTTGTCTTCTCAATGAGCCACCCGTCGCCAAGTTGCTGGCCAGCTTTCTTATTATATAACACTTCTGCATAGAAAATGCAGCACAGGGGGAAAGAAACATAGAAGAGAAGCAGAAGAAAAACAATGGCCGATTCCTACCGCTATCTCTTCCTCGTATTACTCGTTTCAGCTCTGATCATCTCTTCATCCACCGTCGACGCGAGTGAAGACCACAGCCTCAACTGGGTCCCAACGAGAACCAGAGGCTGCCGGGGAACGGTGGCGGAATGCATGGGAAACGATGAGTTCGAGATGGACTCGGAGATAAACAGGCGGATATTGGCGACTAGCAACTACATAAGCTACGCAGCTTTGGAGAAGAACAGTATACCATGTTCCCAGAGAGGTGCGTCTTATTACAATTGCCAGGAAGGTGCGGAGGCCAACCCTTATAGCCGTGGTTGCAGTGCTATTACTCGCTGCCGTAGTTGAGTGTTTTTTTGTTTTTTTTTTTTCATTTTAAACTGCTACTGCAATGTTTTGTGTATTGTATTTAGTTTGTTTAATTGTTGTTTTTCTTTTTGAAACGCATGGTCAATCTTGTTTTCCTAATTGAAATGTATGTAGCAACCTGAATTTCCATTGATATGCATGGCCATGTCCTCGTTGCTTTCTGTGCTTTCTTCTCTGCTACTTTCCATTTCTTCCTGGCTATCTTCTTGTTTATCAATTTTATAAGTTGTAAGAATGTTTTTTTAGGGATTTAGTATGTTAAACCTTGACCATTTGGGAGAGTGATAGGACATATGCAAGATGTTCTTCTTTTGCAAGATGCATGGCAGCCATTGATTCTTCGTTTTCAATGTTCATCTTGAAAAAGTCCATTGTTATGGTCAAGACATAAGAAAAATTGCAACCGTTGAATAACCAGTTCTTCAACGGGTCGGTTCAAAGTAGACGATTATCACTGTTTTTTTTTTTAAATTGAAATCTTTTTATTTTTATTTTTAATTTAAAATTAAAAAAAAATAGTATTTTCATATTATTTTCATATACTAATATTAAAAAAAAAAATTACAAAATAAAAAAAAATTATTTCTAATATATTTATAAACAAAAAAAACTTTAAAAAACAACCACAACCATAACCACAACCACTATTTCAAACAATCATTATAGCAATTGAAAGACAGTAGTTGACAAACCCCCCCATACCATGATAGATTCGAATCTCTCAATTAACAAAATATCAGCCGTTTGGGCTAGATAAAGTTCTGGGAACTAAAATCTTTACGAAGTTTTAAATTGTCGGGGATTAAAGACGTATTTCTTAAGTTCTCCAAGTCCTTGCCTGCAATTTTCCTACCAGGGGCAGGGTATCTAATGAAAAGCATGATGCTGCAAAACAGTCCTGAATTTTCCCATGTTATCTGGGTTTTTCAATTAAATACTGACTTTATTATATCAGGTCTAATGCAAAGGCAGAAGTCAGAGTAGATATAACAAGTGTTGTGCAAACAAAACCTCTGAAAGGTAGAAACTTGAAAAGCCTTCCTATGTGGAAGCTCGTGCAAATACCAGAAATCACATTTCAGGCAAATGGGGCAGTACAGATTGGCTCAGACTTCGTGGCTCACCATGATCAAAAGCTCATGTGCAGATAAAAATAAAACACTTGAACAAAATTAACAGCTTGTTTAACCTTAAGTAGTGCCATTATATAGGATGATGGGCAGCAACTTTATGACACAAGCGGAATAAATTTGCAATCGCAATATATCATCCTGAACTTGAAGAAAGTTTCTTCTACACAAGTATCTATTACTTCCCAGTCCCCAGACTGACCACAAGAGGACGAACAGGGTTAGGAACAAATTAAAAAACACAAATTCAGATTTCTCACAACGTAAAATGTTGAGAGACAGCATGAAATTAAACTTGTCCAAAGATTTGCACAGAGCACGTGCTTGACTAATTCTAAGCAGAATCTTCCTCTGTCATAACCTTGGATGGAGCCAATGGAGATGGAGAGCCCTCAACTCCCATTTCTGCTCTAAGCTCGTCAATGCTCTTCTCCAACTCATCTACACGGTTTCCCATTTCATCAAGTGCATTGAAGTCAAGGAAACAAAAAAAAAAACTCGCATTTTTAATCACAAAAATAGCTACAAGCAGTAACAGCATAGTATGCAAACATAACAAGGCACGAAACCTTGCTGTAACGGAAGACTCTAAAGATGGTATTAAAAGCTCAAAAAGAACTGATGCTCGGATAAAAAAAGAACCACCATATGTCTAAGAACCAGGATCCTATTAACTAACCAAGACATGTTATTGTCATAAGAGGAGTCGGTTACTATTGCCTTCCCACAATGTCCATGGACCCATAATAAATAATGAAAAACACAGACAAGAATATCAGACACCTTCTCTGCATAAAAGATCATAGTATATGTCTGTTCCTACCCCATGTAAGATTCCCACATCCCCTCCCCTCCAAATTAGAGAAGTAAAACAATAGTATGGATATTCTTCGAAACAATGGAGTCCGACATTGTTTGAAACCTACTTTGCTGCAAAAAAAAATCCTCAGTCAATGACGATAGTATAAGCTAAAAGGAGAGGCGAGATCAAAATGAAAACTCACCATCTGCTGAAGAAGACGTTGTACCTGAAAAGGCCAATACAATTTAAGTCAGAATTATGATTTCATCATAACATAGGTGCATTTAAAAAAATCCAATTAAATCATCCCTAAGTGGCTCCACTAATTTCTAGAAAGTCAATTTCAGATTCCAAGGAATAACTAAACACAAGCAATTTTAAAAATTAGAACCATATCAGCCAAACAAATCATTGCGATTAAAAAAAGTCTGGAGTGTGTTTTTTTTTTTTTTGCAAAACAAGGATTGATTAAATATTTAAAGCGACCATCAAAAATATGGAGGATGTTAAGGAGCTCACAAAAGCAGTCATGTCGGCAGTGCTTTGCTTGGGATCCTCGGAATCATGTCCGTCCTGTCAAAATAACCACCATCTCGATAAACAGCATTAAAGGTAAATCCTGCCGTAAATGAAAATAAAAAGAATTTGATCCGCTTGATAGAAAAGATCGAATCAAGCACCAAAAGCTACATTTTGAAAATTATGAAACCCTAAGGTTACGCAAATCAGGAAAGATAAGAATGGAAATAGAGGAAAAAAGAAGTGACCATTGCTTGCTATGCGGGTCGGTCCCTGTCTGCACGGTACAAGAGTGTCAAATATGGATCGTTGAAGGAGAAAGGGAAAGGTTATCTGAGTTTTTATTCTGGTGATGATGCTTAATTTACCCATATGCCATTAACCAAAATTTGAATTTCAAATTTCAAATTGTAGCAAACCGGCTACAAGACCCATCTGCCGGTCCACCCACAAAATCTTTTTTGTTTTTTCTTCCAGCTCTTTAAATAAAGTTTGGAACTTCAAAACCGTCTATAAAAAATTAATAACCCCATATATTGTTTTACAAATTTCGGTAATTACTTGAAGATATTACAGTAATAGTTATAATTATTTATATAACTCATGCTTCGCCGTGGGTCAAATATTTTGTAATCTATTTTTATAGTTCAAGAATTTAAAATGCAAATCAAGAATTTTATGCATATATGTAATCAAATAAACCGAGAATTAGAATCATGTATCAATAAATAATTTATTAATTATTAGCTATACATAAATATAAAATTTCAAAAATCAACTTGAGCTCAAATTTGTTTTTTCATAAATTATAAAGGTAAGAAAATCACCTAAAAAGAACTCTCCTAGTAAAAAAAAAAAAAAAACAATTTAACATAAATATTATGTGTTCTTGTGGCCTAAATTGCTATCAACAGTGACCTTTTCTCATTATTGCTAGAACCTAACGACCTCTCTCTCTCTTCCTTTTCAACCAAGAACTAAAAAATAATAAAAATAAACTTTGAAACAAAATTGAATTAGAAAATAGTAAGGTGCTAAAATTGTATAATTTGTGTGATTTTTAAAGTTCAAGGACAAAAAGTAAATCTTTTGCAAACCTTATAGCAATTCATCCATGTTTGTTATCTTTTTATTTTGGTCTCTCTTCTTTCAATCTCACTTTTTCATAAAAAAAAATCAAAATCAATTGGTTTTCAATTAGGACTAATTCACCGAGAAAAAAAGTTGAAGAGCCAAATTAAAAAATAATAATAAAATAATAAAGAGTCCATCTACAATAACTTGTGATATGATGAATAATGGAGCATTGCACAATAAAAAAAACTCACGACTTTTAGTGCTCTACTTAATGTTTAGTGTTTTTTATATAGTAAAAAATCATTTTTTCAATCTATAATTTAATTATAACTTATTATCAATATAACTCCATAATCATGACAGTTACTATTATGGCACAATCAAACCATAAAAGCAAATAAGTGATTTCGATTTGTTAGGTGAAGATAATATATATATATATAAAGAGGAGAGGGGGTCGTTTCATAATAAAAATGTAGAGAGAATTCTTGAATTAATAATGTTTTTATTTTCAATATTGGATTTTGAGTTCCAAAATTACATCGGAGGAAAGAGAGAATTCTTCTGAGACAAAACAAAAGAAAAACTTGGGAGACTCATTTTTCCTTCTTTCTGGTGGACAATTCATCTTCCACATAAGGATATTGAGATTGAGCAGACCATAGGCCCCACAGTATAAGCAAATGAAGACAGAGAAGAAGAGCAGATGAATAAATGTTTGAAGGATAGACATTCCAGCAAAACTCCACACCTACAAACAAAATCAAACTGCATGCCAGAACACCAAAACTGATTATATAATGATCATGATAAAGCAGAAAAGTTATTGTGCAGATATTGTTGGGGCATGCAAGCAAAGTGGGAAAATTTTACCGGAGTAATGTTGGGAAATGTGTTCTCCACAATAGATAAGGCAAGCTATGGAAGTACCTGAAGTAGGAGGTGTACCATTAGATTACTGTTTCATTCAAATGAAAAGCAGATCATGAAGTTTAAATGCCAAATTTTCAAATTTTCCAATATCATCCTGAATCATGAATTTGGGCCGGCCACATACACTCTTCACAGGAATATATAGATGCAGCAGAAAATATTTATGGAATGAAAGAAATATAAATCTATTAAAGAGACATGCCTCGTGTGAGGCTTGTATTTTTTTGGGGCATGACAGCACCATCCTAATGAAAAGATAAATGGAGAAAACAGAGGAATAATAAAGACACGTAGAAAACTATGATGCTACAAATCGGATCACCGTATCATGATATTGTACTCTCCTCTTAGTTATTTCTTTCTACTGTAAGGAGTCAATGCATACATAAGTGCATCAACAGGGACACAAAGCTCTAAGTTAGTGCTTTATAGATGTTTAAGGAAATAATATGGATGATTCACCAGGAGCTTACAGTGAAAATACATAGCAAGAAATGCAGACAGATCTTACCTCGTGAACATTGATATGTTCATTTCAAACAAAAAAATAAAATAAAACATTCGATTGATTACTACTAGCCCTCACATAAAGCATGTCCATGTAAGTGGGCCACCTTTGACAGATTGTAGAGAGGCTAATTGGAATTGGGTCATGAGAGGTTACAATTCGCAATCAAGTTTACTGGATTATGTGCAGCTGTACAGTTGGTTTTATGAATTCGATTTGTATACAGAAAACACAAGTAGAATAGAGAACTGTTTTGCGGTTGCTTAATAAAAACATCAGCCTTCCAGACAGGTGCGAAGACATATACATTCAAGGACATGGCATGGACAGCCATCAAAAAGGTAATTAGGAAGCGCTTTGGTCATACCCTACAGGTATGCCTCTTCCCTCATTAATATACTCTGACAAGTTGGTTGATAGAGAGATTGAAAACATTCAGACTGGGTGAAAAAAGGAGTTCATTCAAATGAGCAGGCTTCAAGTTTCATAAAGTTTTTCCTAACTACTGGTTAAATCGAGGTACAAAAAATCCTGGTTGGAGAAAAGTTGATGTATAACAGTAATGGATTTGCAGAAGGGTGGACAGATGTGACAAAAAATGGAGGCGACCACAATCACAAACAGACAGACAAACACAAAAAAGAGAAGGACAGAAAGATGTAGCCAAGGAAAATCACCAGTCATGTCAAAAGATCATACCAAGAATAGAATTGTAAGTGCAGCGAAGGAACATACCAAGAATAGAATTGATAATGCAACGAGCGAGCACATACAATGCCAATGAAGTTGCCAGCAAACAGAGTTGTCATGATATCTGAATCCATCACACCGAAATTTAGTGTACAAAAAAAGAAAAGGGAAAAAGTGAGGCAGTGGAAGGAAGACAGCTACTTAATTGATAGAGAAGCAAAGGAAAAGGATCCCTGTCATCCTTAAACTAAGATAGTCACTACTTACGTTCTTCCTTGAGAATCTTAAGGCCTGAACTGCTAGAACTTGAAAGTGCAGATATAACTTTAGAATGCAAAAACTTAAAAAGTCCTCCTTCGTGCCTGAAATGAAAAAATCAACAAGTATTGAGTGGACAACTCCAGAAAAAAGCCACGGGTGCTCTCTCTCTCTCCCTCCCTCCCTCTCTCTCCCTCCCTTTTTTGAGAAATTGTCAAATGTGTATTAAAATGAGCGTTTTGGAGCAAAGTTTCCAAGTGGTGCTCAAAAAAAACGCGGATTTTGAATCTGCTGAACAAATACTATATGCAGGCATGGAGCAAAATCAGCTAGAGCCATCTTGTTCCAATTTATATGGACACAGACACGGTTATCTATCCAGTAAGACCAAAAATAGAATGATAAGAGAGAAAGACAGCTGTCAAATTAGACATTGTTTGACTTCAATTAGTGAATTTACTAAATCAAATAAGATATGATCCTGTGCATGGAGAAGTAAATCTATGATTCAGGGACAAACACATAGTTATAATCATAACACTTGAACACTTATGTAGCTTCTCATAAAATATTTTCAGTCTCCACCATAAAATCTCATAGTTATCATACGGATTTAGTACTTGCAATAAAGAGAATTGAGTCGGTAATTACCTGCACCATTTATAATGAGCAAAAGCAGCAAGTAACCCAAGGTGAGCAATCAGCAAAGAGATTGCAAATTGCTTTGATACAAAAACTGGTTCAGGGATGAACTTGAAGTTAACAGACCTAATAGAAAACAAAGATATTCAATAAAAAAGCAATTGCATCACAAAAGAAAATAGTACAAAGCCTAACTAATAAAGAACATCACACGGTGCGGGTGCATATAAAATATTTTACATGATCCACATTCTCCGCTATTTGGACAGCACAGGAAACCTCGTCAAAAAAACAGTTTTCTAATCAACCAGAGATATTTGTTCATCATAGAAGAGCATATTTTCATATCATGATAGGGGGAGAATATTTTGTACAGAGTTACAAACTCACTTTCTCCCATTAACACCAACATCCAACAACATCAACCAACCCACAACTACCATTCTCATTGTTGTCTCATCAACCACCACCACGACCAACATCAACTTACTAGACGTCACCATTATCAATTCTCAATCATAACACCTTCGGGGTTTTTTTTGTAATCATGCACCAAAAATACTTTGCCCTAGCTATTGAAAGCTAGGAGGGATAGGGTGGAATTTAGGAGGTGGAGAAGGCTAGGCCCAGCATGTAGCCCAAAGCCCATTGGGCCTCCTAGTACACAAAAAAAACTAACACTAACCATAAATTAGCTGCAGCACTTGGTGAGATCTTAATGAATAAATTGAACAGCCAACAAGCAACAAACAATAAACAATGATATCTATACAAAATTCTCGTCACTTTAAGAGGACTCCAGAAGAAAGACCAGCTGGCAAGCTATGAAAACCTTATCATACTCCACCCCCCCTTCAGTAAATTGATGGATCAATGTCAGGTATTCTGGTTATGCAATTCCTAAAATGATTTTAATCTGTATAAACTTCCAAAGGAATTCTATAATTATATTTTTTGGATCTTCAAAGTAATAGCATTGACTGATGTGGGGGTTCTTCAAAGTACTAGCAATGAGCTAGTCTTGTATAATAGCAACAATGTTATGGCGAAGGGATGTAGTAGAAGCTGGTAATCTTGAAGAGTGTTGTGGCAGGTGAGGACTTGAGAGTATTAAGCAGGGTGTGAAGTGACAAGGCACTCCAATATTGAGGTGATGATTGTTTGTTAAATGGGGGTGTCAAAGGAGTACTTGGGAGCACAACAACATATGAGAATAAACAAGCATGAAGGGAAAAGGTTATATAGTGAGAGAAAGTGAGGTTAGAGAGAGAAGCTCGAAGCTCTCATGTGAGTGAATGATAAAAGGGGCCCATATGAGGTTAGAGGGGCATTAATCCCAAGCCCTTGACACCCTAGGCATTTGGCACAATCCTAATGGCCAAGCGCCATATCTCTTGCTCTTAAATAGCCCCGTGCCCCCCGCCCCCAAGTCTGTCATCCGCATCCCTTCTCCACTACAGCCTAGCTAATAGCAACAATATCCCATTGATTTATCTATAACTGCCATGTCTAATGAGAATTTCCTAAAACATGTGCAAAAATGCACATGCATAAGTACATTCTAAACAGTTCTTAAAAATCTTTTGTACAAGGATTAGTACCAAAAGTGGATGAACACACGACCAAGATTGAAGGCTCCTGATATATATGCAACCGGATATGAGACTAAAAAGGGTAGCCCCACCAAAATCTGCAGAACCATTGACCAATGATGTGAAATGAATGAAGAAATTGCTAATACAAAGGCCTCTTCACCACATTAATTGCAGTAGCAGTCCAACTCACCTAACCACAGTGGAAAAGAAATTTAGAATCATGTCTCCAAGCTTCCAACACTAGAAACACTCTGCAAGTATATTTCATGAAAAAACATAATGGAACACAAGATTTAAGTGCCTAATGTTGAGGGACATTTTGATGTGTACATAAACCATCCCTGAGAACAAAAGAGGGAAAGGTAGAGCACCTGAACCAGGGCTGCACAAGCCAAAGCCGATATCACCCCATAGATATTCATAGCCTGCAGAAAGTGTTTCCAATACAAGAAATGCAAGCTTGAGGAATTCAGATGTACATTCTGAGAAACTTAGATGAGTAGATAATAAAATACCTTCAGCATGAGGAGTAACAAAGGTGGAGCATAGAGGAGTACATTCATCTTTATTGAAACAGCCCCACTGCACAAAACAATACACACACACACATATATAGATAGTTACATATCTATATTTAATATCAAATTCTGCACGAAGAAAATAAATGCACAACCTGAAAAGAATCAGTCCCAGATGCCACTTTTGGTAAAGAAGTGTGGCCAACGCAGCATGGAGAAGTGTCATTGCAAAACAGTCATTGAAGAGACGAAGAACAAAGATCGAGTGCACTCTTTTTGAGAGAGAAAGCAATATAAGAGCCCACCAAGGAAGCTGCAAATAATAAAAAAAATGTGAGCCTCTATCAAGGTGTGGAGTAAAGAAAACTTGTGAATAATCTAGAAAGAAATAATAAGCTTAAAAGGGAATTTTCTTACTAAGATTGGTTAGGTACACAACCGAGTAATGTTTGAGGTGTTAGATATACACAATTATTAAAGCTTGAATCCCAGATATCCTAACTATTGTCGTAAAGCCCAACAAAAAACATACATTTTTTTTACCTAAGCAATATGTCTTAAGAAGATAATTCATTACATAAATGTGCTTTCCCCTCTAACTCGTCATATAAATGTGCTTTCCCTACTGAAGAGCAATTCAAAGATTTAGGATGTCAACACAACCACCAGTGAAGCTATCTGAGAAAGCATTGTGATAGTTATCAATGATGGACTATGTCTAATTACTGAAGAGTGCAACAGATATGATTTTATAGCTGTACTAAAATAAGGTTTGATGAGCCTATATCCAACGTGAGTGTCCAGCAGCAGCTGTTATGCTTTCATCACATGTTCACAATTTTGCTCCTACCTCATCATTTAGTGACTACAGTGAAGGACCTATCCGCACTTCTGGAGCATCAGCAAACTTATTACTTAAATCCCAAGTCAATAGGATTGTTCTACTGCCATCAAGTTGTTTAATAAGCATGAAGTGGGAGATTTTGGCAGCTCAGAACACCAAAAAAATGGATGCTCCGACTATACCACAATAATAACAATATACTATCATTTAAATTTCCAGGTTTCAGGCGTCAAATACCAAATGCTACATTTTATTCACAGTTGCTTCTGACCACACATCAGTGTCATGTAGATGTCTAGTGAAGCAAAAAACACTGGAGAAAATCTTCATACCACTTCAGTTTTCACATAGATGAAGATGACAATAGACAGGTTTATGGTGTATAAGATGCCAAACAAGATCTGCAACCACAAAATGAACAGAAACAGTGAGGTAATAATTTCATGCAAGCACAAAAGCAAACTGCATACATGAAACATCTGTAACACAAGGAAAAGAAAACAAGAAGCTGGTAGAAGGGACAGAGCAGACAAAGGTATATTACTGATTAGCAGTCACAGACTTCGATTTTGCACAATCAAAACAAATAATTATAGCTGACAAAACCCTATAATCACAGCCTCTATGAATTGATAACACAAACACGAATTCAACCAGCAACTTGTTCAAAACAGGGTCTTTTGCATCATATAGCAATGATAGCCAGTTATGAAGAGAAGTGTTTGCTCCACGTCCTACAATGGTCCAAGATGTGACTTGGATTGATTACCTGAGCTGGATAAACCTCCCCTCCTGTAATAAATCGAATGGCGGAGTAAATATAAAGAAAACCAGCAGGATAAACCAGTGGCCCCGTATCGCCTTTCAAGTTTGTGTAGTCCCTTTCTCCTCCAAGAAATCCAGTAACCTGTTGGTTATTTTGCATCATCCCTTTCATTAGTTGTTTCAACTAACAATTAAAGATGCCCAGAAGTCAATTTTATAAACTGAATCTCAGTCATTTTTCAGTGCAATTAACAAAAAAACGCACTCGGAGAGAAAAGAAATAATCAGCACCTGTGACATGTAAGCGTCCCAATCAATTTTGGTATCTGAGAATCAATGAAACCAAACATTTTTATGCCAGCGAAAAAAACAAAAGGCCAGGTAAATATATAGAAAGAAACAAAAGGAAGTGGAAATAATGAACTTACAGGGAACGTAGGCGATGATAAGAGCGACGAGGAGTGCATCCATGGAAATTAAAGCCAATGCAAAGGCCGCTTTTGGATTTTTAAAAATCTGTGGCCTTCGTGAGCGTGAGGGTTGCAGCTTTCTGCCTGATTTGAGAGCCATGGGAATGGCTTTCTTTTTTGTCTCCTTGCTACTCTTCGTTACGGTTACAAGCTTACAATTGAACAAGGGAGAGAGCTGCCTGGAATTTGATTTTAGTTCAATTTGTTAGGTATCCCTCGGAGAAGACACAGGTTTTTTATTTATTCGTTTAGCACTTAACAAAAAAAAGCAATTATCAAAAAGATTTAGATAGTTCTTTTTCTTTTTTATGATTAGATGATGCATATTTTTATTGAAAAATATTGATATGCCAAAATTATATAATATGTGTTGTATTTTCAATGATCAAGACATATTTTTCTCAAAGACTTTGACACGTCATCTATATTTGATGTCTTTTTAATTCCACCCGTGAATAAAAAAAATAAGATTAATTGCTTTTCAATTAGATTTAAATTGTCTAAATGAAAATTTAAAGATCAAATCGTTTAAAACAAAATTGAAAATACATATTGCCATGCAGAATGTTTTAAATTTGTGGCTCGACAATACTTGGCCAAAGCGATTTTGTTTTTTATCCAATAGTAAAACAAATCATTTAAAGAATTAGATGCACCTAATTAGCATAAACAACTCAAAAATATAATTAGTTTCTTTTCTATTTCAGAGAGGCCAGCCCAGAAGCATGCAACATTCGCAGATCTAACCAAGTGGAAGTGGAATGAATCCCATATTAGAGCTCCTGCCATACCATAAAGGCCAGATGGTGGGCCAGCATAAGGATTGGTTAGAGGAATACAGCCCACTAACCCATACGGCCCAGCTGCTGGCAACAAACCTGCTGGCTGTGAGTGAGATTGTTGGAATGGAGGATTATTATTTGTATCTTTCGAAATTATTTTTAATTTTGATTTTAAATTATTATTTATTGATATTTTTTATATCATTTTCATGTGTTGATATAAAAAATATTAAAAAAATATAGTAAAAAAAAATTAATGCAATTCTAAACGAAAAAATATTTTAAAAATAATTTCAACCACATTCACAAATAGACACTATAGTGCTTGAACAACCTCACATGCACTATCCAACTGTGAGCTTTTCCATGGCACAAACCATCAAAGTTTTTTAATATTAATTATATTTTATTTGTCACTGCGTTTTAAAGAAAATAAGAATTTTTTGTTTTTATTTTTTGTTTTAAATTATTTTTTCTGATGTTTTTAGATCATTTTTATGTGTTGATGTCAAAAATTATTTAAAATAAATATTTTATATATTTTTAAATAAAAAAATATTTTAAAAAATAATCACACTAACATTTCCAAACAATCACTTATATATTAAAATACAAGTTATCATTGAGCTACCTTAACGCTAACAAAAAAAAAATCATGATAGAAAAACATAAACACTAGTTGAGAATAATTTTATTAATTTTTAACCCTGTGTAATCAAGTAACTTAACTTTAAATAAAAAATGAAAAGAGACAAGAAAGTCACGAGGGCTAGACCATTTGTTCATGTTGATTTTTATAGTATTTTTATTTTTATTTTGAGACACATTAAGATAATGTTTTTTATTTTTTAAAAAAAAATATTTTTTATATCAGCACATCAAAATGATCTACAAACAGAAAAAAATAATTTAAATAAAACAATAAAAAATAAAAAGTGTTTTCAAAATACAATGTCAAGCAAGCATTAAGTGCTGTTGAAAACTGAAAATATGTATTTATCCTAAATAAAAATATTTTTTTCGTTGAATTATGATAACAAGATTATTCTGTCCCTAAATCCTAGTTTGAATGTTTTTTTAGGATTGGGCAAAGTTATCAAAAAATTATTCCATTGAATAGCGCTCATTGGTTTGTATTGCAATGCTCGTTGAATAAAAAATAATATAAAAAATATCTAGGTGTTTTAAATGTTTTTTTCTAGTAGAAAATTTTATCGAGGCTTATGAAAAATAATTGGATATCACCCGGTCAACTTGAAAGATCTAAAAACAATTTGGATGATTGGTCAAGTCATAGCTTGATTCAGAATAAATATTTAAGATATTGTATAAGATCAATTCATGATAACCTATAATATCATATCAATATGTATGTTGAATCATGAGACAATGAAAACCTTTTGAAAAATAAAACATGAATTATAATTTTCAATAAAATTGGCGTTGAATAGTGAAATTAAATATAAAAATAATAATTTAAGCTAACTTTTTAAACTTGTATCCGAGATTATGAGATGAAAATAATTTAATAGAAAAACAAATCAAAATTAATCATGAAATTTGATTCTCAATCAACATGGTTTTGAAATATATAATTGAGCTTTTTTTATAAAATGGCATGAAAAAACAACTTTAAGCAATCCAAATTAATATATTAAGTATGTAACTCAAGCTATGAGATGAAAATAACTTCAAGAAAAATAAACTAAACAGAATACAAAGTTTAATCTCCAATAAACTAATGTTCAAAAATAATATTACAATGAATTAATATTTTAGTAAAACATCTTCTTCTTTTATTTTATTTTCTTATAAAAATATCTAACAAACAGCTGCTGCTGATGTATCCTACATGATCGATTGTCAATCAATTAATTAATTTAAAGGGTGTTCTTGCTGGAATGACAAATAAAATCAATTCACGCAATCATTTTTAATACCTAGAAGAAATTGACTTTTAAACAATTAAATTTATTAGTTGTAATTAAATTAAAAAAAATATTATCTTGTTCGAATTGATGGCTGTGAGAGATGTTTTTAGTATAAAAATAGCCACAATCCAAACTAATTTCAAAATCTTGAAATGAAAATAAAAGAAGGAAGCCCACCAGGACTGGTTTCATAGTCTCTCCCATCTTCTCTTACCTGCGCCAAAACCAAAAAACAAGAGAGAGAGAGAGAGAGAGAGAGACGGAAAAGCAGGTTGTTTTTCGTGTTTCAATTCATTTTTAAAATTATTTATAAAAATATTAAATTAATACTTTTTAATTAGTTTTTAGTCGACTTGATGTGTAGTTAAAAAAATAAAATAAATTTCAATTAGAGATATTTTTAAACATATTCTATTCATGTTTGTTTACAAGTTACATCGCGTGATAAATCTAGCAAATAAACATATTATTGCATGTGTTAGGATATAATTGAGCTTATTTTTAAAATACTTTTTGTTTAGAAATAAATTAAAATAATATTTATTTTTTAAAATTTTATTTTTGACATCAGTTTATCAAAATATTTTTAAAATATAAAAAAAATTTAAAACAATTTTAAAACACAATAATATCAAACATGCTATTTAGCCATTTTGCTTGATTAACAACCACGTACTGGTTGTTGGACAAACAAATTAGAGTTTGGGTCAAGATTGTCAAAATCATGAATTTATTTTTAAAATTTTATAATTTTACAAGTCAAAATATATTTACCTGTTAAATTATATTAAACTTAAAAATTAGCAAGATCAGAATTGACTTATGCAAGATCGATAAAGTCAATAAAATTGATCTGTTTGAATTTGTGATATGACCAACCAAGTTAGTTTTGAATTTAACCTTACAATATTTGTTAACAATTTAGTGAGATCAAACACATTTTTCAAACTATATATTAAATATAATTGAATTTTACAGAGAGATATTAAATATTTAAATATATTTTGTTAAATTATTGATTAAACATGGTTCAAAAATATATTATTTCAGAGAGTCAAAGTTACTAGATAAATTTTGTCAAACAAAATATTCATATATTGTTTTGGACACATATCAAGTTACAAATAAAATTTTACTGCGATTCTAGATAAAGGAAGATTAGACATCTCACTATTTTCAAATATATATGATAAACTCAGAATTTATGACTAAAATCTATTAGAAATTTATGAAATTAGAGATTTAGACTATATGAAAGAATTTTAATGAGGACTTTATTTTTATTATCATATTTTATTTATGTATTCAATTTTAAAAAAAATATTTCAAATTTAAATTTTCTATGATGCATTAAACATTGTTTAATAGTTTATTTTAATTATTAAATTTATGCTAGTCAATTACTGATTTAAACTCATTAGCTTGCAACCTAAAAGAAATTAATTATGACTTGCTAAGACAAAAACAACCAAAATATCACAAGATTCTTGCGTACTTACTATCATTTAGTAATTTTTCAATATTGAAAATTTTGATTTTGATTTTTTTCATGTCATTCATTTTTTGATTTATACTGTTTAACTTATTTATTTATTTATTTGGATTACTAATTGATTATAATATTGTTGATTCTTTTTATCAGATTATAGTGCGATTTAATTTATCTACTGAAATTATCAATATATATATATATATATATATATATATATATTTATAAAATTACTTCCATATGTATTATCTAATTTTACATTATATTTTTTGTCAAGAAAATGATTTTAATAATACTGGGATAGTCACCGCCACAAAATCCAATCCAGGCAGCTAACGAAGATGTTCCAGGCAAGCCACAAGCCACGGTCACGTGTAAACACTCCAAGGTTATGAAAAGGACGATGTTTTTATATTTAAAAATCATCAATTTTCCAGTTTAAATATATTTTTAAACACCATGTCCACGCATTATCAAACACGTTAGTAGTACCCCCTCCCCGCCTCCAAGTGGAAATAGCATAATGTATTTTTAAAAACAATATAAATTATATTTTAAAATTTTATATAATAATTTCTTTAAAATATCGGGTAAACTATATCAAATTTAACTCAACCATAACATTAGACATCTTAAATTTAAATTCCTCCCATAACATCTCTCTCTGTTTCATGGTCTAAATTTCTCTCAATCTAATTCTTTCGTTTTGTCTACAGCCTGACGTTGTCTCTTTGTTAAAAAAAGAGAGTAAACATTGCAGCACCGGTCCATTATAGCTTGTTTTGTTTTTGAATTCTTATTATATAGTGCTACCAAGTGTTTTTTTATTCATTATTGATTTTTTGAGGGTTTTTTATTGTGTTGAATTTTATATATATATATATATATATATATATATATATATATATATATATATTATTAAATTAATTAAAATTATTGGACTTTTCTTGCTCTTCCAAGCTGGAAAATCTAACTAAGCCTGTGATGGAGGGCGAGTCACGTATCAATAATGTATTTATATAGTTGTAGATCATGGACAAAGCGATGAAGGAGGCTGAGATAAGCAATCACGAAGGACGAGCATTGAGTCGCATGGCCCCAAATTTTAAGAATTAAGTGTAGTCCCTACGAATTAGAACATGGTTCAAAGTGATCCTTATAATTTTATAAAACCATACCTGAAAATATTATTTTTTATTCAAGACCCTATTGTACTTCCCTTTAAGTGTTTATTTGACATTGCGTTTCAAAAGTGTTTTTATAAAAAATGAAATTTTTTTACTCTTATTTTTTATTTTAAATTAAGTTTTTTTTGGTGTTTTTAAATTATTTTGATGTGCTAATGTCAAAAATATTTTTTCTAAAATAAAAAAAAATCATTTTAATACTTTTCTAAACGAAAAACACTCTGCAAAGCAACATCAACCACACTCTCAAACAAACCATAAATAAATACAAATTAAAATCCAGTAACCTACATTACCGTATCATAAGTAAATATGAGTAAATAAAAACATATATATATAGATGAATAAATAATGTCTTTGATTTAATGAGAAAGTGATTAGGGATAACATTGCAACTTGTAAGAAACTACATAATTAAAATTGAAAAATCTTAAAACTACAGAGGCAATCGAGCAAAGGTTAGATAGATCAATAGGTGCAAAATAAAGATTGGAGCACAGTACCATCCTTAAAGTCAACTTCCCATCAAAGTCAACTAAGCATCGTTTGCAAATTGCATTGCATAGAATAGTTAATTAAATGCTGTGTTTGCAGGAACTGCACAATGGTCATCTCAGACGTCCCCGGCCGGAAAAAAAGGGCGAAAATGATAGTTTATGGATTGTTTATTGAGATGAAAGGTCAGAAAGGGTTCTATTTTCTGATCATCTATATAACCAGACAAATATCATTATGATTGGTGCATTCATCCTAAAGTTTCAGGCTCGATAACCCTAAAGATATCGCCTCCACTGCAAATCTTCCATATGGATGCCACCCAGAGGTGAAGTTTCCCATCTTGATCCAAATATTCTTTCACGAGGTTGCCATACAAACTGTTATAACCCCCCTTCCCCGGATCTTTCACCTCCGTTTTCATTATATGTAGGCCTCAGGATGTTATCTCTGTCGGTGTTCATACGGCCAAAGATCTCATCGCCTCTACTCACCGTTATTTGGATGTAAGGTAGGTGGTCTCGGCCTTGAAGTCAGATTATGATCTCTTGGTTCGCGGGGAAAAATCGACTTCTTACTCCAGATTTTGAAAAATAAAACCTGTTTGATTACATATATATATATACCATGCATATCTATATTTGTCTATATCACCTAGCTATACATGGAAAGATATATAGAAAACAATCAATTCAAAGTTCCTACGTGAACAAAATTTGAGTAGGGAGAGAGAAATCCTGTGATCCAGATTTTTGACAATCATTTCATTGCTGTAGAACCACCGAGGAGTTCAGCAAGAGCCACGTCGACAATGCCTTGAACGTTCCTTTTATGTTCATAACTGCTGAAGGTAAAATGAAACCATTTTTTGGATCTCTTATACAGTGAAAATTCCTCATGTGATCCGAATAATGCCAGGGTAGATCTTGTTTGTTCAAAACAACTAACGAGTTCCTGTTGTTTTTTCTTGCAACAAGCAGGCAAAGTGAGAAACCCTGAATTTCTCAGCAAGGTTGCCTCAATTTGCAAGAAGGATGACTATCTTGTGGTGGTAAATCCTGGATCATAGTGCTGGAAAGCACATACCGTTTTGCTCTACAAAGTATTTGCTGCATGCATGGCCTGAAATGAACCAAACCAAATAATAAAACTGTTAAACTTTAAATAAATATGAGATTGGCTATTTTTAGTTACATTTTGCCTCGAGAGAATACTTTAGAATACTAATTTATTGTCAAGGGACGCTGGTTTGCTTTAAAAAGATTATTTTTCTGATACAATCCGTTTCTCAAAAAGCCGACTGCACTATCATATACAAATCTAAGTTGCTGCTTAGCCGGATCACCTTTCATTTTATGAAGCTAAGTAATGGGTTGCAAAATCATTTATGAGAACAAGTATATGGTGTTTTGGGTTGCAAAATCATTTATGAGAACAAGTATATGGTGTTTTTCGCTCTTTGGAGTCGATCACCTCTACGAGAAATGCAGATTTAAAACATTGCATCTAACTCTAGAATTTGTCCACAATTGTGAAGGGTTGCAACAGCGGAGGCAGATCACTTCTTGCCTGTATTGATCTTCTGGGTGCGGTAAGCTCACTTCAAATTCCAACAAAGCATTTCTATGAACATTTTTTAATAACCCATTGGATTAAGTATCCAGCTATAAGAAATTTATCTTAGCCTTGCAGTAGATGTGCTTCGTTTTAGCTAATTAAAATCAGATTAACATGGACACGCACGCACTAAATATTCTAAACTCTATATGTTCATGAACATTAAACTATGTAAACATTCATGGAAAGATTTGGTGATGGCAGGGCTTCGAGCATGTAACTAACATGGAAGGGGGTTACTCTGCCTGGGTTGACAGTGGACTTGCAGGAGATAAACCAGCAGAAGAGCTCAAAACTTTTTGCAAGTTCCGCCCTTGAAATGAATGTTTTCCTCCCCGAGTACTCTCCCTTTAAGCAATAATAGCCCGTGTGGCTCATCTGGTTACTGACGACTATATGTCAAAATAAAATGCTTGTTGTATATTAGCTAATGTCATGATAATCTTTTATGTTGTTCATGAAATTCCCTTCTCTAGCCTCCACATCCTATCTTTTTGCACCAAGAAACATGGCTTCAAAGTTCGCTTATTTACTCTGCTGGCTCACTGTTTTAGTTATTTACCAGAGCAATATTTTTGCATTCTCACCCTCCACATTTTCTCCCATTGCCCTCCAGTTGTTAACGCTCCACCTATGAATGCTTATGCATTCTTTGCAGATATGCTGTGAGGTTTAATTTCAAATTTCATTAATTTAATTTAAAAGCAATATGTATGCTAATCAGATATAAACAATGGACCCAAATGCTTCCAAAAATGCTATAAATCAGATATGTATTTGTACTGTGTAAGATATCCTGACAAACTCATGCACCAAATTAGTGCGTGCTGCCAGGAGGAAAAAAATGGAAAAGAAAAAGAAATTAGTCCATACTCTGGCTGAAAATGTGCTAATACCTTGCTACTCGGCATGGCAAAGCTTTCTCAGAGTTATAGAGGTTCTCCTCTTCTGATTTACTTCCTGCCCTTCCCACATCTGAAATCCTGGCTTTCGATTGATCTCATGCTTCCAAAGGTACCGGGCATCCCCAAACAAAAGAAGTAGAGATCCTGGCATCAAGAAAACCGGAATCTTTATCATGGGCAGATCAGGTTGTTCCTTGCCACTGCCAGAGACCTCTCCAACTTGTGTGAAGTGCATCACGCAGGAGGACTCCAAGGAGACAATGGCAATTCCATCTTCAAAGCGCATGAGGTCAACATGCGCACAGATCCCCTAAATGCAAACATCTTATCATTGAAGGAACATCTAGGTAAAGTAATATACTCACCCTGTCTCTACAGATCATTGTATCTACCAATGATGGGGGGAAAAATAAGCTCAACTAGCAATCAAAAGCAAGCAGAATTATCTTAGTTGCTCAAGATGGAACATATTAATTCAAAGTGCTATTAAATAAACATTTCTGTATGGAATTGCAACATTATGAATTGATGTTATCAAGCAGTCCTATCCCCAATTGCTCTCAAACTATATTTCCAAGGCAGCATAAGACACATTAACTTATGCATTGCGGAGACTACAAGCAAGACATGTTTAACAGCAAAACAGTGTACTTGAAATTTTACAAATATAAACAGTACAAGGAATGATTCTTAGCCTTCTCTAACCACAACTTCTAGCCATCTGTCCCCATATGTATACTTGTTACAAAAAAAGACTAACAGAGTAAACTGATCGGTTTGGCAATTGTTTGAAATACTTGTATAAGCAAATAAACCGCTAACATGATTGAATATGTTTAATAATATAATGCCATGGGCAAAATCCACATCGTGTCTCCAATTTACAGTTTCTGTTTTCGCTTTGGATCTCTATATAGGAAACTGGTACCGGTATCCATGTATGAAGATTATAGCAATTTAGTGAACATTGCAAATACCAAATAAAGCAATCGCATATTAAGTAAAGTATCATTGTCATTAAAATGATATGGTTCAACCATGGTTTCCTTGCAGTATAAAGTTTACATGAAAGATTTATCTGCGGACCATATAGGAAGTGAAGTCGCACCTCACCTGGCTGGTATACATTTGCAATTAGCTGGTCAAAAAAGGGTTCTCTCGACAGCAAACCAGGTGGCAGCCAACAGGCGGCTTCACCCCTATCAGAGCCAGCACATTTAGGAGGTTCATGGATACGATCACCGTATAGAATCACCTCACGAATAGAATTAGAGAGCTCAATGGCCCAGGATGGAAGATCTCCAAATCTCATAGCCTACAAGAAACAGTAAGCATCCATCGCAAAATTACATCAACATTCCCGCCCATGATTATGTTAAACTCTAAAACACTCATTCTGATTAAAAAAATTTCGAGTTCAGTTCTAGGCTGTGTACCCACCTGATTGTTGGGGGCTTCCAGGAACCATCCCTCTGCATTTCCACAGATTATAAGAAGCGAAATTCTCCTGAATATTAATTAAATTAAACCAGCAAAAGAGGAGTGAAAGCATTGGATGGAAACGCACGCACCGTTTTGAATAGCAGAGAGGAGGGTAGATTGTTGGTGAGGGGAGAGAAAGTCTCTGCACAACCATAAACCTTTGATTTCATTGACCGGTTCCCAAGTAGGGCAGTTTGGATCCGAGGTAAACTGGCATCCAACATCGTCAATGGAATCTTCTTTTTCTTCACTTTTGTCTTCGCTGTCTGATGAGTCGCCAAAGATTCGTCTTAGAAGCGCCTTTTCTTCTTCCATCTTTTTTTGTTTCACGAATTCGGTCAAAGGTTTTCTGGCTGGGAGACTGAGAGCTGTTTGTTTCTGGGTTTGCAATTTGCCCGTACCCCTAGTTTTATTTCATTTGTTTAAGAAAAAATAAAGCAACTGTTGCAATTGCTGTAGCTGCTTATTTTATTTATTTAATTTGAGTTTAAGAAAAACTAAGTTCTTGTTTATAAAACTACTCCCCAAACTTTTTTGTTTGTTTATTATTAAAATAGTTAGTAGAATTTTTGAAAAGAGTTTTCCATTTAAAATAAAATAAAAATATTTTTCTAAAATTCAAGCTAAATTTTCTTTTAATCGATGGTGATTTTTTTATGTTATTTATTAATCATATTAAATTTGGTCCTCGATTTTATTATTATGTATTTTGTTCTAATTTTATTTTTATTTTCATCCCTTGAAATTTAGTTTTTACACTGATTTTAGTCCTTTTTATTGTTATTTATTTTCTCCTTTCCTTTTTTTAATTAAGATTTTTTTATCTAACATATTTTATCCTTAATTTTTTATATTGCTATTTATTTTCTAAAATTCAAGATAAAAACATATACATGGTTAATCAGGGTAAATATTAAATAACAAAATTATCTTGCAGAGATGCTGGCTCTTCGTCAATCATAATTTGCTTTCTCCAATAGGTTAACAATTAAACTTTATAAATTGACCAATCCTTCTTTTTTAAAATAAATAAATTTCTTATATTTTAAGTTTAAATTCTACATAAATGCCGGTGAAAATTGGATGATACACTCTCGGAAACGGTATCAAAATGATTTTTTCTAACATTAAGAATTCAATGATTTAAACCATGAATATTTTAGAATGCTTGCGAATATTATAACCATCTTTGAAGACATCAAATGAATTTACATGCAGATTTCCAAAACTAGCACATTTTAAACTTTGTTGGATATTACATATATATAGTTATCAAAATAGCTTAAAAACCAACCACACTTTGTCGTTCAAACATTTAAATTTAATAAATATTAGTTATGAATATATTGTAATTGAGGGGTTTAATAAAAAAAACTCAAGAAAATCACCCTAACTGCGATCCAAATTATACAACTATATCTTGTTTGACATCATGTTTTAAAAATATTTTTTTTTTAAATAAATTTTTATATTTTAATTTTTGACTTTAAATTAAAAAAAAAATATTTAAATTATTTTGAGATAATAATATTAAAAATATTTTTTAAAAAATAAAAAAAATATCATTATAATATTTAAAAAAAACATTTTAAAAATAACCACCCTACACTTCGCAAGCGGACTTTCGTTACAGTAAATCCATATAAAATAATGGCAAAAAGGATCCAACAACGCGAGGAAGATTGACGACCACCGGCAGCCATCCGTGCCACTGCCATTGCACAGATCCCGAAAGCACATATATCGAAAGCAGTGCCACTGGATAATGCCACTTTTATCAGATCACTGCACCGCTCATTTCCCTCACGTGTCCATCAGGGCACACGTGCTGACCCCACTGACTTGCTCTGACTCAACGTATAAAACCACCACCAATTGTTCCCTTTCTTCTCAATCTAGTACATGAACCCCAGTCTTTGAAAGTAACTTTTCCTATTTGAAAAAAGAGGATTGTTCTCATAAAAATCACATAATTAAGAAAATAAATAAAAAAAATATGTACCAAATTGAATAGATTGAAGTTTCTATACCTAACCGAGAAAGATTTAAACCCTTGGATACCGATATTATAATTACCAGAATGACCCATCTCATTTTAAGAGTTGCTGAAGGATCATTCTTTCACTGCAATTTCATAGATATTGATTTTGATGCTTGGTTTTGCAGCAGTTCATCGTGTTCTTTTCTTAGGACCCGATCAGTAGGATGTCCGGTTAGAATTACAGTGGTAATGTTCTGATACATATGTTCAATTAGGTTAAGGACACCGAGGAAAAGCTCGAGTATTTAGATTTCGTTCAGGTGGTGGCGATCTACGTGGTGGTCTGTTTTTCAAGCGTCTACAGATACGACAAGGAAAATTCTGGCCCACCGAAACCAGGGGTCCGAACTGTCGAGGACACCGTCAGAACTGTCATCGGACCGGTCTCCGACAAGTTCCATGATGTCCCCTTCCAGCTTCTCAAATTCGTCGATCACAAGGTCCGTTTTTTTCTCTCCCTCCGATTCCAAATCTATCTCGCACCGGGCAACTGATTTCCAGCTATTTAAAAGTAATGACGTTAATCTTAAGAGTGTGATATTCTAGTAAATAGCTTAGATATAAGAAATCTATTTTGTTCATAACAGTAAGTAAATTGAAAATTAATTCAATTTCTTGTATTCGGTATTTTGATCTCTTAAATTAGAATATGTGCTTGTTTTTAATATATTGGTCTTTGGATTTGGAATGAGTTTTCCTTTTTTGTTTAATTGCTTTGACATTTTGGAGGTGTTTGTGAGTGTGTTTTGAAAGCGCTTTTAAAAAACAAATTGATTTTTTTTTGTGTTTTTAAATTATTTTAATGTGTTAGATGTCAGTATTTATATCATCATTTAATATACACATTAACATTTCATAAAAATAAAAACATCTACTTATATTTTATGAAATAAAATATCATTATCTATTTAAGTGAATTGAAGATTGGACGTTTGATTATAATTTTTTTATATAGGTTTAAGCACTCAAAATAGCTTTATCTGTATTTTGTCGAATTGTTTGCTTTGTACCCGGTAATAAATACATTTTGACCGGTATTGGTGTCATATTTTTTTTTTGTTTTTCCCTTTTCTTTTTCTTTTAGCTAATAAATCTTGTAGCTATAGATTATAGTTTTTCTATAAATCTTGAACCATGAAATATAGATTGCATTTAATTGATGCATGCATGAGATGAAGTTTCATTTTTTCTTTTTAGATTGATGAATCTCTAAATGAGTTGGATAGGCAAGTGCCATCACAAGTGAAGTGGGTGTCCGGTCAAGCTTGAGCTGTAGCCTGTGAAGTTCAACGAACTGGTGTGGTGGACGTAGCGAAGAACATTACAAAGATGATGTGTAGTAAGTACGAGCCCATGGCTAAGGAGTTGTACTGCAGGTATGAACCAGTAGCTGAGCAATATGCAATGTTGGCCTGGCGCTCACTGAATTGACTCCCACTATTCCCTTAATTGGCTCAAATTGTTGTCCCCACCGTTGCTTTTTGGTCTGAAAAGTACAATCAGGTGGTCGTTTTTACGGCAGAAAGGGGTTACACGGCAACGTTATATCTGTCGTTGATCCCATTTGAGAGATTTGCGAATGTGTTTGATGAGAGTGTCAGGGAGTCGATTGTCTCAACCAATGAGGTCGTGGCTCACTGATGAGGTAGTGGTTTATTTATTTTTTGCATTTCAAAACCACTTTTTTTAAAAAAAAAATTGAAGTTCTTTATTTTTTAAAAAATTAATTTTTTTTATATTTTTAAATTATGTTGTAAACACATCCAGCAAGAAATATTATTATCCTTAATAATGACATGCATATCTAGAGAGATTTTACGATAACCGTAGCTTAATTTATTTATTTTTCCATGAAGTGGTTGGATGGAAATACGACATATCACCAAAAACCTCAAATCTCGTATGTCAAGATCGAACGAGTCTCGTTTTTAACACATGAGCAATAAAAATTCGAGGCCGAAGGAGTCCCTCCTCCCTTTGGATTTTTATTTTAAAAAAAATTAATCACTCAAGATTTGAAATCCATGGTCGATAATTTACTTTATTTTAGATTGAGAATAACTTCGATTTCAAAGTACATGCCATTTAAGTTTTGTTTTGGCCTCAGGATGGCAGCATGCATGTAGATCACGTGATTGGAAGCAAAATTATTTTATAAAAATGTGTCTATGATAAATGTTTTTATTGATTTTTAATATGTTAACTTAAATCAACCTGAAATGGTTATTAGAGAATCTATTTTTCGGAATGGCACTCAGTTCTATGCAGACATGACTGCTTAAATATATACAGTAAAGGCAGGTTGAATTATAAGCATTCTTCGAATTATTGTGGTTAAATCCATGCATGTCTTGAGATATGGCATCTTGTTAGAATTGCCTGGTCTATTGTCACGTGCTTACTCACGGATCGGACATAACTTGTTAGATATACATAAATAAATTTCAAAGGCTATGTTTTATTTTGCTTCCAAAGTCAATGAGAGGTGATTGTTTTTACAAATATTTTATGCTAAAAATGTATTAAAATAAAATTTTATTTTTGACATCGATGCATCAAAATAAACCAAAAATACTAAAAAACTTAAAGAAAATAATTTTATTTTTTTACAAAAGCAAATTCAATCTCAATTTCAGACACCTATTAAATTTAGTGAGGCGGGTCAATATTGAAATCTCTTGTCTCGGTTCCTTGCTTTGTTTGAGCTTTAAATTAAACTATGTTCGGGCTACTCTCACATGGACTGGTTGACTTCATTGGTCAAGAGGTAACTTCGATGACCGGTAAACACATGACTCAACATTTAAAAAAATTCAAGATGACCAGGACATATGAGTGAATTTTATTTCATCGAACTAACTAGTTGACTTTGTGAGATAATTTGTGAATTTTATTTCATCGAACTAACTAGCTGACTTTGTGAGATAATTTTGCTACGATCATATTTTCTCATCCTTAATTTGTCATTCCTTTTTCACCTGACAAATAATTAGCATTGAATCTCTATAAATGTCGAGTTTCTTGATTTTTAGTTCCAAAATAGCTTTTAGGCTAATAATGGAGGTTTCATGTTTGGCCATGTTATTGGTGTTTTTGAACTATAACCTTGTTAAAATAGGATTCTAGCATTTTCTTTAAATAAATTATCATTCTTCGAGCTTCATTCCTTGACATATTTACCTCTCCATAAACATATATGACTCAGTAGTCGTTCATTTCACCATTATCCTCAATTGTTGATACATCCTCGTTAAGAATATTAAAATTAAACAACTCGTAGACATCCTTGGTATTACCTGCTAAATGATTAGCAATTACACTTCTATTCATGAAATTCCTTGTTATACATGTGATATCATAATCTGCTAATAACACTTACCACTTTACCATTCGGCTTGACAAGTAGGGCTTTTTACTTGTATATTTAAGTGGATCCAATTTTGATATCAATTAGATTGTGTAATATAACATGTACTTTCCAAACCTTTTTGCATATCATAACAAGACACGACATGACCTTTTTATCACCACGTGTCGAGATTTATAATCATTAAACTCTTTTCTTAAATAATAATAATGGCTTGTTCTTTTATATTTATAATGTTTGCCAACACATGCTTCTCATAACTATTTTTGTCACTGTAAAAAACAATATCAAAGGTTTTCCTCATATAAGAGGCATTATAAGATATGAGTTTACAAATACTTTGTGATCTTATCAAAACCTTAATGACAATTACTACCCTACACCTTTGGATTTTTTTTCCCAAGCAATCAAGATTTGGCTCGCAAGTTATGGTAAGTTGGGATATGAATCAGGCAAACGCCTATGAAAACTTTTTACCTTTTTCTTTGTCCTTGTATATCATAGGTTGCCTTTATCTTGTCAAAATAAACTTATATTTCTTAAATGTTCATCACAAATCCCAATAGTTTTCTTATTAGAAAGAAAGCTAAATTACATCGTTCATTCACTGTTCACCCACACTCACATCTACTGTGGATTGGAATACGCGATCTGCTGCCTCACCATGCATTGAATTGTAATTGTGAATGACAATTACAATTCAAAGAAGAATGGTTCACGCTGCCTACGTGAATTATAATTACAATTAAAAAAAGACCAAAGGTTCATGCTGCCTGCGTGAATTACAATTCAAAGAAGAACAAAAAATCATGTTGCGTGGCATACATTTCAAAGTAGTGCGCTGCTTTTTAAAATTTCAAAATTTGACTCGAAGACAATGCAAATGCATAGATTGCTGCTTTTAAATTTTCAAAAGCTTAGAATCAAAGGTTAGCGTTGAGTGAATTACAGTTCAAAACAAAAAAAAAATCATGTTGCATGGCTTACAATTTAGGACAGTACGCTGCCTTTTCAAATTTCAAAATTTCAAGCGAAGACAGTGCATCCATTGCTATTTTTTTAAAATTCAAAAACTTAGAAACAAAGGTTCATGTTGGGTCAATTACAACAATTTTTTAAAAAAATCACGTTGTGTGACTTACAATTCATAACAGTGCGCTGCCTTTTATAGTTCCAAAATTTTAGGCGAAGACGATGCATGCACTGCTGTTTTTAAAAATTCAAAAGCTCAGAATCAGAGGCTCACATTGTGTGAATTACAGTTCAGAAAAAAACAAAATTTCACGCTGTGTGGCTTACAATTCATATCGGTGCATTGCCTTTTAAATTTCATAACTTCACGCCAAGACAATGCATGCACTTTTCGAGTTTTAAAATTTCAAAAGTAATGCCGATAAAAATTTCAAAACAGAGTACACTGCTGCTTTTAAAATTTCAAAACTAGCTGCACTGCACCACATGGCTCTTTAATGTTTCTACTCATCAATTGTGTCTTGAAAAAAACAAATCTGCTGCTCATCCTTTAAATTCATTAATGTGGTTTGTCGCTGGGTGCATTCGGCGGCAGCTAAAAGCCTTGGTACCTGCAAATTCAACCCAACACCTACATTTTCAACCCATATTTTATATAAAGCCGTGGGGAAAATGGGGAAGATGGCAATGGATTCAGCAGGTTTCAGAGATTCCTCAGGTGCTTTTCCAATCTATTTGTCCGTTCATTATCTCTTCAAAGCCAGAGTTAAACACCCAATACATATACATTAATGGGTTGTGACTTTAGTTGGATTCGAGAGCAAAGTAATTCTTTCTCGGCTGTATATTTTAGTCCTTTGTTAGACAAATCATGGCACAAATGAGGCTGCCACTTTGGGGTGTGATGCCGACATGAAATCAACGTCAGCTTTGGGGGACCAAGCTCAACATCAGCTATGCAAAGGTGACAACGTTGTGGAGGGCAGAGGTGGCCATACAATTCATTTTTCCTTTTTGTTGTCAATTACAATTCCTCACATTTATGCTCCCGCAAATGCTTTGACCTTTTTCGTTCTGCTCATTTGTCATTTCCCCTCTGTGTGTGGAGCTTAGTTCTTTCCTTCACTGGTTTTCAGCCATTGATTTCTCCTTTGACAGTTAGTCATTTCTTTGGCCTCTGTTGCTTGCTGAGCTTATTTGGCCTGCTTGTTTTTATCCAAAATAAACATTTTGCGAGATTCAGTCTTAATTGAAACTTTTATAACATCTTGAACAACTTCCTTGATACTTGCACATGCTTCTTTTTTTATTTGACAAGTGTATCATTCATATATACCTTTACTTTATGATGTATTATATCATGGAATAAGATAATCACCCCCCTTTGATAAATAGCCTCAACATTTCTCAGTTCAAATGACATTATCTTATAATTGAAAGTTCCTTAAAGAGCAACAAAAATAGTTTTTTTTCTTTATCTTTCTCGGTCAATCTAACCTAATTGTTCTATAAAAACCTATCAATGGATGAATGAATAAGTATATTTTTTATATAGTTTGGTCAACAAAGATATTTATATAAGGTAAAAGAAAGTAATCTCCCAGGCTTGCATTGTTTGAATCTCTGCAATCCACGTATACCTTGACCTTACCATATTTCTCATGAATTACAATTATACTAGTCACACGAGTGGCAAATTCATTTTTAAAATTCTTAAAAACATAAGGTACACTCTGTGAGCGTGTATTTGCATCTAAAAGCATAACGTACACTTGTGTAAGCGTGTATTTGCATCTAAATCTTAATTTCTACCAATCCAATATTAAAGTATAAAATTGAAATAAATTCAATATAAAAAAGAACATAATAGAACAATTTGAGCCTACTTGGTTAACTTAAAAAAATAATGACCTAGGTAATGAGACCTAAATAACCTTGTAGAAAACAAATCACTAAACATGATTTTTAATCAACTTGATATTGAATGATGAAATATAAAAAAATTCAAATCAATCGAATTAACCGTCATACCCACGACATGAATCATGATATTAGGATGACTATGTTAACAAAAAAACACAAAAAGTCATGAAGTTTAATATCCAATAAATCAAATGTCTTTTAAAAAATCAAATAAAAGAAAAAAACACTAATGCAATAAATAGTGTTTTTTGAGACAATGTAATATCAATTAAAAAAAATTAAATAAACAAGGTTAGCCTATTAAATCTATAATTCGAACCAAGATATTGGGATAACTATATAAAAAATAAATTATTAAACTAATTTTAATAATTCTTTAAATTTTCAATTTTAAGATTTTTTTTTAAAATTTTTACAGTCAGGAAGTTTTTTTTTTTTTTTTTATATATATATATATATTAAAATTAATATTTGATCCGAACCCGCTGAGCCAGCACCGTGCTAGTTTACTGTGGCTGTGTTATAAATTGAGTAGATTTCACCAACCGAAAGGTCCTTTTCCTTTGTTACCATAACCTCCTCCGCTTGCCCCAATTGAATATAAAATATTTTTCTTATTTAGTAGCCACTAAAAATTGGTGATATAAAAAACAAACCTCTCTCGAAAACACTCTCTCTCAAATCATTCAATCCTCTCCTCTCTGTTGATTCTCTCTATCAAAAGCAAACAACCAAACCTCTCTTGAATCAAAACGACCAAACAGCAGGACGCAAAACGACTGCAATAAGATGGTCGAAACCAGACGCAGCGCCTCCTCTTCCAAACGCTCCCTTCCTCCCTCTTCTCCTCCTCCTCCCTCTTCCAAAAGATGCAAAGTACCACCCATCTTCATCTACATGCTAGATTTCTTTTTTCTCTGTGACAGGTTATGACTTTTTTGTTTTTTTCATAGGCTGCTGCGGCTGCTGCTGCATTAGAGGTGTCATCATCGACAAGCGATGCACCGCCACCGGTGCTTCCGGTAGAAAGGACAAGTCCGGAAAAGGAATCCGGATCACCACCTGAATTAGATCCGCTTGAAGAGGAGAAATCCACTGACGTCCAAGCTGAGGACTTGATGTCTCTAGGTGCGATCTTCTTTCTATTCTACTTCTGCTGTTGATTTTTTTTCTTTTTCTGATTTTGTATGAGATGCAGCTGGAGAGAAATCCAAGGCTGCGGTACTGCTGAACAGGTCAAAGAAACGAGCACCAAAGTCAGTAAAATCTAATGCCAAAGTTGCATGGGGTCGATTGTTGTCGCAATGTTCACAGGTGAGTGGATGGTGTGCTTGATTGATGATGAAAAGATGATGAATTTTAATTTATCATGGGTATGTGTACTTCCGTATTCCATGTTTGTTTATTGGACTTTTGTTTTCACAATTCTGGGCTTTTAGCACCCTGCTGGCAATATTTGTTAAGTTCACCCGCCTGGTTGTATACACAGCTATTTTATTCCTTGATCTTTAATCTTTATCAATTGTATTGCTATTCGACTTTGTCTGCACTAGGTATTATGTTTATGGTTCATGTCTAGAGCGCTTGCTAGGAAGAAGGTTGTTTTAGACATGAGATGGTACCACTCTACGAGTTTCTTCCTGCATTGTTGACACTAATTCGAAACTCTTGCTTGACAATTACTTTTTTGCTGAAACCTTTCAGACCATTATTGCCAGGCGACCCACTAATTAACCTTTGTTTTAGCATGTTTTAAGTCTTTGGATTTTTTAGAGTAGTAATTGTGAATCTGGTTGAGATGATAAAACTACTTTATATCATCATGAAACTAAGAACAAATAAATATTTCTTGATGTGAGCTAGGACTTCTTTCTCAATTGCATGCATTTTATGCAGGTTAGGAGTATGCGTATTGATTAAGACTTTATATCACTGTGAAATTAAGAACAAAAGAACTGTCTTGATGTGAGTTAGTGGCTTCTTTGCTGTTGCATGCATGTTGCAAGTGCACTTATTGATTTAAGTTACTTGGCATTGTGTCTCACAGGGTATTTAAGTGCTCTACAGAAAGGTCTAGTTAATTTCTTGATATGTGGCTGGCTGAAAAAAATTGTGGGGAAATTTGACTGGATCTTTGTCTCGTGAGCTTTCAAGTGCTGTCTAGCGAGGGTCTCAAATTGTCTATTTATTGTGAGCTTGTTACTTGGAAAAATCGTGTAAAAATTATTTCAAGAGTGGAGGGAATGGAGTTTCAGGATTTCTTTTCTTTGCTTATTTCAGTTATGTGGTTCATATCTCTGTTTAATGAGGCTAGTTTTAGTTATGTTGAGCTCATTTACTTTATCATCTCCAGGTCATTCTGCTGCTTTTCAAGTATTTGAGCAGCTGTTGAAACAAAAAATCACGTGAATAATATTTTTTTTCTCTTAATTCCCCCGTGCAAGGATTGTTGATTTGGTGTTGAAAATTGAATGAAAGCTGAGAAGATTTTATATTAGCCCCTAGTTTATTTTTTTCGCTTTGTTAATGTCTTACTTTTTTCCAATTGGGAAAATGGGATTATTATATATTTTTTTAGAAATTGATGCCTAGTTCTTTTTTTTTTTTTCATTCTCCAAGTCATGACAGCATCTGGAAAATTGGTGCTAAATTTTTTTTACCTCTTCTGTCTTAAAGGCAGAATCCTGAAGATTGATTTGGATGTTTTAACATATTTTATGGAATTGAACAAGTGATTGTTTCTGATGGTTTAAACTGTTTATTCATTCCAGAATCCTCACAGGCCGATGTCGAGCACACTTTTCTCTGTTGGTCAAAGTCGTCAATGTAATTTATGGCTTAATGATCCGTCCATTAGTACTGTTTTATGCAAAATGAGGCACATAGAGGTAGCACTCTTTGCACAATCTAATGTCTAATTACTTCTTAATTAACAAAAAAATAAATGCATCAAGGCCAGACACTGCATCATGTTCCATTATTATGTAATGCAACCCTTTCCCCCTCTTTGGTAATCTGTTTATAATCACCCTGCAGCGTGGAGGTGCATCTGTTGTCTTGTTGGAAATCACTGGGGGGAAAGGAGCAGTCCATGTAAATGGGAAACTTTATCAGAAGAATGAAAGCTTAGTATTAAATGGAGGTGATGAAGTGGTTTTCACTACTTCTGGCAAACATGCATATGTATCCTTTTCTTTGCTTTGCCTTTGGCAAAATAATGTGGCTTTATGTGCTATTATCTTCACCATCATTTTCTTATTTGTATTGCTATTCTGTCTCTGTGAAAGCATAGCAGGAAAATTCCTTTTCCTATCCATATTTTTGTGTGTTTGCATTATATCGCTTGACTAAATGTTCATTACCTCCTCTAAAAACCACTGAATTCCTTAATGGGAATTTTAGATTTTTCAGAAGCTAACAAACAATAACTTAGGCACTCCAGATATGCCTTCTGTGAGCATCTTAGAAACCCAGAGCGCTCCTATAAAAGGGATTCATATTGAGGCAAGGCCTAGAGATCCCTCAGATTATGCAGGCGCTTCAATATTGGCTTCGTTGTCATGTCTTCTTCCACCTGCTGCCAAAACTGGTGAGGATGCACAGCAAAATACAGAGTTATCCATCTTGCCTTCTGGTTGTGAAGTGTCTGAAGATCGTATTCCAGATGTTGAAATGAAGGATGGCACAAACAATCATGATCCCGTGGATGTTTCCCCAAGGGAGAAAGCTGTTGTTCCTTCTAACGCTGCCAGTGAAAATGCTAATGTTGATAACATGGGATTGGGTGCTTGTATGGATGAGGTTATTGGAAGGATTCAAAATTCAACTTATGAATTAAAGCCACTGTTGCGGATGCTTGCTGGTTCACCTTCTGAACTTGATAAAATATTTGATGAGAGGGAAAGGAGACAAATCCTCAAGGATCTTGATCCTCCGCCAGTTCTGATGTCCACTAGGCGGCAATTGTTCAAGGATAGTTTACAAAAAGGAATTCTAAATCCTGAAGAGATTGAAGTTTCATTTGAGAGTTTCCCATATTATCTAAGGTGCATATTTTCATTTGTTAAGTAGTTGAATAAAATACTTGTCTCATTGAATATTTTATTCTCATCTACTAACCAGTTCAGCGTGGAAATTATTCATGCTCTGCATGTGTGGGTCCTTTATGACTTAAAACACTAGCAAGAACAAAATCATGTACTAACAAATCTAAAAATTGTTAGATATGACCGTTGCGTGGTAGGATCTAACCTCATGTCAGATTTGTGAAAAAAGGGTGTGCTAATTTTAGAAAATCTGACCTTTTAAGATTATAATAGGCAGGGCTAGCACTTGTATGAAATTCACCCTTGCAATTCAAGTATACTCTGATCCACTACTGAACAATGGAATTGGCAAAAGACAATGAATTGAGTTGAATTCCACAAAAGTCACCAATCTAATCAAGCTCTTTGTAACTGATACTCATTTGTTTTGTTATCATATGTCTTATTGTGCTGGACCAAATTGATACTTGTTGTAATTGATCCCAAGTGTTTTGGATGCTGGTATTTTTTACTGACATTGAGCTCTCTTACAGTGATACAACTAAGAAAGTTTTGATAGGTGCTGCATTCATCCATTTGAAGTGTTGTAACAAAGTTGCAAAGTTTGCTTGTGATCTCCCAACTGTGTCCCCACGCATGTTACTGTCTGGTCCTGCAGGTAGTCCCCATCTTATTTCTTTCATGATATATATGTGCGTCATTTTGTATGTTCATCACAACTAGTTCCTATTCTTGTGAAATTTTGTTATAGGTTCAGAAATATATCAGGAGACTCTGACAAAGGCACTTGCCAAAGATCTTGGTGCTAAAATACTAATTGTGGATTCACTTCTACTGCCTGGTGTAAGCTTTTTGGATATCTTTAGAATTTATACTTTTGTTCTTTGTATGTGAGCATGCTTTACCATACCTTAAGGCATGTCCCACACAAATTTCCATCCATAAGGCGACTGATTTCTTCTCACACCGTGCTCTAATAAATTCAGGGATCAATACCCAAAGAAGCTGATTCTTCTAGAGAAAGTTCAAAATCTGAAAGAGTCTCCGTGTTTGCTAAAAGAGCCGTGCAGGCGGCATTGCAATCTAAGAAACCTACTTCTAGTGTCGAGGCTGACATAACTGGTTGCTCTGCATTCAATTCTCATACTCGGCCAAAGCAGGAAACTTCCACCGCATCATCCAAAAACTACACTTTTAAAACAGGCATATTTGCTTATATAACAACAGTTGTTTGAGATAATTTTCTTTTAGTTCTGGTCTCATAGACTACCTCAAGAATTGATACTTAAATTGCTAGCTGATCTTACAGTTTGTTAAATTGCAGGTGACAGAGTGAAGTTTGTGGGCTCCTCTTTAGCATCTGCAATCTCTTCGTTGCAGCCTCCTTTGAAGTATTTTTGTTTCTTTGTTCTTAAAGTGTCTTGTTGGGTTCCTTCCAGTTTCTTGGCTGTAGCTCTCCCAAGTACATGGGGTCTTAATTTTTTTCCTCCTGAATTCAAGCTTCTTGGTTATGTCATAAGTGCCTTGGGCTGAATTTCAAAATTGCCCAGCTTGCCGGATACCATACTCTACCAAGTGCTTAGTTTTTGTGAAAGTATTCTATTCTGTTTTGATTGGAATCTTTCCTCTCTTGGTAGGGGACCGACAATTGGTTTACGAGGCAAGGTGGTCCTTGCTTTTGAAGGAAATGACTCTTCAAAAATTGGAGTTAGATTTGATAGATCCATCCCAGAAGGCAATGATCTGGGTGGTCGTTGTGAAGAGGATCATGGTTTCTATTGTACTGGTGCTTTTCTTGAACCATCTACTCTTTCAATGATTTATTAGATGATCAGATAGTGGTGCTTGCCTGCCGCGGTCTATAATCCAATATCACTAATGCCTTATTTACTCTGCAGCTAATTCACTTCGTTTGGATAGTTCTGGAGGAGAAGATCTTGACAGACTTGCTATTAATGAGCTCTTTGAGGTCCTTGCTGCTTTCACTGAGTGATGTTGGTTGGTGCTTTCCTCCTATTCTTCTAATATAAGGCCCTGAGCTGAATGTTCTCATGTTCATAGGTTGCATTAAATGAAAGTAAAAATGGACCCCTGATCTTGTTTGTGAAAGACTTAGAAAAGTCTGTGGTGGGAAATCAAGATGCATACTCTTCCTTGAAGAGTAAGCTTGAAAGTTTACCAGAGAAAGTTGTTGTAGTTGGCTCCCATACCCAGATTGACAATCGTAAGGAGAAGGTAAGCAGTTTGCAGATATTCTCGTAGCTGTATTTTTTCTTTGCTATACTTTGAAGTTTTCACTACCCTGACAATTTGTTACATTTTCTCTTGACTTCTTACATCAACAGTCCCATGCTGGTGGTCTTCTATTTACAAAGTTTGGAGGCAACCACACTGCATTACTTGATCTTGCATTTCCGGTATGCAAAGCATTGCCAAAACGATTATGGACTATTTTTTTTTCTACTCCATATTGATCTTCTCAAATTCATGATTGTAAATAGATTAACTTATATTTCTATGTTTCTGCATTTCTGATTGATGATTGACCTGTCATCACCCTATCAACTATCTTGAGATAAAGGCTCTGTTGTCATTGTATGTGATAAGGTATATTTAAACAGATATAGCCTGAGCATATTTAATCATGTTATTATCCACTTATGCCAGCAAGTCTCTACTGTGCAAATTTTACAATTATGCTTCCAATTATTATATGGGTAAAAAAATGATGTAATTTTGAATTCTTCTCCTATCAGATGTTCATTGCCACCTTTTTTTCATGCTATGGATCAATACTGTTAGGTGCACATGTGAGTAATAACTATCCTTATTGAAAGGGAATGAGAAAAGTGAGGTGCTTAAATATAAGATGGACCCGTAACCAAATAATTTAGGCTTTTGGGTTAAGTGGTGTCCAAATAATTTAAGTTTTTTCATGCCTTCACACATGCAAGCCCATGTATAGGTCTAAGTGACTCTCCAATGCAGATCTTCCCAACAAATACAAGCACATTCTGATGTTATGTTTCGTGATAGTTCTATAGCTCTTGCAGAGATAGGCATGAACAATTAGGTTATGCCTCGGATAAGATTTAGGAATTAGATTGGGCTCAAAATTGGTGATGATATGATGGCTGGATCTTGCTGATTTCTTGAAGAATTCATTTGAATGCAGAATAAAAGGAGGGTTCCCTTTCGGACCTAAATGATGGTAAAATATTGCCCAGCAAAAATGTGCTAACATTTTTTTATTCCAACTATTGGATCTGAACTCCTGGTAAACTCGGTATTTATTATTTGACTTAAAAATCATAAAAGATTTTAGCTGGTGGCTTTCAACATCATATATAAAATCAAGTTAATAGGGATCTAATCAGCATTTGTGTCAAAAAATTGATTTCTTTCCTTGAAATAATCTTAGAAATTGGCATGCGGTAAGATAGAAGGCATGGAAACTCTAAAATAATATGTCATGATGGCAGGAAAAGAATTCAACACCAGCCTCCTACATGTGGTGAAACTATAACATGAAAAGCCTTCATTCTCTAGTTTGACTTTTGTTGTTTGCACTCTTATGCTAAAACGCTTGCAGTTATGAAGTCAAAAGCATTTTATCTCAAGAACTTGTAGAAACACTTCCAAATATTTTGAAACGTATTCAGATTGATCTTGTAGATATTGTAAAATCCAACTCCAGGAGGAACCTTATAACAAGGCAATTCCTTGTGTGTTTCACTAGCCCATTTTAAGACATCTAAGTTGAAAGGAACTGATATTGTTATTCTGTTTGGATTTCTGCTATTTTAGAATCGTAGTAAATGTGGTTGACATGTAGTAGGATAGGCTGGGGATCATGAGAGTCCATTAATTAACTACTGAGAATTGCTATAGCATTAGGATTATCGACCATTGAGAAACTCAACATTAGGATCTTTGACCTTTTTTTTTTTCCTGTTATTATTTATCAATGCATGGATTACTCTCTCCTTAGTAGCTTGGCTATGGATGCAATTTTTCTTTAATCTTCTCTAGTATAAAATCTGTTATGCATGATTCTCTTGACACCTGATGCATCTTTTCACCTGATATAAAGCTCAACCACTACCCAGGACATGACCAGACCAAGAGTGGTGAGGTGATTACAGATTTGATTGCTTGACACAGCTCTTATATAGACAATCTTGTTTGCTCTTACTTGTACCCTTACTCATTGTAAAACTTTAAAAGTTTTTGTACGTTACCTCTTATGTGCAATTAGAGCTCATTGATTACAATCATACACAATGGATTTTTATCAGACTACAATGCTTCTTGACTGGATTCGTTTTATTACCATCCAGAATTTCAAAAGCTTCCGTGCTGATTGTTTTGGGTCATTTACACTAATTTTACATCACTGAAGAATGATAACGATGCAAGTATTGCCTCTCATTCAGGATAGCTTTGGTAGACTGAGTGATAGGAGCAAGGAAACACCCAAAGCAATGAAGCAGCTCTCACGGTTGTTCCCAAACAAAGTGACAGTACAATTGCCTCAGGTATTATTAATGCATTCAGTTCTTAATCTAGAAAAAAAATTATTCTCCATCCCTTGCATGCCTTAGTCTACATTTTTGGGCATCCTGGCAGGATGAAGCTTTGCTTGTGGACTGGAAACAGCAGTTGGAACGTGATGTTGAAACTCTGAAGGCACAGGCCAACATTGCTAGTATTCGTTCAGTGAGTGTTATCTTTTCTGTATCCTGACCTGTTATTTCCGTTTTCATTTTGATTTTCCTACTTCCTACATGGAAGCTGCTTGTTTCTTGAAATGACATCCTCTAGTGTGTATGATAGCCAGCCTTTATGCAGTTGAAGTTGCTTATGATGATGAGTAGCATCATGCTTGCCCATGGCATCTAAACACAGATGCTTCCATGCTTAGAATCAAACATTGTTCCTGTTTGGTTGTCTGATACCGTTGCAGTTTTCCTGCTTTTGATGTGCCATTGTGTATAGTCAATGATGATTCATTGCATACTTGTGTGTGGCTTCCAAACACACAGATTCCTACTAGCTTAGAAAAATAACTTAATATTTTCTAGTTAGGTCCTCACATGCTGTTGTGGACTTTCTGCTTTAGATTTGCGCATGAAGAATAACCATTTTTTTGCTGAGTTAAACATGTTTTCCTCGTTAGTTGCTATTCCAATCCTACCTATATGGAGCCTTTTGAAGATTTATACTTACGCCTCTACTTTGTATCTTAAATTCCCCCTCTGCTATGTTGTTTTAATGCTTCTGGTTTTCTAAATCTAGAAATTAGATACTATAATGTTGTTTCTGACTTGTGTATTTGCATTGCACATGATACGTGCAGGTTCTTAGCCGAGTTGGTTTGTGTTGCCCTGACCTAGAAACCATATGTGTTAAAGATCAGGCCCTCGCAACTGAAAGTAAGAGTTGTTGACTCAAGTCTTGCATTTCTTAATGTCTTCTGTTTTTTGTTTTGTATTGATATTTACTTTAGACTGCATTATCTCAATGGTGCTATTATTTTACTTAAATAGGTGTGGAGAAAATGGTGGGATGGGCTTTGAGTCACCACTTCATGCACTGTTGTGATGCCCCCGTCAAAGATTCCAAACTTCTTATATCTTCTGAAAGGTTATTTTTTTCTCCATATTTTCTCCCATCATTAATTACAAAATTCCATTCATATCTTGTATTAACATTTCCTTTGATGTATATGCTGCAGCATTATCTATGGATTAAGCATTCTTCAGGGCATACAAAATGAAAGCAAGAGCTTGAAGAAGTCACTGAAGGTAAAGTTGATGGTCATCTATTCAGATGATACTTGTCTAACATGTTTTTTCCTTACATGTTAAATTAACATGAAAGACCTTTCAGGATGTGGTCACTGAGAATGAATTTGAGAAGAAACTTCTAGCAGATGTTATTCCTCCTAGTGACATTGGAGTTACCTTTGATGACATTGGAGCCTTAGAAAATGTGAAGGATACCTTGAAGGAACTGGTTATGCTTCCTCTGCAAAGACCTGAATTGTTTTGCAAAGGACAGCTGACTAAGGTTAATTGCAAAATACAGCCTTGTTTTTCTTGCTATATGCACGTGTGTTTCTGTCTTTACAAGATGGTATTCCTTTTACAGCCTTGCAAGGGAATATTGCTTTTTGGGCCTCCTGGTACTGGGAAAACAATGCTCGCAAAGGCTGTTGCAACCGAGGCTGGTGCAAACTTTATAAATATATCTATGTCAAGCATTACTTCGAAGGTACTGATGTGTACATAGTGTGCTATGTGTTATTCTGGGAGCTTTCACTTGAGCATCACTAGTGTTTATTGAAATGTTTGCGTCAATATTTATTGCAGTGGTTTGGAGAAGGCGAAAAGTATGTCAAGGCGGTGTTCTCTTTAGCTAGTAAAATTGCTCCCAGTGTTGTTTTTGTTGATGAGGTTTGTGCATTATATCTCCTGGTTGCTGCCATGTTCTGATACTTGATTTTCAAACCCCTACCCCTGCATGGCCATGGCTATTGCTGGTAGCTTGATAGTTTGGAGTTCACAATTTTTTCTTCATATTATCCTTGTTTTTGGTTCTTTTTTTTTCTCTTGTTATTTTCAGCGATGTTAAAAACGAAATTCCCTAATTGGCATTTAGAATTTCTATCAAATAATACAAAGCAGTTGCTGGTCATACAATTGAAACATAATAATTAATTTGGAATGATATTAAATGAATAATTGAATCAACATATATGAAAAGTATAATTTTTTTAAGAGAACCTTTTGTTATAAGGCCTGCTACCAGCATTTTTTAACAAAGATAGTGTTCTTTTGCCCTCATTAGACTGTTGCCCACCATTTCCCTCTCTTTGTTTAGTAGTCTTATAAAGTTCCAAACTTCTCAAACATGTCTTTCCAGATATTAAAGGAAATAAGCGTGAACTCACAACAAAAGGCAATTAACAAAATGTGCAAGATGCTATATTGTTACCATCATTGTCATGGTGGTAATTATAGCAGCAGCAACAACTGAATTTGAGTCTTTTTGAAATAAATGTTTGCACACTTGGCTGATGTTTTTTAGGTGGATAGCATGTTGGGTAGACGTGAAAATCCAGGGGAACATGAGGCTATGCGTAAGATGAAGAATGAGTTCATGGTGAATTGGGATGGTCTGCGTACAAAAGATAAAGAACGTGTGTTGGTACTTGCTGCCACAAACAGGCCCTTTGACCTTGATGAGGCTGTTATTAGGAGGCTTCCCCGGAGGTACTCTATCTTATGTTTATCTTACAATTTTCTTTATACTGGCACAGCAGCAACATCATTGAATTTTTCTACAAATTGTTGGCAGATTAATGGTTAACTTACCAGATGCACCGAATAGAGAAAAGATTCTGAGGGTTATCTTGGCCAAAGAAGATTTGGTGCCCGATGTTGACTTAGAAGCTGTTGCAAATATGACCGATGGTTATTCTGGAAGTGATCTAAAGGTTATTTTACACTTTACATGGCATTTGATTTTACCCTCGTTATTTTTCTCTAATCCTCTTTCTCTCTCTCTTCAGAATCTATGTGTTACTGCTGCTCATTGTCCTATTCGAGAAATATTAGAGAAGGAAAAGAAGGTTTGTTGGACATTGCTACTAGCTTCGAGCAAATTATTTTTATATTTTCAATTATAGAAGATGCCTAATTGAAACCCTATATCCAGTTCTTTAAGTGCAATGTGCATGTATAGATTACCATTGTTACCGGTTGTGGACATGTATTCTATGAATTGTTCCATGCCTAGAAGTCATTTTAGTTCACACTATTGTGATACAAGTTTTGTACATAATTACTTGCCTGCTTCTTCCTGTCAAGTTGTTAGTGAGCCAAGAAGACTACATTCTTGGAACTCTCAGGGAACGGCTATCAATTATAACAGTGCCATGTGGTTTATGTTTGTAGATACTTTCTTGGAACTTTAGTGTTGCTGCTCTAAATGTGACATGGAAGTACCAGGTCCCTGTATGTAATGTGAAGACTTGTCACATTTCCATTAAACATTTTATTTAACCATCTACTGTATTTAGAGTTTTCTTTGAAATTCAAATATACTCGCTTGTTGACTTACAAACTCCAGATGTCCTTATTCAACTGTTGGACTTGTTTTGTTCATTTTTATCTGGTCGTGTTGATGCTTTTAGACAAATTTTGGGAGGAAACTCAGCTTGATAAAATTCTAAACTGCTGGCTTGATTTCCCTCTCAAACCTTTACATGGTGATTTGGCTTTTGCACATGATTTCATTCACTTCTTGGCTATGCATTGACTTTTGGGGGACACAAATTTCAGGAAAGAACTTTGGCATTGGCTGAGAATAGTCCTTTACCCACATTGTACAGCAGTGCCGACATCCGTCCTCTCAAGATGGAGGATTTTAGATATGCACATGAACAGGTATGATGATTAGAACTTATACACTAATTGTTTGGTGTTTGGACTGACTAGGATAGTTTACTCATTTCAATTTAGTTATAATTTGACAACTTGGCTCGAATATGTTCTTTTGGATGTTTGGTCTAGTTTCTCAGTGTGGACAATAGTTTGGTCAAGTCTTTGCTTGGTTTTTCTTTTAAGCTTGCATTAAGATCGATCCCAAGGGGCAAGTGAAACATTAAAGGAGGTTTGGTAGATGTGTAAAAGTGCATGATGGTGTGGCCCAATAAATGTTAAATTCAAATTTGAACTAATATGACTAAGAATTCTAGTAAATATTGTGTTGGCCATAAAAATATGTCATAACTTTGAGGAAGAGAGAACACAGTGGGTTATAACCCTTAACCCTGTTTGCATAATTTTGTTAATTTACATTCTGATGTTTTAGTCTGGTTGACACCAGGAAGTCCCTGTACTTCTAAAACCCCTTAAGAGGCAATAACTATAGTTAGACTCTAATCTCCCTTCATTAAATAAGCTGATGTGACAATTTAAAATCATTGCAAGAACAATAATGCCAACCGTCTTCACCAATCTAATTTTTTTCTGCTATGCTATGGATCTTGCCCTCTTTGAATTGAATATGTATTTGAAAATCGATGTGATTGCTATTGCCTTTTAAATCTGATTATTTTGATCCACTGTGATGACTTGATCTTGTTGATCAAAGTCTCTATCTTGTATTATCATCCACCCTATAAGAAATGTAATAGACTCGACCAACTTCTCCATCCTGGAAACAGCCCCCCGCTTAGCCATCTAATACACCCAGTCTTTGACCTGTGATGGTGTTTTTGAGATTTTTCTGTTTCTTGGCATTCAATAGAATTCTCTTTGCTCAAAATTTTGGTTAATCAAATAAGTTGCCTTGTGGTATTAAGGAATAAAATCAGGAGAGATCCTCCCTGTATGGAAGAGTACACTGTCGTCTAAATTCGCTTCAATTGCCAAATTGTTTTTGATGATTTTGTTGATCGACGAAGTCTTTAATCTTTGATTATTTGTTTTATGTCCTAGAAAGTGATGAAAAAGAACAGCTGTAAATTAGGGAGGATAAGATAATAGAAGGCTCGGAAAGGGCCATGCTGTTACAAAGTGGGTACAGTCTAGTCCCATAAACGTAGGAATAGAGAGACCTGTGTGAAAACCCACGGATGCATTGTGCACCATAGAGAGCATAGATTTTTGTACCAATAACTAAAAAAACAGTTTCTACTGTGGATTTTCCTTTAAAAAATGACTGATTGATGGATTTAATTAGTCCTTTCCCTGGATTCCTTGTTTGAATGAGAAATTGCTGCTTGATAATGTGTGGATGCATTTATAATTTAATTGAAGAAAGAAATGCCATCCCAGCAAACCGAAACAACCTTAGCATTGTCATTTGATCTTGTCTAATCTGCAGTGGGTTGGTTTTAATTTATTTATGGAGGGCGGAGAAAGTCATGAGCCTCAGCCATAAACTGTGCCCTGATATTCATATTCAATACTTTAATTGCAGGTGTGCGCAAGTGTGTCATCAGAGTCCACAAACATGAACGAACTTCTCCAATGGAATGATCTCTACGGAGAAGGTGGATCTAGAAAGAAGAAATCGCTCAGCTATTTCATGTAGAGATCCTATCATTATGTATAGGCATTTCTTGTTTAATTTGTTCTTGAGTCGCCTGATTCACCCAAAAGGTGGCCTAGATTTAGGGACCTGTATTTTTTGGAAATTCCATTGCAGGGTCCCCCCTTTGTACCATAGAGTAGGTTTTAATTTATTCACCGCGCTTAGGACTTACCATATTTATTGCAGGTAACTTGGCCGCAGCTGTGCTTTTCTTCTTTAGATTCAATTATCCCTGTCTTGTTAGTATGTAAATACTAGTTTTGATCAATTAATAAAACAATTTTTACCTTATTCGCCTCACTTGTTAATATATATATATACACACACATACTTAAACGATCAGGATCATGGCTTGTTTGCCGTTTCCTTTTTTTTCAACCACCTCCATAATCAGTCCACAAGCGGCTCAAAAACTCCAGGCGGAGGTTGTGCCTGAAACACCAATCGCGACTCCCCCCTCTGGCCGTGTATTTCATCAGAGGAGGAGGTCTAAGCTTGAAAACCTTTTGAAAGAGGAGAGATGTTAATGTCAGTGAGACCTTTCCGAAGAAAAGGAAAATGCTAGTGCTGGTTTAGGATGATCGGTAGTAACCAGAGGCATTCATAGCTAAGAGAAAACCAAGTAATTCCACACCATAAAAAAATTCCTTCAGCAACACTCCATGAAAGCAGATCTAAGCAGTCCATGAAAACCAAACTCAATCATTTCCTCATTGTCATCACTGATACAAACAAACAAACAGCTGGGGGCAGAGTACAAAAATAGGATTAGCCTGGTGACAGTGGAGAGGAATGCTAATACTGTCTAGAAGAAGAAAGTTTTAATTTATTTATGGAGGGCAGAGAAAGTCAAGGGCGGAGGGCTAGCCATTACACGCCTTGATGGATATCGTCCAGAGAAGATCGGAACTGGACTGCACTGTTACTTTTTCTCCTTGGACTAAGTTTGACGTGCTTACCAGATCACCAAACCTCATCTTCGTGTTATCTGGAAAACAAAAATAAAATAAAAAGATTCAGCGCATCAAACCCCGAGGGAAAACAACGCCATAGCCGAAAAAGAGGGTGAAAGAAAATCATCAGACAGTAACTATCACTACAAGTTTATACGATGAGTAAAGGAAGTTGAAGACGAAGGGAATCACAACAAAACCCTGGCGTTTTTGCCTCCGATTGTTTATCACATCATTCTGTACCGCAGTGAAGAAAAGCTGTAATCGTTTTTCAAAAAAATGCCTGTACTTTATAGACTCCACTAAATAATAATAATAATAATAATAATAATAATAAACAGAAAGCAAGCAATCGTTAATGGAAGAGTTTTTTTTTTTTAAAAAAAAAAAGAGAACATGTAAATAAAGACGGTCATCCAAAAACAAAACCGACAAAATCTAAGAGTTTAGTCAACTGAATTAAAAAGAGAAAAGAAAAGCGGACCCAAGCTAAACTGAATAAGTATCTTAAATATATAACTTAAATAATGTGAATGAGATAATTTTATAAAAAATATGAAATCTAGAATAAAATGTTAGAGAAATGATATTAAAAAAAAACAATTATTGTTTTTTGGCAAACCAGTTTAGCTAACCAAACTCTGCAACTTTAAAAAGACAAATCAGAAAAGATTACAAAGGTTATTCCAAAACAATTCAGTATTGTAGGCCAAAACACAACATATATTGAATTAAAAAGGTTCTAAAAAAAACTTGATTCAACTTTGGCTAACATGTTGAATGACAAAACTAAGGAAAAAACTCACGTTTGAAAGGAGGAAAAAAACAAGCATGCTGAAACCTAGGTTGTTGCTAGAACTCGTAACCAGTGAAATCTTAAAAATGGATTCAATTAAAAAACTCAATTCTCAACTAATTTAATGCTGAAACATGAAAAAAAAATAAAAGAACTATCAGAGTAAAAAAAAAGGGACCAAATTTGAAAGAATGAGAAATTGAAGGGGGTGAAATTAAAAAAATAATCTAGTTGTATAATTATTCCACAAAAAACAAATAGTAATGAATACCAAATATGAAAAGTTACTTTGATGACAAAGCGGAAATAAGGAGATAGAAAAGAAGGGGAATAGATCATCAATGCCAAATCAGAATCATCGATCACACTTGCCACTGCAGAAGGCAGTGTTCGATCACCAAATAACTCTGCAAGCTGTGCACTACACGCAATGCCAAAAAACATTTAATAATATTTGTTCAAATACAAAAATTCTTAGGCTAACTTAATATCAACCAAAAAACCATAATAAAAGAATTTGTGGTACTTGCCTTTGCAAAAAAAAAAAGTAAACAGACCAATATGTGGTACCTAATTTGAAAATGAAAATCCAACAATCAATCATGGTGAAAAGACTGCATTGCTTTCAATACAAGGTTTTAAGATTGAAGAGAATTTGTTAAAATGAATACTAATCTATGAGTACCTAGACGTCAGTTTTATGAAGAGTTTTAGGTTATTGTTAATGTTGACCGGAGAACACAAGAGTCAGGATTTGAACTCTACATATCTCTGCTTGTTAGCTCAGCAAATGAGAGCAGTCACCAGAATAATTTCAAAAAAATATACTTACTGAGATCCCATTGAAGCCCTGTTGTTGTGGTGCTTGCAGATGGCATCCCTATCGGAATGAGTCCGCAATGCGGACCCTCGACAGCAGATTGAATATAAATCTCATGATGGTGAGTACTTGGAAGTAAGTAGATCAGGCAATCATTCGATAGAAGAATTAGTCGCATGGCTGAGAAATGATATAGCACGTTCAAGTTTCCAGCCTCGTGGTCAAACCGTCCACCAAGTGCTCCAGCTACAAGAATGCAGAGCTGCAAATTAAAGCAAAAGCTAAAAAACTGTCATAATGCCAATCTGAGTAGGGATCAGTCACTACTTGGGTGGTGCAGTTTAATCAATGCTGGCAAGTTCCAAGGCAAAAACTAGCCAGGATTGTTACGAAGAACAGGGTGATTATGACTGGTAATTTATTTTGCAGCTCTCGAAAGTTCAGAAATTGTGAGCTTTGCACTTCTAAAGCTTCGCAATGACTTCCAGGGGTGCATATTGAAACAGGCAAAGATTTGAATCATATAATGTCAGAAATTATTGTGTTAGTTTTAGAGGGAGTGAAATTTAAGCTGCACTAAAAGCTTAAGTGTCTCAAACATATGCTATCGTAAAGCTTTCACACAGGCACGCTTTGAAAGCAGGCACTGCACTCACCAGGCCACTGGGACTCAACAAGAAGTAAATCAACCAAAATTCTTTAAACAAGTGTCCAAGTTTGGAAGCACGAGATGAGGAAGCACCTTGGAAAAGGAAGATTTGGATATGAATATGTTTATCTTACATTCGATTTATCCAAGTTTGGAGTGAAGTCCCGTATGTAGGCTACGCACTTATGTAGATCTGTGGTGTCCTGATCATGAGATTCATCAGCTACCTTGGTCCCCTGCATTTTGGAAGCAAGCAAAAGTATCTGAACAAGGTTTGACTGGACACACTCAGGGGAAAAAATCATGGTAAAGCATGGCCCAGAAAACAATTGAGAAAATTAAAACGGAGCTTCATTCATAAGGTGCCAGCTCCTATCACAATAAGTTGCCAGGGCATGATACGAAGATACTTCGGAAGAATAAATGGAAAACATCCTGCTGATACTACAGTTATATAAGTGGGGAAAAGGGAATGAATTACCAGGTTGGTATAGAAGTCCAGTACTTCTGTCCGAACTGAGTCCATGTCTCCTTTGATTATGTCCGGCTTGTACCTGGTTGCAATCTACCAGTCAGGATTACAATACAATCTACTGAAGAAGATGACAGGCAGTGATTTGAGAGCCATGGTGTCTAGAACCACCACACATAATTCATGTCTCTAAAGTATGATATGTCTAACTAATATTCCAAATCATATAAATATCTATATTGTTCACTCTAGTCTGCTCTGACAGAAGCCTTCTTGAATTGTCTTGCTGAAGGAAAAGTAACGATAATATGCTCAGTAGATGTCAACAGAGAAGCAAGAAGGTTGTTTGGAAATAAATATATAAATGTTAGCAACTTTTAAGAATTCTAGATTGCCTAACATATTTGGACACCGTGACAAACCTTAAACCAATATAGAACTCTGAGTTAGGTCTCGAAAGTCCCTCAAGATGTTTTAAGCGGCAGATCATTGCGCACGAATACGTATTCTTTACCCAGAACCGTCAAAAATTTCCAGCACAGATAAATAATTCTGGGTTCATTCATTTAGAACAACTCTATCCACACCTGACTTAGCCTTGCTGGTCTTATCCAGCCATGAATCCACCATTAGCATATACCCCGTAAAAAAAAATCCGTTTTTGTCTCAATCCAAACCAGTTTAAGATCCAATAGTAAAATGAACGGACAGATTTTTATCATGTTAAATCTCAGAAGCAACCTCTCTCTCTCTCTCTCTCTCTCTCTCTAAATAAAAAGAAAAAAAGAAAAAGGAGAGAGACAGAGACCTTTGTCGAACATCAAGAGCGTCATCGCTAGGGAACAAAAGAGGCATCTCGTCGAACACCCGATTGGCACCTCCATCTGCGCACACCCTCACCTGTGCTGTTCTTCACCCAAAACACACCCCCAAACCAAAAAAGAAAAACTTTGTCACGCTCACGCAAGCAAGCAAAGAAAGATAGAAAGATAAAGCCACAAGGGAAACCGAACCGTGGTTCCAGAGAAGAGGGGTGAATCTGAGGAGGGGTTGGTTAAGGACGACAAGTGCGTAGGTTACAGAGGGGCTGTGGTGGTTACTGGGAAGAAGGAACGTGGAAGAATGGGTCATCACCTCCATTTTCTGCTTATTTAATTAAATTAAATTGAAATTAAAAGCAGAGACCTCTTTCTGTTTTTCTATATTCTCTTTCAATGTCAAGAAATCCATACATGGTTGAATTTAAAAAGGCGGTGGTGGCGGCGGCGGAGGCGGTGGTGGTGGCGGCGGAGGCGGAGGCGATTTCAACTTAATTATGCAACTTCCAATCACCACCTCTTTGGAACATGTTCCTTATCAACTTGGCGGCAAACTATATAGGAATTCTACTTTTACCTAAAGATTTTTCCACAGATTCTCTCCAAACTGCATATAATATCCCCACAAAAAATAATCAGTGGTCATTAAAGACTTTTTTAAAAAACAAATGATCAAATTAAGACTTTTTTAAAAAACAAATGATCAAATTAAGACTTTTTTGTTGTTGTTATTATGAAAGTGTTGACTAGTAAATATAGACGCGAAAGTCGTGTTTGTTACTTTGCATCCCTGGCCGCTCCCTACAACCAGTAGTGTTTTAGATGTAAAAATAATAATAAATTATCAAAACTTAAAGTTATTTTTATTAAATATATATGAATATCTTTTTATTTTTAAAAAACATTTTTAACATCAATCAATCAAAATAATGTAAAAAATATATAATAAAAAATATAATTTCTAACATTAAAACAGATAACTTTTAATGAAGATCGGTCTTTCCTCTTCAAGGTGTGAGACAAATATAGACACGAAAAATAAAATGGCATGTAAACTTTTTAGCTAGTGTTGACCCCATTGATTGACCGTTAGTTGACAATTACAGTTGCAGCGCGTGCTCGTATGATATTTTTATATAAAATGTTTATTTATATAACATTATTCTTGCTGTTATTTTTATTAAAAATCCCAATTATATTTAGAAGTTATGTTTTCTTTCTTGTTATTTTTATGGAGTTTTTAAATAAGATTCATTCAATAGATTTTAATAAATTAATATAATTGATAAACAACATCATTTTACACAAGAAAAAAAGAGTTTATTAGGTGAGAGAGTTTTTAAACAGTGATGAAAGAGAAAGAAAAATATCAGTATTTTTTCTCTGATTTAATTTTTATTTTTAGATTGTTTTTATATTTTTTGGGGTTGATAAATTTATTTATCTATTTATATATTCTAGAAATGTTTATTATATGTTTGTAGGTGAAAATAAAATTTTAGGTCAGCCAACCCCTCTACTTTTCAAGTAAAAAAAATACTTTGTAATGCAATATTAACCATAATTTCAAACAAATACTTTAGTTTCAAGTGAAAAGCAAATTCATTTATAATTTGGTGTTGCTAAGCTTTAATTTGAGTTTTATTTTCAAATGATATATACGAAGGGAAGGTATGAAGATAATTTAGTTATTTTATTAATTTAAAAAAAAATGTTGATTTAATATATAAAACATAATTTTTTAAACTAATTTATGATTCATGACACCGAGTTGACGAAATCTTTAGAGTTTAAACCCCACGTGAGCATGTCTTGTTTTCTTCCAGCATATCTTTTGTTAAAATCTTCTTTAACTCGCTCCGGAAAGGCAGCTGGGATTTGTCAACTAGCAGATTCAACAACTGCAACCACCGAGTAGGCTGCTGCGTCGTCCAGCACAAAACACGTGTCAGCACTATACTAATAATTCTCCGTTGTAAGTAGAATTATTTCTTATAAAAAATATATATATCAAAAATAAAAATGTTTTTGATCAGTTTTATGTTTAGCTTAAGATTCTAATTAAATCAGGTGAACATTGACTCGAAATAAATTTATTTATTTAGTCCAAATAACGATAAAAACATAATATAATTTTAATATATATATATATATATATATCACAGGTTTGATAAGTAAATCTATCAAACTCAAATAACTCCGGGGGATTGAAAATAAAAGAAAAGAAAGGGTGCAGTGACACCCACAGACCAATTTTATGCACTTCGAGTAAGGGGTAAGAGCTAATACAATGGTCAGAGTATATTGTTAATTTTAACATTCGCGGGAATTAACCGAATTGCATGCAAATTGATTCAGATACTCGTGTTAGTTAAAATAAAAGCCAAAGGTATTGTGGTATTTTCCCCACTGTTTTTTTCATGGTTATCACTGATTTCAAGGTTATATAAGTAATTTAATATTTTTTATTAAAAAAAAATTGAAACACTGCAGGTGTGGCATATTGACATGCCAGCAGTGTTTCACGAGCACGCGTCATTTAGGTGGCACATGCAGAGTCGTTAGGCAGTGTAAATTGTTCTTCCATCGTGTCACTTGGTGCACCGTCATGTCCTCTGTCACCCGATAACATGTGGTCGGGGAATCTCTGGTGAACAATTTTTAGTTTTTTTTTCCCTTTTTTCTCTCTTGCCACCCGACATTACAGGTATGTTCTTCATGTTTCTTATGGTTTTAGTTTAGTCACTGGTCTTTTAATTTCAGTTTTATTCCTAATTTCTTCAATAAAAATTGTGATTATTTTTAATTGTGCCCTTCAAATGAAACTGGTTATATATATGTAGTTTTCATCCAGACATTGTTCTTTTAATTTTTGATTTGTTTTTAGTTTCTTTATTTTTTTCGATATGCAAGTTTTAATTTGTTTTAATCTTTGTCCTCCAGTTGAAATTGGTTATATATGTCACTTCTCATTCCGGTCCCTTTATTCATTTATTTTTTAACAAAATTACACTGCAATTTCCTTTTAAAATGTCTTTATTTGTTTCGGTCCCAATATTTTATTTGTTTCGATTTTGTCATTCAATTGGAAATATTATATATATATATATATATATATATATATATATATATATATATATATATATATATATATTTTTGTCTTTCTTTGATAGTGTTTATTTTTTACCCGTGTTTATGCACCTATGCTTTTAGTTTTTGTTTTTAATTTTTATCGTTTTATTTTTTATTGGGGTTTTATTTTTATTTGGTTCAATATTAAAATTTTAATTTATATTAGTGATCATTTTAAAATTAATATTTCTCTTTTTTTCACTTTGTTCTTTTTTTTTGTTATTTTTTTATGTTCTTCGGGTCAGATGATTTTATGATTTCATTGTTTACACAATAATAATGATAATTTTAGTGAATTTTTTTTATTGTTTTTTTTTGTAAAAATATTTTGCTTTTCTTTTCTCTAGTGCAATTTAATGATTTTAATTGTCTGGGCAAAGAATATTGATAATAATTTTAATTGTTATCGTCATGATAATAACGATAACGCAGGGATGAATTTTCAATGATTTTTCTTCTTTTTGTAGATTGAAAATCAATTATTTATTTTTGTTATTTGATTATTGCAAGTGTTTTCACAGTTTATATTTTGTTCACTATGCTTAATTTAAATTCGATTATAAAATGAATTAATCCTTGTACAATAAATTCAATAATTCATGTATCTGAATCTTTTTTTTTTAATAATGATGATAATTTTATACTATTAATTTCATTAAAACCTATTAAAAAAATAAATTTATATTGATTTAAAATTTATTTATTTTATACTAAATTTGCACTTCACATAAATTTTGCATATCTTTATTACCTTGCTTTTCACATTGAAAAAAATATAATTTTGGTCGCGATGAGACACGGGCAATTGGCTAGTATTGTATATGGAGAGAGATAGTTTTCAATGGTAGATATAAAATAAATTGTTTGTCGTTTTAATTGATCAGTGATGTGAAGTGCAGTATCTGGTGCAAAGAATAATAAACAATCAAAACCTGTAAAAAGATTGATACGTTTTTTCTATTTTATTATGATAAGAATATCAGCTGCCGACACTTGACTAAAATATGAGCAATTTATCTTCTTTTTTCTTTTTCATTTACTAGAAACTCAAGTTTAGAGGAAACTTGCTTTGATTTTTATTTTTTTTTTTACATGGAAAAACTCAAGTTAAATCTTTTAACACGTGACTTGGGCGTTGCCTCGTGTAAACCTCCGAATCAGGTTTGAAATGCATGATAATAAAAACTATTTTTATTAATAATTTCACCTGATCAACCGTAATTAACTATTTTAGTCTATGATTTAAGATTTATCTCGGGTTGAATCTCGGGCTAGGTTTTAAAAATTATAATTATAATAATTTTATTCTTATACTGACCTAGATCAACTTGAAATTAATATTTACAACTCATAACTCGATCCTTGTCCTAGGATAATCATTAAATTGAATTTTAAAATTATGATAATAATTATTTTTATTTCATACATTGTCTCAAGTTAACATGTGTTGATCATCTTAACTCATGACCTGAGTTTTGTCTCGGGTCAACCAAAATATGATAATAATCATTTTTTATTCATAAATAGACTTGGACTAACTCAAATGGACTCTTCCAAACTATGACTCAAGCTTTGCACTAGGTCAACTTCTAATATGAGTTTTGAAAGTATGATATTAACTATTTTTATTTTTAAATTAACTTCATATTAACATTTAAAAGTATGGTATTAACTATTTATATTATTGCATTAACTTATATCAAATCTAGTTGACTCTTTTGACACGTGACCTAAGTATGATCTCAAATTGAATCATAAATTATGTTTTTAAAATTATGACAGAAATTATTTTATGTTCTTACATTATCTTGGGTCAACTCATGTTGATAATCCTATCTTGTGATATAGGCCTTGGATCGAGTCAACTTCCTGGTTGGTTTTCTAAATTACAATAATAACTATTTTATTTTGATATTGACACGGGTCAACAATAAACTTGACTTGTGACTTGTAACTTGGGCTTAAACTATGACTCGTGACCTTGTCTTGAGTTGACATTTTAATTGAATTTTAAAATTACAACATTGATCATTTTTATCTTTATATTGACTCCCAATCAATGGTCGAATTTAACTCGTGGTTTGGCTTTATCCCATGTAGACTTAACATCAAGTTTTAAAACTATAATATATATATAGGTCAATGTTCAACTTCATTTGTTACCATGACCTTAATATGACCGACTCCATAATCAAACTTTAAAGCTATGATAATAATTATTTTTACTTTTATTTTTATGCAAACTCGTATCAACCCTATCCAACCCCTGTGTAAAGAATTATATAAGCTTTTTTCTTTTTCTTTTTTTTTATCCTTTTTAGTGAGACAAAAAATTGTTCACTCAATTATTCCCTAATGAGATAAAAACTAATTTATGTAGTATCTAAATATGTGGCAAACAACTTTGCAGAAAAATTCATCTTAACGACTTGTCTTTGCCCAGCATACCAAACACCGCTTCTTCTTCTTTTTTTTTCTTTTCTAATTGAATAATGAATAAGATATGTATACAATAAAATATATCACAAATATTCATTAACATGTGACTCTCATGGTCTAATATATAATATCATGACAATCCTATAGAAAAAATATATAATTCATGTTAATTCCAAGTGATTTTCAAGTTAAGTTTGACAATATTTCTATTTTATCCATTACTTATCAAATACAATTGCTAACCTAACATGAATTATATATATTTTTTATTTTTATGATATAAATATATTTTCCGAAAATATTCACTTGTTCAAGTTATGTTAAGTAAATACGCATGATATTCGGATTTAATTTTAATTTTAATTTTAATTTACTCCTCCTAATTGCTACTTTATTTGCTTTATATAATTTAGAAAAAAAGTACCAAATCCAACCTTTCCCTTTTGGCGGCAAAGCATGTGGCGCAACAGATTCCAGTCCCCCCCGCCCTCCTCTCGCTACCAAATCCAAAACCCTACACCGTGATACTAGCTCCCTAACCAAATTGATTCCACCCCATTTGCTTTCTCTCTTCCTTGCTCTCCAAAATCAAGTTTCCAGTGTTAATGTTCAACTTTAAGGCTTCAATGGAATCTACCGCAACCACTATTAGGCCTATAAACAAAGCCGCTGTCCACAGAATCTGCGCTGGTCAAGTGATTTTGGACCTCTCATCCGCAGTCAAGGAGCTTGTTGAAAACAGCTTGGATGCTGGCGCCACTGTCATCGAAATAATTTTGAAAGACTACGGCCTGGAATCCTTCCAGGTCATCGATAATGGCTGCGGCATTTCTCCTAATAATTTCAAGGTAACATCAATTATTTTTAATTGATTGATTGATTAAACATCGAGTATTTGGTTATGTTACTTGCGTGCTCGTTGCAGCAGGTTCTGGCACTTAAGCACCATACCTCCAAATTGGGGGATTTTCATGATCTTCAGTCTCTGACCACATTTGGTTTCAGAGGAGAGGCATTGAGTTCGCTTTGCGTGTTAGGAGACCTCACTGTTGAAACAAGGACCAAAAACGAGTCGGTGGCTGCACACTTGACTTTTGATCATTCGGGTTTATTAACAGCCGAGAGAAAGACAGCCCGACAGGTTGGCACGACAGTCACTGTTAAGAAAGTTGTTTTCCAGTTTGCCGGTGCGAAGCAAAGAATTTAGCCGCAACATTCGCAAGGAATACGGAAAGCTTATTTCTTTATTGAATGTGAGTGTTTTCCGATGTTTATTCTCTCTTCATTTTATAACATCCGTGTCTACTATATTTAGTGTTTTGCGTACGAGGGTTTTGATTGAAACCTCAAAGAAATGCTGTGTGGTGTGCCTATGAAACATAATATAGCAATTCTGCTATTCGATGATGTCTTCTGATTGACCATCTAAATTAAAGACCTTTTCCTTAATTTCAGGCCTATGCTCTTATTTCAAAAGGCGTTCGCTTGGTCTGCTCAAACACAACTGGTAAAAATGCAAAGTCTGTAGTACTGAAAACCCAAGGAAGTGATTCCCTTAAAGATAACATTGTAACAGTGTTTGGCGTGAACACCTTCAGCTGCTTAGAGCCTGTGGATATAGATATATCAGAAAGTTGCAAGGTTGAAGGCTTCCTTTCTAAGCCTGGTCAAGGCAGTGGTCGCAATTTGGGTGATAGACAATATTATTTTGTAAATGGTCGACCAGTGGACATGCCTAAAGTCAGCAAGCTTGTGAATGAACTATACAAAGGTGCAAACTCCCGACAATATCCCATCGCTATCATGAATTTCACCATTCCAACTAGAGCGTGTGATGTTAATGTAACTCCTGACAAAAGAAAAATATTCTTTTCTGATGAGAGCTCTATACTGCTTGCTCTGAGGGAGGGACTGGAAATGATTTATTCTTCAAGTAGCTCCTGTTACTCTGTTAATAAATTTGATAATCATGGTAAGGCAGCAGATAGCTCTCAGCTGTGCTCTCCTCGCGAGAAATCTAAGATGTTATCAAAACAATTATCTGCAAATGGCAATGACAGTGAAGAAACTCAAACAGATGCAGATGACAGCAGTCCACTCATGACAGTTGAAGTCAAATCTAAGCCCTTTCAAGTTGGAGAAAGATCTATCAATGACACTGAAGAAAAGTTTATGATGAAGGACTTCACGCTTCGATTACATGACACCAAGAAAACTGATAGTCTTACAAACAGTAACAGCTGCAAAGCAACAAAGCATCTCAATACTGTGACAGATCAAAATGCACGATGCCTGTCAAGAGGGGTTGAGAGAGTAAAGGGGGATTCAAATGGTCCTTCAGGCTACTTTCAATCAAAACTTAGCAATTTTGTATCTGTGAATAAGAGAAAGCGTGAAGATATAACTCCACAATTGTCTGAAACTCCTGTTCTAAGAAATCAGACCTCTGAATGTCAATTGAAGATAAGTGATATTAACATGCATGATGCGGTTACAAGTCTTCCTTTTAATCACCGCCACATTGATGATTCTACCGAGTTTAGTGATGCTGAGTCACCCAAACATCACAGAGCAGATGTGATCATCAATAAAATATGGAATTCACTTTCTTCTAGACAAACTACTGGTGATGTAAAACTTGGGGGGGTACGCGGCTCTTGGCTCTTTTCAAAATAATTCTTCCCTTTCAAGCCTGATTGTGAAAACCCTTTTAACTTTTTTACTTGAATGCATGTGTGACCTAATGCACGATTGCAGCCTAAACTCTTGATGTGTGAGTTTTACTACTTTATATCCACAGGATCCATCAGGTGAGCAAAATTCATCTTCTCCTGATGGTGTCCCATCAATTACTCCTCCTTGCAGAGGGCTTGAAAATTTGTTAGAGGATCTTCCTGTTGCCTCTCCTCCAGCTCAATCTTCCATCGTAATAATAGATGCTCCAGTGCCTTTATCTGCCCAGCAGATATGCTCCACCTTGCAATTTAGCTTTCAAGACCTGCAGTCAAGAAGGCTGCGGAGGTTGTCAAGGCTGCAATCTGGCAATTTCATGTTAGGAGGCACAAAGAGAAGGTCTACAAATTATGAAATTCTTCAAGTCGAGAAATATAAATTCCTCTATTTTTTACCAAATTGGTTTTCCTTGCTCAGTCATAGGAGCTACGCTGCTGCTACACTGGAGCTCTCTCAACCGGACAATGAGGAGCGAAAATTAAGGGCTTTAGCTGCTGCTACTACTGAGTTAGAAAGACTATTCAGAAAAGAAGACTTTGGTAGAATGAAGGTTGTTGTTTACTCTATTTATTTGATCATATACTTGAAAAGTGCACATAGTTAAGATTTTTTTTGTGCACACAGTCTTTCCTTTTCTATTTTTTTGCTGTCCTATTCATGATGACAAAAAACTGGTGAATGACCCATGATTACTGATTTGTTCCCCTGTAGGTGATTGGTCAATTTAATCTTGGGTTTATCATTGGGAGGTTAGACCAGGATTTATTTATCGTGGATCAGGTGATTTTCTATCCAAGATTGTGGATAACATCTATTTTTCATCCTTTTGAGTGTTCTACCTATTTCATTTGAACACTGAAGTTGCTTGTGTTTAATTGCCTTGCGATTGCACTTACATGGAGAATGTGTAGAATCCTCATACTGTTTTCCAAATTTTTTTCAGCATGCTGCTGATGAGAAGTATAATTTTGAGAGATTGTGTCAATCAACCATTTTAAACCAGCAGCCCCTGCTTCGGTAAGGAGTTTATGACCTCTTCAATTGCTCTTGCTAACTCCCATGTAACTTTGGAATGTAAGATGGTTGATATAGTTTCTAAATTGCAATGCTGATGAGTGATCATGGATCATGGATTAAATCAGTGTTAAAATATCTAGTCAATCCAAGATCCTTATAACCAAAATAAGTTGCAGAGATCATGACATCATGGATATATTCTCTATCAAATGAACAAGGAAGTCCACTAGTAAGTTGTCCCCTGCTGTCACCCCTAAGTCAGAGATCAATACCATATTCTGGACTGTGGAAAACTTCTTCTCCCTAGTGTTGTTTATCCACTCTCTCTGATGTAGCATATTTTGTGTAAGATTTATTTCGTTAGATTCCCTCCTTATGCTTTTTTGCTTGCTTGGAAGCTCTTTGATATTCAACAGTAGTATAAAGTATTTTAAACTGTTTAGATTCCCCCGTTCAATAACACTCCTAAATGGGCACTTAGTGTCCTTGAAGGAAGTTGGTGCATTTCTATATGCTGTTTAACTTACATCATGAGTATGTCTTTCAACTCAATTTCGCATGTAGCTTGTCAGTCAATGAATAGAGGGAGAGATACTAGGAGCACTATTGTGCTGTCCATGTACTAAAAGCATTATGGGCTTTCAGGCACATCTGATTTTTCACCTGGATATTTGAATGTGAAAGTAATAATGAGGGATAATTAATTGCAACGTATTAGGGTTACATTAGTTCCTTTGCATCTGGACTTTTCACTCATTTCTTTTAATAAGGCAGTACTTTACCAATCATTAAATTCTGCTCTCTTTCTCTGAAAATCATGCTCAGGCCACTGACGTTGGAGTTATCTCCAGAAGAGGAAGTAGTTACTTCAATGAACTTAGACATAATCAGGTGAAATTTAATCATCGCTAGCCTTTTCTGTTTGTAATTTCTACTTTCTACTAAAAACTTTGTGCCTTTTAATTATGTGTGTTCTGGTGTTTCTGATGGTCAGAAAAAATGGATTTGCTTTGGAAGAGGATCCACATGCACAACCTGGGCATCATTTTAAATTGAAAGCTGTTCCCTTTAGTAAGAACATAACTTTTGGAGTTGAAGGTAACAAATGCCTTTTATTTTTTTCTCTAAGCAAATAGAAGTTACGCAATCAAAAGTTTACTAGTTGTCTCATCATTTTGTTGCATTTCCATGGAGGCGACATGGATTCAGAACATTATCACATCATGAAAGTTTTTAGTTTAATTAATTTATATCTTTAGAAAAAAGACAAAAGCCAGAGACTGAGAAAAGACAGAGAAAATAGCACAAACATGATCTATAACATGCACATAATGGGCTGGCACATGCTTGTTTGCAATTACAAATATCTATAATTGATGACAGGTCAATCTTGTAGCCATATTTATTACATTTATTTCCTGAGAAGTTGTGTTCTTTTTCCAAGTAATTACGAAGCATGATTAGAGACTTGTTTTGTCTGAAAGTTGTCTCATTGTGCCATCTTATTAACTTTCATATTATTACAAGAAAGAAGAAGAATATTGTAAGGCATGCGGAGGGAGTTATGTGTGTGACTTTGTGAACTTCGTTAGTGTCCTTTACTTCATGTTGCTTCGGCTAGCAGCTCTATATGTTTGTTCCAAAATGTGCTGATTGGCATGACCATTTAGACTATTATAGGGCGTGCCTATTGCGTGCTGATCCTTGTCTGAAGATAATTATCTGCCTCATGCAATACTATAGTGATTTCTCTTGGTAAAAATTAATGCACATCAAATTATTATTGGACCAACATGTCTGGAAAAGTTGATTAGTGGCGCACTCTTTTGAAACAGATGTAAAGGATCTGATTTCTACTCTTGCTGATAGTCAAGGGGAATGCTCCATAATCAGTAGATACAAAATGGACACTGCTGATTCCATCTGCCCATCAAGAGTTCGTGCAATGTTTGCATCACGTGCATGCAGATCATCGGTTATGATTGGAGACGCACTAGGGAGGAATGAAATGCAGAAGGTATTAACCATGTGTTAGTGCTGCGCATATTGTTTCCACCATGAAACCTCATCATCTATCAGAAGCAACTAGTTTTTAAAGTCTGTGCTTCCTTGTGTATGTTGACACTTTACATCATCTCTGCCATATTTGAGCCAGGACCTTTTGATCATTAATTATTAGCTTCGCTATAAAAATCCTGCGATGTTTTTTTGTTTTCACTATGTCTAATGATCATTTTCTGCAGGTTGCCACTCATGATTTTGAATTCAGGCATATCAATAAAGCTTACTAAATTATCTTGACCTTTTTTTTTATTTTCCATATTGTTCTTCCCCAGATACTTGAGCATTTGGTCGATTTGAAGTCTCCCTGGAACTGCCCCCATGGCAGGCCAACCATGCGCCATTTGATTGACATGTCATCCATTTACGAAAGGCCAGATGGAACGGAAGGGAACTTGTGATGGACCTTCCAATGGAAAGAACTGGCTGGCATTTTACAATCTGGGGGGATCGGGCCTTCATTTTGGTGATTCTCTGGTCCGTTGATTGTCTTGATATTTAATAATAGCTAATTCATTTTTCTTTGGAATCAATTTTGTTTACAAAACATGATCAAGGTATGGCTATTGAAATCATCTCCCTGTCTATCCAAGCATTAAGATTGTTAAAAAAGAGTGACGATACATGCATTAACTAGATCATTGATTATGTTGCGTTGCAGGTTATTATTATTTTCTTATGTAAAAGAAATATTTAAGTATTCCTAACATGTTTTCTAATAAAAAGTGATAATTTGAAATTCAAAATATAAAATATATCAAATGATATTTTTTTTTTAAAATATAGATACCACACCATATTGAATCAATTTTTCCCCAAACATTGAGATTATGTCGATTTGGGTTAACATGTTAAAGTCTATAGCCCAAGTTATGAGACTATTATAACTCAATAAAAAAAAATAAAAATAAATTATGAAGATTAATTCTTAATTATATAATGTTGAAAGATAAAATTAAAAATATATATTATATTAAAACAAAGAATAAAAAATTACTCGACTTGATATGAGCTAACCTATCAAACTCGCAACTCGAGTTAACTTGTCAAAATAATAATTTTGATCATGAAATCAGGATAACCCTATAAAAAAAAAAAAAAAAATACAAAACTCAATTAACAAAGATTAATATTAAAAAAAATATAAAAAAATATAACTCAAAGTTGCCAAGAGGAAAATCTTGGGCTCAAAACCAAGTTCATGGAGGGAATGCTGGGTTCAAATCTGAGCCTAAACCATGCAGGAAAAACCCAGGGCAAAAAACAAAGTTCATTGAAAACTAATCGGGCTCAAAAGCGAGCCCAATATCAAAGACGGGCTTAAAAGAAAGCCCATAAAATAAAGAAAGCCGAATCTAACTGAATAATAAGTAGGGGAGAATGGACCCAAAACAAAGCCCTCTAAGCCCATGTTGTCCCAATTTTCACCAATTGATGCTATACAACTTGTAAATAAAGAATTCAGGTTTAAGTGGTTTTCGATAGCAACAAGTTGTGAATGTGTTGGTCTTACCTGAATATCTTGTGTTACAAATTAACAACGTGGACGCCTCCATGAATGATTCCTCCTGTAGATTTGCTGCACAGTAATTCACGATAAAGTTATTTATATTCTTCATTATTACGGTATACAGCATGAATGTAAGGTGCAAATTTATTTGTTTTTTTAAATATTTGTATTTAAATATACATTCACTTGAAGAATTTCTATTTTTAATGAGTAGAGCTTGACTTTCAAACCATTGACTATTTTGATATTGCATCTCAAAAATATTTTTGAAAAAAATTAAAAATATTTTATTCTAAATTATTTTTAATGTTTTTAGTTTATTTTAATGTGTTAATATCAAAAATATTTGTTTTAAAATAAAAATATTATTTTAATACATTTCTAAATTAAAAAAATTTTTTTTAAAAAAAAAACAATCTGAACTTCATTCACTCCCGCATAGAAGCTAAACCCAACAAGGATAAAAATATAGCGTGCTATGAGATATCCATCTTGGCTAATGATTTTTTTAATAAGATGTATCATATTTATTATGTGTTTGTTTTTTTTTGATAAAATATAGTGTTTTATAAACTTTTATTTTTGTATTGTTTTTAAATTATTTTGAAATATTGATATAAAAATAAAAAATATTATATTTTTAATTTAAAACAGTTTTAAAATACAACAATTAGAGTTTAAAACACATATTAAGATATGACAGGCTGTTGGCGGCCAGCTTAAATTATATTAGTTTTATAAATTATGTGACATCATCTTTCAAAGAGAGAGGCTACCATAATTGGTAATAATAATAACAATTCTAAGCAATAGTTGAAAAGCCACTAGCGTCCATTTTTCACAGAGGCACTTAGAGCAGAGAGATCGAAGCTTCTCGTTTGTCATTCTCCATTGAAGAGTTCGCTTTCTTTGGTAAAGTTTTGATTGCCTCTGCTCCTCCTCCTCCTCCTTTTTCTTATAATCTCTCCACCGCTCGCATAAACCCTGTCAGCTTCATCGTTAAATTCTTGTCTTTAGAAACTAGGGTTTTTTACAACTAAAAATAGTTTTTTCTATCTTTTTATATTTTTTAACCCTAATATCTCCGTAATCTGTCTTACTTTCCTGATTTCTTTTTCATGCGCTTGACCTTGACTTTTCTTGCAGGTTGCTTGATTTTAATTTTTTTGTGCCCTAAAACATGGTAACAATCTCAACTTCTGGCTCTGTTTCTCTTAAATTCCCCATCTTTCCCCTGCTTTCTCTGACACATTTAATTAATCTCTTTTCTCCTTTTGTTTTGTTTTGGGTTATCCGCAGCTTCCTCTTTCTTTACTCAAGACTGCTCAAGGGCACCCCATGGTAAGAAAAAGATCTCTGTTTTTATTGTTTTGTTATTTGAGCTTATGAGCCCAGAACTTTGTGCAAATTTGTAGACTTTGTTTTACGGCCTTTTATTTTTTTTTGTCGATGCAGCTTGTAATTCATGGTGCTTGTATGTTGTAACAGTTGGTGGAACTGAAAAATGGAGAGACTTATAATGGGCATTTGGTCAATTGCGATACTTGGATGAACATCCATCTCCGTGAAGTCATTTGCACCTCTAAGGTGCCAATATGTTTTTTTATTTTACTTTTGGTATTTTTGTTTTTGCAGCAAAAGTGGTATTTTTTTTAATTTGTTTTTTTTAGATTAAATATTGGTTTTGGGTTGGAATTTGATGTAGGACGGAGATAGGTTTTGGCGAATGCCTGAATGCTACATTCGTGGGAATACTATTAAGTATCTTCGAGTTCCTGATGAGGTAGGCACCTATCATGTTTGGCTGTTTTGAAGAAATAAAAGGTGGTGAAACCACTAATAAAAACACACTGGAATGGTAGCATTTAACTGCTTTGCAAGATTTCCATTCTAGCAATGTTGCTTCATAGTACCCTGATTTCAATATATTTGTGAAATTTGTTGTTGAGAGAGACTTTGATAATAAACTAATGCTTTGAAAAACTGGCTAGTCTTTATTGGTACGTGGTTCACTATCTTCTCTCTTGTTAATGTTTTGGTGGCTATTTTTGCTCATCCACTACTCTTTCTCTTTATTTGTGTTGTAGGTAATTGATAAAGTTCAAGAAGAAACCAAGAGTCGCTCAGGTATGGTTTATGTTTTCTCAATTGTGGTCTATTATTATACTCTGAATATCAATGAATGATGATGTATTGATCTTGAAATGCAATATCTTTGAAGAAGAAGCACAATACAATCAGGAACTTGGTCAGTCCACAGACACTATATGTGCTACTTCTGCATTAAAATATATAACCTTTAGCTGAGTTTTCAAATGATACTTGTACTGAGTAGTGTTGCAGTTAATTTTTTAGTTGTTTATAAAACGTTATGCTCTGCCTTAAGTTTTGTGCTCTTTTGTGCTTTACAAATTCTGAAAAGCTGAAATTTGCAATTTTGTTGGTTAATTGATTGGTTTAAATCTCTGCATTAGCACATTGAGAAATGCAGAACCTTGCATATTTAATTGATCGACTCTTTTGATCGACTCTTTTGTTTAGATCGGAAGCCACCAGGGGTAGGGCGTGGAAGAGGAAGAGGTAGAGAAGATGGTCCCAGTGGAAGGCCAGTAAAAGGGATTGGGCGTGGCCTTGATGACGGAGGTGCCAAGGGCATGGGTGGTGGCCGTGGTAGAGGTGGCCCGGGGGGAAAGACTGGTGGGAGCAGAGGTAAGACTTGATTAGAGCGATGAAAAAACAATAAAAATGTTCATAGTTTTTAAAGTTAAAAGCACGTATATATGTAGGCCATCATATTATATTATCGCCTGTTATAAGTTGCCGGTATCGAAATTAAAAACAGCTTTGTGATTTGACAACCTGCCTCATTTTTTGTTGGCCTCATGAATGTTTGGAACTGTGGTTTTTTTTGGTCAGCATATGCATCACATTGTCGAAAGCTTAATTTGAACAAATGCAAACATGTCATCTACTTTTTGGTGACAGGTGCAGGGCGAGGCCGAGGTTAGTGAGGGTGATGGTGCCCAGATGATTTGGGCGAGTGTGCTACTTTTAGAGGCATTTTGCGCCCAACTTTCCATGTGAAATGCTCTCTCCTTGGCATATTCCTTCTGAATGGTTGATTTCGAGTCCAAATATAGGTACCAGGTAGTATTACAGAGAAGCAGAATTGAAGAGATTGTATTGTGAATTGCCTTTTCTGAACATGTCGTGATCATTCGCCGGTTAAGTCTCTGTTTTTTCCCTTAACTCTCCCCCTCTCTCTACTGTGGATACTTGTTGATTGGTAGTTGTCACAGTTCTGTCTCGCATCAAGTACAGACTGCGTGGTAACAATGCCATGCTAAGTTAACTAAAAACCTAAAGTGTGTATGGATTGTAATGTTAATTCTCTTTTCTTTGTTTTTTTGCCCATCAATTTGTTTTGGTCATCTAACTTTTTCTTATAACCATCTCTTTAGATTGTGTTTATTAAAGATTGAACTTAATAATTTATTTGGATTTGTTATCTATTGGGTTATTACAGTGTAAAAAAACATCGTGACACTGAGTTAATGTTTGATTTTGAAAAAACAAATCGTGATTTTTGACTTCCCAATTAATTTTTTATTGCTAGAAAATAAATTAACAATACTTAAAGCACTCTGTTCTTACATAATTTATTTTTATTTGATTCATCGTGTATGTTGTGCCTTTCTTAATTGCTAAAATCCCATATCCATGTTGTGCCTTTACTTAATTGGCTGCTCGATGTGACCAATCCATGACAATTTTAAGTTGATCTCAACTGCCCATCCCTCGACTAACCCAATAATTATTAACAAAAATCTAAAAGATGTGGTCTTTTCACAGTTGAAAAAAACACTTATACAATTTATATCCTTTAAAACTTTAAATTTATTTTGGTACAACTGTTTATTTTTATTATTTTGTTATCATTGAATAGAGAAAAAACGGGGGAGATGTCGTTGGATTCTAATAATAATAATAATAATAAAAAAATTATTTGTCAATTTATGCCACCAAAAAGGTTTGAAATTATTTGACGAGGAAAGTTCAACATAAATACTTTTTACATTGAAAGGGCCTGAAAAAAAACAAGTATGAGCTTTGGAGCATTTTTTGTTTCAACTTGATTTTTGAAATGGTGTTTTTGGGTTTATCAAGGCCATCGATAGGTTTATCAAGGAGTCTAAAGTATTTTCTATGTGTTTTAGGCTAAAATTAGATTGAAAATGTGTTTTTTCAGTCTAAACGCCTTGAGCTCTAAGAATTTCTAGCCATCATGCACCATTATCTAAGTTATTTATTTATTTAAAAAAAAAGAATTGTTGTCTGCCATATATGAAAAAAAATATTAAGATCCTATATGCGAGCTCTTATAAATAAGCTAGGTGAGTTAGCCAAGCTTGTTAGCTTTATTAGTGGCGCATGACCTATAACTCTTTTTTTTTAATTGATGCTATTTATTATATCTTATCAAAATTATTGTTTATATATTTAAATCAATAACCCCGTTTCTTTTTTCTTTTTATATATATACTCTTAAATGACAGTTACTTTTCTACTTATTTTGTATGTGTTCATTTTTTGAAGAGATTATTCTAATCCATGGTTTGGTTGAGCTAAATTTTATAGTCTTTTATAAGGTAATCTCATTCTAATATTCTGACTGAGTTTGCGAGTATACCCATATTAATTTGATCAACATTTTTTTGTCCCTTCTTTTTTATTAAGTTTATTTTTATAACTTTTTTTTTCAATATCTTTGCTCATCGGAAATTAAACTTTCTAATTTATTTTGTTTGATCTCTTATGAATTTACCGTATTTTCATGATTTCAGTCACAAGTTTTTCAGGGTAATCAGTGTTGGTTCGGATCAATCCAGTATGTTAACATTACAATGATTAAATTAACATCTCAATATTTAAGAAGAATGTTACGTAGTATATTAAATTTCATATTTACCACTATTTTTTTGTATATTTAAAACATTTTAGCAACACCTTTACATATTTCTTTTTTTCTTTTATAAAAAAAAACGACTTGATTATATACTATACAAGGACTACCAACTTCAGAAGTAATTTATAACGTCTTATGTGACAAAGTGCAAATGGCACTTGATAGAATCCCCCCAAAAAATAAGATAAAAATTATGGTTCCATAAAAACGAGTTTTTTATGGTTCGAAAAAGATATTTTTGCTATACAAAACACAAGATTGGGTACTGGTCCTACTGGATTGGAAATTTAAAATAAAAATAAAGGAAAGTGAAAAAAAGGTTAATATAGAAAAGTGGAAAAACACACTTCAAATTTTTATTGAATATAGAGGAAACGTGTATTAAACAATTGTATACTAATTATTTAACCAAGAGAATTATCATCTTTCAAAAGAAAATTATAATTAATCAAAAACATTATGAGTATATTATGGATGCAGGGGAAAAAAAACATTGCAACAACAATAATAAAAGAAACAGAAAACAAGAAATAGCACATCCTAGCTAATTATCCACACTTCCCTGCGGATTAGACTAATTTTTTTTTATAAAAAAAATAAAAAAATATTAAGATAATAATTTTTTTAGCAGTAAATCAAGCAGTTCAATCTTGTGAAACCTAATAATCTAAACTCTATGCCGAGTTTCTAATTAAACCATGTATAAGCTGACTTAGTTTCTACAGTTCACTAATGATGCATACATTGCAACAGCAGACGCCATGATTTTTCTTACAAGACCGGAAATACAAAGCTACAAAATAGAGAAATAAAAGATGAAAGAAACTAAAGAAAACGGGGGGGATGCTGTAAAACTTAGAAGATACGGCATGAAAAAACATACACAGGCTCTCTAGTAAGGATTACGCCGCTTTTTTTTGCGAGACTTTTGTGATTTCATACCCAATGCACTTGAAATCCAGGATCGATTTATCTCAGTGGAATCGTCGGACAACCAGCAACATAATCGACCATCTTCACCACCTGTCCATGCAAATATGCCTTGGCTATGGGAGGGTCCCCCCTTCAAGCATGACATGGGCAATACACTCCTGACAACACCTTTGTGCCCCCCTCCAAGAATTGCTTCTGGAGATCCAATTGCCCTCACTCCTTTATAATTTACACGAAAATAACCTAAAGCACCAGCATTAGTGCCGCCGACTAACCATAAACTATCACCTTCTCCGGGATAATGGCAATCAACAAAATAATCAACCTGCAAGACAGCAGAGAAGTTTAAACCAAGAATCTGAATTTGAACCATAATTAAATTGTCTATGAGAAAAAAATTTGTTGTTCGAGATGGAAGCCCAAGGCCTCTTCAAACAGCAACTTAAACTTCAGCCTACATGTCTGTTGTTAACAAGGAAGCCTAAGGACTCTTCATACAGCAACCAAAAAATTCATAACTTTTATCAGTCAGCACAGCTGTTAATACGAGGACAGTAACCTAAACTTGAATACAGTCAATTACATTGCTACGAAAGTTATGCGAGAAAATGATAATTAAGTTCTAAACCATTCTTGTTTGCTCTTGTAAGAGCTTCTTGTTCTAATACATCAACTAAATACAGTGGTTTATGATACACCATACTTGCAGGAAAGAGAATTTGCATGTAAGGACAAGAAATACAGTTGTTCTGTAATCCACTAATTAAAGTGGATTCCATCACAAGGAAAACACTTACATGATCTAATGTCCAGCTGTCAGATGCTAATGAGCGGGCTTCCAGTAAGTTTGCTTCATTTCTTGAATCCTTCCAATCCCAAATACTGCAGTTTGTGTTTTTAGAAAACAAAAGGTAATGCACATCAGAGTCAGGCTTAAACTATGGTCACCAAGAAATTGTTTTTGAATGTAACATGTATGGTTACAAGAATTCCTTTTCATTTTCTTTTTTCCTGTGATTTTGCAAACCCCTGCAGGGATGGTAACCATAAGTCACTAGCAGACTGCTGACTTCCATTTTTTACTAACATACATAGTAAAACCATCTTCCATTGTATCATAAAGAGCCAATAAATTCAACAATACCTTAAACTTTCAATATGTGTCAAACACCAGAGCTTCTGATATGTCTCTCCAAAAAACCCCACTTTCCCGATTGAAGTTCCAACATTAATCACCTACAAGATTGTAGAAAGTTCATCTGAAATATGCATTGGAAAGACTAGTAGCAGTTATGGGACTAGTTGAACTCTTATTGCACAAGACATGTTAAACAGTTTTCAAACAGTGGTATTCTTGGACAAAGGATTGAGTATATACTCAAGTTTTGGAAGAAACAGGCAGAACAAAATTAACTATCAGAGATCAGAAGTTATTATTTTTGGAAGCAACGGTAAAATATACTCCTCTCAAAGCAATGACCTGAGCAATAAAAAAGAATCATAAACAAACTGAATGAATATATTGCAACAAATATAATAAAAAATGGACAGAGGGAGACTAAAGGAACATGGCACAAAATCAGCTGCATATCCAAATGCAACCAAAGCTCTTCCATAAGACTCTAAAAAAAACAATTACAAAAATTCAAGCATACATCCTTTATAGCAGCTGCAGGATAAAATAATAATTGAAAGACCATGTAGTAAAGGAAATACACCTTTTTATTTGTCAAATCCAAGGGAAAAAAAAGGATAAGTTATCAACCCACCTATAAAATAGGGCTTTCCTCCCCTCCATGTTACAGTTACTATAAGTTTGAGAGTAATGATATTCCAATGAATATGGTACAGTATGAAGGCACTATCAGACATTTTTATTAAGTAGTTTAAGATGCTAAATCCTTGATAGACTTGAAAGAATGAAGCATATTTCACATGAAGACCATGCTCTATGGTACTTGACAATAAACTCTAATAAGTTGCAATCATGCAGATACATTTTTTCAGCAATTGTTACTTGAGTGGCCAAACAACAGCTTTGACAAGTCTGCTCATTTTGACAGCACAAAATACCTAACAATTCGTTATCTTTCAATGAACCCATACATATCAAATTAGGAATGATGTAAAAAGTACCGAGAATCAGAAGCCTGCACTTACTGATTCCAGATCATCATCATCATTGATGTCCCCATCAGTATTAAATATACACATCAACCCATCAACGGAAGCTGAAAGAAGCTTGTTTCTATTGTCAGGGACAAAGTGAACCTATTAAAAGCCAGCAAGTTATGAACTTGACAAAATAGAACAAAGACAAAATTCATGGATGAAAATATGAATCCAGTAATAAAATGAACTATTGCTCCAATTCCTAAACAGGAATACTGGCAGTGCAAAAGATATAAACTTGATAAATCTTTACAGATATGTATGTCAATGAAAGATGACAGGGATTTCAGCTCAGCTCAACTGGACAATATAACACATGCCAGAAAAATGCATAGAAGTCATATCGAACAGCACCAAGTCAGCACCAAAAAGTTGGCAGTATAATCAAGCCCATGCATTACAAATGTATTTTGCAAGCACTACGTAACCAAGCAGTGATAAACAGCTTCCTTTATGTGTTTTTTTTTCCCTATAAATCCTAGTACATGACTGATTTTTTAAATGTAATTTTAGTTTTTTTGAAGGCATTGCATTTTATATCTTTTGGTTTGTTTGACTAATATAATTAAGCAGACCAGGAAGTTGAATAGAGCATCATGGCCATGGAATCCATTCAGACAACCTTAGCATAATGCAGAAAACAATGCATCACATACCAGGTGAAAGCCACTAAGTTTGTGCATCCACCTACATGTATTTACATATTCTTCAACTTCAACCATAGACATTGCAACAAAAAAACATAGGTTAAAATTCAAACGCAACTTCATATCGGAAACCAACTTCCTAGTTACATAGCAAATAGTCATGAATAGCCACCGTGTTGAACATTGTGCAATAAGAAATGAAACAAACTTCCTGTCAAGTTAAAGAAAGAATGGGAAAAAAAAACCTGAGTAACATCTTCAGTATGAGATTCCTCCAAACATGCAACTTGCTTTCCATTCCTCCAGTCCCAGAAAAGTATCTGAATTACCAAGAAACCCATATCCAAATCATCATACAATTCATAATAAATTCAATTTAGAGTTAATCGTACCGATAAATTGAGAAATGAAACTCTTAGAACCTGAGACTTAGCGCCAGCAGCAAGAAGATTATCATTAGAACCTCCAAATGAAAAAGCTGAAAATCTCTTGAGAAGAGCCGGAGTTTATACACGAAACCTGAAAACAATCAATTCATTCACAGAGTATTCCCATATAAAAACACACAAAGGAAAATGAGAAAAAAGAAAAGGGGAAAGTACCTGTTGGAAAGTTCTAGTGTCCCAAGCTCTGATAGTACCATCAGAGGAGCAGGAATGCAAAAGATGCGGAGACGATGAAACAGAGAATGAAATTTGATTGATAGTATCAGAGTGACCTTTACACTCTCCTTGGAACTGCCCTGTCACTGGAGAATAAAGCTTCACTGCTTTTGTCGATAGTGACACTGCCACTGACGACCAGTCATCCTTTGGGACAATTTGGAAAACAAAGTCGCTGCCGAAATTGGTTTGGATTGAGTTTTTTAGTCCGAATTTCTTTGATTTCGGTTCCTCAATCTCCATCTCTGTCGCTTCTTCCATCTTCTCTGTGCTCTGTGTCGGTCTGCTTAATTTGGAAACCAGAAAGAAACCTAGAGCAAGGAATTTAGGGTTTTAGGGCATAATCTTCTGCGCTCAGTGCTCGCTAAAACTCCCGTCACATAGACTGCCATGTCATGCTCGCAGCAGTATTCTAAGGTTGCTTTTTAGTACAAGGTTACAAGAATTAACGCAGAAGGGTCCTTATTGTTTTCGCTTTTAAATCATGCACTACTGGATGTGTCAATCACCCACTATCGAAGGCAAGATAGACCACCACCACCACCACCACCACCAATATGAAATATCTTCCAGCCATATCCATCTAGTAAGTGAGACGACACAGTGGTATAAAATTAAAATTTAATTATTTTTTTTAATCTTAACACACAAGTTACATTAAATACTCACGTTAATAAATAAATAAATAAATAGGGACTTAACCATCATCAATGGTTAAGAATATTTAAGACTTTGGGTATAAGAATAAAAACCTGAATTTAACATATGCTTTGAATTTTGAAATGGTTTTTTATATTGAATTTTTTATTCAAGGTTGAAAGCAAATTTTTAAAAGGTTTTTTTGAAGATAATTTGAAAGCTAAAATGGTGGGTTCTCGGAGATGAACAGCAATAACAAAGGAGTGTCAGATACTATATGATTTATGTATTAAAAACAAAACAATAAAGTACAGAAGATGTCAATAAAAAAAAAAGTAATAGCTTTTTATATTTTAGTGTTTTTGGGAAAGATTTAAGTGCTTTGGTTTGATTACTTCAATGAAGTCAGGCCACCATAATGGGGCATCTCCTGAAGAGATAATAATGATAATTAAAAAAACATAAAAAATTATTAAATTGATTCTAAATAAAATAAAGATTTGGGTGGTTTGATCATCTATTTTTGTAATTTTATATCATTTTTTTATATTTTAAAGGATGTTTTGTAATTTTAGATTTTAATGTATGCATTTAATTTTTTGTTGTTATGTAAACATGTTTAAAGTTTAGTTGTGTAACTAAAAATAAAATAATTAAAAGAGAATGTGTGTGTGTTACTTTTCCTTTTATGTTTATTTATTTTTATTTTATTTAAAATAGATGATAAATAAAATAAAATAAAAATTAATTAACAACAAAATTTTCTTTTATTTACAAACGATTAAGTCTTTCCAAAATATAAAAGATCATATTGTTTGATATTTTCTACATAAAAATTCCAAAAAAAAATGTATTCGTATGTATATTAGTATTAATGGTAAAAAAATATTGAATTAACTAAATTCATGAAAACTTGATCAATATTTCAATAATTTATAATTTTAATTCATAAAAATTAATGGTGAAAATCCACACTTATTCACATGAATAAATCATATAAATCAAAACCTTTATTAGTCACAGCCAATCTCTTAGTCTTGAATATATGGAAATACTAGTATATTCTGATTTTTTTCTAGTTATCCTAAATCAAATAACTAGATGTCGACTCTAACAACCCTTCGAAATCGTGCAAAGATGTGTGAAAAAGATTATAAAAAATTTTTGAGTTAAAATTCTAAACTCTTAAAAAGTAACTTGCTGGTTTTAAGATTTAATTGGAATTATGAAAACTTACATACAATATCTATTATACATGTAGATATTAAAGTATACATATGAGTTGTATATGTGACAATTATAAAAGTTCCACGCTTCTTTTTTTATATTAACATGAGTGGTTGAACCAGCTTCTGTGCACATCAACTAATCTTACGAGCCCTGAAAGTTAATGACCATCATATTAACAACCACATAACTCGAACTTGAGATTACAGGAGGAGTAAACCCCCGAGTTGAATAGCTTGTACCGCTGCGTCACCTACTAGATGGTAACCACAATTTCCACATTTCTTAGTGCTTGTTTGAGAGTGTGATTGAGGTTACTTTTGAAAGTTCATTTCGTTTAGAAATGCATGAAAATGATATTTTTTATTCTTAAAAAAAAACTATTTTCGACATCAGCACATGAAAATGATCTAAAAACACTAATTTTTTTAATTTAAAATAAAAAATAAAATAATTTCAATTTTTTTCAAAAATACTTTTGAAACACAGTATTAAACAGCCGGTGATGCTTCTATTTTACTATTATACATTAAAAATATAGAAAAAATAATAATTGCGACATGGACCATAGCTTTTAGCTACTCACGTGTCTGTGATGATAATTCAGCATGTGACTTCCAGTTATTAACATCTTCACTACCGATTTGGTGTTGCTAGTTTGATAATTCATGCCGGTTTATACACACACATGCATCATATTTTAGATGGTAGTTGAGATTAATTTTTAAATTTTTTTAATCCCTGAAACATATCAAAATAATTTTTGTTATGCTTTAAAAATTATTTTTAATATTAACCCATCAAAATAATATAAAAAGATAAAAATATTTTTTATTTATTTTTTTAAATACAGTGTGAGAAAGCATCAACTTCGTGTGCTTGGACACACATCCATCACAATAACAAGACCAGTAGAAAACAAATAAAGATCAATGTCTTTAGCTTTTGTTTTTCTTTATGCAAATACAAATAAATACTCAGATTCCTCTTCATGTATAATATATAGTTGCGAAGTCAATTTCTCGGCAGCACGATGCCAGCCAGGACTTACATATGAGGGCCAATTATCTTGTACCATTTAGAGTGCAGTTGCATTGTATTTTTTTAAAATTTTATTTTTCTAAGAAAATCAAATTGATTTTTTTAATATTTTGATCCACAATAAAAAATATTTGAATGTATATTTTAAACAAAAAATATTTTAAAAATCACTATCTATCACAATTTCAAATATAAAATCTTACACGGAATGAAAAAGAGAGAGAGACTTTCAAGATTATCTGAAATTTTTTTGCGGGCAATTATGAAAATCTCCTGATATTTATTATGGAGATATTTTAAGAGTGCTGACTTTTAGAATGTCTTAATCGAAAGCATCTCTTATTTATTTTATTTCATTATTATACAGTTGATCCATAACCAAGACTATTTCAGCTGTTAAAATTAAATACTGTATTTAAAAATATTTTGAAAATAAATAAAATTTATTTTATTTTATTTTTAAATAATTTCATGATATTTTTAGATCGGCTGATATCAATACTAATTTATAAAAATTAAAAAAAATGTTTTAATATATTTTTAAATTTCCTGGATTCTGGAGACTGCAGAATGTCGAGGACCGATTGGAGTTTCTTCTTCTGATAAAGCGATGTCATCGTCGTTTTCATGGATCTCGAAAACAAAAACTCAGGGTGAGGTTTTGAAGGCAGCTGAAGCACGGACCCTTTCTCCTGACATTTTTGCAGATCTCATCCTAGGAAAGTTTTAATCAGAAGACTTTGTTGGAATTGACGGCTCTGATGACGGTACAGCTAATTTTCAAGTTACCTGTCGTTCTCATGTCATGTCATGATCATTTTTTAAGCAGGCATGTTCAATAGTCTCCTCTCATCATCGAGCCCTGGCTGCTTCATCTTGACTTCTCTTACAAGGTCAAGGCTTCGTTTGTCCAATGAAAGTTGCCTCCTTAGATCAGACAGCTCCTCAAACTCTTTTAGATTGGTGTGTAGGCCCCCCATTTATTAGATGGAGGACAATTTCTCACCCTCAGCCACATATCCCACTATTTTGTTTTTTTTTTTTTGTTTTTATATATATATATATATATATACATATACACGCACTTCCTTGTAAGATGAATAGAAAAGTCTCCTCTGTGGCAGTGTCACCCTCATTAATATGACTTGGTCACGCATCACCTTCCTTGTAAGATTAATGGGATTGAAAATCCATTTCAACCTAACGGAAACATATTTTTGGTAGAGATTTTTTTTTATATTATCTCATCACCGGGAATAAAGACTTCTTATAGGTGTGTGGCTAAATCATGTAAGAGAATAACATTACCATACTATGTAATATAAGGGATTATCACAAATAGAGATTTAGAGTAATCCAAAATAGCTCCTTGTCCATCTCAATGAGCATCTTGATTGATTAAACAAGGTGTTCAGACAAGTTAAACTTCATGAATCATATTTATACTCAAATGACATTATATAAGAAAATAATTTTGTCTTAAACTAAGTGAACCTCATTTTAAGACAAGAAAAATTGATATGGGATGGGATTTTAGTTCTTAACCCATTAAGATTAGACCAGGGTTATCAATCTTGTTTCGTTTCGGCCGAAACGTTTCTTATAAATAAAAAAAACAAAACAATATCGTTTTTGTTTCGGTTTAAATTTTGATCCGTTCCGTATTTTTTGACCAAATACCGGCCGAAATATTCTGGTTCTGTTTCGGCTAAATAGTATTTTTTTAAAATAATAAATAATTTTATAATATCAATAATGTCTTTTAATCTGATCGTTAAATGGAGATAAAATTTTACGAGTCTCTTGACGTATTTATATATATATTATATTAAAATTTCAGAGTATTAAGAGAATGTAATGACCTTGCGAGATTGATGATGACATTCTCGTAATATTATACATGTTTATAATTTTGTTCAGAAAAATTATTTTATTGCGTCTTTTTTTATATTAAATGCACAATTCGAAATAATTTTATTTTTGGATTATATATATATATATTACAACCCCGAAACGATGCGCCGAAACATTCCAAAACCGAAGCATTTCATTTCAATTAAAAAAATAAAGTACCAATCAAAACAACATTGAAAATTTTGAATTAGACTCGAGGTGTGTATCGGACTAACAAAATAAAATCTTGTTGAAAACAGCATCTAAAAATATATATTTTTTAAACCACATTGCACAAAAACTATCATAGCTTGAAACACACACCAGTACCAACAAAGAAATACAGTGATTCGTGATAGAAAATCGAAAATCGATGAAGATTCTTAGACATGGAAGGAGAGAGTGAAGTCGATTGGGTGAGTGTTTCCAAGGAATCTAAGGGAACATCCTCAATCATTGGTTGGAATCTAGACTCAATTATTTGAGGTTTAAGAAATCTACGATTAGATACCTGCATGATACATCAGCAGAAACATTATTGTTTTTCCTGTTTCTCCCAGATTCAATGAGTCTCTAAAGAGGTTTATCAAAAACGCGGGCCTCCTATGCATATATAACACAATTTAAAACACATTTAGAAGTGAAATAATCAAGAGTAAACATGTTAGCAGCTAAGAAACTCAAACCTAAAACTTCAGTTCACGGGTCTCTCCACACGAGAAGAAATGTATTGTTGTTTCCTCCACGCACGTTAAAAGATATTGTTGGTGACTGACTAAGACATTGTTTGTTAATTTGTGCAACTCTGCTCTATTTTTTTTTAGTTAAAATTTTGATGTTTTTTTTTAAATTGTTTTTAACTGATTTTTTTAATTTTTTTATTATCTTAATAAAAGCAATGCAAAACACTACCTAATATTATAATACTAATCCTCTGCGGCCGCCTTTTTTATGCAATAATTGGACCAGTTTCTCCCTGTCCTTCGATACTTCGTAGTTTAATTTAATACACGACGCCAGTATATCTGCTCCAAGACATAAACTGTAGCGAACCCAAACTCATGAGTTTGGTTGTTTATTTTGTTTTCATGCCGCTCACACGCTCACTCGTCGTCTAAGTACATATACTGTGGTTTACCTTAAATTCCCCGAGCATAAATTTCTTCATCAGGAATCGGGATCCACATTTCTGGTTGCGCTGTACCTGCAGCTTTCAAGCAAGTGATCTTTGCGTGGTATAGTTTCATACAATCTTTTTAATCCAGTAAGTTATCTGTATATTGCCTTTCAGCTTTTATAGAGAACTAGATCATCTTTTTTTTTCTTTTTTTTTGAAGTATAGATCCTTTAATTTGTCTGTGTATCAATTAATGAGTTTGTTTTATATTAGTTACCGTTGATCGTCTTTGTCGGTAGATTTCTTGGAAGGTCTGGCTTGCTGTGTCTGTATATGCACATCCATGCATGCATACGGTCCGAGTTCATGAATTTTACTTGTCCTTGGCAACTTCAGTGCTATTCTATTTTCATCTTCTCCAATCTCCATCGTTTTTCTTGTTTTCTTTGTCGAGAAAATGCCCATCGCCGGCAACTTCCACTGTCTGATCATACCTGATCCTTAAAGTAATAATATTGTTTTTTGTTTATCTTGATTCTATACTGTTTGCATCTCAAACAGCAATAAACTGCGGATATCATTTTGTGTGTTGAATTTATGATTTTCTTAGATCGCATTTGACTGGAGTTGCAGAGATCCCAGATGCTAGCTCATGAAGGCTTGGAAGAAGAAAAAAAACAACTCATCTTAATTGTTTTTGCTAGCAAAGATGTCACATGAGTGAACAGTTGTATAAAGGCTCCTTTCTCTGCGTGCGTACCACCACCATGATTCCTAAAATATCTAAAAGTTTGGAACACTTTTCATTATTACAGCCGCATGGAATTCAGATTGAAATTGCTTTTTTTTTGTTAAAATTATTATTTTTTTAATAATAAGTACTTGTTTCTGTATTTTAAAAAAGCTTTTGAAAATAATTGATTTTTTTTAATATTTTTAAATTATTTTCACGGGTTAATATTAAAAATAAATTTTAAAAAACTAAAAAAATATTATTTTAATATATTTTTTAAGAAAACATATTTATAAAAAAAAGATTTTATAGTCAAGTACGTTATTCTTCTTCTTCAAAACCTTTTGTTTTCTTTTTTTTCCCTGTGAGTGGCTAATTTGGATACATAATATTGCTTGTACTTTCTTTGTTCCTATATTATTTACTTAATTGTTTTCTTCTTGAAATTCCTTGTGCGATTTTTGATTTTGTTTGCAGTCCTGCTTTGGCACCATAATTCCACGATTCTAGTTTGAAATTCCTTTTTCGCGGGTCATATCTTTTTAGTCCTCACTTACCATCATAGTTTTCTGTAAATTATGCAGGGAGCAGGAGGGAGGAGATTGGTCAGCGTCAAGTGGTTTTTCTGTGATTTTATTTTATTCACTTGAAGTTTGGGAAGCATGAGTTCTTCAACATGGATCAACAATCTCTCATGCTCAAGCCCTGTGGTTCAGTCTTCAGGGGACACGTCTATTCCATTGATATTTCAATGGCTAAGATTCATTTTCCTCTCCCCATGTCCTCAACGAGCTCTGTTAGCTTCAGTTGACCTTTTGTTCTTGCTTGTCCTCCTCGGATTGGCAGCTCAAAAGCTGCTTTCTAGATTCACTTCCAGTGGACACTCGGTCTCTGACATCAACAAACCCCTTAATGGCAATGGAAACAGCAGAACTCATATCAGAACTTCTATTTGGTTCAAGCTCTCTTTGATTGTACCAGTCCTGCTAGCTTTGTGTTACATTGTCGTCTCCGTTCTAGTTTTCAGTCAAAAATCTCAGTTGCCAAATTGGAAGGTGCTTGATGGAGTGTTCTGGTTAGTTCATGCAATAACTCAACTAGTGATTGCAATCGTGATAATCCATGAAAAGAGGTTTCAGGCAGTCACTCATCCACTATCTCTTCGAATTTATTGGGTTGCAAATTTCGTCCTCGTTAGTTTGTCTATGTCATCAGGGATCATTCGATTGGCAACTCTGGAACACAACTTGTTATTTGATGACATAGTTTCTGCAATAGCTTTCACGTTATCAACTGTTCTTTTTTCCGTTGCCATTAGAGGATCGACTGGGATTACTGTAACCAGGCATTATGAATCAGTAATGCATGAGAGCACCAAATTACACGAAACTCTTCTGGGAAAATCCAATGTGACTGGCTTTGCCACGGCTTCTATAATATCCAAGTGCTTTTGGCTTTGGATGAATCCCCTACTGTGTAAGGGCTACAAATCTCCACTCAAGATAGATGATGTGCCTACTCTTTCACCAGAGCATAGAGCTGAAAAAATGTCACAGCTCTTTGAATCTAGGTGGCCCAAACCACATGAAAAGTCAAACCACCCTGTTCGAACCACGTTGTTGAGGTGCTTTTGGAAGGAAGTTACCTTCACTGCGTTCCTTGCAATCCTGCGGCTCTGTGTCATGTATGTCGGGCCCATGCTCATCCAAAGCTTTGTCGATTACACATCTGGGAAAAGAACCTCTCCCTATGAAGGATATTACCTTGTATTGATTCTTCTTGTCGCAAAATTTGTCGAGGTTTTGACTGCTCATCAATTTAACTTCAATTCTCAGAAACTTGGGATGCTCATTAGATGTACTCTCATCACTTCTTTATACAAGAAAGGGCTCAGGTTATCGTGTTCTGCTCGTCAAGCTCATGGGAGTTGGACAGATTGTGAATTACATGGCTGTGGATGCCCAGCAGCTCTCTGATATGATGCTGCAGTTGCACTCTATATGGTTAATGCCATTGCAAGTTGGTGTTGGCCTAGTGCTCCTATACAAAGCTCTTGGTTCCTCGGCAATCACGGCATTGATCGGAACTCTTGTTGCTATCGTGTTTGCTGTGTATAGCAACAGACGAAATAACATGTTCCAGAGAAATGTGATGATAAACCGCGATTCAAGGATGAAGGCAACAAATGAGATGCTGAATTACATCCGTGTGATCAAATTCCAAGTATGGGAAGACCACTTCAACAAGAGAATCCAAAATTTTCGTGATTCAGAGTTTGGATGGATTTCCAAGTTTCTGTACTCAATCTCTGGCAACACTATTGTGTTGTGGAGCGCACCATTGCTAGTATCAGCTCTGACATTTGGTACCGCTCTTCTGCTAGGAGTCCCACTTGATGCAGGGACAGTGTTCACAACGACATCTATCTTTAAAATGTTGCAGGAGCCTATCAGGGCATTCCCTCAAGCTATGATATCATTTTCACAGGCAATGGTATCTCTTGCGAGGTTGGATCGTTACATGCTAAGCAAGGAACTGGTGGAAGAGTCGGTAGAAAGAGTGGATGGTTGCGATGGCAGAATCGCCGTGGAGGTTAAGGGTGGGATATTTAGCTGGGATGATGAAGCTGAAGGTGAGGTTTTGAAAAATATAAATTTGGAGATTAAAAAAGGGGAGCTTACTGCTATTGTTGGGACTGTGGGATCTGGGAAATCTTCTCTCCTTGCCTCAATCCTCGGTGAGATGCACAAAATATCTGGAAAGGTATGGATTACGAAACAAAACCTGTGGGGTTTATCCATTCCTTGATTCTTGTATTTTGGTGTTATTCATCAGCCTCATAGATCTCAATTTTTTTTTTTGTTTCATGATCATCGCTCTCTTAACTGGTCACGCCAAGTTTAGATTTGGTTGCAATTGAATTGATGAGCTTCAAATGTTTTACTGAAATATTCTACACTCCCTTCAACAGATCAAGATTTGCGGAACAACCGCCTATGTTGCCCAAACAGCATGGATTCAAAATGGCACCATTGAGGATAACATATTATTTGGTTTGCCAATGAACAAGGAGAGATATAAGGAAGTTATTAGGGTTTGTTGCTTGGAGAAAGACTTGGAAATGATGGAGTTTGGAGATCAGACGGAAATTGGAGAGCGTGGCATCAACCTCAGTGGGGGGCAAAAGCAGCGGATACAACTTGCGAGGGCTGTTTATCAGGACTCTGATATTTATCTTCTTGATGATGTTTTTAGTGCTGTTGATGCGCATACTGGGACTTCCATATTTAAGGTGACAAAAATTTCCTTGCTTTAAAGTATGAACATTCAGTAGAAGTGAAACGATTTACTCTCCATGCCATTCTGGTCGTAGCTGCTTTAATTTATAATGGAAATTCAGTGTCAGCGAGTAGAAAGTACAGAAATCACTTGTATTAGAAAATTTCCAGAATGGATAAGAGTCTGAGGGTGCTTAAATTGTCTTCTCTGTAATCTCCGGTTAAATAGGCATGAAAAATTTTCCAGGTAGAAGTTACACTTTGTAGCTGGGAAATCAATATTTCAACCTGAATTATTGAAACAAATAACTGATAAGAACACAGAAACAAGAAAAGGACACAAGGAATAAACTGAACAAGCAATCATCAAACAATCTGTCTGTTATATATTTATATATGGAAAAAAGTATGAAGATAAACAACTTTGGTTGTGATAGAAGACAAGTCATTATCATATCAATCCTCTTAATTTATGGGAAATGAGTGGCATTTTTAAGTTATATCAATGCTTTCTGCAGGAATGTGTTAGAGGTGCACTGAAGGGAAAGACTATCGTACTTGTGACCCACCAAGTTGACTTCTTGCACAATGTTGATCTTATCTCAGTAAGTAGCAAAACCATTTTTTACTGTTCCCCTCCACGCAGATAAGCGTTTAATTATGATGATCACTAATTTCTGAAAAATAATCGAAGCATCTCTCAATCCCAGGTCATGCGAGATGGACAGATAGTACAATCAGGAAAATACAATGATCTATTAGTGTCTGGATTGGATTTTAAAGAACTAGTAGCTGCTCATGAAACTGCTGGGGAACTTGTAGAAGTCAGTACTGAAATTACCAGTGAAAACTCAGCCACTCCACCCAAGTCCTCTCAGGGCCTCTCCAAAATCAGGGAAGAAAACGATGAAAACAGGCCTCCAGATCAATCAAAGTCAAATAAGGGAACTTCCAAGCTCATTGAGGATGAGGAAAGAGCAACTGGTAACGTAGGACGGCATGTGTATAAACAGTACTTCACCGAAGCTTTTGGATGGTGGGGTGCAGCTGTGGCTCTGCTGCTGTCCCTAGTGTGGCAAGCATCTCTAATGGCCGGAGATTATTGGCTGGCATATGAAACTGCAGATGAGCGGACAGAAACATTCAAGCCTGCACTATTTATATCTGTCTATGGAATTATAGCAGTTGTATCAGTGGTGTTTCTAACAATGAGATCTCTTTTCTTCACGCTAATTGGGCTTAAGACAGGCCAGATCTTTTTTGACGGTGTTCTTCGCAGTATCCTGCACGCACCCATGTCATTTTTTGACACCACGCCTTCAGGAAGAATATTAAGTCGAGTAAGGATGCAAGACCCAAATATGTTTTTCCACCCCTTTAGTCTGCGCTTATCATGACTGTATTCCACCTGAAATCTACAACAGGATTCTGGATAAAAATGCTTAAATTGATCTATTTTTTTTATTTTCCTCGCATTGTTTTCCTGCAGGCATCGACTGATCAAACCAACATCGATATCTTCCTTCCCTTTATGCTATCCCATGCAATTGCAATGTACGCAACAGTACTCAGCATCATTGTAATTGTATGTCAGTATACCTGGCCAACTGTGTTCTTTGTAATTCCGCTTGGCTGGCTAAACTGGTGGTACCGGGTACGAGCTTTTATTTTATCTTGCTGTAGCATTTGCAGCATGTAATTCTGTACACACATATAAATGACATGTCCTGAAAATGTTGCTAATTTAAAGAACTTTCTACTATCTTGAAAGCTTTCTATTGTCATCATCATCCTGAAGTGTAAATCATGATTGTAATACTCGGATTCAAGAGTGGATTTTTATCTCCCATATTTATTAGGAAAATCTAATAAATCTATACTGATGATTTATACCTCTTGGTTTCAGGGATACTTTCTTGCAACATCTCGAGAATTAACTCGGCTCGACTCAATTGCCAAGGCTCCTGTGATTCACCACTTTTCAGAAAGCATCTCTGGAGTTGCGACAATTCGGACTTTCAGAAAACAGGATAGATTCTGTCAGGAAAATGTTAAGAGAGTGAATGCCAATTTGCGAATGGATTTTCACAACAACGGATCAAACGAGTGGTTAGGTTTCCGTTTGGAACTGATTGGGAGCATCATACTTTGCGCTTCTGCTATGTTCTTGATTCTGTTACCTAGCAGCATTATAAGGCCAGGTAATTGCATGCTAACATGTTATTACCATTGGGCAATATCTCTCAAGGATTTCATTCATCAAAGTTGATATAATGCATGCCCATCTATATATGATATTTCTGGACCTAGTGATTCAAAGTGTTCTTGGAAAAAGAGTATCATTCTTCCATTAATGCAAAAGCATCTGCATGTCATGTTTCCTTGGTTCTACTTAATTCATATGCTCACTAGTGTTCCTTTTTACATACACGAGGCTTATTTGTTTCTTAAATCATGGATTGAAGCATCAAAACAATGCTTTTGATGTTATTACTGGAATATAACAGCAGATAGTCAGATTCCTTAAACCCATCAAATCTTTAAATGTTTGCGTTCCAGAAAACTGACCAAATTCTGCTTGATACAGAGAACGTTGGTTTATCTCTCTCCTACGGGCTATCCCTCAATTCTGTGCTGTTCTGGAGCATATATTTAAGTTGCTTTGTGGAAAATAGAATGATCTCTGTTGAGAGGATCAAACAATTCACTAATATTTCATCAGAGGCAGAATGGAAGATAAAGGATAGGGTTCCTCCTCCAAACTGGCCTGCCAATGGCAATATTGATCTAAAGAACTTGCAGGTAAAAGGCATTACAATAGTTCTTATTGGTAAATAAATTAGTTTAAGTTTTCATTTATTATACAGGTGCAATTCACACATTATCCTAATAGCTCTTTTAGGCTGAGGAAGTGAAAAGCAGATGAAATTCTCAGGCATTAACACAGAGTAATTAAAGCACATTATGCATGCATTGATATCACCTTGTCATTGTCAGGGAACATTGTTAAGAAACCATCTCACCTGAAAATTTAAGTTGTTAGGTGAGGTCTCATAATATTATTTATATTATTCTCTAACATCCCCTCTTAAATGAAAGTCTGATGGACTTGAAACTCGCACAAGTCTACGCTGGATTAACAGGGACTCTAATATCATATTAAGAACCATCTCACCTAAAAGCTTTAAGCTGTTAGGTGAGGCCCTATAATATGATTTATATTATTCTCTAACAAACATGACATCTTTGCTAACATATCCATGTTCGATCTATTCAACCTTTTGGATAACAGGTTAGATATCGTCCAAACACTCCTCTGGTTCTCAAGGGCATTACTCTCAGCATTCAAGGGGGAGAGAAGATTGGTGTTGTTGGACGAACAGGGAGTGGAAAGTCAACTATGATCCAAGTCTTCTTTAGGCTGGTTGAACCAACTGGAGGACAAATAATTATCGATGGCATTGACATCTGTATGTTAGGACTACATGATCTCAGGTCTCGTTTTGGCATAATTCCTCAAGAACCTGTCCTCTTTGAAGGAACCGTGAGAAGCAACGTGGATCCTGTTGGACAGTATACAGACGAGGAGATATGGAAGGTAACCACGTGGTTCCCATTTCTTGATTCACTTCACTTAACACACTGTGAAAAACCTTTTTTTTATGAGTTTGCAAGCTGAAAAACTTGATGGTTTTGTAGAGTCTCGAACGCTGTCAACTGAAAGATGTTATCGCTGCAAAACCCGAAAAACTTGATTCTCCAGGTAAAATTTGACTGTCATGTGTTTCACAGTTTTTACTTTTCCAAGCTTGTCAAGTAGAACGTATTACTGGAACAAGAATTGATGAAAACTGTTAATTTCATAGTGATTGATAGCGGGGACAACTGGAGCGTGGGGCAAAGGCAGCTTCTTTGTCTGGGGAGAGTTATGCTAAAGCACGGTCGTCTGCTGTTTATGGATGAAGCCACTGCTTCAGTTGATTCACAAACTGACACGATGATTCAAAAGATCATCAGAGAGGAATTCGTTGACTGTACAATTTTCAGCATTGCTCACAGAATACCCACAGTCATGGACTGTGACAGGGTTTTAGTTATCGATGCAGGTATGCTCTTCTTTCCACCATTGTCGTCTTCTTCGTTTTGAAACCTCAAGGAAAGAGTTTTTTAAAATCCCACACAACTGTAGCCTGGTCTTTCTGTATTACACAAGAAGGCATGGTTCATGTTTAGCGACAGCTTTTCAACTTACAAACTGAGAGTTCTGGTTCTCAGAACACTTCCATGGATTCAAGAGAACCGGCTGGCCAATCTGACTCGCTTTGTTGCTTGTTTATAACAGGACTGTCGAGAGAATTCGACAAACCCTCTCGTTTGCTCGAGAGGCCAACACTGTTTGGGGCAATGGTTCGGGAGTATGCCAGCCGCGCGGCTGAACTTTAAGCAAACAGTCTGGTTTGATCACTACCATTATCCTGCTGATAATATTGGTAAGAATCTTCCGAGGAGAATAGCTTGATCCACACAGTTGGAAAAATCGCTTTTACTGAAAAACAGAGAACGCAATTTCTGATGTTACCAGAAAGTTTTATGTTAACTATTTCACAAGAATTTGGCAACAAAATTATATGAAACGTCTTCTCTAGCTTCATTGGTAGCATCAGCTAGCATAACTAATTAAGCTTCTCTGGCATTTTGGTACAAGATTTTATTTTCTATAGGGTGAAGGATGGATTGTTTAAATTACTTTGAATGAGCAAGAAATTATTCTAGCATCGTGTCCTTTTTGCAGAGAATTGCTCAAATGAAATGGGAATAATTTAAAATATCGAGAGAGAAATCAGAATAATCTTGAGATATCCATTTTTTAAGTAAAACCTAACAAATTATAAGAAAACCCCAATTCATCTAAAGTGATAACTGACCTTTTTTTTTTTTTTAATTCACAAGTAACTACATCAAATGAAATTATAAGAGTAACTATTATTAATTTTTACAGCAATAATTTTATATATAAAAAAAAAGATTTTTGAATACATTTTTAAATAAAAAAACACTTTAAAAAAAATAATCATTACCTCACTTTCAAACACCTTTAAATCCAAATGACCTTGTAGCACTATTATTAAATTTTTTGTTTAACTTCAATATTTTTTACCTATTATTGGGGTTAAGGTAAATTGAGGTATGTAGTGCTAATTTGGTCAATTTTGTCTTTTGAAGGCACATAATATCCATATCCATCTATTTGATTCAATCATCATCAATGATCAAAATTTTTTTCAAAATCAAATAAATAAATTTATGATATTTTGAGCTGAAAGTTTTCACATATGCTAATAAAACCCAATTTATTTTAAAAAATTAATTTCAACAATATTGGAGTTTTTTTTTAAAAACAAATATTTATAAAGTTTCTAAGAAATTGAAAATAATTTGTAGAGATCCCAAGCTTTGTTGGGGTTCTAAACAAATTGTATAAATGTGCTTATTCTCAAATTATTTTCATGATTGAATACATAACACATGATCAAGATTAAAATAGGTTTATTTTGCGAATCACATATATAAATTTTTTGAGAATGCTGTTTATAAAACTCTTTTAGATAATTCAAGTTTTTTTTATATAATTTTTTAAATTTCCATTGTTTATAAAATAAAAATAAAAATATTGTTGGTTCCAAATGAAAAATAAATAGGTGTGACAATTGCTCTTATTTCCCTGACATTGATTTAGTATTATAGTTTTAAAATCTGATTTAATATGATTATAGTCTTAAAATTTGATTTAACCTGATAAATTAATTTTAAAATATAGTCTGATATAACATATTGACTCGAAACCTAATAAACCTGAGATTAGAACTGAAATGAGTTTAAAAAAAATAAAAAAAAATAAAAACATAGATAATTCTGTTAAAAACCCAAGCTCTCGGGAAGACCCGGTTAAAAATTTGAGTGCAATACATTGAATATTTATTTATTTAATAAAACGCGCAAAAATATATATGTGCGAGTGAAAACATATCAATTCTCCTCCTTGCGAATCCCCTTCATAAACCCTAGTTACCTTTTCATCTTCCTCTCCTCCTGTGGTGTTGCTCCAAAGAGAGAGAGACAGAGATGGGAGGATCAAGAAGGAAATACAAGAATTCAAGGCCTAAAGTACGAGTGGGTCTCCCAAAGAAGAACCCTAACGTGTTCAAGCCAGCCTTCAATCTCCCTCAGAAGCTTCGCTCTCTTGCTGGCGCCGACATCTCCAAATGGGACGACAAGGCCAGTGTTATCCAAAACTACAAGTCTTTTGGTGTCGTTTCAAATCCTAACTTTCTAGGCGTCAGGTCCCGTACTTCTCATATCATCGAGACCGAATCTCTCCAAGTCGCTCCATCCCAGGAACAAGCGGATGATGGGTCCACAGATGAGTTCGAACCATTTGATTCTGGAAGCGACCTCGAAGAAGATGGTCAGTCCTATTCTCTGTTTCGGCTATGATTTTGCGTTCCTGTTTTTCTGCATAAATTCGAGTTAATCCCTTGTTGTATCTTAATTAATTAGTTTTCTAATTTTGAGTTCGTTTCTTAGCACTCACAATTTTAGCTTAATTCATATGCTCAAAAAAAAATTACATAATGGAGTTTACATGTATGGAGAAATTACTCATGGAAACATATCGTAGTATATGGGATAAAAAAGCTGAAGATTTCCATCCTGTTTCTAGTGCTGACATCTCATCAGTTCTAGCCTTTAGCTTGTTTGCCATCATTTTTCTGTTAATTAGAGTATGTTTATTCACTGTCGAAAATTATGGATCTCACTTTCCATCTTAATTGACTACAGAAAAGCTAAAAATTCTGTGAAGTGTGTGCCTTGCGCACGCTTTACTCACATGGATGTTCGTGGAACTTTCCATTTAGTTCATGGATGATATGGATGCTTGGAAGTTCAAAGCCAAAACTTGGAATTGAGTTTGTCCTCTCTATATGAGTTAACTTGTGATGTTAAATTTGGTTGTGTAGATTTGAAATCTGCTTTAGGGAAGAAGCGGAGAGATGGAGAACATGCCCCTTTGCAACCATTGACCAAAATGCAGCGTGCTCATATCAGTCAGCTTGTTGAGAAATATGGAGATGACTATAGGGTTGGTTGCCAATTCTTGTTTCTGGATTTATATAATGTCTGTGATGGCTGTTTGATTCCGTTCTCTTTTTCGCAGAGGATGTTCATGGACACGAAGCTAAATGCCATGCAGCATTCAGTTGCAACTCTTGAGAAATTGTGCAACCGATACCATATGCATAAAGATAAAAATCCGCTGATAAGGAGTATTCAAAGTCGTTGAAGTGAGGTCTCGTCTGTTACTGATTTTGATGCATGTTATCTTGATTGTTTTAAGGGTAATCAAACCATGTTTTGACCCGGAATTATCTGGTGTTTACATCTTTTGCTTCTCAAAACTACTAAATATTCAAGAAATTAGTGTTTTTGGCCTGAATGTGGTTGGAGAGTGGATGCCGAAGTGTTTCTTCTAAATCTTAAAGGAAAACTGGTGCAAAACAAAGCCACCCCAGATGAATAGCTGATTAAATGCATGCCATTCTTGATTAAATGTATGGTTAAAGTGGGTTCGTCTGGCAGGAAATAATGGAAAAGCATGATTAGCAGTATTCATTCTCAAAGTAAACGATTTGGTTGGATTGCAATCGTCCTCACATGATTTGGTGTAAAAAATAAATGAGTGGCAAGCTCGCTAGTGCATATCTCTGTATCTCCTTTTTGGCCTTGCCTTGTACAGCATTCACAACAGTGTTGAGCAAAGACTTGAGCTGTGGTCCACGGTAGCTGCGTTTAATGGAAACTCTTCGCCCCTCAACTAATTGTGATTTTTGCACATTAAACCCTGCAGTTCCAAAAACGCGATTCAATTCTATTAATCTAGCAATCGTTTTATTTTGAAAGTGATGTTATAAGAAACAGGGGTTGGTTTGCGTTTTTGAATTTCTAGTTTTTTTAGTCTTATCAATATATTTATTTTATAAAATTGGATGGACTGGCGGATGACAGTTGCGTTTTTTGAACCACCAAAATCATAATAATTGATGGACGAGAAGTGCCATTAAACCACGGTACCCATGAAAAGAATAGTCTGCTGCAAAATTTCATTCAACAGCTGGGGAAAAAGAACAGGAAAAGAAACAGATTGCTTTCATTTAAAGCAATCAATCATTCTCAATCTCCGAGGAGGTTGTAAATCAACACATGCAACGAAACAATGTTCCGATTCAACCAAGCAAACCAGCAACGCTCTGTCCAACAACTTGAGACTTGAGACTGATTGCGGCGGCATTTATACATGAACACAAACGTGATCCTTGTTCAAGGAACGGAAGACATTATTAACACAATCAAATAATGGGAAATGGGAAAGATTTACAGCATGTTGTCTACGCCTAAATCGATCTAACGACAGCATGGAGAAGAAATTCTGAGCTAGACACCCATGAATGCTCGACACTGAGATTGCCCAGTGCTCCTTCGCCTGCCGAACCCTCTCTATCCTTTCCGTCTGAAGTCGCTGCTCCCAATACTTCTGGCAACTGTTTCAGAATGCCAGAAAAAGCAAGAGATCAGCAGTATGTATGAAACGTAAAAAACAGTCTCTTGTGCAGCTAAAGTATGATCAAACTGAGTTGTCATGAAGAGAGAAAGGATACCTTCTGCTTAATAAAATATTAAGCTCTTCCAGGTGTAGGGCACCTTCATAAACTCCGGCCTGCAATAAGGACAAAAAAAATAACAGTCAGATTGGATGGAGTCCCTGTGAATTCAGACGAGCAACAGGCGATGGATCGAAGTAATGTTAACTAACCTTCCTGCATAGGGGGCATTTTTCTTTAGGTTCCGCCGCCTTGAGTCCATCGACAATGGTCACTGAAGCAGCAGAACAAGCACACATGTAGCAGAATATATGGCCACATGTTAGAGAAACTGGATCAAATACCGTATCCTGTCGCCAGTCAGAATATATTAAACAGATTAAATCAAATAATCAAATCACAAACAAATAATTACTGGATATTATGCGGAGCATATTTTATAGCAAAACGAAAGCTAGGAACTTACCAAGCATATAGAACAGGTCAGATCAATATCAAGCTTGATGGAGTCCAACAGCTCACAAGAGAGTGACGGCTTGTGATCATCATCAAAAGTTAGGGAGCACCCCTCGAACAATGCGGGGGCCATGTTTGGCCTGACCTTCGTCTCTTTTAAATTGATGTGAAAAGCCATGAGCTCACATAGCCAAGGAGAGTGAAGAATCTCGATGTGCATACTCTGAGCTTTTGACTTGAAGGCCTGACCTTGCTTGGAGTAATGAATCTGTAACCATGGAGGGCAGATTCAGAAAACAGAGAAAATTTCACACCACGCATCGTTCGAATTCAGAATAGTTAAGAATACCTTGTCATATTTCTTTAGTATTTTTCGAACCGCAATAGCATTGATCGTTGCATAGGTAACCAGTTCCTTGCCTTCTTGAATCAAGCCGACGTGGTCTTTTTGTAATAACCTGCCTTTTAACCACATGAAGTATTTTCGAAACCCAGGTGGCAGGTGAAGCTCAAGTAATTTCTGGGCACGTTTATTGAAGCACCCAACTACTGCTGACATTTCCTTCACAAGGGAAGGGAAAAAGGTCCCATCGCACACTACAAGTTAATTTAAGTCAGGGAAGGAATAACAGATACAAAGAACCAATCTATGTGTGTGTGTGTGTGTGTGTGTATGTAAATCTAACTGCAATAGCTCTAGCTATAGCAAATCACTCAGAATTTTTAAAACCTTTTAGGCTAACTCAATTTCTACCTGTGCACGAATTAATGTGGAATTCATAGAACGCAAAGGTGAAAATCTAATAAAGAGTTAGAGAATGAACAGAGGTATTAACCAGTTTTCTCACTTCAATAATGCCCGCTGTATTCTCATAATTAGTCTCTACCACCACTGTAACGGTCCCTAATCTTTAGCAATTAAATCAGCAATCGAGAAGTGACTCGCCATTAAAGTGGCCTTACAAAACAGCCGTAAACATGAAAGCTCATCGGAGAATTCACCGGATTTTCAAAAATAATGTAAACATCACTCTAATAAGAACACGAAACAGATTGTACTGGAAAAATCATAAAAAAAAACATCACGTTCTCCTGTAAAATCAGACAAACCTGCTAAAAGACACCAATATCCTAAAATAAAAAGAAACAGAAACTATCATATCCCTACAGACTATAAGCAATGCTACAAATAAATAAGAAACGATAAATAACAATCATTTGCAATAGAATTGAGTACCAGGACATTGGTGAGGACAGGATTGGCCATCATGGTCCTGGTGAGATTCAAAGTCTTTCCTGCACCTCTTCAAAATCTTTTTGAGCTTCTTGAAATCAACCACGGGAAGCTGTTTCTGCTGTCCTTGAATGTACTCCTGATATTTCTTGCAAAACTTCATCTTTTTTACTTTCTCAAGAACCAAACGAAGCTACCCTCTCCTTTTGATCTTTCTTACCAAGGAATTAAGGACGCTAGTAGTTTTTTTTTATCGAATGAAAGCGGAAGACGTTACTCTCTGTGTCTTTATCTATCTATCTCTGGGTACCAACGGTTTGGAGACCCGAGAGACGTGCATCTAGGACAAACCCGGGGTGATGACCGACAGAAAGAGTCAATTTCTTGGATAGTATGAGTCATTACCCGCAACCTGATATCCATTTATCAGTTATTTTTCACCTTTTCTTTTTTCAATATTTTTCAATATCAGAAACAGTCAACTAAAGCAGTGACTGTTTCGGGGGAAGAAAAATTGTTTTAATTTCGAGAGTGCAAGTTTCTAAGAAATAAAAAAAATAGTAGTGCGCATGTCCTATTTTTTGACTTTTTGCCTCGAAAATGAAATAAAATGATAAAAAAAAAGGTGATGAAATGATAAAAGGACTGATTTCGGCAATAATTCTGCTGACCTCATAATAATTTTTAATTCTACATATATATATATATATATATATATATAACAAAAAAGAAAAAACCTCGTAATTTTGTCCAACCTTAGTAAATCCGTTCATATGATTTGTATTGCATATGATTTTTGTGCATGTAATAACCCATTGTTTTTGTCTTTTGCATTTATGAACTAAAATTGGTGTATGTACAAGTTATGTTTCTAGAGTGATAAATGGTTATATGGACGGCTGGCCTAACTGAATTTATTTATGTAATTATTGGGAAATACTTTTTTTTCCTTTTAAGGTGCAAGAGGAACTTCAATGATAGAGCTACAAGAAGAAGATAAAAAATTTTAGCTTTTATTATTCATTTTCATAACTTTAATAGGTGCTATATTGAAAAGCTAAAATAGCATTTCTAAGTTAAAGAGTTACTCTTACATGTTTGATCAAAAGAGACAAATTTGTTTAATATATTTCTGTAAAAAAAAAGTGATTTTGATTGTACTTGTATTAGTTATTTATTATTAATAAATAATTATATCAATATTATATATATTAAACTAAATTTGACTTTCTCTAAATGGTTTTTTTTCTATTGGAATGCAAATATAAAAAATATTATATTTATACTATTCAATAAATTATATTATTAATTTCACTTCTCCGAAAACTCTCTCTCTGGGTTTTTTTATTTTATTTTATCAAGGACAGTTTGGCATCATCGGAGTTCCCTGGATCTTGTTGAGCCTCCAGAGCAAAGCACCTGTCAGAAATTCCTGCGTTCCCCTATTTTTTGTCCAATTTTCAGCATCAGTAAATATAATATCAAAATAATTATCAAATAAAAAATATTTTAAAAAATAATTGATACCACAATTAAATTTCCAACTTTAAACCTGCCGAAAGTGACAAAAAAGAAATCTGTCACGGAAAGAAATCCATGACCAGTAACCGTCTCATTTAATGCCTTTTTTTTTTTTTTTCTTTCCTTTTCACATGTTTTGGTCAAATTAATTAATGAGTGTTCAGTTTGCAATCCTTGAAAAATTGTAAGAACCGATTTAATTTATTGTGTTATTTATGAGAAGTTAATAAACAAAATATGTAAGTTAAACATGCAGAATAAATAAATTATTAGAATAATTGTATTTTGTCTATCTTGTGTGTTTTATGAATAAAATAATTTACATGAAATCATATTTCAATTTTCTCTTTCAGGAGTTGAACCTCTCCCCTTCCAAACACGTATATATATAAAAGAAATAAAATGTATTAGTATTCTTTATATTTATTAAAAATAAATATTACTTTTTTTTTGTAAAATTATTACTACTTTAATTAAAATTGTCATAAAGTGTCTATGATGTGACTTGGGCAAAAATCACTATCTATAGTTCATGATTTTTTCCATTATGTAGTTATACTCCTAATTTTATTTTTTGATTTAAGTTCTTCTAGTTTGGGATTCAATTAGTCAAGTGTTTTGCTTGTCACTAATGAGATGTTTATAATTGTAGTTGAGGTTATTTTTTAAAATATTTTTTGTTTATAAATACATTAAAATGATTTTTTTTAAAGACATTTTTTAAACTCACTGACAAACACCCCTTAAACATCGAAGTGGTTGTTCAGCGTTTGTTTGACATAAATACATGCATGAATTTCGTATAGGTGTTTGACATTGCGTTTCAAAAATGCTTTTATAAAAAAATTGAAATTTTATTTATTTATTATTTTAAATTAAAAAAAAATTGGTGTTTTTGGATCATTTTGATGTGGTGATGTCAATAATAATTTTTAAAAAAAAATATATCATTTTAATATATTTTTAAATAAAAAATACACCTTTATTAAGAAGATGACAGTTGTAGAAAGAAACTTTGGATCATCGAAAAACCAACCAATATTTTTGTTAGTGTCGCCACGCAAGATGTTTTAGTAAAAAAAACAATTCAAAATTAAATCAATGATACGATTATAATGGTCTTAGGCTAGATTGGGGGGGCGAAGGCCCGTAAGCTGATCCAGGCGAGCTGGCCGTGCCATCAGGTTTTTCCAGATTTTTCTGCATGTTTTTTTCTTATTATTTGTACAAATATTTTCATGCAATCTCATAAAAATCTGTTTATGGGAACAGGGAGTAGGAAATCCTATAAGGCTTCCTTTTGGTAGTTTGTCAGAGAATGCAAATATCCATCTGTAGGTGTTAATGCCCACAAACTGTTTGGCAAAATGTCTAAAAAAAGATAGAGCTGGTGAGATTATAGATGACATTATTGTAATTATAAATACTTGACCGAAAATACTCTTCAGATCCCACAGAGAAGTCTATTTTAAGCATCCTCTCAACACCAATGCCCACAGCAGTAGATTTTACATGTTTCCGTGCTTATCTTATCTCTAAGTATTCTATCAATAGTCATAGGTTTTTCAGAATATATTTTATATTTAAAAATATATCAAAACAGATAAATAGATACAAGCAACACGGTCGGATATTTATGCCACGTCAGGAATGTTGCGGCAGGTGACACACTGGGCATCCCCTTTTCATCCCCGTCCCATGTAAAATAACTTCCATTGTTTTACATGTAAGGTTGCTTGTCGATGACGAAAACACAGCATGTGACGCCTTTCCAGGCTGCATCAACCTTTTGTCAACCGCTACGCGATCACCATCGACTCCTCTTTTTTTACTAAGGCCTTGTTTGTTTGCTGGAAACAATTTTTCTGGAAAGTTGTTTCCTGTGTTTCCGGTGTTTGTTTGCTAGAAACAACTTTCCTGGAAAGTTGTTTCCAGCCAAGGAAAACACAACCCTTGACAAAAGGAAAGTGTATTCCTCTTTTAAGCACCGGAATACACTTTCCGCGAGCTAGCTAGTAAAGTTTGGTTTTTGGTTTTTGTATGGTTGACTAATAAATTGTTGGACCGGTAATAGTTATTGTTTTTTTTTAAAAAAAAATAGAAACATGTTAAAGTATTATTTTTTATAAAAAAAAAAATAATAATTCTGATATTAACAATTAAAAAACACAAAAACTAATAATTTAAATCTTAAAAATTCTATTTTTTTTTAATCACCCTAAATTAAAATTTTGCATTGAGATTTTGATTTAAAATTAAAAAAAACTTATTTTAAGCTTTTAAAATTGGAAAAAATATATATTAATAATAAGTTTTACTTAAAAAATATTTCACAAGCTTATTTCTCTATAATATGATATGACATATATTGTTATATTTTATAAAATAAGCTATGTATGAATATAGGATATAATAAAAAAATTCATCATTATACTTTTAGATTTCATTTTTTTATTTTAAGTGATTAAATATTTTATATTAAATATTTTATATATATTAGATAAACTTGAAAAAAAAATTAATTTATTAATAAATTATTTTCCAATTCCTTTTCCATAACACAAACAAACACTGGAAAGTGTTTTCCAGTTCATTTTCCATAACACTGCCAAACATCGGAATTCACTTTTCAGGAATTCACTTTCCAGGAAACCACTTTTCAGGAATTCACTTTTCAGGAAACCATTTTCCAGGAATTCACTTTTCAGGATTCACTTTCCAGGAAACCACTTTCCAGCAAACAAATGGGGCCTAAGACTTCTCTTCATGTGTTTAATAATCCAACCTTGGAGTACGGATGGATACTGTGGATTGTAATTAATCTCTTATTAAATTAAAACCACTTGTTTATATATATATCCCGTCAATTCCCTGTATTTATTTATTTATTTATTTATTTAATATTTCTTATAATCAATAAAACCAGGTTATTTTTTTCAAATAACGTGCTGAGAAAATTTCCCAGATTCTGCTATTTCTTATCATCATCAGCTTTAGCTAGCTGGTTGGTGAATTATAAACCATCGGAGCATTTCCCAGTTGCTGTTGAGTGATGCATGCCGTGATTTCACTCGGGTTATTGTTTATAATAAAGTCTCCACACACAGCAGACATGACGAATGTTCGACTAGATAATATATTTGATCAGCAAGTTGTAAAATGGATGGTTGTGAAGCAGCTGCTTTATTTTCATCATTAAAGGAAGGAAACAGACAGCAAAAATCTTATCACTCTTGGAATGCTTTATCGGGAAGCATCTGTTGAGTGGACCGGCCACTATGAATTGCTGGGCACTCGAAGAAAACTGTAGGGCTTTGTGGGAGTGTGGTTGCAGTAGTTTTTCAAAGTGCTTATCGTGCCGAAATACATCAAAATAATGTTTTTTTATTTTTTAAAAATCATTTTTAAAATTAACACATCAAAATAATCTAAAACACACAAAATATATTTATTTAAAATGAATTTTTTTTTCAAATTTCGGCTAAAAACCGATGAGATCCCAATGTCAAACGGGCACGTCACGTAAAGTAGGAAGCTTTCACAGATCCTGTTCTCTCCTCCTTCCTTTTCTCTCCTTTTTATAGAATTTGAAGTTGAAATGACCGATAACTTGTGAATAAATAAATAAATAATTAATAATTAAACCCTTGCCAATAAATAAATAAATAAATAAATAATGCCGTAAATTACATGGAACAAATTATAATTAAACCCTTGCAAATATTATTTCTGCTTTTTTTTAGAAAAAAATAAGAATTGGCGTTTGCAATAAAATATGAGATTTCTAACCAAAATTTCAGATTCTAAAGATAAATCAAAGACACAAAAATGGCGACACGTGGCACGGGACCTCAAAACGAGTAGACTCATCTGTTGATAAAAAGGCAAGGCACTGGCTCTATGGTCTATTGAAATCAATCATGGTCAGGTGAGCCGCTATCCAACTAAAGGCCCACATGTAATAGCACACTCCATGAAATTAATGAAGCCCATAATCAAGGCGCAAGCCGATGAGCAGAAGCCTCGACCAATCTCTTGGCCTTTTCTTCTTCTTCCTTTTTAACGAATGAGATGGTTAGCTTTGTTGAAAGATGAGTTTGACTAAAAATAAATAACTTTGTTTAAATGAAATTAAAAATGGTAGCAAATTCCATATCAAAGGTCACCTGGTGGCACAATGGCAGCATGCTAGCAGCAAATTTAACATTAAATTACTATTGACGAAGAAGAAAATTAAAAATATTAAAGAAATTCCTTGTTCTAGAAATTACAAAAAATGTATATTTTTTATAAATTTTATTTAATAGACTTACATTGTAAGATGTATATATTTAGATATTTGAAAATCTCACAAAAACTATTTTTTTCTCCATGCAACTGAATTCTAGAGGTTCTTCATGTATATTTCTTCAAAAAAATAATATTTTTACCATCTTTTTAAAAATACAAAATAAATATCTTGACAAGCTTATAATTCTCCGTTAAGTTTTGCCCAAAATCCCATAACAATTAATTTGTTCAGAGTATTAGAATTTAGTTGTAGATTTTAATATTTGAGTATAAAATTACATTATAAACACATATCCTTAGGTATTAAAGATATAAAATAGAAAATAAATATGATGTTAAAATTTAGGTTTTAGAATAATCAGGACTTTACCGATAAGGTAGAGACTTCCTCATGAAGGGAGATCTGTCTTGAACCATAGATGAAACCAATAAATGAAAACAGGACATAGAATAACAATCAATCAACAATGTAACTTACTCTTAGTAAGGTGTTTTTAAGATGATGCATTTTTTCATTGCATAACAAGTCTCTATACTTAGACTCTTAGAAATTATATGTATTTCAACGACCATGATATTAGATAACGATTCTCTTTAATCTTAATGTTTTAATGAAATCCAAATCTCCTTCATTTCTTTGAGACAACTCCATCACTAGACATCATACATGTAATAATAATAATTTAATAATTTTAATAATCCTTGTAATGGGAGTTGCTTACTCTTCTATTACATGTATTATTATTATTATTATTATTTAGGATAATTTAATAATTTTAATTGTTTAAACAGTAATAGCAATGATAATGATAATAACAATAATAATTTATTACAATAATTGTAATACTTATGGTATTAATAATTATGGCTATATTGCTAACAGTAACAAAAACTCATAAAATAATATAAAAAATATTAACGATAACATATTTTATAATAATTTAACCGATTATAATAATTATATTCATAATGATAATAATATTAATTTTGCTTTTGTCCTTTAATTATTTTCATTTACTCTTCAAATCAAATAATATATCTTTATGCTGCTAATATTTTTTTTAGATTTTGCCTTCAATCATAATAATAACAATGGAAATAATAGTTCAGATAATTTATCATTCAATGTTGTATTTATTAAGAATTAGGTTTTGCAACCTCTAATATTTCAAATCTAATATCCTGAATTCATGGTTTGAAAAACTTATGTGGGTCAATATTCTCTTTAATTGTTTGATAACAATAATTCAGCTAATTTAATGTAAAAAAAAACATGATAACAACTAAATGATTAACCAAACAGTTAAAACATACATAACAATCAAGCAGTTTGGTGCATAAAGCAAATAACTAATTTTTAATGAATTTTATCAATTGCAGCTTTACTATCTACTAATTGAATATTTAGTTAAACAACTAAAACAAACCCAACAATTATTTAGTTTGCTGTAGAAAGCAAATAACTCATCTTTAATGGATTTTATCAATTATCTACTCATAAATTTGCTGGTGCAGTTGTTTTTAATTTTTTTGTATCTCATTTCAGTAAATTTGTATAACTTCACATTGTTTTATAAATAATTTTTTTAACATAACTTAACAAAAATTCTGTTCAGGTTAAATATTTTGTCCAAAAATATAGCATTATAAAAAAACTAACTCTATTTTTTACATTTTAAAAAATATAGTTGTACCTGCACCGAAACGCAATACAATTGCCTCGTAGTATTCATAAGATCAGGCATCTAGAATTTATAAAGACTCCATTACAAATGTTATCCTTAATCCCTCCTCGTATAATGTATGCTTTTAATTTAAGGTTTGGCCCTTTAATGTACTTGCAAACGTTAATTGCTATGACAAACAACTCATATAAAGTTTTTAATTAGCAAAAATATGGCAGAATCTTCATGATAAAGACAAACAACAACTCAGCCGCACAGTCTACTAGTTTTATATAAATAACAATTTAATGGTTCAGATCTTCTGTATCTCCTCCGGATCTTTTAACTTCATGAATTTCAATTTCCTTCGAGCTTAAAGCTGTCTTGGCGTGTCACATCGCAGCCCGTTCACTGTACCCCCAACATGTTAGAAACGGCACCGTCTCCTCGATCGATTGGTCCAGATGACAATCTCGCTTTCGAGAAGGGCATCGATTCCACTCTGTCAGTTGGCGTATAACGACGTAACACGTCCCTTTCGAGGTTTTCTCTGGTTTTTCAACTGGGAATTATTGGAAGGCTCCCACATCACAGTAAATCACGAAGAGAAATCCACTTTCTATTTTTCTTCTGGTGCTAATAGAGAGAGCGAGAGAGAGAGAGAGAGTAGGGATCGATTGATCAAAATATGGCAACCTTAGAGAAGCAAGTGATGGTGGTTGGGATTGATGATAGCGAACACAGCACGTACGGTTTAGAGTGGACTTTGGATCATTTCTTCACTCCCTCTCTGGGTTCCAACTCACTTTTCAAGCTAGTTGTTGTCCATGCCAAACCTTCTGCTTCCTCGGCCGTCGGTTTTGCTGGACCTGGTAACTCTTTATTTATTTATTTATTTATATATTTTCCTCTTCCCTTTTCAAGAACAGCGCGCGCGTATAACTTGTTGAATCTGTTTTCGATGTTTTCTTTCTGGGTTTAAGTGAATAAAGTTGTTTTTCTTTTTCTTCTTTGTTTTCAGGGGCTGGTGAAATTCTGCCATTTGTGGAGTCGGACTTGAAGAAGACTGCAGCTAGAGTTGTTGAAAAGGCTAAGGAGCTTTGCACCAGTAAATCGGTAAATCATCATCCCTTGTTAGCTAATTCCATGATTTCTAAAATCGATTAGTTACACAAACATGAATTTTGATGCATCGTATCCTTAAAAAAATAAACCAAAAGGAATTTTGGATCTTGTTTTGGTTAATTCCTTTGACCTTATCTAATCGAATTGGGATGTAATCACTTTTGAAGGGAAGTTTGATTAAGAAAATAGTTTAATTCCCATAACTTGTGCCTTGTATTGTTACATAATAATATAAATCATATTATAGAGCATCACTTAATAGTTTAAGCTTTTAGGTGAGATGGTTTCTTAACATAGTATCAGAGTTTTGTTGACCCAGCGGTCACGAGTTTGAATCTTACCACTCTCATTATATTTGATAAAAATCAAGCACAAGGTAGTGTAAGTTTATGTGCAAGTTTCAAGCCCAAATAGCTTCACTTGAGGGGGTGCGTTAAAGAATAAAATAAATCATATTATGGGGATTTACCTATAAACTTAAGCTTTTAGGTGAAATGTTTCCTTACAGAAGAACTTGTTTTTAATTTAACTTCAATCTATTGTAAGAAAATGCGTTAACTACGGTCCAAAAAGACAAAATGATGGCTTGATTTGTTCTTTGGATTGGCTTTGCCTAGTGAAATCAGGTATATATCATTTCAGCTTCTCTGCAGGCGAGTGATGTGATTTTTGAAGTGGTGGAAGGTGATGCTAGAAACGTTCTTTGCGAGGCTGTAGACAAACACCATGCTTCAATACTGGTTGTGGGAAATCATGGTTATGGAGCTATTAAAAGGTCTTGATTTTTCCTTCCTTCCTTTCTTTTTTGAATTTCCTAATGGTACTGTGAAACCCAATACCGGGTACTCTCGATCTTTCATCAATATAGGTTGCAGATACTTAACAAGGTAAGCTGTACACTGTAATCTCAAGCTTTACAGATGCCCTGTGGAATGAATCTTGTTTTAATACTGAAATGGCATCGGAATCCTGAGGCTATATACTGTTTCCTGTTAGATATTCTGTATAAACCGTTGAAAGGCTCTTAGGAAGCTCATCCAAGCTGCCCAGAGCACTTGTTTTGTCTAACGTGGTTTCATATTTCTCTTGCAGGGCAGTTCTAGGTAGTGTGAGTGACTATTGTGCTCACCATGCGCACTGCACTGTCATGATTGTGAAGAGGCCTAAGATCAAACACTGAGATGATTTAACTGCTCCCGAATGAACAATATTCAGACAGTGTAATTGATCATTGTTGTCAAAATAAACATATGTAAATATACTGCCGTGTATTTCATATGCTGCTTGGGTGTGGATTAAATTGACAATTGAGGTATGGAATGCTTCGAATAAACTCCTCCATGGTTGTTATCAATGTTTGTATCTACCAATTTTACCCGTGCTTTCTTAAGATTTTTTATTCATTCTATCCTTCCATGAGTGCCATCAATTATCCATCCAAGCCTGTTAACATAATCCATTAAACAGCCCTGTAAACTCCATTAAATTTCACTGATACTTAATCATGGGAAAATTTGCCTAGGTATTTGATTATGGATTTTCCGTGAGGGTGTTGAGTGGATTTGTTTGATTTTAATTGAAGAGTGGATGAAAAGATAGAATTGAAAACATGTGGCAATGTTGAAGGTTAAAATCCATGGATGTCCTGCTAAAGCGCAAAACTGATAACATGGGTGTTTTTTTTAATTAACTCGTGGTGATTTTATTTTCAAGAAATAAAACTACACATAGTGTTGAGAAAGTCCTCAGAGAGCATGACGTGGTGGTAAAAGAATTGAGATCTACCTTGTAGGTTTCGGTTCGAATTAAAGCGTGTTTGTTTGTAAGAATGTAGGACAACCATGCTCGTTTTGTAAGAGATAAGATAATCAGAACTTTACTTATTTAACTTGATCTTACATTGAGTAACTAAAGGGGGTGAAGTATCTTGAAATTCAAAAAAAAAAAAGTTAAGAAACCCATCCACAAGTAGTGAAGTATTATTATACATATTCTGCTGGAGTGATATGTTTGAAAGCTTCTATTAATAACCCTCATAGTTTGTTGCTTCTCCACCGTCAAAACCCTCTGATATGTCTTTGAAATTGTCCACAAAGAATGTAAGCACAACATGTCCATATGCATTATCATGACCTACTCATTTATCTTCTCACCAACTACGCTTTTTTTTTTGTCTAATCATTCCTAACTACTGATTGATAAAATTTATTATTATAATTGTGGACAAATTTATCTCTGTTTCAATGTACGGAGCATAGGGTACAGGGTTGGGCATAGGCCAAGGAAAAGAAAATGCTCCTTTAATCTTTTTTTACTTTATCTTTTTCCAATCAATTTTAGTCAAATCTATTTGCATAAGCCTGACCATTTCATGCACTAAAAAAATTCATCCCCACCCAGTTCATTTAATCTATGAACCCCTTTATTTATAAAGTTCCTTCAAATTCAGGGGTTTTAATATAAAATCTGAAATCTTCAATTCTATTTCCTTCTCGATCAGTAGATTGCATCCCCTACTTTTGCCTTTGAAGTGGGTTTATGGTCATTATCCTTCTGATCCTATTCTCATAGGTCTTCATGTGCCAATCACTGAGTCCACTTTACAACCTGGTATGCATGTCTTCTATTACAAGCTCCTAAACATTTTTTTCACGAGAGGGAACCTCCTCATCTTCTATTACAAGCTCCTAGAATTTACAAGCTCCTGCAAATTACAAGCTTTTAGACATTTCTTCGAGAGAGGAAACCTTGTCATCCTCTCTTGACCACGCCTTGCTTTGCGTCCTCATCTTACCATGATTATTAACAGCACAAAACAATCAAAATCAGAGAAATAATCATGGATTGTAGCACGCTAATATCAACTAATGCATGTGGAAGCACAATTGGTACAATAGCATGCATAGGAAGGGATGGTAATGGATACCAATGGGTAGAGTTGTACACTGTCCATACACAAATAAGAACTCAAAATTACTATCTAGACCCGACCCGACTCGAACCGAACTCAATAGAGTATGGATTTTTTGATACCCAGACCCGACCTGGTCAGGTTTTGAGTATCCATCGAGTATCCATAACCTAGAACTTGTACACATTAAAAAAAGATCAAGGGTCAATCAACACTTCCCCCCCTATTTATCTGATCTTGGAAGCAAGACCATGATAACTCATGGTGAGCTGACAAGGCATTTGGAGATAAAGAATCGACACGAGTGAGGCAATTATTGATTCATGAATGGTGAAGGCTGGAAGCCTCGCCCACAATTCTCTTCGTCGTGCTGGGATAGTTTCCGAATACCAGGGAACAGCAATCCTGTAACTTTTGATTTCATAAATTATCAATGTTGCAAAGAATAATAATTTAATGCTATGAACTCCAGAAGCCAAATACATCATCCCACTTTTGAGGCTCCAAAAAGCAATATTCTCATCCAAAACCATTTCTCTCGAGATGTTTCACAAAGTGGAGCAAATGATATATATATATATATATATCATTAAAACATCAAGCAGTCTCCACAATGAGGTTTTTTTATATATAAAAAAAACTAACATTCCAAACACCATATTGAAAACAAGACACAAATCTTTTATTAAAAGTGAGCATTACATCAGCTAAAAAGTCAGCAATAGCAGAGTAGATTAAAAAATGAATAAATGAAAAAACATCACCGATTCAAATCAATCTTAGAAGCACCAATAATAAACATGAATTCTATTTGATAATAAGGTGCGGAGTGATTTCAATCATATTTTTTAATTAATATATATATATATATATAATATAATTTTTAGCATTAACACACTCTAAACAAGATGCATCAAGTGTACAATGGCCAATCAGTCCAAGCACCTGCAACATGCCCATTTTCACAAACATAAGCCCGGACAACAGGCTCGCCATCATCGTGATACCCGCACCCTCTCTTCAAACAGAACGCGGAATTCAAATCCCAAGTCTCCTTGCACTCACAAAACGCACAATTCAAATCAGTCTTGCTCCTGTTCCCATCAAGCATCGTTCTCCAGACCCTCGATTTCTTAAAATTCTTGAAAATCCCTCTGAACAACATGTAGTTCCTCTTCTCTTCAGTGTGAACACAGCCGGGCCAGTCACAAATGTACAGGCAATCCCCTCGAAACCGCCTCGCTAATAGCTTATTCCCTTCTTCTCTGTTCAAACTCCAAACCCCAGACGCCAGGTGAGACCTGAAAGATCTACAACAAACTTTCCTTCTCTTGCTTACAGGAAAAATCGTAACCTGCCTTACCAACAGCATCAACACTTTCATCGTCATTATCGCCGATAACATCTTCATTCGCTTCACAACTAGCAGCAGCCCCATCCTGTGATTCAGATACGTTGTAGAGGGTGTCGTAATATAAATCATCAAACAAGGACCAAGATGAATCGCAGTTTTCTAAATTAGAGTCGCAGTTTTCTAAATTAGAGCAAGAATCAGACGCTTGTTGTGGAAGGTGGGGTTCTGACGGTGTGGCTTTCGATATGCGGAAATAATCGTCGGGGCCAAGCTCGCGTTCGAGGCCAAAATCGGATAGCTCGAGAAGGACGCCGGCGTGCTGGAGGCCAGGGCAGCATACGGCGAGCTTGTAGAGGGCAGACCAGCCGCCGGGGAAGGAGGAGTCAGGGGAGGGGAGGAGATCGGTGACGACTGAGGGGATGGTTTCATTGCACTTGGATTTCCAGCAGACATGGCGTATAAGTGAGGTGAATTTGGAGCAGACACAAGCGAGGCGGGCCCAGTTGCGTGGATCGTCTTCTAGTTTGGAGAAGATGTTGAGGACGACGTCGTCTGAGAGTTTTGAGAAAATCGCGGCTGTCATTTCTTTTTCCGTCTGTTTAGTCGAAAAATGAAAACTGAGCAACTCGGGATTTCCTTGAGGGAGAGAAGAGGCGCTGTGATAGAGTCGGAGGCTTTCCGCAATCTGGTTTTGGCCATTTATTTATGGATGGTGAGTTGACACGACCCCATTCGCTGTTTATTTATGGCTGGTGAGTTGACACGACTCCACTGTTTAATCTTATCCCCCATTCTATATTATTGCATTTCCCCAAGTTAGTTTGATCAACCGGCAGTTAATTGAGGTCTTACCCTTTTGTATCAAAAATATTTTTTTAAAAAAAATTAATTAAATTTTTTTAATCCTATCAGGAAAAAAAAAGAGCATATTATTTAATATAAGTTTGAATCAAAAAGGCATTTTACAGAATAATCTTTAACGAACTGCTTTAAGAAAAAGGTAGCAGAGGACTAATGCTAATGTTGAAGAACAAAAAATGGCTGATATATTTCATAAAGGGTTCTATATAGGGTCATCGCCCAACTGTTCAATATTATTTGAATCTGGCAATACTGTAGTTTGAACCTGAAATTGTGAATTGATGCATCGGCTTGCACCCACTCAAGCCCGATCGCTAATTGTCGTGAACCATTTTAGAACACGGGCTTGTAAAAATAAAAAATAAAAAAATAAAAAAATTGTTTCAAAAACATTAACACAACGTGGCATACTTCTTATGATGATATTTTTACTAGTTTAAAACTACGAAATTCGCAGCCCCCGGAACAGATCCGCCTCTGTAGTGCCACAAACACTTTTTCAAGCACCGCGCAACCTCAGCGGGTATGGTGGAGATTCAATGAACATAACCCTCTCTCCAAACAATTAACAAAGTGCAACTTCAGGCTACCCCTTTGTCACCTATAGTGTGCTTCTATCAGAAAAAACCATCCACACACTAAATGCCATGTTCCTGCCGACCATTTTCACCTAAATGCCATACACATGGGGTCGCATTCACGTGTCGCTTATCGTATTTGCCTGCTACAGCTTCAATAAAGATTTCTTCCCCAATATCAATCAGGCTCTACACACACACCCAACCAAAAACACCTCTAGGAGATTTCCAGGAAGGATCGAGACTGCTTCGACAGTCACTTCCGTGTTCAAAATCCTCAAATGTGAATGCACCACCTCCCATGCAAACATCAAATTCATAGAAATCATTTCCAGGAAGCAAATCCCAGACAAAAGCACTACAACGTTAACCAAGAAAAAAATAACCATACATACATATTCCACGTTGTTATCAATCCTCCTTCTAAAAGGTACAGGAAATATAAGTTTGCTTTAACCACGCCGTCCCACATGCTGCACCACTGTTCAACGAGAAAATGAGAAAAAGAATCCCATCCATATAACAGCGAATCAAATCTATTATAGCGAGTCAAATCCATTAAGGTAATCGATACCAATTCAAACATAAAATCCAATTCAGGCCTAGGCACAGGAATCTGAGCACAGTGCACTTGGTAAAGATTAAAACATGGGGTTCATGGCTCTTTTCCTAGTACATTGTTCACCAAATACTACTTATTCATTCAAAAGTTCAAACCCAAATACTTTCAGCTTCACTGAATCCATGGTCCATGGATAAGCCATCATCACCACCTCACCTGCCAACAAATTTGCAAATACCAAGTCAATACTCGAGTACACCACTCAAAATATTTTGAGAATAACATGTTTCACACATCAGTAACTAAAGAATAAATTAGCAGACAAGAATGAGACCGTGATAAACTCTTGCTTCTGCTTCTGCTGTCCCTGGGGCTCCTGCTAACACTGCGCTTTTTAGGGCTTTTGCTAGTGCGTTTCTGATGCAGAAGAACATCAATATTAACCAAAAAAATGATAGTGTCCATGGCAGGCAGGCACAACTTAACTACAATGTCCAAAACCATAGATTGGATTTATTGACCAGCAAGGAGAACTAGTGATTTCAAGTGGCAAGTGGAAAAGCAAAGCCTACTTTATTGTGTTGCCAATATGATGTAATAGGTCCACTTCAGTTATACTGCCCAGGAACTTCATCTTAAAAGCAATCTAGTTCCATGGTCAAGACACCTAGGAAAGACAACTACTAGCGCAGGATTATCCAATATGAAACAGGTTTCATCAAATCTGCCTAAACCTACATGAGAAATAACTTACAGATGGAAGTGGAGATCTTGATCTTGAACGGGATCTGCAAAAGTTCCAGAAACAACCCAAATTTAAAATCCACACGTTCCTTTTAACAACTCTCATCCAAGAGCCTTGATGCCTCTTCCACGTCAGAGTAACCAAATTCATAAATGATTATATGAAAAGCTATAAACTTTAGCAATTCCAGAGAACAAAAGAGAAAAACAAATCAGGCACCATTTCATAAAAACAAGACCTCAATAAAATAACTGATTAAAAAAATTAATACATGTCAATTAAAGAACTATGATGTGTTTGAAGACACCATCTGACAGGACAGAGGGCATGCTTCCCTGCTGTACAGGAAAATCCACAACGAGTCCAGCCAGCAGGTCCTAATAGCGTGGCAATAGTTGGAGTAGAAAAAGATAATGACAGTTTCTACCGCTCAATGTTGACCAGACTTCCAGATCCACTGACAGTTAGTTCACTGATATCCTGCCTTAATATTGCAATGCATAATCTCCTTTGTTCCCAGTCTAGCACCCATGGACATTAAGATGCTAAATACATTAGAGCAGTGACACTATGAAGGTTTCCAAAGCTGCCATCTGAAAAACAGCATGCCTCTACAACTGAACCATATCCCATCAAGATCCTAATATCCAATCCCCATGTCACTGCAATATATCAAAGAAGGCAATTTTCATACAGTAAAAAGAAAGAAACTAAAGATGGTTTGACAATCCGAATTGTTTTTTCCCAATTTACCCCATCCACTCAATGAAACAAAACATTCAAGTGAAAAAGTTTCAGACAATTGCAGAAAGAAAAATTTAGTCCCAAGACAATACTTTTTTTAAATTCAAAATAAAATCCCCTCTCAAGCACATTTCCAATCCTTAGACCCACAATTTAACCTATAAAAATAACCTCCAGGTATAATTATCATAGCATTGGTAATTGTGAACTGGTAGCTGCAAGACACAATTTTGTTATGCTGCTGGTAAAATATAAATATATAGATATGTGTATACACACATTATTTGACATTGCAAGGTGAAGCAAAAAAATTACACGGGCAAGATCAGGTGGCAAAACCAATAGAATAAGTGCAAGGCCTGAGACCAATTTGTGAAACAAAGTCTATTCAATGCAAACATGGAATAACTATCACAAATCAGAAGCTTTTGAAGCCATAAAGAGTAAAGCACATCTTCTTGTGTATTGCTCTCCCCCTCTCATCACACAAAAAATAATATGCATGTTAAAACAGAAAAGTAACAACAAGGACCACAACAGGAATTAATACCTTGATAGAGAGCGTGCCTTTGACCCGGAGCGAGAGCGAGAAACAGACCTCGAACGAGACCTTGCAGGTGATCTACGTGTAGATTTGTTTTTAGGAGACTTGCTGCATAACAATGCTATGGTTGAGAAACAACTACACACCAACTTATCACCAAGACAATTGTTACACACAAACCTTCGGCTCCTGCTCTGACTTAAACTTCGACCGCGGCTATCACTGCGGCCTCTAGAATGAGATCGACCACGACTAGGGCTCCTAGAGGAGTCCCGTTTGGAATCATATTCCCTCACCTACAGGAAAAATGTGAATTATGAATGACACAACAAGTATGTGTGCATGTGTGAATAAAGGAAGAGGATTTTGAAAAATACGCGAACATATGCCCGGGAAAATGCATTTCGAAACTCAGAGTCATCAAGCTTCTTAATCTGCAGAGAAAAACAAACCAAAGAATCTGAAATGATATAAAACATTGAACCTGTTGGGAAGTTCATAGATTATTCATACTGTCAGTGGAAAATTGGGGAGATAACTCACTGCATATTTCATGTCTTCATAGTTTGTGTAATCTATAATTCCTGTAGTACCTAAAAACAACAATAACACGACAACATGTGAAACATTAATCAAGCATTAGTCACTCTTCTCTAAAATCAACTCCAGTTTAGAGCAATTAAACACATTATCATGTTTAAATCAAAAGATCTGGACAGAATCGAGGTACACTATAAGTTCAAACTGGTAAAGGAGTTACTGAATCTAGTTCAGTATAATCCAACTAATACTTGAAATTTCAGTCTAAATCCAAATCCTAAAGAATTTGGTCATCCAACATATTTTTCATGTATCGATTCAGGTTACTATAAATGCATGCCTGATTTTTTAAAGTAGATGGATTGCTGATTCCAAATTAGAATGGGATAACCAGATCAAAACTTATCTGCAGCACACACTACCCAACCAATTAATCTGGAAACACATTGGATTTTTATAATCCAGCCCAGTGACAGCCCTAGTAGCATCAATAATTTCAATGAGCAGAACCAAAAGAACAGCCCCAGAGCAAACTATTTTAAATGTCCTAATCCTCATCACAAAGTCAAGTTCATTTTCACAAAATTAAAAATTTAAGATATAAATTAAAAAGAGAAAGAAAACAAAGTATGTAAAATCTGTATTGAGTAGAAAAACCGTAGCACATATGCTAGCTCCACAGGAGCCATTCCAAGCAAATTAAAACAGGAATATCATGAATACTGGCAGTATATCAGTACAACAGATATCAGTAAAGACTCGAAATGTCTTAGGTATCTTACCACTACCATCACGGAACACTTGAGAGAAACAGACATCTCCTGCTCGGCGCATGTGATCCTAAACATTATATGAGACCATCAAAGTGAGCCTTGAGTAAGATACAACACCAGGAAATGACACCATCCTAACTTCAATACATGCAGATGGAAAGGGAAGTATGTGCAGCCATGGAAGAAATATTGCCAAGAGTTATTTAAAGAGAAAAGGGAATTTGGGACCACCTTAAGGTCTTGCCATGAAGCAGAAGAAGGTAACCCAGTGACTACAACTGCATGGTGAAGCAAGCCTCAAATTAGACACATAATGAGCTAACTAGATTACTTATCCCTTTTATAGCATGTAGCATGGTACAAAATGCATTATATGTACTACACACCACGATATTCAGAGCGCCTGGATACTCCACCACGCCCACCACCACCACCACCACCACCACCACCACCACCACTATAGCTACTATGACGATCTGAGGATGATTGTCCACGTCCACCATGTGCAAGTTCCACCTATATGATAGGCATGAGATCATAAGATGGACGAGTCTCAACTCACAACAAACACCTAGCCAGCAGCAAAATAATTAAAAGAAATAAATAAATAGCTAACCCTTAAACGATGCCCATCAAAATCATAGCCATCACGACCACGAATTGCATCCTCAGCATCTCGAGCCTCTTCAAACTGTGAAATTTTTTTTTGAAGGAAAGTTGAAAACCACGTAGAAATGAAAAGAATGTAGAAAGCGCATTCCCAAAACTCACCTCAACAAAGGCATAACCAGGGGGTCTTGGTGGGATTTTCAAATCAATGTGTGCAATAGGTCCATACTGCAACGAAAGGAAAATCGTTACAAGACTACAAGAACAGGAAAAAAAAATAGACGTACAAGCTTCTAGACTGTATTCATCAACCATTATTGTCAAACGATACTACTTCTTTGTGCATTTATTCGAAAACCCTACCAAAAAATTCCTAGAAAACGAAGTTCGATAATCTCCTTCATTCCAAGCAGTGAAAAATCGGAAGCTATGATATTCACATTCGAATTTTCAAGAGACAACAAAGAGGAAAATTGAATTACTTTGTAGAATAAATCTTCGACTTCTCTCTCGCGAATATCGCCAGGAAGATTTCCAACATAGAGAGTCCTGCTCGCTCGGCTACTCATTTTCCCCGCTAAAATAGTCAAGTTAAATTCAACAATCGTCATGGTGAGATCGAAACAGCAAGAAAATGATGGAGTCTCTGAAATCCTGACCAGACAACTAGTTTTATCATTTTGTTTTAAATGAAAATGTGCAGAGTTCTTACCTTTCGATGAATTTGAGGATCAGTGCAGCTTCGAAGACTAGGGTTTTGAGAGATTGGGAAACCAAGGGTGGGTTAGTAAACATATAAGGGGTATAATTACGGCAGTGTTTGCCTGTTACGCGAACTACGCTTTCATCTTGTGCACTCCTCGCCTTTATTTTAATAATCTTGTGAAATAACGCCCACGTGTCCTTTCATTCAAGGACCCACTTCTATGTCAAAATTTTTTGATAAAAATAAATAAATTGCATTTCGTTAGTGTTCACAGTAGTACAATAATTTTCTTTAATATTTTTAATTTTAGCATAGTGTATAAAATAATTAAAAAATAAAATTTGTTTTTTTTAATATAAATATGTTTTTAAAAACATTTTAAAATCATAATTTATAGTGATATTTAATGCTTATTTGAGAGTGTAATTGAAGATATTTTTGAAAGTGATTTATATTTAGGAATACATTAAAATAATAATTTTTTTATTATTTTTTTTAAAAATTATTTTTGATATCAAACATATAAAAAAACTAAAAAACTAATTTAAAGTAAAAAGACTTATGCAAATTGTTTTTTTTAATAATATCAGGAACACAAAAAACTCAAATCATCGTAATTAAAATATGCTTTCTTATATAGGAGTAGAATCATATGCATATTGGAATGATAAAACATGAGTTAAGTCACTCTATTTTGCATAAAAATTATGATGTTTCCTCAATTTGTGTATATATTTTTTCCTTTTCCACCCTCACTTTTTCTCTTAACTCATTTTCTATATACTTTCAGCCTCCCCCATGTTTTTTTTTTTTGTTGAAATTTTAAGCCTTTTTTCTACCTGATTGTTTACACATTCATGACTCATCTTATTTTCATTTGGGCATCGAATCACCATCATCATCATTTTTCATAAAATCCTATTCAACTTTCCTTGATTTTAAAAAACTTTAATTGATCATCTCACAGATGCCTTGGTGGGCAATGGAGTAAACGTGCAAATCTTTTGAAAAGTCAAAAAATACATAAATGTCACTCCTCTCGTTAAAAGAAGCATATTAACTTCAAATTTGATTTTTTTTTGTTCATGAAATCTCTCAAATTGATTGTTTTCTCTTTTATTTTCCCTTATTCGATGATTTTCTCTATCCTATATCATATCTAGAAACCAAAATATAAACAATAAAAAATTTGGATGAAAAAAAACATAAAAGTCTCAAACTAAAGTTGCCAAAATTCTTTGAAAAGTTGTTCCATGAACATTTTTTTTTAAAAAAAAACATGATATTTGATTCATTGTCGATTTTAATCCTCATTTTTTTTAATGTTTTTCAAACAATGATTTGTTTTCGCAAAATCAAGCTTCAATCAATGTTAAAATGGTTTTTCAACATTACATTAACCATATAAAATATAAATTAAAACAAATTATCAAGCATAATTCTTCATTAATACAAATTTAAAAAAATGATTGCTAAAAAAAAATAAAGATAAAAAACAATTACAGTTAATGGTGTTTCTCCTTGTGAGCTAAGTGAATTCTCGAAGGCAATTATATTATTATTATTATTATTAATGTTAATTTGACCTGTAGTTTTCCAAACGAAGAAAAAGGAGGGGAAAGAAAACGACGTAGTATAGTGCTGGCAAGAAAGTACTCTAACAGTACTTGAGATCCCATCCGAAGAGATTCTTCGGAAATCTGTCTAGGAGAAGAAGAAGAAGCATCCCCCCCGCTTTTTGTTCTCCATTTTTTTACCAACTCATTGTTTTTCACAGTTTTCAAATACAAGTAGCAAATATGAGTTTCAGTTAAATTTTCTTGCCCGAGGCAGGATCTGCTAACGAGACCTATAAATATTCAATTGCAGCAGCCATGTATGAACATTCGTGCAGCTCTCACCCTGTATTGGATTGGAGTTCGTTCGTAAATTTCAGGCTTGCAGCATCAGCCTGTAAAAGAATGAATACTGGTCTTTCAAGAAGAATGATCAGGACTCTAGTCTATTGCTGCTATAGCTTCAACCACCTTTGTATTCCTCTGCGTAGTCTCTCAAACCTTGTTGAGAACAATCCACCTCTGATTTTGCTGACGATCACCCATTCACCATGTTCTATGCCCTGAAACCCTTGAAAACTTTGTTTTGAGCGTGCTTGCATGGAAATTAAGCACCCGCACCCTTGACCTGCCATGACTTTGACAGCTTTAAGCATCACTGTGTAAAAATGTAGTTGGAGTTAATTTTTAAAGTGTTTTTTTTTGTTTAAAAATATATTAAAATATATTTTTTATTTTTTAAAATTATTTTTCACATCAGCATATCAAAATAATTTAAAAACATCAAATTAAAATTTTGAAATTTTTTTTGGTATTTTTAAATTATTTTCATGTGTTAATATAAAAAATTATTTTAATATATTTTTTTTATGACCCAGCTTTTTCTTAATTGTAAAGCTTGCACATTAACTCCTTTGAAAAAGCATACGACGCTTTTTTTTTTTCTTTTTTCCTGGCGAATGGCAATTAGGTTAAAGAAAAGGTATGGAAGCTTTCTTCTTCCGATGCCACGAGTGAGAAAAAAAATTCATAGTTCAGCTGCTCATGAGAAGTGCTATTGCTTCACAAAAGTCACAAAAACAAAAATAAACTAAATGAGAAGTGCTCACAAAATTTCTCTAACTTGGTATCCTCTCCCTATTATATAGGCACATTTGGATCGAGACTGCTGACTTTCTCACCGCCACTGAATGACTACAGATGTTTACTCCAATTGCTGACTTGGCTAGTCGCTATCTTCATCATTTTCTTCAGCATCCTCCCCATTGTTCTGATTCTTTTCCTGCCTTTTCTCACTTGCAGTTCCTGAGTGAACAAACATTAGGACGTGAGTCTAACAATTCATTGTCCAGTAAATTTCAATCACATATACAATAAAAAGGAAATTGCCAAAACAAATGGATATTGCATGACCTGTACAATAAACATACCATATTCACTGAAGATGACACCACCAGAACATAATCCTTCCTCAATCTTAATAAGTTGAAGAGTCATTCTGGGGCCAATTTCTTGGAGCTTCACAGCGCTTTTTGTAGAAGCTTTATTGACTCTACCAAGATCATTCGCTAGAGTTACTGTTGCTGCTTCATCATCTCCTTCACTTTCTGATCCATAACCAACCCTTCAAAGATCACACAAAAATGAACAAAAAGACATGAGCAAAGTAGTCTATAACAACTACATAAACTGAGTCCCATTTCCTATTTTCCTTGTTTGTTTCTCTTTTTATTCAATTAGATAACGATTTTAAGGCATGGATATGCTTAGACTGGGATAAGCTTGTTAATTATTTCTCAGGAAATAAGATTAGGGTACAATTCTACCATAAAGCCTAATGCCATAAGACTGATGTCCCCTCAAAACCAACCCTACAGTGGTGGAGCAAATCGATATGTTCCATCTATTTAGTGCAGCCACAAAAGGGCTGGTCAGTATATAACCAAACTATTAAGTCTTTTCATTACCTTCTTCTGTAATTTCGAACAGGATGTCATGACTTTTGAAATCCTCATGTCTCTATTTAAGACATGCTTGCAATGATAATATGGACAGCTAAAGACAGGAAACATGTAACTAGTTATACTATAATGTACATCCTCTTCATTCTTTAGCAAACACATTTTCTTAGTAGATTCAAATGCCAACTCCAGGTAAATTAGTAAAGATCATATTTTGATGTAAAATTGACAGCCCACAAGCCACACAAAATCCCAAAATTAATGAACAAAATAAAAATTTAATCACTGTGGCCTAACTATGAGAGTCCTCACAAGATCCTAGAAACCAATAAATTAACCATGCACAGTCAATACATGCACATTGATTGAACAGACTTATTCTATATTTCACATGTTGACTTACTATGTTTCGAGTGAAAAATAAAAACACAAATGAAAAACGATTCTTACTTAGAGACAAAGTCGCTCACATCTTGGAGATTCCTAAGATCAGGGACTTGGTGGTTCTGCACAAACTTTCTGAGTCTACGGGAGACACCTACAGGTTGGAGTCTGATGGAATAATGCCGAAAATCAACTAGTTTTGTGTCTTTATTGTAATTAAGCAACACAATTCTCTGGCAAGAAGAAAGTTTGACCTGAAAAATCCGACATGAGTATATTAGGAAGGCTAGCATTCTTGGCTGATTCCAACATTAAGTAGAATTTTCTTAAGCACTTACAGTATTAACATCAATGGCTGGAAAGATATTCTGAAACATCACAGTTGTGAGTTTTAAGTGTTCTTCTCCAGACCCAAAACCAGAAAGAACAATCTGTAAGAAATGGCACAAATCAATGTTTAGAGATAAAAGTCAAAGAGGTGATGATAAAAATGCAAAAATATGTGATGGACTAAAATTTAAGAATGGGAATACAAGTGAGTCACGTCCACAATCCTACTGTTGCAACTATGAGATGTTCTGCATTGAAATCTTGCCGGTAGTTTATAACCTTGTATGGTTAAAATTTAAAACCAATCACTGATGCGGATAATGGAACAGCATGTAGTGTCTAGAAAGAAAAAATCAAGTAGATTGCCTTCCATTTTCATTAGGAGTCATATGGTATCCATCTGTCAACAGATAATGGTATTTTGTACTCTAGAACCCAATTCTTAAGGCATGATTTGAAATGAACACACTTGTCACCTGTCATGCCAAATGCTGGTGATGTCCAAGTATACCAGGCATGGATGAAAAATGAACAGTCAGTTCCAAAAGTGAATTCAATGCATGCTTACATGTGTTTTGAGAGAATGCAAAATTTTACCAATGGGGCATTTTTGAAAAGATCTTGTGGACATCTAGGGTGCAATTGAGATTGAGCAATATCAACTGCCAATGAATACTCATGTATCTTAAACGTAAGAGTTGGGCCTTGTGGGGTCCTTGCAACCCTCAGATAGGGTGCAGTTTCAGTTTTCGACAACATAAGGAAGTGTGTAACACCCATAGGCCCGGCAACATTCAAAAAGTCCTTGAGACTATTCCTTTTTTTCTCCTGAAACCAAAATGAAAAATGTAAAAGACAAATCAGTGTGTTTAACAGATTATAATAGAACCACATGAGGATTAAAAAACCATATAAGAAAAAAATCTCAAATAGAAACTGGTGAGAGAAACCAATTCGGCACATATATCTCAATACAAAATGTTGATGCTCATTAAAAAAAAAAAAAGTTCCAGAAAATAAAGAGGCAAAAATACATTTACCTTAAGCTTGAGAGCAGTAAAGGGAAGCATCAATTTTCTCAAGTTCATCTGAAGTTGCCTGAGTGAGCCAGGCAGCTTCCCTCTTGCAAAAACAAAGCTCCTAGGGATCTTATCACCAGTGATATGATCCACATCGGCCTGTTTCTTTTTTGCTGTTGGCCTCACGAACATCTTCCTCTTTTTTTTGTATGAATTCCAACAACAATAATAACGAACCCATTAGAGAAAAAAGACATAAACATGGATTAAGAAAAACATCAAAATCACTTAAGTTTTTCCTCGGTGTCATTGACTTACATTTCGCAAACGAGCCATTGCTTTGTCGGAAAAGCTTCAAATATTCCTAATTAAATAGCTACAACACCTTGAATGAACGCGAAAAAAGAGAACGCAGTGAGAATAATTATAATCATAAAAAAATCGAACAAGTATAACAACAAACTCTAGGGTTTTTTTCCCATAATTTTTCAAGTTGAATAAAACAGACTAGAGCCATATGATTTTAAGCTAATTTGACTTAATATGAGTAATTTGAGGCATTAAAATTCGATCTAGTATCAAGCAACATGCATTTTCTATTCCTAAAAGAAGCTTGCCTTTCTTGCACAAAATCAAAACCCCAAGCGGCAATTATTAGCCTGAACAAAATCAAGTTAAGAAGAAAGACAACTTTTCAGAAGAAGAGAGACATTCACCTGTTGAGACCGATCTTCTAGCTCTACTGCTTGGATTTCAACGGACAGGGAGAGAGGATGGCGAAGGAGTGCGATAGGTGAGGCGGGCGCGGGTTGCTGCAGAGAACCAAAAAGCAGAAAAAACACTAAACCACGCTAAAACCCCAGTTTGCATTTTTTTTTAATGACAGGTTGACTTTAAATAAAACAACGAATTAATTATATTTGTTTATTATGAGTAAATTATAGCTTAGTTTATTGTAGTCTAATAAAAACAAATTAATCGATCTCTGTTCTATCAAAACTTAAATCTTTTTTTCAAAATATTTATTGTTTATTATTTTTGCTCTCAATAAATAGATAAAAGCAAAAAAACAAAAGAGTAAAAAAATATGAAAAGATTGGTGAAAAAAACAAGATTTTGCTGAAATAAAATGCTATTAAATCAGGCATGTTCAGCATCGTTCAAGGACTATTTAATGTGTTGTTAATAAATTTTAAAATGTAAGTATTAAATATATAGTTTCTGAATTAATTAGCTATTTTTGTTAGAAAAAAGGGTAGTATTTTGTTCTTCAAATAAATAGTAAAGGAAAAAAAAAGGTAAAAATATGAAAAGATTGATGAAAAAAAGAAGATTTTTTTGAAATAAAATACTCTTAAATTATATAGTTTCAGTAATACCCGAGTAAATGTATATACATTTTTATATTGCCTAAATTTGTATTAAAAACATATATTCATTTAATTAAATTGTTTAGAAATTAGATGGCCACTGCCCACTCGCCATCAAAATCATATTTTAACCCTACGGAAAAACAAAGGCCATGAAAGACCATGGCTCCTGATTGAAGTTATCCAGCCCCCCGGTCTATACAGCCCATATTTAAGCCCGGGTCGTAAATTTTGAGCTATTAAATTTTAAAATATTCTTAAATGTTCTTAAAATGTTAAAATATTCTTAAAATAGTTTAAAAACATTAAAAAAAAACCACTTAAAATTAATGATTTTTTTTTAAAATCTTAAAAATAAATATGATTAAAAAATTTATTTTCTTATTTATTTTTTTATGTTTTCAAATTATTTTAATACATCAAAAAAAATATTATTTTAATACATTTCTAAATTAAAATAACACTTAATTTCCAAGCATAGAATATTTATTTGGAAGGCATTTAGAAGACTATTTATTTGCAACTTGTAGTAGAAGAAGAGCTTTCTATTAAGAAAATCTGGATTAAATGATTGTTTAAGAATATGATTAAAATTATTTTTAAGAATATTTTTTATTTAGAAATACATCAAAATAATATTTTTTTTTAATTTTTTTAAAATCATTTTTAACATCAGCACATCAAAATAATTTAAAAACACCATTTTTTATTTAAAATAAAAATAATGTTTTTTTACTTTTTAAAAAAAAAAAAACTTTCCAAAAACACCACTTAAAAATAGCTGGGAACTCCTGGCTTCAATAACCAGACATGGTCGAGCTGCCAAGTTTTTCTTCTGTAAATTAAATGTAAGAAGTAATTCATGTTGTGGAAACAATGTAAAAGCCTAAAAGGAAAAGAGGAGAACACAAAAGGAGTTAAAAATCCTGCATAAAAATGAATCTTGCACATGCGAAATGCTCTTCAACCCGAGATACAGAGGTTCATTCACCTCGCAAAGCAATGTCACAAAGCACCGATCCTCGCCTTATTGCACAAACACTAAGTGCTCAAATCAATTCCATTTTGGGATAAAAAGAACAGTCAACGTAAACAGCATCAAAGTACCAGATGACAAATGTTACAACTTCTCCACAGCAGTCTTATTGCCTGCATTCAAAAAGACGATCAATTTTGGCTATCAATGATGGTTATCTTTGCCATCTCCGCCATCAGTTTTCTGGGAAGCTGCTCTTAGTTTGCGCTGTTCCTCCTTGTAAATTCGATTTCTTCGTTGAAACTGCAATAAAAAATCAAATGAATCATGTCTGTCCTGAATATAGCAAACAGAAACTAAGAGCCATGCCACACTGCATCCATGAAAAAAGAATCAATAGACAGGATGAAATACAAGATAACATGAGACATGAAGAATAAAATAAGGTCATTAAATCCAATTCCATTGCAACTGTTAAACTGGACACCAATTATATCACCATTCTACAATCCAAAAAGAGGAATTCAGAAGTCACTAAAACTTGCAACCCAACGGCACAAGGAGTCTCGAGAAAAATAAATTGAAAAGAAACTGCACCATATGGGAAGCGGTTGCTAAAATCACAATTACTTCATGCAAAGATCCAGATCATTTGCAACCCAGTCAGTTGACAGAAATGGATAGATTTGACTGTTGCAAACTTATCTCCAACTTGGAAGCTAGTTATTCTGAAGCCTTCTTACATATAAATTCTGGGATGTCCTAATACTGTGCGTGTAACAGTAGATACCTTTCACCTTTACTGGTCATACAATTTGCTATTGGTCCACAGATATCTGACTGATCCCAAAGCAAGAATCCCAATCTTAACAGCCTTAATGTCTGACCTAACCAAGATAACTAAGAAGTTCACATTTCAGAATTCACACATTTGATGATGAAAGAACATGCATTTGAGGTTAAAAATTATTCTTATAAGGTCCAGAGAGCATCAACTTGGATGGCCTGGCATTACAACTAGAGAGATGCAAAACTGAAAAACCATTAGACAAAGTTAGCTGTAAGCCTAAGCAAGATGAGATCAACTTTAGCCTGAAGCTACTTTCAAGGCAAGAGATACCTTGGTGTGACCATCAATGATGAACCTGATGGGAAAAAAATCTTTCTGAGAGATGGCACAAAGAAATATGCTTGTTATGGTTTGCTAGTCAGCCTAACCTCCCATCATTGCAAAAGGTCAAGAAATATGTTCACCAGGGTTTACTGCTAGCAGATGGCATGATCTAAATTAGAAATAGAACAGTGTCCAAAGAGCACACTTAATGAAAATAAACTAAATAACAAACAAGTATAAGGCTCAGCCCTAGAAATTCACGGCCAAAGGACCCTATTCTCAGGTTACTACTCCTTGAGGTAAGACAAAAAGATATTGTCATTCCATTAACGTTGTGAGTTCTATCTTCCAAGTGTGGATTCGGTAGCATGATGACTTTTAAACTACTTAAGCGATCGTGCTTTGGTGCCACCAGCTTGGAGCAAAGCATAGATACCTTTTACTATAAAGCCACCACACTACCAGACACATACAAAGCCTCACGTGTTTCTCATAATATGTGGGTGGCTGGTTGATGAAGGCATATAAAAACTCATAGCTCCAAATTCTCATGAGGTGCACCTACATGATTAGGAATGACAATGATGGCAATGGTATCCAAACCAATCTGAATGCTTAGGTTTTTTTCTTAAAAAACAAAATGGTTAGGATACGGGTAAAATCTGAAAATGTAGTTTTGGATGTGGTTTCAGTGATATCCAAACTGAAACCCAGGCCATATCTAATCTGAAACATAGTGTGTATATGATAATTAAAAAAAATGCAAAAATATTCCTATCATGCATATATGAAAATATTCCTATTATTTTTATTTACAGGTAAAATTTATGCATGGCCATTGATTTGTTGTTTATGTAAAGTGTTTAGATTGTTGAATAACTTGTACATGACATGAAAGGTCCCATTTTAAAGCTTTTTGGATCAGTAGAAGCCATTTATCAAGACTTATGTTTGTTTCTAGTTGGATAATGAGACTTTTATTTTCATATTGGAACATCTTTTTTTTTATTTTAGGAATTATAGTGGAACAATTTATTTGATTTCTATATTATACATGGAAATGTTCCAAAATACTTTCACATTTTAGAACTTGCAAGATTGGTGTCCTCAGCAGGTTGGTCTAAAAACACTTTTAATAAAAAGATGTTTGGATCCAATAAGTTGGTTTTATTTAATTATATGATAAAAAAAATAATAGTAAAAGACCAAATTATATATCTAAAAAAATGATCATGAGGAGCGAAATCTTATAAAACAAACCTTCCCTTCATTTTACCGTCCATAGGTGTCCATGAAATTAATTTCTCGACCTAAAGGCATACATATCTGAATATTTTGAAAAGTATAGATCCTACCCAAATAGCAAAAAATCTAAATCAGATAAAAATGCAGAGAAAAGAGTTGCCTAAACATGCAAAGTTGTTATCAAAGTGTAGCAGACATGGATACGGGCAACGAGTCTAAATAAAAAGACCATATCAGATATTTTCTCAATCAGACTGTTTCCTTTGACTCGTTGAAACTAGGGTTTTTGAATTGTACCAGAAACACAGGATCCAGTACAATCTAGAGAACATGGCATAAAGTGATCAGTAAAATACAGCATTCCGAAAAAAAAATATCGAAGTAAATGATCAGGGCTCGAAAAATCCCCAAACAGCACGAAGTAGATGAAGATTTTAAAACCCACGAGTGGGTTAAGATTTTGACAAAAATCAAAAAATAGCAGGTCTCAAATTAATGCAATTTACATACAGAACGAAAATATATGGATTGAACGGATAAATGATAGAGAGAGACCTCTTTAGAGTGGTGGAGGCACTCGAGGTAATCCTCACGGAGGAAAGCGCAGTCCTTGGGCTCTCTGCATTGAGACATGCACTCGCTGAAATCAATCCAGAAATCGTAGCACCTTCCTTTGTTTCCTGTGATTCCCCACCCTGATGCCATTTCTTACCTGACTGCCTCGCTCTGCTCGATGATCTATCCGATGATGATATTGATGAAGGGAGTGTTTTCTGATATCCCCAGCTGCTAGACCACAGAGTCCAGTTCATAAGCGGAGCTGCCCAGGTGTAATAAACCGATCTGGGCTTTTCATACAGGCATTACCAGTGGCCCAGAACCATTTGTGGCCTTGAAGGAATAGAAGGATTGTGGTCCAATGAACATGGGCTTTTAGGGATATTGTCAACTGCGTCCTTAAGGAATAATAATAAAAAATAAAAAAAATAATAATAATAAAAAACGCTCTCGATCTCCTTGCATACCAGGGAGAGTGTTTGGAATAGCAGTTACAGTTGCTTTTTGAAAGTGTTTTTTATTTAAAAATATATTAAAATGATATTTTTTTTATTTTTTAAAAATTATTTTTAGCATCAGCACATCAAAATGATTTAAAAACACAAAAAAAAATTCATTTAAAATGAAAAAAATAAAAAAAATCAAATTTTGAGCAAACGACGGTACAACCGCAAAAACAAACAGGCCCTAGTTTGATTTTTCTTGCGGTTCGGATTAAATTTTTTAATACAAGTAAAAATCAAGAACATTGATTTTGTGTTTTCTAGTAGGTAATATTCAATTATAGACTCGAAATATTAAGGGTGAATATTTTTTTTGTTTATTTTGTTTATAAAATTGATTAAATAATAGCAAATGCTCGACTACGTAATAAATGTAATCATGAAAAATAAATAAATAAATAAAAAGTGTAGAAAAAGATATGAATGTATCTAAACAGCATATATAAATGCAATATTTTTGTTGCATGTAAAACATACCCCAACACTAAATATATATTTTTTACTTATTATAAATAATATGAACGTCATTTTGTATTTATTAATTTGTCTTTTGAACTTTTTGCATGCATTGTGTACTAGAAGGAGGATGAATTAATATTTGAATTATTGTATTATTTCATTATAGAAATTGCAACACATTTCAATACTTGCATGCATTCATAGCATTACCAAATATCTACTCTCCATGTTTCTTTCCTATAGCACAGCTATTTCATATTTTATAATGTATCTAAACAACTATTTAAAAGATCAATCAAATACAGCAAAATCTCAACAAAGTCTCCTTTATATAGAGGCCATACCCAAAACTTTCATACCCAAAATCAAAAAGTTGTCATACCGTATAATAATCACTGAAAATCTTATATGATCCTTTGAAATATTTGACTCTAGATGGGTTATATTATTGGTTTCATCTTGAGTTACTAAGGATTTGTTGTGATATTCTTGACCTTGGTATTAATTAATAATCAATTAAAAATAATACTTTCAACCTCATTGCTATAAAGTAACACGAGAAGAGAATATATCATTCATTAACTTTGGTGTCAGAGAATATTGTAGTTCAAAGTTATTTCTAATTTAGTGCTTTACATGTGATATTTCTAAATTTTGATATTGGTGGATACCACTATAAGGTAGCATTCCTCACTCATTACTCAATGAAAAATTCTTTGATTTTTTTTATAAAATAATTATTTAAAATCTAGAGTCCAAATTATTATTTTTTTTAATGTTCAAGATAATGGTTAAATACGAGTCCATTAGCTCCAAACATGGACAACTAACTCTATTTTTTTTATAAGAAAAATACAAAGTTGATGGTTTAATATTTTATAAATTTGAGTATGTTGCCTCAATAGGTTTTTTAATCTTTGCCAAGTTCTAATAGGCTTTTTATAGAGTTGTTATAAAGTGCAAAACATGCAAGCTATTTTTGTATTTTGTTTCGATAAGAAAATGCTAATACAAGTTTTTTTTTATAAATTATTGAAAACAAAGAAAAAATTAGCCTTTTTCTCCATGTAGAAATGCTAAAGAAACAAGTATGCATAAAAATATGAACAAATACAAAACACAAAAATAATTAATTTTTTATATAAAAAAAACTTAACGCAACAGGCGGAAACATTACCTCATGTATTTATAAATAATAAATATTTTCTAAAATAACTTCTGAGTTTTGTTTTCATAGATATACATATTGATGAAGTCATACTCTCTTTCCCACGCCCTTGTTTTATATTTTTCAGCTTGCTATTCTACATTTTCTACTTTAGCTTTAGCTTGCTATCTACTTTCTGCTTTTGTTTTTTACGACTCCTCCATTTCTAGGAAATATCCTCCAGTAAGTGTATCAGCGATGATAATTCAGTTGTAGTTATCTGTAAATCTATGCCTCAAACAAACCCTAGTAAAAATCAAGAAGATCAATCAAAATCGATGGTAATGTCTCACAATTCACGGCACTCCATAGACTCCTGCACTCTCCAGCTCCATTCATGGAGGCCTTTTCTCGATTCTGATCCCCCCACCAATTCTAAACCCTGCGCATCTTCCCGTACTCTCCCTAAACGCCCGTGCCTTTCCGACCGCGCCACTTCTTTCTCTTCTAACATCGATTCCATCGATATTTCCAAGCTCTCTCTCCTCCAAGACGACAGCAGCAGCAGCAACATCAAGCCCATCCCCGCCGCTCCCGCCATTACCAACAATCCCTACAACCGAGGTACCTTACGCCTTATCCAGCGCAAGAGGCGGCGCAGAGGATCCCGGTCCGTGTCCGGCCGGAGTTCCGATAGAAGTGGGACCTGGCGGTGCTGCTCTGTTGGCGCGGCTCATGGGACTTGCTCGGATTTCCCTGTGGCGGTGGGGACGGACTCCAGTGGAGAGCTGTTTGTGAATGGGGATGCGAATTGGGCGTCGGATGTAAGTGAAGCAAAGAATTCGATAAAAGAGAGGGAGGAGAAAGAGAATTTGTTGGGGGTGGGTTGTGCTTTTGGGAATTTGGATAGCGAGTCTGGGTATGGGAGTGAACCTGGTTATAGGGGGGATGCTGAGTTTGGTTATGGAGATGAGGTTGAGGAGGAGGAGGAGGATGCCAGGTTGTTATTTTGGGGACACCATTTTCAAGGTACACCCAGCTTCCTCCCATCTTGTTTGAATTATGTATTGTTGACTGTGTTCAAACCTCTCTTTGCTCCTCCTGATGCAGATTCTAAGATGGAAATGGTTGGAGAGAACACATTTGATCCAAAAACCCATCACAGATGTCGTCGCAAGAAGCATGATTATAGAATGGTTGGCTCTTTGAGATAACTCACCCGGTTGCTGATATAAATAGGAAGAGAAAGGGAGGTCCTTTTGCCACTGGTGTTTTGATAGTATTTAGTATATATATTTCATGCAACCCTCTGGTTTCAATTCCTCCCCAATTTTGTGACACGGTTTAGAATCTCATCTCTGCTGCTAGGTTGGATTTTGTTCTTTCATGTTGCCATCAAGCAGCTGCTTTTGCGGATTGATCCCTACTTGTTTGTTCAAATGTCTGTGACATGTCTAAGTAGTTTATCTGTGCATTCCATTCAAACAACTCTTGTAAGAATCGTTGTTAATCTGTAAGCTATACAGCTTTTTTATATAAGAATTTTTCTTGTTTAAATGGATTCAATGCGCAGCTACAATTACCTTTAACTAGATCAATCAAGGAAAGAACTGAAAACTACTGGCGGTATCCCATTCGCCAGATTATTCCACTCTTATTTGCCGAAATTTCCATGTCACAAACTCCATACTTTTTAGGAACAGCTAACCTGCTGCTGCTGCTTTTGAGTTGTTTTCACTCCTTTTTATTTCGCAAAACACCATTAAGGGCAGGAAATTCAAAGAGTTCAAACCAGCTTCTCATCCTTCATTTATGGACAGGAGTTATTCCCTGCATCTCTGTCCAGGAGATGACCTGGTTGTGTAGCAGAAACCTTTCAAGCAGAGTGTTTAGCTAAGAAATTTTGAATAACTGATGCAAAACAAGTTTGGCTCGGAGTTCAAGGTGAGCTGTTGCTTGACCTTTGTGATAGTGATTCAGAGACTCTGGAAGAGTCACATGAAGCAGAAGAACAACAGAGGTAACTCTGAACTCTGAAGCATCGTGAGATTTAATTGTAAGATGCCATGAAAAAGGTTAAATTGTAGGGTATGCATATTGCCAGAAGAGTATTTTGTTAGATATTATGCATGACAGGAAAGCAAAATGAAAGCCAGGGGAGTACAATATATTCCAGTAATATCCCATTTACATTTTGAAGTATTGGACCACGACTCTGTACAGTGGTTGTGGTGATTTAATACCTTCATGTGGACCGCATGATTGGCTTAGCAGAATCACGTGAATCCAAACCCAAGAGTAATCGAGATCTCTTATATGCAACTTTACTTTGATGCCTGAAATAGCTGCTTCACGCAAGAAAAGAACTAGAACATAGCAGCTTATAGTTCTTCCTGATCTTTGTTTCTGTGGTTTTCCACAAAACCCGCATCTTTATAAACCATAAATATGTCACTGCATAAGTGTACATTTCAGCAAACAATTAGCATTATCATATAATCAACTCTAGAGGCTGCCATGATTTTTTTGGTTAATTTGACCCATCACTTCTGACATGAAGATCAAGCGCCGTGATGCAGCTGCAATCTTTTTTGCTCATGCATCACAGTTACCCATATAAAGGGAAACACCAAACAAATCTTCTCACCTAAGTTCACGAGAGACACATCTAGCTGGTCACATGTTCTTCGTCCTCAAAACCTAATTATTTCACATCAGCTTCCTTCGCCACTCTTCCCTTGCTTTTCTATCGAACCCACTTTAGAAAGGTCCTATCTTCATTGAAATCACGTCCCTTGTCCCGCTTTCCCTCAAAGCTCTTATCTGCACAACTTTGCATTCGCGAGGAACAATATAATGTCTTTCTCCGGCTCTTCCATATAATGTCTTTCATTCTACAATCTGTGAGGTCATAGCATAGGTGTTGTTCGTCTCAATTTTTAATCTTATTCCTCCGTTTCTTTTTCTTCTTTTGAAAGCTTCATAATATCATAGAATGAGAACTATCTCCATTCTCATCCTTTTCCTTTCATGGCTAACATGTGCTTCGAGCCGGGGCTCTGACAACGGGGACACTAATGTTGAAGAAGCATGCAGTGTTACTAGATATCATGACCTTTGCATGCACTCACTGGCATCTTTTTCGCGCACTGCTGGGAGAAGTCCCAGCAAGTGGGCTCGAGCTGGGGTTTCGGTGACACTAGGCGAGGCTAAGAATGCTAGTCAGTATCTGAACAAACTGAAGAGAGATAGAATCATGAGAGGCAGAAACAGGATTGCCCTTTCAGATTGTATCGAGTGCTTCCAAGATGCGATCGACAATCTTCACAGATCACTTAGCATACTCAGAAAGCTTGACGCCACGAACTTTGATACGCAGATGGGGGACCTAACTACATGGTTGAGTGCTGCTCTAACAGATGAAGACACTTGCCTGGATGGTTTTGAAGATCAAAGCAGCAAACAAGTTAGAATGCTTCAAAATCAGGTTTCAACAGTCAATTGTATCACCAGTAATGCACTGGCTCTTGTCAACAAGCTTGCAGCAGATGGTTTGGGAAGCCTAAATGGTCCATAGCTATGTCATATCGAGAGGGAACCGGGTCATAAATCAGAATATAAATGAAATAATCTAGAACCTAGCCTGCCAAAGCTAAAATATATATATATATATATATATATATCCTTTGTGTAATTGCTTGTCGTGGCTACTTATGTATCTTCGGTCTCTGAGTTGGTATGGGCTCAAGCGATGCGTTTTGCTTTCTTGAGTCAGAAAATAAAAGCAGGGCAGCAACTGTGGTTTCGAACAAATTCCTGTAAATTATTTCTGCTCGTCCACTTATGCTATTTGAATTATTACACATGCCTACTCACTGACTGCAACTCGTTACTAGCTATCGTGTGCGATATTTTGTCTGCCACCATTCTTTTCCCTTCTCCGATGGTGACGACTACGATATCACTTGATTTCATCTGGATGGGCCGGGCCGTAAGGCTCTTATAGGCTGAATTTGTACTGATTGTAGTTTCATTAGATTGTTTTTTTAAATGTTTTTTATTTAGAAAAATATTAAAATATTATTTATTTATTTTTAAATTATTTTTGATATTAAAATATAAAAATGATAAAAAATATAATTTAATATAAAAAATTCAAAATTTTCAAAAACATTTTAAAAATCCAATGTAAAACAGGGCTGAAGTCATTAAAAATATATATATACTGTTGTTTAGCTGTTGGCTCTGTGCGAAATAAACGAAGAAACAGAGATTGGTCCTATGAGCAATCTGAGATCATAAATAAATATAGCCCAAGTGCAAAACATCACCACGAAGAAGGGTAAAATGCAGATTTGCATGCCAAATTGGCCCAATCATTTATACGAACACCTCGTGTGCTCAAAAAACAAAAAATAAAATGGACGCCCGGTGATAATTTCCCTTGGCTCCTAGATGCCCCTATCATTTTCATCAATCAACAACTCAAACATTCACTGGTGACGTCGAGGTCTAATATGCTTTCACGCATGAGCAAACTCTGAAATGCCCGTGGTGGTTTGCAGAGGCATTGGCAATCAGGCCCATTGTTTTCCATGAAATGATGATTACTTCTTCTATATTCAAATACCTGAGAATTAATACAGAGCTTCAGTGTTCATCCATGTGAAAAATCAACTGAAATTGACTCAGATATCCTGTTAAAATAATCCAAACAGCACCCTGGATCCATGTCAACTCACGTAAGCTGTAAGCCTTCAGCCAAGGTTCAACAAAATAACACGCACAAATCAGAATGGTTCGAGAGGATAGAGTTCATTATTCGTACTCTAGCATTTCTTAAACCAGAAAAAGCAACGGTGACATCAACCACAGCTAGCATTAGAAAACTTTATTTATAATTTTTTTATTAAACAAATATTTGACCCTTAATGAATCACTGAACATGTAGTAACGACGACGGATAATAGAATAGGCATTTTGGGGGCAGTTAAGCAATTATTAGCTCACCAAACATGATGGTGAGATAATAATAATAATAATAATAATAATAATAATAATAATAATAATAATAATAATAATAATAATAATAATGGGTGAAAATTAGCAATTTGTTTTCCTCAAAATAAAGAAAGAAAAATAAATTTAGAACAGGGGCAGTTTGCTCTAGATAGAGACAGAAGACCATACTTCATTTCCACTGCAATCTCTTAATTAGTTGTGAGATTTTCGAAGTTGTCGGTATAAAATTAGAAAGGGTCACGATCATCGAGAATTTGGCAGCAATGTGTGGAGGAGATGAAATGTCTATTTAAAGTCTTCTTCAAGGATACTTAATACATTAGTTTAGGTTTAAATTGCTAATATAATAATTATTGAAGATTTATATAATGATTAATTTCTAATTTTATGAATTTAATCAAAATATACATAACCTGATCTGGACACTTATGTTAGTAAAAAAATTTTCTTTCATGGAAGTCGTTTTCTGGGCTTAGGAGAAATGATCAAATAACAACATCTTTGAAAAAGAAATCCATTGTGTGCAAAATAAAAATTGGAATTTCTCGTCAGATCATCATTGACTCTAAATTAATGTGAAGTTTGTGTGTCAATTACGTTCATCATATCCGAGTCATGCGCTGGAAAGAATAGTATGGTCTAATCCGATATTGAATTGCGCCTAAGGTCTCCATTCATGTTCCACAGCTTCATCTTACACAGAAAAATTTTTTCTTGGCCAGTTTTATTTGTCCTAGTCATTTCTCTGGTCGCTGAAGGATATTAAATAAATAAATAAAAATCACAGCATGTGTTTATATTTTTTTATTTCACTTTTTATTTTATTTTAAAAATTGAGGATGCAGGGGTCTGATTTGATATTGTGTGTAAATAAGGGTTTTTTTTTCACTATTTACTCCTTTTTTTTGTGTTTTCCCTTTAAAATTACTTTGGGGGGTCATATTTGATATAAAAATAAATTAAAATTAAATGTATAGAGATGAAATTGAAAACAAAATTCAGTTGGTATAAATCAAAAGAATAATAACTAAATTTGATATAAAGGTAAAAATAGACTAAATGACAGGATGAGATCGAACAGAAAAAATAATAATAACAACAACAATAATAATAAAATAAATAAATAAATCCTTGTAAGATGACAAAAAAAATATCTCCGACAGCTATTATTTGGTTGGTATACAGAAGGTGCAGCTTGTTTTGTTCGCTTACAAACCACTTAAAGCTTCTCACACAACGCATCATTCGTTTTGAATTTTGCTGCTTTCAGTAGCGTTCCACTGAACAAGGAAAAGGCGGGAGGAGAGAGAAGGATTTTACTTCTGGTTCAATTTGAACAGATTCCGGCATACCCGTCGATCCGTTCACAGCTCCAGCCAAGAGAGGATTTAACAGCACAGTATTCCCGATATAATATAGTGAAATTCAATTTTACTGGGAGTTTAATAGCTTAAATCTTTGGGGATTAAACGTTGTTTTGTTTTAGACTGCGGTTTAGATTATTTTTAAAAAATATATTATTTTTTTTTAAAAAAAAATATATTTTTATTATAGAACCTTAAAATAATTTTAAAACACCAAAGCAAGTTTAATTTAAAACTAAAAATTCTTATTCTTTTAAAAAATAATTTTAAAATCAGTCTCAAACAGTCATAAAATTAGCTTGTATTGTATCTATTTAAATAATAAAAAAAAAAACATGCAAGATATCTATTTAAATAACAAGGATTTATTTTTTTCCAAACCTATTGACCAAAGAATGCGTCTTCTCCCATGTGCTTCTTCCCTGTGATTCTCTTTCTCCTCCCTCCGTCCTTTTTGTTTTTCGGAACACCTATTTTTCTTATTTCATCCGTACAAGTTCTTATTGATTTTATTTTCTTGTCCTGGCATGGAAATGGAGGACCCTGTGGAGAATTTCTTTGCCATGACTTCATCACTGTACGAGTGAGGATATGAACACCTGCGCGTAAGAGAATCTGAAGATTTTTCATTTTTCGTGATTAACAGGATTGATTTTCTCTGGATTGATGCTTTTATTGCAGAATGAAAATAAATGAGGTTGCTGTGACAATCAACTTTATATTATGTATGAGGTTTTGTTGCTTTGAGATGGGTTTCATAATACATAAATAAAGACAAATAAATCCAAACAAGACTTGAATTGAGTAAATTCAAGAAAAGGTGTCTCGAAAAAAATCCACTCAAGAGAAAACCTGGTTATACGTGTTTATAAATGCTTATGGGTATCAAGCAAGTAGAGATGATAGAAATAATGTTTTTTTTAATATTAATGTATTAATAATATTTTAAAAAATCTAAAAAATATTAATTCGGTATAGTTTTAGGTTAAAAAAAAAACATTGTAGTTTTATGTAAAAAAAAATAACACTCTAGTTTGTGTTGCAGAAAGTAACAATTGCGAAGTTTGGTGGCTTGAAAAAGACGTTGCAGGAACGTGGGAAATGGAAAGTGTCCTGCGCCACGTGGGTGGAGAAGAGTCGACGTCGCTTAAGGACGAATATTGCTTTCCTGCGAACGACAAGCAATCGAAGTCCCCGACCTGTCTTGTTCTTTTTATGAATTTCCCTTGCTGTGGGTCCTCGTCGAAGTTCATTCAATACAGATCTCTCTCTCTCCTCTCCTCTCCTGGCTCTGACCGCGTCTCTGGTCTTCTACTTTCCCACTCCCCCCCGCAACACGAGTGGAAGTGGTCATTACTCATCAATATAATAAACACGCACCAGGATCTCCTTTGTTTGCTGCTGAAAAGTATTTTTTTATAGTTGCTTTTATTAAAAAAAAAAATGAATTTTCTTCCGTGTTATAAAAAATCAATTGAAAATACTTTTTTGTATTTGGCTATGCCATGAAAAATAAGTTGAGAAATACTTGTTAACGTTTATTTCCCAAGTTTATCTAGCATATATAGAGCATTAGATATAATTATTTAATCAATTACAATAAAAAAAATATGATATAAAAATATAATAATGAAAAAAATATTTTATATTTATGTGTTTTTTCATGTTCAGACAAATACATGTCTTTATTATTAACAACTCAATTTTCTGAACCCCAATACCTAAATTTCACTTTTGTTTTCACTTGAAAAATACCCCAAAATATCACAAGAACCTCGATAACTTAATTTTCAACCCCAAAACACCATTCAATCAATTTAAAAAATAAAAAACTCAAATCAAATAAAAAAAATCAAATCTTAATCTGATTTTTCCAACATTGTTAAATGATAGACTCGTCTTTATTGAACTCACTTTTATAAGACAAATTCATTGACATCAAAATCATGTTTTTTTGTAACTAAAATGTGAAAGTTAAAATCTTTCTATCTACTCTTTGTTTGTTATGCATATCAATTTAATTTATTAATGGTAGTGAAAATTAAACTCATGATAGTTTGATTATAAAAGTTATAATATAATGTCAAAAAACTATTTTAAAGCGGCAACTTAAAGCCGGTAGATGAGGTTTTTATATTATCTCTATATTAATTTTTAACATTCTCTATTCTCCCTAGACAAGCAAGAGCTTAACACATGAGAAGAATAAAATTACAAGATTGAAACACATATAACTAAACGTATAAGGACCGAAATGTACAAAAACAAAATCTTTTAAACCAAAATTGAAATTTTACAAAAAAACTCTAAGAACTAAAAAATAGACTTTTCTCCGCACATAAAGACTTGAGAATGAGAAAATAAAGCGTTGGAATCTAAACATAAACATCTAAACCTATAAAGCCAAAAAATAAGATTTTTAAAAATTCAAGAGTCAAAATTCAAGGATCATATTGAGATTATGTCCAGGTTAAAGAACTAAGCTAGAAGATAAGAAAAATAGAGTCTTAGGTTTCAAAATATAAAAACAAACTATAAAAAGAAAAATAATTAAATTTAAAAAATTAAATAACCAAACTGAGCTTTTAAAGATTGCACGGTAAGGAAATGTGCAATCTATAGTAAATTGTGTTTTGTTATCATTTCCTACAGTGAAAGAAGTAGTGGTGATTTTCTTGAAATTACTAATTGGATTATAAAAGTATTAATTTAACATTGTTTCACATGTCTTTTTCTAATTATGATATATCAATGTAAGAATATCATCAAAATCTAAACTATTTTGTTCAATTTAAACACATTTTTATAAAAATATACGGATTCTATTTTCCAGTTTAGTATTTAATTATTCATTCTTTAGAATAAATCTTCAAATGCACACACATTAAGAAAAAACTAAATCATGTTGATGATTCACTATAGCTTTAAACACAACTCACTGGACTGTAATAGTGTAATTATTGTTATGTTGTCTAGTTCATGAAAAGTAATTCTTGGTTTTTGGGTTACTTGTGTCTTTTTTATTTTCTTTTGAACAGTAAAACTTCAAGTTTTGCTCCCGAGTTCAATATAAAAATCATTGGTTGTGCAAGGGTATTCTATACATTTTATTTTTATGAACAAACAAATAACTTTTTTGCCCTTAAATGAGACAAAAAGTAAGAGTTGTCAGCAAATATATTGTTGATTATTCTATATTTATGAGCTGTGAAAACACTAATTTGCTTTCGGAAAAGACAAAAACAAGGAGTTGCCCCGGGGGTATCTTGATATTTGCGTTTTTTTTTTGTTATTAGGACGGGCTATGGGGAGGGGGGGGGGTGTTTTGGTGATTTCATATTTTTAATACTTTTGTTTGAAAAAACTATCAACGCGCCTACCTGACATGCTGATAGTTTTATTATGTTCGTGCCATGAAGGCATCACGTGACATGTCAAGCGATGGATAAAAATATTCAACTGTCATCTCACTGGATACGCCACCATGACCTAGCCACCATGATGATTCTTGTGTTGGTGCATGGTGGCTGGAGCCTTGCTGATGGTTAATTGTTTTTTCTTTCCTTTTATTTATCCGGAAACAAATATACATGTAAGTCCTCTTTGTTTTATGATTTGTGCATTTTAGTCCTTGGTCTTTTGAATGTCTTTTTTCATCCTGATTTTTTTATAGAAGTTTTAATTTTATCATTCAACTGAAATTAATCATATATCTTATTTTTTATTTCAACCTTTATTCTTTTAATTTTTTGTTTTATTTTAGTTCTTTTAATTCGTTGAGTCCTTCAGAGACAACTCCTATTTTTTGTTCATATTCATGTGTTTGTACTCTTAGTTTGAATTTTTAATTTTTATTATTTTGTCTTTTGTTGAGGTTTTATTTTTATTCAATTTAGTCCTAAAATTTTTAATTTGTGTTAATGATCATTTTAAAATTGACATTTCTTCGTTGTCCTTTGTTTTTTTTATTTGTTCTTCAAATCAAATGATTTTTTATGCTAATAATATTTATTTTAGCTTTGTTATTTGTTTTTTTTTTAATTATTTTGTTTACTTTTTTTTGTTATTTTTATTTATTTTATTCTTCATAATAATCTTATGATTTTCATTGTTTACAGTTTACACAATAATAATAATAATAATTTTAGTGATTGTTTGTTTTTTATTTTATTTTTTTGCTTTCTCTTTTGTTATAATTTTTGGGTTTTTTGTTTTATTCTTCGAGATAATTTATTAGATTTCATTGTTTAGGCAACAATAACAATAATAATTCTAGTTGTTATAATCATGATATTATTAGTGACATTACTAATGATATTGACAGTAACAATAATAATTTATTACAATGATTATAGTGCTTATAACATTAATAATTATGATTGTGATGATAATAATAACAATAACTCATGAAATAATATTAAGAATATCAACAATAACAAAAACTATTATAACAATATTAATAATAATTTTAATAATATCAATAACAATAGTTGTAATTGTAATCACAATAACGATTATAATCGTGATGACAATGATAGTAGCGGCGATGATGCTGATAGTAATAATAATAATTAAATAACTAAACTAATAATAATGATAATTGTAATAATAAAAATAACAATAATGATAGTATTAATTATAGTTATGGTGATGATAATTATAACAATGATTTAACCAATAATAATTATTGTGATAACGATGACGACAATAATAACAATAATAATTATGACAATAATAGTAATGCTAATAATAATTAGAATATAAAATATTTATAGTAATGGTGATAGTGGTAACTATAATGATAGTGACAATCTAACAATTATAATAATAACAATGAGAATAATATTGAAATAATTCATCATTATATATTGTATTTATTAAGAATCGAGTCTTACAACTTTACTATATATAGTATTTCAGATCTAATATCTTGGATTAATGATCTGAAAAAAATTTATGGCTCAATATTATCTTATATTTTTTGTCTTATATATTTTAAAATTATATTGCTTAACATTAATATTTTTTAATAAAAAATATTTGATTTTCATCTAAAACTACTAAATAAATAATTTATATCGATTTAAAATCTATATATTTTATACGAAACTAATACTGGATAAAGATTTTATTATTTTCACCATATTTAAAGAATTATAGAAAAATTCTCTCACACTTATTTATTTATTTTTAAATAATTCTAACTGAGGCTAATTACAGAAATAGAGAGAGAGAGAGAGAGAGAGAGAGAGAGAGAGAGAGAGCAACACGCGTTAATTAGAGATGCATTAATCCAGACTCCAGATTCCACATCATAGAAAAGTAAATAATAGAAATGCATGCAAGTGAAATTAGTTACTCCGTGACAGAAAATCCAGCAGTTGAATTCCTCCGGTGTCCGCCAGGGTGACCGGATGCCCCCACATTTTGTTTTATGGTACAAGGTCTTCATCGCCATCGTCATCTAACTTCATAAAAATATACCCTCGCCTTTATATAAAACTTAATTTCTTGCGCAAAACCTCTCAAAATAATTGATTGATTCCAACTCACAACTAGAAAATTATTTCTCACCAGATATCCAAGTTGTAATTCTTTTGGAAAATAAATTAATCACGAATTTACAAATAAAATATCATTGTTGGCGAATGTCTCATCTAGAATTTAAAGTCTATTAGTAATTTTATAGTTGGTGATTTATATGTCAACATAAACATTAATAGAATATCTTTTAAAAAAGAAACGGTGCTAAATATTTTTCCGGCGGTCGATTCATTATATGATTGAAGCAGCACCCGCAGAACAACTATTAATAGATAATTCTGCTGCTATTTAGTGAATGTTGAGGAGTGTTGGTTAAAGTTGTTTTGAGAGTATTTTTTTTGTTAAAAAATATATTAAATTGATGTTTTTTTATTTTTAAAAATTATTTTTGATATGAACATATAAAAATATAAAAATATTTTAATTTAAAATAAAAATTATTTTCTTTTTAAATAATTTTGAAACCGTAACCCTAACCCTAACCCTAACCCTAACCCGCAACATATTCTACAGGGGGGAGAGCTGGAAAACAGGGGATGCTTCCTTAAAGGCCTACCTTGCTTTACACTGGATGAAATGCACACACGCGCACGCGCACGCGCAGCCTCAATATCAAAAGCTTATTTATGACATCAAATAACTTAGAAAATATTTTTCAACTATTATTTACTCAAAACTCCATAATAAATACATGAATAAGCTTATTTATGACATCAAATAACTTAAAAAATATCTAGAAAATAAAAAATCAAACCAATTCCATTAAATTTCCCAATCCTGAACCTATCATTTCAAGCAATGTAAAGACCAAATAACACCTTAATGAAATTCTTCTTATCAAATAGAATAACCTGTCACTAAAATCAATATTTTTTCTATTCGGATCGGTGTGAACCGACCATTTTCTCCCCCATCATTTTTAAACAAGTTTATCTCCTCTTTCAGGCTCAAAGATAGAAAAATGAAGAAGATAATTTTTTTTAAATCAAAATCAAAATTATTATTAATGGGCTAATCATATATTACATCTGTTTTGCATTTTCATCCCTTATTTTTAAATCATGCAGGCTATAAAAGAGTTTGACTGAAAGAAGAAGAAAAAAGAGTTGATTTACTGTTAATATCAACAAGGAAGCAACCAGGGCACACCACAATTGTTTAGTTTTTGGAGAACATTTTATAGTATGGTAGCTATATAATGGCAAAGAAAAAACTATTTTTTTAGGCAATTAGTTTTTATCTTTTATAGTGGACCTCTTAGATAATTGCGTTTCAAATCTTGATTTTTGCAAGACTTAAAATAAATTATTTTAAATATAAATTTTTTTTCCCTAACAACATCAATTTTAATCAAATATTTTTTTTTCTTAAAATAAAAATAAAATCGAGCATACCATGCCAGGTTAGCCATAAATCCGGCGTTCAAAACACTCCAAGGAAGCACGAGATTGCCTTTTGAGGAGTACCATCTAAAGCCATGAATGGCGCAACCAATATCATGCACGTGCTCAACCAAATCACAATCAAGCCTTTAACTTCCTCTTGAAGCGTCCTCCTTCCTAATATCTGATCATGTTATGCCAGCCAGTAACACAGGAGAAGAACAAAAAAAATGCAAATAAAACCTTTTAAACCGTTGCGCTTCAACAAAACCAAACAATTAAAAGAAAAAACACGAGTTGTTTTTTTTTATAAAAAAAAAGTAGAGAACATTTTTAGAAAAAAAAATCATTTTTGTCCTTCTTTGACAATGTAAGGATTTGTAAGTTAAATTCCCCTTTTATCCTTGCCGTATGATAGATCTCATTATTATCTCATTAAGTGTAGTAATTAACGAGGATGAAGTTTCAAACCTCTCGTGAGAGATCCTTGACAAGCTGTAGGGGCTTTAGCTAGGGAAAGTAAATCTTGGGCTAACCTAGAAAGAGATCAGGTCCAGGTTGGTTAGTGCTGGGAGAAGAATTAATGATACAAGCAGGGTGTTAAAATTATAATATCAATTGTTTTTTAAAAAACACTAATTTTGTTAGAAATATATATATATATAATACATTAAATCAATTTTAACATGAGTACATCAAAACAGTATATATATATATATATTTTCAAAACACAAAGATAAAAGGGTTCTGAAGACTTTTCTCGATTATTTGAAAAACAAGTATTTTATATTGGGAAAGGTTTCATTTATCACTTGAGTAAGAAACTTTCATGTTTAGAAAAAAAATGTGTGCGCGTGTTATCAAGCCGTTAGCAAAGAGATTAGGTGATACGGTTAAAGTTAAACTATTATTATATGCACTTCTTTTTTCTTTTATTAAGTCATTTCTAAATCTTGTCCATTTATTGCATTGTTTGTAAGATTTTATATACTCATCTTGTTGTTTTTCCATGCATGTAAAGGAGGGAAAAAAGGAAAATAATTATTATTTGATTCTAAGAGTAATTACGTGGGATAATTAAATCATGACATATCGCTTGGCAATTTATAAGATTCGGTGCAAGGAATAGGCATAAGAGGAGCAGCAAGTACTCACACCATCACGTGGTTTTCTCTCCAGTGAGTTTTTTTAGGCAAACTGACAATCATGCACTAGATGACGAGTTAGACTTTTTTTTTTTTGTGTGTGAAAGAGATTAAGCTCATAACAATATAATGATTCACGAATGCACGGGTGCAGTGAGGTTTCAAACTCGATATATTTAAATTTTATATATTTAGATTTAATCACAAGTTAAATTGAGTATAACATGAGTTTAGAGGGTTGCGGAGCATAGTTTATTTGAATCTAGCATAAGTTTAACAAGTTATCAAATCTAATAAAATTTAACTATATATTTAACACGAGTTTAACAAATTGTTAGATCTAATATATTCGAGTCCTGACTCAATTGTATGGTGAGCCAAATTGCCAAACATGATAGACTTTGGATCAAAGAGTAGAACATTAGTAGAAATAACGTTAGTAACTCATCCACAGTAGGGCAGTATCTGACATAATTTAACACTACCATGTAATAAAAACTAAAGAATAAATAAATAAGGCCCTAAAAAATTAGCAGCCGTTTTCCTTTTCTCCCCTTATTTATTTTTTAAGAAAATAATATATTATTTCAAAATCCCAACTAAACCGATAATTATATTACATGAGGACAGTTTCTACCACACACTCAATATACAAGTCCTGTCCACATACAAACAGACAGTAGGAAAGTACAGATGAAACAGGAAAACATGGCAGGTAGATGAAGCTTCCCTCAAAATTACAGCACGAAATCTTCCTCCACATTAACAGCAGATTTTTTTTATCTAATAATACATTAAAATAATGTTATTTCTATTTCTTAATATTATTATATTAATAAATATTAAAAATTTCAAATAAGAATTTTTTTTTATAAAAACACTTTCATGACAAAAGGGTCCTGTCAATTCAATCAGCTGTTTCATATATTTTTTTTTCAACTCTTACCCCATAATTTTTAGGACATTAATGAAGCTATTCCCTAATAATGGTAGAAGTATTGGACCAAGTCTGGAGTTGGTCACTCACTATCAGCTCATTAAACGTCCATCTTTATGAATCTAACTTAAATTAAACTAATCAAGTTCTTTTTTTTATTAAACCTGTTTATCAAAGTATTTCTTGCATGGAAAAAAATATATTAAATAATGTTTTTTAAAGTATTTTTTAATGATTTAAACCTGATGATATTTCAAAAATATATAAAAGTTATCTTAATATTTTAATAATTTAAAAAATACTTTTAAAAACTAACCCATGGCGGCATTACCTAGCAGAATGGACCATTAAGGTCAAGTCAAATTAGACAACGGGGAGATGAGCCACCACTAGCAAGGGTAGATTAGTAAATACCTAATGGAAAACACTCCACTCTTTTATAGATTTCCCATTTTTTCCTGTGGTATCTCACCTAATGAAACCGTTTACTTTTCAAAAACAATAAAAGCAAAGCAATGGCAATGTCCAGTAATTCCTCACAATTCCAAGCCTTGTTTAACGCTCCCTTACTCATTAAATACCGAAGCCCAACACGCCCCCAAACCCACACCATCACCTCCTCCGTGAATCGAAAGGGAGAGTGGCCCGTTCTCCATCTTCCGGCGACTCTGTCTCTTCTTCTGAATTGACCCAAACAAACAACTCCTCCATACAAAACCTCACATTTCTGTATCCATTTTCGGTTCTTGTGACCGGATACAGAGGATGGGACCCTCGGAGCTTACTTTTAGAGGTCACGACGGGACTAAACCAACAGCTGATGCTTACTCACCTAAACCAGCGAAGCCATGGCTCTCCTTCATCCGACCCATTCGTTACCTGATGCGCGAGAAGCGAATCGTCTTTGTCCTCGTTGGCATGGCTATTGCTACTCTTTTCTTCACTATCCTCCCTTCCTCTTCCCCACATGCTCACAAATACGATCCAATCCCAGAATCTTTCTCTCACATCTCTCACGAGTTAACAAACCCTGTGCGTCACAAATACTACGAACCCCTTCAGGCGGAATTCCGATCAGCCAATTCGGGCGGCAAGATTCCGCTTGGGCTCAAAAGAAAAGGGCTCCGAATTGTCGTTACAGGTGGAGCTGGGTTTGTCGGGTCTCACTTAGTGGACCGTCTGATCGCTAGAGGAGATAACGTGATCGTGGTGGATAATTTTTTCACAGGAAGGAAAGAGAACGTGATGCACCATTTTAAGAACCCGAGCTTTGAGCTGATCAGACACGATGTTGTCGAGCCACTGCTGTTAGAAGTGGACCAGATCTACCACCTTGCTTGTCCTGCATCGCCTGTCCACTACAAGCACAATCCGGTCAAGACAATAAAAACTAATGTCGTGGGCACATTGAATATGTTGGGTTTGGCTAAGAGAGTTGGTGCCCGGTTTTTGCTTACCAGTACCAGCGAGGTTTATGGTGATCCTCTACAGCACCCCCAGGTCGAGACTTACTGGGGCAACGTTAATCCCATCGGTGCGTTTTTCCTTTTCTTTCCCTATCGCTCAATTAATTTAATTTTAATTGATAGCCGGTAATCGATATACTGTAACAGATATTGTTGTTCGTGTATGATAGCAATTGAAATAAAGCCTGTGGCTAACATGTGCTGCCTAGGCTACTATGAAAAGACAATGCAGACCAGTTGTCTTAATTGTATTTTTGGTAAAAGTGTGACATCGCATGGTGGCGGCCGGTGTGGAGGTGGGGCTCTTGGGCCTGACCGGTGGTGGTTGTTTTGTATGGTCAAGGAGCAGCCCGTGATTGCCGGATCGCTTAACCGGACTGTTATTAAAAAACAAAAGAATTCGCAAATAAGAGAAAAGTAGCGATCTAGTTGAGTTTTGAATTTTTTTAAGACAGAGAGATCTTGACAATTGCGATCTATGTCGTTTATACAGGTGTCAGGAGCTGTTACGATGAAGGAAAGAGAACAGCTGAGACATTGGCTATGGACTATCACCGTGGTGCTGGTGTCGAGGTGGGTGTAATATGATAGTTACCCAGCACGTTCTTTTATATAAAATAAAATCAACTCATTATTCACAGTCAACGCATTATTGCTTGTCTCCTAACCTTTTCAGGTTAGGATTGCTAGAATTTTCAACACTTATGGACCCCGGATGTGCATTGATGATGGCCGTGTTGTTAGTAATTTTGTTGCTCAGGTATTTTTCTTCTATAATGATTTTCCAATCTGCTTGTACACTTGAAGATATTAGACACTCGAATACATGCATTCATTGAGTTGCATTTGCTAATCCAATGTTATTTTTTCATCAAAAAAATGATTTATTAACAGTAATTACCTGGTATTGTGCAGGCACTAAGGAAGGAGCCCATGACTGTTTATGGTGACGGGAAACAGACTAGGAGTTTTCAATTTGTTTCTGATTTGGTAAGCCTTTGTAGCACCGAACCTCTTTTTTTTTAAAAAAAAAGTAAAGCCAAAACTTTTATTCTGTTCGTTGGTGCCTGGATTGATGCTTTATTGCTTTTCTACTCGATTTAGCTTTCTTATACTAACTATGGCTGTCCAATACAAATCTGAAAATGTGATGTGAACATTTCACTCTGCTTGTGCATCTCACATTTTAAAGGAAAACAATTTCTCCTTTGGGCGTGGTACTCTTCCAACTTCAAACTCTGAAACATGGGTGCAGGGCAACCAGTGACTGGCTTTGAACTTTCAGCATGTGAATATCCTGCTCGATTATCTGAATGTTCTCTTTATGCTTTATGGTGCAGAGCATTCTCCATCAACATAACATATTCTGATGATCATTACATGATAGTGTATGCATGTTTAAGCATCTAGAATGCTCATTAATAGCTGCTGCACAGGATTTACTCACAGCTTGTTATATGTGTGTTGAAATAGGTTGAGGGTCTGATGCGTCTTATGGAAGGAGAACATGTAGGGACCTTTCAATCTTGGAAACCCGGGTGAATTCACCATGCTAGAGCTTGCTCAGGTGAGTGTGTTTCTGTCGATGATATCCCTATTACTGGTTCAGGTTTCAGGATTGTAGTCTTATTTTCTTCTTTTATAAAAATAAAATAAAAAAAAACTGAGAATTTCTCTGATGCATGAATTGTTTTTACGGTCTCACAATGTATGCACTACCTTCTAAATTACCTTGGTAGCAGGTTTTTTTAAGAGATTGTGTAGGTGATGCAGCAGTTGGTTTTGGTAATTTTAATAAATAGGATCTAGCAGCTTGTTTTTATCTTCATTACATTAGATCTGATAGTGCTCTAGGTAATTGCTTTATATCTCTTCTAGCTATGGCACTGCTCTTCTTCCTCGGAGAAAAAAATGTGTTATATAGTGTATTGGTCACACGCATCTGTTTGCAGCAAACTTAGAAGTCTCCATGTGTTTGCTCAGGTGGTCCAGGAAACCATTGATCCAAATGCAAGGATAGAGTTCAGGCCTAACACAGAAGATGACCCACACAAGAGGAAACCAGATATTACCAAGGCCAAAGATCTCCTTGGCTGGGAACCCAAGATACCCCTTCGTAATGGTCTACCGATGATGGTCTCAGACTTCAGGCAACGCATCTTCGGTGACCACAAGGAAGAAGACACGGCCACCAGTACTTCAACATCTTAAGGTGGCATATATATGGAGGCAACAGAATGGTAATCTTTCCGGTGGATGACCGATTTATTTTTTTCCCAATCCCGTGCAATATAGATAGCAGCAAACTGAGCACTGTTCTATGAGGAATAGGTTTGGAGTTGTTCTTTTGGCCTTCGTCTGAAGCCATCTTTGTAATTTCAATGTTACTATCCCCTTTGAAGAATATGTTAGACAGTGAACACTGCAATTAAAATTAAAATTTACTAGTTTTTTTATGCAATTGACGTGTAGCAGCCATAGAAATAAGCTTCACCTCTGCCTTCTCATTTACCGTTTGAATGAAATTTGTTATGTTTCATACACCAAGTCTTCTTATTGCCAACAGAAAAGTTGGAGATCAAATGGGCCTACGGATTTTAAAGCTTGCAGGATATTTCCTTTTCATAGTCTAGAAAAGTTTTGTGACTTTACCATGAAAGAATTGTAGTAGAATTTGGAGTTGGGTTGCTTTACATTATTGTTTTGGTGGCAATAACCTTCAGCAAATCCTCATGCTCCCCCGCTCAGATGCATGAGTCATTTCTACCGCATCAGATTTTCAAAAGGTAGAACTGTAGGAGTGAAGCTCCTTTCATAATCAGAATTCAGAGGACTAAGTCTAGAGAAGACTGAAAACTTAGGTTATTCTGATCATTAAGCATTCAATAATCCCCTCGACAACGTTCTAATCACAATGCAATATTTTAACCTTCTCTTGGACTCTCTCCCACCCTCCAAGCAATTGGCGTGAGAAATTCCGGAGGACCATGATTCTCAACATTGCATTTTAAGTGGTGTGATCTTGGCGATTAGTGTCATGACAATGTATTTTCAAAAAAATATTTACGAAAAATCAAATTTTACATTAAATCAATTGTTTTTCGATATTGTTAAATTATTTTAATGTGTTGATGTTAAGAATAAATTTTAACAAAATTAAAAAGTAAAATTCTAATACATTTATAAATAAAAAAATATTTTAAAAAATAAACTCAACCCTATTATCCCACAAAAATCCGTTAAATTGAGGTGAGTTTAACTCCTGTTAATTTTGGAGGCATTTAAATTTTAGCAGGTCAGAAGAAGCATTGTCTTATCAAACATAAAATCATGCCCGAAGAGAGCATTTTTCAATGGACCAATTATTCAGTGTTTCTACAACGGATCAAGTTTCATCATCATCATCACTCATCATCATCATCACATATATGGAAGCATGCGAAGCTAGAAAAACACTTGCATTGAACCCTGAAGAGATGACGCCACTCGCTCAACTCAAAGGAAAAACATCTGGGCCCGGAAATCCTGAATCATCTGATCCCACACTTCGGAATTTCGGATAGCTAGAAAGATGTCACAGACAAATATCTACCGTTTAGTGAATACAGTTAGCACAAACAACATCGGGCGTTGGTATTTGCTATTGACGCGGTTTATAATTAATCGTTATGATAAAATTATTATTTAATCTTTAAATAAATAAAAATAAATATCTCAGTGGTGAGGGTAGCTTGATTTGTTTATTACTGACCCATTGAAAGATTATCGAGTATTTTTTTAAATTACACAGTAATGATCTGAAAGATTTATAACATTTCAACCGGAGTTCTGTTGTCTTCATCAAAATTTCAAAACAATAAGATTTCTAATTTATAAAAAAAAAATTGCTGATGACCAAAAGTTGTTTTTAAAAGATTATATATTTTGATTTACATCATCTCTTAATGTTTCTAAGTTTTAATTATTATTAACATTTTATTGTTTATTTACACAGATAATTATTGTTTTATTTAATTAGATATTTGCATAAACTTTTCAATTATATTTTTATTTTTCTGTAAAAAAACAAATAAAAAAACCTGCATATTTATGACTTAAAAAAAAACAATTATAGCCAGCAAAGATAACTAGTTTGATAAAAAGTGGTAAATATCACTTGGTAAACCAATCCGTGTGAACTCTTTAAAACCTTTTTTTTGTTAACTCCAGTGTGACTCCTAAGACCTAGCTGGGAACAACATACACGCATGATATATATAAAGTGATGCGAAATTTATTATACGCAAAGGTTCCCAAACTATAAATACAGGAGATGCAATAATAATTTTATACTGTTTTAGCTGGCTAACCTTCATATTCTGCCAAATCATTTAATAAAAAAAAAGTTCAAAATCCTTGGCATTATCTTTTTTCATTTGACATCTCTTAAAACGATCTCATCACATCCGTGTTACCGGGCTCGGGACTCGCATTAACAATCAGACCACATCAACTGGCTTAACGTCCCAGAAAAAAAAAGCTGAAAATGTTGATCATTGAAGACCAGACTTCTCCTTTGACCTGGCAAGCATGATATACGCGTTTCAGGCAACGTCCGGAGTCTGATTGTAAAACATGGCAATATACACAGACCATGGAGAGTCCAGCAGTGCAGGAACCAGAACAAACCAATCTGAACTGCGCAAATGCATTGGTTGCCTTGACTAGACTAGCATGTCAAAACTCAAAACAGTTATGATCCATACAGTATCTTAACTAGTTTACTGGAAAGGAGAGGGAACAGCCCCATCACATCGAAATGGCTTTTAAGTAAACAAACTTTCAAGTAATCGCACGACAACGAAAATTTAAGCATGGCATGTTAGTTCACACAGGATAGATGGTTTTCATCCATTTCTTGATAGAGATTCTATCAAACAGGTAGGCATCAGTTTGTTTGACACGAAGATCACAGGATTATCACATTTTACTTTGGATTCCTAAGGACAATAATAACAGAATCACCACGGAGGAACATTTTGCTGATAAACCTATCTTTGTTGACTGGCTGAGCTTTCTTCTTGCCTTTCCCAGTTTTTGGCACCTGAAACAGAAAGGCATGCATGTTTAATTGATATAGTTGTTACTTAGACGGAAAATGCAGCATAGGATATAGAAGTTGCAGAGTTTGTCAGTAACCAACCTCGGTCCACATCTCCCTAACATTTTCAAGAACCATGTTGCAATGTCGATCAAATGCCCTCACACGTCCGAGAAGCTTTTTGTTGTTGCGGCAGTTAATTAGAACCTGAATGGCTAACCATAATCAGAATGTAAAACTGAAGTTCAAACAAACCAAGATTCTAACAATATACGGTTAAGTGATTTCATCAGCCAATATCAAATCTGATAACTCCAACTCCAATAAATGGCATCTGTTAATTAGGGATCTTTGATTGGAGCCTAACATGCAAGGTACAAACTAGTTCTAGTGAAAGAAGTCAACAAAACAATGATTTAAAAGTCTATACTACTCCCAACTCACCATAACATACTTTTCTCCCAACAACACCATTAGCAAAAATGCCATAGATCAGAATGTTTACAAGGAACTCACCTTTAACTTCAAAAACTACTAATCTAACGGTTCCATTATTTACCCCTTAATGATATACTAGTCTGAAAACATTACCTGGGTATTATTTTTGACACTCATCATCAGAACAGAGAGCGGCCCAGTGCTGAATTCCTCCTCCTCATTCTTGCTCTGTAAAAACAGTTCAAAGGAGTGTTACAAGAAACTAAAAAGTTCTAAGACAAAAGTAGTGACGAGGCATCTTACTAAATACATTTATTTTCCTAGCAGACGTAAATCAGTGGTATAAAGATGGATAGTAATAACTCATTCTTAGTTGAATTGAAAAATGAACATCACATTTGACTCAGGTTCAATTCTCTCCAAGTAAAAAGTTTAACTGTGTTTGCCCTAAGCAAAGGACATTGCTTTGCACATAGAAAAATAAAGGTACTGCCTGGTATTCTGGTTCAGGAAGACGGAGAGATGCAAAAACTTTGACTTAAAAGGCATGACAGAGAATCAAGCCAGCACAAATGCTCCCCATGTGTTACAATAAAGTTGGGTAGAAGAACAAGTTGTATCTAATTCAATCTAATATTCTCCCTAACAAAAAGTTTCAACATTTGGAAAAATAATACAGAGCAATTATATTTCATAAAAGTAACATACCGGGGCATCCTCTTCCATCGGCTTACTGCAAAAGGAAAAACTAGCTGTCAGTATATTTTATGATAAAAAGGCCCATTGGACCTACTATTCATATACGTTATCAAGAGTACAACTTCTAACAAATAACATACAAATCAAAGCAATTACAACACCTATTTCCCTTGGAAATTGTCATGAGAAGATATACTAGCATAGTTTGGTTGATTACTATAACTGCAGTATCTTGACAGTGCAAGTAAAGAAAGACATCAACGAAATTAGATGAATTTACAAAGCATCCACAAAAAAAAAGGACGTGATTGAGAAATAACACATTCCCCGGTAATCCTGAGGTAACATAATAGTGTATAAAAACTGCGCTCACTGTTGAGAAATTGAATACGCATCAACACATTCAAGGCTTCGTGAAACCATATAAAAGAAATACACCAAATACAAAAACATTTTTTCTCTCTTTCAAATGACAGCCTTCTCTAATCTCAGGCAAGCATTTACCAGAAATAAAAAATAATAATTATAATCAGAAGTAAATGATAACAAAGATCTTGAAGTTTCAAAACGACGCGCAAATTTTACCAACACCATTTCTAAAAACAAACCCATAGTCTGCTAATAAGTAAATAGAGGAATCAAATAAATCGATCCATAGCTAAAAACAAAGGAAATTAGGGTTAGAGTAAGTTGCCTCATTTTGACTTATGAGCTTGAATCTCTAGAAGCAAGCTATCAAACTCTGAAAATAAATAAAGAAAGAATTAGCAATGTTTTCTCCAGAAGAAACTGCAGGTAGAATCAAGAGACGAAGCAAGAAAAAAAGAGAGGGTTTTTGTGAACTTACAAGAAAGAGCTAGCTAGGGTTTTGAGTGAGGGTTTAGGGATTTCCTTCTTTCGTCACTCAGATCTGGACGAGAGGGAAACAAAATAACAAGAGGGTACGAGACGGTGCCGATTAGTACTATTATACAGTTGGCGCTTCACTATGTAAAGGTAGGTCCAATGGGCCGTTTTATCCTATAAGAAATTTGATTCATGGCCCAAAACTGTGTAGTCCTTTTCTTCTTTCTTTTTTTTGTAAGCTGTCAATTGTTTTCAGTTAGCTTTCCTGCACCTGTCATTAAAATAAATCCATTTCCTGCCACCGGATAATGCTTACGATTTAACTTCTTTTTTTAGTAAGTTTAGGAATCGGTGAAAAGTATTTTTTTTTATTGTAAAATTATTAAGAGAATACTTTTTAATATGAAAACATCAAAATAATATATATATAATTTAAAATAAAAATGTTTTTCTTAAAAAAAACAAACAACTCAACAGCAGAAATAAACGTTACGTTAATGTTTTATCCTAATATTATATCATAGAAATAATAAAAAGGAGGGCAATTTATTTTTAAAAAAGCTGTCTATATATTTTCTTGACATCCAAACATGTTTGATTGCAACCTTTCTACTTACAGCAATGCCATTCTGTCTAAATTAACAGCATGAATTACGAATGATAATTGTACATCGATTGAAGTGCTGGTTTACGAAAAAGCCTGAGACGTGATTAAGCTCATCCATAAAACAACAGCAGGAAAAATGTGGGAGCTAACTTGGACAAAAACAATCACTTTATTTATTTGTCCCTGAGAACATAGTTTCCACATTTTCAGTGAAAAGAAGAGAAAACCAAGCTCGTGGACAGCAGCAATGGGAGAGGAGCTAGTTAGCTGAATGAAGCGTGCGGGTTTCCTTAATTCCACAAAGATAGCAACCGATTGAATGCTTTTTGGCCGGAGGTGGCGGGGATGGAAGTTTCTCGACGCCAAAGTCGAAAGCTTCGTGCAATGGTTCAACAACAAGATTACTTCCCTCGGCGGTGAATTTGTCGAGCCAGGCTACAATATCGGTAAAAACGATTCCGACGTTTTCACCAGTCTCTCCCGCTGTCAGGCCATGCCACATTCCAGGGTACAGTTTCATGGTCTTGTCTTTGCTGCTCGCTCGCTCATACAAGGCCTTGCTTATTTCAGGGTCTGTCACTGTATCTGAGTCGCCATGCAGCACCAAGAATGGCAGCGTCACCTGTCAATTCAACAGCCCAGTTAGCCAAAAACATTGTGAAAATGCATCATCGCATGCGCTTGAATTGAAACTGTGGCGTAAATGAAAGCAGATTCAGCAGCGACTCGCCTTACTCAAACTTTCCTCGACCCTCATGCTAGTTCTGAGCATTACCAGCGCTGTTTTCAGCCTAGGGCTTGTCTTGGTATATCAGCTTGTTATTCCTTATCTGAATCATCATCACCAGGCCAAGAGTTTTCATCAGAACACTTTCACGTTTATAAATTTCTAGCAATGAACTTCATTTTTAAACGAGGAACCAAAAAAAGGCTCACCTCTTCTCTCTTGACAGGGTCTTTGAAGGCAGAGTCAATGACATCTTTTGACGGGACGATCTTCCACTTCGGTATAAGGTCTTCAAAACCAGTCAGGATATTCACAACCACCGGGTGCGGCTTCAGCTTCTCCGATATCTAACAAAATTTCGTCACCCCAGTAAATAAGCATGCCCAGCAAGGATTTAAATATCTGCATGCAACTATTTACCTTACACATAGGGGCAGCAAGAACAGCGCCATTATAAAAAGAAGGTTCCTTCATGTGGAGTAACAGGGCGACTGCTCCTCCCATGGACTCTCCGTACAGGAACCTACCCTTGTGCCTGTATTCTTTCTCGGCTGAAAAGCAATGCAAAGAAATTAATTTACTGATTGTTTTGGTTGTGTTTGTTATACAATCTAAAAACACTAAAAAACTTTAATTTAAAGTAAGAAATAAAGATATTTTTTTAAGAAAAATCTTCAAAAAAACATTTTTAAAACTCGATACCAAATTAAGCTGTCGGCAGTGCACCGTCATAGATTTTCACCGTAACGTTTTGTAACGAGTGATGACAATTGGAAGCTAGCTTACCACAAACTGACTTGAAAAACTCGTCGCAATCGTTCACTATATTTTCAAACTTCCTGATGTAACAGCGAGAGCCAGTGGACCGCCCGTGCCCCTCGTAGTCAATTCCAAACACAGCGTATCTAGCACTTGCTAGCCTGATTCCACATTCTATTCAAATCAAAATTTGCTTCATTAAATTACGATGCAACATTTCACCCAAAGACAAAGTGTTAGGTATTGCAATAAAGCATATAGCAGTTCAGAAATTTTACCTGCGGAATTCTATGTTTGGTTAAAATGTAAACTATTGATGATATTTACAGCACTGAGAGAGAGAGAGAGAGAGAGAGGAGGAGAGAAATGTATTCTTTCGTGTCTCTTCTCCTTGTTTCATGTTTCCTTTTAATAATAAATAATTTATTTGGTCTGTAGCTCCATAAGATTTCTATTAAAATGTCAAGTTGTCTACCAAACAAAAATCAGCATTATAAAATGCATGTAATTAAACAAGAAATTGTTACTCGTGTTTGAAACGATTAATAATCCTCCATTTTCTCTTCATGGAGATTGGAAGGTCACAATTTTTATATCGTGCAAGAAAAAAAATATATCCTGGTGGGCCTTACAGCCCAGCAAGACACCGGTTGCCAAACCTAACCAAACTTTTAAGCTGAGCCACGTTTCCATTTCTGGTTAGATATATAGCTGACCCACTCAAGTACACTAATTCAATTATCGTATTTAAACCAAGTTGTTAGAGTAGCGCAAGAAATTATGATTTAGATCAATGGAAACTCGGTGAGAAACTGAATATCTAGCTCCCCATTTTACACTAACTTCAGCATCCATACATTCTCACGTGTGTGTGTGTGGGGTGGGTGGGTGGGTGGGTGGACACACACGTGTGGGCAACCAAGTTAAGGGGCTGAAGCTGCCAGATAAAGGATTCAGAGAGGAGCGTGTCCCAAAATCCATGGAAATGAGATGGGGATAAGATAAACAAAATTGTGGTGAGCTTTCCTTGAGTGGCCCGACTCCCGAGTTTATTGTGATGGAACATTAATGAAGACAAGTGCACCAGAAGGTGGGGGACATGAGAGACAGTACATACATGGCCAGCTTCAACAGCTTCTTTTAACCCCTTTTGTCTGATTATTGCCACATTACCCACTCCATCTAGCACTTCCCTATTACTATAATTGTCTGTTCGTGAATGATATTGATTCTGATTTTTAAAATGATTTTTATTTAAAATTATTTTAAAATAATATTTTTGATATTAATACATGAAAATATCTAAAAATATCATTTTTTTAATTTAAACTAAAAAATAAAAATAATTTTAAAATGCAATTCAAACACTCCTAAATAGATGCATGCAAATTGCCAGTTTGAAGACGACAGATGATGTGTCATACGTGGCTGGCTGGGGGCGACGGATGAGAACGGAATAATCACAAATAAGAGTTTTGCTATCATACTCGAGTTATTAGCTATAAAAATTATAATATATGTATTATATTTATTTAATTTTAGATATTACTCAAAATAAACTAAAATAATATGGACGGAATATCATAGAAATAAAATTGGTCGTTTTCAATACCAGTTACTGTCACTACCTAGACATCAGCAATTTATTTATTCACTCAAATAGATATTTCTGCATTCAAAATTATATTATTCAGAGAAAACGAGGCCACCACTAAATCCAACGGGCAGTGGGGTGGTCAGAGAGGCGCAGCTCATGGTGTGGTGGCTGGTGTAAGACTTTACAGCCAGTCAATAGATGGCATCCATAACGGAAGTCTAACACAGGGAAACACAGAAATCATTTGTTTTTTAGCTCTGATTATAGGTTTCGAGTGAAGAGAATAAGAAAGTCAGCAAGCATTCAGAGCAGCCAGCATGAACAATTAAGACGTTGCAGCAAAATACAGTGCATAGAGACAAAGAAACGACGTCACTTGAGGGAATTCATTACCTCTCATGAAACCGCTGCACTCCATGCCATACCCTGCAAGCTTCATAAATGAGTTCAGTAATTCCCCCACCAAACAAAACCAACCAGCACCACTGAGACCGGCCGGCCGAGAGATCCAGACAGAGAGAGAGAGAGAGGAGATGGAGGAAAAATACCATGGCAGAGGAAAACAAGTGCTTTCGGAGAAGATGAATTCGGTGGCAGCCATCTACATGTAAAGAGCTGCGCTCCCCTGGAAGTTTTTATATACTCCTGTACACGATCATAAATATCATCAAGCATATCTCCACTAGAAGCCCAGAAGAGTGGGAATTAGAACAGATGGATCCAGAACCTTAAATTATTAATTACCTCGTGATATTCGAACTCCATCTTCGTGCAAAACGAGGGAGAGGGTAGACGTACGATGTTAAGAGAGCAGCATAAACTGATCAGAGCTGAAGAGATCGAACGGAGACGATGAGAGGGTTGAGGTTAAGAGGTGAGAGCTCTTCTGCAGGCCGAAAAAGAAATATATATTGACCCGGAATAAATGAAAATATTTGGGGAGAGGAATCCGGTGAGATTTGTTAACTATCCTTAAATCATTGAACAGTCAGGGTCCCATGCTAATATTTTATATTATACGAGCTTGAACAGTTCCAAATGCTACGAGGTGGCACGTGTCAGTGTGCATACCGTACTGCTACCGTCTGAGTCCTGAAATTAATAAAACGGAGAAAAGATGCTAAGCCACCTCCCTAATTCCCTTAAGGGCCTTAACTCCATTCCCATCCTTATCACTACACCCAGAATACTAATTTTTTTCTTCAGAGTTTTCTTTTTCTTTATTTTCTTTTAACGGGAGTTGGTTGTTGGGTCTGAGGTATAAACCGTTAAATTTCCTCTATCTTCTTCAACTGATATTTTTATATTTCAAATTAATATTTGTATATATTTTTTATTTGTTTATGTTGAAAAAAAAACACTTGGGATTGAATAGAACGCGATTGATGTTTGTTACTTGGGAAAATCCTTATATTTTAGAATTTGTCTAATTTATATCTATCATTTCGCTATATTCTTACCATCAAAACTAGCACAAATACATTATATAATTCATCACCCGGAGTTTCTGTTCTTTGTCGAGTCTTTCCTTTGCCCTGATTATATATTATAAGAAAACAATGTTGTTTCAGTCAAAAACCAGCCATTTCATCCGAGTTAGATTAGGCGTGGTTGAGATTTTTTCTAAGAATTTGGGATTCGACCGAGAAAAATTCACGGAGCCCTCAATGGTGACAAGGTCCGTTATGGCGAGACTTTTTTGTTGTTTTGAAGATTTTCTATCGAGCTTTTTAGGACATCAACGTCAATGAACCCCCAGTGTATTATCAGAAATACACGCAAATCAATGCCATCAGCTCTGCCTCCTCCATTCTGTCACACCATCAAAGATAATCCCATCAAGGTAGTCCAATCAACTTTTTGTAGCTAGACTAGGAGATTTTTTATTTGACTAATTTCAATATATGATTTTTTTTTTCATTTTCATTTTTCATTTTTATTATTTTTTAGTTTAGTTTTAATCCCTTTAACTTATTTGTGTCATTCTAGAATAATTTTAATATTTTATTTGTATTTATGTATTTGTATATTTAATTTTGACTTTTAATTTTTATTATTATTTATCTTTGTATTAAATGCATCTTGGGTTAAAAAAACTGAGTAAATTTAGTTTTGATGACGTGAAATGAGAGTAAAATTGAGTAGGTTTTGACTTGTAATCTTTTATTATTATTTATCTCTATATTAAATGTAGCTTGTATTAAAAAAAAATAAGTTTTAGCTTTGATGACGTTAAATGAGAGTGAAATTCTCTTATACACGTATAGTGAATGCTCTATTGTTAATGATTTATTATCTTTGTGTTTTTTTATTTGTTTTATCTACGTGTGACTTGATATATTTTTAGTTTAAAGTGATTTTTATTATTAAAAAATAAATTTATTTATTTTTTAATATTTATTATTGATATTATAATATTAAAAGTATTTCAAAACAACTAAATTGAATTAAATTAATTTGAGATTAAAAAAATTAATATATTTTGTTAATATATTTTGATATGTTAATATTAAACAAATATATAATTAATCTAATATATTTTTAATAAAATTTTAAAAAGGAGAAATTCTACAATTATTAGAATCTGACAGGTACCCACCAACCCAATCCCTCCTTTAACTTGCACGAGGTAAAAATTGTCGTCGTGGGACTTGATAAATCAAACCAGTAATTCAATTTAACTTTTTGACTTTTTTTTGAAATAAAATTTTAATAATCAAACCTGTGATTTTTTAAAATAAAAATAAAATGTTCAAACCAGTGACCCAATTTAACTTTTTGACTAATTTTCCAAAACAATATTATTTTATTGTTTTAAAAAAATAAATTAAAATAATACCATTTTAAATTGAATCCAGTTAATTTATTCAAACACATATGACATAAACACTAACAACGAGTTGTAAATCCGGCTGGGTTTAGTAATTTTCCCAGACTGGGTTGCTTTGGTTTGCACCCTGCTGTAGACATGGTTACAGGATGGTAGAAAACAGATTCCTTTCAATTTTCTTCCTGTTACACCAATGACACGTGTTATAAGAGCAACTCCACGACAGGGGTTAAATAGAAAAGCCAAAAATAAAAATAAAAATTATTTGGACTCTCAAGTCTCAACAGAGTTATAAATCTCGTTCCGTTCTAGTGCAAAATCCGGGACAAAACGGCGATGTTTTTGTACCGGGTTGAATTCCGGTCGGATCCGGAAAAATCCGGCCAAATTCGGCGGAATGCTCCGGTTCAGTACCGGGCGTTCCGTTCCGGGTCAAGCCAAAACGACGTCGTTTACATAAGTAACAAACGGCGTCGTTTAGCCAATACACGGGCAAACAATTCACCTCCTTTCCCTTTCTTCTTCCCACTCCTAGACGAACGATTTCCCCCAATTTCCCCCAATCTATTCCCGATTTCTCTGATCTCAAATTAATCCAGAAATCCCTTGTTTTCGATTCATAATCTAGAAATCCCTCACTTGAAAAGCTCAATTTGTAATCCTCAACCCCTAAATCAGCTCAATTTCTGAAACCCTAAATCAAAAATCAAAATCATGGCGGCACAATTTCTTCCACACGGCGGTGCAATTTCTTCCACACGGCGGCACAAAATCTTCAGTAGTTCTTCTTCCCCAAATCTCCAGTTAAAGGTACACATTTGAGGAACCAAATCCTTTAATTTATTGAAAAATTGAAACTGTCGAAAATGCATGAATGTGAATGGAGAAATAATTTTTCTATTTTGCTCTAAAAATGCATAAATGGGAATTTATTGTAGAGCAAGACTGAGTGTATAGGTTGAGATTTTATATTAACTGTATTATGAAGCTTGAAGCCTTGAAGAAGTTTGCAGAAATGCAAAATCCTATTTCTGGGATTATGGGAATGTGGGATTGATGTTGTTGATGCTTGATAATGAATGCTTGATGTTGTTGATGCTTGATAATAGAAATGTTTTTCGTTTTCGTGCTCTATATTTATTGATACATGGTTGATAATGCAAAATACGAGGCTTGTTCATATCTTGACAAACCGAACATCATTCTAATGCTGGAACTGACCCTTTGCTAAACTGTAGAGACTAGATGAATGTATGTGTTTGTCATCCTTGAGCCCATCCCGTGAAAAAACAATGTAAAAAAAATCTTACTCATGTATAGTCCTTGTAAAAAATCTTACTCATGTATAGTCCTTGTAAAAAATCTTACTCATGTATAGTCCTTGTAATTCTTTTTGTCTCAAGATTTAGTCAAAATGATTAAGGCTAATAGAATAGAGATATTTTCTTTACCATAATATTTTGGAATTTTAAAGATGTTTCTAATTTTGAGATTATGTTTGTATTGTATAATTTAAATTTTATTTATCTTGAATTTAAATTATACTTGTTAAATTAATATTTTATTTTTTTCATATATATAATTAAATAAATATGAACAATACAAAACCGGAACGGAACGCCGTAATGCACCAAAACCGGAACGTTCCGTTCCAAACAAAAAACCGGAACGGATTTTACAACTATGGTCTCCATACCTTTTTACATGCTTTAAAGTGAATTGCTAAATAAAATATCAAAATACATTTTTTTTTCCCTAATTGCGACTTGTTTTTGTTTTCAAGATTTTCTATCGAGCTTTCCAAGACTAACACTAATGAATTCCCTTGTATATATCAAAATACACGCAAATCAATCCCATCAGCTCTGCCAACTACATTCTCTCACACCATCAAAGATAAAGAAGAATAAGGTGATCCCATCAAACTTCTTATAACAATTGAAATAATTTATATCTTTATTAGGAATTATTTTTTATAGTTATTCTTTATATATAATGGTTTAAATTTAATAATTTATCAATTGATATTATATTTATTAAAAATATTGTGACTTAATATTGTCTTTAATTTTTTATTTTATTTCTTTAAAATTATATTATTAAATACAAAAAAATATCCTAAAATTAGTTTTTTTTTTTGCATTACCTTATAAAAATTCTGTCTAAATTGATTATTTCTTTTGGATATATAACATCATAAAAAATAGGCACCATTAACATTGTTTTTACATGTTAAAAAATTTAGCACCATTCTACATAGGTTTAACTTCTTCTTTTATATTTTATTAATATCATTAAAATTACTACATTATTCATATCATCATTATAATTGTTTTTTTTCACAATTGATATTCTTCATATTATTTTACGAGTTATTGTTATTATTAACATCAAATTCGTAATTATTAACACAATAAGCACTATAACTATTAAAATAAATTACAATTGTTATTATCATTATGATTAGTAATGTTACTATTAATGACATGATTATAACATCTAAAATTATTATTATTATTATTATTATTATTATTATTATTGCTAAAGCAATAACATTATTAAATTACCCCAAAGAATAGAAAAAAAACTCAAAAACTTTAAGAAGAGCAAGCAAGAAAATAATAATAATAATAATAATAATAATAATAATTGCCTAAATAATGAAAATAAAAAAATTATCTCGAAAAATAAAAAAACAAAACCTAAAAACTTTAACAAAAAATAAATGAATGAAAAAAAATATTATTTGCTTAAGAAAATAATTTGACTTGAAGAATAAATAAATAAATAAAATAGGTAAAAAAGAACAAATAATCATTTTCAAATGATCATCAACATAAATTAGATTTAATGACTAAATTGAATAAAAATATAACTTCAACAAAAGAGAAAATAATAAAAATTAAAAATCAAAACTAAGAGTATATATATGTAAACATGGACAACATATAGGGGTTACTTCAGAAAGATCGAAAAAATTAAAAGAATAAGGGCGAAATGAAAAAAAAAAAAATATGATCAATTTCAATTGAATGATAAAATTGAAAACAATCTAAACTTCTATACCAAGATAATTAAAGGATTTCAAACCAAACCTAAAATTAAAATAATAAAAACCAAAATGAAAGTCAAATATATAATCAATTTTAATTTAGTAAATCTTAAAATAATACCATTTTAAATTGAATCCACTTAATTTATTCAAACACATGACGAACCTTAAAACGAGTTGTAAATCCGGCCGGGTTTAGTAATTTTCCCAGACTGGGTTGCTTTGGTTTGCACATTGCTGCAGACATGGGTTCCAGGATGGTGCTACAGGAAACGGGTTGTGTCTAGGTGGTGCAAGCTCTAAGAAATCCTTCCATTTTCAATGATCCGGGCCGGATTGCATAGGATATTCTGCTCATTGGTTAGCCTTTTGAGTATCTTTCCTTTCAATTTTCTCCCGTTGCACCAATCAGTTGACACGTGTTATAAGAGCAACTCCACAACAGGGGTTAAACAGAAAAGCCAAAAATAAAAATAAAAATTATTTGGACTCTCAATACCTATTTTACTACCTATTTTACATGTTTCAAGTGAATTGCTAAATAAAATATCAAAGATACATTTTCTTTCATAAAAATATTATTCGTACCTATCTCCCAATAAAACCAAAACCAATAAAATACGACCACCAAAAAAATAAACCAATTAAATACAGCATGTGAAGAAAAAACACACATCAAACTCCTTGATACAATTGACTTTTCAGGTAACTTTTTTGCCATTAAAATATACACAATAAAAAAAAACTATATTCATATCATTTAAAATATTATTTTATCAATTTGACTTTTTAAAATATCATCTTTACGCTCTAATGCTATAAGCATGATGCTTGCTAGTCTAGACGCTGTTTGTTTTCAGCTAGAGGACAACTCGGTTGAATAATACCCAGTTGAAACAAACTAGTTGAATGTGAAATGCTTTCTAGACACTATCTCGAAGTGTTCCATGACAACAACAATGATCAAAACAAAAATAGAACACCAAGTGGTTAAACCTCCCCGTCAGCAGCGTGCTCTCTAATACTACCACAAACATAAAATTGTTAATCCCACACACAAAAAAAATACCATCACAGAATCACCAAAACTTTAAGGTAACCAAGGGCTGAAAAGATCAATAAAAATCCTGCCATTAATTTCCCATCTTTCCGAACAAAATTCGCTCATCTTAATAGATTTTTTTATTTAAAATTCCACAAAAAAATAATTTTGCCTCTTATGTGAGAATATTTCGTTTCCAAATTGTTCCCATGCATTACCAAAGGATGATTCAGTGAATGATAATGATCTTGAAACGAAGGAGAACATTTCCTTAAAACCACAAGACTTGGTAATGCACGCCATCATTAGAGAAAGAATCAGTTGTTCATGAAAGGGGGCTATTAAAAAACTATTATGAAAAGTATGAAACTATAGAAGATAATCTGGTGGAAACTTAAAATAAGTTGTTCATAAAAGAGAATTGGTGGCATTGCCGTGAAATGTGAAATAGAAAGATCTGAGGGTGAAATCCTTTGAGAGGATAAAGGAAGAAGTAAATATACTTGAAAGAAAGATTGCACTTCAAGGTATAGCTAATTGTAGGAGTCAGCGCTAATCTAAATAACTAAGGAAAGAAATCTAATCCATGTTGGAAAATTTAGCTAGGTGAGTCTTTTATCACATGGAAACAAGTAACATTCCCCTAAGTTCAATTTCAGATGAATCAGATAATAATGTTACAGTAACAGATAACTACCAAAAAAAAGTCAAACAGGTGGGATATAGATGGTAACCAGGTGTAAATGGTAGAGACCAGAGAGCAAAGATCACCTAGCTTTACCAACTCTGGTTATTTTAGCAGATAAATCAGAATGTTTTGGAATAGTCAGCGGCAACGCTAAAGGCAGAAACCAGACCAGCCATCCCAACAACCTGTGTCCAACTTCTCGTCCCAGCAGCAACAGTTGCCCCTGCCACAGCACCCGCAATTAGAGGATTCACCTGTATGAAGTAAAAACTTTGAAATGTTCTTCATTGAATCATCAAGCGTTTCCAAGAGCACCGTGTTTGATAAATGAACTTTTTTTTTTCAAGCCAACAGCTTGCAAATAATCATCCTAAATACACAACCATGTAAGGATGCAAAAGGCATCTATTTGATTTTGTAATTTAAATTATAATTCAAATATTGAATGATATCATATCAGTCATTGAAAATAATAGTGGGGTGGAAACAACAATTGGTGAAAGTAGGAATAATGCCAGCCTAAGGGTAGAGCCTTTGTAGAAAGACCCAATAGAGAGCAGACTATAAAAGCATCGCCTTAAAACATTTTATTCATAATATCCTTGCGGCTCCCTCCTGAAAAAAGGGATCTCGCTAACAATTTGATGCATGTAAGAGAAAAAATTAAATATTTCATTAACTTAGTTCTTACAATTATCAAACTGATAAGGATTCAAGCTGTGTTGATCTATAAGTAGCAATGGAAACAAGGTTGATATATAACTAACCCAGTCATTCTGCCTCCTATATCTTTGAATTCCACAACAAGTGGCAGTAAAAACTCCAGCAACAAGCCCTGAGGAATAAGACAATAATGCAAGATCGAAATAAATGAGCTTTGGAAACACTGATAGATGTTCCGAAAGAAGCAGCAAATGTATCTTGAAATGAACAGCCATATGTAATAATCATACACTGATGTTGTATTATAACTAAATATCAAAGTGCTACACATACCATAGAACTTACATCTCTATGATTATATTTCCTTAAACGTAGATGTCTAATCCTAACTGACCAGTTTATTGGTTTACTCTTTATTGACCTCATGCTATGCTTTTGTCATGTGCAGATGTAATCGGATGGATAAGTGCTTACACTCCCATCCAGGCCACTTTGCATTTCCACCTAACCAATCCCCAGATACATTATGCTTTTCTACTGGTTACAAGCTTGTCGAAAATCACCTAAATCATTTCCCTCCAGTAGCATTGAACCAATTATAAACTAAGACATGTTTCCGCTCACTTGATGAGCGACGAATTAAAGTGTAATGATATAGCTTCAAAATGACAATCAAATACGAGATATTCAGATAATTACCGCATCGGAAACCGAATTTCCCTATTGTCTTTGCCTGCACATGAAAATAAAAATAATAATAATGATAATAGAAGAAGAAGAAGAAGAAGAAGAAGGTCACACCAAAATGAATTAGTAGTAGAAACTCTCTTACTACAAAGGAAGCCTGAGTTACGCCAGTCAGGCCTGCACGTATACAAAAAGAAAACAAATTCAATAAGTGCCAATTTTGAGCAGACGGTAGCTTCTAACAGGTTGAGAAGGAAATCACCTCTTTTACGAGCATCATAAGGACCTATGCATGACCCCCAGATTGCACCTGCCTGGACAGAAATCACAAAAGTTCTTTCAGTTTTCAGTAATCAAACAATCAATCAAGGTTTCTCTCTGTCTGTCACTGGAGTTTCTTTGGAGAGTTGTGATTACCGTCCCAACACGGAGGATGGAATCAACGGCGAGGGAAGAGCACGGTACCGCGCCTATGAGTTCTTCTTCCATCTCCCTCTCTTTTCCCAAGTCTGAATTCCCATTTCTCTCCCCCTTTTCACCTTCCGATTACCAAGCTGAAAAAAGACAAAAACGACGTAGTATGCAAATGTTACTTTTTTCAGCGAAGATGACGTCATTATTTCAGCAAAACCCGTATATCACTAAAGGGCCCCTTGAACGACGTCGTGGAAAGGAGGCCCTCCAAAAGAAAAGAAAAACCCTAGATCCCTTTTCCATCTCGTCCCAATATATTCAGTCTCTGTCTCATCCACTCGGCGCTCTTTTATCAGCTGCGGAGGGAGAGAGGGCTCACTTTTATTTCTGTGTAAATCAAGAACGTTTTTTAGAGAGCAAAAATGAGTCGGGCAGCAGCAGCAGGAGCCAAGGGAAAGAAGAAGGGAGCGTCCTTCGTCATTGACTGCGCTAAGCCGGTGGAGGATAAGATCATGGATATCGCCTCTCTCGAGAAGTTCCTCCAGGAGAGGATCAAGGTTGGTGGAAAGGCCGGTGCGCTTGGTGACTCTGTTACCGTTACTCGTGAGAAGAGCAAGATCACCGTTACCTCCGACAGCAACTTCTCTAAGCGGTACTTGCTCATCAATCATTATTTTTGCTCGTTGCTTGAATCCATCCTTATTCAGTTTCTTCTGTGCTTAGATATTTTTTCTCTATGAAAATGAATCCTTGAAACTCATCTTACGGAACCCTGTATGCTCTATGTTACGAGAAGTGTTGGTTGATGCAAATGGCCAAATTTCTTAAGAATTAGGGGCTTGATTCTTGTTCATAAGAACTGTGCGTTTTGTTTTGTCTGGAAGAACAACAAATCATTGCTCAGTAATCCTTGATTACATATATGTTTTCAAAAAGAATGAACAAAATGTGCTCGTAGTCATGAATGTAGTTGTAGATATTGAAGATTATGAAAACCAAGCGTCTCCTTCTCGGTTTATTATGGCTCTGTATATTTGGATCAATGGAATATATTGATTGTTGTTCATGCATAGAATGTTAAGATCTCTGATGTTATTATTTCCTATGTCGCATCCAACAACTTCCACTGGTTATCTGACCTGAATATTATTTCATACTATTCGGGCTCTCTTATTTTCAGGTATTTAAAGTACTTGACCAAAAAGTACTTGAAGAAACACAATGTGAGGGACTGGCTTCGAGTAATTTCTTCCAACAAAGACAGGAATGTTTACGAATTGCGCTACTTTAACATTGCCGAGAATGAGGGAGAGGAGGAAGACTGAAGACCCGGCTCAGTATTTCTCCAGATTTTATCTGTTTTGTTTACTTATTTTAGGTCCTCCATTATCAATATCAGCGGTTTGATCTGTAGACTTGTTTTGTTTGGTGATTTTCCTCTCTCGTTCTTTGAGATTTTGGCTACTGATAAGTGGATTCCTATTTTCAGTTTTCATGTATTAGATGCTATGAATACAGTCCGAATTTCTTTCTAGGGTATTGTTATAGAGATTTTCATGGCTAACCTGGAGCTGAATTAGTTCAGATTTTAAAAAATGCTGTTGAATTTAATTAAAACCTGATTAAAAACCTTGTAGATTTTTTTTATATAAAAAAGAGATGCAAAATGTTGTTATTTTTATTTGTTCTGTGTAATTATTTTTCCCTTTGAATTGTTTGTAGCCTGTCGCGTTTTAAAAGAGAAGTCTTCTAGTGTCCAGGGGCTGGAGTTAATAGCCCTCGGACATGCTCTGATTAACCATCTTTGCAAACGGACAAGATATCTGTAAAATGACGAAATGCAGTGCAGTTTCTAACAATAATATCCTGGCAGAGTACCCGACGTGTCCTTCTGAGATGATCTCTTATACCATAAACCCGAAGAATAAGAGTAGCCCACGATATATCTTTATTTGCCAGACTTAAATAACAAGCACCTCTTTTAAAAATAATAAAAAATCTTATTTGGGCTCATTGCACTGTTATTTTATTTATGGTAAACAATTTGATTTAATGAGTTAAGTTCATTAACAAGATGTTTTAGGATTTTACTATATGTTCATTTCTTCATTTTACGGGGTAGTTTTTATGATTAAAAAAAAAATGAAGACTGTATATCTCTAATCATTTCTTCTCTTCTTTAGCTTTTCTGTTTTTATAAAGCTTTTTTCTGTTCTTGTTTTAATTATATCATTTACTGTCTCGCACCGGTAGTTTTAGTGAATTGATCTAGAAGTGTCAATTCAATGAAACTAAACAAAACGAGATGATACAAGAGCTAGTTGAATAAATTTTTAACATAAAGGTGGAATTCGACAACATTCACGTGGATTGTAGTTCTAGAAGAAGTTTATTTTTCACAAACTATTTAGTTTTTTATATATAGAGAGAAAGCTTAGTACCAAACACCTACTTTAATCAAAATTTAACTTGAAATATATATTTGTATTGTATAGATTCTTACGTAAAATATTTAAACTTTTTTTTTGTATAGATGTATCCTTGAAATATACATGATGGGTGATGGATTGTATATTTTTTGGATAGTAATTATACTGTTTTAATTCACAGTATAGTAAGGCTGTGTTTGTTTCCCGGAATTCACTTTACAAGAAACCACTTTCCAAACTTTCTTGTGTTTGTTTGCCTTCCGAAAAGTTGGTCAACGGAAAATACTTTCCAGTCAAAGAAAAATTTGGCTTGGTTTTCAGGAAAGTGTTTTCCGAAAAATTTGGGTGGAAAACACTTTCCAGAAGTTGTGAAAAATTTAGAAATGTCATTATTCGCTGATTATATCAAATTTGATCCTCAAACTTTTGATTGCTATATATAATTTGTTTTGAATATTTATTTTTCAATTCCATCTCTTAAAATTTAATTTTTATATTAATGTTGGTCCTTATTTTTATAATTGCTATTTGCTTTTTTCTTATCATTTTTTTATTGAAAATTTTTATCTATCAAATTTGGTCCTCATTTTTTTATTGTTACTTATTTTATTTGAAATAATTTATGAAATGTTAATTATTATTATTTTAATTTATTCACCTTTCATTTTTTTTTAATTTTTAGATTTGATCTCTATTATTTTGATTATTATTTATTTTATTTGAGATAATTTATGAAATTATATTTTTTTTCAATTTCATTATCATTCAACTTTTTAATTTGTAAGATTTGTTCCTCATTATTTTAATAAACTTGAAAAAAAATTAATTTATTAATAAATTATTTTCCAGTTCATTTTCCATAACACAAATAAACACTGGAAAGTGTTTTCCAGTTCATTTTCCATAACACTGTCAAACATCAGAATTCATTTTCCCTAGAATTCACTTTCCAAAAAAAAATCACTTTCCAGCAAACAAACGAGGCTAAGTATAATCGTAAAATGAAACTCTATTTTTTAATGTCTGTCATTTCCTTATTATTTTAATCTTATTTGTCATATACTGTCACCCTGAAAAACAGTAGAGGAAACACAATTAGATATAAAGTCTCAAGACAGACGATGAGAAATAAAGTTATTTCTTAACTCTTTAATTTAAAATGAACAATCTATTAGCCGAACAAGAAACAAATTAATATCCTGGGTGAAAATAGGTTCGAGCGTATCTTTTTACAGTAAAGTGATAAAAACACAGATATTTAGGGCATGTTTGGAAAACATTTTAAAAAATATTTTTTGAAAAAAAATGATTTTCTTTTTTCTTTAAATGAAACTTTTTTTTTGAGTGTTTTTAAATTATTTTGATGTGTTGATGTTAAAAATAATTATTAAAATAATATTATTTTAATATATTTCTAAGTGAAAATCAACCATAATCACATTCTCAAACACCCTCTTAATTGTTGACTAGATCATATACTCGTGTTGCTGTAAGCGATTCAAAATTTAAACAATGCAAAGATTAACCTCATGTTATTTAATTAATTTAGCAAGTCTAAAAATAATTTGGAGAACAGAACTAGGAAAAAAATATTTGACTAAAAAACAATCCAAAGATGATATCTATGATTTTTTTAAAAGAAATATTGAGATAATATATTGGATCAACCTTGATTAATCTAGTTTAGTATATAAAATATACAATCCCAATTATAAGATCATGATAATCTCGTATAAATCAAATAAAAAAATATATAATAACCCAATTCTATATCAAACCAATGTTGAATAATGATATTTTAAAAAAATAATTTAAAATGATAAAAAATTACTCAAATCTATCATGATTAGCCTATCAAACATAAATAATGAGACCAAGATGACTCAGTAAAAAAAAAATCAAAATAAATTATGAATTACAATTACCAATCACTTCAAAGGTGAAGGGTGGGATTGAAAATAAATCTATTAAGAAATATAAAAAAAGACTTGAGTCAACCCTGGTCAACACATCAAACTCTTAACTCGAGTCATGAAATTAAGATAATCTTGTAAAAAATAAACCAAAATAAATTATAATGTTTAATTCTCAATAAAACTAAATATCGAATGATAAAACAAAAAAATAAAAAACCCGAGTCAACTAAAGAACGAACAAAATCACAATTTTAAAAAATAAATTAAAATAAACTATAAAACTCAATCTCAATTAATACAATATCAATTCTTTTTTTTTTAAAAAAAAATATTGTGTGAGGAGGGTAGGAGTGACTTTTCCTCCTCGATTAGTTTAATAATACTTGTTTATAAACTTCAAGGCACCGTGTGACTCAAATTAAATACTCACATCTCCAAAATATGTGGGGCATTAATTAAATGTTTTCATCGATACGAAAGATTTGCGTGATGAAAGTCAATCAGATAGATTATAGCATCTATTATTAAAAATAAATAAATAAATAAACTGTATTACTAATAGAAATCAAGCAGTGATGAAGGTGGCATTTAAATATCGGATACACGCAGGTTCCGCAGCCATTCTTCTTGCTCAACTACATGACTTTCAAATAAAAACTCAATTATTAACCATAAAATTATTAATTTTAAAATTTATAAAATTAGTCAAAAGTGTGTATAAACTACATCACACACGCGTCAATAAAAAAAAAACTCAATTAGTCACATGTTTCCCCCCTCTTTTTAATCGTGTTTCCATGCTCTATGGGCGCGGTACTTTTGCTTTATATTGTTTTATTGAAATATATTTATTTTAAAAATCGTTTAAATTAATGATTTTTTAATATTTTTAATGTATTGAAAAAATAAAAAAATATTTTAGTATACTTTTAAATAAAAAATAGATTCTCCGGTGAACTTGTTCTTGGTTAGTTTTCTCTCATTCCAGTTCCTTTGTATCTTATCAATTGCGCGTTTGTAGTACACGATCATAGACAGTCTTCCATCTCAAGATTGCATTTACTTAATCTGATTTGGTTTTAGTCTGTTAGATTTAACTTTTCGATGTTCATGATCGTTGTTTTCTTCTTATTACTATTTAATTTGCGAAATTTACAGGCAGCTTCTTTGTTTCATCCAACTGTTTGGCATTTAACGAGAGCATAAATAAATAAATTTCGGTCTTGCATTATTGGATTTCTCTATGACCTAGATTCACTTATTAGCTGTTCATTCTTCAGGTTTCGTTAGTGCCCTGCAATAATTGCTGTGGCTGCAGCTCATTTAAGCTGCAACTTGAGGTTAACTAAGATGGCCTCAGCGTATAACCAAAGTGATGGCGGCAGATTTGGAGATTCCAATATAGTTGGGCATGAAAAATGTGAAAGCTACTTTCTTTTCCGAGGTGAAACTACCCTTGGAGAGGGTTTCCGGACCTTCTTATATTTTCTTGGTCTTGCTTATTGTTTCATTGGATTATCAGCTATAACTGCTCGTTTCTTCCTGTCTATGGAGAATGTTGTTAAGCATTCGAGGAAAGTAGTGGAAATTGATCCACACACGAATGCTGAAGTTATCAGATATGAGAAGGTGTGGAATTATGCAATTGCAGACATTTCTTTGCTCGCCTTCGGGACCAGCTTTCCTCAGATTTCACTAGCTACTATTGATGCCATACAAAATATTGGTAAACTGTATGCTGGAGGTTTGTAAATTGTAACTTTTGCAAGTCATTTCAAATTTCTTTCTATACAGACATTTCAATTGAATTAGGATGCATAAGTATGAAGTTTGTGATATTATATATATCGGACCTGTGCGCTTGTTGTTTAATCCTAAGTTGTTGTCTTTATTATTTCAGCCATTCATGGTTTCCTCATTCACTAGCAGTTGAACCAAGTGGAGTCATTTTTATTTATTTATTTATAAGGTTATAGGTTGTTTGCCTCTTTGTTTTCAATAGGCGTTAGCAATTTATGCCCTACTCTCAGCTTGCCAAGCCAAATAATATTCGGAAAATGACATCACTGTTTCCTTCTATCTTAAAAGTACTGGGTGGGATTGGCCATCAGTGAGGTTAGCTTGGAGTTACCTGATCAATTTTCTATGGTTAATGAAAGTTCTTGCATCTCTATAATCAGTGAAAATGTTATTGTGAGAGAAACAAGCTGTAAGGTTTTGAAATTTACAGATTTAATATGCTGTTTTTATTTTATTGTCCTGTATTGTTTGTGTTGTTAATCTTTGATGATGTAAATAAAATTCATATCAAGTTTGATTTGATGAAGTTAAGAATCTCTTTCCCCTCCTCTCTCGTCCTTGTGTATACTTTTTTTAATGTATGTATGATTGCCTGTTGACATGTTAGTAGTGGTTGATAATAATCACATTGGTGATGTTGCCTTACATTTTGAATCATTTTGCTTCCTATTATTGACAGTTTGCAAAATTTGTGTGAAAATTGAGTGGTGTCTCAAGTTGACATTTTTGACAGTTTTCAAAACTACTTATGTATAGGGTTGGGTCCTGGAACGCTTGTTGGCTCTGCTGCATTTGACCTTTTTCCAATCCATGCTGTTTGTGTTGTGGTTCCAAAAGCCGGGGAATTGAAAAAGATAGCTGATATTGGAGTTTGGCTGGTGGAGCTGTTTTGGTCTTTCTGGGCATATGTTTGGCTTTATATAATTTTAGAGGTAATTTCTGCATTTCCCTCTCATGTGAGCTGCAACAATGCACAATTATGGAGTATATATTTGCGATATATGTTTGGATTCATTGATGAAGATTTTCATTTTTGCTTTTAGCCACTGGATCTTTTTAACTTTCCTGGACATGTTCATATTGGTGCTCTCAACTCCACTACATATGTAAATATGCATTTTGCAACAGTTTATTTTAATATAGACTGGTCATGCCATATATTTTATAGCTGGACAGTTGTCATTAACTAAACCTCCCTGTTCCCCACTAGAGGTTCTTGAAATTATATCTGGATTGCATCAAATGGATAAAATAAATGACACTACAGGTAGAGTTCATGATCCGGTTATCTCTTGTTTTTTTTATTTCCTTTTTTTTCCAATAGAATCAGAACTTAACTGCTTTTGAAAAGAAGTATTTGTGATTGAAGATTACATATATCAAGCACTCTCTTGGAAATAAAAAAAGGTCTTGACTCTTGCTTTGTGTTGCAGGTATGGACCCCGAATGTCATTACGCTTTGGGAAGCCTTGTTGACGGTATTGCAATATGGTTTACTGCTAATACATGCTTATGCTCAAGACAAGCGTTGGCCTTACTTATCTCTTCCTATGTATGTCTTTCTTTCTCCCCTTTTATTTTCTTGTTGAATAAAAGCAATCACTTTTCTAATCTGGTTCTGTGTTCAATCATCCTGCTTCTGATGCTTCTTGTAATCTGAAGTCCAAGAACCAAAAGGCCAGAGGAGTGGGTGCCAGGAGAGCCCCCTTCTCCTAAGCATGAGAACAATGTGTATGGGGAGTACTCTGAGATACTTCAAGTTGGTGAAGAAAATGGGAATGTTGTTGACATATTCTCTATCCATTCAAACAATGATACAGGTGCATTTCTGCATTGATTATAATGGTAGTTTAACAACTTTCATACCTCAGCACTCTACCTCAAACAGTTCATGGAAAGTGGGCCCAGCTTCAATTTTCATATTTGGTCATGAATTGTGGGAGTGACTGGCATGGTTAATACTGCAAATATTTTTTCATCAAATTCACTTATTGAAGTATTAGGCCTTAAAGTCACTGAGATAATGCAATGACATAAGATGATAATAGAATATTAAATTTGCAACTAACAGAATTGGTGGTGGAATGGGAATGCAACTTAAGACATGTTAAATGAAGAACGTATTATTAATGCTTTCCATGTTTACCAAAAAAATGAGACATTAAACTGAACTCTGAGGTTTTCTTTAGGAGAAGGGGCATTCAAATTATATATTATTCCCTAAGCAAGGCTTAAGGATTCTTTTCTAGCTAGGATCTTCTGTAAATCTTTGTCCTTTAGCCTATTGAGCATGCTTTGCTTCTCTCTGTTTTCTTTAGGAGAAGGGGCATTCAAATTATATATTATTCCCTAAGCAAGGCTTAAGGATTCTTTTCTAGCTAGGATCTTCTGTAAATCTTTGTCCTTTAGCCTATTGAGCATGCTTTGCTTCTCTCTGTTTTTTCTCAAATAAGCACATACTCAATGCTAGAAAGATAAGAAACCCAGCATAGTGTTTAAATGAGATCATTATAGTCAAACAATCAAGTTGCTGCATAAATTAGGTTTTGCATATGGGAGACGATGACAGGATAGAACCCAATCATGAATTTTTGTTACTGTATCTTTTTAAACCTATTCTGTTCAGGTCCAGTCTATCAAAAAGTGTCTGTAACAGATGACGCAGCTGAATCCTCCAACCAACATTTTCACCAGGAGAAGGATTTACATGTGCTTTCTCTTTGGAAAGAGCAATTTGTGGATGCACTCACGGTATTGCAACTCATGCTATATATACGTGTGTGTATTTTTAGTAACTGCTGTAATGGCTAATTCTTCCTGGCCAAGAATTATTCCAAGGGTACTCTGGATACTTCCTGTATCCAGGTGGTGGTGCCCATTTTTGGCACCTCTTGCTTGGATCAATTTATTTTCCTTACTGGTAAAACGTAGTAATGCTCAGGATCATTTCTCTGTGTTAAATAAATTTTCTCACATCTCATGCCATTGTAATATTGTTTGGCACCCATTGCCTTTCATGGATTTCATTTTGTGATTTTATCGAACAGCTTTGTGCATAGAACTTTATGTTTAACCTTCTTTTTGTGCATGGTTGCCTGCTAAATTTTCTTATTTTCCGTTTCTTTTCCTGCTATTTTGGGGAATAACTTCAAGTTTTTCTGCAGTTGGAAAGTCTAGAATCAAGAAAACTAAACTGTATTCATCAACGGGTAGCAAGATTTTCCTGGCAACTAATCCTTGCACCTTGGAGACTCTTGTTTGCTTTTGTGCCTCCATATCAGTTTGCTCATGGCTGGATTGCCTTTATTTGCTCTCTACTATTCATCAGTGGAATAGCTTACATTTTAACAAAGCTCACTGATATCATAAGCTGTGTCACAGGTTCAAACTCTCTACAAATTATTATCCCAGTTTCCTTTCCTGGAGTTGTTGATTATTATGCTATATTTACTCACCCTTTGTTTTCACAAATGGTTTATATCATTGCAGGAATAAATGCTTATGTCATTGCATTCACAGTATTAGCTAGTGGAACTTCATGGCCGGACTTAGTGGCAAGTAAGATTGCCGCTGAACGCCAGACAACAGCAGACTCTGCCATTGCAAACATCACTTGCAGGTTTTTCATTGCTGTACTTAATTTGGGACTTTCTTACATAATATTTGGTCGATTTCAAATGCCTAAATGCTTCCATCACAATGTTTCTTATTCTAAAAGAGATTCAGGGACACCTCATTGGTTTTAGTATTAAAGCTGGTAATGGGTTTTGTTATGCTTGTGGGTCTGAATAATGGATGTTGGTGGTCAGGTTAAGGAAAGACTACTATTAATTTTTCATCTTATTGCAATGTTCTGTTAAAGTTAAAATCCAAACCAAAGACAAATTCATGCAAGTCTCATGCTGACCTTAATGTAATACTATTTTGATATGTAAACTGAACTGGTAGAGGACACGTGCCAAATCTTCAATCTCTTTGAAGTTGTTCAAGCAAATTAACAGTGGAGAGATGTTCTCCGAATGATAATACTCTTTAGAATTACAAGTGGTAAATTTGAGAGGTGGAGAACTCTGTATACGAGGACTGGAGTTTGTTTATTTTCATCATTTTTCTAGCCTTCAAATTCTCTCATTGTGAAGCTTTGTTTTACCACCTGCCGAGCGTTATAAAATTCTATTATCATGCAGAAGTAGTTGCGTGAACATAAACTGATCTGTCCTTTTCTTTTCTTTCCAGCAATTCGGTGAACATATATGTTGGGATCGGCATTCCATGGCTTATTGACACTGCCTACAATTTTTTTGTGTACAATGAACCACTGCATATTCAAAATGCTGCCGGACTCAGCTTCTCATTGCTTGTTTTCTTCTGTACTTCAATAGGCTGTATTGCTGTTCTCGTGCTCAGGCGTTTGACACTGAAAGCAGAACTTGGAGGACCAAGGTTCTGGGCCTGGGTAACATTCGTGTATTTCATTTTGCTTTGGATTATTTTTGTCGTGCTCTCCTCCCTCAGGGTCTGTGGCATTATTTGATAAAAAACTTCGGCTAAAATTTATTCTGTTCCTTTTGGGTTGCATCCCTGTGTTTGAAGGGTCTCTTGTATCCTCTGAATTCTCACCAATTAAGGTCTTTTAGGATTCCCATTGTATCATTCTGTTATAATACAGCACTACAGATTCGTATCAACGGCATTGGTCTGATCTGCTATGCTTAATTTGCTCACAACATAGGATCCCATTAGCGTGAAGAAAGATCCAGCGTGCATGTATTGTAACCCCTATGCGCGCGCATGGCTTTAAAAGACTGCTTGATTTGGCCATTCATGTTTGTTTTCAGTGGCCAGGTATGTAGCTTTCTTTTCTGGAAAGCCTTGAAAGCAGATGTGAGACACCAAGGAGCATTGTCTACAGATGAATCTTGCTCCTGGGCAGAAATGGATCACTTGACAACAGCGTTTGAGGCCAGCACAAAATTTGACACCCAGGTAAGATGGGAATAACATAAAATCAATGCATCCATCTTTCATCCCTGTAGCGGTAGCCCCACGGCATGACCGTGAAAATTAATTACCGATATTGTATATTTGAAGTGGGGATTTCTCAGTTCATCTGACAAGGACTGTGTTATCAAGTACCAGCGTCGGATGACATCTAGCAGTTTGAATCACCTCATTCACGATGCTAGCAAACCTATCTCTCAATAATCCTGAAGAACTTCTGGTATTGAAATCCGATAAACGCTTGGACCTACACAGTAGGTGATGATGGAAAATGAGATGGAACAGTATGTATACACAACTACTTTCTTTCTTCATTTTTGGATTTTCTAAGTTCTATAGCCTTCTCATGGATAAAAACCATTCAGTGATTCGGGTTACACGCGACAAATACTTAAAGCATTTGTCTCATTGCTCAATTTGCGAAAATACAATTCCAGTTTTGCCAGGCGAATTTGAGGGTATAAATACTTAAATGCATATTCACAAGAGGGCACGTGAAAATAAAATTCTCCAAGCAAGGCAGAAGTCATACTTCAACCAATTTATTGCAGCGACTCCCGTTAACAATCCTAGCACAACGTCTAGCGGCTCCCTTTAGGAAAATTCATCAGTGTGAGGAAATGACCCCATTTTCAGGGCAAATCTCCTTTTCACCAACTAAACAAAGTCTTGCCTAAGCAAATGCACTCGTGCAAGCTGTGGCAGGAGTTGCTTCCAGCTGTTTCCTTGGAGCACTGCATTTCTTGGTAATGAATCTGCAAGAGAACAATGATGTAAGATGATGGCATAGCATTTTTTTAAGAGATTAAAACGGCTTTTGCTTAGATGGAGAACAATAATAAGACAACCTCGCGGAAATTCAAGGAAAACCTGCTTTATGCACTAAAATACAAAAAAAAATGTATTGAAAGCACGGAAATATGGAATACTAAATGTAATTATGCGAGTTATATGAATTTTCAAGTTACCTGAAGAAATCCCTCCACAGCAACTCAACCATAAACCAGTTCATTTCAGTATCAGGTGAACCGCTACCACCACCACTGCGATTTGAGGCACCAGAAATTGTTCTATCAATCAAATATATCATTAATGAATGCATGCTTTCTAAATATTGCAACAGCATTAAAAAGGAAAGAAAAGATAAAAAAAAATTAAGGGCACACCTTGTAGCAGTCTTCTTAAGCTCGTCAAGCATGGAACGGGGAGAGATGCATCCCAAAGTGAGCCATGGAGAAATTTTGCAGGAAAAGTTTGCGCCATATATGCTGTCATGGCTGCCATTGTTTCCCTTGGGAGGTTGTGCTTGGCACTCAGCTGCAAATTTTTGGAGCCTCTGTAGTGCTTCGGCCTCTCCTCCCACCATAGAAGTATTTGCAGATGCCTTCCCATCCTGCATTTTCATTGAAGGACAGTGTCATCATTGCAATCAAAGGTACCAATAAGCAGGTTGCAAAGCATTCTGTTTGGATCAATGGTCACTGAATATGCAAGACAGACAGGATTAGAAGTTTTAGTTTCAAGAGGAATGGAAATCTAAAAAGGAAGCAAACAGAAAACCGCTTTTCAACAGTGTATCCATTTTGAGAAATGAGAGTCTGGGATCAGAAAGCAGTCGAGCTAACGATGCAGAGTGTTGACAATTCAGATTACATAGTTATAGCATTACGAGGTCAAATTGATCTACTAAATAAATACTGTTTTCATCCGGCATTAGAATGTTCAATTATTAAACCTTTTCATTTCAAGTTAAACAGTTATAAAGAGGCCGAACCTGAGATGGATTGAGACCCAAATCCAATAAATTAGGGATATCCCCAGGCTCCACATCTCCTCTTGAAGGCAAACCCTTTAATTCATCCAAAGTCTCAATGGTCTTCCTAATCTCCAAACCCTGCACTTTCTCCTTAAACCCACCATAATTCGATTGCATTTCTTCCAACTTGAAAGGCAAGTCATCCAAATGATACAGAGTACTTCCCCAAAAGTACTTAACCTCAACTCCCTCATCTTTCATAACCTCCTCGATCTTGTCCTCTGCCTTAACATCATCATGAGACACCTCTCGATGTGCATACACAGCATCAGCTCCAATAGCCTTTGCCAATTCAACCAACACAGTCTCCGGTCTCCCAATTCTCACCACAAGATCAGATCCTCTAGCCTGCAAGTTCTTGCGCAGGTCAGAGACAGATTCAATCAAGAAATTGGCACGATAAGGTCCAGTTTTATCAAACCCAGAAGAGGATTTTTCATAAGCTCTCGGGTCAAAACAATAAACAGGCAAAACAGACATAGAGTCGTTGTTGGCAGAGTTGAGGCACTCATTGTCATGGACACGCAAGTCATTGCGAAACCAAACGATGCAAGCTCGTCGAGTTCCGGCAGCATTGGAGGGGTCAGAGGGGCGGCGTGGGCCAAGAGTGAGAGGGGATTGAAGAGGGTTGGCAGAGAAGGTAGACTTAAAGGAGAGTTTAGGAGAAGAAGCGGAGGAAAAGAGAGAGAGGCGAGTTAGAGAGGTGGCTTGAGTAGGTATTTTCGCCTTGGTTGGTGGAGTGGAAAAAAGAGTTGAGATTTTAGACTGAGTGAAAAAATTGGTGGGTAAGATGGCGGAGAGAGAAAGAGAAGCGGTGGCAAAAGGGGATGAAGAGACAATGGCAAGCTGCTGTTTTTCTTCTTCTGAAATGGATTCTGAGGTTTCCAGGTTCTGAAGTTTGGGATCCATTTTCGGAGAGGAAGAGAGTTGTTGCGGGAACCTTATTCTTCTCCTCACCTAAAAGCAAAACGACGACGGGCGATTTCAAACTATATTATATGCATGAACCTCCTTTTGACTGCCCTCGCCTCACCAACTAACATTTCCTCTTCCACTTTGCTACCCTTCACCAAGATTTTATTCCCAGCTTGGACGTCGGACTTGGAGGGGTGTTTTGGGAGTTACGCACTTGGGTTGGTAGAACGTGGAAGGCTGCCTACAAGCAATGCACAAATAATATTCTGCGTCAATTTCGATTAAATTTCTGATTTCTTGTATTTATGTTCACAAAAATTATCAATATAAAAACAGATTAAATTATTAGTTTTTTATATTAGAATTACAATACCAAAAAAATATAGTCCATAAAATTAAACTCTTAACCTAAAAAAAATTCATTTCTTCTAGACTCAAAACCGTTAGTCACAGGATAAATTTGTTTTCATTTAAAGGGTATATTTTTCCTATTGCCATGACTAGGATTTGGAGATATGCAGATTTCATGGTGCTACGTTCATGTTTCGGAATTAGGTAAACTCGTATTGTAGTTGGTAGCCCTCCAAGAGAGGCTAATTAGGATTTTGTTTTCTTCCATGGCTTCAAATAATTATTACTAAGGTAAATCATATTTATTTAATGCAATTAAATTAGGTAAATATAAACATTTTACTTACTTTCCTGCAAGAAGAAGAAGAAAAAGTAATCGATCACTTGTAGCAGTCGTGGCCGATCACTGTTAACGCTTCCTATATTAATTTCTTGCACTAATCACGGATTTACAAATTAAAAAGAAGAAAAGGATGATTACAAAAAAGATTTTTTTTTTGCAATTAAAATCGATAATACAAACCATATAATAATTAATTTAAAACTAAAAAAACTCAAAATACAGTTGAATTGCAATATTAAATACCATGCACCCTCAGATTTATTTTTATTTTTTTACCATATAATTTAGGGTTCCATCGTATCAACCTACTGAAAGATACATGTATGTATGGGCTATTATTAATGCAACATGGTTTTCTGCTCGAAACACAGCTAACGAGGCTCGGTTTTTTGTCGCTGATAATCAGCCACGTCTAATTATTAAACGACATATCTCTTTATAAATAAACAAGGATACAAAAAAAAAATATCTATCCAATACAGCTTCTCCGAGATCTGAGGGTAATCTGGTATGCATTTTTATATGACACGTGTCATGGTATATATCTACCATTTTATGCTACTGTCATTTACAGGCGTGCATGGAAGAGTGGATAAATAATTTACTTTAATGAGCACTCATATTGAAAAGTTTCCATATAGCAGTCTCATTTTATGCTACCATTTAATCCCTGTTTTTAATGTTTGCACTCTGAGGTTAGTATAGGGAACTTTCAAGCTTCAAGGATCAAACTCGAACATTTTGTAAATGATAAGAAAAACAATCTTCCCCAAAACTCTATTAGTTACTGTTAGGTCGATTTAGATTGGAAGGTTGGGATTCAAACAAATTTCAAATTTTGCGACAGACAGTAGGAATTTTTTAACTTCACGGGCTGACATGGTTCCTTGTGTAAGCCACAGGGATAAGATTTACCTCGCCGTCTTTTCTCTAATGAAGGAGTCCTCTCCTTCTGCAAGTATCGAGGAGGATCGCGATGACATGCTCACTCGTAAGGAGTCAGTCCACTACTGAAATAAAGAAATGTTTGGGAATGCAGTTACGGTAGCTTTTCAAAGTGCTTTTCATGCCGAAATACATCAAAATAATATTTTTTTTATTTTTTAAAAATTATTTTTGACATCAGCACATCAAAATGATCTAAAATCACCAAAACATTTTCATTTAAAATGAAAAAAAAAATCAAATTTCAGCAAAACACTGGTTGAAACCCAGAGCCAAACGGGCTCTTAGGTGTGCTTCCCATCGGCTTCCTGGACTCCTGGCGCAGGAAACGTAACTGTTAAGAATGGTTGAAGATGAGTTACAACATGGAAGCTGCTATTCACTCCATCCATGTTTATAAAAATACGCAAATCCATATTTGAATAATTGAAGAAAGATTCTAACTGGAATTCCCTGGCCAGAAAGACATCAAATCTGTGATGCATTTCCGCAAGCATCAAAACCTCCATTCAATCATTTATATATTCCCTGCCAGTGTCTTTCAAACCCCACAATTCACTTTACAGATGCAAATCACACATTTACAAACGAAACTTCACTTTGGCAATGGAGCTTGTGGATAGACATCTCTATAAAGTACAAGCTTAAATACCGTTTGATGAGCTGGTATGAGCACTAGATGGAACTCATCGCCTAACACAAGCACCAAAGGACAAAACATCAACCCGCAACCTTAACAAGCCAGTTTGCAAGGAACCGCCTAATAGAAAAATCCTCAAGCTACGAAGACAGGCTCCATCGCCACGGCCACCAAAAGGAATTATACTTTACAATCTATTGCCAACCTTGGGTGAGATTATACTTCCTCAACACAGATGACAACAGCACTTACATGGAACTGATTTGACTTCGTGAATAATTTTTGCTATTGTTGACTAAAAACAGCGAGTGTTGGAGATGGTCTAACTATATTCAGTACACCTTGTGCAGTTGTCTGTCAGAAAATAAAATTGAACAAACAGGTCATAAAACTGAAGGCCTAAAAATAAGATGACGTGTTTGGGGGGAAATTACCTCAAAGAACAGATTAAAGTTTAGACGCAAAAGAAAACGCCTGAGAAATGGAGCTCGCTGGCTCCCTGCTAGCCTACTACTGCGCAATATAGTGTATAACGAATTTGATTTCTTGTTAAATTCCTGGGGAAAAGACATTAAAAGTTGAGGAATCATTTATATTCGGAGGCAACAAAATTGCTAAAATAACCAAAGGTTATTATTAAAAAAACAGTGATTGTACTAGAAGAGCATAACTAGATTTGACACCATATACCGGCTGACTTTCAGGAACGTATGTCCAAAATAAATATATGATCATGTGACCACCAACATGACAGCTTCCACAGCTCCAAATCTCCAAAAGAACACAGACAAAATCAAAGGTTTGTTCTAGGCGTATGGCATGTCTATAAAATAGACACTCCTCTTTCCAAGGAAATCCAGTGTTGAGGGTGTTTGGTCAAGTGCTTAAGAGATATGCATGTCAGTGGAAAACAATGCAAAATAGCGATCAGTGAAGTGCAAAAGCACTAAACAACAATATATTTGCAATTTTTGCAAAAGACAAGGTTCACGGAATTGAGATTTGATACTTTCAGAGCTAGATTTTTCAGCAAAGCATAAACTGCCAACTCAAAATAACAAAACATCAGCAGAAATACCTCTGTTACATGCTCCAGTTCAGATGTATTTGGATTGTTTTCTTGGTTTTCAATGCTCCAGCAGAATTGCAGGCAAAGTTTCATTATGCTGTCTAATATCCTTGACACAGAACCAATGTCCAAAAATGATTGTGAAATTAAAGCTGATAAATACCTGCAAGTTAATGGCATGTTGTGTAAGCATCATGTTGCAACTATAAGTATGAACAGATTCTAAACTCAGAAAACAGCAATTATGTAGAAGAAAGGTGTGCATTTCACAGGCAGGAGGTTACTGAAACCATTCACTTCACTTACTCTTGATGGAAGCCCACGAGTTCAGTAAAGTCATGAGAATCTCGAATATGAGCTTGCAAAACATTCCATTGGGATTCTATTACATCCACCTAAAATACAAAAGCAGAAAATTAAAAAGAAAATGATCTTGAAATCAACCAGTAAATGGAAAATACAGAATAAACTCATGGAAGGGGAAAAGGAAAAGGATAAATACAAGTGAACAGAGTTGAAAAATAAAGAAAAAAAGTTTTATCCTCTAACATTTCTGACTGTTATTAGAAAAAGAAATTACATAACAATAATTTTTTTTTTATTCAATCATATGGGTTCCAGTTTTTTTTTATAAAAAAAGAAGTCACAATCAATTTCCCTACATAGTCCTAGTATTATTCTCACCATCCTTCATGATGATGGTTAAACTTTACTCAAGATATCACAAAACAAAATTTAATTTATCAAGTTACGTGTAACCAGCATATGTCTTGTCCAATACTTTCAACATCTAATCCAAAACAAGTTTCTTGGATAAGATCTGATATGCATATCAGACATCAGCCCCGTACACTTTTATAATTAAAACTTTTGGCAATTCCTATTCCTATGTTAGTCTTTAGAGGTATCCCCAAAAAAAAGTTGACCTACAGATGACATCAATACCTGGATATAGAACTGAAGATTTCTGATCAAGAATGCCATATGCTCTCTAACACGCCACATTGGCCTAAAACGTTGGCGCCGTTGCTGAGATACTGAGCAGTTCAAACGGTCATTGCGACGCTTGGCAAAATCTGTGTGATCTTGATGCATCACAGAAGCCCATGATTTCTCCAATTCCATTTGTGTACGTTTCAGCCGTAGCAAATACTGAAAGACCCTTAGATACCTGGAACATTCTTAAGGTTAACACGTGCATGAGATAGAGAGGAATTAATCAGAAACTACAAACTATATTCTGTGCAAGTCTTTTTTAAATATTATTTGATAAGCAATTAAGGAACTATCTTTCAACTTCATCATATGGCAAAAGAATGCATATTTAAATGAAGAAGAGGAGGAGGAGAAAGGCAATCCATAAGCATCAGAAGCATCTTACTGAGACAACACGTCTTGAGTAAAAAACAACTGTAGGGGCCAATCAACAGAGTATTCCAGAGCAATACCATCCCATCCATCCAGAGAAATCTCTGAAGCAGCATTTGATAATGAAGCACCTGTACTCCCAGTTTTGGCTAAATCTAGCGAGGATTTAACCGCAGATCCAAATGAAGGCATCCTTGTATGAAAACCAAAAGTAATAAAATTTAAAATCAAATGAAGATTGATAGAAATATTAGTAGATAAATTTTTTTCATTAAAATATAGGTTCTAACCGCAAGGATACCCTGGAGAAGTATTTCTCCTCTTCGCCAATCGTCTTTATTGCAGCCTACAAAGCAAATAGTGCCAACAATTTTTTTATTTTTTTTGTAGTAGACAATTAGTGAATTTGAGGTGGAGCACTCTGACATTATCAATATTTAATTTAAAACAAGGAGTATAATCATGTATGCTAGGGAAATATGTTGTGCTAAGCTTACCAGCTGGAATGGGACCATGAGATCAGCTTCAGCAGTTGATTGTCGAGGAGGCAAACGCATCATTTGCCGACTTTCCTCGAGAAAACACTGGCATAATGAATCCTGCTTTGTTAGAATTGAGATTTCTGCTCACTTTATAATTGTAAAATACACACCAATGTCAGCACAATCTCAAACTCATGGACTTTAAAGCAAGGTTGAAAAAAAACTTTTCAACAACCAATAGAAAATCAAAATTTTGAATAAAAATATGTTCAGCGAAACCCTAGACCAAAGTTCAGGAAATTTCTGCAAGAATGATTTTGGTCGGTTGTAGTTTAATTATGACTAGGCAACAATGCCGAACCAATCATGTTATAGAATATTAGAAGTTCCTACAAAGTACAAACCACAAACCAAAGATTGCATAGGAATATGAATTATCTCAAAACAGAACTAGATAATTTCAATAAGAGAATCCTTCATAAAAAGGCTACACATTCATCCAAATTGCACTGTAATCCATTCCAAAGTTTATATAGATTCACAAACTGATGCAGGTTAAATATACCAGTGACTCTAGGAATCTTACAAGGGCTAGGCCCCGGAAAGAAACTTGAGGTGTATTAAATGTCAATTTCGAAGAGAAAATATTATCCATCCTTCACCTGGAAAAAATCTCCTTTTGCTAAAAGAAAATAGTCTTTAAGTGCCTTTAGGTGGCCATTCAAGTCAGCACGCACGACCACAAGCTTCAAAAGTAAAGAAAACACAGGTGAATCAGGTGCTCTAATAAATAAAAATAAATAAATACAAGAGGGTTGCATACAGCACCTGCCAAAGATGACTAGCTGCAATAGCACGAATAGAGTCAACAGCACATTCAAATGATCTTTTGTGGAATTCAGATGATTCCTACATATAAAGGAAACAAAATTTAGCAAACACTCTGCTGTGGATTATAGTTCAATGAAAAGGGAAAGATTCATTCTATCCAAATATATAAAAGAATTAAGCTGCACAGCTAAATATAAGTGCATTTTATTGTGAAATGGATTAAATACAATATGGAGCTGTTAATGTCTCCCAGTATAGCTATCTATCAAGAAAAGGGCAGCACAAGATGTTAATGATGATACAAATTGAGAAAGAGAACCTTTAGGTCTCGAAGCATATTTTCAATCTTATCAGCCTCGGACTGTGGAAGTAATTCCTCTCCAATCAAGTTTGTATCTTCAAAAGACTCTTTGTGAAAGGGGAAGTGTCCTGTTGATAATTGATTTTTTTGAGCACCTTTTGGTATCTGCTGATTATATACAGTATCCTTAAACTGAAATGCTGGGCTTGGATTCCGGAGAACCCTGATGGCTTTTCCAGCAAAAAGAATTGATTCAGCAACACGCATATGGATATAGTCAGGCAGCATATCCTGCAGAAATTCATTGAAAGAGTAAATATATCAGAAAAATGAATTCCAAAGAGGTATATTAGAACAAATCTGTTTGTTGTGACTTGAAGAAAGCCCAATATCCTTCTTATCACAGCATTATTTAAGCAAGGAGCAATGATGCTAAATTAAATATAAAGCAGATGCATGAACAGGAAAAGTAAAAGTTCTTCAGGCATCAAAGAAAGAAAATCAATCAAAGTTTTATGTGAAGAATGAGAAGCTATTTCCACGAAATAGCTTTAACCTGGATTAAAACGATTATCATTCAAGCAATTGCATATTGAATAAAAATCAAAAGGAGGGCAGGAGGGAATGAAAAGTAAAAGAAGAATGAAAGACAAGAAAGAGAGAGTCAAAGATAAGCCATTAACCGATCATTGTCAGTATTCCTATCATCATCCAACTCTAACCCAACCAGTTTCATTAATATGCAAAACAAAAGCATGATTTTAACGCTGATTGTTAAGCAAGAGTGAACATAAACATAGGAGAAGAGAGTTTTGAGATACCAAAAAAATATGAAATCCCAGGTGCCAATCTGTTAAAGATGCATCGTCAGTTGACAAGCGAGCCAATTTTTCTGACATATCTGGATTAGATGAGCCATGCTCCACATCCTTATCTTCCTGCCTGATAATTGATGTAATTATTTAACCAATTTTGGTAGTTTTTGTAAGGTGGTAAAGTAAAAGGAACAAAAAAGCACAAAGTTTATTAACTTTCACCGCATAAATTATTCTTAACTCATCCAATTTTGGTCATTAGAGCAGAATGATGTCAATAGCATATCATTGTCAGAAAAATAACTTTGCACATTACCTTCTGATGAAAAAATCACCATGCTGATCTTGAAGAATCCCATAAACCATCCAGGAAGCGAGTTGATTATACATGACCTGGTGCCCATGCCAAAGAAGCCTATACTTTTAGACACAGGAATAAACAATAAAGGTCACTGCCTTGGAATTCCACGTTTGTAGATAAATAAAACCATACAACCAACGCTAAATTTGCGATAACCAGAATCAAAAACAGCACTAAAACAAACCTTTGGATGCATGATTGCAATTCAGGAACTCCACAGTGACATCTTTTGTGCAAAAGGTTTAGGAGTTGTCCTCCGCGAATATCATCACGCTCAATCTCAAGAACAAGCTCATAAAGTGGCGGCAAGAGAACAAAAAACTGCAAAAAATAATTCGAAAATTATACATAAAAAACAGCAAATTCCCCAACAATAAAAAGAAAATCAGACCATTTTTAAGTTCCGAACCAAACCTTGTTAAGACCTTGAGTAATAGTAGCCAAAATAGGAATGCTCTCTGACAGTAACTTCTGTTCAATGTGGAGAACAGCAGATCTGTAAACAGAAAGAATCTCAACGATGCCATTAGCAATAGCTCTGCGATAAACACTCTGTTTCTCTTGTAAATTCTTGTTCGACAATTCATTATTAGGATTTGCAGACCTAATCCAACTTAGATTCCGCGACTTCGTCGCAAATCGATCAAGCTCTCTATAATAAAACCCTAGACTGATTATCCTCTCAATAAGATCCCTGCAAAAAAAATCAGAATTAGTAAAATACGTAGAAGAAAGACGAGTACAGAACGAAGAGCGCGGGAGGTGGGTACCTGTCGCTGGGTTGGATGAAGGAGATATCAGGAGCGAGCTTGAAAGAGCGGTGGTCGTCGGAGATGGGAATGCCGAGAGAGTTTTGGTGTTCTCTCTCATCGATAATGAGATCTCCAGTGTAGCCTAAGAGTGAGAGTAACAGCTCGTGTAACATTTTCCTTTTCTTTTCTGTTTTTGATCACCAAATTGGCCACTAGATAGTTGCTCTCATTTGATGATTGTGTAGTAGCAGTAGCAGTAGCCTTGGGGTATGTTTGGCGTCGTAGTTTTACCGGCTTTTATTAATTTTTGAATTTTTTTATGCTTTAAAATGTTTTAATATATAAAAATATTTTAAAAATATATATATTATTTTAATTTATTTATATATATAAAAATATATATTACTATTCCAAACACCCCATGGTTCCCCTTCTCTTTCATGAGTAATAATAATTAATAATATAAGACCAGAGGGTGGATTTGAAATTTGCCTCGGAAAGGCACGGGATTGTTTCCCCCCTGATTTCCGTGGAGCGTTATTTTATTTTTGTCGGCAATTATCGGAAAATGAATTTCATTCCATTAATTTGCGAATAAATTATGTTGATTTCTGGTTGACAATAAATCCTTAGGCCTTGTTTGTTTCAAGGAAAGTGATTTCCCAAATTTTTCTGTGTTTATTTACCTTCTGAAAAGTTGGTCAATAGAAAATATTTTTCAGTCAAAGAAAAATTTGGTTTGATTTTCAGGAAAGTGTTTTCCGGAAAATTTGGGCGGAAAACACTTTCCAGAAGTTGTGAAAAATTTAGAAATATCATTATTTGCTGATTATATCAAATTTGATCCTCAAACTTTTGATTGCTATATATAATTTATTTTGAATATTTATTTTTCAATTCCATCTCTTAAAATTTAAATTTTATATTAATTTTGGTCCTTATTTTTATAATTGCTATTTGCTTTTTTTTCTTATCATTTTTTTTATTGAAATTTTTTTTATCTATCAAATTTGGTCCTCATTTTTTTTTATTGTTACTTATTTTATTTGAAATAATTTATGAAATGTTAATTATTATTATTTTAATTTATTCACCTTTTCATTTTTTTATTTTTTTAGATTTGATCTCTATTATTTTGATTATTATTTATTTTATTTGAGATAATTTATGAAATTATATTTTTTTTCAATTTCATTCTCATTCAACTTTTTAATTTATAAGATTTGTTCCTCATTATTTTAATAAACTTGAAAAAAAAAATTTATTAATAAATTATTTTTCAGTTCATTTTCCATAACACGAACAAACATTGGAAAGTGTTTTCCAGTTCATTTTCCATAACACTGCTAAATATCGGAATTCACTTTCCCCGGAATTCACTTTCCAAAAAGAAACCACTTTCCAGCAAACAAACGGGGCCTTAAAAACTAAATGTTTGTTTAATATTATAATAGTGATTATTTTTTAAAGTATTTTTTGACTGAAAATATATTTTTTATTATTTTTAATATCAACACACCAAAAAATATTTAATTTAAAAAACAATTTTTAAACACAGAAACAAATTATCTCTGTAAATTATATGGCAGTCTTGACTTGCAATCAATTAACATTGAATATGGATAGGGAGGTGAATAAATTTATGTTGCCAGGAACATTGTTATATCAATGGAATTCTTGAATCATGTATTCCAACTCTTCCGTCATTGTAATTTACTCATTACACGAATAAATAAACAAATAAACATGAAAAATACCATAAAGCATCATAAGTTAATTACATACATTCATAATTTTACCATATAATAAAGAGTTATACATCAAAAAAGCTGATTGTCATGTTTTAATTTAAATAGTCTAGCAAACAAAAAAAATATTCTCATTTTTTACATGGCAATTAAGTAGGTGTTACCATAGAAATATAAATTACATAATCATTAGTTTTTATCTCCCTTGCTCGTTATCGAGTACCAATCCAATTACCATGAAACTAGTTACTTCGCTCATTATCAAACACCAGTTCCATCATGAAAAGCTAGTTTTCTCACTTATTATCGGACACCAATTTTATTTTTGAGGTGCTAGGTCCTTATCTTTGATTTATTCTCTTGAATTGAATTTTACATTAATAATTACTTTTATTTAAAAAACTCGATAAATAAAATATTTATAGTGTTAAACACCTATCTATAGTTAAAGCTCTCGATTTCTTGTTATAATTGTAACGAGTTATAAAAAAATGATCTTATGCAAAACTCTTTCTTTTGTCTCATTTGAGGTTAAGTTCATATTCACACATTACATGGACAATAATTATTTTTTTTTATCAATATAGCCACAATTTTTATTCGAGAGGCAAGTAAATATTTTCATTATCAAGAAGCTCATGAAAAGTCAACAAATCTTTGATAAATATTTCTAAATTTTTATTAATTTTAGACTAAAAGAGTATCTTTACCATGTAAAGAAGTGTACAGACACGTACATCCCCAGCAAAACTTCTTAAATAAAAAAAAAAATAGGTAAAATAATGATATCACTGCAATACAAATATAAAAGATAACCCAAGATACATTTCACTGAGCTACAATAAAAAGAAGCAAGTACTTCTATTTCTATCAACCTGTTTGCTGTGGTTTGAGGGTTTTTTTTTTGTCTGGGCCTTGACCCAAACCGCATCAACCTGTCGCCTTGTTTCTGTTTGGATCGCTGCAAAAAACCCAACCCAGACAACTACACTTGTCTTGCCCAGATGACTAGGTTTTTTTCTCCTCCTCCCATCTGTTTGACCTCCTTGTCTTGTACACACACTCAGCAGTTTTTTAGTAGTTTAAAACTCTTTGCTCTTACATTTTTTTTATTCTGATTATTTTTTAGTTTTTTAAATTATTCTAATATACCGATATTAATATATATTCTTAAATAAATAATAATTTAAAAAACAACCACTAACATCCTATCAAATTCCGTCTACTAACATTTCTTGCGAGTTTCGAAAAGTAAAAATGGCATGTCCCGTGCTTCACCCACGCCGATAATATTTTCCATGCTTCACTGACAAATCATACGCGTAGTAGTCACCACATTTCTAGCCAATAATAACATTGCAACGTGCACCGTTTACTGTACAAATCACACGTTTCTTGTCTTGATTAGTAATTATTTGTAGCCAGTATATCAATAATCACTCCACCGAAGATTCGTCACTGGACACTACAACCAGTAATCAACATTAATGTCTTCACCAATAATCTATTGAGATGAGCTAACACAATTAAGATTTATAACTATATTGGATCGCCAGCAAGTAAGCATAAGACAGATAATTTCCGATACTCAATATTTCACCTTTTAACAATCTATTAATATATATTCTTTCCTATTTTTATTATTTTTTTTATAAACCACGCGGTGTCTCAGGCGCTAGCCCAGACTAATCCATGTTTGCACCGGGTGGGGCCCCGAAGGGGTGAAAGTGCTCCCCAAATGGTCAGCTCAATACAAAAGGAGGGGTTGAACCCCTAATCTCTCTTAAGGGACGATAGCGCCTTCACCACTCACGTCAGGACCTCTTGGATAAAAAAAAGACACTTTCCTATTTCTATTGATTTAAATATAGAAAATCACTCGTCCAAGGAGGGAAATCATCCTTAGAAACAATTAATTCGCTGTTTGACTGTTTGTTTTTAAAAATATATCTCATTTAATAATGTATAAACATGGTGTTTTATTATTTTTTAAAAATCATTTTAATATCAAAATAATCTAATAACAAGAAATTTTTTTAATTTAAAATCAAATCAAATCAAATACAAAAAAAATAAAAAATAAAAATTCAAATCCGATTTTGATTTTGAAAGGCAGTAACAAATAGGACTAAAATTTGAATACAAAATCTAATTCAAGGCCAGTATCCTGGATTTTAGAGTATTGTTGATTTTAAAATTTAAAATATATTTTTTTTTAAATACATTAAAAAAATAATATGTATATATATATATATTATATACGTACGTGCTAACATGACTGTACTTTAAAATAAGGAACCTAGCTAGCCAGCTACGACGGGGTCTTGATGGATGATGAAACTGTTGCGCTAGCTAGCTGTGAAAGACGCCAAGTACTGCAGTGCTGCACTTCCTTTTTCCCTTGGCGATGAAGGAGCCTGTATTTATATATTTCAAAACTGCAGCACTTACAGAAACATTAAATAAATGCGTGCTCGTTGGTTAAGGCTCATAATCCGTAGTGCATGTGCATGATTTTGCAAGGAAATATCTTTAATTAGCAAGGTAAGCCTTAGTTAACAGTGACATTACTGCTAACCAGTACTCTACTTGTTGGATTGGCCCAGAGACCAAATTTGCCAGAAAGAACAGTCTACTAAAAAACTAGCGAGGTGGTTTTTACCTGCAAAAAAAAAGCATTCAGCAAAGGGGATTGAAGAGAGAGACAGGGGTGAGAAACCCATGTTGGAGGAGGGGAGCACGTGCAAAGAGCAATTCATTGGCATCTGGGAGCCGAAAAGGATTTTGCACGTGCCCTGCTTCTCCAGCGTGAGCCACCCACCCGTTAGAGCTCCGTGCCCTCGGCTGGCTGGCTGGCTAGCTTGACAAACGATGTAAAATGTAAAGCTAGTTTTGATGTGTTTGAAATGTCTGTAAGAAACTCATGTATTTATAATGTCGGGAGAGACAAGTGCAGGAAGAGGTTGCTCGTTAATTGCTTCAATTAAAGCCTGGAAGAGAGGAGGTGTACTGCCGGGTAAATTTCAAAGTGTTGTTGATGGGGTAAGAGAAAAAAAAGGAGAAAATCTTTGGGAAGCATTAAGAGCATGCCATGCAATCATGATGGGCCGGGAAGAAATTCAAAGCAGAGTACTACTCGATGAGGACATATCTAAGGAAAGGCAACGAAGGGTCATGCCGTGCCTTAATTTCACAAAACCACCAACACTTTATTCCTTGCACGATCGAATGCACTAGCCTGCTAGGCAGACAAACAAGCCCCTGATGATGAGCCCGAGCTAGCTCCATATGAAACAAAACATTTTGCGACCTTTCTGCCTAGCAAGCAAGCAAGATTTCTAGACTTTCTGGATCGAGAATCTCTTGCCATGATTTGGGTACCACGGTCTTTTTGGTGGGGTCAAGGTTTTGATTTATTTCTTCTGGCGAGGGGAAGAGCTTTGCTGGTGCAATGCGAGCAGGATCAGAAGAATAAGGTAAGAGTGCACGTAGGGTTTGCGTGTGGGCACAGATGTCTTTGAGTACACGAGTATTTCAGACCGAGCTGCGAGGTTACCTAGGTAGATATGATTCCCTATAAGTAGGCACCAGCTTTCTCCCCGAGAATTCATGGCGGGGTTAATTTTATCAGAATACCGGGCCATGCCCTAGCTGATAGTGGAGGAGCATGCGTGTGTTAAAATTGAAATGAGAAATCAATCTTCACTGCCCATTCCCCAACTTGGTATCTATATCTTTTTTTTTGGAACCGTTGGTATCTATATCATGTCGCTGCATTGGCAGTATTAGTTTTTTTTTATATATATGATTGGGGTGTTCGGGTCCAGTTTGCGTGCAGGACAATTAAATTCTTGGGCCCACTGAATATCCTGCAAATCCAGTGAGAATGTAAGATACCACGGGGTGACAGACGTGTCTAACAAGGCTTGAACCTGGAGTTAGAGTAAATGGAGAATCTCTTCACGAGAGATCGATATAGCATGTGAGTTTTTAAAGAGTTTTACATGACCTCCGATTTTTATTTTATTTTATTTTTTGGCATGAAAAAAACTGATGTATTGGGATGAATATATCTATATATTCTGATTAGTTTACGAGGGACAAAACAAATTAAATAAAAAAATAAATGAAAATCACATAGATTGGCATGAGGTCATCATGAAATCTAAAGACATAAATGCTAGCGTGTGCACCCTGCACTTGCAGACTGCAGTGTTGTAGTGAATGCTTTATTTGGTCATACACTCATATATCTTCAGATGCTTTTGAAACTTGATCACACTCCCAACAAGCTAAATTCCACTGAACTTGAGGCTGACGTCTGACTCTGCCCCGGGAAAAAGGAACACAACCGTAGCTGGTGACGATCCAACGAATAGGCAAACAAGCTTCTCTTGGATAACCGAGGCGCTATTTCTCAATATATTTTTAATTTAAGAAATTATTAGACTAATATTTTAATATGCTAATATAAATAAATATTTTTTAATAACATTATGCACCGTCATACAAAGTAATTTCCATAAATAGATAGATGATGATCAACGTTACTGATGTACTTTTTTAAAAAACAATCAGGTTATAAACCCTACCAAGTCCAATAAAATAATTTTATTTAATTATATGATAAAAAAAAACAATAGTAAATGAAGCGAGTTGAAAAAAAAAGAGATAGCAATTACGTGCAGGGAAAAAATACTAAGATTAATTTTTTTTATAAATATTTTTAAAATATAATGACAAACAAATCTTGAAATATGATAATGTAAGCTATGATCACAGTCCTGCCTTTTCTTACCTTTACATATATAAAATCACAGTCCTGCCGTTCCTTGCACGAGCCACCTCATTTTCCTACTGCAAAGTGTCGGATTCTGGCAAAGCCGCCTTCTACAACTTCCCCCACCAATTGTTTCTAGCTGAATTGAGCTTAGCCATGCGGGTGAAGTTGCTCTTCCAAAATTGGAGCTCGCTAGCAGAATTATAGCTGTAGTTAGAAAAAAACAAGAACATCCTCTGCTTGGTGGATTAAAAAAAAATGGTTAAATTTTCTTGTTGAATAAAAAAATAATTATTTATTTTTGGTTAAAACTATTGTTAAATATGTCATTGGCAATACATTAACCAAATAAGACATGTAATAATTTCATAACTTCAACTTATACAAAGAAGTTGTTGGAGAATAATATAAATTATATTCTAGATCCTCACCTAATAGTTTAAGTTTTTAGATAAAATGATTTTGTTTTAACATGGTATTAGAATCTTGTTGACCCAACAGTCATAAGTTCGCATCTTACCATTCTTATTTTATTTGATAAAAATTAAGCATTAAAGTTGAGGGTGCGTATTAGAAAAATAATATAAATTATATTATGAGATCTTATATAATATCTTAAATTTTTAGGTAAGATATTTTTTTAAATAAAAATTATGGTTATTAATACATAAAAATATCTCAAAGCAACATTAAAGTTGTAGCTTTTTTTTTTTTTAAATACTAATAATAAATGTATCAAATGCAAAGATGGTTGAAATATGATTATTTATACATGTCGTGAAATATTCAATTTGAAAATGATATTTTGATTAAAAAAAAATAATAATAAATATAATAACTGCAAAATCGGTACAAGTAATAAATGTATCAATTGCTATTCTAGTTTGAATGCGTCATCGATCATAATAAAAAAAATCCTTCCCCTTGAACCCACATCAGGCATCTGTTGAGGCCCCGTCATTTTGCTCCCTCCCCACTAACTGGTTACCACCTTCCTAACACTCCCACACACTCAAATTTAAAGGGAAAAATAACAGAGGAAAAAAGAGAGAGAGGTAACAGAGTCCTTGATTTTCTTCAAGGGCATAGATTTAATTTCGAACAGCTGAGTTCGATTTCATCACATCAATCCAAAGATTATAGAGCAAGAAGTCCAAGAAGCTGATTTTAAATATTTAAATCAATTTCTTAAGTTGATTTAAAAATAATTTTAAAAAAATAAAAAATATTATTTTAATATATTTCTGAACGAAAAATATTTTCAAAAACAATTTCAATTATACTTTGTCATCGTTTTCTCACAGCGTCATGTCATAAATGCAAGCAATGATATCTCTTCAACCCCCTCATTCCACTTCCAATAATCATAAATATACAGGGTTGATGACAGTTTGCAACTAGAAGACTTGGAAAGGATGATACATAGCCGAACAAAACTGTGAACAAAAACACAAGATCAAGCTGACGCTATCAATGCTTGTAATTAAAATTCACTTGGACCACGTATCGCATCCTAATCTGATCCACGCTGTAGACTATGTATTCATTGTACAACAAACTACCCTGCAAAAGTATTCAAATCAACAATAAATTATGAAAATTGTGCTCGGGAAAAAGAAAAAGAAAAAAAAGGAGTTACTATTATAGATGTTTAAGACTCGTAGAAGTCAGTATGTCTGAGAGTCGGTGTAGTGCTTTGAAGGCACACAATCATAATTTGCACTACCTTTGTGCCTTGTTGCTCTTTGGGCTTCCCAAGGGGAACAACAACACCATCCTCCAGTGCCTTGGCATCTGAAAGATCTGGAGCAGTTTTACCAACTCCTTTCGTGCTGCAATAATTAGATTGAGACTATATTAACTTTGCATCAGGGAAGAAGAAGAAGAAGAAAAAACAGCGTTCTAATTGATTGCGATGGAAGTCTTCTGTAAAAAAGGAAGAGAATGATACTAATTATAAATGGCAATGTCTCTTCACATACTATCACACAAACTGTAACTTCAAATTTATGCTGGCAGAACATTTCATCTTGAAGTGTAAAAGGCATGAACTAGTATTTGGTAGAAATTTGAAAGTTTAAGGCGTGTAGATTTCTATGTAAGGGTCGGGAATTGAGAATCATAACTCATGCAGATGTAACAACAGTTTCATCATGTGATTTCATTTCATTGCGTCATTACAATTACACATACATGGCGCAACTGGATAAGCATGAAGAAAGCTTTCAAATACAGCACAATAACAAAACAGACCTTAGCTTCCCCGATGGCAACTTATCAGCATCATAGTTTGCATATGATAGTTCAGCCATGTCTCCAAGAGCAACCTAAAAACACACGATCCAATAGTTTATGAGAACATTCAATTATTCAAAATAAATAATTGCGGTCAGAATAAGGATTATAGAAGTTTTCTTTAAAAAATTCCAGAAAAACAATACCAATATTTCCATGAAAAAAATTGGCGAGGCAACAATCAGGGAAAACATCTACATGTTGAGTAAGAATAGTCGTTTTGCAACATCTGTATACGTCTGATCTGATCTAGCCACATTTTGTTTTTAATACGATACATTCTAAGGTGGTTCTCTAGAATAACCATACCTCACACAGAAGCAGCACGCCAGCTGGAACAGCATTATTTGCATAGCAATAATTAGCACTTTTGGAGAACATATCAGCAAAGTAAACTCCCTTTCCAAACATGTAGCCAGTTACAGGTGCTTCAGGGGGAGCAATACGCAAGCCTGGCAGTTTTCATGGCAGAAGTTGCACTTCGAAGTTATTGACGGAAAATTCATAAACACCCAAGCATGGACACAATTACAGTAGATGCAATTGCACAGCATATACATGCAGAGATTCAGAAAAACAAAATGATGAAAGGATGACCTTGGGATAGAATGCCAGTCCAGTTTGTGAGGCGCGAGCCATGCCATAAAAGCATTCTATTTTTTGTATTAGAGAACTGCTCACAAGAGTTAAAAGGCGTCAGTTTACAACAGCTTAAAAGTTGCTTGCAGGAGTGAAAGTAACACAGCTATGAACATTTTCTAATTGTTAGATATCCAGAATCACTGCACTTCATGCACAAGAGCGTCTCTTTAAAGATCATGAAATCTTAAGCTTACAACCACAACACAAAATCAACTTTTCAAAATAGCTATTTCAAGAAAATTGCTGAAGAGAAAATTGTCTGTATATTTCCCCTCCAAAGACATTACTTTCGTGATGATTAGGTTTTCCTTGTCCAAAAAGACCAAATTATTTGATGATGATGATGATAATGACTTGTCTGAATAGAAAATGCACCATTACCTTTCTGAACCTTTCATTTTCCTCCTCTCTTGAGATCTTGAATATTTGAGCAATATCAACAGTATACTGTGAATGTGTTTTTGCATGCGTATTCTGCAAATACATGGCAATCTTGCCAAAGATAGGAAGTCAGTTATCAAGCAAAATGTTAAGGAATTAAAAATATAAGGCACAATGTAATACTTCTATTGCAATTTTAGGGGCAGAATTTTTAGATAGAGTAATCAAAATGGGGGTTGAAAACAAGTCCAAATGTCACCGCTGCACCTCATTCATCTCCCCCTCAACCACCCACCATTCCCCCAAAAATAAGAACTCGGTTTCCATTAAAAACAAATAAGAGAAAAGAAGAAACAGCAAAATAAAAAAGACAGAAGAGCTTAAGTTGCTTCAATTCTAAATTCTGCTACTGAGAATACCATTGTAAATTCCTCAGAATCAACTTCAACTGGGGTCAATTCACAATGTAGCCGCTTGTAATGAGAATACAGGGGATCTTCCTACAAAAAGTCATAGAAACTTTGCATAAGAATACTTGAGAGCATGGTAGCGAATATTAAATGGAGGAGAGAAGAAGATAGTGGGGACCTCATTAATATACCATGTGCAGCATCAGAAAGAAAACTATGACCAATTAAAATGATTTGATACAATTCATAAATGGAGGTAGCTTTTGAAAAAACCGTATCAGAAAAAACATGGGCACATGAACAAAATCCAGCAGCACATCAATCCTGGGAATCACAATAAACCACAGTAACTGAGTGGCTAGAACAAGGTGGGATCATTTTTCATCTGCATCTATTGATTGTTATTATAAACTGAAAGGGAACAAGTTTGGATCATTTGCTATTTTCATAAATTACTAAAATTATTATCACATTCAAATTGAAATTCAGAAAGTTTTTGCAAAACACAGAATTTCTAGGAACTGACAGCATTGATGAAGAAGACCAAAAAGATACCTGCATTCCAGGTTCATCCTCCAGCAACTTTGTTGCAACTTCAATCTCTCCAAGGGCTTCAACCTGCATTTATGAACAGGGATCTGAGGAGTGCGTTTTATAATTTAAAGAAATAAAATCAATTTCCATACAGAACCTCGCCAGTATAATGACTTGTCAGCTGAAACGAAGCTAACTAACCTAAAGCAACAACAAATGTTTGAGTTAAAAAAAAGAAGGAATTACCATTTCCAGCTTGAATTTTAACTTCTGAGGAGTATCAATAACAAACTCTCCTGCCATAATCAAATTATCGTACCACTTAGAACTTTTCAGAAAAGAACACCAGTCACCGCATCCACATTACTTATTAGTCTATGGTCTAACGAGCAATCCAGAAAGAGAGAGGGACTCACGCATTTTTTTAAATCCAAAATCATGAGGAATGACAGTGTAAAACTCTCTGCAACAAATTAAGTCCATCAAAGATCAAAGTTTCCAAAACTTCTTCCAAGCCAGAGTCCAGAATCTTAACGTAAAAAATAAAATAAAATACACACACTCAGTGAATCATGCAACCCAGGTGCATGTACTTACCCACTTAGTTGTTCAAGTTTTAATCTATCTGCTGTTCCAATTACATCAGAAATCCTCTTCAGAACATCATAGCCCTAAATAAATTCAAAGAAAATTAATTGGTTAGATATTCCATGGAACATTGAAAAAAAAAACAAAGAAAAGATACCATATTGTGCATCATACAATATAAAAAACTAAAGAACATTAGCCAGTATCCGCTTTGACTCTTGGTTCATCAGATTCTGATATACAATAGCTAGGCAGGACCCAAAATAAATTTGAAGTCATCTAACTATGAGTTTTAGTTATTCATCTTATCCAGTACTCTTTAACTCCAAAACAAGAAATGTTACTGCTGGAAACTGCATCTACATTATCTTCAATCTCTGAAAAGGGTAGGAATTGGGTTGGACATCATAAGAAAATATTGCATCCCATGCTGCTCTAACATCTAAAGCAGGACAGTCTGATATTAGCTTTATGTTGATTCATCAACAAAAAGTTTCTATAGTTCTCATGAGCTGTGATATCGCTCTGTGTATTAGTAACTTAAAGCATGTCATCTACATGGTTAATCACAGCATTAGATAACAGATTATGTTTAAATGTCATGAAATCAAACACATAGTAAAGATTTTTTCCATCCATGAATCAAACACTCACCTTTAATATAGTTGACTTGCTTAATTTACCAAGTGGCAATTTATTTGCATTGTATCCTGAAAGATAAGACAAATAACAACCGATAGTGACTTTCAGGGGATGTTGTGGTAAACTAAAAAAAATCAAGGCATATAGGAATGAAAGAACCACCAATGAAGTGCTGCCAACGTTTGAAAACATTTTCATCTCAAAACACAGTCTAAAAATTTAAAGAAACAAATTGAGCATCTGCTTTAATTTTGGATTTTATTCAAAGATCAAATAACCAACCTATTTCCATCATTTGCTGCTTCATCATACTAACATTACATATAAGAGAGATAAATTTGGCAACACGTGACTCAAGTTGTGTCTCCCGAGGTTGAATTGCTATAGCAGAGTCAGGCTTTTCTTTAACCTGAAAACAGAACAATTGTATCTCAGAAGCAGTGGACTACATGGCATGCAAGGTTTAACTATTAGGGTTTAATCTGGAGCACCCATGTCTCACCCACTTAAATTTGGCACCCCTGTCTGTCAAAGAATTCAAGAAACCAAGATTGGTTACTATAGAAAACAAGATTTAGAATTATTTCCTTTCCGCTAACAAGGTTTGTCTTGTTTTCCTGTTTCACATTTTCCTACTCTTCTCTATTGCTACCCTTTTTCCTCAAGAAAAAAATTGGTTGTTTCAATGCTGTAATCACCAAAATCTAGCTGAAAAGAGGTGGCTATAGAGTATGGATGCAACTCACAACTGGATCTTTTTCCTGCTCACTGTAGTCCATTTCCAACCAAGCATAGCATTTTGAGTAACATTTGAACTCCTTTCGCTCGGACCAATGGTTCTTTGTCTTGGCATAGAATTTCTGTTCAAACTCAGAAATAGCAGGATCTCGTGAAGTGTAGGGACCAAATAGCTTAACCTGACCATTCACCCCAACCCTACCCCATCTGTTATAGACCATAAATCTACCACCATCATCAGATTCTGCAAACAGATTTCATTTAAAAGAAACGGGGAAACAGGAACGGGATATTAGCAAAACCAGCTCAAAGCATCTGAAATTAATAAAGGTTGTTGTCGTATATCACTTTCTGCTTGTGAAGCACTAAAGCATGCGACTTAAGATTTAAAACAAGCATTTTCCACTACAAAAAAAGGAGATCCTTCTGAGTTAATTCACTTAAGTTGAACACGAGAGCTAATTTGAGAGAATTGTCAGCTATAGCAAAATATATATGTTTCTCGAAAACGAAGCTATGGCAATATAAATAACCACATGGGCAGAAGTGAAAGCTTGCCTAGAAGTTGAATCACATAGAACTTGTTATTGTTGTCCCCAACATATGTCTGATTCAGCATTGCATCATAGACATCATCACCCTGCATCATTGCCCAAAACAATGGGAGAGAAGAAAACAGAGAGAGAAGCTCAATTCGTTGCCAGCAAGACACTAAGAAAACCATTTCAACAAATTATGCTTAATCCTCACAGTTGGTGTCAGGTGATCCAAATAAAAACTGCTAGAAGACTCACTATTTGCAAAACATGATACTCTGACTTTATCTGATCAGAAAGGAACTGGTCTAGCACCGCTGAGCCTTTTTCTCGTCGCAGTTACAATTTTCTCCTTCTCCTTTTCACCCTGTTCCTGCTCTTCTTTTGCTGGCACCACATTCAAATTTATTTAAAAAAAAAAACAATTTTAGAAACAGATATTAATAAGAACCCGTTGAATTTAAACCCACACACATAAACAATGTCTAATAACTCCTAATAGAACCGGGTAATAAATAAATAAAGTGAAGTTTCGAATAGAACGTTGAAGTGACTGGTGATTGTCTGGTTCAGCGTTGCAGAGCCTGTCAATTAACTGTCTCTTGGTTCCGGTAGTGGAAACTCCAAGGAGACTGGCCTGTTGGCGTAATTGCTTGACATTCATGTCCCGAAACTTGTCAATAGCCTTGATTTTCTCTGTCCCATTATCAGAATCTCCTCCTCCATCTTCAGACTCCCTTTCTCTTTTCTTGTTGCTAATACCTCCACCATCGATCGAGTGCACTTCTGACAGCTTGTTTTCTTGCTCGAGCGCCGATTCCAGTCTCCGCACCTGCAAAACAGAAAACAAGTCTACTATTTTTTTGCGTTTGACAAAATGTATGAACTTGAGGAGAAGGGGAAAGGGGTAAAACCAGGGAAGGCTTGGTTCCGGTGGTATCGAGTCCACGTTTAGCGAGTTCGGCTCGAAGCTCGTCTACCTTGAGCTTATTTGCCATTTCAAAGGTAGCTGAGTGGGGAGGAATTCCAGGTGTCTTTGGAACTTTGGAACAAATGGTGAATTTAAAGGGGGACGTGGAGACCACTAGGCGACCACATAACGTCATCGTTTTCGAAAGAGCGGGTTTTTAAAGATTTGTTTTTCCTTTTTATTTAAGAAAGCTTTTCAAGCACGATATTTTATATAGTTCCCAGTTTTTTTATTTTAAAAATTGTAATCAAAATATCGTGCTTGAAAAGCTTCTAAAATAAAAAAGCCAATATCGTGCTTGAAAAGCTTCATAAATAAAAAAGTTCATGGTTGAAGGTTGAAATTCACAAAAAAAAACATCGAATCCATGAGAACAAAACAACTCCGCCCCAAAAAAAAAAGTTATGAAACTCGATTATTAAACAATATAATATTGAATAATACATTTAAAAAAATATAAAATTTAGTTGTTGATAGATGAAATTAAAAAAAAACAATGAAAAAAGACCAAAACAAATGAATCAAGTTAATTTGCTAAACTTGTTATCTAAGTCACGAGATCATGATAATCCAATACAAGGCAAATTAAAAAAATATATAGAAACTTATTTTTCAATCAACCTTGTATTGAAATATATATATATATATATATATATATATATATATATATATATATATATATAGATATAGATATTAAATTTAACATTTGGATCACGAGAGTAAAATAAATTTATATAAAACAAATAGAAAAAAAAATTATGAATCCTCACCATTTGACATAACTAAAACTAAAGGTTGAAATTAAGAAAAAAAATTAAATGTATAAGACCATTATATATAACAACAACAACAACAACAACCTGAAATGGAAAAAATACGAAGCATAATCCAGAAAATATTATAATATCAAATGATAAGATTTAAAAAAAACCTTAAAAAAAATGGTTTTTCAAAGTGTGGAATAAAAGAAAAAACTAAAAAAAATACAAAACACTATTACAATAAATAATGTATTAGGGGCGAGCTACAATAATCCAGGCATACCCTTCAGTGTTTTACTATAATTGTTGCCTACAGTTCTATCTATCATGGGGTGGTAAGAAAATTCAATGTAAAAAATACAAGGGCAGAAAAAAATAAAGTTTCAACTAATTAGTTCAATTGATAATCTAAACAATATGAAAATACAATATAAACAAATAAACTAATAAAAAAAGTAAAGAGAATTAGATTTTGTCTAGATCAACAAATTAATTACTTAATGTTTTAGGGTAAGGGAGTAAGAAAATAATTAAAAAATTCATATTAAATCTAGAGAATTCATAAACCCGGTGATCTGGGTATAAAATTGAGATAATTTTATAGAAAAAAGTGTAAGAAAAAATTTGAAAAATAAAATTGAAATAAATTATTTTTTAAAAAAAAACTTGCGTTAATATTTTAAATCAATGATCCTGGTCATAAATTCAAGATTAGCTTGATAGAAGACAAACCGTAAAAATTAACAAAGCATGAATAAAAACAAAACAAGACAATCTTCCAATCCCAGTTTGATCTCTAAAACTCACAGCTCATGAAATAATGAACTCAAGTTTTGTGAAAAAAATATTTTTTAATCAATTTAATTATGAATTATGAGATTATAAAAAATATTAATAAATAGAACTTGAAAAAAAAATAGCAGAAAAAAAGATAAAACTTGATAGAAAAAATTTGAGGGATAATGAAATTAATAAAAAAACAATAAAACATGACCCGAGATAGAATGAATTACACTCAAAAGAATAAAAATCAAATTTTAAAGTTCAATTAAGTTATAGAAAATATTATATGAGTCTTGTCATATTTTTCTAGTTAATATTTTTAATATATAAATAATTTACAAAAGTTGTAATATTGATTTTTAACTAGAAAAAATATTGAATAATAAAGATTTAAATTTATTTTTTATGTATTAATTCTAATTTGAAAAAAAATGTTGTCCTTTTAACTTTTATTTACAATGAATCATCTCCTAAAAAAAATATTTTAAATATCCTTATCATATTCCGGATAATATTTTCTGAAAAAAGTGCAACTCGTTTTATTTTCCATTTGTTGAAAAAACAAATGTATTTTCTCTCATTGTGGATTTTGAAGGAGTGGAGACTGCTGACATCTTGCAAGAGGCAGTTTAAACGCATCAAATAATTTTCTGTTTTTCATTTTCATATATATAGAGTGGATGGGTGGTCGGCGGCTGAGGGGTTTAGTTTTCGAATTTTAAAACTTTATTGCCATCTAAACCGACGAAAATAATAATAATAAATAAGAGCCAATTTTGAAAGGCAACTTAGACGAGAAGTCGTCTGACTAACGCCCACTAAACAAAAAAAGAAATGGTAGCAGTTAAGTTACTTAAGTATTTTCATGTCGAGTCGAGGGATTTCTTTCATGCAGGGAGGAGGGGAGTGATTGAAAATGGGTGATAGACAAGCCGTAGATCAGCAGCAGCAGCTACAGTCTCCATCGCAGCTGCAGCACCAACAGCAAGGAGCAGCAAGAGAAGACATGATTGGGTGCGTGATGGCTTTAGAGGCGGCGTTGCTTCCATGCTTGCCGGCCAGAGAGCTCCAGGCCATTGACCGCTCTCCCCATCCTTCTCATCAGAGTTAGTGACAACTATCGATCTCTTTTTTAATTCGTTGCATATGCTGTGTATTGTTTTTGTGATTTTCTGAAATACAATAAAATTGGAGTTGAGGCTTAGTAATTTGGAGAACATAGATCCTAAAAAGCATAGAAATAGCTGTAGAATGATTCTAGTCTGTTTTTTTAGGTTTGGATAATTGAAGCCACGATGGCTGATGATAGTCCTGGCTTTCCAATTTATTATTAATGAGGTTGGCATTGCTGCTTCTCGTAATCCCACCCACACTTGAGATTTGTTAGGGTTAGGGAGGGATCAACCCTTTTGTATGAAACCTAAGGTCCAACTTACCTGCCAATGACCAAATACTAAGGGTATGTTTACCGGGAAGGAAGGATGGATAGGAGAAAGAATCGATATTAGCCTGTCTATTAAGTTTGTTTGGCTGACGAGGGAAAGGATGGAAGCCATTCTGCATCTACTCATATCGGGAGGATTGAAAATTATAAGCGGGCAAGGATAGAAGGGACCCTTTCAATCATTTCTTTATTTAGTCTCCATCCAGACCTCATCTACCCCCCAAGTCACACCCCTGCCTCCTAACAAAAAAAAACCCTAAAACTCCAGGAGATAGTCAAAGATCTGTAGGTGTTTGCCTGGAGATTCACCTTTTGATGTCTCTTCGTCAATTACGCATTTATCACAACTTAAATTGCCAAGCATGAAAGTGATGGTGGAAACTGCTAGAAAAACATGTGTTAGAGATTTTTCGGAACTTAAGTTTTAATGCCTGTCCTGAAACTGTAGCATTTACTTTAAGCTTTTGGGGAGCAAATAGTTTTTTCTCCATTTCACTTATAACTTGACTTTCTCTTTATCCAGCCCTCTTCGCTTGGCTATTCATCACTCTTTCCATGACATCCTATCACTAGGTCTACTACTGTATCAGAAGGGAATGAATTTGAACAGTGTGGCATGAAGTGTGAACTAATTGAAGTGCTGGACGCATTCATATAGCTAGAAGCTGAGAGTACCAGACTTTTAGTTTATGTTTTTAAAGAGAAAATTATTAGATGAGACATGCTGAAAAGTTTGTTCCTTTTTCAATTGTTCTAGTTGACGTGGAGAGACATGCCAGGGATTTCATGGAGGCTGCCAAAAAGCTTCAACTCTATTTTATTGGTCTGCAACGTGAAGATAAACCAACCATGTCTGAAACGCTGAGGAAGGTAAATTTCCACCGCTTGCTCCACTTCCCTCCATTGGGACTACGATGAAATGGTGTTGCATCTTAACAGGATATTGCTATGATGGAAGAAGAGTTGAAAGTAAAGGATGAGCTAATCAAGAAACAAGAGAGATTGATTCAAGGATGGAGGAAGGAATTGAAAGATCAAGCGGAAAAACACAACACTGAATTAGAGAGAGTGTAACAAAGCTTGTTCGCATCTGACATTTGGGATGCCAAATTGGGATCAATAATATTTATTTGTATTCAAGTGCTTGCCCATTATTATTTAATCCTCAACTTTTGAGTATGTGCAATCAATCAAAAGACCTTCTGATATTAGCAATGCCTCAGGTTGACTGAAAATGCCCAACGTATTTGGGAGACCAATATGTGATTATAACTGGCAACAGCATTATCTGATTCGATGTTTAGACAATATTTTTTCAGAGTGTTTTTGAGATTTTTTTTTTTTTAAATTAAGTTTGTTTGGTGTTTTTAAATTAGTTTGACATGCTGATGTTAATTTTTTTTTTTTAAAAAAAAAAACATCATTTTAATATATTTCTAAAAAAATTTACTTTAAAAAACAATCAACTATAGATTGAAATAGTTACTAATCTACAACATTAAAATCTACTGCGGAGTGATTTCAGAAGCAAAGGAAAATATTTCACAGAAGTCACTCATAACTACAATGATACACGAAAACTCTAAACCTCCTGTTCAAACAAAGAATGAAAAATGGTAACAGGACACTTGCACGAAGTTGAGGGTCCCAAAGTCAGCCCTCCCTATTAGTAGCTAAAAACCCGAACATTTTTTGTCTATTTCTTGGCGTATGTAATTAGCATTGAATTCTGCTGAAGGATCTTGAATCCCTGAAGTCCATGCATTGCACCTGTTGATTGCATCTCATCTCCATACTCTACAAAGGCAATCCCTGGCTTTGCTTCCACCATCCTGACCTCCTTAAAACCGGGATACTGCTGGAAGAGCATTTGCAGCATCATTGGAGTAGTCTCATTGGGAAGATTTTGAATGAACAGAATGTTATTTGGTGGAGCTGGAGCCTCAGGAACCATAGATTTCACACCACCTGGATAGGGTATTTGTGATAGCTGCAACAATTTGAAGGTAAGGATCATCATAAGAGATTCAACTTTCGTTTCACAACAAATTGCCAGCTAAGCTTCACCAGTTTCTGAAAACAGGGCTATATCCTTTTGAATCTCAGCGATGAACTCTTTCACTAATTAATGGAAGTGAAACTAATTTCCATAAGTAGTTTATCATTAGCCAAAGTTAACAAGCGATGGATTATTGTTTGATGTTTGATCAGTTGATCAACATATGAGCAGGAGATAATGGTTTTCCAATCAGCGAAGAGGTAACATTCTAGATTAACTGACTAGAAGTGCATTCCTCTTTGCCTCCTTTAAGTGTATATATACAATGAAATGCTAACCGGAAGTTAATTTGAAAGGAAGTCAACCTTAATTTTCAAATCTAAATATAAATTTAACTAGCTGAGTTTCAGGTGAATAGTAATCACAAACATGCTGTCAATTCCATAATCATCAGTTAAGATACGGAGGAAGATGAAATTAACCTAAAAGCCACATATTCTAAAGAATCCAGTGGGGGTAATCCTATTAAACCAAAGAACATGCTTACAGAAGGTGCTGTCCCATAGGCGCCGCCATAAGCAGGAGTCATACCCACTCCCACTTGATTAGCATCATGTTGATCTTTCTTCTTTTTCCCTGCCATGAGAGAAATATAGATCTCAGAGGAAAATAATTCATAGGAACTGAAGAAGCATAATCTACACCATGATACAGTTATCTCAAATTGGATCCACATCTCAATGTGATATCAAGCATATGCACACTACCGTTTCATAACCATGTGTATTTATTTTTTACTTTATATATTTTAGGTTATAAAAGGAGCCAAAAGCCCCGAAACAAAGAACTAACTACTACTATAGTCACAACTAATCCCTATTGCCGTGAAATCACCCTTTGACTTCTCCCATAAAGAGTGGCACTCCTGAGTTCTCAGCACAAAATTTCACCATGCATATTTGTTTATGAACAGAAGCACGCATTCTGTCTTGTGCTATTGCAAATATATATTGAATTTGCTATGTCAGACAGTGAATACGCACAAAATTACAACTGGTCATGCTCTATCCTTGTGAGATCCAAAATAAAGGTAAAACAAAAGTGCTACTGCTCCCACATGCAAAAAACAGAAACAGCTAGAAGCAAATGTTTGGCACTTACCAGCAAGTTTTTTCTCTAAATACAGAAAAATAAAGTGTAGGAGAAAGATAGATATGCCTTACCTTTTTCCTCATGCCTCCTTCGTTTTTCCCGTGGAGCAAAAGTACCATCAGCTTTTGCTATGACATCTGATTTAGTTTTTGCATATTGTATTCTCTGCATCAGAAATAATTTTCATTACTTTGTGGCAGAAGAAAGGGACCCATGCTTTACAAGAGTTGAGACATAGAATACCAGCTTAGTCAAAGCAAGGGAAAGAAAAGTAAGGGAATCATGTTTGAATATGGTTCTCTGCCAATAGATTAAACAGAAAAAGAAAGAAAATTCTGAAATGTGACAAGGCTCTTCTCTGCTAGTAAATAGAAAGGAACAAATTTGGCCAAGAAAATTATCAAAGAACCTTTATTTTTACTGATTGAAACTGCAGAAGAAATATGACCGTGTACCTTACAAGCAAACTGGGATTTAATTGTTTCTAATTCAAGCTATGAAACCAGCAATGCACATAATAAGAATCAAGCAGATAAGCACCAGAAAGAGCAACCAATCCTTAAGCGATTTGGGGCGGGGGGGGGGGCGGGGGATATAGATTCATTTGAGCCCTCTATCCAACCCAAGCTTGGGAGAGTGGTTGAGGACCTTAAGGTTGTTTTTTAAAGTACTTTTCGTTCAGAAATGCATCAAATTGATTTTTTTAATTTTTTTTAAAATCATATTTGACATCAGCACATGGAAATAATCTAAAAACACCAAATTTTTTTAATTTAAAGTAAAAAATAAACATAAAAAATCTTCATTTTTTTTCAAAAAAGCTTTTGAAACGCAGTGCCAAACACCCCATTAATATCTAAGGAAAACAGAAAATTCTTTTTTCACAAGGTTCCCTAGAGTTATTAAATCCTTGGCAATTTCAAGAACTTCCCTGTTGAAGAATGTGATGCTTACTTGATTCATGAATGTTCATAATAATCATTCCATAATTACTGTTTACTTTATGCATTGTTTAATTCACACATTGTTGGATCATGTCTTGTCCACATTAAGTATATAGCATCTTGTTGGTTTTTCCACAACAAGAGAAATTTGTCACAACAATTCTTTAGGGTTTTCCTTCACGAATACAGAATGTTCCTTTTTTACTTTATTGTAGTCTAGTGGATCTACATACAACCGCAAGTTTTCTTGAAATTTTGTTGGTTCAACCTTTTCCATTAAAATCCAGCCTAGAAATCTTAAATAACATCCATTGTTTTACATATGAACAGAAATAGGATAATTTCAAAACTTCAAGCATAATATAAGAAGAAAAAAATCGTAAACATTATACATACATACCATGGGCTTATCATAAAAGGGGAAATTTTGCATTTGCCGCATAGCCTTGGAGGCAGACTGAACATCCTCGAAAACAACCCAAGCTTGCCCTTTGTGTTTCAATGTCTTGAAAGCCAGTATCTCCAGTATCTTCCCGAATTGCGAGAACACGGCGTGCAGCGATGTCTTCAACTCTGTTTTTTTTCCAAGTAAGATATTATCACATACAAACCATATACGCGAGAAAGAGGACAACAATTAAAAACTAAGAGAAAAAAGAGGAAACAATAGGGGAATCTGGTATTACCATCTATTTTGATCTTCTCGTTGAGATTGTTGATGTAAATAGTCATGTTCTGCGAGACATCAGTGCCTGTACCACTATTGTCATCTCCCATTTCTTTTCTTTCTAGTAATTCCATGGTTTCCAGCTCTAAATTTTGCTGGGAAAATAAAAGGCTAAGAGGAAGAGACTGAGAGTTGGCTGTTTTTGGTTTGCTGATAAATGCACGAGCAGGACTGGGGTTTACAATCTACATGTTGCCCAAAAAATCTAGCGGCCATTTAAAAAGAGGAAGAGAAGCAGATGCGCGTCAGGCCCAACTTGTCCACCCCATCCACCTGCTTGGTTTATGATGAGCCGGTGAGAAACTACCTCCTTTCGGCCCGGTGAGTAGTAGATGGGCCCAATATTAGATAGGGTCAATTTTGGTTTTGGCCCATTATCCAAGGCCTTCAATCAAGTTGGCTTCGAGAAAAGGAGAAGGGCATGTAATTTGACCTCTAAACTCTTGAAGTTGAATGACTTGGGAGGTGTCTGGAAATCCCAAGAAAAATATTTTAAAAATATATATATTTTTTAAACTTATTTATTTTGATATTCTTAGATCATTTAATTATGTTAATATATTTTTAAACTAGAAATACTTTAAAAAGGAACCGAGCTGACATTTGTAATCAGCAGAGGTCACATTACATCTTTTGGCATGCAATGATCCACGTAGCCTAGCTAGATAAGGTACTGAGGAGGGCCATTTGATCACCAAGCATATTAAGAGGATAAGGATGGAAGAACTTTGGCTCTCGTCAATTTTCAATTTTCAAGTGGCGAGAGGGCTTTTTTCTTGATATTATATGCATGTAAACGTGGTTTGCTTCCCAGTCCACTTCATTCGGTTCTGCTCTATCTTTCTTTAGTGCCCCCACTTCCCTGATATACCAAAGGAGACAGCGAGAAATCAAAGCAACTGACCACCAATTTTAGTAATATCTTTTTGCTACTTGAAATTCATGCCAGCCTTGTGCCTTCTGTTTTGGCAGGGGATACTGAGAATGTCTTTGTTCATGCAAGTTAGTTTCTTAATCATCTACATCATTAGCTACAAGAAAATTAAAAAAAAAGGTAAGGAAGTTGAGTAGAAGTTTGGATAATTTAGAGCCACTTTGACAAATGGGTTTTCTCAACAGGGCACTTAATTTTACATCTATCAGAACTTGACGTGTTTAAAAAATCCATCTCCTAATCTTGTCGGTCACGGAAAAGGAAGAACCTAGCTTGATTACTGGATCAGTGACGCTACCAGCTATCTAGTTTCATTGAGCAGCTGTTACCGGAGACAATGACTGTCAGGAGAGCCTCCCTGCAATCGTGTGGGTAGAGAAAAGAGGGAGGCGTGCCACGGACGGCACCTGACAAGGTTAGGGTGCAAGGAGTGAGAAAGAGATTCGCAGCAGGAAGCCACAGATTTTCATGCGTAATGCAGGACCACGATAAAAAAAATTAAGAAAAGGAAAATAAAAGAAGTCTGGCAACATAACTTTTGTCTTTTTTATGCGGCGCCCCAGTTTCGAGAAAGCTCTGCTCTGTCGTGTGGCTCTGCTTTTCCTGTTGGCTTACCAGATGGCATTTTGCCAGTGATTCAGCGTTCGAGGCTCTCAACTCTCAAAACGCTTCCAGCTACGCTGCCGGTGGTGGTCCTCAGAGATATTTTTATTTTTATTTTATGTTCCCATGGAAAAGGTTGAGGCTGCTAGCCTATCAAGAAAATCTATGAAGCATGGAGGCAAGTGGTTTCTCTAACTCTGTCACACAATTATTACTTTTTTATGCGATTAAACCCGAGTCTAGATAAACAATTACAATTTTAATTATTTTTATATAAAAAAATATATATTTTGCACTCAAATTTTTATTCATTGAGCTACTAACGCTACGTTTACATCATTATCACCACTAAGAAGAACATCGATATGCTCGGGAAGAAAGAACATCTATCTACAAATGCACATTCGGAATTCTCGCTAACATCAAAATTAGAATCCTTGCCACAACTATACAGTTTAATTCGAGAACAATTTAGTTATTCCCAAGATAAGTAAAAATCAATGTAGGGCTGATTAATAAATTATTAAAAGAGAATAACACCATCTATTTATCTATCCAATTCATCTCTATCTCAAATATTTTGTCTTCTTGTATAAGAAAATAAATGTTTAAACTTACAATACAAATAATGATATATTGATATTTGGGTTTCTATCCTTAAACTCTAAAAGCAAGTAAGATGTGAGACAAAACTTAAAAGAAACTGCTCACATCATTCGCATACAAGACCATCTGAATGATCCAGTCACCATCAATATCCACCCTAGTCCCACTTACAAAATAAAACTACTTAGATGTGAGACAAACTTCGTGAATTCACTAGTTAATTAGTAGAGAAAAAAACCCTCATCAAGTGAGAGGATCCTTACCTTGTCATAGAATATTTGCATATATGGCTCTTCAAAGATGGTGTCCTTCCATAGGTTAATCTAAAGAATTAAAAAGGACTTCTAAACCTTGAGAGAACATAATAAATATATATAAAACATCCTTGACCTTGTCATACAAGATAATAATGTTACATGTAAAGTTTTTTCGACAACACTTTACGGCCTATCTCTAATGGTTTAATGAGAAGATGCTCAATTAGAGAGTTTTTTAAAACCAAATGTTATTGAAACCTTTATTAATAGATTCTACAACAACTCATCATGGTCATGTTTTATATGCAATCCATAATAAGACTTTAATTAATGTAAAAAAAGATAATGAAAAAATAAATTAAAAGGTAAAGGCCATAATAGCTAGACAAAGTCAATTATGTTTCCATTGCATAAAAGTCTCCTTAACGTCGTTAATCTTCAGCCAAAGCATTTAAAAAGAGCATCAAGCTTCTTACTAATCCTCTAACCACCATACAAACTTGTATACTATCGACTATTAGAGAAAAATAATTTATGCAATTTCTTTTTCTTATAAAAAGTTGTGCGATCATGAGAAACCCTAATAAGTTCTATCTTTTTTTACTATAACCATAGATATGATATTGAGAAATGTCATCCCTGAAAAAAAAAGATAAAAAAATGATTGCAAGAGGTTACATTTAAAGAGTTTAAGCAATTAAAAAAATATGAGCGATAAATAATTTTTTTTAACTAAGATTATTTAATCTATTCGAATCAATAATTTGAGTTCAATTTTAAATTATTGTTATATGATAACTATCTATAAATCTCATACATTCTTGCAATCAAAGACAAAAACCAAACTAATTTTGTAAGTGCACTTGATGGTGTAGTGTTTTTCTTTTATTGTTGTTAAGACTGTCTTTATTGTATTTTTTTTTGGGTTAAAAAAATAACGTATTGGATCTTGAAAAATACTTTATTATTTTAAAAAATATCTTTAAAAACAGTATCATTGTACACGGCAAAAAACACGAGAAACTTGGTTACTAGGGACATCGAGAAATCGAGACACGACGACATGTCCCGTGAGTTCACATGAGCTAAGCCGGTAGCCAGTAGCATCAATCAATCTCCACAATTGAAGTCAAAATTGGGCACCTAAAGCCAGAGCCCATCAATTTAAAGAGCTGGAATCTGCGCACACTGAAAGCCATTTTAGACTCTCCTTGATCTTTCACGAGTTCATTGGGCCACGAATATGCCTTCCAGGAAAATGAAAAGGTGAAAAAAAAGAAAGAAACAGGGACCCCTCTTGTTTAGTTCAAGTGGACTGCGTATGCCACGTTGCACACTTCACTCCTTTGACTCTCTCAACCGTTGGATCGTTGCTGTTTCTCATCATTGACCTGAAGAATTTATCAAAGCTGTAAAGAGAGCAAAGACCAAGTCATCCACAAGGAATTAAGGATAAGTCACAAGGGTTTTTTTTTTCATTAAAAAAAAATATGGGTATTTTAATTGCAAAAAAAAAATGAACAGAGGTTCACTGCATGTGTCCGTAAGCGTAATTTGACAGGGTCCCACCCAGTGGATGCTACCTCTTTTCTTCGAGCCTCACGCGTCTCAGTATCCGTCTCCTTCTATATAAACCCTCGATGCTACCTTCTCTCATCACATTTTCCACAACCTTCAACAGAGAAAGTCGAGAAAAAAAGAAAAGAAAGAGAGGCTCTTTGTTTCTTTCAGCTGCTGCAGAAGGTTTCTTCAAGAAAAAGAAGAAACAAACAAAAATTTCTACAGCAGTTGAGATATACAAGTTCGTTCTCTTTAGTTTCTACAATTTCTTTGGCAGGTTTCGAATCAAATCACAAGCTGTATTTAATTACAATGGCTCGTTCTTTCTCAAACGCAAAGGTTGTCTCTGGTTTGATCAGCAAGGCCATCAACGGCAGAGGATTCTCATCTGCTGCATCACAAGGAGCTGCTGTGTCCAAGGCAAGAAGCGGTGCTGATTCCATGGTGAAGAAAACAGGGGAGGAGGTTGGCAAGTCTACCGAGAAGACTTCCTGGGTTCCAGATCCTCATACTGGGTTCTACAGACCAGGGAATGTTGCCGAGGAAACCGATGCGGCTGGATTACGTGCTTCCCTCTTGAAGAAACATTGAAAAATCATCAACTAATCTTATTAATAAAATTCGATTACTATATCATGTTCTACGGTACCATACGAAGGATCGATGGACGCACGTGTGTTGTGGGGGTGGTTCTGATGCATTGGGCCGCATGAGCTATCGGTGCGCGCGCTGTGACGATGTTTAGCAGACCTTATAAATGTTATGGAATCCATCTCTGTCCTCTTCTCTCTGTTTAAGGGACAGAATTCGCAGATATCTTATAAATGTAATTTCTCTTCCTATAAATTTATCTTGCAATTACAGGTTATTTACACAAAGTCTTAAATAATCAGTTTCTGTTTCCCTTTATGCGAAAGCCATCAATTCTTCATGGTATTTTCTTGGCAGCACGAATAGCTTCGCCCTTTCAGTTGATGACGTTCAGGTCTGAAACCTGAAAACCAGCTTTTTCGCTTTGATTGGCCAGACACCAGTGACAAAAACATTAGACCTCAAGAAATACGAGCTGCTCCTTTCCTTATTATCTCCACTAAATTGATGGTGTAAATAATATATTCGAACGGACAGGACGATGTCCTGGCGTCTCTTCCTAACTTGAAACAAATATAGTTTAGTTATGCTAACAAAATTAAGCTCCTTTGATGTTTGATCAGCCGAATAATGTTAGCATCACCACCAACAGCAGGTCCCTCGCCAGCAGAAAACTGCATAATTCTCTTCTTGGTTGTCTTCTGCCTTCGGAATAATTTAACAAGATTCCGCCGCTAGGATAGCTTCCTCTATTTATTTTATGCCAATTAATGGTTTAATAATTGAGCTCGTATATAATAATTGGCGACAGTAGAGAATTTTTATTGGTATCCTTTACTTGTTTATTCGTTTAAGATACCTAGCTATGGTTTGCTTTTTTTATTTATTATTTAATTGAAATGATATGTCCTGATTCCCAAGTGTCACTCCGGTCGTGCCGAAGTTGCATTATATATATATATAAAACAAATATAATTTAAATCTAAAAAAAACTTGAAATTATACAGCATCGGAACAGAATGGAAGCAGTCATTATAAATCCATCAAAACAAGATTGATAACATGGAGTGGGATCGTTATAATTGAGATCGCATAATGATCTTTTAATATTATAATCGCCGGTGAGAAGGGAAGTTAGGCGAGGTTCGTATCGTCAGTTGCCAATTTGTATATATATTTTTATAATTTGTTTTCTAGCTGTATAAAGTTTGTGGTGAATCTGGTGGATGCAATGCAAATTGCAAAGCCAAGATGCGGCGTGGCTCGTAGAAAAATAAAAGAGGTCTGATTGTGACTGTGACAAGGGACATGCGCAGCTCAGATTAATTTAAGAGATGCTTGTGATGCTCAGGTTTGTTTGGAATAGCGATTGCGGTAATTTTTTAAAGTGTTTTTCGTGCTGAAATATATTAAAATGATGTTTTTTTATTTTTTAAAAATCATTTTTGACATCAGCATATCAAAATAATTAAAAAATACCAAAACATATTCATTTAAAATAAAATAAAAATTGAATTTTTTGAAAACAACGTTTAAAACGCGGTCCAAAACAGGCGCTAAATTTCTACGCGTCCCAGATAAGTCGATAGTCTATAGTTGTTGAAGCAGTCGTGCAATATGTTTCTTACAAGACGAAGTTTGTTCTGGTGATGAAATACGGGTTACAGCCTTGTGCACAGAATTCCGCTGCAATGTTCCTGTGGCAAAAAGAAATCATCAAGAACTGAGTTTGGTTTTGTTTTTATTTTTATTTTTATTGTTTCCTTTAACTATAGCAGGGAGTTAATGGTGTTGTGCCATCGATCTACTGATAAGCATAGAGAAGCAGTGAAACATCAGCCTTCGGTTTTGAAGGACACATATATTTCACTTCGCATCAGTTCAAGAGAAAAAACATCGTGGGCATGTGCTCATGTTCGTTCTATCACAGGCAAGCACAGTTGAGGAAAGTTCTCCGATCCTGCCTTCTGGATTTAGTGAAAACCACTATAAACCTTTCTCCAAATCAAATGGGCGCTGGCAAACGAAAGGCAGCAAAACAGTCCCTTGATAAGACAGCATGAAATGATGTAGCTTCCTCAGTGTCTGTCAAACCCGTGCTCTCCATAGACCAGATAAACTTCTAATAGTTACAAGTACTTATCAACACGTAGTAGATAGTTCTAAATAACTTCTTTCAAAAGTTACTCTTCCTTGTTATAGTAGAGATTTCCAAGGCAAGCATAATTAGGAAAGGGGTTCCGCCCTGAATCAAGACTGGTTTTCCGTATCGGTTTGAGATTTGAATGATTTCATAGCTTCACTACCAAGTTCTTGAAATAAATCTTACAATTGTGCCAGCATCTACTGAAACCCAAAGCGAGCCTACGCCGTGCCAATTGCTTAACGGGGAATGTTATAAGTAACTTTAACTGATATTAGAGCTTAAATATTCATGAAATGAAAATAAATTATGTGGAGCACCACTCCCGTAGCAATCAACCCATCGGTCACGACCTTCCAAACAATAATAGAGCATAAATATTCACCTCATGCTGATTCAGTATGACAACCGGTTCAGTTGCTTCCAAACCACCACAAAAAATCATCTAAAGAAACCATCTTTCCCCATCCACACTGTATTTTTTTATGGATAGCAATGAAACTTCATTATCTAAAAAACATATTTTGTGAGTTCAGGTGAACAGATAAAATCTTGGTTGTCCCAGATTCTTACAAGGAATGCATGCGCTGGTTCGAACTCAAGACATGTGCAGATCATAAATTCTCTGTCACGTGGTGACATTCTTTGGGGACACACAGTAAACCTGATGCTCAAATTAACTACCATTGCAAATTAAACAGGTGAAAATGATAAAATCCTGATAAAAAAAAACCCTCGAGTCCGAATAGATTGCAGGTTCTGATTATTAGTGACCAAGACCAGGTTCTTCGTCAAGCCCCATCATTCTAGGCCAACATTGAACCACAAAACACATCATCACCATTAACACACAAAACAAAAATGCATTAATTATATTTATTATTTTAGAATCCCAACCAAACAGAGCTGCATAAATACGCTTTACGATTTCCAATTCTTTTCTTTCTAGAAAAATTAACAATTCAATTGAATACCAAGTTCTGCTAGAAAGAACAGCATCCCATTATTCATCCCTTCGATATCCATTAATTAACAGTTAAATAAAACACTAAAAAGAGGAAACAAAGGAGTTGGATCTAAGCTTGGTTACTAGCTCAACATCATTGCAATTCAACCCCCAGCCACACTGTGGACACTCAGAGAGGAAGCAACTCCAACAGAAAAAACGAGCTCATCTTCATTTCTAATAACCTCCACAATATTTAACCAAAAAAACAGAACCTTCACACTAACTCCACTCAAACTTTCTAGCCTGTTGTCGCTTATGTAACCTCTGATTGTGGACTTGTACTCAAGCTGATAAGAACCTTCCTCGGATATGCTGCACGAACCGTTCAAAAAGGCGCTGAATTCGCCAGTAGTTTTGTCCAGTTTGTAGCCTGTGACTCCTTTCGGGAGAATACCGATCGGGAAGTTGTATCCGGCTAGGATTTCATAAGCCGATGGGAGATTGCCGGTGAAGGTGAGAGATGATGAAGTGACGAGCGGTGATACGATGAGGAAGATGGTGAAAACGGCGGCGAAAGACATTGGGATCGCTCTGTTTGGTGTGAAAAGGAGTCGCTTTTTGTTTACTGGATCGAGGTAGATTTTGTTGATTTCTGCTCGGGAAGCTGTTGGAACGAGTTAGGACATGCTAATGGCTTTTGGAAAACTAGCTGGCGAGTACAGATTTTGTCGCCATCAGAGAACCTAGATGATGTCTCTGGTTTTGGTTTTGTTTCTTCCCCTCGAAGTCAATATTTTACTGTAGCAAAACAATGTCGTAAAGCGCTGTTCTTTAAAAATCATTTACCTTTTTTATAGTCAAATTTCCCCTTTCATATCCTTAATTTTCTATCTCAATTCGATCATTGAAATTTCTTTATTCACAATTTCATCCTCAAAAGTTGTGTTATCATGATTTTGATGTATTAGTATAGTTGCAGGGAAGATGAGACGAATCAAATGTAAAATGATAAAAATATAAAGAAAGTGTTGCTGTATAGTTTTATGGTAAATAAAAGTACTAATTGATTTTCAAAGATTTTAGTTTGGGGTTTGGATATGTAATAAAAAATAATCATCTTATATATCTTATCTAAGATAATTTATTTTTTATTTGTTTTGTAATAGAAATATGTTTATTATGCTCGTAATTGTCTAAACTAACATGTTTTTATTATAAACTTACATAAAGATAAGGGTTTGGATTTAGACCTAAGAAAAATGATCGTATTAAAAAAAAAAAACATTGAAATTGTGGGGATAGTGAGTTATTATAGGTGTAAAACCATTCTAGATTATATTAAATTAAAGTGGACCTAAAGCCCAACACATACTTTTAATAGGCCTACGTGGGATCATATCGGACAAGCCTAGACTTGTTTGCAACCAAAAAAAAAGATATCTCAAACACAAAAACAAACAACATGCATCAAAATAACATAAACATGTATTCATTGATTCAAATACTCGATAGTCAACATCCAAGAATATGAGCCGAGGACAACAAATGCACAAAACAAACACACGTGTGTCTGCGCGTGTGAAAACAACAAAAATATTGTACTTACTAAAATAAAAGCTATTTTATACATATTTATATCAAACAAAAATCATGCAATACCAACATAAAAGATATCAACATGTATCCAGTGGTTTTATTTTATCACCTGATAGTCATCGTCTTAGGATAGGAGTCGATAACAAATCATCTAATTTTGAGTTAAATTATTAGATAAACGGCAGTTAATACACATTTATATCAAACCAAAAACATATAAAACGACAGCACGAAAGATATATGCATGCATCAACCAATAACCCTGATAAATAATTTAGCATACGAATAGAAGAGACGTTATCAGATTCAGCCCATAAAAGTGGAAGATATTTTAAAAAAAAAGCGAAAAAGAGAAAAATGAAGACAAGACAATTGAAAGATAAAATCATTGATTTGTTCTGGCAAAGGCTAACGAGGACAAGTCATAGTTTATTATTACAGAGAGCATTCGATGTCGTTTATTAATAACTGGCCGGACCTAACTACATTTCTAAGAAGACGAAAATCGACGATGGAGCCTGGCATCTTTACAATCAAAGCCACATCCACAAGTGGGGCACTCATCAAAATTACTCACCGGAAAATCAGCGGAAGCAATCCCCACAGAAAATTCGAGTTCATCTTCATCGCGAGTCACTTCAACAATGCTGAGCCACAGAAAGAGCACCTTGACTTTAATCCCACTCAGTTTTGAGAGCTTGTCTTTGGATATCACACCCTTAACAGTGGACTTGTACTTGAGCTCGTATGAATCGATTTTGAAAGAGCAACTGCCATTGAGATGGACTGTGAACTTACCTGTTGAGTTGTCAAGCTCGTAGCTCGTCACTCCCGCGGGAAGGAGACCGATAGGAAGGTCGTACTCCTCGAGAACTTCGTATACTGTTGGCGTGTCGTCTGCATTGACGAGTGAAGATGGTGAGAGAGCAAGAGCCAAGAAAGTTGCCCAGAGGAAAGCCATGGAGGAGATGGATCTGGAACGGCAAGGCGAACCCATTTCACCTGTACTCCTATATGGACCTGCGAGTCTCTTTGTCAATCTCGTGTCGTTTGTGTTTTGACTGGTCGCTGGGATGAAAATGGCCTTCTATTTCTACAAAGAGTTAGGTACGGTACACCCGTCTCTCGCAGATATTACCGATTTTGCCCGCACGAGGCCAATATACCCTCTCTTTTAAATTATTTCTTTAAAAAAAATAAAAAGACATTGACATGGGTTTCAAAATTATTTTTGAAAAAATATATTTTATTATTTTAATGTTTTAAATTATTTTGATGTATTTTTGAATGAAAATATACTTTCAAAAATAAACTCAACTACATTCTCAAACGGTTAGATAATTATATAAAATTATTGAGGTGGATGAGAGATAACAAAAATATTGTTGGAGCTTTGTAAGCTACCACATTTTGTTAGGTGGCTGAAAAAAAAATGAGTAAAGAGAAATATTTGACTACCCTTAACCATACTATAATTAAAAAGAAAAAAAAAACTAGGTGAAAAGGGAAAGAATATCCCTTGACTTTTGTAAAAAAGAATTGCCCTGGAGGGTTATCAAGTAATTACACTAGATAAAAAAAATATTAGAACTTAAAAAACCCGTCGAAGAACATGACAATAATTACATAGGGTCAGAAAATATGAAAAAACAACATTACATCTAAGTATGTGTTTAAGACTTTAGTTTTTAAAAGGTAAGAACAATTTTTTTTATTGCATTATTCATAATACACAGTACAGCACTGATGAGTTTTAGTTTTATGTGTAAATGTGTAATGTGTAATATTAAAAGAAACTAGAAGAGGTATTTTTGTACTACTTCTCACCATCAAACATAACATAATGGATTAGAATGGTATCTTTTTAATTTAGTAATTGGATTTTTATTTTACACAACGTAGTGAAAAATATCATTAAAAAGAATGAGCACTGAATTCAAGAGATTAAAAAATTCAAGAAGGATGAAATAAAAATAATTCCCAGTTTAAAGTAGTATTTCCAAATAAAAAAAGGTTGCGATTAAAAGAAGAGAGACCAGATATGAAGTGGAAATAAATTGAAGAGATGCTGTGGATTTTTCAAGGACAACGGGCTAATCGAGGTGAAGAAGAAAGAAAAAAATCAAACCGACGCGAAATTGGATAAAATAACCATTCTGCTTTCTTTTTTTCCTTGGGTGCAAGGGAAAATGGGAAATGGGCACACAGAAAAACCAGCGATGATTCTTTGCGCCTTGCGATGATCCCATGCCCGATTTACATCTGCCCACGTTGACATTACTAGCCTGTTTCGTATTGCTGGTGTAATTGAGATTAAAAAAAAACAGGTTTATAAAAAATATTTTTAGCTGCGGTTCATAACTGAAATTTGTGTTTGGTTGAAACTGTGGTTGATGTTGAGTTTAATGAAAAGCAGTTTTGTGTGTTTGGTTACCATGCTTTTCATATTGCTGTCAACTTGTGAAATTACTTTAAATGACACACACATATATTTTTTTAAAATATTGTAGATTTAATTATCATAATAATAAAATATAATTAGTAATTCAAGTCAATTACACAATTTTTAATTTTTTTTTAAAATATGATTTTTATATTTTTTAAAAAAAAATTGGATTGGGCCTGACCCAAATAAATGGGCCGACCCAACCCTGTCGGGCTTGGGCTTGGCCGAGAGCAATCCCAATCAAGTGTTAAGACTAAATGCAAAACGGTGTGTTTAGTTAAAGAAAAAAACACAAAACGCATCGTTTTTCCTTTTGTGATCTGCATGCATTAGTCACTGTTCATTTTTCACTGTTCACCGACTATGACGAGAGGGTCAATGGCCGGTACCGACAGGTAGAGGAGGCCGAGGTGATTGTCCCTGTCGTGGTGGCGTCGAAAATGGTCCCTGCCTTGGTGGCGTCGAAAATGGAGCTATGTGGTGGCCAGTAGGAGCTTTGGAAGGTTGCGGCTGTGGAGGAGAGAGAGGGAGCTGTGGCCATGACTGCATGTGGAGAGAGAGAGGGAGTTGCGATGACAATAATGAGAGGAAGCCAACGATGTCGGTGAGGAAGACAATGATGACGTTGAGGAATGCAAAACGGCCACCACACAGCTCCATTTCTTAATAATGGTTCAGCTCGTGTACGTGATGTAAAACGGTGCGTTTTCATTTACAGAGCAGGAACTCATGTACACAGAAGATTAATAGGACAACTTATGTGCACAAATAAGTGTGGACAACTTATGTACACAGAAGGGAATGCTGGTTCAGTTTATTTACAGAGCAGGAACTTATGTACACATAAGGGAATGAAGTTGAACTTCAATTTATTTACTTGTTGTGTTTGTTTTGAAAAAGCATGTTTTTTTATGCTTTTTCAAAACGCGTCCGAACCGCTGAAATTTGAGTGGGATCCACAAAAAAAATCTGGGGTCCCGTTTGGTATTAGTGGCGTTTAGCTCCGCGTTAAACGCAAACGCATTATGAAACGCGGAGCCAAACGACCACTACAATTTCCTACTAGCAACACCCAAATTTTCCTCTTTTTTTTTCTTTTTTTTAAATCATGTCCCATACTTATTATTATTGGTTAGCACTAAAAATCTAAAATTAATATTTTTGAGATCCCATCTTTATAATTTTAATAAAATGACGTGTCAATATACAATCAACCCCAACATTTTTAAACAATTAGAAGGCAATAGACAGGATTTTATGGAACTAGGGCACGACCAGCATAACTTGACAGCTGAGATTTTTATTACCTGTTTCGGTAGTGTAACTGCTTCTATCTTTTATCATACCTGTCGGTTTTGTTTTGTTTCGGTTGAAATGACCGAAACGCTTTCATACTAGTTAAAAAACGAGAAGAAATAGTGTTGTTTTTATCTCGTTTTAAATTTTGGTCCATTTCGAATCTATCAGCCAAATATCGCCCGAAACGTTTCGATTTCGTTTCGCCCGTTCTATTTCAGTTAAATAGTGTTTTTTTTTAAATAATGAAATAATTTTCACAATATCAATCATATCTCTTAATCCGACAGTTAGATTGAAATGAAATTTTATGAGAAGTCTCTTGATATATTTATATATATTATGTTAAAATTTCATAGCAATCAGATAATTTAATGACATTGCGAGATTGATGATGATATTCTCATAATATTATATACGTTCATAATTTTATTCAGAAAAAAAATATTTTATTGCTTTTTTTTAGATTAAATTGCACAATTCTAAATATTTTATTTTTGAATTTGAACTATTTTTTTTTGAATTAATATATTTAATTAATTATATACACACACACACACACATACATAAACATTACAACCCCAAAACGGTGCGTCAAAACGCTCAGAAACCAAAATTTTCCATTTCAATTGAAAATAATGAAGTATCAACCGAAACAGAATTGACAACCTTGCTTTTGATACCCAACCACATCTTTAATGCATTTAGTGCTTGTTTTGGGAGTGATGTTGCGATTGTTTTTTAAAGTGCTTTTTCACTCAGAAATATATTAAAATAATAGTTTTTTTATTTTTTAAAAATTATTTTTGACATCAACATATTAAAATGAAAATGATCTAAAAACATCAAAAAAAATAAAAAAAAATAATATCTTTCAAAAATATTTTTAAAATACAGCGTAAAACTAATTCATAAGAACTTCGACGTGCTTGTCAAACGATAACCTTGTGGAAATGACGTTGTTGACCCAAGTGTAATGGGCGTCTTAAACATACCAGCCCGGCCTAAAACAGGCCCAGTCCGAACTTGTGTGTTTTTACAGAACGTACAGAAGGGTCCTAAAACCCTACCCTCCGCCTCGTTGCTTCTGTTCACGGACATTTGATTTGCCTCTCTCAGCAGCAGAAGCACCACGCAGCAGCAATGGTATCCATCTTTCTTCACCACCAACTACAAAAAGAAAAGGAAAATAGAAGCCGTAACACTCTTATTATCTCTTACGCACTATTGTATGTATGTGAAATTGCAGGGTATCGATTTGAAGGCCGGCGGCAAGAGTAAGAAGACCAAGAGGACAGCTCCAAAGTCCGATGATATCTACCTCAAGCTCCTCGTTAAGGTAGATTGCTAATATCCGTCTCCTTTCTCTCTCTCTCTCGGTTATATACATATTGTTAAATAAATTGGTGGATCTGTGGACAGTTGTACCGGTTTTTGGTGAGGAGGACATGCAGCAGGTTCAATGCGGTGATACTGAAGAGACTCTTCATGAGCAAGATCAACAAGCCTCCTCTTGCTCTATCTCGTTTGATCACTTACATGAAGGGCAAGGTCCATATCTCTCTCTTTATACCACTCTTTTTTCATTTATATCACTTTTGCTATTGATTAGTGATATTATCTGTGATTGTTAATCAGGAGGGGAAGATTGCAGTTGTTGTTGGGACAATAACTGATGATATTAGGGTTTTTGAGGTCCCCGCTCTCAAGGTTACTGCCTTGAGGTTCACCGAAACTGCCAGGGCTAGGATTGAGAAAGCAGGTGGTGAATGCCTGACTTTTGACCAGCTTGCTCTTCGTGCTCCTCTTGGTCAGAACACGGTATGCCAAATCTAACCACCCTCGTGGTTGACATTTTTAATCAACTGTTGGTTATTGTGCTTTAATCAAATAATGTGGTGCATTCAAAATTGGAATTGTCATGTAGTGTTATTTATTAACTGTCATTATGGATGTAATTATAATTGTGATTCTAGTTGAAACTTCTTTTGTGGTTGAAGATTACGCTAACAGGTCAGGCTTATCTAAGATACTTCTTATACTGGTTATTGTATTTTGGCAAGGGGTGATAAAGTAGCCGTATAGTGTTACATGTAAAACCAGGGAATGGAAGGGGTGGGAGGTTTATATAATTCACTTTCCCTTAGCGTGAACTGTGACTTGATAAAATGCATATTAGCATGATGGCTGTGCTTGCAAAGAAGCATTTGGAATTTTTAAGGTACTCAATATTCTTACAGTGTATTACCTTGATAGAAGTAGATGTCTTCAATTCTCTATAAAGCTAAGCGCCATATCAATGGGTTGTACTTGGATTCTCTCGTGATGGGATTGTGAGCCTGACATTTTTGGCGTGTTTTGAACTAGGCTGTTAGTAGGTTGTGAGTAATTTAGTTTGTTAGCAAGTTTGCCTTCCATCCCATTTACCAATCATACGGTTGTGAACCAATCTTGGAAACCCTTGAAAGTTAAATTCCTTTAGACACACATCATCTCATTGTGTTCACAATGCTAGATTGTTTTCATTATTCATGTATTAAGCTCTGGTTGCACTTTTGTTCCTCTTGCATCTATGTTTCCTTACTATGATATAATTTGAAGCAAGAACAGTGGAAGGAACAAATGAGAATATGCTCATTAATCTCGAGCTTTATTTGTAACCATAGTTCTATTACCAGTTTCCTAGTTTTCCATGTCCTTTATGGTATGCAGCATGCGTGTATAATTAGAGTGATCAACATATACTTAATGGTTCCATTCACATGTGCAAATGGTTTCTTCTGCTGCCTTTTGGTGTGATTTAAGAATTTGTTTTACTTGGAGCCTTGACACATTGAGGATATTAAGCAATCACGGGTCAATGTTACAGGTTCTTCTCAGAGGTCCCAAGAATGCTCGTGAGGCTGTGAAGCACTTTGGACCAGCTCCTGGGGTGCCACACAGCCACACCAAACCCTATGTACGAGCAAAGGGGAGGAAATTTGAGAAGGCTAGAGGTAAAAGGAACAGCAAGGGATTTAGGGTTTGATTGTTGTATCTCACGAGGAAAATACAGATCAGCCTACCAAATCCAAGCAGATGCATCTAAAAGCCAATATGCAATATGTTTTTTTATTATCATCACAAGTCGAACAGTTACATTGTCTTAGAAGTTACAAGTTTCAGTTTCTCAATATTTTGATCTAAGCAACGATTTTGTCTGTAAACTGGTGATCAATGGCCTACTTCTGAATTTCAGCAATGTTACCGTGTGTATTCATATCTTAGGTGGTTTTTGTCGTCGAGGTGATTCCTTTTCATTCGAGACGGCATATTGAATGCAAACCTAGCTAGGAGGCGATATTGGTACAGAAATAGCGTTCTCTGTTATACATGATTCGATTTCACAGTCAAAGATTGTGCACTTATTATTTGCGGCAACCTATTTGCACGCTTTTAAGGCCATCCCGTGGAATGGAGCACAATTGAGTTCTGCAGATACTAATAATAATAGCTGATACACATGCCTAATGCTAATTAAACTTCTTGATGAAATCGTAGATATGTGCGCTAACTTCCTCCGGCTTTTCTTGATTGATAAAGTGAGCTGCACCTTCCATTATAACTACTTCTTGCAAGAAGGGGACATGTTTTTTCAACCCACCTTTGGTAATATAATCTTGAGCTCCAGGCATATTATAGGTAATGTCCAGTTCACCCACGATAAACTTCACCGGTACTTCAATTTGTAACCCAGTAAATGCTGCCGTCAGCTCCCAGTTTCTGCAACAGGGAACAAATTGAGTTGAGAAAATCAATTCCTTCCAGAAATAAAGCAGCAACTTTAAATGCCTTCAGCAATTTAATCCGCATCTGCTAATCAAGAAAGCAGAAGTTTATGCCTCGACGAATACCTGTCCAATAAATGTTATGACAAAGCAATGGAAGGGATCGATTGCTTTGCTGAGACTAAAATTTTGATTACAATTGGAGGTGAAATGGACTTGTGTAACAAACAAAGGCATGGAAAATGAATCCTCTGTCGAGCAAAGTGTCTAGTTACTAGGATGATGAACATGAAGATTAATGCCCTAGACATATTTTGACATCTACTTGTATTGAAGCCAATAAGAGATTTGAGTACACATACAGGTCCAGACATCGATAGTAGTTCAATCCTCCAGTGAAGCCTGTCTGGTTGAACTTGCCAGCATAATAGTTTATGTCATTTTCCGACAACCAAGAAGGTAAATTTGGACTGTCAGGCAAACCTCTGAATCCTACTTCTTTAGGAATACAAGGTGGCTTTGGATTACGAGAGGTCAGAAATTTTCTGATTATTCTTGCAGTGTCCATTTGAGCAAAGTCTTCTTCAGCCTGTCCAGGTTCCTGCATCACAAGTTTTGAAACTTTTTATGATGGTTAAATCAGAAGACAGAACCCTGAACAGCATTTACACCAACTAAAAAAGGATGCCTGAATACCAGGTTCTTCATTTATACTCTTAGAATGTGGTTAAGGTTACATTTGAAAGTTATTCTTGTTCAGATATGAATCAAAATAATATTTTTTTTATTTTTTTAAAATCATTTTTTATATTAATGCATGAAAATAAAATAAAATACCAAAAAAATCTAATTTAAAATAATAATAAAAAATCATTTTTTTTCAAAACCACTTTTGAAATTCAATGAAAAACAGGGTCATCATGATTAGAAGAGTACAATTACAGGAGGTTTTTTATCCCAAGATAATTCCCAATAAATTCTATATAAAATCCATAGCAATCCCCAATATAAGTAATATATCAAGATTATAATAAATTGTACTTATATTAAATTATAATAAAACTCAAATGTATGACACCAACTAAAAATGAAAATCTAAATAAATAATTTTAATCATTTATATTGCTAAAAAATGTTTGTATACATAAAAAAAAAATGAATTGTTCATGTCATCTCTTTATTTGAAAAACAGTGGAAAACTTGTGAAAGAAAACCGTGAAAAGCCTCTAAAATGTGTGTGTATTAAACTCGAGAAAAAATTGAAAAAACTAAAAAACTAGTTATTCTGGATAGAAAAGTATTGCTTTTATTTTGAAATAGCGCTTAGCTTTGCACTTCCTTTTCCCTTTGTGTTGGCTCACTGAGTGGCTCCACTAGCTAAAGCTAAATGTTAAAGAGCACTATCCAATGAAAAACAATAGCACCAAGGACATGATGAAGAATCCTTAAAGTTAATATCCCAAATCCGAATCCAAAAATGTAATCTAATAACAACTCCAGCTTTAGGAACATGGGAAAGCGATCAAATCAATAAAGCGATTCTATTCTAACCCAACTCGAAATCAAATGAAACAATTTGGCAATATTTATTACTGAGAGACCACCAAAGAAGAACAAGCATTCATACCAGATTTACCTTTTAACACTACAGCAACAATTGAGGTAGAGAACAAACTCTGAAACTGGAAACAAAAATTCTGATAAATTCGAGAGAGAGAAATTCACAAACCTGAAACCTGCAGATATAATAGTCATCACCGAATAAATCTCTACTAATCTGAACAAAACTCTTGTGTGGGTTCCTGGGTTGGAACACAACACTCATGTTAACCAAGGACTTAATTCTGTCAGGCCTCAACATGCAGAAATACCAAGCCACCATTGCTCCCCAGTCATGACCCACCAAAAACACCTTATCGATTCCCAGCGAGTCAATCAACCCCACAAGGTCGCCCAGGATGTGGAATACAGTGTACTCTCTAGAATTCTTTGGCGCGTCAGTGTCACCGTAGCCACGAAGGTCAGGGGCTATACAGCGGTAGCCCAGGGAGGAGAGAGAGAGTAGCTGGTGTCTCCATGAGTACCAGAGCTCAGGGAAGCCATGGAGGAATAGGATCGCTGGGCCTGTACCAATTGATGCTATGTGCATGTTTATGCCATTTGTGGCTACAGTTGTGTGCTCTATCTTCTCCATCTCTCTTTGGGTTTGTGCTGTGTTGGTGACGGCGATGGGCAAGTGAGGATGGTGTGGTGCTAGCTTTGGTTTAGAAGCCGGCCTTTCTGGTAATGTAGACAGCGGGAAAGAGAGGACAAAATATAGCAAGCTTAGACTGCCCTGATTGAGGGATTGCAACATGTAACCACGGATTGAATTGTTTAGTATTTATTTTATTATAATCAGAAAGATCATTTATAGAGTTTTGGTAATCTGAGAGTACTATTATTTATTAATCATTAAAAAATAAATAATATATATTACATGATAAAATGATATTTATTTTTATATTTTTATATTTGTGTTTTATATCAAAATTAAATTGTGTGTGTATATATAGATACATCATATTTTATTAAAAAAATCTAAATATTCTACAAATGTATTTATATATATATATATATATATATATATATATATATATTAAAATATTCAAGCGTGAGGATGGATGGAGTTTCTTTATTCAAATAAAAGAAATATTTTTTACGGGATCGAGTGTTATTTTTTAAAATATATAAAACATATATCTTTTTATTTTTCTACAAGCAGCAAGCGTCAATTTTCATTCTATATATAGTCACATCTATTTAAATGGCGTCAAAAGTAGTGTTTATAATCATAATTGTTTTGTCACGTCTATAAGGATTAAATGGGATAAACACTGCGTTTGCACAGGCATGATCTAGAGTTATTTTATTTATTTATTTATTTATTTTTTAAGTGGGTCGGCCGTCGGCGAAGTATTGTTTATAGTCACATCTATTTTAAATGGTGTGTCAGAGTAATATTTATAATCATAATACTCTAATCTTGTCACACACCAATTATTAATTCCTGAGATACATAGAATAGATTACGGTTCTTACGATTTAATTTTTTTTTATAAAAATTTTAGAATGATATTTTTTTATTTTTAAAAAATAAAAAAATTATTTTTAATATCAATACATTCAAATTCTAAAAATATAAAAAAAATACTTTAAAATAAAATAAAAAAAATTAATTATTTTATTTATTCATTTATGAACAGATTTTTTTTCTCTATATTATTATTATCATCAAATCCCCCCCAAAATAATAATAATAATAATAATAATAATAATAATAATAATAATAATAATAATTTGTTGAAGTCATTGGAGAAACAGAAAAATATCTAAGGGCGTCATCACAAAAGACTATTTATATAATAAATATTTCTTAAAATGAAAATATTTTTTGTAATATTATATATATAAAAAAAAGGGGGGATGAGGTTATTTTGTGACCGTCATCTTATAGCACTATTTATTTAATATTGTTTTTTTTAAGTGGATGTTTTTATTTTTCCAATTACAATCTCATCCTTTCACGACATGTTCATTTAGATACTCACGCAATGCTATTAACTTGAATAATATTATATATATATATATATATATATATATATATATATATATTATTTAACATTATATTTATTAAGGTTGGGCTTCATAATCTTTATCAAAAGGAGGGGTTTTATTGTACATTCTTCATATAATATTATTCACTTGAATAATGTTTTCTTCTCTTTTTATAATCTTTTTTTTTTAATTTCAATCTATCCTTGATATTATGTTTATCGATGATCAGATTTATATTTTTATTTAAATTAGTTTTTATTTTACTATTTTAAATTCATGACCCGGATAACGAGTTTAACAAGTTAACCCAACTGACTTGAGAATTTTTTATTGATTTTTTTTTCTCATTTTTATTCTTTAATATAAGATTGATCAAGAATTAAATTTTATGATTTGTTTTGGTTAGTTTTTTATAAGTTTATTTCATCTTATGACTCGGGTCATGAATTTAGTTGATTTATTACCGTGGTTATTTTGGGTCATTTTTTTAGTTTATCTTTCAGAATTGAATTCATTTAGAATTGAACTTAAAAAATTGTTTCAATCTGGTTTATGTTAGGTCAACCTGATCTCATGACTTGGATCACAAGTTTAATAAGTTAACTCTAGTTATTTTTTTGGGTCCTTTTTTTAATTATTATTTTCAATTTCATTCGTCAACATTAAAGTTTATTGATAATTGAATTTTGTATTCTAATTTGATTTGTTTTTTTATAAAATTATCATGATCTTATTACTTGGCATGCATATTCATAACCTAATCTTAGTTGAACTAAATCAATTTAATATATTATCATCTCAATGTTTATTAAATAAATTGTATCTTAAGTATTTATTTTAACTCGAATTATATTTTTACAAGTCATCAAGGTTATCTTTGATTCTACAGTGTGACAAAGTCACATTGAATAAGTTCTCACATGATTTGTTTATTTTTACTTCTAGAAAAAACATTAGCAACATTTAATTTCATGTCACTTTTTTTTTGTGACCCATAACATGGCACGTGCCAATAATCTAGTAAAAATGCTAAAACATATGAAAAAATAATCTAGCAATGAATAATAATTTCTTTACATGACCCCAAAAAACATCTATCCTTTTCCTCCTTATTTTATCCTTTTTTTTATTTAATAATAAGTTAATTGTGAATTAAGTTTTATTATTTATTTATTTATTTTTCTTATTAGGTTATCTAATCTCATGACCTATAAATAATGCTTAATAGATTGATCCAAATTGACTTGGGTTGTTTTTCATGTTTTTTTAATTGAAATGTTTTTTTTTTTAAATATCATTCAATATTGAATCGGTTAAGAATTAAGTTTCATAATTTATTTTTACTTGTTTTATATGAGAATATTTTGATCTTATGATCATCAATGTATGTTTTGATATTTTAACACAAGTTAAATCAATTTATTTTACTTTATTTTACTTATTAGAGGTTATTTTGTTCTCATGCCTTTCAATATTTAATTTGTATTTTTATTAGTCGTCCTCATTTCATGACCCGAGATGTGAGTTTACAGGTTAATTCAATTGACTCGATTTTTTTAATTGATTTTTCCTTATGATTTCATCATATAATATTATGTTTCATTGATAATTAGGTTTCATGATTTTTTTACGAGGCTATTCTAGTTTCATGACCTAAGAATAATGCTTTACCAATTAATCTATATTGTTTTGATTTATTTTTTCATATTATTGTTTTATTTTTTTTTTATAAATTTTATCATTCAACATTGAATTTGACAAAATAGATTGAGAATTGAATTTGATAATTTTATTTGACTTGCTTTTTATGAAATTATCTAAATCTCATGACTATAGTCATAAATTTAGCAAATTAATTTAGGTTAAATTAAGTTTTTTATACGATTTATCTCGGTCTTGTAACTCGAGTCATAAGTTTGACGAATTAACTTCAATATTTTTTTATGTTCTTTTTTTCTCTAGCCCTATCCTTTGATATTAGATTGTTTGAGAATTGAGTTTCATAATTTATTTTGATTTTTTTATAGTGTTATCTTAGTCTTATGATTCAAGATGTGAGTTTGAGAGGTTAACTCAAGTAGTTTTTTTAGATTTTTTTTTAATTGTCTTTTTTTTTTCCATTTGATATTGAATTGATAGTAAATTGAAATTTATAGTTATTTTGACTTGTTTTCTATGGAGTTATCATAGTTTTATAGCTCAAGTCACAAATTTAACACGTTAAATTGAGTTGATTCAAGTCAATTAAATATATCGTTAACTTAATATTAAAAAATATCATCTTGATGTTTTTGTTAATCGAACAATGTTTTTTTATGAGTTATCCGAGTTGTTTTTAGATTTTTATACTCAACAAGGTTATATCGAGTCAACTTTCATATAATTTATTTATTTACTATGAAAACAATATTAATGATATTTAAATATATTTTTTTATATTAAAAAACTTAATGATAAGTGCAATTTATCATGTATAAATATATAATATAATAAAAACTAAAAGAGGTAATGATTGATTTTACTACGTCCCACCTCACAAATCCATCAACAGTTTGATCTTAAATGATTTTTTGGTTGTTGGGGTGGTTAATTGGTTTGCGGGCGGCAACTGACAGTCAAGTGGATTGTGGTAGTTGCTGTGTTCTTTTAGATTAAAAAAAACTCATGACAAATATTTTGGGTTTTAAAAATAAAGTTTTCTTTCGAGGGACGAGAGAAATATACAAAAAAACAGTTTTGCAGTGATTGAAAGAGTTGAGAAAATGGCGTTTTCTTTTCAGTTATCTGACTGACTGCGATTATGGTCAAGCTTATTTTTTATTTTTTTAAAGAAAAATGTATTTAAATGATATATATATTTTTTTATTAAATTATTTTTAATATTAGTACATAAAAATGATTTAAAAATATCAAAATAAAATAAAAAATATATTTTTTAATTGCTTTCAAAAGCATTTTTAAAACATACTGACAAATGAAACTATTCTTATGAAGTATTTTCCATGAGCGAATACTGATACTATTTTTTGTATAAATTTTATTATTAAATTATTTTGATTTCTTAATCAAAGAAAGTTGATGGTGGATTGAATATGTATACAAGAAAAGAGAGATTGGATGTTGAATGAAGAAAAAAACAATAATATAAGAATCATGGTACAAGATGCAAAATGAAAATGTTATACTAGAAAAATATTAAAATTTTATAATGACCATTTAAATAGTTTAAGAGTATAACAGTGCTTCAAAAATATCTAAATAAATATAGTTTTCATTTTTTCATTTATAGTTATGGATATTTAAAAAATAGTTTTCTTCAATTTTAACCTGAAGAATACAATTTCACCCTGACAAGTAACACGTGGCATGATCAGGATTATTAAATTTGTGATTTGGATCCCTGAAACAAAACTGATAGACAAAACAGGAAATGCAGGGGCTGTTTTGACAAAATCAATTGTAAAGGTGCCAAGTTGACCAAATTCACAGTGGAAGGGGGATACCCCGTTATTTTCAGTCTTGAAAAATGGGTTCATTACGGGATAAGTACTTGATTTAGTTTCGAAAACACTTTTCTGATGAAAACAAATTGAATTACAGAGCTTAACCAGACAAGTTGTCAGATGAGAACTTCCCTTAATCTTTCAGTGCACGTCAATTAGGACAAAATTTAACTAAAAAGAATTTACTACATTATTTTTAAGAATCCATAAAACAATTACAATGACAGCTGCCAATATCATTTTTCGCTTCCTATGATATTGTCTTGCCTTATTACAGACTGCATTAACAGTTGTGAAAAAAAAATGAAAGAACAGGCACCGGTTTATATAGAAGCTGCTCATATCAGGCCACTAGAGAAGGGAACGGCTGTCCGAGGTAGCCAATCATTCCCCAGCAAGAAGACAGAGACGGTGAAATTAGCAGCATCAGTAGCGTTAATAACGTGGAAACCAGGCCACGTTACCCTGTTTGTAGTGTGAGAACCCGGTCCAGTGTTGTTATATTCTGCATAATACGATGTATTTAATGCGAAATCTCCAATCCATATTTGCCAACCAGCAGGATTTATCAGTGTATCCATGAAACTCTGCATATAAACAGTTCTTGAATACTCCTTCCATGGCCTCCCAAGATATGTCTGGACCGTTTGAGTGCTTGAAGCCAAATCGTCAGCAGCTCTAAGATTACAATTGTGTATAGAAGTGCCGGTGTTTTGGTTCGGATCAGTTCTGCCCTGGGCGGTGATTGCATTGAATTGACCACTCATAGGCAGCCGTGGATACAAGTTACAGTTTTGGAGGACAACTGCAGCATTGCCAAATATAAAATCGACAGTACCATAGATATCACACTCCCTGTAGAATTGTCTCAGAGAATGGGCGTATAAGGTATCCTGGTACCCTTCAAAACTGCAACTATAAAATGTGGACAAATCTGCTCCACTTCGAACAGCTACAGCCTGATGCTTGACTGCCCCGGCTGTGTTACGGAATGTCATGTTCACTGCAACAAAGTTGGGTGCCACCACAGCTGCAAAATGGATCACAGATTTGATTAGCTAGCTAGATTAAGCCAGGATCTAAGTTGAAGGTTCGAGTTCTTACCAAATGTAGCAGAATTGAAAGTAGTCCACCCATCAGCAACACTGCGATTCCCGGTAATCACCGTTTGATTTATACCATCCCCAACCATCATCAAATATTTCTTGTTCTTTGCAATGGACACGTACTCTTCATAAATGCCTGCAGTGACATAGATCATGAAGTAGCCATTGCTGCCGTCGGTGTTATTTGGAGCTGCGGCGACAGCATCATTGATGGTTGTGAAGTTTCCTTGTCCGTCCTGCTGCACCGTCACTATATCACTGATCTGTATATCGTTATTCTCAGCCTGGAGAAGTTTTCTAGTGCTCACTGACTCGTAAATTGCACGGGTCTGGGCAGACATTTGCATTGACAATCGTCCATGTCTGAATGCAAAGTGCTTGCTTTTAGGCTGCCATGTGCTCCCTTTCTTCTTCTTAGGAACCCAACCTCTGGTGAAAAAAGCTAGAGAAACGCTATAAAGTTTTGTGTCATTAGACAAAGGTACTGAGAGACCGTTTCTCACACTCCAAGCAGAAGATGTGGCTTGCAGGCCATCCAAACAGGTTTGCTGGTTCGTTAAAACGGCACTCAGCAAAGTCTGCACATTATCAGCTTGCAAAGAAGGCAAAGTTTTATTAGTAGCTTCGACAGTTTGAGAGGAGCTCAACAAAAACTCTATATTTAGATTAGCTAGATACCGACAATCCTCAAGAGCCCGAATTGCAGTGATAGACAAAGTGGAGCTGCGTGAGAGATATCTATCAACCAGGTTCAGAAATTTACGGGACTGTGACAGGGACTTTCGGACGCAAAGCCGGGCGGAGTCATAGACATTGGTGGTTTGAATAGGGAGAACAGATTTGCAATAGGAAGGGTCTTGGGTGCCCTTGCAAAGGGTTCGAGGGCTGGCAGGACTGCTCGGAGGTACATCTGCTAAAGATGGAGAGGTGAAGAAAGGAAGAAAAACAACAGCTAAAACTGCCACCAGCGAGATGAGCTTAGAAAAAGGCATCATTTTTTTTGGACAGAGGGAGAGTTATACGTAGATAGTTAAGCTTGAGGAATCTGTGTAAACGGGAAAGCTTTATTTATAGAAGAAAGCAAATGAAGTGGGCTTATGATTCGATACAGATATTATAACTTGTAATATTTGTTTGGTATGCAAGACTTTCTGAAAAACGCGTTGGTATTCTCCGTCCCGCCGCAGGGATATAATAAGAATGTTATTTTCCATGAACATGAAATCCAAGTTGTTAACTACGCAGGTTAGTATACGAGTATTCTGATGGAACGTAGTCTATTCATATTTCTCCTGGCAATTCGGTGTTTCTAATTCTTAACTGTTGTCAACTGGGGGGGCTACCTGCTGCTCGCAAGTCTATCTCACTTTCTTTGTATAATCAGTTGGATATTATTTTTCTTAGTTGGTCGGTGACATTACACTCTAATTATAATCTTGTTTAAAATAAGCAACAAGTTACCGGTAGAATGAGTACCCAAGTTACACCGACGAGAATTCAAAAGTGTAAGTAATCCTCATTCTAGGGAGGGTAGTAACTACAAATTAACAAAAAGAAAGGAGGTGTTGAATTGTCAAAGAATTGATTTCTCATCATAGTCAAAACGAGCTATAAACTCGCGTTCCGTCCCAGGGATTAAAAAAATTTCTTGTCTAGTTTTAACATATAATTTTTTATTTTGTATTTTGGGTTTTTTTTTTTAGTTTAGTTTTGATCTCTTGATTTTCTCGGTCTTTCTAAAATAATTTTAAATTTTATGTTTGTATCTATAAACCTTTCCCCTTAGTTTAAATTTTTAATTCTTATTGTTATTTGTATATGTATTAAATGCAACTCGCGTTAAAAAAAATTAGTAAGTTTAGCTTTAGTGGTGTAAAATGAGAGTGAAACTCTTTCTACGTATGTATAGTTAAACGTGAAATGTTTGAAACACCATCACAAGTAACTTTTCCGTTTTGTCTTATTTGAGGCTACAAAAGTTATTTTACTGTGCATTAAAAAAGTTAAATTATCGGGATACCCCCACTGAAATTGGCCTGGAGACACCGGTTATAAAAAAATATATAAGTGAAAAAAAATAAAAACAAAAAAAAAGTACAAGCATGAAAGCACTGTAGCAACCCATATTGTTTTTTTTTAATCATTCTGGGAATTAATTGTGGTGTACTTAAACTGGACCGGAGACCCCCCGGTCATAAAAAAATGTATAGGTGAACAGAAAAAAGTATAAGGAAAAAAAAATTGGTCCGTGGATTAGTCGTGGTGCTCCCATGCTGACCTGGACACCCCGATTATCAAAAAATAAATTTTGTCCGGTGAGTAGTGGTGATGCACTTAAGTTGGCCCGAAGATCCTGGTTAAAAAAAAATATATAACTGAAAAAAAAAACTTAAGCTGGCCGAGAGACCATGGTTATAAAAAGATGTATAAGTGAAAGAAAAAAAATATAAGTGTGAAAGTACTGTAGCAATGCATAATGTGTTTTAAAAAAATTCAACCCAGGAATTAGTCATGGTGTGCTTAAACTGGCCTGTAGACCCCGGTTATAAAAAAATATATTAGTGAACAAAACAAAAGTATAAGAAAAAAAAGAAAAAAAATATCAGCGGGAAAGCACTGTAGAAAAAAAAACTGGGTCTGGGGATTGTCGTGGTACGTATAAGTTGGCCTGGACACCCTGTTTATAAAAAAAATTGAATCTGGGGATTAATCGTGGTGCTCTTAAGCTAGCTTAGACATCCCGATTATATATATAAGTGAAAAAAGAAAAAAAATATATAAAAAGGTATAACAGGCAAAAAAATATGTTTTGGGGAAAAATGAAAAAAAATATAATAAGAAAAAAAATGAAAAAAAAAACATAATAAAGAGAAAAAAAAAAGGCAAAAAAAGAAGAAGCAAAAATAGGGGAAAAAAGCACTGTAGTGGGAAAGCACTGTTGCAATCAACAATGCTATGTGTGGGGAGCTACAGTGCTTTCCCCACACTATTTACAATCTATATTGTTTAAAAAAATTTTTGATCTGGGAATTAGTCGTGGTGTGCTTAAGCTGACCCGGAGACCTCAGTTATAAAAAAATAATTTGGTTTAGGGATAAGAAAAAAAAAGTATAAGTGAACAAAAACAAAGTATAAGGAAAAAAAATTAAAAATAATAATAAATTGGTCTAGGGATTAGTTGTGGTGCGCGCAAGTTGGCCTGGACACCCTAATTATAAAAAAACATTTGGTCCGGGGATTAGTCGTGGCGCGTTTAAGGTGGCCCGAAGATCCTGGTTATAAAAAAATATATAAGTAAAAAAAAAAAGAAGCTTAAGCTCACTCAGAGACCATGATTATTAAAAAATGTATTAGTTAAAGAAAACAAAAAAAAATGTATAAGTTAAAGAAAACAAAAAAATAAGTGTGAAAGCACTGTAGCAATCCAAATTGTTTTAAAAACAAATTTGGTCCGAGAATTAGTCGTGGTGTACTTAAGCTGATCCGTAGACCACGGTTATAAAAAAAAATGTATAAGTGAACAAAACAAAAGTATAAGAAAAAAAAAGCTCCAGCGATAAAGCAATTTATCAAAAAAAGTGGGTCCAAGAATTAGTCGTGGTACGCATAAGCTAGTCTGGACACTTTGATTATCAAAAAAAATTGGATTTAGGGATTAATTGATTAATTGTAGCGCGCTTAAGCTAACCTGGACACCCAGATCATAAAAAACAAAAAATATATATATATATAAGTGAAAAAAATAATTAAAAAGTATAACCAGCAAAAAAAATATTTCATGAAAAAATATAATTAGAAAAAAAAGAAAAAAAACATAATATAGAAAAAAAGAAAAAAAAAAGCTATAAAAAATTGGATCTGAGGATTAATTGTGGTGCACTTAAGCTAGCCCAAACACTCCAATTATAATATATATATATATATAGCAAAAAATATATTTCATGGAAAAAAATAATTAGAAAAAAACAAAAGAAACATAATTAGAAAAAAAAAGCAAAAGAAAAAAAAGAAAAGGAAAAGCATTGTAGCAATCCACAGTGAAATGTGTGGGTAGCTACTGTGCTTTCCCCCACACCATTTTGTTTATACTAGTTTGATTGCCCGCACTTCGTTGCTGGCGGAACAAACACTTTTTACAACTGTTTAGATTAAAATATAATATTTCTATATGTAAAGTTTGATATAATAAAATAGATCAAAATACCTTATCATAGCAACAGTAACATCGAAGCTTTAACTTTTAAAATTATCATTACTATAATTGTCAAAGAAATAAAAATTATTAAACTACCTCGAGAAAAAAACACAAACAAATTAACAAAAAAGCAAGTAAGAACAAAAACTGAAATTATTTTTATTATTCTTAATATTATTATTATTATTCATTAATAACAAAAAAACAAAATTAAATCAAAGACTAAAAGAAGTCTAAAAACATTAACAAAAGAGCAAATAAAAAAATAAAATAAATGATAAAAAAAAATTATTACCTGAAAAAAAATCATTTGACTTGAAAATTAAAAAAAATTGACCGCATCGCATTGCGGGCTGAGTAAACAATTTCTATGATTGTTGGGATTAAAGAAATTAATAGGATTTGTTGGTCCAAAATTAAAATATAATATTTATATATGCAAAATTTAATATAATAAAATAGATCAACAAATCCTATTATAACAATAACAACATCGAAGTTTTAAAATCTAAAATTATCATTGTTATTACTATCAAAACAATAAAAACTATCAAATTATCCCGAAAAAAAAACACTCAAAAATATTAACAAAAGAGTAAGCTAGAAAAACAATTAAATTATTATTATTATTTTCAAAAAATATTAAAAAAAAGGGGTGGCGAACCGGACCAGGCAGTACGTGCGCAATTACCTCTTCATCTCTCCACTGTGGAACCATTTTTTGTTCTTTTTAAGGGATAAAAACGTTAATCCACTGTTCAATAACGGAAAAAAAAACTCACATATACACGCGAAGCACGGAAAGTAAATGTCCAATTTACAGTGTTTACACTCGTATGCTGCAGGGAATGTATGATCTGTTTTAGTGTTTGTTATAATTGTTAATCATTGGTTTCCTTCTCTTATGGCTGTGATCATAAAGCTGGCTGCTTTCATATGGTAAGCGACTAGATACAGACAGAAACCAAAAGATCCTCTTCGCAATTAATTAGATTTGAGGACTGCCAGACCCAGACTGCTCCAGTCGCAGATGAAGTGTAAAAACCCTACAGGACATAACAATTCGGATACGACTTAATTTCTTTTCGTCAAAATTCACACTAACCTAATACACATATCCAATTTATTGTAACTTGTCCCGTCAACGGTGGAGCCAGACAGGGTTGGTCAAAAGCATATATCTAATACTAGATTGGCCAGATTCATCATGGCCATTGGGCGTAAACAGCACGACCAACCCCACATCCGAAATAAATTCTGGTTAGACACCTAATAGTTTGAAAGGCAATTTTTAATATGAGGATTGGCTAGTTGTTTGACGAATAGAGAACATAGAGATAAAGATTGGAGCTTGTTTCTTGACAGTTTCATTACATCAGCCAGTATGTCAGCCGTGGGTGAATATCAAAGAAGAATCCTCATCAATGAAATCAAGCTCAAGTCGAAAAAATTAAGAACTTCTAAATGAATCATACAACATCCTTTTTTAGCTTTAATTTTTGAAAAAAAATAATATCCCGTTCGCTTTTCGCTTTGACGGATTGAGGGATGGAAGATGATGACCTTTTTTGATGTAGTTTCATTAGTGCTGGTCGAAAATATCTCTAGGATTTTGGGAATATCCGTTGAATTACATGTGCTAATTGAAAATCATTTTAAAATTGATATGTTTAAACAATTTGTAAAAATAAAAATTGAAATGAATTATATCAATTTTAACATGCGATTTATATGACAATAAGCATGAAAACAATTCCACTTCAAATAGCAATTTCTAAAATCTTGGAACTATTTATGGTATAATGTATAATTAATTCATTGGGTTGATTAAGCCGAGTGATAGAGGTTGATGCAACCTGAATTTCAACTTCTATACCAATAATATTATTATTAAAGACATATCACTTTCCTTATATTATTTTGATATTTCCAAAAATGTTTTTTTTTTTTATATGAGAACGATGCATGACGCAACAGTCAAGGTTTTTTTTCGTTTTTAGATTGAAAGCGGTGTTCATCCTTATGAATAAAGCTCACGTGCGTGCAAATCCTATGTAAACAACTAAACATAATGACTCGAGCATCTCCTCAAACACAGATAATTATTCCTCTCACAAATTGAAATCAGAGCTGAAGACTTGACTTAAACTAGTGATGATATTGGTTAGGCTCCTATTTCCTTAAAAAAAATAGTTAAGGCAGTGTTCATCTTTATATATAAATATTCGTACACAAAAACTCAACGCAAACACGGATCAGATCCATGCAACCTCATTTAAAAACGAACAATTAGCTACTTATTCAACGCGGCTACACAAATTGGGTATACCTTTGTATTTTCTAATGCTAATATAGATTAAAAAAAAAAAAGAATTATTTGACTGACGGGAAAATCGTGCAAACGCGTGGAATTTAGAATGTTATATATATAACAAGTTGTTTTTTCATATAAAACCTTGGACCAATTATTACCGAGTCTTAACAGAAAAACAGTGCTTCACAATCAATCAATTATGCTATGATATATATATAACAGTTAGATCTAAGCACTTGAATGATTGGTTGAAAACACAACTATATGGTGTGGTATAATTGATTTTTTATTCAATAATGTCGGTATCTATGATAGCTTGTACGTATCTCAATTAATTTTTTGAATGACCCGTTATCATTTTTTAGATAGTTGTGAGATTTGAATTGATAAAATTTTTAAAAAAAATCTAGAAACGTATCACTCATCTGCATTGTTGTTATTATTGACTTGGAAAAATAGTTGTTCGAAATGTAATTGAGATACGCTTCGCAATTAATTAGGAATGTCAAAGATGGAGTTGTAGGTGGCTGAATGTTTGAATTCAATAAAAAGTTTTGTCATTACACGTACTATGTTGATAGTCGATGCATGGAATTTTGTAATAGATCCCTGGACAGGCTGGCGGTGTTCCACTACATGGGTCCAGTCATATCCCCGTTGATTTAATCTTACAAAACCACGGACTTCGATGACTTTTGGAAATCATAGTTTTCTTAGGCACTTTTATTTGCTGGAAAATAGTTTTTTTTGGAAAGTGAATTTCGGGGAAAGTGAATTTCGGGGAAAGTGAATTTCGATGTTTGGCAGTGTTATGGAAAATGAACTGAAAAATACTTTCTAGTGTTTGTTTGTGTTATGGAAAATGAACTGAAAAATCATTTATTAATAAATTATTTTTTTTTCAAGTTTATTAAAATAATAAGGAACAAATCTTACAAATTAAAAAGTTGAATGAGAATGAAATTGAAAAAAATATAATTTTATAAATTATCTCAAATAAAATAAATAATAATCAAAATAATAGAGATCAAATCTAAAAATTTAAAAAAAAAATGAAAGGTGAATAAATTAAAATAATAATAATTAACATTTCATAAATTATTTCAAATAAAATAAGTAACAATAAAAAAAATGAGGACCAAATTTGATAGATAAAAAATTTCAATAAAAAAAATGATAAGAAAAAAAAGCAAATAGCAATTATAAAAATAAGGACCAAAATTAATATAAAAAATTAAATTTTAAGAGATGGAATTGAAAAATAAATATTCAAAACAAATTATATATAGCAATCAAAAGTTTGAGGATCAAATTTGATATAATCAGCAAATAATGACATTTCTAAATTTTTCACAACTTCCGGAAAGTGTTTTCCGCCCAAATTTTCCGGAAAAACACTTTCACGAAAAACCAAGCCAAATTTTTCTTTGACTGGAAAGTGTTTTCCGTTGACCAACTTTCCGGAAGACAAACAAACACAGGAAAGTTTGGAAAGTGATTTCCCGGAAAGTGAATTCCGGAAAACAAACACAGCCTTATTTTATTGTTTTAAGATTGTAATGAACCATGGAAGATGAAACAAGGCACGAGAGTGCATGGCCGCCCGAAGCTGGAGTTTCAAAAATACGACTATGGGCTGTTTGGGAGAGCTTTTGCAGTAGCTTTTCAAAGTGTTTTTCGTGCCGAAATATATTAAAATGATGTTTTTTTTTAAAAAAAAATTATTTTTGACATCAGCACATCAAAATGATCTAAATACACCAAACTATATTCATTTAAAATAAAAAAAAATTACCAAAAGCTGCGGCACAACGAAAATCCCTATCAATTATTTTCAAGTTGAGCAGAATCGAAACGGTGATTCAGGGAATTATTTTCAAGGTGAGCAGAATCGAAACGATTTAATTTACGTATTCAAGTTTGAATATCATTTTTGAAACTGTTGGATATTGGGTCAACGAAAAATTATGTTTGTGTTAAGAGTGTGTTTAAAATAAAGTTGTGTCTAATTAAATTAATGTAATTTAATAAGGGTTTTGTCTTTTTTTAAATAAAAAAATATATCTTCATTTTTTTACAAAAAAAAAGAAGATAATAAACTATATATATATATATATATATACACACTAGTTTCCTTAGCCGCGCTCCACGGGCGGGTATGGATTCAAGATTTCAATAGCATTTTTAAATAACACAAACTGACCAACCAATTCAGTAATCCTCTTCATCACTCTCTTCCTAAAATCAAAACAAAGCAATTCTCTCGTATCAACAACAAACGTAACAACATGAATCGATCTCTCTTGAATTATACCATTCCACGTGGATTAGGACAACTGAGAAAGTACCAGCTGAGAACTCCCTTAATCTTTCATATAAATGAATGAGCAGACAAGTTGTCAGCTGAGAACTCCCTTAATCTTTCAGTGCACGTCAATTAGGACAAAATTTAACTAAAAAGAATTTACTAAATAATTTTTAATGAATCGATAAAACAATTACAATGACAGCTGCCAATATCATTTTTCGCTTCCTATGATATTGTCTTGCCTTATTACAGACTGCATTAACAGTTGTGAAAAAAAATATGAAAGAACAGGCACCGGTTTATATAGAAGCTGCTCATATCAGGCCACTAGAGAAGGGAACGGCTGTCTGAGGTAGCCAATCATTCCCCAGCAAGAAGACAGAGACGGTGAAATTAGCAGCATCAGTAGCGTTAATAACGTGGAAACCAGGCCACGTTACCCTGTTTGTAGTGTTAGAACCCGGTCCAGTGTTGTTATATTCTGCATAATACGATGTATTTAATGCGAAATCTCCACTCCATATTTGCCAACCAGCAGGATTTATCAGTCCATCCATGAAACTTTGCATATAAACAGTTCTTGAATACTCCTTCCATGGCCTCCCGAGATATGTCTGGACCGTTCGATTGCTTGAAGCCAAATCGTCAGCAGCCTTAAGATTACAATTATGTATAGAAGTGCCGGTGTTTTGGTTCGGATCGGTTCTACCCTGGGCGGTGATTGCATTGAATTGACCACTCATAGGCAGCCGTGGATACAAGTTACAGTTTTGGAGGACAACCGCAGCATTGCCAAATATAAAATCAACAGTGCCATAGATATCACACTCCCTGTAGAATTGTCTCAGAGAATGGGTGTATAAGGTATCCTGGTACCCTTCAAAGCTGCAACCATAAAATGTAGACAAATCAGCTCCACTTCGAACAGCTACAGCCTGATGCTTGACTGCCCCAGCTGTGTTACGGAATGTCATGTTCACTGCAACGAAGTTGGGTGCCACCACAACTGCAAAATGGATCACAAATTTGATTAGCTAGCCAGATTAAGCCCGTATAATTATCTGGTCAGAAAATATTATAAAATTAGCCAGGATGTAGTCTAATACCAAGTTGAAGGTTAGAGTTCTTACTAAATGTAGCAGAATTGAAAGTAGTCCACCCATCAACAACACTGCGATTCCCGGTAATCACCGTTTGATTTATACCGTCCCCAACCATCATCAAATATTTCTTGTTCTTTGCAATGGACACGTACTCTTCATAAATGCCTGCAGTGACATAGATCATGAAGTAGCCATTGCTGCCGTCGGTGTTATTTGGAGCTGCGGCGACAGCATCATTGATGGTTGTGAAATTTCCTTGTCCGTCCTGCTGCACCGTCACTATATCACTGATCTCTATATCGTTATTCTCAGCCTGGAGAAGTTTTCTTATGCTCACTGACTCGTAAATTGCACGGGTCCTGGCAGACATTTTCATTGACAATCGTCCATGGCTGAATGCAAAATGCTTGCTTTTAGGCTTCCATGTGATCCCTCTCTTCTTTTTAGAAACCCAACCTCTGGTGAAAAAAGCTAGAGAAACGCTATAAAGTTTTGTGTCATTAGACAAAGGGACGGAGAGATCGTTTCCTACACTCCCAGCAGAAGACGTGGACTGCAGGCCATCCAAACAGGTTTGCTGGTTCGTTAAAACGGCACTCAGCAAAGTTTGCACATTATCAGCTTGCATAGAAGGCAAAGTGCTATTAGTAGCGTCGACGGTTTGCAAGGAGTTCAACAAATAATCTATATTTAGATTAGCTAGAAACCGACAATCCTCAAGAGCCCGAACTGTAGTGATAGACAAAGTGGAGCTGCGTGAGAGATATCTATCAACCAGGTTCAGAAATTTACGGGATTGTGACAGGGACTTTCGGACGCAAAGCCGGCCGGAGTCATAGACATTGGTAGTTTGAACAGGGAGAACAGATTTGCAAAAGGAAGGGTCTGGGGTGTCCTTGCAAAGGGTTCCGGGGCTGACAGGACTGCTCGGAGGCACAGCTGCTAAAGATGGAGAGGTAAGGAAAGGAAGAAAAACAACAGCTAATGCCACCAGCGAGATGAGCTTAGAAAGCATCATTTTTTGGACAGAGGAGAGGTACAAGTAGACAGTTAAGCTTGAGGAATTTGTGTAAACGGGAAAGCTTTATTTATAGAAGAAAGCAAATTGAGTGGCTTATGATTCGATACAAATATTATAACATGATGATTGTTAATTAGTAGTAATACTTGTTTGGTAAGCAAGACTTTCTGAAAAACGCGTTGGTATTCCGTCCCGCCGCAGGGATATAATAAGAATGTTATTTTCCATGAACATAAAATCCAAGTTGTTAACTACGCAGGTTAGTGTACGAGTATAGTTTTCCTAGCAATTCGGTGTTTATCATTGTTAACTGTTGTCAACGAGGGGGGCTCCCTGCTGTTCGCAAGTCTGTCTCACTTTCTTTGTTTAATCAATTGGATATAATTTATCTGAGCTGGTGGGTGACATTACACTCTTATTATAATCTTGTTTAAAGTAAGCAACAAGTTACCGGTAGAATGAGTGCCCAAGTTACATCGACAAGAGTTCAGAAGTTTAAGTAATACTCATTCCAGGGAGGGTAGTAACTACAAAATAAGAAAAAAAAAGAAAAGAAAAGAGGTGGTGAATTGTCAAAGGATTGATTTCTCATTATAGTCAAAATCATCGGTTTACTTTCTTTTATGGCTGTGATAATAAAGCTGGCTGCTTGCATTTGGTAAGCGACTAGATGCAGACAGAAACCAGAAGATCCTCTTCGCGATTAATTAGATTTTTAGGACTGCCGGGCCCAGAATGCTCCAGTCAATCGAAAGCTTAAACGCAGATGAAATGTAAAAATCCTACAGGACATCACAATTCGGATACGACTTGGTTTCTTTTCGTCAAAATTCACATTAACATAATACACACATCCAATTTATTCTACCTTGTCAAGTCAACGGTGGAGCCAGACAGGGTTGGTTAAAAGAGTAGATCGAAGACTAGATTTGCCAGATTCATCATGGCCGTCGAGCGTAAACAACACGACCGAACTGATAATTCATCTGAACCCCTCATCCGAAAATAAATTTTGGTTAGACAACTAATAGTTTAAAGCAAATTTTCAATATGAGGATGATAAGGATTGGCTGGTTGCTTGACGAGTAGAGAACATAGAGATAAAGATTGGAACTTGTTTCTTGACAGTTTCATTACATCAGCCTGTATGTCAGCAGTGGGTGAATATCAAAGAAGAATTCTCATCAACGAAATCAAACTCAAGTCAGAAAAATTAAGAACTTCTAAATGAATCATACAACATCCTTTTTTAGCTTTAGTTTTTGGGAGAAAAAAAATCTCCGGTTCACTTTTCGCATTGAGGGATGGAAGATGATGACCTTTTTTGATGTAATTTCATGAGTGCCGGTCGAAAATATCTCTAGCATTCTGAGATTAATTATTGACTTACATGTGCTACCTGTCATTTTAAAATTGATATGTTTAAACAATTTGTAAAAATAAAATTGAAGCTAATCATATCAATTTTAACATTCGATTTATATGACAATAAGCATGAAAAAAATAATCCTGGAACTATTTTATGGTATGATGTATAATTAATTCATCGTGTTGATTAAGCCGAGTGATAGAGGTTGATGCAACCTGAATTTGAACTTCTATACCAATATTATTATTATTATTATTAGAGACATATCACTTCCCTTATATTATTTTGATAATTAAACTATTTATTATATTGGATGTATATGAGTGGTAATTATCATATATTTAAAAATGAATACAAAAAAATGTTTTTTTTTTTATATGAGAACGATGCATGACGCAATAGTCAATGTAATTTTCGTTTTTAGATTGAAAGCGGTGTTCATCCTTATGAATAAAGCTCTCGTGCGTGCAAATCCCATGTGAACATAATGACTCGAGCATCTCCTCGAACACAGATAATGATTCCTCTCACAAATTGAAATCAGAGCTGAAGACTTGACTTGAACTAGTGATGATTATGGTTTCTTAATTTTATCTTCCAATGATGTGCAAATAAGATAAGCTCTAAACTTTGGGTGGATAACTATTCCCGTTGGAGAGGGACTTGTGTGTATAAGATAAACCTTAACAAATAAGATTTAAAAAAAAAAAAAAAAATTAGAGTCAGTGTTCATCTTTACATATAAATTTTCGTGCACAAAAACTCAACGCAAGCACGGATCAGATCCATGCAACCTCATTTAAATACGAACAATTAGCTAACTTATTCAACGCGGCTACACAAATTGGGTATACCTTTGTATTTTCTAATGCTAATATAGATTAAAAAAAAAGTATTTGACATACGGGAAAATCGTGCAAACGCGTGAAATTTAGAATGTTTATATATAACAAGTTGTTTTTTTCATGTAAAACCTCGGGATTTGAATCGCCAATATGTGCTTCAAAAGAAATAAAGCTTGGCTAAACAATTTGTCAACTCTCAAACCTCTCAACTTGTCGTTAAACTATATGGTGGCAGGGAACATTTATCCATAATTAATAAAGTCTCCAACGATTTAGCGAGGCCATTACCGTATCAGGATCGATGATCAAACAAGAAATCTGGCAGCTGTTATCGACAATAAAGTTTTTATTAGATGAATTTCAAGAATTTTGTTTTTAACTATGAAATCCCCAGCAAAAAAAGTTACTAATTATTACCGAGCCTTTAATTCAAACTCGAGTCTTGCATAGATGCATCTTTATATTATACTGAATAGTGTTTCACAATCAATCAATTATGCTCTGATATACTTTGTATATATATAAAAAACAGTTAGATCTAAACACTTGAATGATTGGTTGAGAACACAACTATACAGTGTGGTATGGTTGACTTTTTATTTACAAGGTGGGTGTATGTGTGATTTTACGATAGTTCAATTAATTTTATGGATTCTGAAATAAATAATCAGTTATAAAATTTTAAATTTTTTTTTGAAAATTATGAGACGAGACCACGGAGCTTCTAGATTGTTATTATTGACTTGGAAAAATAGTTGTTAGAAATGTAAGAGATTGTAATTAATTAGGAATGTCAAAGATCGAGATGTAGGTGACTGAATGTTTGAATTCAGATAAAATGTTTGGTCATTACACGTACTTCGTTGATAGTCGATGCATGGAATTTTGTAATAGATACCTGGACAGGCTGGCGGTGTTCCACTACATGGTTCCAGTCATATCCCCGGTGGTTTAATCTTATAAATAAAACCACCGACTTCGATGACTTTTGGAAGTCGTAGTTTTCTTTTTTCAGCGTTTTGAGATTGTATTGAGCCACGTGTCGATATAAAAGTTGGAAGATGAAACGAGGCACGAGAGTCCATGGCCGGCCGAAGCCGGAGTTTCGAAAATACGACTATACGTGACAGTAAGGTCCTTTTCATGATTCTAATACCCGTGACCGAAAATCCCACCGAATTATTTTCAAGTTTAGCAGAATCGAAACGGTGATTCAGGGAATTCGAGATTATTTTCATCTCTTTTGGAGATTACGTATTTCCGATTCCATCCCTTCTGGAAGAAAAAATTAAAAAAAATATAATCATTCGTTGATGTACGTACGGGATTACCCAGTTCAAGGAGATGGTTTCAACTTAAAATGGGTTTTTAATGGGCTTTAGTCGTTAGTTTGATCCAACACTTCAAATAAGGCTTATTGGGCTCTTCGTGACTGGCTTGGGCTCGATTTCATTCACGTACTCTAGTTTCAGGTTTGTATTTTTTTTCAAAACAAGAATTACATTGCCCAATCAAGTCCCGACATGTGCAAATGTCATGGGAAAGCAAAGCTGATATCCCAAGAAACCGGTCGGTACTTCCTTTTTTAAATAAAGCTTAAACTCGAAACCTCAAATTTGGTTTCAGAAATTGGCTATTGGCTTGATCCAGTAAACGGACCGTTGATTTAGTGCTTGTTTTCCAGTGTTTTTGAATTTATTTTTTAAAGTGTTTTTTTATTAAAAATATATGAAAATAATATATATATTTTATTTTTTAAAAATTATTTTTAATACAACAAATCAAAATATCTAAAAATATATAAAAAAATATTTTATTTTTTAAAATACAGTGCTAAACCACCCTAAAAAAAATGAAGCATTCAAAATACTGTTACAAAAAGCCACTGTTGGTCCTTCGTAAAACCCCATCATTATTTTTCTCTGTCAAAAACACGTGAATTCTTGTTTCTTCGTCATGCTCTCTTATCTGTTTTTTAAAATATTAAAATTACTTCGATATTATTTGTTCTTAAAAAAACATTTAAAGTTCCACGTAAGCTTTATGACTATACGATTTAAGGTCAATCATTCATTAACCTTAAACAAAAAAAAATTATTTGTAATACTAATGTGAGTCCCATGACGGAATGCTGGTGACAACTCATTTTACATGTCTTTTATATATACAATAACAACAATAATAATAATAAACAAATAACGTATCGTGGAGGCCGTGTCGCATTAAATCATCTCCTCCTCCTTCACAAGTAGAGAGAATTGAAAGGTATTTAATTGTCTGTACTGGAATTTTCATTTCCGCCATGGCCGAACACATGATCTAATGAAAATAACCTATATGATCCTGATCCACCGCTGCAAGATTAGACTCTCCTAGCAATGCACAATGCATTTTCAAGCTCTCAGCCAGCAAGAAAAATGGTGTCAGCTTTTTGAAAGCCCAGTCTTCTCTTTTCACGGAGAGAGAAACATCAGACACTGAACATGAATGCATGCTTTTGCATGTGAGGAGATGGCAGAGAAGCACGTGACGGTATGATAAGTTGATCCAAATGTCGAGCAAACATGCCATGTAGTCAAATCTGGGCCATCGCTCTGTCAGTAGCAGTTCCCATCCTTGACGTGCAGCTTTTCAATCTCCTTTATCCAAACTAGCATTATTTTGTGTAGATTTACACGACGTCGTATCGATTTCAATAATTCACACGACCCTGTGTCTCCCTGCCCATCTTTTTCTCGGGTCCTTCCATTAATTCTCTCGATGCTTTTTATGCATCGATTTCAAACCTCTTCCTTTTCCGTCCAACATGCCTCGGGCCCTGTACATGTTCACTCAAAATCAAAAAGGGTTTCGAAATAAACAGCCTAATTGATAGCGCTGTACCGCATATGCAATTCACAACATGCAATCATTGAAAGGAATCCCTGGAAAAGAAAATGCCATCACATGGAGATAAATATAGCTAGGATAATTAAGCTGAGCAATCCTGGTATTTTAATTGTACTAATAGAAGGACTCCCATGTTTTCCTGTCTTCTCTTGTGCTCATTAGTGTAATTAAATGAAGGGGACACGACTGGGTTAACTTAATCTAAATGTCCATTCTTGGGAGCATAAACCAGTATTTTTCAACAATTCTAAAAAAAAACTTTGACTGTTGGATTGTCAAAAAAACAAAAGTAACAAGTTTTTAAATTTATTGGTGAAATTTTTTATCGATATTTTTTTTATTTGAATTCTAGTTTTTTACATAAAAATATATTAAACAAAATTCTAGTTCTTTTAATCAATATATAGGAATAATTTTTCAATTTAAATTTTTTTATTTTAACTCTTCAATATTTCTCTCGTTGTAGCTATAAAAATAAAAGATAAAATCTAAAAAAAATGTCTTTTCCTTTTAATTTTCTTTTAGCTCTCCCCTTAAAGTTGGTATTATCTACGCATCAAGCAGCCCAATTAAGAGCATTTCTAATGGTAAATACTAAATTAAAGAGCTAAATTTCAAGGCAAAGTGATATAATATTTGTTTGTTTTTTGCATCAGCTTTTTAAAGTGAGAAAACAAGTATATATAGATATTGTCAACGGTCATTTATACTTTTAACAGCATTTCAGTTTTAAATATAAATATAATATTTTATTTTAAAAAAATATTATTTTAGCAGTTGATACTTGATAGAGTAGACCGTTAAGATGCCCTACAAAGGTATGGAGATTGCAGTAAGAACAAACCATACAGGCTAAGTTATGGATAAGTCCATTTCACGAATTGAAGTCCTAGCCCAGTAGGTAGGCATTGTGTTCAAGGCATACCCTGCGTGATCCCCTATCGCATCCCTTTCAATGGACCAAAGAAGTATCTTTTAGCTAGTTCCTGTAGCCATCCACTCCTACCCTACCAAAATCGTTAACCAAGTAATTAAAATTTTCATGTGACTGTCATTATTTTGCCATGAATGTCCCTAGATTTCCATATCTTCAGGGCAAGGGGAACCCTGAATTAACATCTCATAGCTATAAGTGAAGGGAGGCTTGGCCCAAGAATCCTAAGATTCACTTTTGTCATGGTAGGCTACGCACTATTATTTATTATATTTTATTTATAATGGATTCTCAAATTTTATAAAAAAAAATACTTGGGGATTTTATGGCTTATAAAAAAACAATTTCGTCCCTCAAAGGAATAAAAAAAAGGGGGGGAATTGCATTCCACCGGTGTGCCATGTTCAATAATTATTACGGTAACCACTAAACAAGCAGGAGGGTATAGGAGCAGCTTTTTCTTTATAAGTATCGAGAAAGGAAGGCCTCTGTTCTTCACTGCGGCTTGCAGGTTGGTTAGCTGGCTGGTCTAGGTTGTTCTCTGGGCAGACAAAAATGGCTTCCTCTGTTTCCTCCTTCACACTTCTAGTCCTCTTCTCTTGTTTCGCTACTTTTCTTGTATGCCATGGTTTTGCTGTCCATCACAACAACCCATTTCACCACCGCCACCACCCTCGCTTTGCCAGTCACAACTACAGGGATGCCCTGACGAAATCAATCCTCTACTTTGAGGGCCAAAGGTCAGGCAAGCTCCCTTCTAGCCAGAGGATCACATGGAGGAGAGACTCTGGCCTAACAGATGGCTCAGCCATGCATGTATGTGTAGTGCCAAGATGACTCCTTTTCTCTTCAGCTTTCCTGTTTTTTCCTTCAAATTTATTCGAGTCTCGCTCATTTTTGCTGTCGAGATGACAATGCAGGTGGATTTGGTGGGAGGGTACTATGATGCAGGAGACAATGTGAAGTTTGGGTTCCCTATGGCTTTCACTACTACCATGCTTTCATGGAGTGTATTAGAGTTTGGTGGGTTGATGAAAGGTGAGCTGCAGAACGCCAGAGAAGCCATTCGTTGGGCAACTGATTACCTCCTCAAAGCTACAGCCCATCCAGACACCATCTACGTTCAGGTTTGCAGTCTTGAATCTCTCTGCATTCTTCAGTTCTATGCACATTGTTGGAAAATACCATGAATAGGCATATATATATGCACACTTGGTTAGTGAAAAATAACAGAAGTCAAAATGAGATGTTTGGGGTTTGATTTTCAGGTTGGTGATGCTAAGAAGGACCATTCTTGCTGGGAGAGACCAGAAGATATGGACACTCCAAGGAGTGTTTACAAGGTAGACAAGAACTCACCTGGTTCTGATGTTGCTGCTGAAACCGCGGCTGCTCTGGCAGCTGCCTCTTTGGTGTTTAGAAGGTGTGACCCCACTTATGCCAAGCTTTTGGTCAGAAGAGCTATCAGAGTAATAAATATTTCTAACCAGAGCTCAATCGTTAAAACCTCTGCAATAAAAGCTTTATTGTTCACGAGATTTGGGTATAACTTGTTTGTCCTGCTAGGTGTTCCAATTTGCCGACAAGTACCGAGGAGCCTACAGCAATGGTTTGAAGAGATATGTTTGCCCTTTCTATTGCTCCTACTCTGGATACGAGGTGAAGTTCGTGCTTTTGAGTCCTTCATCACAACTAACAAGTCCTATTCTTTTAAAGAGGGGATCATAAACTTAACTCTCCTCCTGGGTAATCCAAAAATGGCAGGATGAGCTGCTGTGGGGTGCTGCTTGGCTGCACAAGGCGACCAAGAACCCAACTTATCTCAATTACATTCAAGTTAACGGGCAGGCTCTCGGAGCTGCACAGTTTGACAACACCTTTGGCTGGGATAACAAGCATGCCGGAGCAAGGATTCTCCTTTCCAAGGTCCCCATTCTTGATTCCAGTTCTTTGTTTGTCAAACATGGTGCTTAATGATCATCATAAATCAATTAAAATGATCAACAATGTCCTTGAATCTCAGGCATTTCTTGTTCAGAAAGTGCAATCCCTCCATGACTACAAAGACCATGCAGATAATTTTATCTGCTCTCTCATACCAGGAGCCCCTTTCTCTTCAACCCAGTATACTCCAGGTCAGGTCCCCACAGTTCTGCCTCTAATTTCCATCTCCTCAATCGGTGCCATTCTCTTAAACGGCTAGTTTTGGTTTTTTCTTGCTTCATAAATAGGTGGTCTGCTGTTCAAAATGAATGACAGCAACATGCAGTATGTGACTTCCACTTCATTCCTGCTCTTAACCTATGCCAAGTATTTAACCTATGCTCGCAAGATTGTAAACTGTGGCGGGACCGCTGTCACTCCGAAGAGGCTAAGAAATATTGCAAAGAAACAGGTAAACATAAAATAAAATCATCCTCAACGGGGTTTTTTTCCTCTTATTAAGGTACTCATTTATTTATAAATTTTGTCATCAGGTGGACTATCTGCTAGGAGACAACCCATTGAAAATGTCCTACATGGTGGGGTATGGTCCAAGGTATCCACAAAGGATTCACCACAGGGGCTCATCTCTGCCGTCTATCGCTGCACACCCAGCAAAGATCCAATGCTCCTCGGGTTTCAGTGTAATGAATTCTCAATCCCCCAACCCCAACATTCTTGTGGGTGCCATAGTCGGAGGGCCAGACCAACATGATAGATTCCCGGATAAGAGATCAGACTACGAGCAATCCGAGCCTGCTACTTACATGAACTCACCCCTCGTAGGGGCGTTGGCTTATCTCGCCCACTCATTCGGCCAGCTCTGAGTCCTAGCAGCGTCTCCAACTTGATAGGCTTTTGGTGACTCTTTCTCGTTTTTAGTGGGGTTTTTTTTATGCGTCCTAAAATACATCTCTAGATTAATTAAAGGGGTCAAGTGACCCAGGGCTCGAGCCCCAAACCTCGAAGCACATTGGTCAACAAGCATGGATTACCTTGTATTGTTTTAGTTTATTATACTTGTCATTATAGCAGCTGCTTCAACCCGTGGTGCCGGTGCAATTGCCGTGCCAGCAGCGGCGCTTGTGTATGTAAAGGCCAAATAGGGTGGCCCTAGTAGGATAGCCGTTGGGCTGTTTTTAGTTATGCGAGCCCGTTTCGGAACTTGTATTGTGTCCACTAGTGTTTAACTTGCTAGAACCTTACTCCTATGATGACTTGACTCCTCCCTCTCTCTGCCGAGCTTTTTTGTTGCTAGAGCTAAAGAATCAACTGGATTAAAAGCGGAGAAAAGAATTACATGACAAACAATATTAAAAATGTTATCTGATGGGATTTCTTGTCCTTGAAACTAACAACTACACAACGCCAAAAAAAAGCTGGAGAGGAGAGCAAAAGAAATTAATTTTAATTAAATTAATATATTTTTAAATAAAAAAACATTTTTAAAAACAATCTTAACTATATTTTTAAATTATTACAATCTCTCCTGCTGTTTGGGGTGAGCTTATCGAGTAATTGACTTGTCTGGGGCAGGGATTCTTGTGGTCAAAAACACTTCGATTTTGAGTGTTGCAGGCTCATCAGATGGTGTCAGGTGTGGTTCCTCTACGCCTAGGACACCAGAATATCGAACCATGAACGAAGAAAGGCATGAGAGAAAAGCATATTGGCTAGTGATTGTGAGGCCCCAATTCTTGACTGGAGGGGACACCAAAGGCCTCTGCCCTTCCATCTCAGGAGTCGGACCACAACATCATCGCTTGTGCCGGAGAAGGATTTAAAGGGACCAAAACACATTCCTCCGTTCTTCAATGACACTTTCAAAATTATTCCGTAAATTCTCGATGCATGATTCTTGTAGATCCACCAGAGACCATAGCGTTGGCCATTATGTACGACACCAATCATAAAGAGCAAACTGCCCACCCGAGCCACATCATCTCTGGTAAACCTACTAGAGCATGAATCTATAAACATACTGCTGAGATTATTAATATATTATATTAGTCATTTGACCTTGAGCTGATTTTTTCTTCTTTTTAGAAAATTATATATATATGTGTGTGTGTGTGTGTGTTCAATGTGTTTTTGTATATAAAAGAATTTTAAGAGTAAACCAAAAGGTTTAGGCATACATATAGTCAAATAAATTGAAAAGTTTGTGCATATATATATATATATATATATATATATATATAAAGTCTTTAATGATAGATAAGTAGAAAAATAAAAAAATAAATATAGATCAGGATATTTGACCTTGCAACATAGGCCTTTAACCCAATTATGTTAAATGACTTTATTTATCAAAAATAAATTCTTATTTAATCAAACAATAACAAAAAATAGACATACATATATGTTAGGTGAGTCTGAACCTTTAAGTCAAGTCCATTATAGTGAGGATCCAATAATTGAGTTTTTAATTTTTTTGGTTGCAAATATAATTGCTTCAATTTTCTTCTAAAAATATTAAGTTAGATAACACGTTTGATTTTGCATAGATTTTGACCACTATAATCAATGAACAACAAAGATTAAATTATTATTTTTTATAAAAAACTTGTTTTCATTTTTTTTTAATCCAAAACACTTAAAAAAAAATACTCTAAACACATTGATAAAACAATTCATGGTCTCAAAATACCCAAAAAAAAACATTTCAAAACCTGAAATCAACTAAAACAAAAACCTTCTCAAGCTCATATTTGTTTTGTAAACAATTTCAGTGGGGGTGGTTAATCCTTGTCCAAAGATAGGTTAACACGCCAATCCTATTCGTTGTCCATTTAACAACAGATAGAACTGTAAGAATTGGGCCTTTATACCAAATAAATGCTGGCAAATGGTACATTGGGCTTATTGCATTTTATTTCGGGAGGCCCAGGTGATTTAGCAGTGCCTACTTCAAGGAAGTTCGTGCGAGAGCGATGTAGAGGAACTGGTGGAAACCATACCCCCCCGAGCACTGGCCAGAGCGCAAGGAACTCTTCGAGAGGCAGTTTGTTCATAGCAGCATGGATGCACTAGTTTTCTCGAGGGATCAACTGACATAAGATGGGCTTTTTCTCAACTATCCTCGGGTCTGCGGTGGCTAAATAATGGAAGCATCGGTCCAAATAATCCTCCTCCTATACACAAATTATATTCTAAAAATGCCTTGTCCTCCACATGAACTGTTCAGTTCAGATTTGTTTGGCATAATATTTTAAAAATATTTTTGAAAAAATTAAAAATTTTATTTTTTACTTTAAATTAAAAAAAAATAGTATTTTTTTTCATGTGTTTATGTAAAAAATGATTTTAAAAAATAAAATAAAACAATATCATTTTAATGTATTTCTGAACAAAAAAAACTTTCAAAACCAATTTCAATTACACTCTCAAACAGACACAAATAATAGATAGGCTTTTCCCTTCAGGAAGCCTTCAAACACATACTAACAGAAGTACATTTGCCTCTCTTTATAGTAAAGACAAATATAGGTAAATATATTTCCAGTATCACACAGAGTGGATCAATGCATCTCTGTTCCAAGCTGTTGCGTTGTGTATTGTAGTTTTTGGTTTCGAGTCAAGACATACTTATCTTGATAATCTTTTTCTCTTAACAAGTATTTTTCTTATGCATGTCATCACAATTTTTTTTTATCAATTTACTATAATTGTTTTTTATTTTTGTCATGCAATTAAATGGAATTAATTTATTGAATCGAACCGGTTTTATGACTAAAGTAGAGTATTTTTCTTAGTTTTTGGTATCACTTGACATCTTTATTGCATATTTGTTTTTTCATGGTTTACGTACTTATCTTGTAAATATTCATAATCAATCCTTGTTGGGATTTGCCTGGAAACATAGACTCTGGATTAGGAGTTTGTTTGATATGGTTTATAAAAATGATAATTCAATCTTATTTTTTATATATATATATATAATTCACATCCTCAAGTCAATGGAGATGACAAGAATTTGATGGCGGTTTGATACACTTAGTGTCTATTTGACAGTGCATTTTAAAAATGAAAATAATTAAATTTATTTTTACTTTTATTTTGAATTAAATTGTTTTTGTGTTGCGAAAATAAATGTTACTTGTGATCAATAGTCAATACCCATTGGAGCATGATGTAACATGCCGGACGGATAAAAAGCCATTGAGGTTTGACTTTCACAAGGAAAATAGATATTCCATTATCAATAGGCACAGATGCTCTCTGTAGGCAATGGTATATTCCCACTGAAACAGCCAAATGAAAGAGGAAGAGAAGAATCTTCTATTTCTATCCTTTGATTCTGAAAATGCAGTCAATTAAGGACTTTATTTTGTTGAATTCACTAATTGTTTTGTAGAAACATAATCTAAACACACTAGGCACCCACTCAGGCTGCTAATTATAAACTAATTCACCACCTCTTACTAATCTATTCCTCTCAACTTATCTTAAATCTCTGCACTTTTGCAATATCATAAGACAGGATCCTTTGCAGTACTGCTCAAAAGAATCCTTGAAAATAATGACTGAAGATCCATTGTACAAGGCCAAGTGTACTCCCACTTGAAGTTTGAAACCAATCGTATCCAAATCCAACTTCTGCAAGAATACCCAGTCCACGCGAGCTAGGCACAATAAATCGCTCGATCTTTATTGAATGATTCTATCTTTACCTAATCACCGACGCCATAATACTCCACCCCCCCTCTCTAAGAAAAAGTGCAGGCACTTGTGAGTAGTGCTCTTGCCATTTTCACTGTGATAATGATGAGCGTGTATGATGCATATTATATATGATTCCCCCCCTTTTTTTGTTCTCTTGGATGAAGAGAAAACATATGTTGTCCCCTCCAATTTGAGTTCATCGACATTGATCGGAGCTTTTCCAGCACCGCTAACATGTCTGCATAAAACGATCTTGCAGTATTGTCACGGCAGTTCCCGTTGAAAAGTTTCAGCAGTAAAACTACAGTGATCGGACAGGAGAGAGAGAGAGAGAGAGAGCTGCCCCATCTCCTAACGTGCCTTTTGACTAAAATACAGGAAAAACCAGGTATTTCAACAGAAGCGTAAATCTCATGACACAGTCCAAAGTATTGACCAATCTTGTCCTTGCTCGGTGGAAGTCACGGTGCACTGAACAAAACACCAACTTCTTCTCTGTATAAAACTAGTTTTAATGTAAATTAAGCTAGCTTGGAAAGGAAAATATCAACTGGCTGCCCACAATATATTTTTGTTTTGATTTTAATATTATTTCGCCATTTTCACATGAATTCCAAATAAGAAATGGAATTAAAAATGTATTTTAAAGCTCAAAAAAAATTAAAAGAGCTGCCGAGATATTTTTGTAGGGGGGTTGTGCACGGCATACGTGACAGACGCTTACGGCGTGAACTCCCGAATTTTACTTTGCTGCCCGTCCTTTAAAATTAAAATCCAGAAAACCCAAAAGAAAGCAAGGAAGAATTCCGCCTGCAAATTACCAAAACAAATTTAATTTAATTTACATTTGCATAAGCAAAAGAAAAAGAAAAAGAAAAAATATATATATCTTTTATGGAACGGCATTCATTTTGTGTGGCCTTCCGTTGGCTAAACTAGACAACTGCCAGTCTCTCTTCTCTCTCTCTAGATTATCTCTTCAGCTCCTTCCTTCAAAATCCATCGCTTATTTTTTCCCTGTCCAAAATTCAAAACTTTCGCATTTACAAAAACCACCGCTACGCTTACCAGATTCTCTTAGCTTAACAAGATAGCAGAGATTTAAACCCCTTCAAGATTCTTTGCTCGATAAAATCAAACGCCAGTGCTCTCCCTCCCTCCCTCCCTCCCTCCCTCTCTGTGGAAAACTCGAACCAATCAAGTGTCGATTGACGCGCGGAGTGTGTTTGCCTGTAAACGCTTAGAACATTTAATCCAATGAGATTGGCGCTTCTCTCCGATGCTTCGCTATAGAAATGGCTTCTGCTTCTTCGTTGTCAGGTTTTTTCGCTTCTCTTTTTACCACTGAATTTTGATCTCTCTATTCAATTACTACTCAACCTAGCATCTCAATCAATCCACTATTTTAATCTTTCTGTTTTTCTTCCAAGTAATTGAATTAGGAGAATTCTGTCCTCACTTGATTCAGGAATTTCGGGATTTTTTTAAAGAATTGTGCTGTTGTTAATTTTGCAGTACCAGTGGAATGCTTGAATGTATGTAAGCTATTATCGAAGGGGGATGGAAGCGGGAGATATGAGTGTAGTGTGCTTTCTTGCGCGTGGAAAGCTCCTAGAGTTTTGACAGGGTTTCTGGCCAGCACAGCTCATCCATCTCCGCAGTGCTCTTCATTCCTGTGTGGCCGAAATGGAAGAAGGAATCAGTTTAAGTCTGTAAGTCTCTTCCTTCACCTGCCTTCTAAAATTATTTCCAATTTATTGCCAGCTTAGCCTATTGTCCACTATACTTCTTCATAGTTTTATTTGGAAGCTATACCTAAAGCCTTGCGATTGCAAAGGAAAGGAAAAGAAGATACGCAGTTAATTTTTTGTATTTTGATACCTAGGAGGCAAACGAAATGATCGGGATCTTTCGTTTTGATAGCAGTGGTAAAATGAAAGCAAAAGGAAATTTATAAACCATCAAACTAAATAAAAGATTAATCTGTTATATAGTTTACTCTGAATCTGAAACATAAAATATGGCTAGTTTTTCTATCTACTTTTTTTATGAGTCATTCGCCCTTGAAAGGGTGTGAGGTCAGCGAGCCCATCCTATCAAGTCAGTGAAAGATTCAAATGCACTTCTTTTTTTAGCTGCTAATATTGGCGAGTTTGAGTTCATTATCGTTCCAATGGCCAGTTTTTAGAAGTAAATGTTGGGTGAATATATTCCCTTTCAGTGTAGTTATTTTTTGTCCAGACAAGGTCAGTTGGTAACCATCCACTTTTCCATATTCCAGTTAGGTGTAATGAAAAATTGCTTAAGAGTTAACCCGAGAGAATCTTTAACCAACAATTTCTGCAGTGCTAGAAATTCCATCAACTTCATATATTAGAGCGCCAAATTCTCCAAGTTCCAAGTGAACATGTGAAATTCATGTAGTGTATAAAACCAAAGGCAATCCTAATGCAACTGCCCATCCGTCTGTGGTTAGCATTTTACAATAATGCTACAACTCTGTGGTCTTATTACCAAAATCTGCTCTGCAAACAATATTTTCATGATTATAATTTCTGTGCCTTTTCCATGTCACATTGCTAGAGATGCAAAGCCTTTGATATCGGAGGTAGTTATTCCAGTGAAGATTCTGACTTTGCACTTCTCGGGAGATTGTTTAAATCCAGATTGCATCATGTAGCTGGTAAAAAATGGCAATTGTCTTGTTCATCATCCATTTCTGAAGATACCTTCAATGAAGTTTCTCCTGAGAGGTTGTGGGAGGTAAAATTGCACTATTGTTGCCGATGGTGTTTCTATAAAACTTCTTGAAAGCAAGATTCTTTCTGGATGGTATGGTTTGGCTTAGCTTACTTTGTGTAATTGCCTCAGGATCTTAAGCCTACTGTTTCGTACCTTTCACCAAAAGAATTGGAATTGGTCCACGAAGCTCTTAAGGTACTCTTTCTCTAGTATAATCTTTGTGGACATATTCTTCGGTATCGACGCAGGAGAAGTATTCATGAATTTAATGTTTTGGTGGTACAGCTGGCCTTCGAGGCCCATGATGGTCAGAAAAGACGCAGTGGAGAGCCGTTCATCATTCATCCAGTTGAAGTTGCACGTATTCTAGGAGAACTTGTGAGTTTCCTTTAATTTATAATGTATGCCCATTTCTTGACATTGACTTTTAACTTGCTCTTACAATGTACTGTCACTTGCTTATTTATTAGGAACTGGATTGGGAGTCAATAGCTGCTGGATTACTTCATGATACTGTTGAGGATACGAATGTTGTTACTTTTGAAAGAATTGAGAAGGAATTTGGTCCTATTGTGCGCCACATTGTAGAAGGAGAAACTAAGGTGCTTTCCTTACATCTCTTCCATTGGCTTAGAAATTGTATCTTATACATTTTGTATGAACACACAGCACATATTAATTGTAAGTTCTTCCATTGGCTTAGGTATCCAAACTGGGAAAACTGAAGTGTAAGAATGAAAATGAATCGGTGCAAGATGTAAAAGCTGATGACCTGCGGCAGATGTTTTTGGCTATGACAGAGGAGGTGCCTCATTGCCTATAGATTATTTTCTGTTAATAATCTTATCCATTGTTTAAGCCATTTTACAATCAAACCGCTGCTTTTTCAGGTCCGTGTTATCATTGTCAAATTAGCTGACAGATTGCATAATATGCGTACTCTTTCGCATATGCCATTGCATAAGCAGGTAGTGTGTTGAGATTTTAGCTTTAGTTGGCGACCTCGGTTATATTTAACATCACTATTCTGTTTGCAGTCCAGCATTGCAATGGAAACACTTCAGGTCTTTGCTCCCCTTGCAAAATTGTTGGGAATGTATCAAATCAAGGTATATCTATACACCTCTTTTTTATGTATAAAACTCTATGATTCTGTGCTGCATATAATTAGTTAGTGGTTGTAAACATGTTAACTCATGTTGTGTGACTCACCTTGATTATCTCAGGTGATCAAAATTTGAGATGTTGAGATAGAGAAACTCATGCTTTCTGTTACTTAGTTTCATACATTGAATAACCAGATTTGAAATTTTAGTAAAATTTGAGGCAACACATTCCTCTAGCCGAAGAAATTGTTAGAAATGGACTACTTAATTGTCTCATTCCCTGTCAATCTATACCATATTATGTTTCTTTTTTGGTGCTGTGATATCTTGTTCTCTTTGATTAAATTCATTTGCTCTACCAAGTGTGGATGCAACATGTTTTTCCAAAACTGCTGAATGACATGCACTTTATTTCTCCCATCTGCTTTGGGCTTGTGCATTGTTAATCAACAGCTGCATGATGCAGGTGGTGTCCTCTTCTGTTTAAAAATTTGACTCCAAGCTCTTAGGATGGTCTCTGCTTGGAGAGCTTGTTATGGTTTTCCCCCCTGCTAATTTTAATTAATAGCCTGACATGATCTTTTCAGTCTGAGCTTGAAAATCTATCATTCATGTACACAAATGCTGAAGATTATGCTAAGGTCAAGAGGAGAGTTGCAGATCTGTATAAGGAACATGAGAAAGAACTGGAAGAGGTTTGCTATTTTCTTTTCTTTCATGAATTATGTTTGGTTAGATCTCCAGAAGTATCTACTTTACTGTCATTATTAATCAATGGTTTTTGCTTTTGTTTTAGGCAAACAAAATATTGAAGAAGAAGATAGAGGAAGATCAGTTCCTAGACCTTTTGACAGTGAAAACTGAAGTACGTGCTGTCTGCAAGGAGCCTTATAGGTGAAGCCATGAATCTTCTAATAGTTATTCTCTTTCTTTATTTATCTGACCTGGTTGTTGATTTTGTTTGAACCAAGGATTTCATTATCTTAGTTCATTATTATTTGTTGTGAGCTATGGTGTTTTACCTTAGATAGCCATATCATTATGTGATTAAATTGTAATTTTTAAGTTAATAGGCTTAGAAAAATGTGGTACGATGACAAGCAACTTCCTGAGTAGTCCTCATGTCAATCTTGAACCCTTCTTGAAAAAGTTATTTTTTGTTTAGAAAACCCCCTTGTGGCCTGTTGGTTATGAGTATTGTCTGGCTCTCAAAAGAGTAGGAGGATGACCGTTGTTCATGCTGATGGTTAGCAAGTTTCTTATTTTACATTGAGTCTTCATGTCATCTATTGAAGATTATAGTTGCTTTTAGTTTCTACCACCATCCTTTTCCCTCGTGACCTGTTGAAAGTGTTGCTTTAAATGTCCTTTTCTCTGTTTTTCGGTTCTCTTCGTCATGTTTTTGACTAGGAACTTTTGTTGAGTGCTTTCAGTATTTATAGAGCTGTGCTTAAATCCAAAGGTCCAATCAATGAAGTTAACCAGATTGCTCAGGTTTGTTTTGACATGTGCTTTGAGCCATCCCGAGAAACATCCAAAAGTGAAATTTCACATTTTTTAACTGTGCGTTGATGTATTTGTCCTTCCAATTTAATCAGCTTCGAATTATCATCCAGCCAAAGTCATGCATTGGAGTCGGGCCTTTATGTAGTCCACAACAGGTATATCCCTGTCATAATCTATGGAAATGTGTCTTCTGCTATGTCTGTGACTTGGTGTATGTTATGGGCTTTTCTCATGGTCAGATGTTATGCAGATATGCTATCATGTTCTCGGCTTAGTCCATGGAATCTGGACTCCCATTCCTCGAGCTGTGCGTATTCTCTTATTCTTTGTTCTGAAGTGTTGTTGCTAATATTCGACTGTTCATCGTGTTTTAATACATAATGAGCCAATCTCGTAACAGATGAAGGACTATATTGCAACTCCAAAACCTAATGGTTATCAAAGTCTTCATACAACTGTAATTCCATTTCTGTATGAAAGCATGTTTCGACTGGAAGTTCAGGTATTCTTTGATGTTCATGTTTTACCAAGTTCCATTTTCTTCTGGTAGTAGAGAAGAAATTTCATTTTCTTTCTTTTGTTTTTTACCCTCATAGGAGGGCTTTGCTTGTGCTATAGGATAAATGTTGATTTCTTTCAGTCTACTAAAGAAACCGTTCAATTTATTCTCTGTTGTCCTAATTCACTCAAATAGTCACTGATGGTTCTTGTCAATTTTTATTTAATTTTCAGTCTTTCTGATTTAGGATTTGGTTGCGACATATTTAGTTATAAAGCCATCCATTTTGGCAGATAAGAACTGAAGAGATGGATCTTATAGCTGAGAGAGGCATTGCTGCTCACTATAGCGGGAGAGTATTTGTTACAGGTTTGGTTGGACATGCAATGCCTAACGGTAGAAGTACAAGAGGGAAGACAGTCTGTCTTAACAATGCAAACATTGCACTCAGGGTACGTTAATTTTGCTCTTGATAAATCAGTAGTTTTCAAAGGTCCAAAAGAAGAAGCTTATAGGAGAACTACTTTAAGGTTCCGTGACTTTGATGCTAATTTCATGGTTGAAGTCCTTTCTTTCCTCCAGATTGGCTGGCTCAATGCAATTAGAGAATGGCAAGAAGAGTTTGTTGGCAATATGAGCTCTAGGGAATTTGTAGAGACCATTACCAGAGATCTACTTGGTAGCCGTGTCTTTGTATTTACACCAAGAGGAGAGGTAAGATTGCGTATTAATTTGCACTTATAAAATCTTTTTGTAAGAAATGGTAAATTTACATATTAGATGTGGAGTTCTGGATTTTGATATTTGATGATATGGTACAGATTAAGAATCTGCCAAAAGGAGCAACTGCGATCGACTATGCTTATATGATACACACTGAAATTGGCAATAAGATGGTGGCTGCAAAGGTATTGTTTTTTTGTTCAATATCATATTCTTTTATTACTGGAGGGTTACTATAAATCAAAAACAACAAATTCCATGTCTGAATTCTGCATTTCCCATTTGCAGGTCAATGGAAATCTTGTCACTCCAATGCATGTACTTGCTAATGCAGAAGTCGTGGAGATAATTACCTATAATGTTAGTATTTATTGATCTTATAATGTTTGTAATGTTTTTCAGAACTTTATGCTGTAGATCATACATATCTGATCCTTTGGATAATAGGAAATTAAAGATAATTTGCTCTTCCAAGTTCCAACTACTAGAGTTTGAGTAAATATGGAAGCTTAATATGATTTTTGCAGCAGATGATCTCTTTTTGTAATACGATGGTGTATTATAAAGCTATAGTGATTGGCATTGTGATCAGTACATGATGGTGTAATTATTCGTGTGCTTTTAGAGACTTTGCAGGCTTGCATATACATCTGAAACTTAAAAATGCACACCACCATCCCCTTGTTCTGCTGCTCACCTCATAACTTCATTGTTTGCTCAGGCACTCTCTAGCAAATCAGCTTTTCAGAGGCATAAGCAATGGTTGCAGCATGCAAAAACACGCAGTGCAAGGCACAAAATTATGAAAGTAGGTTTAGTCCTATGAATTGAAAATACAGTTTTTTATTTTTGTATTTCCTGCTGCTCTAAGAATAAAATGCTCTTCATCTGTTCAGTTCTTAAGGGAGCAAGCTGCACTATCTGCTGCCGAAATAACAGCAGATTCTGTAAATGACTTTATTGCTGATTCTGAAGAGGATAGTGAGGTAGAAGATGTCTCAGATAATAACAAACGGAGCAGACCTCTGTGGGAGAAAATACTTATGAATGTTGTGGAAAAGTCATCCCAAAGGAAACCCTCAAATGATTTTTTGCCGGTGAACTGTGAAACTGTTTGGACCCCTAAGGTCAACGGGAAACACAATAAGCATGTGCAGACCAAGGGGGATTTATTATCTCAGGGAAATGGTGTTGCAAAGATGATACAAGCTAGCATTCCAAGGTACAAGGAAGTCTTGCCAGGTTTAGAAAGTTGGCAAGCCAGCAAGGTTGCCTCTTGGCACAGTCTTGAAGGGCACTCCATCCAATGGTTTTGTGTTGTGTGCATTGATCGAAGAGGTAATTTTTCTCGGTCAGTGATGGTTTGTTTTCCACCTCATGGTTGCACATTTAATGAATTCTCAAGGTTGTGATTGGCCCAATCATGGTGTGATAATTTGTTTTTTCTCCAAGCTTGAAACTCGTGGTGAAAATCTGATCATTCTGTAGCTGCTGGAATAAAATCTAATAATTTTGTGGGGTGATGGAATTCATTTTCCTTTCTGATATCAATATTTCTGACTGTTTCTTGCTGACCATGTAAAAATTGGAATACAATTTCAGGCATGATGGCTGAGATTTCAACAGCATTGGCAGCTGTAGACATCAATATATGTTCTTGTGTGGTAAGTAAGAACTTCATACAGTGAATTACTGAACATGCTACATTAATGATTTGGTCAACTGGTGGTCTAACATATCATCTTTGATTTCAACCATCAGTCGGAGACCGATAGAGGAAGGGGAATGGCTGTGATTCTGTTTCATATTGAAGGCAACCTTGATAGTTTGGTAGGGCATCGAGAATCCATCTCCTTCATGTCCTATATTTCTACCACTCCTGTGTCATTGCTCTCTCTCTCTCCCTCTCTCCCCCATGGCTGTGAGATTAGTTGGTCATGATATGTCTTTTCCTGTCTATTTTAGGTTAAGGGTTGCGCAAGTGTGGATCTAATTCAGGGTGTTTTAGGATGGTCTACGGGATGCAGCTGGCCAAGCTCGACAGAAAACCATCTTCTTGAATGCTAATTGATTGGTGGCCCAAGTAGTTCACCCAACTGTTGCAAGCTTGGGTAAGAAATTTTGCCCCCGGAATAAAATTGAGGTTCTGGTGCTCTTAGATTTTTGGATAATAATTAGCTTTACAGTTCTCATGTGTTTTATTGTCATTGGGACAAGCAAAAAATAAAGCAGCAGCAGCCAATTGAGCTAAGTCTGCCTGTGGAGATTCAGGGCATTGTATATAGTGAAAGAGTGGTAGTTAAGAAGTATACACGTGTAAAGAGAGGATAGTGAAACATTTATACACAAGAAGGTGTTTTAGGAGTTCTTGCCGTATGAAGACGCCTTTTACTTTTTCTTGATATAAGCCGCTCCTTTTGTCTTCTCGACCATCCGTGAACTGCCGTATGCTGTTCTACTGATCGAGAAACCCGAATATTTCAATGGACCAGCATAACTTGTGAAGTATGGTAGCTATAGAGGATTGTTTTTGTTTTTTCTCTGCCCTTTATAATTTTAATCCTCGGTATTTATAGCACTGGCCTCGGAGAGAGCTCCTTTCTGCTGAGGCCTGAGGGTGGTATTATATTTTAATATCGTGAATCGGCATCAGCCTTGGTTACCGCAAGCATGGCAACCAAAACTGAAAACAAACGAGTTCTCTTAAGAAGAAATGGTAAGGTATTACATGTCAATCATCGTATGTAAAATAATCACCAATGTACATTTTTTGCGAGATTGAGGGAAGACGAGAATAGGTCAGTGAATTTTTTATTGCGTAACTTCACCGAAAATATATGTTTCAGCTTTCCATTCAGCTAGACCTCGATGAAAGTTTGATGGTTGATAGGGGTCAAATTGAAAAAAAACAGTGATCAAATTGAAAAATATTCTCAAATTAGAGGAGTAAAATCAAAGTTTCCAAGGGCGTGATTGCAAAAATTTAGAAGCTTCAAGGTCAATTGAGGGTACATACTCCATAATTGAAACAACATGGATCAAATTAAAGTTTGTGAAATCCCAATTAGAAAACCCTAATTTCTAGGGTTTAATCTAAATGACATGTCACTCATATTTAATGACGAGAACGAGTGACACGTCGACTAATCCTTGTTTGTCAACTTCTTCAATCGAGAAGGCTGGTCATGTTGCCACCTGCAAGCAAATGAACATGACATTTCTAACTATCTTGGAGGCTCCAACCATTACCAATCGACATAGTAGCTTTCTTCTTTTCACAAGGTTGTGTCATCATTGTTGAAATCACCAAAAATCTTCACTTTTGTTGATTCTATCTTCATCAACAATCTTCTTTTTTTATTTTAACTTGAGTATAGAAGATTTTGGATACCTTGTTTCCTATAGAATTAAAATTTCATGATCATCGAAAATTGACAATACGTTCAAATAAAAATCAAAAGTTATTGTGTGAAATCATTTTCTTACCTTGATGTTTAGAATTCTTTTTAGTAGCTGTATTAAAACTGTTTTTTTAAACTAGTATATAGGCAATTTAGAAGAACTGTAATAGGGTTTTTTATTGAAGATTATAGACGTAACTTTAAATTTGAGGGTTTGAGAACCCTACTTTCCATTTTTCACACTATACATCGTGTCAGCTATATAGTCGCGTCAATTGATTATTCTGAACCTTGCAGGTTTACTGAGGTGCTCTTTACTTCCGGTGGCAATGCCTCTATTGAATCTTCCAACTCTTCAATTTTGGTATTCCATCTTCCTCCACAATCTTCTCCTTCGATTCCAAACTTTGCGTGTTTATCATGGTGTTCTTGAGTTCCAGTAACAATATACCTCTATTGACCCTGCTGGCCAAATTGCCTCAGCATTGGTCTCTGCGGAAGCGCTTCCTGTTTCTTCTGAACTCTCGTCACCTTCGTCCATGGCATATTCTTCACTGCTATCCTCCTCCTCCCCCTCCTCCTCATCTTCAACCCAAAGAATTGCTACAGTTTTCTCAGCAGTCATCTTTTCAGCGCCAACTGCCTCTTCCTCCGTAACATATTCTTCGCTGGAGTATCCCTTCTCATCTTCTTCAAACAGATTCACTGATTTAGTTTCTTCTGCCATAATCCTTGCAGTATCTACTTCCTCTTCCTGTCTTATAATTTCAATTCTTACCAAACATGACGAGTTATCTTCGAAATCATTCCTGATACTGTCCTCCACTTCATTCATCGACTCGCTATCAAGTACTGGCAAGGGAAGTTCTTCCATGCCACAACAATCGTCAAATGATGTAATAATTATTTCTTGTCTTGTATCATCAGTACTGAGGAGGGTCTCTTGATCATCGCCAGTGAAATTATCATTTTCTACATTGATCTCCTGAAACAGATTTAACAAGGTATTAGTAATACATAATTAATCCAGGCTAGTTTTGATCTCCCTTTACAGCATCATGTCAAGATCGTGACATCATATAGAAATAGACCCTAATGGATCCTCCATATATGTGAAAGGATATTTGATGTGGGAAAAAATATCAATGATTACCAAAATCAAACTCTCTGTAGAGACCAGTTCGACAGAATCAATCTGGATTGCTGCGGTAGTATCCATCCCTGTAGATCCATCGGTCAAACTGAAAATTAAGAAACCATTCTCTTAATTCTAAGTATTGTTAACACAAACACACACATAAAGGTGTTTCAGTGCTGACCATGGATTCTGATGGAGAGTGGAGCCTTTGACTTCGTTTTTGCACGGTAAGTCCTCCATGTCGGTGTCTCTTCTTCTTCTTTTCTTGACAGCAAAAGCAGCAGCAGCAGCAGCAGCAATCAAACCAGTAACAGCGAATACTCCACCCAACACAACCAATCCTCCAATATTTATGGTTATCCGTGCCTTGTTTTTCCTTTGTTTAGAAGGGCATTCAATCTTCTCCATTGGTATTGTTGGGTTAAGTTCTGTTGTTGGTTAGGATCGTGTTTGGAAGTTTGGCTTGGGTTTTAACGAATCCAAATGATTCCAAACTTAATACGAGGAGAGAGATAGTGGGGAGAAAGGGATAAAAGAATATGAAAAAAGGGGATTGACTTCGGTACGGTATGAGTGAAGAATTATCAGTATCGGAGGAAGAGGTTGAAGCAAGCGGACATCTTTTTTGTTCGTTCATCGCATCTTTATTTGCTTCATCCTCGTCTCCACCCGAGGATTCTCCTCGCAACCACTGCATGGTTTTTTATTTCTATTTTTTTAATATGAATAATAATAGATCATCATTATCTATTACTGTTATTTATCTATTTTATCATTTAATATATACATACATACCTCAAATATATATATATATATATATATTCGTTTAATAAAAGACAATTATATAAATGCCTTGCTCTATTAAGCAGGAGGCAAAGGCAAACCTTTCCCGAAAAGAAAAATCGGGATAATGGATTTACTATAAACAAGGCCTTGCGCACCAATCATTGTTGAGACTACGCTGAGACCCTCATAAAAACCCAAACATCTCTGCCTTCGCTATTTTTCTATTTATTATTCATTGAAAAATATCGTCAACCTTAAAAATAACCTCCTTAAATTACTCCTAAACTATATAATATAGTATTATCTTAATATTCTGTAGTAAGTATTAAAAACCTGAAATACTTAAAATAAGCCAAGAAGAAATATAAAGTATCAAAATACAAAACTCCTTAAATTATATCAAAATTTATAAAATTATTGAAATCTTAGTTATAGTTTCTCTCTCTTATCGACTGACGTTATTTTTTACTCTTTCAAACATACACTAGTAATATTAAAAGTCAATTTATATTTATTCATTTGTAAATAAACTCTAAACTATTTATTTATAAAAAACTAGAAAAGAAACACAACTATCTAATTAAATAACATATTATCTAAGCACGTGCCAGGTATCTCAGTATTCATAACCGGAGGACAAAATGAGAACACAAGTCTTTAACTTCTTTTAAAATATAATAAAATCATAAGACCTCGTGATTTATTAATATTTGGTGGTACTGATACATCTTTAATCTCCCAAAAACAAAGACAAGAGCCAATAAACAACGAGAGGGAAATCAATCCGCTGCTGCACCATCCTTGAAAAAGCAGAAAATGGATGGATTGTAGTTACGGAGAGACAACAAATTAATAACCAGCTGCAGGGGTCGATGAGGGTTTCGTCGAGGTGTAGAAGAAAGTCCTCATAGAGTAAAGTTTCATTTTCTTGTCATGGAGAATGCGGTAAGCTGAAAGGGGAGCACCGCTGATCCCATCGTTCATATTCGTCGGGACGTTGCAGGTTTTCAATGGAGAGCTTTCCAGGTAAGCCTTGCATTCTGTGATCTTTAAATGATCATCGAGCCCGGAAGAAGGCAATGTTTTGAAATAGTAACCCTTTGCATCAGTTGCTTCTGTCAAGCAGGAGAAAGGGACTTTCCTGTAACCATGCTGGTCCACAGCAGTGCAGGCTACTCTTATCACAGCTCCTGCACACACAGAAATAGTTTTCTGTCAGGAAAATATAGCAAAAGATTATCATTCAGAATAGAGAAAGAATTAAGAGGGCGTAGAAATCACCTTCAACAGGGGTATAGTTAGAGCCTTGTTTGCACAGGACTAAACCTTCTACACCAATCGGGCTATACTCATTCTCATTGCTTGGTTTTGGTGTGTAGAACTCTGGTTTCGGGGAATTTGGTTTTCTGGTATACCCATCTTGTGGCTTCGTAACCTCTGGCTTCGGTTGATCGTAAACCTTTTCTTTCGGGTCATAAACATGATCGGGTTTTGGTACGGTCATCTCCGGTTTGGGAACATGTTCATAATCTGGCTTGCCAGTATCTGGTTTGGGGACGATCAACTTTGGTTTCGGGTCATAACTATATTTGGGTTCTGGTACTGTCAATTTTGGTTTGGGAACATCTGGTTTTGGGTCATGACCATAATTCAGCCCGACAGTGTCTAGTTTGGGGATGGTTGGTTTGCCAGGGTATGGTTTAGAGCCATACTCATCAGCTTGTTCTGGTACTGTCATTTTTGGTTTGGGGAGGTATGGTTTTGGATTAGAGTTGTAATCTGGTTTGGGGATGGTTGGTTTGCCAGGGTATGGTTTAGAGCCGTACTCATCAGCTTGTTCTGGTACTGTCATTTTTGGTTTGGGGAGGTATGGTTTTGGATTAGAGTTGTAATCTGGTTTGGGGATGGTTGGTTTGCCAGGATATGGTTTAGAGCCGTACCCACCAGATTGTTCTGGTACTGTCATTTTTGGTTTGGGGAGGTATGGATTCGGATTAGAGTTGTAATCTGGTTTGGGGATGGTTGGTTTGTCAGGGTATGGTTTAGAGCCGTACCCATCATATTGTTCTGGTACTGTCATTTTTGGTTTGGGGAGGTATGGTTTCGGACTAGAGTTGTAATCTGGTTTGTGTATGGTTGGTTTGCCATGGAATGGTTTAGAGCTGTACCCATTAGCTTGTTCTGGTACTGTCATTTTTTGGTTTGGGGAGGAGGTCTGGCTTCAGATTAGAGTTGTAATCTGGTTTGGGGAGGTCTAGCTTCGGATTAGAGTTGTAATCTGGTTTGGGGAGGTCTGGCTGTGGTTTCGGGTCGTAACTATACTTGGGTTTGGTAGTGTCTGGCTTCTTGTCGTCGCCGTAACCGGCGGCTGAGGCGATCACTAACAGTGACAAAAGGAGGAATAAGGTGGTGAATGAGGAATGGGTTGGAGCCATCGCAACCTGAAGCAGTGGGATAGAACTTCAGGATGTGGTACGTTACCTTCCATCACCATGGCCTTTATAGGGTTTGGTTGCCCGGTCAGGGTTACTCATTTGAGAGATAAAATATAGAAAGCAAAGGAGGAGTAGGCAACGTGATGAGCAATACTGCTGCACCAAGGACACGTTGCAATCCAGCATGATGGCTTGGACATTATTATATTTGGCATTTTATTCAGGACGTGCCTTTGCTGTCTTGAAATTTGTATGCTTGTAGTTATTAACGGTGTCTGGATAAAATATAATTCAATATTGTTAATGCTTTAAATGGGAAATTAACAAATAGATTCTTGCTAATAAAAGAGATTATTAAATGAATATGCAAGGTGAGTATACAAACATAACTTGTATAATATTTTTTTTAAGAAAATTAAAAGAAACCGATTCTCTCTCCCAATAATTTTGAAGCATGAACGCAGAACGTGGACAAGTTTGAGAATTTTAGAAGTTGATATCATCATATACAAAGTGTGATGGAGTCATAATTTGTTTGAGCTGACGGATACAGCGGACATGGTGAGGACGTGGTTGAGAAATGAAGAATATTTTGAAATCCAAAATGAGATTTGGCCTTATCTCCTCTTCTCCAGCAAGGAATAATAAGAACAGAAAACAAAACCACGTACAAGTGAATTCCATTGCCAATGAGAAGCCCTCTAAGCTCGTTGGGAGTTTCGTTAAATTAAATTTTTTAAAGTGATTTTGCTTATAAATATATTAAAATAATATTTTGTTTATTTTAAAAAATTAATTTTTAATATCAGTATATCAAAATTATTTAAAAATTATTTTTTTTTCAAAAATATTTGATCTCATTGTTTTATTTATGTATTTTGATATAAAATATTACTAAATTATTTGTATGCCTTACATTGTGGGTATTGGATCGCTTTGTGTTCACCTAACAAATTATAACTGGATCATGAGATTAAAATAAACTTATAAAAAATTAAGATAAATTATATAGTTTAGTTTCTAATTAACACATAAAGTTAAAATTAAAAAAAAAATACTATTCAAATTGGATTAACTTGCCAACCTGATCATGAGATCAAGATAACATCATAGAAAGCAAATAAAAAAAATATAAAGCTCAAATTTCAACTAAGTTAGTGTTGAATGATGAAATAATTTTTTAAAAAAGGGCAAACAAAAAACCCAAGTCAATTTAGACTAATATGTTAAACTCACAATCTAGATTATAAGATCAGGATAACTTTCTAAAAACAAATAAAAAGTTATAAAGTTTCGTTCCAAATAGATCCAATATTGAAGGTTGAAATTAAAGAAAAAAAACTAAATACATGAACCAGGATAACTCCACATTAAAAAAATGAGAAATAAAAACACAATGTTCAATTCCCAAACAACCTAATATTTAAGGATGAAATTAAAAAAAAACTAAATAAAAACGAAAAAGTTATTAGAGGGTGATAACCTTTATATTTATTTAAAAAAAATTGAGTCAACCCAAATCAATATGTCAAACCTAACTCAATTTATATTATCAGGATTGTCGTAACCCAATTTTTGGGTTACTCCCCAAAATAAAATAAAAGGACAAAAATAAAATAAAAGGAGCCAGCGTGGGTAGAAAAAAATCAATTTGGAATTTTGGTTGTTTTCGCAAGTTCAATCATATCTCTTTTGTTCCAAAAATAGAGGAAAATACAGATTTAAGGAAAAACTAATTTATCATTGGATAAATCTGTGTAAAAATTAAGTTGAACGACATAATTATATTTTTATAGGTTGATTCGATTTAGTCGTCAACCAATTTAAAGTTTAATTATGATCGGGATCCAATTGAAGGATTTAATTAAGTGCAAGGACTTAATTATACTTTAAATTGGTCAAATTAATTTTATTAAGGACTTAGTTAATGAGAAACCAAGTTCTTGAATTTAATTTCGGCTCAATTAATGAGAATGGAATTTTCGGAGACCGATTGAATTTTTTTTAGTCAATTATGCAAAATCAGGGACCAAATTGAACGAATTGAGAATCCAATGGTCAATTAAGAGTTAAAACGTGCAAATCGGAAACCAGAGACCAAAATAAAAAAAGACGCGCACATTTAAGGTCGTTGTTGAAATTTTGACGGGGATACAATTGCATAAAATTAAAAGTTTCAAACTAATTGGGGGTGCAATTGAACCCATCAAACATTGAAGGACCAAATTGCAAAGCCAAAACCCACAGCCTCTGCAAATTTGCAGAAGCCGTGGCAACCCACGGCCTCTCTGCAAATTCTTTGTAGAGGAGGCAGAGGCAAGAGCTGCCTCTGCCCCTATAAATGGAAGAAGAACGAATCAAAATGGGGGAAGAAAACTGGGCAAAGAGGGGAGAAAAAAAAAAGAAAGGAAAGGATAGTCTTACACAAAAAAGAAAGGAAGAAAAAAGGAGAGAACGAAGGAGAAGAAAAGACGTGCAGAGAGGAGACAAAAAAAAAGAGAAAAACCAGGGGGATTGTTCTTTTTTTTATGTAGAAGAACAGAGGGAGAAGAAAAAAAAACGAGCAAATTTTACATAACAAAATAAAAAAAATTACGCAGGGAGAGGGAGACGAAAGAACATGACCATCGTCTCTTCATCTTTCTCGTCTACGACAACCAACTCTCTCTCTCTCTCTCCCCGGTTTCACAGCCCCTTTCTCTTTATATATTCAGTCTCTCGGCTCTCTCTCTCTACATCGTTGAAGGCCATCTGATCGCTCAATATCACCCTCATCACCACGTTAATCTCCCCCTCGACACCATCAGCTCAGCTATAGTCTCCGGTAAGGCAACAAAGACGGTGACAGTGGCTGTAACGTAAGTCCGACACCTTTGGAAGCTTTCTTCGGCCACCACAGACCACCGTTGCCGACGCCACCACCACCACTAGGACAACCACCTCGACCTCCTCTACCCAACGGTATTAACAGGTACACATTTCATCACAGTCGAAAATCCACTGTTCATCTTCTCCTTCGCTCGGTGCTGCAAGCAGTGGGATGTGATTCACGTCCCACTGTTCATGCGGGTCGGTCCTGTGTAAATGGGTTGGGCCCTGTGTCTGGCCCAAGCTCCAAGGAAGCTATGCTTCCAGCCCATGCAAGGGTGGGCTGTCAGCCCAGCCCATCAGAGCCGGACTGTCAGCCCAACCCATCAGGGTCGGTCTGTCAGACCACCCAGGCAAAAGTGGGCTGTCGGCCCAACCCAAAACTATTTGGGCCTCCAGCCCATGAGGACTGGAAGCCCAACCCAAAAATATTTGGGCTCCTAACCCAAAACCATTTGCGCTTCCAGTCCGTGAGAACTGGAAGCCCAACCTAAACACGGTGGGCTTCAACCCATGATGGCTGGAAGCCCAGCCACACCCTTATGGGCTGTCAGCCCACTGTGGCTGACAGCCCAACCCAGAAAAAAAAATACAAATTGACAAAAAAAATATTTTTATTTTTTTACTACTATTATTATTACAAAAAATTAAAAAATATAAAAAATTTATTTGTTTTTGTGCATACGGCCAAATTCCATGATTTTTCCACACATATTTTTGTAAAAATTATGTTGCATCTTTCTCATATTTTGAAATGAAAATTGGATATCGTAACCGGTTTATGATTATCCGTTGGAATTTGGCCAAAATATCAAAAATAATTATAAATATTTTTGTTTCATCTATCAGGGTGTAAATTTACATTGTAAAGTAAACCCGCAGATAATTTTTTTTTACTACGGTGTAAAATTACATTGTAAAGTACACCTGTAGGTAAAAAAAAGATTTTTACCACGGTGTAAAATTACATTGCAAAGTACATCCGGAGATAAGAAAAAAACTTATAACTGTGGTGTAAAATTACATTGTAAAGTACACCCGCAGACAAAAAAAATGTTTTTTTTTTGAAAATGCAGTGTAAAAATTTTAACTTAGAAAAATAATCAAACAACAAGGCAGCTTACTTTAGGTAGGAAGCACTGGGGTGATGCGTCTTCCCCTTGCACAACAAGTTCTCTTACCCAAGACTCTCGCAGACCAATAGGTTTCCTAGTGACCGTAATACTAGGTGGTGACTCTTAATAATTATAGTCGTAAATTTTAAGGCTATAAACAATCATATTTTCACCGCGCGCCGTTGTCTTCCCCAAATCAAAGGGGTGATGGCGGGACGCGAAGCGCGTAGAAAAATCACCGCCGCGACAAGGATAACTCTATAGATAGAAAATATATAAAACCTAATTAAAAAAATCAATTAAAAAGGATCTAAAAAAAACAGAGTTAGCCTACCAAACTTGCGATTTAGTTCATGAGATTTTAATCACCCCAAATTAATTAAAAAAATTATAAAGTTCAATTTTCAACCAACATAATATTAAGGGAAAACAAATTAATTAGAAGAGGCATGCTAAATGAATAATATAAATCAAATTATGTTAACTTATTAAAATCGTTACTTGAGTAATGAATTCAAGATAAATTATTAAAGAGCAAATAAAATTTTTATGAAGCCTCACATTTTTGTTTTTTAATACTTGTGTTTAACTTGGACTTACAATTAAAAACAAGTTGATAAATTATATTTACTAATCAATCTATTTAATAATAAATGAGAGAAATATAAGGCTTCATGACTCCCATTTTCATCAAACAAATCATAATAAACAATTGATAATAAAATATATAATATTTTTTAACGAGAATTTCTTCTTTAAATATCATGGCTAAGAACAATATGCAGTTCAATCCAACTATTTTATTTCCAAGAATATTACAACTATTATTCTTTCAACAGATATCCTGATTGAATTTATTATTCTAGAAATTAATATTCATGACATATAAATCATTCTCCAGCGACGAATAATAAGAACCAAAGTCCAGTAAACAAAACCACGTATAAGTGAATTCCATTGCCATTGAGAAGGCCACTAAACTGTTCGGGAGTTTCGTTGAATTTGCTTGCAGATTTTTTTGTTTAAAAATATATTAAAAAATGTATTATTTATTTATTTATTTATTTTACTGCTGTAAAAAAAATGTTTAATAAAAAAAAATATAATTCTACAAATTAATATTCATTATCTCTTACTGCTATTTATCTATTTTATCATTTAATATATACATACATACTTCAAATATATATATATATATATATATATATATATATATATATATATATATATATTATCGTTTAATAAAAGACAATTATATAAATGCCTTGCTCTATTAAACAGGAGGCAAAGCAAACCTTTTGCGAAAAGAAAAATTGGGATAATGGATTTACTATAAACAAGGCCTTGCAAACCAATCAGTGGTGAGAGTAACTTCTTCTGCTTCCTGTGTTCAGGTTGGGCTTAAAGCCGTACCCATCACCCGTAGCAGAGCGATCTCCTATTTTAAATAACATATTATCTAAGCACGTGCCAGGAATCTCAGTATTCATAACCGGAGGACAAAATGAGAAGACAAGTCTTTAACTTCTTTTAAAATAGTAAAATCAATAACCTCGTGATTTATTAATATTTGATGATACTGATACATCTTTAATCTCTCAAAAACAAAAACAAGAGCCAATAAACAACGAGAAGGAAATCAATCCGCTGCACCATCCTTGAAAAAGCAGAAAATGGATGGATTGTAGTTACGGAGAGACAACAAACTAATAACCAGCTGCAGGGGTCGATGAGGGTTTCGTCGAGGTGTAGAAGAAAGTCCTCATAGAGTAAAGTTTCATTTTCTTGTCATGGAGAATGCGGTAAGCTGAAAGGGGAGCACCGCTGATCCCATCGTTCATGTTCGTCGGGACGTTGCAGGTTTTCAATGGAGAGCTTTCCAGGTAAGCCTTGCATTCTGTGATCTTTAAATGATCATCGAGCCTGGAAGAAGGCAATGTTTTGAAGTAGTAACCCTTTGCATCAGTTGCTTCTGTCAAGCAGGAGAAAGGGACTTTCCTGTAACCATGCTGGTCCACAGCAGTGCAGGCTACTCTTATCACAGCTCCTGCACACACAAAAACAATTTTCTGTCAGGAAAATATAGCAAAAGATTATCATTCAGAATAGAGAAAGAATTAAGAGGGCGTAGAAATCACCTTCAACAGGGGTATAGTTAGAGCCTTGTTTGCACAGGACTAAACCTTCTACACCAATCGGGCTATACTCATTCTCATTGCTTGGTTTTAGTGTGTAGAACTCTGGTTTCGGCGGATTTGGTTTTTTGGTATACCCATATTGTGGCTTCGTAATCTCTGGCTTTGGTTGATCGTAAACCTTTTCTCTCGGGTCATAAACATGATCGGGTTTTGGTACGGTCATCTCCGGTTTGGGAACATGTTCATAATCTGGCTTGCCAGTATCTGGTTTGGGTACGATCAACTTTGGTTTCGGGTCATAACTATATTTGGGTTCTGGTACTGTTAGTTTTGGTTTGGGAACATCTGGTTTTGGGTCATGACCATAATTCGGCCCGACAGTGTCTGGTTTGGGGATGGTTGGTTTGTCAGGGTATGGTTTAGAGCCGTACCCACCAGATTGTTCTGGTACTGTCATTTTTGGTTTGGGGAGGTATGGTTTCGGATTAAAGTTGTAATCTGGTTTGGGGATGGTTGGTTTGCCAGGGTATGGTTTAGAGCCGTACCCACCAACTTGTTCTGGTACTGTCATTTTTGGTTTGGGGAGGTATGGTTTTGGATTAGAGTTGTAATCTGGTTTGGGGATGGTTGGTTTGCCAGGGTATGGTTTAGAGCCGTACCCATCAACTTGTTCTGGTACTGTCATTTTTGGTTTGGGGAGGTATGGTTTCGGATTAGAGTTGTAATCTAGTTTGGGGATAGTTGGTTTGCCAGGGTATGGTTTAGGGCCGTACCCACCAGCTTGTTCTGGTACCGTCATTTTTGGTTTGGGGAGGAGGTCTGGCTTGGGATTAGAGTTGTAATCTGGTTTGGGGAGGTCTGGCTGTGGTTTCGGGTCGTAACTATACTTGGGTTTGGTAGTGTCCGGCTTCTTGTCGTCGCCGTAACCGGCGGCTGAGGCGATCACTAACAGTGACAAAAGGAGGAATAAGGTGGTGAATGAGGAATGGGTTGGAGCCATCGCAACCTGAAGCAGTGGGATAGAACTTCAGGATGTGGTACGTTACCTTCCATCACCATGGCCTTTTATAGGTTTGGTTGCCCGGTCGGGTTACTCATTTGAGAGATAAAATATAGAAAGCAAAGGAGGAGTAGGCAACGTGATGAGCAATACTGCTGCACCAAGGACACGTTGCAATCCAGCATGATGGCTTGGACATTATTATATTTGGCATTTTATTCAGGACGTGCCTTTGCTGTCTTGAAATTTGTATGCTTGTAGTTATTAACGGTGTCTGGATAAAATATAATTCAATATTGTTAATGCTTTAAATGGGAAATTAACAAATAGATTCTTGCTAATAAAAGAGATTATTAAATGAATATGCAAGGTGAGTATACAAACATAACTTGTATAATAATTTTTTTAAGAAAATAAAAAGAAACCGATTCTCTCTCCCAATAATTTTGAAGCATGAACGCAGAACGTGGACAAGTTTGAGAATTTTAGAAGTTGATATCATCATATACAAAATGTGATGGGAGTCATAATTTGTTTGAGCTGACGGATACAGCGGACATGGTGAGGACGTGGTTGAGAAATGAAGAATATTTTGAAATCCAAAATGAGATTCGGCCTTATCTCCTCTTCTCCAGCAAGGAATAATAAGAACCTATGTCCAGAAAACAAAACCACGTATAAGTGAATTCCATTGCCATTGAGAAGCCCACTAAGATCGTTGGGAGTTTCTTTAAATTCATTTTTTAAAGTATTTTTGCTTATAAATATATTAAAATAATATTTTTTTTATTTTAAAAAATTAATTTTTAATATCAGCATATCAAATTATTTAAAAATATAAAAAAAAATATTTTTTTTCAAAAATATTTGATCTCATTGTTTTATTTATGTATTTTGATATAGAATATTACTAAATTATTTGTATGCGTTACATTGTGGGTTAGATTATATTTTTTAACACGTAAAATATTTAAGTGTTGTTAACATATATATTTTTTTAAAATAATCATAAACTCAAAACATGATGCATATATTCAATATTATACCGGATGATATTTTTTGAGATATTAAGATAGTAGTATATTGGATCGCTTTGTGTTCACCTAACAAATTTATAACTGGATCAGGAGATTAAAATAAGCTTCTAAAAAAATTAAGATAAATTATATAATTTAGTTTCTAATTAACACATTGTTGAAAGATAAAATTAAAAAAAAATACCATTCAAATTGGATTAACTTGTCAACTTTATCATGAGATCAAGATAACATCATAGAAAGCAAATAAAAAAAAATATAAAGCTCAATTTTCAACTATGTTAGTGTTGAATGATGAAATAATTTTTTTTTAAAAAGGGCAAACAAAAAACCCAATTCAATTTAGACTAATCTGTTAAACTCGCAATCTAGATTATAATATCAGGGTAACTTTTTAAAAACAAATAAAAATTTATAAAGTTTCATTCCAAATAGATCCAATATTGAAGGTTGAAATTAAAAAAAAAAAAAAAAACTAATACATAAATCGGGATAACCCCGCATGAAAAAAATTGAGAAATAAAAATACAATGTCCAATTCCCAAACAACCTAATATTTAAGGATAAAATTAAAAAAAAAAACTAAATAAAAAAAACAAAGAAGTTATTAGAGGGTGATAACCTTTATATTTATTTTTAAAATAAATAAATTGAGTCAACCCAGATCAATATATCAAACCTCAACTCAATTTATATTATCAGGATAACTCTATAGATAAAAAAATATGTAAAACCTAAAAAAAAAAAACTCAATTAAAAAGGATCTAAAAAAAACAGAGTTAGCCTACCAAACTTGCGATCTAGTTTATGAGATTTTGATAACCCCAAATTAATTAAAAAAAAATACAAAGTTCAATTTTCAACCAACATAATATTAAGAAAAAACAAATTAATCAGAAGAGGCATGCTGAAAAAATAACATAAATCAAATTATGTTAACTTATTAAAATCGCAACTTGAGTAATGAATTTAAGATAAATTCATAAAGAGCAAATACAGACTTTATATCAAGCCTTACATTTTTGTTTTTTTTTAAAGGAGTGGCACACTAACTTTGTTTTTAGCTTGTGTTTAACTTGGACTTACAATTAAAAATAAGTTGATAAACTATATTTACTAATCAATCTACTTAACAATCAATGAGAGAAATTTAGGGCTTCATGACTTGTATCTTTCATCAAATAAATCATAATAAACAATTGATAATAAAATATATAATATTTTTTAACGAGAATTTCTTCTTTAAATATCATGGCTAACACAATACGGAATTCAATCCAACTATTTTATTTCCAAGAATATTACAACTACTATTCTTTCAACAGATATCCTGAATGAATTTATTATTCTAGAAATTAATATTCATGACATATAAATCATTCTCCAGCAAGGAATAATAAGAACCGAAGTCCAGTAAACAAAACCACGTATAAGTGAATTCCATTGCCATTGAGAAGCCCACTAAGCTGTTCGGTAGTTTCGTTGAATTTGCTTGAAGAATTTTATGTTTTAACATATATTAAAAAAATGTATTATTTATTTATTTATTTATTTAAATATTTAACTGCTGTAAAAAAATGTTTTATATAAAAAAATATGATTCTACAAATTAATATTCATTATCTAATACTGCTATTTATCTATTTTATCATTTCATATATACATACATACTTCAAATATATATATATATATATATATATATATATATATATATATATATATATTATCGTTTAATGAAAGACAATTATATAAATGCCTTACTCTATTAAACAGGAGGCAAAGCAAACCTTTTGCGAAAAGAAAAATCGGGATAATGGATTTACTATAAACAAGGCCTTGCAAACCAATCATTGATGAGAGTAACTTCTTCTGCTTCCTGTGTTGAGGTTGGGCTTAGAGCCGTACCCATCACCCGTAGCAGAGTGATCTCCTATTTTAAATAACATATTATCTAAGTACGTGCCAGGAATCTCAGTATTCATAACCGGAGGACAAAATGAGAAGACAAGTCTTTAACTTCTTTTAAAATTAATATAATAAAATCAATAACCTCGTGATTTATTAATATTTGGTGATGCTGATACATCATTAATCTCTCAAAAACAAAGACAAGAGTCAATAAACAACGAGAAGGAAATCAATCCGTTGCTGCACCATCCTTGAAAAAGCAGAAAATGGATGGATTGTAGTTACGGAGAGACAACAAACTAATAACCAGCTGCAGGGGTCGATGAGGGTTTCGTCGAGGTGTAGAAGAAAGTCCTCATAGAGTAAAGTTTCATTTTCTTGTCATGGAGAATGCGGTAAGCTGAAAGAGGAGCACCGCTGATCCCATCGTTCATGTTCGTCGGGACGTTGCAGGTTTTCAATGGAGAGCTTTCCAAGTAAGCCTTGCATTCTGTGATCTTTAAATGATCATCGAGCCTGGAAGAAGGCAATGTTTTGAAGTAGTAACCCTTTGCATCAGTTGCTTCTGTCAAGCAGGAGAAAGGGACTTTCCTGTAACCATGCTGGTCCACAGCAGTGCAGGCTACTCTTATCACAGCTCCTGCACACACAAAAGTACAGTTTTCTGTCAGGAAAATATAGCAAAAGATTATCATTCAGAATAGTAAAGGGGGAGTAGAAATCACCTTCAACAGGGGTATAGTTAGAGCCTTGTTTGCATAGGACTAAACCTTCTACACCAATCGGGCTATACTCATTCTCATTACTTGGTTTTGGTGTGTAGAACTTTGGTTTCGGGGGATTTGGTTTTTTGGTATACCCATATTGTGGCTTCGTAATCTCTGGCTTTGGTTGATCGTAAACCTTTTCTCTCGGGACATAAACATGATCGGGTTTTGGTACGGTCATCTCCGGTTTGGGAACATGTTCATAATCTGGCTTGCCGGTACTATCTGGTTTGGGTACGATCAACTTCGGTTTCGGGTCATAACTATATTTGGGTTTGGGTACTGTCAGTTTTGGTTTGGGAACATCTGGTTTTGGGTCATAACCATAATTCGGCCGGACAGTGTCTGGTTTGGGGATGGTTGGTTTGCCAGGGTATGGTTTAGAACCGTACCCACCAGCTGGTACTGCCATTTTTGGTTTGGGGAGGTATGGTTTCGGATTAGAGTTGTAATCTGGTTTGGGGATGGTTGGTTTGCCAGGGTATGGTTTAGAGCCGTACCCACCAGCTTGTTCTGGTACCGTCATTTTTGGTTTGGGGAGGAGGTCTGGCTTCGGATTAGAGTTGTAATCTGGTTTGGGGAGGTCTGGCTGTGGTTTCGGGTCGTAACTATACTTGGGTTTGGTAGTGTCTGGCTTCTTGTCGTCGCTGTAACCGGCGGCTGAGGCGATCACTAACAGTGACAAAAGGAGGAATAAGGTGGTGAATGAGGAATGGGTTGGAGCCATCGCAACCTGAAGCAGTGGGATAGAACTTCAGGATGTGGTACGCTACCATCCATCACCATGGCCTTTTATAGGGTTGGTTGCCCGGTTAGGTTACTCATTTGAGAGATAAAATATAGAAAGCAAAGGAGGAGTAGGCAACGTGATGAGCAATACTGCTGCACCAAGGACACGTTGCAATCCAGCATGATGGCTTGGACATTATTGTATTTGGCATTTTAATCAGGGCGTGCCTTTGCTGTCTTGAAATTTGTATGCCTGTAATTATTAACGGTGTCTGGATAAAATATAATTCAATATTGTTACTGCTTTAAATGGGAAATTAACAAATAGATTCTTGCTAATAAAGAGATTATTAAATGAATATGCAAGGTGAGTGCCTAAACAAAGATTGTTTACTATTCTAACGCCCGAGTATAGAAACATAACTTGTATAATTAATTTTCCATGAAAATAAAAGAAACCGATTCTCTCTCCCTCTAACTTGGAAGCATGAACACAAAACGTGGAGAAGTTTGAGAGTTTTAGAAGTTGATATACAAAATGTGTTGGGAGTCAGAATTTGTTTGAGCTGACCGATACAGCCGACAATGGGGAGGACGTGGTTAAGTGAAGATGACATCATTATCCTAATTATTTATTTTTTACATTTTTTTTGGTACAAAAAGTTTCTCATTTACGTTGCAGAACTCTTGGAAGCATTGCATTAGTCTGTACTTTCTAGCATTTCAGAAGGGGTAGGGAGAGAAAATAAATTAAGCAATAATTCACCACTGTATCTTCCGGTTTGTTTTCTTCCATTTTTTGAAGCAGTGATCTACTTATGCTTTCGGTCATGTTCTTCAAAACTGTTTAAAAACTATGTGATGCTGTATACAAATTATGTAATTCATGGGCTTTGGATTAAAAAACCCATTATGTTTTTTTTTAAAAATCTATATACAAATGTACATTACGTTCATTCTATGTGGATAAATTATTTATATCGAAATGACCCTTATATTTATTGAAAATGACATAAAATATGGGAATTTGTTACGCAGGGATTTGTTTTTTTTGTTACCATCTTCGTTGTTGTGGATCTTGCTTCATTTTAATTTATTAATTGATTTTTTTTTCTCAAGATGGACACACACCCCTTGATGGTCAGATATCTAAATGTTTGGCCTGTTACGCTAGCTAGCTGTTTTATAATGCATTTCTGTCCTAACCATTGTTGTTAGTTTCATTTTATTTTGGGTTGAAATATTCTGTATTAATAAAAAAAACAAGATAAAATGATATCGTTTTTATTTTAGTTTATATTCCAGTTCATATTAGATATTTCGGTCAAATACCGGTCAAAACACGCTAATATTATATCGGTTGTGTTGTTTTGACCTAGTATTATACCAGTTGTGCCGTTTCCACCCCCACCAGCAAACACAAAATCTCAAATCCCTAACTTGCTCTTCCCATGGCGACATCAGTTCCACTTCTTCCTCCCCAAAAGTTCTTCCCACGAAGGCACAGGCAAACACAAAGATATCTCAAATCATCTACCTACCCTGCTGGGATTATTATTATGGTGGTGGTGGTGATGAACGAAAGTGCAGTGAAAGAGTTGGGTCCAGAATATGCTGTAATTCTCGAATTGCCATTAATCATCCAGAGAATGAGATAGATGCAGAACCTCCATATCGAAGACAACAGCTTGGATGGAAGGTGGCTTACCTCCATTTCTCTTGTCAATTGGTTAAGCACCTTCAAATATATATATATATATATGATGCTTTTGGATAAGAAGAGAAATAGAAATAGAAGGATGGAACAGGGGTGATCTAGGAGGAAGCTACAAACAGAAAAAGAAAACAAATAATACTGTTGATGCGATCTAAATAATGAATTCCCACAAAAGTTAATCGATCCAATTTAAGATTTCATATTTTATATGAAAACAATACAAAGCCTAATCAGATGGCTTATTACGCCCAAGGCTCAGCCGAATAGGTTCCGAATGGGAAAAACAAGGGAGAGGAGAAGTACAGGAGAGGGTAATAGTAATAATTCCAGCATATTTTTTTTTATATATATGTATAATTAATTAATTATATATGATCAGTACAATTCTAAATGGTGCACTGAAACGCTCTAAAAATTAAAAATATTATGTACTAATAAAAAAAAACTCATCTGAAACGAAACTGATAGTGTTAGAGAATAATATAAATCATATTATGGGGTCTTATCTATAAACCTAAGTTTTTAGGTGAGATGATTCCTTAACATGGTATTAGAGTCTTATTGACCTAACGGTCACGAGTTTGAATCTCACCATCCCCATTCTATTTGATAAAAATCAAGCACAAGGCAGTGTGTGTCTGTGCAAATTTCAAGGTCAAATGGTTTTCACTTGAGAGAATATGTTAAAAAATAATATAAATAATATTATAGGGCCTTACCTATAAGCTTAAACTTTTATGTGAGATAATTTTTTAACAGATAACTATGATTCAAACCATGCTAGAGGTCTGTTTTTCCAAAGTATATTGGGAATTTCGATGAATTTGATTGAAGAGTTTTTTTTTTTGTTTAAAAATATATATATAAAAATATTTTAATAACAAAAAATCAAAATAATCTAAAAATATAAAAAAAAAACTATTTTTTTTCAAAAATATATTTAAAACACAAATATTTTTTCCTCGGAAACTTAATTTCATGCCTCCCATCTAATTCCCTTGTAGATTCACACAAGTGCAAAATATTGGGCCACTAATGGGATTTTTGCATGGACTGGACCAAAAGAGCTACTTCCATGTATTTGGACCTGATTTCATAACAAAGGATAGGCTAGAACACAAATCCAGCAGCTCAATGGACCTAATTTATTAAGCTACTTCCATGATAAGATCATGATACTTTATACTTTTACTAAAAGCAAATCAAGAAAAAATAGAAAATTGAATTATTAACCTAATTTTAAGTAGTAAAATTGAAAACAAACAAACAAACAAAATAGTTGAATCCAAGTTATCTTATCATGCTCATACTTGGGCTATGAAACGATAATAGTTCTATAAATCAAAATAAATTACAAAACTCATTTTGTAATCAATACAATATTGATTAATGCAATATCAAAAAATATAATAATAAAACAATAGCGAGCATATAGAAAAGTATTTTAAAATTTATAGAAAAAGTCTTTTTCAAGCTATATTTTTTTATTTTTTTTAAAATTATTTTTATATTAGTATATTAAAATAATTCTGAAATATGAAAAAAAATAATTTAAAAAATAATAAAATTTGTAAATCGAAAAAACATAACAAAACCCACATCATCAAAAGGAACAAAAGTCGCAAAGCTTAATGAATTAATTAAACGCAATGACTGCTTTCTCCTCCCTCCGTCCCAAAAGGCATCGCCAGCATGTCCTTTGCTTTTTTAGATATTTCCTATTTCCTTTATTACAAGAAATTAACCTCTCAGGATCTTGAAAGATAAGCCTCGAACTTTAACTAGAATTGACGTCCACGAAACACCCAACCAAACTAAGAAGGCCATGTTAGATGTTCTCGGTTCGAGCAATATAATTATTAATATATTATTATTAATTTTAATTGAATTTGTAAAATTAATTGAATTACGCGTAAATTGAATTAAAATCAATAATAATAATAATAAAAGGATAAGAAGGCTATGCCTAAATTGCCTATAGAAAGAAAGTTCCATCACCTCACCGACATGTGCCCACTGCTGTCACGCACCTACCCCGTTTCCTGACACTACATATAATTATAATCCTTCCATTTCAGAATATCCTTCTTTGAAAATCCTATCCCAAACTCGTCTTCATTACTCCCTCTTCCCTCGTCTTATTTCCTTTACTATCGACAGATTTCTCTTCCTTTTATTTCTAGTTCCTTTTATTTCTAGCTAATTGAAGAAAGATGTGTGGCGGTGCTATTTTGGCCGACCTCATCCCTCGTAACCGTGGCCACCGTGTCGCGGCTTCTGAGTTCTGGCCCAACTCATCCTTCAAGAAACCCGGCCCCTTCGACTCATATCCGAGTCCTATCCGCAACCAGGAGTCATTCACTCTCAAACGATCCCAAGCCACTTCAGGTACCAGTTTCTCTCATTTCATTTCATTTGTTGTTATTTTTTTTTTGAAAAGTTGATTTTGAATGTGGAATTTATGCAAAAACAGGGGATCATGAGCAAGTGGAGAAGCCGAATGCCAAGAGGCAGAGGAAGAACCTATACAGGGGTATAAGGCAGCGACCTTGGGGTAAATGGGCAGCTGAGATTCGTGACCCAAGAAAAGGAGTCCGCGTTTGGCTGGGTACATTTAACACTGCCGAGGAAGCAGCTCGAGCCTACGACAGAGAGGCTCGCAAAATTCGCGGCAAGAAAGCCAAAGTCAATTTTCCTAACGAAGATGAGCATCGCTACACGTCCCAAAACACGAAAACCAAGCCTTTCCTGCACCAAAGCTCCCACTTGTCATTTCTCAAAAGGTTATGATTCTGGGTACGGTTATGATGGATACCAGATCAAAACCTATCATTCAAATGGTTTAATCAACGAACCAATCGTTACTTCTGGGGAGGATGATTCTGCGTCAGGTTCAGAGGAGGTGACAGGACTGCTGGGCTGTAATCAGAATGTGGAGAGCAATAATTATACGGGTCAAGTGAAGGGTGGAGGAGGAGAAACTGGAGGAGGAGAAGAAAGGGATGAATAAGGAGGTGGTGGATTTGGAAACTAGGGAGGAAGAAAGCGAGGTGCAGAAGCTGACTGAGGAGTTAATGGCGTATGAGAACTTCATGAAGTTTTATCAGATTCCGTATCTTGATGGGCAATCAACGGCACCAAATGGGACTACCCAGGAAAGCCTTGTGGATAGTCTTTGGAACTTTTTTGATGATTGTGCTGATGCTCCTGTCACTTCTGCTGCACCTCTGTAATGGCGACGGCACGGCATCTTTTTCTTTCTTCCTGGTTTTGTAGATTGGGAAATTGATGATTAATTACGGTTTTAAGGATTGTGCTGTTTTAATTAACAGGAGCTGAGATTCTTGAGTTTGCTGTCAAAATGTAATTTTTACTATTCAACTGTCATTTGATGAAATTTCAATCCCTCAATTTCGTGCTTTTGCTATCCTCCCTGCAAACTACTTTGAAGATGCTCGAAACCATGGCAAGGGTTCTGAAATTAGAGTGCAAAATGAGTATATGGGAACCTTTTCATTCTACCAATCTTACTCCAATTATTCTACAATACGCATGCAAGTTTTTTATTGCAACACAATTATCCGAACGTAAATCATACGAATCTCTTTATATTTAGACTTGAAAAGAGTTTTGATTCCGACGACCTAACCACTTCACAGTTCAATTCTGAAACTCAAATATTATATCAATGATAATGAAGTCCGAGGCAAATTGGAGGTCCCCCTGACAAAATATTCTGAAACCTTTCTTCCACAAGCAAGGTGGTCAAGGATGAATGATTCGCAAAACTCGCTTCTACTCAATGCAATTGCTCGGAAGGCATCAAGAAGACAGGGGTCAAAGCTGTCAAACGGAGAGGCTAAACGCGGTGAAGTGGTGGGGTGGAATGTTGTGGAAGCAGGTGGGGCCATGGAAAAGCTGAGGTGGTAAAGTAAATCTTGAGCTTCCGGCGGCGCTGATGGTTTTGGATTCCTTCCTTTGGCGAGCATGGCGACGGTGGGCGCCCATGGCTTATGCTTTTTATATGTAGTAAACTTGTACTCCACTACTCATATTCCTCTCTTCGTACGAGGAACTGCTAGAAGACAAAACGCAGTACAGATTAACTACCACCGCAAAATGTACTCGTTGCCCACCTGTGAACCATGCTTCATGCTGCCTGGTGGACCTTTCGGTGTTTATTTCGTATCGTGAGCAGAACGTTTTTAATTTTAGATATATTAAAATAATAATTATTGTTATTTTACTTAAAAAAACAGATTAGATTAAACACCTACTAGTCATTATTATTATTATTAACTAAATATTATTTTAAGTAAAACATACTTTTAAAATACAATAAAAAACACACACGATGCAAGCTCTTACCCTTACCCCTATGAAAGAGAAAATATTACATGCACTCGTCACTGATTACACGTCATTCTATTTTCTCTATTTAGTTTTGAAAATTATATTCTATACACTACTGCTTATAATATCACGTAAAATTTAGGGCTTGTTTATTTATTTTATTTTATTAAAAAACATTATTTAATAATTTTTTTGTGTGTTTTTAAATTATTTTGATGTGTTGATGTCAAAAATATTTTTTTTAAAATAAAATATTATTTAATGATTTTTCAAGTTAAAAAACACTTTGATAAACAATCACTTATATATATTCTCAAACACCCTCTTAATTAAAAATTGTTTTTTTAAAAAAAAAAGACTGCAAATCACCACTGTAATTGAATTATTAATTAAAAAAAACCCCTTATAAGCTATATATATATATATATATATTATAATTTTTATCATCGAATAAAAGAAAAGAAAAAAACTAACCACTACCCGTGCCAAAAAAATTTTTTTTCTTATTCTTATTAGAATATAGCCACCCAAACCATATACCCATCGGAACTCCATCTTGAACTCATTAGTCATTACCCATCAAATAAACTTTCCTTTTAAAATTAAAAAATTGCCTTTATGTTCTTATTCATCTTCAATCCCCTTGCCCATTATTTTTGTCTATTTCTGTAAAAATAGTAGTAAAAAAGTGTTTAAGTTTCAATTTTATCCATGGAGTTAATTAAACATCACAGTTAGCCTAAAACATAAGAATGAACATATTGAAATTTTAAAAAAATATTAAATAAACCCATTTTTAATTAGAGAATGATTTTTTTTTCTTCGCCAACACTATTTACAAATCATTGAAAATACACGAATAAGATTAAGTATAGAAATAAATATGATAAAATAAAATTAAAATAAATATGATAAAATAAATTTAACAACAATATCAACCATTGTTGCTGCTTCTATATACTCTTTTCTAAGAATATTGAGAAAAAATAAATTAAAACGAGGATATGACAAGTTCAACATTACCTAGAGTTTTATTCATCTCAATCTTAATTTTAATCTAACTATTACATTGATAAATGAATTAATGATGTTGCTAAGTGAAAATTAGAGTTTGTAGGATAAGGGTATTTCTTGAGAAACTAATTCTCTCAAGTTTTTGTTAAAAACATATTATTTTCAATTGGTTTACTATTTTCTATTTTTATCAATTTCAATTAACTTCCTTTTTCTATATTTTTTTTGATTAATATTGAGATATTTCAATAGCTTTAGGGATGGAATTAAAATCACACACATTTTCTATTACAAGTCCAGATGGAAATGGACGGACTGACTGGAAACGACAATTAAAATTTATCCAAAATAAAAATAAGAGGACTAACTGGAAAAAAATGAAAGTTATTGGGGCTAATTGAAATAAATCAAAGGTTTTACGTGAGATTTTAAGATACTATACAAACATAGAAGGGCAAATTGAAATTTATCCAAAAGAGTTCCAGCCACCAAAATCACTCAAATGATATTCTTTTTTTATAATTTATAATTTGAAAAATTCTAAAACTGACTGGCTTATAATTATTTAGGGCCTAATTCTAGTTAATTAAAACATTCCTTATACAATTGTATTGGTCCTATTAAAACTATATTGTTTTGAATTATTTTTTATAAGATTATCTTGGTCTTATAATCTATATCATGGATTTGATGAGATGGTCTGAGTTTTTTTTTAATTATCAAGTTGACTGAGAATTGTTCAAGTTGTTTTTAGACCCGTCAAATCAACCAAGTCGTATCAAGCTCTTTAAAATAGTTATGTATCAAATATATTAAAATACAATTGTCTCTTTTAAATAATTTTTTTATCATTGAGTACACATAACAAAATCATTTTTATATTATTCAAAACACCATATTACCAATTTAGCTCTACTAAATAGCATCTTTCATTGAAGATGCCCTAATCATGTTAATTATATTTGAACCAATTTGAGATATCTCACTTGACCATAGCCCAAATCATGCAATTGAAATAATCCAATGAAAACAAAAGAGAATTGTAGGATTTTTTTTAAAAAAAAATGTCAAACTTTTTAAACTCATTACTCAAGCCATCAGACCTAAAACATCTAATTTGAAAAAAAAACCCTTGAAATGCAATTCTCAATCAATTTTTACGTTAAAGATAAAATTGATAAAAAGAATTTCAATCATACAAAAAGATTAAAAAAAATAAGGATAAAAAATAAAATACAAAATAAAGTCTATATCTAATCTAATGAAGACTCTTCCAATTGATTCAAACCAATTATTTAATCATCCTGAAACCAATTTATAATGGATGTCATACCACTTTTGCTGGAGATATGTATACAACCACATTGGAATCTCTGTTGCATGCTTCCAAAGGGGTCTCTTTTGGTCCCTTGTTTTCATTACTTTTTCCCGGCTTCCAGGCTTCTGTTCTTGGACAAACATATGATGTAAGTTAGCACTATAAATATAACAAAAGTCAGGTGATGGTGTCAATGTAAGTTTGCTAGTAATCCTGCGACAGTGAAGCTGTGCTGGTTGCGGACTATTCTGAAGCTGCAATTTCCAGTTTATTAGGGAATAATAATTTCAATAATCAAGTTAATTTATTGAAATCCCACAGATCAGAGAAGAAGATGAATATGTCAGTATGAGAAAAAGCAATGGCACGGGAGGGCTAGTGAATAAGCGGTGCATACACAATGAATCAATGACATCTGAGCTCAGAACCTTTTTTTTTGTTATCATCGCAACTCAGCCAAATACAACTAATTACGAAGTGATTTGTAGGATGTATTCATATATAACTAATGTCCTATTCTTTGATATCGTATTAGCCCGATATATTACATTTCACGTTTCCAAGTTAATGATCAACTCCTTCACTTGGAATTGGCCCCAAACAATATCACAAAGAACATTCATATATTTCCGATCAGATTTGTTTCGTAGATACCTATCTGCTTCTACAGGTATCTAAGGACTTCTTTGACAACGTGGTTGGAAGAAGCAACCCCATCACCATCTCTGAACAGAGGCTTATGGCCAATGAGATCTCCACTTCCATGATTTCCTCGGCATTTAGATGCAGCTTGGCGCACAGATGGATCATCTGGCTTGTTTCAGAGTCCTAGTTTGACAATGAAAGTAGCCACTGTACCTTTGTCAAGGCCTTCACTCTCTATCCATATTTCTCCCCCCATGAGATTTACAAATCTGATTTCCATAATTTGAGATAAGGAAAAACAAGTTAAAAAACCTAAAGAAAATGAAGCATATGCAAGCAGAGGTTTATATGGTCGCTTCCACATTAACAGTAACTATCTTTGCAGTTAATTTCATGCGATGGAACAGTCCTAAAATAGATCGATATGAAAACTTCTAAAAACTTCGCAAGGAAATGCAGAGGAAAGTTTTATCTCTACCGTTTGCAAATGGCAAGTCCAAGTCCTGCACTTGGACTAGATCCACTTCGCAGCTGAGCAAATTTAGTAAAAAGAAGCGGGATATCTTGTGGGAGAACACCACAGCCAGAATCCTTAACCTGCAGCAACCAACACGATAAGGTCAGCAACAGAACCACGTTCCAAACAACCTACAAGGATGAAGCATGCAGAAGATGATGCACTGGTTAATATCCAAGTTAGGAATATATGCTGGCACTAATGTTCTATATAAGCTAATCATGTTACACAGTATAACAGTCGCGTGAAGCTTTCAAAACTGCAACTCTATTAGAATGCCAAGAGATGCCTTTAACCTTATAAATGTTTGCTATCTATATGTTATTAACATGGATGGAACATAGCTCTGCAATTATCAGAGCAAAACCCTGAATGTGCCAGTCAACAACCTGCACTAGTAGATAGAAGTGGTCATCACTCAGCATAGGGTCTGATTCAAAAGGTTTCCAATCTCTCAAAGAATCTGGTTTTGCAACAGAAACTACAACTGAAACATAGCCCTCCTTTGTGAACTTGACAGCATTTCCCACAACATTCAGAATAGTTTGCTTAAGCCGTTTCTCATCACCAACTGCCCGTGCAGGCAAATCTAGGGCCATAATTGAAGTCACCGATAACTTTTTAACAGAAGCAATGGGCTTTATCAGATTAACAACCTGCATTTACAGAAGAAAAAAATCGATAGTGTTACAGCAATGCCTCTATGCAAGTGCTGCAGGTGCCAACTTGTATTGAATTCCATTAATGTATGTTGAAAGTAGAAGCTAAGGGACTGACCTCTCTGAAAACCTCATGAAGATTAAATGTCTGAAGGTCTAATTCTAAGCTTCCATCTTCAAGTCTTGAAAGATCTAGCACATCATTAGTAAGTTTTGCCAAGAGGCTACTACTCCTTAACACTGCCTCAATCATTACTCTTTGCTCGCTAGTTAGTTCAGTCTCTAAAAGAAGTGAAGACAAAGCAATAATTGCATGCATCGGTGTCCTCATCTCATGGTTCATGACAGCAAGAAAATCATTCCGAGCATGCATTGCCATTTCTGCTTCTCGACGAGCTGATTTTAAAGCAACATTCTGCTCCATGAGCTGATCACGAGCCCCCATAGACTCTTCAATAATAGCAGCATGCGAAAGAGCAACTGCTACCTGATGAATGTAAGAAAATTTCAACACTGAACCACTACCTTGGAGTACAGTTTAAGTTTCAATTTGTGGCACATACAAACAGTTTTTGCTTACTAACATCTGATGCAAGGAAGGAAAATAAGGAACTGATTATAAAGGTACAGTGAGAGAATGCCTAAAATGAAACATTACTGCCAAAAAAGACATTTATGATGCTGATCATTCTCATAGTGCTCAACATAACAGCAGGTAGTTAGCTGGCAAAGATGAGAGAATATGAAGTGCCAATGATTGGTTTCTTCCAAAAATTTTATTCAATTGCAGTGTATATTGCAATTTTGAATGGCAGCTTGCTCAATGTTCAATTGACAAATTCACACCTTAGAAACATGACCAAACCATATGTTCCAAGGTTACATGCCAAAACCAAAACATTAAGCTGAGCAATGAGACACCTCGTACCATGCAAATTTCCAATCCCTTGTGTATAAAAGATGAGCTCACAGACAAACTTTTCTACACTAGCTTTTCAATTGGCCATGCTTTCTCATCATTTCACAAGCTTATATTCAAACAAGACGCATGAGCATAAGGAACAACTAAATAAAACATTTGAACTGTTCAACGACACAGAAAAAAGGTAGAGGGAAGTTAAATCATAAAAGTACCTGGTCCGCAACAACTTCAACTAGTTCTAATTCATGGTCTCGCCACTTTCTATTACTTTCTGTTGGTAGAATCAAAACCATGACGGCATAACTTTTTGCAGAGAGGTCAGGCCAATCATTAATTTGGAAATTTGACAGATGTAGTAGAGGTACACGAACAGCAACAACCTCTGGTGGCAGGTATCTACCTACAATAGGCCTGATCCAAGCCAGTGGGCAGGTGTATGGTATACGCATTGCTCGAGTGCTACTAGAGACTTCTTTGACTATAGGAAGATTTATTGGTAAAGAAGATGCCACTTGTATATGGTGGTTCAGGGTGTGAGAAAGTTGCAGATTCAAACCAGTTCTTGAAGGCATCCATAATGCACACTCCTCGAGGCCTAAGGTCCTACCGAGCTCAACAAGAGTGGTTTTCAATATAGTATGCTTGTCGAGTGTGCTTCTGATTTCATGAGTCAGCATTCCAACATGCCTTCCAATTTCTTCCTGTGTGAGGATAAGCCCCATCTCCTGATCAAGTTCTTCAGCCTTATTCTTCAGAAATAATTCCCGAGTTTTAACACTCAGTATATCAGGAATAATGTGGACGAGCATCAAAGCGGTTGCACATGATACAATAGCACAGGCAATTTTTGCAGCAGCCATCACCACAGCAACAGCTTTTGAATACATCGAGAACGTCCACAAATTTATAAAGTGGGTTGCACCACAAAGAACAATGAAGGCACCGAACTGCACAAGTACCCATCTGTATGGAAAGAAAGCTGATTTTTGTACAAAGTATATGAGCTCGATAGGAATCGAGAAGTATGCGAACGCAATTAAAACATCTGATATATACTGATATTTGACAAGAAGTTCTTCATGCCATTGTGTATCAATGCAATAACAGGACTCCATCCTTCCAATAAACGCTTTAGCAAATCTAAAAAAAATAAAAAAAAATAAATAAACATCACGGAAAGCATCTTACAATAATAATACCACCACCTAATAACAGAGAGAGAGAGAGAAACCATTCCTCACTCTGCAAATATTGTTGCCCAAAATAGCACGAATCATCAAGCAGCTTAATTTCAAAATATGTTTGAACAAACAATCAGAATTACCGATCCAAGCTAGGCGATGACACATCGTCTTAAATGAAACAAAATTTGGATTTTTCTTTATGCAGCAACTAATAATAATAAAAAACATACCAATTCAATCCGATAACATAAAGGTCAACACATGATTGTTCTGGCCTACAGCTTTTATCCCATAATTCTTTTCAAGCCACTTCGTAAATTTAAAACAAAGGTTATGCGGCAGCTAAAAAGTTCAAAAATAAAAGTGCCAAATTAAGCTAATAGTATAAATTTAAACATGCGTATAATCAAAGCTAATCATAATCAAAACAGCAATCAAGTACACTCCGCAGCTCAAAGAAAATAAATTTCAAAAGCAATTAGAAGAAAAATCGGAAGAAGACAGTGATAAATTTACCAGAAGTAAAACGGATGACCGAAACCAGGTACAGCAGAAGTCTGAGAGTTTGATCTGAGCCGTCCGTTATGAGGTGGGAGACTGCTTTCACGTTTTTTCAGACTTTGTAGGCAAGAGTTGTAGCAGTGGTATATGGAGAGAGAAAAGCAAAGCTCCTTTTCCAATTCAAGAGAAAAGAGAAATATACGAGTGAAGTAGAGGGAGAGAGGCAGAGAGATTAGCAGCCTAAAATCGTCATGGACAAGGAAGGAAGGTTGGCACGCGCGCTAATTCAAAGGTATTGTAGCTTTGTTTCTTTGTCCCAACTTTTAACCCTGAAACTGCTGTAGATTTCACTTTTGAAATGACTCATGTAACTTTTGTAAGAAAGCATCTTCTTGAGAGATTTTTTTTAATAGAATAAACTCCTTTTACTAACTTTTTTTTAAAAATAACTACACACATAAAATATGCTGTTGAAAGAATATCTTCGAGGAAGAAAGATCATAAGGAAGATTTCAAATGGAGGAATAAATTCTTTTTTTTATTGATTTGTTAATAATAATTTATTATTTAATCAACATATTTAATTGTTTTTCTATTAAACAGAAACTCTATACAAAAGAGTCATGCAATAATACAATCATCTTCCACACAACTTTTTTTTTATGATTTGTTTTGCAATCATCTTTCACCATTTTTACTCATAATAAACATGGTGAAATTACTTTAAAAAAACTAGTTTATATGACACATCAACAAATTATTTGTTTTAAATTTGTTTATTATTAGTTAATGAAAATTTATGTACATGAAATTGTATTTTTAATTCAAATCCATGAAATTGATGGATTTGAAACCATGTATTTTTAATTTATACAATCCACGGTTTCTGTTCTCATCGAGAAATGCGCTTTTTTCTTCAAATCCACCGGACATGTCCAAATCTTTCTTCAAATTGCCTGGCAGGTTCGTTTATAATGGGAGGAGGATCATGAAATAACCTTCTTTCAGAAATGACGTCCTCCACTCGCACGGTGGCACTCATTAGAACAGGTTTTAGTGGAAACATTATATTCTCAGGACCTATACTTTGACAAGAAAGCACCATTTGTTGCTGCTCCTTGTATTTTTTCTGCCATACACCAAAGATTGCACACAATAAATATCTAAGAAGATCCACAAACTATGTTTTACAGCTAAAAGTAAGCCCTATGGCACAGAATCTGAAAATCCACTCTAATTTTTTCTCTTTGCTGTACATTATTACATTTACTACCAAAGGGTCTCAGGGAACTTGTTATTGTAGGAACAGCCAAGCCTAGATACAAACCTATGTCCAAACCCACACAATTCAGCCCAAAATGCAACGATGAAAGACCCAATTCAATTTATTTATTTTTATTAATGGGGTACATGGGATAATTGATTATCATATAAACATCTAGTAGTTATTATATAAATAATTAATGGGCTTGAATATGAGATCATATGAAAAATAAACTTTGTAGTCTAAAAGTTATCTACTATATGGTTAATCCAATTTTAAATGACCGGGTGAGCGAAAAACGAGACAGGTTGTATCAAGAGGGTAACGTATTCACCGGAGATACTATGTATCTTGTGAAGGTGTACCGGAAAAAAGAGCTAATAGAACCATGCATAATAAATCAATTGAACGGAACCCCGAAATCATCACCGCACAGGCACGAAGGACACGTGCTGTAAATAACATTAAAAGCAAAGAATAATGTTCATGAGTGAGAATCGAGGTAGATGATGAATCTGTCGGCAATCATAAATATCATTTTTGTTACTATATGTGTATATATATATATATATATATGATGATCCCCTTCTACTAATGTACCCACGCAAAACCTTGGAAGGAAATTGTCAATTCAATCTGAAAAATACAATATGGTTGTTGAAGGGCCATGTATGACAGCAATCCAGAACTATGACTAATAATTCAAGGATGCTGACTATTCACCTGCCTGTGTGGCGGTGATAATGAGAACAGCATAATTTGTTGCAGATTTGAAACAACAATTTTTGCAAAATATCTATAAACCGCAGAGATCAATGCATTATCCCATGCATGCACCTCCCTCGCTAGGTTAAATCAATGGATGCTGATCTTATCAGCATATAATCATGCAGCTAAGCATGCTTATCTTTAACATTAATTAGACGGAGCCCACGCAATTTGACATGTTAGACTGTCCATTCATGGGCGCCGCAGCAACGTCCAAACAACCGAGTCTTTGATTTGACCAATTTATAATTGTGGTCGTTTATGAACTGTGTTCATTCAGTAGAAATCCACACAGTTTGAATAGAAGACTGGACAGTCGGTTGGTTCGATGATGTTCAAATCTATATTTCAGTTGATTTGAACATCAGTCAAGAGGAGTGCAGTTAGAATATCGTTGACCCATGATCGAAGGTAAAGTGGGGTGGATTTAATCAACCATGATTTATCAATCATAATACTTGATAAAAATAGATAATAATCCACGATGAGTGATCCACTGAGTTGTCATGTACATAATGAGTTTAAATATAATCTGCTGTGTTTTAATATTTATTTTTAATTTTGGTAGCAAAGTAGCCCTTCGAATGGCGGTAAATGAAGTGGACTTGGTGGCACAGTTTGTTTATTGACTCCAAATACCATTTATTAATTACTTAACAAAAATCTGATTAATTATACTCTGCCACTATCATTATTCATATATTATTTTGAAAAGGAGACTTTGCCATTGATGAAACATGTATAAAGCCAACTCTCTGTAGGGCCGATCAACAAGGAATTTAGCGACGTGTCACTCGGACGGGCAAGGGACCCTTGCACACAAGCCAGTCCACAAATGTAGCTGACCTCTTCTTCTTCTTCTTGAATGACCATGAGATCGTGACAAATTGATCACTCTGCTTAAATCATTTCAAAATGTAATATCCATCACTCTGAAGAAAAACAGAAAATTAAAGAAAAACTTGCCAACTTATAATGATTCTTTGACTTTTCACTGCATGGGTTAGGCAACCCCTTTCACCATAATCCATACAAATTCTATGAACAGTGCTAACAGCTCTCTAGTCTTTATAAAGAGCCATCATCAAACTCTTTTCCAGACACAAACTTGTTCACACAGAAATTAAAAACACAGAATGGCCAAAATGTTAGTCAGGTCTCTCTTCTGCCCCTTCATCATTGTCAGCACCCTGGCACTAGCAACATGGTCGTACGGGCTGAACCAAAGCCGAAACCAACCTTCTTCCGTAGCCACATCATCCACCACCGTCGCGTACCATGGAGGCCCTCTCTTGACCCGACCGAGTGGCATCGATATCTACCTGATATGGTACGGAGCTTTCTCTTTGAAGGACAGAACCACAATTACCGATTTCTTCGCTTCCTTCAGTCCCAAGGGCCTCGTTCCCCGTCAAGAACCCAGTGTCTCGACGTGGTGGAGAACTGTCACTTCTTACAAAGACAAGGCTCATGCCCCAGTTTCCAGGATTGTTAGACTCGTTAAACAAGTTGGCGATCCATATTCTCTAGGAAAGAACCTCAAGCGCGCCCAAATAGGCAGCCTAGTCAACAAGAACATAGTAATTAGCAACAAATTACCAGTAGACTCTAACGCCATTTACCTGGTTTTGACTGCTAGAGATGTGAACGTGGAGAAATTTTGCATGGATTCCTGTGGTTTCCATGATAGCGTTTTGGTCATGACCCCTAAGAGGAGCGTGATAGTATATGCACATGTAGGGGACGCGGTGCAGTGTCCTGGTTTCTGTGCATGGCCTTATGCAGTTCCGGCTTATGGTCCTCCTCCAGGCCAGGCCCTGGTTGCACCTAATGGTGTTGGGGCGGATGGCATGGTTATCAATATTGCAACTATTCTTGCAGGAGCTGCCACCAACCCTTTCAAGACTGGGTACTTCCAGGGTGATATCTTGGCACCGCTGGAGGCTGTCTCGGCATGTCCTGGAGTATTTGGTGCCGGAGCTTATCCAGGATATCCAGGAAATTTGATGGTGGATAAATTTAGCAAGGCAAGTTATAACGTTTATGGTGCGAATGGTGAAAAATTTCTCCTCCCAGCGGTTTGGGACTTAGTGGGCTTGACCTGCAAGGTTGTTTGAAATAGAATTTTCAAGGCCATGTTATGCAGAAACTGGAAAGAAAAAAAAAGAGTATTACAGAGTCGAAAAAGGTTGTCAGACAGACTCTCCTGTATTACAGAGATGCATAAGGTCAATATCCATGTGAACGCCTTTTATTTTCGTTTACTAAGGGAAAATGCATGCCCTAAAAAAATGTTATTATTACTACAGGGAAATATAAATAGCGACAATATATCACATTTGAGTAGCGTGGCTAAGATTGTTTTCCTGGTTGAGAAGGAGATGCCACATCAACAACAGCTGTTCTTTCAGTCTTCTCATGTTGCATCAGTCCGTTGACAGCATCCTGCAGAGGTATTTACTGTAAGATATGATACATGATCATCTCCAAAAAAGACAAATGGATTAAGAATCAATAGTATCACATGCTATTATTACACAGTAAACACACCCAGAATACAGGGTTCATTGATGTGACAAGCATCAGCGACTGACGGCCATGCAAATTGCCAAAAGCAATGAAACATGATCGACAAGCTTTCAGAATATAAAACGCAAAATAAGTTCAAGTGTCCTGTAGCCGTTTAGAACTGGCCTCGTGCAGTAATCTTGAAATTCTTTCCCTATTGGCTGAATTCCCTTCACACAGTTCTTTCAAACAAAAGCAGATTCATCCCCAAGCAATCACCAGAAAAAGGTCAAACACGCTCGTTGAGTAAATTAGACCACATATTTAGTCTTCCTAACTAAGAGTACAGCACAAAAGTTGAGTGAAGCATCACCAATCAGTAATACAGCACAGCAGAATAATCAGCATCCTAATATCAGCCAAGAAAATGCTATTGATTTCACAGACTTTCAAGGGTCCACAACCATAAGATTTTACTGCATGCGTTTAGATATGCCAGATGGGAACGCACTCATGCATCACTATGCACCAGCAGCATTGAAAAATGAAATTCTAGAGAAATTTCTTGCAAAATCTGATCTTTGTATCTCAAAATCCTTGATGTTTATCATCCTGCTAAAAAGTTCAAATCAAGGTCCTTCGCAGAGAATGATGGTGAATCAAAACCGCAGAGCTCAAAAGAAGACTGCTTGCGGTTAATTATAGTTCGACAACAACACTTGTTACCACCTTAATTAAAACTTTTTGAAGGCATTGGCCTCAATTTTTCCAGCAAGACACAAATTTAGATGCAATAGTTCTTAAATGAGTCATCAGTTATCAAGTGCAAACAAACTCATATCAAACGCGATCTGCCATGAGAAGAAGTGGAATTTCATCATAGTGTTACACAGTCAATTTTGGTGTGTACTCGTTTAGATTGTTTCAGGAGACTCTTTGCGCATTCGCAAGGAGTGATTTACCAAGACAAGATGAAAATCACTCCCACAGTCCCACATACTAAATTTTGAGTGTTTTAAATTATTTTTCATTTTTAATTAAATAAAAGGGGGGCAAGTGGTGGGAAAATGAAATATTACAGAACTGGATAGTTGCCAAAAAGTTCATTAATTTGCTGCTTGTAATACTCCATTAATCAAATGAAGCAGGGGAGTATCATAAACCAGTTAATCGTGTCCTTTTTCTAGCACTATGAAAAGTGTCCCAGTTGAGTCCAGATTTCACCCTTTCATCCTCCGTCGTCATCCCCATTAGCAGAGCTTGAAGATCCTCCAAGGTGCTACCCTCCTAGTAAGACAGCACCACCAAAACTTCACCATAAATGTATAATCATTCATCTAAGACATTAATAAATTGTCATCAAACAAGAATTTGAGATTACCTTTGATCTCACGTTTTCCATCATCAGAATCATCTCTTGCATGAAATCACAGAACCCCTGTTTCCAAATTCCAATAGTCAATTCAGCATCCATATTGTAAGACAGGATATATTTTTCTAAACTAAATGAATATTTGAAGAAAAAAACATGATTTTTAAAAAGGCTCACTTCGTCGTCGTCGTCTCCAAGAAAACCCAACATTCCAGCATCGTAAATTCTCTTCTTTCCTTTATCAGACAGCACTGAAAACACATGAATACATTATCAGCTACATATCCACCAAAATTTATACATCTTTAAAAAAATATATATATTACTAAATCAGGCACGGTTTCTTTCATCTTTCCTTCTATTTTGGGTAAAGCCAGGACCTGAATAAGCCTCTTGAATTTGCTGAAACTGCCTTTTGGCTTGTCCAGCAGCTACTTGGTCTTTCAGCCACCGGTCTGGATGCCATTTCTTCCACACACAAAAGAAATCCCATGGAAATCAAAACACGCGCTGTATAAAAAACAGCAATAAGTCATCAAACAAAAATATTTACCAAAGCGAGTTTTCTATAAGCATCACGTATCTCTGAATCAGAAGCTTGTTTACATAATCCAAGCACTGAATAATAACAAGGCCCTACTTCCGACATTTTCACAGGCATAAGCAGCAGCAGGAATGGTTCTCTCGGCTTTAATTTAGTGACTTTTGGATTTGTTTTTAGCCTCTGGAACTATAAAGATACCGATAGAAAGGGAGATTGACTGAGAGCTAGATGGTCAGAGTGTTTGACATAGAAGAGCATGCAACACTGGTGATTTCTTCCATGGAGTTTTTCGTTTTTTATAAGGAAAAGGAACCGAGAGCGACATCATAGAAGGTTCAAGAGAGTTGATGTTTGGAATGCGGTCCACCGATTTGTTGGCTTTGAACAAGGAGATGATGGCCACAAATTTAGCATCGATTCATGGTCGTCCGTGGCAGGGGACGGTGCTTCCGCTCATTTGGAGGAGGAAAGGTCTCGTTTCAAGCATAGGCAGCCACCTCCGCTACAGCCCTGCCTTTAATTATGCTCCTTGAGTATTTGAAAAATATTTAAATCACTGATTGAAAGTTTTATTTATTTTTAAGACAAGCTAATCACATTCCACCTGAGGATTGTAAGGGTGTCTCAATTACCGCCTTTTTTTTCCCTTCAATAATCAGCGCTCAGATGTTTGAAAAATGTATATTTTTATCGCTCAATTAAATATCTTTTTTATTTTAAAAATATCATCCACATCAATTAAAATTAAATTTCTTCTCAAGAATAACAATGAGGCACGCTTTCCATTGATTTGGTATATTAAAAAAATATATTTAGCACTAATCCCTAAAATTTAAACCTGGAAAATAAAATAAAATAAAAAAATTCTTAACTACTCGATCAATCCCTATCATTTGCATGAGTTTGAATAAGAGATTTTATGATGCTTATAGGATAATTAGTAGTATCATATTAGTAACTTCCTGAATTCATTTAAAAAAAAACATGACAAAAAATAAGAAAAAATACAACTAGAAGATAAAAAGTTAAATCTGGAAATATTCTTATTATTTTTTGCTGGTCATTAATTTCATATTCTCTCGTTTTTATATATGTTTTTTTTACTTAAAAATAAACCTAAATAGTAAGAAATAGGATACCATTCGTTATTTGTGAATACCATAATAATAATAATAATAATAATAATAATAATAATAATAATAATAATAATAATAATTGTTCCAAATCAACATGAATTATTTTACCAAGGAATTTTTTTCAGTGCTTTCTAATCGGATACTTAAACTATGGAGTCAGCCTCAAAGGTCAGTAGCTTGACTCCATGTATGCAAACAAACTCACGATAGAAAAAAAAATCTCCAAAAGATATATATATATATATATATATATATATATATATATATATATATATATATATTATCTGGGAGTGTAGTTGAGGTTGTTATTAAAATTATTTTTTATTCAAAAATGTTTTAAAATAATATTTTTTTAAAATTATTTTTAACATCAACACATCAAAAATTATTGATTTAAAATAAAATTTAAAAATAAATCAATTTTTTTTAAAAATATTTTCCAAACATACTCTCAAACACTCCACTATAATAGTGGATGTGAGTCCTCGCAACATTAAATTAAACAAAACCAGCTATTATCAATTAGAAGTCCACAGATGTAAGGAAATGGCAACGAGAGGTCTAATAAGATGCAAACGTTTCTTCTCATTTCCCCTGGTCCTCAAGTGGATCACAGTTTAATAATAACTCAAATCCAGCTGAGCTAAAACCTTTGATCTTGGAATTAAAATTTTAGTCATTGAAATCAATTTCGAGTTTACAATATTTCACATAAAGAAAAGTGGTATAATATAGAATCTGAAAAAAAAACAGAAAAAAAAATCTCTCTCGTCAAATACAAGCAAGTCAAGGGCACATCTGGTGAGCTCGCCGGAGGTTGACAACAAGCAACTGGAATTATTGCTGCATTACCTATATTATAAACAATACAATGGCTAAAAAAAAACAGGAACAGTGTAAAACTTTCCTTTTTCTCTCAGAAGGAAAAAAAAATCAAAGAAATATATATATAATCTGCAAACCCCCCAGCGGGGCTAACTGTCCTACTTCCTAATTGCGATCTTGCGTTTCCCGTCAGGTGGACCTGCCTGCCTTCTGTTCCGTTGCAAGGGAAACCCCAACTCCATTTGCTAACTTTCGTGATGGTGAAGGGCCTTGCGAGGGATGCAAGCTCTTGCTGCAAAAGTTGAAACTTGTTAGAGAAAATTTGCTAAATGAATTAAATGATAGAATTTGAGACGCAAGCATAGACCACATCTACAGTACCTGAACCCTGGAATCTTTGATGCTTTTGAAATTGCTTTTCTAGTTTTTGACTCAATCCCATTTGTCATACTGGTAAACTTGGACTGATTGAGTTGCCATAGAAAATCAGGTTCTGATGAATCACTGGTGGCAGCATCAATATCATCCATGTCATCATTATTGGCAAGATTGAACTGGTTGTTACTCCCTAACATGTTATAGGATTGTTCTGGGAAAATTTTTGAAGAGTCTGGAAGATACTTGTGGTGAAAGGCATCCGACAGGTTGCCATTTTCGGCTTCCCAACATCCTAGAGATTTTTCAGCAATGTTTGCTGCATCTTGTTTGTTTACCATGACTTTATCTACCCACTCACCCGAGGCCATTTCCTTCTCATCCTCATTTAGAATAGGGCTAGTGACTGGAGGCCACGGAGGTGAATTTGCTAATATCTCATCAAGATCAAAGCTTTGACTCTTCTGCCTCAGAGTAGATTTGTGAACCTGAAGAAGCAGCACATCACAATTTATAGGAGCTAAAAATAACTGAACGGGTGTAAAGATAACGAGGAATAAAGGAATCGATCCTTTAGAAAAGTAAAGGGAAACCTGACTATCAATGGTCAACAATCTTCTACACATTTTAACCCCTAATCCTATTCATAAACTGCATAAATCCTAGACACTCAAATATTTGATACTGTCATAGGTTTTATGCCAAATAAAAGCAAAGTGAAATATGTAGCTGTTGTCCATGGTTTCAGCATTTAAGAACTACAATTTTAATCGGCTTGATCTAAAGAACTATTTCAGCCGACCATGATCGGAAAGTGAGGCTCACCTCTATGTTTCCCACATCGCCCATTGGCTGCCTAAAGAGATTGCTATCACCTGCATCTCTAAGCCGATGGTTAGAGTTGAATGGTGATGATTCACTTTCTTTTCTTCTGTGTTCCGTTTCTCTCTCTTTTCTTGCTAATGCTGTCTTTTGACTAGCAATCTGTGGGGGATGAAAAGTTTTAATTGTGTTGAATGGTTAAGATACATGTTATGGAAAAATCAGAAAGGGGACAGAGAAAGCAATACTTGTTCTTTGAGCTCTTTAACATCTGCACTCCCCTTGTTCACCTGAGCTGCACCAAGCTCCACAGTGGCTACCCTCTCAGCAAACTTCAAGGTACTAATTGTTTCTCCTAAAGCATCAGGCTCGGGGCTTATGTGAACAAACATCAGTGTCTTGGCTTGCCCTCCTGAAAGAAGAATTTCATTCCAAAGCCATAATCATTTCCATGGAGAGAAAGAAACAGAAAAACACTAGATTGAAATATGTGTTTACTCTGACCGTACCAAGTGAGTCCTGGAGCAGTTGTGTAAGTTTGCTATTTCTATAAGGTACATGTGGATTCTTTTGGGCTAGGGAAGCGATGACATCACCCAAAGCTGATAGGGATTTGTTAATGTGTTGTGCTTCTTTCAGTCTGTCTCCTGTCACTTCAGATTTGTTTACTCTTTCACTCCCTGCCAAATCAACCAGATGCATGCAGCCACGGAGAGTAGCTCCGGATGCCAGGTCTCTTCCTTGAACATGGACAGTCAAGCAACTACAATTCACAAAAATATAAAACATAAGCCACCCACACCAGAAGTCACTGCAAACAGAAATATATAAAAGAACAACAAGTCACCTATGCGAGCGACTACTTCGATCATTAAGGGCTGTTGCGCCCTACTACACGATTCCTCTGTCCAAGGTTCATCAGATCAATAACATCATCTGTTGATGATACAGGAATGATATTTGCATCCGGTACGTTCAGGCCTGTCTGAGAACTGTTGCGAATTTCTAATGTGTCAATAAATTAAGGATACACAATTCTACTCTTAACTGTATAGAATACCACTGCCTGAATGACTTCTCATGTCTTTAATTTTTAATTCAGGTAGTTTTGGTGATAGCAGTAGCTGCTGATGCAATCCAGTTCATAACTAGTGCTTAGCCAGGAAACAACACTTTGTAAAGGATATCTTTTGTTACTTCCATCAGTAACAAGGAGATCCCTGACTTGCTCATTGTAAATCTCTATCATTTGTACAGCAACGTTGTAGCAGAAGATGTCCTTCCTTTGCTCTGCTAGAAGAAACAAATCACCCAATGCCCTATAATTTACACCTTTGTTTTTCTCACTGAGATCTTTGGGCCCTGTCTGCAAACATGACATATGAGGTAAAGAAATTTTGCATATTTTACAGATAAACATCAACGAAAACAATTTTTTCACACTCAGGACATGCACGATTTCTCTTTTTACCATGGTGTAGGTTTTTCCTGATCCTGTTTGACCATATGCAAATATGCAAACATTGTAGCCATCAAGAACGGACCGGATTAATGGCTGCATATCAGAGAAGACCTCCGCTGCAATGCAGTGCAAGTAAAAGTGTAAAAAGGAGTGTCGATTTGCATTTATCAGAATAAATTCTAAATTAAGAGCTAGCCGACCTTGGGTAGCACATGGTTCGAAGACTTTATTGAAGCTAAAGGACTTGCATCCTTTTCCATGTCTTGACGCGGTGCTGATAGTAATATTCCCATCCTCTATGTTATCCACAGTGCTCAGATTATTTGATTGTCCAGACAAAAACTGGTCGCACTCGACAATAAACCCGAATACTCCCTGGTCAAAACAAATATTAGGACCTGGAAACGTTGTAAAGAAAAACATGATTCCTAGTCTCTTGTGGGAAGAGTAACTGACCCTTGAGGTCCTGCACTTGATTGTATAGCTTACGATTTTCCTCGAGAACTTTATGGTAGCCAGAAGCAGCATGAGCTAGGCTATGGATGTGCATCCCTACGTTGAAAGACAAGAACTCCTACAATGGTCATGCTCGTCCACCAAAAATGAACATTTCTAAATAACCAAAAGAAAAATCAAATTTCTTCCCTGGGTACCTACCAAGATTGTTAAACTCCTCATGAAATTTCATTTGCATAAACTGCATGCCAGCTTTTGTTGTACGAAGTGTATTTTTTAATTCCTGCAGCAAGGAATAATTAGGAGGAGCACTCTAGTTTATTAATCCGAAAAAGAAAATGGAGGAAAAGAATTGCAAGAAGCAGTCGTACCTGAATATCTCTTTGTTGTTGGTCGAAGATCACTAGCTGTTTCTGGGTTTTATCTTTTAATTCCTCCTCTGCAATTTGGTTTTTATGAAAGCATTCCTCTTTCTTTATCACTCTGACATTTTTGTCTTCAGTCTACATGATTTCAACAACAGACATGAAACCCCTTAGAGTTTATCCTACAATTAAAAGCATCATAGGCTTCACGCTGGTAGTTCTTTCTCATTGTCTTGATAACACTCTCGAACTTAGGAGGCCTTTCGCTGATTCAGTAGATGAAGATTAAGAGATTACCCTTTTATTATCACAAGTAGATTTCAGCAAAAACTTGTTTCCCTGAGAGATGGCTATTTCTTTAGGAGCTTCCTTTACCTATAGCATACAATAGAGTTGGATAAACAAATAATCAGACAATTAATTATCTTCTGCAATCTCATTAGTTTTGAATGATCAGCTGGCATACCATATCATGTCGGCTTGCAATGCGATTCTCAAATTCCTCCACAACCTTACTGAGCACTGATTCCACCAACTATTGCAAGTCGAAAACATGTAAAACCAATGTTAGAAGCGAGAGCATCAGTGGTACTTTCAAATTCTATGGGTTGGTAGTGTTTGAGGTTAAGAAAATTGGGTTTTAAATTGAGGAAATGCGATCAACAATTAACACATCAGCAAGTATTCTATACCGAGGCAGATTCTCAAGACGCAGGGTGTGTTCCTCAAAATGCTAATATAATGCAGCAGCAATAAGTGCAAAGATTCTTACCATTGGGACTTCTTCTGGATTCTTATCCAACAAAACAGCACGAACAAGCATGCTCAAGGAACCAGACCCAGACTAGAAATGAGGGGAAAAAACGATAAGAAAATAAGACATCAACCCGAAGCTGATTGAGCAAGTGCTTGAATTTAAAATCAGTTGAGCTTACCAACCATTTTATTAGAGTACTCAAGATCACTCGACAGAGAGTTGAAAGATTTTCCATTTATTGACAAGTTCCTGGATAATGAGTTCGTGAATGGTTCCGAATTTTTTCTTACAAAAGACTTGGCTGACACTGTCGGTTTTACATTTCCACCAAATTTCCAAATTCCATTTCCACCAGTTTGTTTCCACTCACTGTATGATTTAAGTGCCAAAACAGTATTCACAACCCTTGCCGATTTTCCTCCCTGGGAAATACAATATAATGAATCAGAGTTAGACAAATCAAGCTCTCATATCTACTTCCAAGCAAATCATCGTTTTCATATAGTAAAAGCAATACATACTTGTTCCAGATCAGATGCCTCAAAATTAGGAATCCCCATCTCTTGTACAGCTACAAGGAAATTTCTTACATTTTCAAAGTACTGAAACGCTGATAATGCTGCTCCATCAGGTATAAGAGCAGCATCGCATGGACTCTCCACGACCTAAAATAATTAAAATTTAATTAATCACTAGTACCCAACAATTATTATTTGGACTGAAAAACAGGGAGAAGGAAAATCGGCATTACCTTAGGCACACCTCCAGGCTGTATCTTATTGAGCGCATTGCAAAGAATGATCCCACTTCTCAAACCAAGCCTAAACTCTTCTTCAGATGGCTCTGCTGGCAAATCTTTAGCTGCCACCACTCCTACCATCTTTCTCAACCACCCCGCAGCTTCATACCTTCTTGATGCTACCAACAAGAAATCTCAACAAAATTAACACTTCCCATAGACAATTACGAGAAAATGAACTGTTCTACTGCAATGGAAAGAAAAAGGAAAAAAAAATAAAACTACCGGCTTCTCCAGCTTTCCTGGACTCCAAATCGAGATCTCCGAGTCTATTTCCATGTTGCTGCAGTACATCCTCCACTACCGACGCCACCGAAAAAGACAATGTTCCTCCTTCACCAGCCATTTTGTCGCAAATTAATGTTACGTATGCTGCTATATATTTCCCTCTTTCTCACTACTAAATTGGTCCCTATTTTAGTCTGTTGGAACTGAAACAGATTGGAAAAAAAACAGAGAGAGATCGGAGAAGGGAGATATAAAAAAGACTGGAGGAGGAGGAGGAGGAGGAGGAGGACGTTTGATATATTTTTTATTTATGAGGTTGCTTCGATGCTAAAACCTCTAGAGAGAGAGATCACATTCTCCATGAGCTTCTTTTTTCTTCTTTTCAGTTTTTTTTTAAATTTATTTTCTTCCTTCCTCTCCAAACAAAGAAAGCTACTCTTTATTTTTATGACTTTGCTTTATAGATGGGATGGTATCTGTAGCAGACCCTCTCTCTCCCTCTCCCCCTGCTTGCTTCACTCACTCCTCGTAAGCTACTTCTCCCGTACCTGTCTCCGAACCTCTTGGCTTCTAAACACGATCTCACTGCCAACGTGCTTCAGGTGATTTTACCAGCGCGTGCATGATCAAGCTTGTCATCTTTCTGATCAAGGATTGGAGCGTGTTTTTCACGCTCTTGTTAGCTTGGGCTCAATAGACCCAGTCAATTCGAGTGGCGTGAGAACTAGCTCTCTCTTTTGAATAGGCCAGGGAGTTATTTTGTAACTCCATCCTCTTAGGGAAAGGAGATCCAGCTCTAACCTTAGGGAATTAATATATTAAAATAATATATTTTTAATTTTTAAAAAAATTACTTTTGATATTTGTATATCAGTGATTCAAATACATAAAAAATAAATTAATTTTAAACAAAGAAAATAACAATTCAATTAAAAATGGATTGCACTGCAACCCAAATAACACTTTAATCCTCTTATTTGTTTGGTTATATTTACATAAATAATTACTAGGCTGTTTTAAATTTTATTATATATGATAGAAAGGTTTAGAATTAGGATGTTCTACGTCTTAAATACTAAATCATTAAATTTGAATAAAATAAAATAAAATAAATTTCATATTGGCTCGGCTTTGTTTGGCCTCCATAATTGAACCTTTATGCATTAAAATTGACATTCCTAATCTTTACAATTACAAGTGCAATTAAATTATAAGATTTTTAATATAAATGAATATTGATTGAATGATGGTTTGTTTTGGTGGCCAATTATTGTTCAATCCAGAGAATAAAACAGAAATCGAGTTCAAATTTTTTTAAAAAAAAAGAGAAGAAAAAACGTTCGAAAATTCAAAACTTCAAAACCATGAAAGTGGTGGGCGGTGTGTCGGTCCATCTCACGGCATAATTGTGCCGTGTTCAATTTGAACTGCCCTTTTCTGTTTTTCTTTTGTACCTGTGAAATTGAAGATAACTACTTTCTTCATTTAGTGGGGGGCTATCATATCCCCGAATTAACATTAAGCATTAAGCTGTATTAATTTAAAAAATAACACTTATGAAACAATTGTCAAATGCTAAAAAAAACAATAAATAAAAAACTATTTTTCAAAAAGAAAATAATCTTAAACATGAAAGTTGCCATTTTTATGACGCGAGAACAAAAGCACCCCACATGTTTGGCAAAATATAGGTACCATGAGCCTCTAGATGACAAGAACATAGCTTTGTGCTGAGCTTACTGAAATCAATATATTCCCTTGCAGCTAGCAGAAGCTCCGCCCACCAACTCGTGCTCCTGAATTTAGGGAAATTGGCCTGGTCAATAACTCTTTAGATTGGAAAATAGGCGAGACCTGACAAATAAAATGTTTGGAGTGTGAGAGGTGTTGGGCCATTTTTTTTATTGTTTTGATGTGTTATTATCAAAAAAGTAATTTGAAAAAAGCTGTTATTATAATATAAAATGTTATGTTTAGGATTACGGTAACTTCTGCTTTTAAATGCTCAGTAAAAATGTTTTTTCACTTGAAAATACATAAAAATAATTTCTTTTATTTTCTATATTCATATATCAAAATAATCCTAAAATACTAAAAAAGAAACTTTATAATTATTTAAAATGAAAAATACTTTTGAAAAAACTATCCCCCAGCACACACAAAACAAAGCCAAGAAAAGCCAGGGAAGTTTTGTCACGCACCAACACAAACTTTAAGCAAGTATAAAGTTGAAAAGCAAGCATATTCTGTGTCTAATACAGCCAATTGTTACATGAAAAACGGCCCCCAGCTGTTAGGCCAGGGGTAATTTTCAGATACCGGAATGGTAGTTGAAAACGGTCACCAACCAGTGTCTATATGGAGTTTCATCATGATCGAGTTAACCTAATGACTCAATGACATGTCATGCCCTTCAAATCTAAGTAACAAAACCATAGAGAATTTATTTCCATTTCCCCTTTATCTTTCCTTTTTTTGTTATTATCCATTATTATTCGGTTCGTTTGCGCGTACTCTAACTAATTCTACAAGTTTTGAAATTAATAATCATGTAAATTTTCAATGAATATCATATAAAAAATTAAAAGACTGGACAGTGAACATCATATAAGAAACTAAAAGGCTCGAACCTAAAATATAAAGAGATCAAATTTCAAATTTGTACCATTGAACACCTACTATATGGATAATCCAAATATACATTACGTTCATTGTGTTGGGATAGGAACTCTATAGATAGCTCTTATCGGTTCAGATTATCTAATGATATTACTCATTACTTGGCTAAAAATAAGCACGCTGGTAGCTTCTTTTTTTTTAATCATTTATATTCGTCTTAATTAGAGGTCCATATACATTTTATTTCTGCATGCTCCGTTCCCATCAAATAAAGAACATGTACAATCCATTAAGAAAAAATAAAAAAAAAAAGGTGTTAAATGTAGCAAACAAAGTTATATATATATATATATATCAGAAAAGACTACACTTATCACATTTAATTTTATTATCTCTTTTATTTGAATTTCTGCCATCCTTTCGAGGCTATGTAAGGCGTTTTCAACGAGCATGTTGATATTAAAAATAATAATATTATTATTATTTTAGTATATATTTTAAGTAAAAAATAATTACGTCCACATTTTTATATACACTGTTATAAAATAGCGGCAACATATTAAATAACTGAAGGGTTTTTATACTAAACAAAAATTAGACCCACATGGTACAAATTGGATTACTGTAATAATGAGTTGTGGAGGATTAACTGCAGTGTCCGAGGCATAAAAATAGATTTGTTTTTTTTTTCGATGAAGGGATTTCAACTGTTATTGTATTTTAACAGGTTTGTCCTAAACAATGGAGTGGTTAGAAGATGACCGCAACTCGTTTTTCGTGTGGTGTGAGGTAATTGAAGGGTTTTTATACTAGGAAAAATTTAGACTCGCTTGATACAAAATGGATCGACGTAAATGTTTTCAAGATTTGATTTTTTTGTGTTTTTAAGTAATTTTAGAGTGTTTTAAGTTAAAAATAAATTAATCAATTATATTTTTATATTTCAAAATTAGAACCATAACTTTCCAGAAACCAAAAAAATCTAAAAAATGCAAAGTGTAAAATTCATATTAAAATCCCATAACTCCTAAGACAAAGTGTCTACCCTCCTTTTACATGGACATTTAGTTTATTCTTTTATTTTTTCTTAAAATTTATATTAAAATTCACTGTAAATAAAAATATTGAGATAGTATTTAAAAAATTATTCAATTCTAACATGGTTTTCAAACAAAATTATAGTTTTTATGGTAATATCAACAAATACTTTGTGAATTATTATATTTGAATCTAGTATTAAGTTTATAATTATATAATATTTTTAAGAAAAAATTTCATGAATATTAAATAAAAACAAAATATAATTTTATTGTAAACTTTTTACATAAGTTTATTAGATTAATTGTTCTTTTTTCTACAATTATAGAGTCATGATTTTTTATTGAAACTTTTTTAGATCATAATAAGTATTTATTTAAAAAAAAATATTGTGACAAAAAGTTATTTTTATCAAAATAAAAAAAGTACATAGATAAAAAAGGGGGTTTTTTTTGATATATACATTTTGTTTTCTCTTTGATTCAAATTATTGAACTTCTTACAGGTATTTGTTAATTGATTTTAATTTTTTTTTCCCAATAAATATGCTATTAAATAAAATATCTCTCCATAATTTAAATAAATATTTTAATTGTTATAAAATTAAATTTTAAAAAAAAATACCCGCCGCATGGCATCACGCATCCTGCCTTGCCAAGTGACCTACTAGAAACCGGGTGCCTCCAACGTTCAAAAAATTCAAATTGATGGTTCGGTACCGAACCAGTCAGCTTTGGATTTCTGGTTGAGGCCCACGGGGCGCGGCTTTACTAGGTCCCACTTCACGGGCGATCGGCCAGTATTTGATTATAAAAAGAATTCTATTCTCAACAGCAAAGTTATGATCGTGTAACAGCCAATTAGAAAAATACTTTAACTGGCAAATGAAAAACAGCCACGTAATCGAAGCACAGTGCCTGGTCCTATAGGTGGCACATTTCTATTGGATTCCTTTAAAAACATGTTCCACCAACTGCAACCTAAGCCCGTGACTTTTACCGTAAGGGGCAAACAATCATTATAAATAAATACGTACCTTTCACCTCTTGTTATTTGAATTAGGAAAAGAAAAGCAGAATGCTTTCCAATTTAAAGAATAATTATTATTATCAAGAATAGGAATTTATAGTAAAAAAAACTAGATAGAATAATTGAGAAATAAAAATGCCCTTACAAAAGTTTTATTAAAGAAAACACTCATTAGACTGACTATATCTAGCAGGACCCATTGCAACTTGTTTCAAAATATCATCCTCTAGGGCCAACAAGTTCAATGTAATGCTTGTGTGCATAATATAAGTTATAATCTTTAGTGGGTTGGTTCATTAGTCATGCTCTGAGTTTGTTCTTCAAGATATTACTAGTTTGAAATTATATATCAATCAAGATTATTGAGATTTTTAAATTAATTATAAATTTCAGGATCCATAATATTAATTAAGATATACATAATTTGATTAGGACACCCATGTTTCAAAATAATGATACAGGCTGCAAAATCTAGTCAATGAACAATTATAATATTAGCCTGTTTTTTTTTAAAATATATATATATATATAATGGAGGGTTTCTTTTACATATTTTCTTAAACTTTGCTAAAATATTAATTCTTCGTCCTAAGAATAATATCTTTAAAAAAGTTGAAGACAAAGGCAAATTAATATTTAAAAATGGCAGATAGCATATGGATGGATGGATCTGGAAACTTCAAGCATTCTTGGTATGGGAAAGAAGCTACTCCCATGTCCATGCGCTAATATGGCTTGTATAGAAAAGAGCAAATCTCTACGGTAGCCTCCTTGTTACATATTGGCAAAAAAATGGAACATTCACTCTCTAGATATTTAGTACTGAATTTCAATCTTCTTTTTTTTTGTTTTTTTTTGTTTTGGGTTGTTTTGATATGTTGATTTTGAGAACAAATCTTAAAAAATAAAAAAAATTATTATTTTAATCTATTTTAAATAAAAATATATAAAAAAACAATTGTTAATTACCAAACTCTTGTTCAACCCCCGACAAACATAACAACATCAAAACAAAAAAATCCCAAATACCTTACCAAATCAAACCAAGTTTCTTATAGTTTTCTCTCGTGCTAACACATATTGTAGTAAAAAATCAGTTTGAAGCCACCGTGATCTCAACAGAAAGATTGATATAGAGATGGTCCATACTCCATGCTATCTAGGATCCCAAACGCCCTTCTGGTCCATTTTATTTTTAATAAATAAAGAATATTATTAAATGTCACGTGACTTCAATCCCTAATCACACTCCTGCCTGCATTGTACACAAAAGGTAGTTATTTGTTGAGCTATTATAGCAAATGTTGTAGCTAAACTTGAGGACTTGCAATAAGATTTTCAATAGCTTAAGTATCAGAGAAGTAATCATCTTTCCTTCATTTCCCTTAATTATCAGTTTCACATGTTTGGTGAACCCACAAATTTGACCTCTGGCATCTTAAAATGATTATATTAATGGATTACAACGAAGGTGCACATCAGTTTCTGGTGCAGGAATGTGCAGATTCATGCCGTGAAGGTGGTGAGCCACATCATATAATGAGAGCACATGCATCATCTTATCCATTTTATTTTTTGTTAGCTTCATAACCTGGATTTGGCTAAATATATGATTTTTTTTAATTAATATGGGTGTTCGGGTCAACTGTACACGCATCTCGACTAATTCCACGGGTTCTGAATTTAATAACAATATAAGTCTCCAGTGACTATCATATTAGCAATTACAAAGCTCAAACCTAAGACTATAAATAGAGCAAACCCTTTAATCCCTAACTCTTATCGAATCGAATGTATGATTCATTATATGGGTGCAGAATGTTGTGTAACTAATAATTAAAGGCACAAGGGTTTACCCAATTTAAGCACTATACAGGCAAGATATATATATACTAAGAAAGAAGAACCACCAACCTCAATTGCCTACCATTTGGTGCCTCTTCTTTTTCTTTTCTTTTTTCATTTTAGCTTGGCCAGATGAATTTATTAAGAATACTTTAGCATCCTCGTAACAAATGTAAGTAGCTGGAGTTTGATTATTATTTTTTCCCTCTTCCATTCATGGGGGCTCCAGCCTCCACAAGGGAAACAGGGACCTGGTCTGGAAAGCTGAATAATTCCCACTTGTTTGCAATAAACAGAAACAATTAATGCCCTTCAAAGCCTAATTTAGGGTTTCTGTAGGGGGGATGAGCATATATAGTAAGAAGAACAAACGGTAGCCATGCCAAGGCAATGTTGAAGGCACCTAGCAATCATTACAATTATTATTCTTTGTTGGCCAGAATGTCAAAAAAAGAAAATATACATCGCAGCTGGTCCATCTGGAAAGCAAACACCAGCGAAATCTAACAGCAAAACACAGTTACAAACTACTGATAGAATCTCATGTAATAAGATTAAGGATATAAATGTATAAAACAAGCCTTTACACCCAAGAAATGACAGTTTGTTAAGAGAATGGACGTGCCAGCCAGAGGTAATCTTTAGTTGGTGCGTCGGCAACCGAGTGCTTCCTGTTTATACTTTTGGGGTTAGCCTTAATCAAATACAATATAAGTGTAAGGTGTTAAGAAAAGAAGAGCATAGGAGGAGCATCATAGATTGCTCCTTTTCCTTTTTCTCTTTTTTTTTTTTGGTTTTATAATCATGGGTGGGCCAACCAGCATTCCCAATAAATCATGAAACCATTGCACTCCTTGTTCTTTGTTTCTTTTATTTAGGGCTCTATACTTTCGAACCGACAAAATCTATGATGAGTAATGAAAGGGCAGTCCTAGAGCATCCATAACCTCCTAATACCGAGTGAGAGTATAACGGTACGTAGCTGTTGCAATATCAAAGACTGGCCACCAGCCCACGTAGAATCTCATGGTGAAATTAAGGCTTCTGTTCTGCCCATTCTTCTGCATAATCTGCTTCATGGGATGTTCTTTTCGAGCTCAGCCTCGTATGTCAATGGTGTCTTGACCAGCTTTTGATCACATTTAATGGCTCAGCTTTCTTGCTTCGATCAATAACTTGAACTCAGTTTTCCAGCAAAAATAGGGAAAACAAAAGAGAGTTCTCTTGTACGTTGAATGTATGAAAAAAAAGCCTTATTGATTAACTAACTTGACCTCCGGCCAGGCTCTAACTCTGTTGTCTGAATCTTCCAATGAGGAGACGAGGCTCATGGGATACCCTTTTTCAGATAATGGGTTGTCAAATTGTGGGCACTATTCCCTTTATTTACTACACTAATAACTGGCACCAAGGAATAGCAATGAGGAGAAGATTTTTCAAATCACGTTCTTTTGTTTTAGCCCTCAAGCTTTTCAGTGGGGTATAACTCTTTTAGGGGCAAATAATTCAGTTCTCTCGTTGAGATAAGCCTTTAAACGGGCGATCGTGTCAGGAACAGAAACCTTTTGAGTGATCAGACACTCGAGTTTTCCAACCATGGCGATCCTTTTCCTGCGTACCCTACAGAGATTCATCAATTCATCAGGCAGCATACAAAAGCCAGATTTAAAGGTTTCTTTGGCTCTTCCAGCAGCCAGCACTGTTACCCTGCTGTACATTCCTTCTTTATTTGCCCTGCAACTCGCAAACTGGGAAGAATCCATGCCTGCGAGGCTTGCTCGGAGAAAAATCAAAACGCTTTACAGGAGTGCAAATGAACGAACCTAATCCCCAGACCTAGCTTGGTCTCTGGTATTTAATATAAAGCCCGCTAGCAACGGACACGCATATATCCAGATTCAGTGTTGGGCTTCACAGCTTAAGCCCATTTACAAAGGCAGGCCTACATTGACTTACCAACAATAACAAAAGAAAAGTCTTTTTACTGTTGCTCTATACCGATTATCGTTAACTAAAAAACTCAAATGCTCAGGCTAAATGCCCAACAGCTGACAATGATTATACTCAAAAAGACTGAAGATGTTGTTTATTTTTTAATAGTTCATTTTGATTATCAAAAATTTATTTTGGATTATTTAATTCTAATTAAATACCAATCACTTTTGATTTTTTAGGCAATGATAATTGCAAGGAGAGGGACAAATTTGAAAAGGGCACTAAACATGGATGACATGTTAGATTTTTTTTAAAAATACACTTAGGTCCTTCAACTTTAAAAATAACACAAATTGAACAATCTAGATCCCTTTAGATTTTAAAGAAAACAAATATTGATACTGAAATTTATTTAATATATTTTTTAGTTTCTAGTTATAGTAAAAAAAGAGAAAGATCATCAAATTCAAACAATGAAAAAAAAAAGTCATTGTTCAAGCTATTTTGGACCATCAAAATGGGTTTTTTTTTGTTAGTATTCACAAATTTTATGAGAGGAAAGATGCTTAATATTGGTTGTTTAGACTAGGGGTGAGCAAACCGAACCGAATAACCGATTTAACCGAGAAAACCGGAAAAAAAACCCGAAAAAACCGAACCGAAAAAACAAATCGATTAAACCGATTGCAAAATTATAAAAAACCGTCCGGTTCGGTATCGGTTTTGTACAGACAAAACCGATTGAACCGAACCGAACCGAACCGGTTCGGTTCGGTTTGAAGTATACTATAAATACAAACTTAAGAAACCCTAACCTAAGAAACACTACCGTCTCCGCCTCTCGCCTCTCTCTTCTCGCCTCTCTCCTCTCGCCTCCCTCTGGCTCTGCATCTCTGCAACTAAACTAAGCCTCTCGGTTCGGTACTAACACCTTAGCAAGCAGCCTCTCGCCTCTCTACCTTAGCAAGCAGCCTCTCGCATCTCTATCTCTGCATCATAAATCTCATCCCTCTCGCCTCTCGCTTCTCGGCCTGTCGCTGTCTTTCAGGTCTGACTCTCTACTCTTTATCTTGTTTATTTCTTCTCTTTCATGTTTCACTGTTTGTGTGCTTGATCATGATTCTGGATGTTAGGGTTTTCTGTGGTTCTCGGGATGTTAGAGATGTTAGAAGTCATTGTATTTGATAATGAGGATATTTATGGTCTTGACTGGTAAATTAGGGTTTCACTAAATTGTGCATCTCTGCAACAAATATGGTTGCAACAAATTAGGGCTCCTACTAAATTGTGCATCTCTGCAACAAATGTTTTCTTGACTGGTAAATGAGGATATTTATGGTCTTGACTGATATTTATGGTTTTCTTTGTGCATCTCTGCAACTAAATTAGGTCTTGACTGATTTTATTTGGTGTTTATCTTTTTGATAAATTGGGGAAATGAAGTGAGATTTAAATCTAAGTGTTTTTCATTTTGGTTTCTGTGTTGAATTCTTGCCTAATTTAAGTAGTTGAAATTGGTTGCGTTGATGAGGGGGGGCTTGTTTGCTTCTTTTTCATTTCATTTTTGCTTCACGAAATTCGGTATCTGATTGTTGTAGTATAATATCTACATGGAAATCCAGAACTGGGAGTTGCTAATACTTGCAGACAATCTAATTTACTTAACAAAATTCTTATTCAAGTTGAAATAGGTTTAGGACAAAGGTCTGCTACCAAATGTGATTGCTTCTGCAGGTTTGAACTCCTATGTGTCAAAAGCACACAATGATTTTGGCTCTTAAATTATCAACTTATTTGCAATCTAATATTTCTATTAATTTTTTTTGTAGATTTTGGTGGAAAGTTAAATCTAGCGACGGATGATAATTAGTTCAAAACCGTCTGTATTTCTTGAAGTTTTTTATGTTAATGTTGCTTGTTTATTTTGAAGCCCTTTGAAGGCATTTTCTGTAATTTAAATTTAAATTTGTTCACTTGTGTAGTTTTAATTATTTCTCATCATGCTAAATTACACAAAACAAAAGTATTGGAAAGGTTAAAAAAAAACTTAATAAACACTATATTAACAATTTAATACATTAATATTTGTATTTGTTGCAAAAAAAATTTAAAAATACTTTGGGTTCTGGTATGAAAATAGTTTTTCAAGCCCATCAGAAAATTTATTAGAAAACTCATCAAAAAGCCCATCAGAAGGCCCGTCAGAAGGCCCATCAGATGGCCCAATAACCAAATTCGGTTTTATGATTTTTTTAACCCAAAAAACCGGACCGAACCGAACCGAAAGTGGTCGGTTTTGAAAAGATCCGGTTCGGTTTCGGTTTGAATTTTTTTTTAAAAAAAAAATCGGTTTGGTTACTTTTTTTTGATAAAAAAACCGGACCGAACCGAAAATGCTCACCCCTAGTTTAGACCGTTATTATTGTCTACAAAAACAGATTTATGATAAGAAAGATGAAAGAGCTATCTGGGTTTCTAGCAATTAATGAACAAAGCTGCTGAATACTGTAATAAATATTTTCATCAGAAACAAGACTTGGTCCAGGATCGCCGTTGTTCACTTCCCTCGAGTGGCATTAATTATGGCCAATTTTCATCTGGCACACACCCATTCGATTGCTTAATTGGTAATCAGTGGGGCGCCTCACAGAAGATAACGAGTTCACAAAATCGATATTTCAGGATGATGCAGGTAGCTGTTTTAAGGTTTGATGCCATCATGCACATACAAGGAACAATCTTTATGCAACATATTTTATGGTCACCGGAGCAAACAACGTTAAATAAGGCTGTGAATCATCTCAAAGCTAATGAATGTGATAACAGCAGCTGGGGTTGTTCTGATAAGGTTGGTGGCACAACCACGGTAAAATCCAGGGCAGACCCTCTTGCTGAAATACTTTATTTATGCAATCAACCGCACCAGAGTAACGCTTTTCTGAGTGGAAGCCTTGTTCTTGAAGCCTTGAGCGTATTACCTGCAAAACCATGAGAATAAATTAACATGTAAGAGTTTCCGGTCAAGCAAGACAGCAAGCTACTAATCCTAATCAGCAGGTTTGGAGAGGCTGTGGTTTCTATATAGGCAATAGAGCTGTTAGGGATAGCTAGCTTTTTCTCAGGAATTCTTTTTTGGTGGGGAAATGAAATAAGGGGATTTTTTAAAGCTGTATCTCATCATTTTTTAGCAATCAGAATGACAGAGAACTTCCAATTACAAGCAAGAAGTGTTTCACTATCCAAATTTTTCCACTTTAAAAACACACACAATCCCAAAACAAGACCATCGAAAGATTATAGAGCTGCCTGAACCTTTAGAGAAGGCGGGGGGCAGTTGAGTATCAAGGACCTTGATATATTTTTCATGCTGATTAGTGAGCACGGGTATATTGACTAATGAAATCAGGCGACCTTTTCAAGAACATACCTCATGTGGATATGTTAATGTCGAAGCAAATATTCTGTAGACTGACGAGGCAACAGCAACATCGCATAGTGGTATTACCTGGAACAAGAAATTGGCTTGAAAAGAATTCTTTCCTCTTTGAAATTACCAAGAGAGTAAAACTGGTTATAAATTACCCCGGGTGGCCAAGTACATTTTGATCTTCTCATGTGTTGGAAATCGAATGGCAACATGACTGATACCAGTCAATGCAGGCATAAGACCTGATTTGTTTTGGATGCGACGAAATTCATTCTCTAGAAAGTGTATTTTGCGGGTTCAGATGAACGAGTAAAATCTCGATTATACTAAACTCTTTACAAGGGATGCACGTCCTGATTCGAACTCGGTATCTGCTGTGCAGATCACAAGCTTTTCTACCATCACACGCGACGTCCCTTGAGAACATAAGACCACTGATTGCCACACAAGATATTACATCTCAACTTTAAACTGAAGGCATAAATATCTAACAAAATCCAATAATATTTCTTTGTAGAATTCAATACTTACAACCCACGAATGCTGACAGTGTACTCCTATATGGAACAACACGTGCTCTCATTCCTTGAGTCTGCAGTGCAAAAGCAAACAATAATGTGAGTGCTGACCACCTCAGCACCTTGAAATACACGTGCATCCATTCATCTTCCCAGCTATTGGCCTGCTAAAGGATTCTGTGTTCAATTTATTTCTTATCCTATTCTGCCACTTTCCACACCAGAACAAGTGATTTACATGTATAGAAAATTAAATTATCATTACTTTGTACAATCCACAAATTCCAAGGTCATGACTTAAGTACACATTGAAAAAGCATATCACATAAAATCAACCAGAACTATAAAAATAATCACAAGCAACTAGATTAACAAGAAGAAAAGGAACTCCTAAGCACGTAAATCTAGCTAATGCTACCTGGTTCCACATAGGCAAATGCATTGTTGTTGACTGGATAAGTAGAACATCTTACTCTCGAAGAAGAATAACAAACGAGAACTCGGGAGGAGGCCCTCCCCTCTCCAACATGTGAGCTCACATTGGCCCAACCTCAAATGTGCATCATGGGTTTGGGCATGGCATGTTCAGCATGGAAACAAACAAAAAGCTCGACTCAAATGAGCTTTTTGCATCCTCTAACTCAACAAGGAGTAAGAAAAAGGAAACCTGGTCTATATATTCTTTAGATGCTTCTGTTGGTGAGTCCTAGGTTAATTCGTATCTTTTTTACAATTTCAGGGAAAAATAAGACATTACCTAAACAAAACGCACTTGAAGTCTTGTCTTTACAACCCAGAGAGGATTTGTGAAAATAGTTGTTGCCGCTCCAGCACCAGAAGCAGCAGTCATGTTAGCACCTATTAATTGAAAGATGATCACTTTCATCTACACGAAAAAAAAATACAAACACGAGCTCATTAACACTATAAACAAATTACCTTAAGAAAAACTTTGCCACTGGGAAAAAAGAAAGCAACAATCAAGTTTTGCTTTTCCACCTGTAAAAGTAGTAAATCAGCACTAACCATTGGAACAAAGAAAGCTTTTTACCTTATGAATTAAATAAAATAGTTTTTTTCTTTAAAAAAAAATAATAAAGTTATTAAACTCAATAAAATTCATGTCCTGGATTACAGGGTTTAACAAATTAATTTAGTTTAACCCATGATGATTCAATATGTCATTGTCTCAATATTTTTTTTTTAAATGAAGTATTATCTTGAAAAAAATATATATATATTATATTTTTATTAATCATCAAAGTTTTTATAACTCGTTAAGTTGATTAGATTATGTCTATAATTTATTTTAAAATTTAAACCAGGTAAAATTTAAAATATGTCAGACAGGTTTCACTTCCACTTCTTAAGTTGGATGTAATAATATCGTGAAGGAATGTTTTATGATGTGGGTATCATATTTTTACAAGTAAAAATATATTGATATTGTCAGAAGTGGGGGGGGGGGTAACTATCTACATCGACGTCTAAAAGTAACACAAACAAAGCACTTGATCTTGATAGCATGGCTGCCAAAACTGTAAAAAACATGGAGCAGATGATGTCTATTGCTTTTAAAAGAGACCGGCTAACACTTTGGAGGATGAGGATTATTATTCCTTTTCTATATAAAGTATTTTTTTAAGAGATTGTGTTTGGTTAATTCTTTTTTTTCTTTTTTTTTCTGAGCAGAACAGCTGGGATGCTGAAATGGCCACCCGAGTAAAAAAAAAGTAGTAATGATCATATCCAGATAATTTGGGCCCCTGAAATGGATCGATATTTTATCAACCTTCTACTGGAGGAGGTCAACAATGGAAACAGGTTTGATGATCATTTGTTCAATGAAAAATTCAAACTTCAAAGTGAAAATGATGTTATGAAAAACCAGCACGTGACGCTGAGCTATTTGTTCAAGGCTGTCAAGAAGCTCCTTGACCATGAGGGTTTTAGCTGACAGCTGATAATAATGTTCGGGACGAATATATCAGGGTGGAAAGCTTCTCACTTCCTTCGACTTGAAAAGAATTGTTTTTAAATGAGCGTGGCTGGCCAATGAGAAGGAGATATTGAAAAGCAAGATACTCAATTCAAACCCATGAACAGTGGCAGAATCACCGCAAGGACTCTCGCAGCAAAAGTTTCCCATGCAGGCTAAATTGCACAATTATTTGAATTTGAACTTTGCTAGAAGAATAACTCTAAATTTCAATTAAGCACAAGGAGCTTTGAAAATTAGAATACAAAAAGTTATGGCTACAATCTGGCTTTATGGATTGCATAGAATTGTGGGATACAATTCAGTGCTGCATCTAATCTAGCTCTTCTTGGTCAAGGTATATTCAGCACAGACAGCATTGAAAATAGACTTTGTTTTGCTATAATCTCAGGTTGACAACCACCAACGCTGATATCATGTTTCATCATAGGCCATCATCAAATACGGTGGACAGTAACAGTCCCTGTACGAACTCACTTCTCTTTGCCTTCTCCATGTGTTCCTCATCCGACAAAGGTGATATGTGATCATTCCTGCAATCATAAGAAATACTAACGGAGTTGGTATTGCAAGAAAACGACCAAGTAGCCGCATTAATATGGACGACCTTTGCTGAATCATGATCCTCATCCTATTCTATCTTACAAGAACAGTATGAAAAAGGGGCAAAATAACATTCAGCATAAGACAATAAATCATACAACAGGAACTTCAAGATTGCATTGAACTTGGAATCACGCGTATGACTTTCTTTTTCGTCATGATTGCCACTTGGGTGATATCCGCCCTAGAGTTTTATTCTTTCCACTCACAGAAAATCCATGCGCTTACTGTTATGATGGCGATGCAACCCTATCATATGGCTCTCCCATCATTTTTTAAAGGACATGCATTCAACTCTTCTTCTCATTATTGTTCACTATCAAATTAACAATGATTTTAACTCGTAACGTTGGAAATGCTGTGACCCTCCAATCACTTATCACTTATCTCACTCTTTCCAGCATGTTTGGAACCCTCTAAATTGAATTGAATTCAAAGATTTTAATTAAATCTCGTGTTTGGAATTCTCTTGAGTGTTATGAATTGAATTCCAAATGGAATTCAATCTCTAAAAATACTACAAAAGTAAAATAAATAAGAGGTCAACTCTTCTGATTTACAATTTCAAAGAGAAAAAAATTAAAATTAAAACTAACCTTTCCAAAATAACTATCTAGCCCTCGTTTTAAAGACATTTGAAAAAACAAGATACGGATAAAAAGAATAGTATAGAAAACAAAATGAATTTAATTTTATATCTTTGAAACATGTGAATTCAATCTATTTATCAATTGAATTCAGTTTTTGTAGAAAATTGATTCCAAACAACCTGTTAATATCACATCAAACTATTTCAGCTAAGAACTACAAAAAAAAGAAGCTTGCATATCCTAACAATACGGCCCAAACAGGGAGTGGGACACCTTGTTTTCAACATTTTCAAATTATCCCTCTCCACAATTTGACTTCACTATTTAAGCTATCCTTGTATATTCTTTCAACCATCCGTGAACTCTCATCTTTCATTGTTATTATTTTTAACCAAATCAGATAACAAGTCCTTTGATTATTTTTTTTTCCAAAAACAAAATAAAATAGGAACAGACATTAGCACACATGTGACTGATGTCATAAAGCATAACCAAACAACTAACCTTTCCAACAGTTTCTCATCTGAGCTTTTCTCTTCTGTGGTTGCTTTACTTGAACAACTAGGCTGTATACTTTCATGCTTCTCAACAGGGGATACATTGCAAAGAAATGACAACAATGGATCAGGTGCCAAGTTGGAGGAAGATACCACCGAGGATGATCCACTAAGTAATGATTGCAAATACCCATCCTCTAGCTCCTTCTTCAGAGAAGAATAATTTGAGTGTGAATCAACTTTCCCAAGTTTCAATTTTTGCAAACTGTAATTTCTAGTCAAGGATGCAGGCATGTCCTCAAGTAATATAAGAACAATTCAACTGACAGTAAAAAAGACAAGATGCAGAAAACGAACTGGAAAGTAAAAATAGGTGAAAAGATAAATAATTTCCAATAATCAAACAAAAAGGATATCTTGTAAATGGTTCGATGTTCTATTGTTATGTGATCAACCAAATCCATTCCCACCTTGTTGAGACAAACAGGGCATACCTGCAAACACAGATTGGCAATTATGAGTTCAAGACTTATATATCAAGCTTGACTAGGCCAATGCAAAAAGATCCTCATTTTACCTACGCTAGTACATATTAAACGAGCCTCATACATGCAAAACAGATTCACTTACACCCCCTCCTTTCTCTTAACAAAACAAATTAATATCAGTTTAGGTTTGTCAACAGATTCATCCAATCTTACTTCTCATTTTGGGCATTACTCAACAGAATTAAGATAAATTCGCAATTCAAAGAAACACTATCCATTATATCAGTGCAAGAGAGATGAAGTGAAAGGCGATAACCTGATCCAAATGTGGATGTTCATGTGCAGTAACTTGAATAACAAATCATGCATTAGTAAGAAGCTTGAGACTCCGTTGAATAAAAAAGCAATTTTCAAGGAAGATTAATGTCAACACTTGCATGAGCTTATGGTATATAAGAAGAAAAGACTACCAAGAAGAAGAAGAATGTATTATGATTCTTTACAATAACCCTTTCCGTTTTTATCCACAAAAACAAAAGTAGAAATAGGATTCAATATCGAATTCAACAACTCTTTAATAAAAAGCACATGGCCCAGTTTTCAAACGCTTAAAAGCTAAAGTACGAAAGGCGTCGAATAGATATACACCAAACTTTTCCACCCGTAGTTACTATTAAAAAGAGAAGGATGACCAATAAATGGAACCGTATGCCGATCCCTCTTGATTCAAGCAGTCAATATAGAGCAACGAAAATCATTAAATGGTTACCCAGCGCTAGCAATCAATAGAGGCAGCGACACAATTAATAAAAGGAACATCATATTTTTAAAGAGTAAAAAAGTAAAAGTAAAATACCCCTGACTTGGCTTCTAAATAATGCTCTTCATCAATATGGAAGCACAATTCAACCAAATCATAATAATCTGTACAATAAGGGCACGGATACTCCGTCCTTAAATCGTCATCATCATCTTCTTCTTCTATATCTTCAAAATCAATAAAAAGATCTGTTTCAACAACAAACCACCTTTTATAATCAACAGAAGTAAGAGGGGAAAAACCCTAAAAGTGAGGGGAAAAGGAAAACAGCAGAAAAATAAAAAACAAATATAAAAATTAAAGAAGAAAAAACGAATCTTAAACTGACCAGAAAGAGACTTGAGGGCAGATTGGTAGCTTCTTGAAGAAGTGGAGAGACCAAAGCTCCAATTATCATCTTCCATTTTAATGTAATTATCAGCTGAATAAAAATCAATTAACTTCGTGTCTATCTATTTAAGGCAGATTTCTTGATTTCAACCAGGGTTCTTTGCTTTACCCCTCCCTCTATATGTAGAAAAAAGAGTAACAGTAGAGAAGTTGAGATGGAGCTAGGAGCGAGGAGCGAGGAGCGAGAAGCGGGGAGCAGGTGAAGAAGAAGAAGGCAGGTGAAAGTCTCAGAGAAAAAACGAAGAAGGTGTTGATTAAATAGATTCTTATTAATGGACACGAATTCGGGTTTATCAAAATACCCTCGGCCTCCCGCTTATTATCACAAAAAACCTACCCTCGGCCCTCAACAACTTGTTAAGGTCTTGTAGACTGACGAGACATTGGATTTAGGCTATGTTTCCAACTTACTTACTAATTAAGTTCTGTCTTGTGGGCCTGTGCTAACCGACCTAGGTTTTCTTGTCCTTTTGCTCTTCCCTTTAATTCTTAGAGAAGTAGTTGACAGGTAATTCTTTCTTCTTTCTTTTTTTTTGTGTGTTTTAAGAGAATTTTATTTTTATTTTTATTTTTATGAGATTGGCAAAGCATCTCATCAGTTACAAATTTACAATTTAGACCTTTTTCTACTTTGTTGAGTTTGATTGATTTCATCTGGGAGGGGAGTACTCATGCATTCACTAGTCTATTCAGAAATGGATTGGGACATTCCATCAAGAATTGGATTTTATTCTCTATTTTTTTAGAACATTTCAAAAGTGATTTAGAAATTCTAAATCATACCCCTTCATCAAGTTTGTTAAAAATAATTAATTAAATTGGTAAAAGCTCAATTGGTTTCATCTTCAAATTTCAAATCAATCCTCGATTATATGACATCTTTCCAAATCAATCCCACAAGCGATACATTTATTGGGTTTTAAAGGAGAATTTTTGACACTTTAGAGATACAATTGAAAAGAATGAGGATTATTTTACATTTAAAAGACTAATTTGATGTTTGTCTATAATTTAATTACAATCAATTGGGCGTAGAGTTATAAGACTTGTTATATGATGGTGGGCTAACCAATTGATTTATCTGCTCAAGATCTAACTCTGATAGAATTGGTGGGTTTTATTTATTTATTTTTTAACTAAAATAACTTCATTTCAAGTTTTTTTTTATAAATAAAATCTAGGCCAATTTTCAACCACTACTAGACTCTGATGTATATCAGTTCTTGAATTGGGTCTAAATTGAATTTTTCAATCCTTTATATTTGATCCTATAATTTTCAAAATTAGCTTTTCAATCCTTTATATTTTTCTAAATTGAATTTTTGTATAAAAAAAATATATTTATTATTTTTTCAGCTCCTGGTTTATGAATAAAAGAGAAAATTTTGTTGATCTTACTATTAGTTGATCTTACTGAGGGATTTATTTGATGAAATTAACTTGATGATAGTTGTTTAAAACCTCAATATTACCTAAAAATGTAAATTAAAATTGAGGAAGAAAAATCTAGCTTGTTTTCATTTTATGCTTTAGGACTATTTTTTTTAGATTGAAAAATTGATTTATAAATCTTTTAAGAGTTTTTTTGTGCAGATTTTTTTGGTTAAAATAGATTACAAAATGAATTTTATAGGAAAAATAAATTTATCCTTATTCTTCAGCCATCATAATGATGATTGAAATCTAAGCAGACATATAACATGTTGTTTATTTATTTTTTTTAAAAATAGAAATAAATTACAAGTCACTCTCCTAAAAATATATATACAAGCATGGTCCAAGTGACCATGTACTTTGTTTTAGTGGCCTAGATTCCTTAGTCCACTAGGGTTGCCTAGACTTTTTAGGGTTTTTTTTTTGTATTTTTAAATTTCTTGTTTTGATACATATTAAAAAAAAATAATTATTAGACCTTGTTTCGTTTCTTATGTGGATCATAATTTGGATGGTTAAGATACTTTAATGCAATAATAAGGAAAGTTGACTGTATCATCTTGACTTAGTATATATATATATATATATATATATATATATATATATATATATATATAATATCGATTTAAGAATAATAGATCGCAGACCTATTGGTTGACCTCCCTCTTATTCATGATAGCATTTGTCAGCGACTTAAGAGTTCAGATTTTCTTTTCTTGAGAGCCCAAACTCAAAGCACGAGTGGAAAAAATAAATGTTAGAGAACCAATAATGAATTTATTGATGGTATAGTATAGTTAATTTAATAGTGTGATAACAATTATTTTTTAAAATATTTTTAATTTTAAAATATATTAAAAGACATTAGTATATTAAAATTATTTAAAAATATTTAAAAAAAATATTTAAAGCAAAGAAAAGAGCTAGGGTGGTAGCCATATTTGTTTTTTTTTTATGGAAAATTATTATATTTAATATTTTTTTAATCAAGAATATAAGGATAGTTTAATCTAGGTAGCATTATAATTTATTTTTTTCAATCTCGAACTTGCCTGCCTAATAAAGCCGAATAGAAATTATTCAAAAAATCTGATATCCTGTCCTGTCTTAAAAGAACCCGACTCAGAGGAGAGAAGAAGACCGGACCAAGAGAGATCACTTTTGTTCACTTTTATATCAAAACTAGAACTGGATTTGAACGATCTTAGGATCATCATGTTTAGAGCGGGCCCAAATCCTTGCTAAACTAAAATGATTTAGCAAATTCTAGGTTCATGCAGATTGGCTTGATCAAATGCGCCAGATTCATCTCTCTTTAAACATCATTCACCTTCACCCCTTCACAGGTGATGAAGCATGGATCTATATTAAATCCGCTCTTGAATTATTTAGTGGTCATGTTTATTGTAAATAGAGCCTATTCCACTAGTTCTAACCAATCAATTTAAGTACTTTTTCAAAGAAGTGATCGCTCGCACATCCTGATGGTAAATTCATGAACGAATTTGGGTTGATTCCCACATCCTTTTGTGACATATATAATTCGAGGCTTTGTCAATGCTTCGAGAGGATAAGAACAGGTTTGACATTCTTGTAATTGATTCGCACATGCCTGGAATGGATGGAATTCAGCTCCTTAAGTTCACCTAATCAGAAATGGATTTGCCTGTCGTCAGTAAGTTCTCATTTAGTATTCTATCTGATAATTTGATGTGTCATTTGTCCACCATAAATATAAGTTTTTATAGTAAACTAACATTTATTATATATTGTTATGTAACCTAGTCATATCATCAGATGATGAACAAGAACTTGTTTTGAAGGGTGTTCTTCAGGGTTCTTGTGATTATCTGATCAAGCCTGTTAAGATGGAAGCTCTAAAGTCTTGTAGCAGAACAAGGTTTGCAAGAAAATTTGTAACATCTTAGAACGATTAGAACAACCAAGAAGAAAGGAAGAACATAAATTGCATTTGGAGAATGCTTGTATTGTTAGCTGTACAGTCTCTGGAAATGCTGAAAAGATTGACAAGAAGTTTGGACATAAGTATCCTGAATTTTGTTTCTCATCTACAAGCCCTAAATATTAGAGCACCACCACATTGTTAGGCAACTGAACTGTGGTATTTGTATAAATTTCCATTTCAACACAAAAGCAATATACACAGGGTATTTCTATGAAACAATCTCCTCCAAGCAATTCTTTGCAATTTCTATCACAAATTCATTATTATAACAAGTCCTTTTCTCTGAAACAAATAAATCTGATAGTCACGCGCAGACAAAGCTTAATATTAAACTACTCTTCATCAACATATAAGAAATTGCATACCTTTCGTTGTGGCAGCAGGGCAAGTATAACCATCATTAACAAGAGTCAAATTATTTGGCATAGGAATACCAGGATCTCCAACTCCAAATTGGGTGCCCACCAACTCGACCCGATCCTCCATCTGGGTATAATCTCCTGTTATATCAATAGCAGTCTTGAAGTCAGTCTCCGGAAACCCAACAAATTCTGTACCGTTTCCAACAAAAGCAGGCAGAGGGGTCCCATCAGCCAACACGGCATTGGTTGCGGAAACTCAAGAGTTCTCTATATCGAAACCCAACATAGACCCTCCACGACTTGAGCTCATCCCGTCCGTTGTTGAGCACCGTCATAGTGGATTCGAACCTGTACGCTTGGTTTGTGGTGTCAAAGGGGGGTATAGGACGACCTCTGCTGTAGGTGTAGGACACGAACACATCGTTGCAAGTGGAATTCGCTGGTGGCGGTGGCGCCTGAGAGAGAGAACTGTACGCAGAAAGTGAGATTATAACGAGTATTATACACAAATTTCTGATAACCATGGTCTTTACTGTGAGTTAACAAGAAGAAAGGATTAATGAAGGGTGACAATAAGTAGTGGGCAAAGAGGGAAGGAAGTGGAGTAGCTGAAGAAGCTTGGCATGGAATTGGTAAATCAAAGTGGCGTGCCGGCTACCAGTGTTTGAACAAGAGAGAGCATGAGATCATAGAGAGAGGAACTGGTCTGTGTAGTTTTGAATATTCTGACCGTTAACGTACATTGTGTAAGAAATGAAATGGGTGGAAAGAAAGACCAGGTCAAAGGGCGTCACGTGGCAAAGGGTCGTCGTAATGTACAGTGTTGAACTTCGTCAGTTTGTGCTTGTCCAGGCTTAAGCTTATTCCCAGTTACTTCCAATTATATTTGTCCTTCTAGCGAATCATCGTCTCTCTTAATTATAATTATATATTTTACCATGTAAAACTTTGAACCTTTCTCTTTTCCTTGTATATTTTTCAAAGATATAGCTGCGTTTGCTGCCATGCTTGCGATCGCGATCAATTGTTTCTTTACCTTTGGGTTAGGTTTGAATTATATGCTCCAGTTGATAGTTTCATCATCAATTGAATGGATATGTGCGTGTGTGCGTATTCAGGTGATGTTGATATATTTAACATTGTCCCCACAGGCCGTGTCTGTTGGCAGAGGGCTTAAAATCTCCGTATGAAATTTTTACATTGAGCTAGGGTGTGTATTTTTTATAAAAATCTAAAATAATAGAGGTTTTATTTGCTCATTTGAGCCTAAAAAATATATTTTTCAGGAGTGGGATTTCCTAGAATAAAAAAAAAGATATATCTAGCATTTATTTCTATAAAAATATATATCATGTTGACAGAGGGCCTTAAGATCTGCATACATAAAGTTTTGAGTTTGAGTTAGGGGTGTGCATCTCTTATAAGAGTCTAGGATAGTCGGGGTTTTACTTGCTCACCTGGATCCAAAAAATACATTTTCTAGGAGTGGGGTTTTCTTGAATAAAAAAAAAAGATATATCTAGCATTTATTTCTATAAAAATGTATATCTACTTGGTCAACTAAAATAATGCCATAATTCATGGATAAATATTATAATCGTTTTTCAAGGTGTGAAGTGTTCAGTTGAAATGAGATTATTTTGATCATTGAAAATGGTAGAGTTGGTGTGAGTTTTTGAATATATAAATCATACATAGTGAAACACCGAACATATGTAATTGAAACATTGATAAATTCACTTTCTGGGATATATATTTAGGAAAAAAACATCTTGTATTTTAAAATATTTATATTGAACAACAAATAAAATCAGCTCGTAATTGGAAAAACTACAAAGTAATTAAACCGAGATGTATCCAAAACACAAAAATAAATAAATAATAAAAATAAAAATCACCTCGAAAGAGACCGAATTGATGAGGTATGTACTTCAAATTTTCATGGAAGCGTAGAACTTTTTACTTCATTTCCTAGCTATTTTAGATTGTAAAAAAAATAAGATATATAGGTTGGGTATGGTGGAGTCAATATTGTTCACATGTGCAAAATATATGGATTACTTTTGTGCATTTTTTGATAATTTATTTTGATCTTTAAAGTTTCTATTTTAAAGGATTTGATCCTAATTGAAGGACGTCAAGATTCTTAATCAATGTTAAAATTGAAATAAAAATGATTGAAATAAGAGCATCAAACATTAGTAGCATCTCAATGGTTGTATGAATAATATATTTAGGTCCCTCATCTTTAAAAATAATGCAATACATGCAATTTAGATCTCTTTAAATTTTTTAAAAAAATTAATCTTGATGTACAATTTTATTTGTGTTATTTTTTCAATTTCTAGTTAGAAAGAGAGGTTGTCGATTCTTGTGATGAGATAAAAAGATATCATTCACTTTATTTTTTAACACCAAAATAAGTTTCTTGGTGTCTATGTGTTCTATAATATGAGAGGGGTTTCATGGTAGTTGTTTAGAACCTCGATGTTGCATAGAAAAATATATTTGAGTTGAGAAGGCAAAAGTAAATCATTTGCCCCAAAACTTTTAAACATATCATATTTTAAAGACTTGACTAGCAAAAAAAAAGAAAACACTTGCTACCATGCTCGTGAATTATAGTGTTTCATTCTACATGAATGATTTTCTCTTACTATGACTTTAGAATGCTTTATTTGAACTATCAGATGTGATTTGATTTTGTTTGGCATTTTATGTATTCTCATATTTTTCATGATAATTTTTTTAAATTTTATCAAGAAAAAAAACATGGAGATTTCATATAGAAACATCAAGATAAGAAATACCATGGATAAAAATATATGGATATTATTCAAAAAAAGACAATATTGTTATTTTCATTAAAAAATTTAAAGATTTTCTTGTGTAAATGGAGATAAAATTCCTCAAAACTATCTTATCTCAAGCAATGTATTATGGTATACACCAATCTCTTTTCCTTTTTTCTTAGGTTGCATTTTCTTCTTTATGCAATATTAGACATAACCCTTAATGATTAATTTTCTATCTCTTTTTTAAAACACAACAATTCTTAGTATCATGTTCGTTATCATAATAAAAAAAGACAAAAGCTTATAGGGCTATCACTCTTCATGAAAGAGGGAGTATTACACGAATTCTTTTTTAGTCTTTATCATGTTGAAAAGGGATAGATATAATTTTTTTAGTTTAGTTTTATATTTTTATAAATGAACATTAAAGATCTTAGTATCATGAAGATGTGACTCTGGTTTAATATTCATCTTTTATGAATCATTTTTTATAAGAGATAAATAATACACCAATTATTTTTCTTTGATTGGGACCAACATCTTAATGTGTGTGTGTGGTTAGGGTTATGGTTATAAGCTTAATGAAAATCAATCAATATAGAATGGTCATGGAGCTATTAAAAGACTAATAATGTTTAAGATATTATATTCTCTATTGTTATAAATGATATTATTATTTCCTATTCACACTCACCTTTTCTTCTTGAGTATAGTTTCTTATTGCACATTTCACATTGAGAGAGTTTGGTCGAATATATTAGTGAATGGTTATAAATCACATTAATTAGAACTTTGGTGGTAATGAGTTTAACTATACTTTATATATTGAACATTTGTTTAAAGTTTTAAAGGTATTCTCCAGTGTTCTCATCTTCTAGTTGTGTGATGGCAAAAGGCTCAATTATGTTTTTTTCTTTCCAGTGAGTATATTAGTGTTAAAGCAAGAGATGAGTTTGGCACAAAGAATTATGAGAGTCAACGATGGAGTCAACGATGGAGTCAAGCTTTAGATTTTGGTACCATGCCTGAGTAGATTCATTAAATGTAGTTTGAAAACTTTTTGTACATATTATTGATGTGTTATGTTAAAATCTCCAACATTTTATATATTTTATAAGTTTTTTATTGAGTTTATAAGCTCATTGTAGTAGTTTAAATTGTCCTTTATGAACACATAAACCTTAGAGAAACGAGTGTAAAATACTCAATAGTAAAGGAGAGTCTCCTATTTGGTAAGGTCATATTCCCTTCTCAAAAAGTTTAAATCATTATTGATATTATCTCATGTCGGAGTCTATTTTATATAAAAAAAAATATACAAGTGAGATTCAAAGAGAGATTAATGGTAATAGCCACTTATTGTTTAAGAACTACCAAGGTTATACCTTTTATCTTTAAAGTTCATATAGAGTGTTCATAGCACGACTGGCTCCTTTAGAGGGTTGGAGTATGAGTGTTCTCATGCTTATTTTCTTGCACATTATTTTATCTTATTTCTTTCAGAAAAATAAAGTTGTTCACTTGTATTTGGTGGTGTGTATGACAAAGTTAGTTATGTCATGCATTTGGAGATGAAAAAGCTCGAAGATGTTGTGTATAGTTAGAACAACTTTGGTAAGTATTTTTATTTTATGGGCAATTTGCTTAAGATTTGGAAGAGTTGATATTCCTACTACTATATAGAGGTTAGTTACTCTTTTTCATGTCATAGTGTTTACAAGTCATCAACCATAAAAAGAAATTTTAGTGATATGTGAAACGAGAATGAATGGTTTTTATTTAGTTCTCTATAGATAGTGTCACTAATGAAATATAAAAAACAAATTAAATGAAGCTTTTTTTGCTTAAACGGCATGTAAGGGCATGCAAACACGTGATAACTGTATTAAGCTAAAGCCCTTCCAACTTGAGTCAAAACTTAACTAACTTGATTAAACAACTTTGTTATATGGTTTGTCTTTTAGGCCAAGGCCCACTAAAGCTAATGGATAACTTTGTTGTCCGGTCTAGATGGATGGCTTTGTTTGTTATTTAATCTTATCGAAAAGCTTTGGTTGTTATCTTGTATGACCGAATAACTTGTTTGTTATCTTATCTTCCCAAACAACAATGCTAATTAAGATGACTCAACATCTTGCTTGTTTTACAATATTGCTAAACATTAATGCTAATTATATAACTTGTTTTTTCATTGTATCGAACAAATAAATGTTTATAAGATAATTTGTTGTCTTTTTTTTTCTAATTTTTTTAGTGGTACTATTAGCTCACAAGTAATAATGGTAAATTGTGTATATTTTTTATTTAAATATGAAAAATGTAGTTATAATATTATTTATTTTAAAAAAAAGTTTGATTTAGTACATATTCCTTTGAATTCTTTAGATTCTAAAATTGCATGAGAATGATAATATAGGGATAAGTTTATGTCTTTAATTATATCTACATAAACTTGATTTGTTATAAAATGTGTGTGTTAGAGCTTTTGAGAAAATAATAATGATTCCCAGTTATTTTAATTTGATACATGCTTTCTTACTTTGACTTGCATACCATTTTATAATTGGTATACTACTTTGACTTCGTATTTCGTAACATCTTACAATTTGCATTCCGGTCTTATAATTGGATTTATTTTTATTTTTAACCCTCAAACGAATCTAATCAGAGTCAATTTTAATAAACTTAGAAAAAGGAAGAAGGAAAATAGATAAAAAGATACTCTGGCGACGTATTTAGTAACTTTTGAATTAGGGCCCCCGCAAAAACAAAGAGTAGTTGCGGAATCAAATAGGCACCCCAACGGCTTTTACTATTTGATCGGCGAAGCAGAAAATCCATCCATTAAAATATACAAAAAGAGAAAAGTCCCTTTTGACTTTCTCCCTCAGCATGGACCACACCCGACCGTTTCATTCAAAACTTAACCGTCAGATCATCTTCCATCCACGGTCCATATTAATCGACCGTTGTTGTGATTAAACCCCAACCCTTTTCCAAAAGCGTCTATTCTACTCACTCAAAAAGATTCAAATCGAGCCGTTGCCATCTCCGTTTAAGATCTTCCTCTTCACTTGAAACTACTTAACTTCCTTTGGGTTCTTTCTTTCTTTCTCTCCCTGGGTTCTCTTCCTTTTACATGCTCTTACTTTCCAAAGAATACAAGATTCATTTTTTTCCCCTCAGAATTCGAATTGTTCCACTCGTGAGAGTTTTTTTTTGAAAAAAAAAACCCTCTAGCAACAAAGAAAATGGTGAAAAGGGCTAGTTCTCCATGTTCATCACCAGTGACCATAACAGTCTCCTCAGGAGGCAAAGGAGGAGGAAGTAGAAGCATGGGCTTAACTAGTCCAGTACCAAGAGCTTCCATTTCAAACAACCCAAATTCCCCTCTTAGCAACAGTAGAAACAGAACCCCAAGTGGAGGCAGATACTGTTCGATGTCCAGAGATGATACCACGGAGGAAATTAATTCAGAGTTCGTCTCCTACACTGTCCATATACCTCCCACTCCAGATCACCAGAGCTTCTCAGCTTCACAGACAAGCCTAGCTGAAGACATCAAGGATGCTGCCAAGCCTCAGAGGAGTTTCATTTCTGGTACTATTTTCACTGGTGGGTTCAATTCTGTCACACGTGGGCATGTAATTGATTGCTCAATGGAAAACAACGAGTCTCTGAAATCTGGGCTTGTTTGTGGCATGAAAGGTTGTGATGAGAAAGGAATTAAGGGAAAATGTGAATGTCGGTTCAACATTTGTAGGGATTGCTATTTAGATTGTGTAGGGCCTAATGGAGGGGGTCATTGTCCTGGTTGCAAGGAACCGTACAAGGATGCAGATGATGAAGCGGAGGATGACAATGAAGAAGATGAGGATGATTATGATTATGATGAGACTAAAAGTGAAGCAGATGATCAGGCACTACCATTGCCTAAATTGGATAAGAGGCTTTCGCTTGTGAAGTCGTTTAAGGCGCAGAGCCATCCTCCTGATTTTGATCATACTAGGTGGTTGTTTGAGACGAAGGGGACATATGGTTATGGAAATGCTGTGTGGCCTAAAGATGGGTATGGTTCTGGGTCAGGTGCTAATGGATATGAGCCACCTCCAGATTTTGGAGAGAGAAGTAGGAGGCCTTTGACCAGGAAGGTTGGGGTTTCTGCTGCAATTCTCAGCCCTTACAGGTAAAAACAACCCGTACACTTGAATCTATGATTTTGGCTATATGGCTAGATATAAATAGGAAAGAAAGAAAAGCTTAATTCATTAATGCACCATTTGATTTTCATGGTTTGGTATTTGGTTTTATATTTTATATCACATATGTGCTGGTTTAATTTTCTCAATTTATTGGGTTACTTACGGTTTCAGAACATGGGTTTTATGCTATTTGTCGCTTGGAAATGGGAATTCATCACTCTGTTTGTAATTTTGTATGGATTATGTGATTATTAATGAATTTTTTATGTGTAAATAATGTGATCTTAAGTGGTACTGGATGATGAACAGCTCGATTTGTGTTTTGATTAGTATCTAAAATCTGAAGTTATTTATTACCATGCAGACTACTCATCATAATACGTCTTGCGGCCCTTGGTCTATTCCTTACATGGAGAATCCGACACCCCAATCGCGAAGCAATGTGGTTATGGGGGATGTCCATAACTTGTGAGTTATGGTTTGGTGTGTCATGGATTCTTGATCAGCTCCCTAAGCTCTGCCCTGTAAACAGAGTGACTGACCTCTCTGTGCTGAAACAACGCTTTGAATCCCCCAATCTTCGAAACCCAAAAGGCCGATCAGACCTTCCAGGCATTGATGTATTTGTTTCCACAGCTGACCCTGAAAAGGAGCCTCCTTTGGTCACTGCAAACACCATCCTTTCGATCCTTGCAGTTGATTATCCGGTAGAAAAGCTAGCTTGTTACTTATCAGACGATGGTGGATCTCTTTTGACGTTTGAAGCTCTAGCTGAGACTGCTAGCTTTGCCAGAATTTGGGTTCCTTTCTGTAGAAAACACAATATAGAACCCAGGAACCCTGAGGCTTATTTTGGGCAGAAACGCGATTTTCTTAAGAACAAAGTGAGACTTGATTTTGTTAGAGAGAGGAGAAGAGTAAAGAGAGAATATGATGAATTTAAGGTGAGGATCAATTCACTGACCGAGTCAATTAGGAGAAGATCAGATGCCTATAATGCCCATGAAGAGCTTCGAGCGAGGAAGAATCAGATGGAAATGGGGGGGAATCCATCAGAAATTGTGAAGGTACCAAAGGCTACCTGGATGTCAGATGGTTCTCATTGGCCGGGAACTTGGACTTCTGGAGAAGCAGACCACTCAAAAGGAGACCATGCTGGTGTAATCCAGGTAACTCCCTTGCTTATGAGTTATAAATTTTATAGAGAATGAGATGTTGAATAGTGTGTCCTTCAACATTTTCTGCTTTTCTTTTCAGGCTATGCTAGCTCCTCCAAATGCAGAACCTGTTTTTGGTGTAGATGCAGATGGTGAGAACTTGCTTGACAGTACAGAAATTGATATCAGATTGCCAATGTTGGTCTATGTGTCTCGAGAGAAAAGGCCAGGTTATGATCACAACAAGAAAGCTGGGGCAATGAATTCTCTAGTTAGAACCAGCGCAATCATGTCAAATGGTCCGTTCGTTCTGAATCTGGACTGTGATCACTACATCTATAACTCCTTGGCTTTGAGGGAAGGGATGTGCTTTATGCTTGATAGGGGTGGTGATAGGATCTGTTATGTTCAGTTCCCACAAAGGTTTGAAGGGATTGATCCAAGCGATCGGTATGCTAACCATAATACAGTTTTCTTTGATGTGAGCATGAGAGCTCTTGATGGGCTACAGGGTCCTATGTATGTTGGGACAGGTTGTATTTTCCGCAGAACAGCCCTTTATGGGTTTAGTCCTCCTAGAACTACAGAGCACCACGGATGGTTTGGTCGGAAGAAAACTAAACTGTTCTTGAGGAAATCCAAGGCCGCAAAGAAGCAAGAGGATGAGATGGCTTTGCCAATCAATGGGGACCAGAACAACGATGATGACGCAGATATCGAGTCTTTGCTTCTGCCTAGAAGGTTCGGGAACTCTACTTCTCTAGCTGCATCCATCCCAGTTGCAGAATACCAGGGAAGGCTGCTTCAAGATTTGCAAGAAAAGGGTAACCAGGGAAGACCAGCTGGTTCTCTTGCGGTGCCTCGGGAGCCTTTAGATGCTGCAACTGTTGCAGAGGCAATTAGTGTCATCTCTTGTTTTTACGAGGATAAAACTGAGTGGGGAAAGAGAGTGGGATGGATATATGGTTCGGTGACAGAAGATGTAGTGACTGGTTATCGGATGCACAATAGAGGATGGAGGTCGGTTTATTGTGTAACCAAAAGGGATGCATTTCGAGGCACAGCACCCATTAATCTAACGGACAGGCTCCACCAAGTCCTTCGATGGGCAACAGGCTCGGTAGAAATCTTCTTCTCACGGAACAATGCTCTATTTGCTACTCGCCGGATGAAATTCTTGCAGAGGGTGGCATATTTCAACTGCGGAATGTACCCTTTCACATCCATGTTTCTCATCGTTTATTGCGTCCTGCCTGCAGTTTCTCTTTTTTCTGGCCAGTTCATAGTCCAATCCCTCAGTGTGGCCTTTCTAGTCTTCTTGTTGGCCATCACCATCACCCTATGCTTGCTTTCAATTCTAGAGATCAAATGGTCGGGAATCACACTTCATGATTGGTGGCGAAACGAACAGTTCTGGTTGATTGGTGGAACAAGTGCCCATCCTGCAGCAGTTTTACAAGGACTACTGAAGGTTATAGCAGGAGTTGACATCTCATTCACTTTGACATCTAAATCTGCCACGCCTGAAGATGCAGATGATGAGTTTGCGGACTTGTATGTGGTTAAGTGGAGCTTCTTAATGGTCCCTCCTATCACAATAATGATGCTGAACCTGATAGCAATTGCAGTGGGAGTTGCAAGAACTTTGTATAGCCCATTTCCACAGTGGAGCAGGCTCGTTGGAGGAGTGTTCTTCAGCTTCTGGGTTTTGTCTCATCTTTACCCCTTTGCCAAAGGCTTGATGGGAAGGAGGGGGAGGGTTCCAACCATTGTCTATGTGTGGTCCGGATTGCTCGCCATCATCATTTCTTTGCTGTGGGTGTACATCAGTCCTCCTGGAACACAAGACTACATGAAGCTTCAGATCCCTTGATGTGTATTTTTTTTTTATCTTAGGTGTTAGCTTTTGTGTGTATGCAGATGAAGTTCTCTTCTTCATCACTGTTTAATTTCGTCACTTTTCTATTCATTTGATATTGAACCTACTATTTCTATATGCAATCATGCAATTAATCTATGCGAGTAGGTTGGCATGTTCTTGAATTTTAATTACATTTTCGAAGTTGAATCCACACAAGATAACAAAACAATTCATGAGCTGGCTTGTAACAAGAACATTTGTATCTTATTCTAGAACCGAAACACATCAATGTCAGAAACTCTCTATTATAATTTCTCAGCTAATTCAGCTCCTACCTCTCTTATTCTTGTGTGAATTTGTCTTCGAATGTGTTGCCAATTACTAATGCCCCACGACAATAATGAATATTTCAGGAGCGTGTCCAGGTTGAAAAGAAGCTGTTTGCATTCATAACCTTCAGATTCTTGGGGTATTTAGAGAAGCTCCGGGAGAAAACTGAACCTTGATTTCTTCTCCTCATAGAGGATATTTAGGGTAAACTGTGCCCATGCAAGAATTACCAAGAAAGTAGTTTAATCAGAAGGCTATCTAATAGCATCTTCAATGAAAAAAAAGTATTTAGAAAAGTCAAATTTATTTTAATATAAATAATTAATATAAGTACAATCAAAATGATTTTTTTACATAGAAATATATTAAATTATTTTTGGATTTTTTTATCAAATATATAGAAATAACTCTTCAATTTAGAAAGTATTATTTTAGCTCTTTATATATAACTCTACTCTTTGAAATTATATAAAATAAAAAATAATTATCTTTTTATTTTGAGTTATTTTTTAATCCTCGCATTGAATTGTTCTCATATCAAATTTTGACTTGCATACCGGGCTACAGCCGGGCTAATTATAGTACTTATCGCGTAGGGCTGGCTGCTACTGTTCCTCGACTCCGGAGGATTCAGGGGGTGTTTGTGAGTATGGTTGCGGTTGTTTTTGAAAATATTTTTTATTTAGAAATATATCAAAATGATATTTTTTTATTTTTAAAAAATTATTTTTGACAATAACACATCAAAATGATCTAAAAATACCAAAAACATTTCATTTAAAATGAAAAAAAAACCAAATAATAGTTCAACCGCTTAGTCAAACAGACACTTACTGCTGTAATGCACTTACTCTTTATTCCATTGTGTTTTCCTGAATGGACTAAAACTGCAATTTCTTACACCCCGAAGATATTAAATTTTTTTTTATAATTGGAATGTTTGAACTAATTTACATGTATCACGATTAATTTCTGAATTTATATATTTGCAAGCTCATTAGATAAATAAGACATCACAGAAATAACAAACATGTACACATAAAATTTAACCGGGTGCTGTGCTGAGGAAGGAAACAAATCACAGAGAGCATCCTTATTCGGTCTATGGATGGCTCCGCTCGTTTCTGGAATGCTTCCCTCGTGTTTTAGGGTAGCACAAGTGACGTGTTCCACTTGAAAGGATCAGACAGCTGCTGTGTGTTTGTGGTTTTTGAGGTTAGGTTAACCAGGGTTTAGATGTGGTAACTAACTCCCTGATAGGAACAAATACTTGTGGTGGTGGACCATGGATGGTTAATGGTCCTTTCTTGCTTTCTATAGCTGTAAAGGTTATCAAGACCTCGAGTTTCTTCTTTTTAAGATCTCATGTTTCTCGCTCCTTTTCTTCTTTTGTTTTCTTCTTGAGCTGTTCACATGCCTCGGATAATGGTTTTGGCCTCCGAACGAAAGCGACTGTCCGGCTCGTAAAGCACAGCTCTGCTGAAGCGAGAGTAGTCGAACAAATCTGGAAGTGCCATTTCCGGCTGCTTCCTGCATTCCTTGCGTGGCTATTGCTCATGTCTGGCTCGGAATAACGAAGCCGATTCGAGCCTCCAAGCTGAAGAAATGATATATAAAGAAGAGAATCCAGCAAACTTGGCCTTGGCAGTTTCTAAATTAAAGACATTCTAAAATACAAGAGGTTTCTTTGATTAGTGTCGGCAGAAACGTCAGCTTTACATGCATCATCCTGGACAAATTTATCCTGACATGTTATCAGTTCTCAATAGCCTCTGACAACACCTCGAACTGGGCTCGTACGATCGGTTTTTCGTGCTCTTTTTTCTTTAACTTGAAAAGATACATAAAACACACGAAAAAACATACCATCTACCATCGAGACCACCCCCACATGAACAACCTACTCTGTCCATAACCCATAATAAATACTAGAAATCTCGTATATTCCGTGAACACTCGTACTTCCACTCTTCTAGAACCATCTGGCCTTGTTCAATCTCAAGGAAGCAAATAACTTGTCAGATTGGTCTTTCTATCTATGTGATTTCATAAACCACTCGAGGCTGTTGCCAGGTCTTAATCAGCATTATTAATACACAAAGATAGAACGGATCGATGATTTGACCGCTTACGAGCAGAGCCTACAATGAAATGAAAGTACCCAACAAATACCATCATTTTTTATTTCGATAATACAGGTCACAGGATAATTTATACTTAAATACGACCCCGTAGCCGAATGTCAACAGCTGGTTCCAGTAGAGTACAGGCAACTGGCCACGTGTGATGCCAGCCCGAAAGGAATCGGTCTCCCTTCCCTTCTTTGGACACTTGCGACGCAACAATGCCGTCGGGTCCCCTCTTTCGATGCCACAAATAAATTCGATTGCCCAACTTCCAAGCTTTGTTTAAACATTTCTTACCTTTCTAATTATCTACTTTTTAATGTCATTTGCTTATCCTTCAAAATATTTTATTTTTCATTTGTTTACTTTCATTAGTACCATTTCATTTTGACAAGTGTACTCGCAAATTCTAGAAAACGAAAGCAAAACTATGCCTGCCCCATGAAAGAAAGAAAAAACCTGGCACAGAAGCCCCTTGACTGAGCACTGCGCTGGGGAGGTGCTCTCATGGCCTACCATTTGTCCATTAAAAAACCAAAGCTTCTGCCCTGTGTAAAGCCCTCCCTCCATCCTATGAGTGCCACATTGCCCTATCACTTCGTCGAAAAAATCAATGCTATCACCATCTGACTCTCCCCACTAACCTCACGGGTACTGATGATAAAAGAGGAGAAATTCCCAAGAACCCTAAACAAAAACAAATTGCACCGACCGACACCGACCAAAACGCTAATAATTTACGATTGCAATTTGCAATTGATCTAGTAATTTAATCACATTAAAACGCTCAATTTGGTCATTTCAAAAATAGATCCACTTCAATGCCCCACTAACTTTGTCTATTCCGTTCAATATCAGCAACTGTATCCCTCCATTGAAGGACAGGCTTTCTTCCTTGCTTTTTCAGAGAGGTTCCGTTTTACACAAATTGCAGCAGCTTTAACTAAAATCCCAGATACCAACGAGCACCACCGTAACAAAGTTGAATGTCTCCCTTGTTTTATATATATATTTATTATTTTTATTATTCAAAAGGCAGGAACAATAGAAAAGAATACATATCGCCTCAGAAATGATTTGATATTAAAATCAAGGAGAAAAAAATGAGGTCAAAGGAAGAACGAAATTAAAGAACAAAGAAAGAAAGAAATTGACAAAAAGTGCCTGGAGGGTAATTAATTTACCGGCGAGTAGAATCTATCAATGTGAGTGTCCGTACAAATCGTATGGTGACCACAGGAAATCAAGAGGGCACGGTTGCTTTGAGTCGAGCCTGAGCCACGGCTTCCCGCTGCCTGACCAATGCAATAGACTATATGGACCCGGATGCAAGTCCCGGCAACTCCCTTTCACATTATCACCACCTAGCCCGTGTTGGTTCCACCGGTGCTCAATCGGCGCCACATTCCCCGCAAACACCAAGAGATACGGCGGCAATGAGCCCAAATCATAGATCCGGTCACTCTTCTGGACCTCCATCCACCTCTCAATCCACTTCGTATATTGGGCATGTCTCCATTTCACCAGATCTATCACCATCACTCCAGTGTTGAAAGTAACAGGGCTTCCGCCCCCGAAATGTTCCCTGAAAACCGCCTATCAGACCAGAAACCCGAAGTGAAATACTTTGTGAAGTTGGCATGACAATATTCTGGAGCTCCGATTGTTCTAGAGCCCAAATCAGTAGCCCACAGCTTTTCTATATCATCAACGACAACTAGATCAGAGTCCAAATAAATCACTCTCTTAACACAGGTCTCTAGCAAATCAGCCAAATAATTCCTGGCGTAATTGAGTGGCTGCTCAAGCGCTTGCCTAACTGAAGTCGAGATGAGGCTGCGTACAATCTCCGGATCGAAATAATACACTTTGAACTTCAATTGAGGGAAAGTGGATCGAACTAGGGATTCCAGATTGGTCTCGGAGACTAAGAAATGGAAGAAAACATTCTCTGGACACAAAGAGTTGAGCAAAATTGAGTGAACAGCCGCAATTGAGCCACGAAGATACTCCACATCGAGAGTAATCGCTATGTGAACCAAGGAAGGGTCACAGACATCGGTTTTGCCCCTGGTTTGTCGGTCAGAGAAGCGGCATTCATCAGCATTGCGGAATGCAGTCGACCTTCGGAAGGATAGTTGAGGGAGGTAATCGGGAGGGGATAGGAGGACGGGGAAACGGAGGTGGCCGTCTAGATTGGAGGAGCGGATGGCTTCAGCTGGAGGGAAGGATTGGATAGAAGGAGAGAGTATAATCATCACAACCGCGGCAGAGAAGAAGCCTGAAAATCGTAGAATCCAAAGCATCTTTGCACCATAAATCCCTCTTCTCCTCCTCTTGTTCTTTGATTTAAAATCGAACCGATCTGCCACTATGGAGATAAAGGACAATCGAAGGAACGCTAGGGTTCCTTTGAGGTCCGCCAGACTTGTTGAAGAATCTACAGCAGATGATAGATTAAATTAAAAGAAAGGAAAGTTTCGATTCGATCTCTCTCTCGTTCCCTTTTCAATGTAGAATTGCCGTGAGAACGAAGCGAACAGAGGAATCCATGCAATGAACCAGGCGGCCCCTGGTGCTAGCGTGAGCCTCCGAGCACTCTAGCCCCCCCTCCACCTCTTTACTAGTACCCACCCAATCCCACAGCGAAGACAAAAAAAAAGAGGAAGAGATGAGGAGGAGCAGAAAAGAGAGACAGAGAGTGGTAGAGATGAGAAAGAGGCGCTTTCTTTTTGCTTTGCTTTTCTTCTCTTTTTTCAGCTTAGCTTTGCATTTTCCACCATAGAATAGAAATGCCACTCCCACTATTTTTTCTTTTTTTATTTTTATTTTTCTGGGTAAATAAATACGATAAAATGCAGTGGTAAACTGTGGGAAGAGAATTTCAGGAAATAGTTTATATTATTATTATTTTAGGGTCTCTTGTTATGTTATGTGTTTGTATTTACAGGAGGTAAAAAAAATAATAATAATAAATAAGTAGCGATACGAATACCAATGATTATTGGGTTTGGGTTACCTGAAGGAAACCTCCAGCTGTCCTTGTCTTCTGTCACGTTTTACGATTGCGTACCTGGACCTGCACGGACCTTCTGAACTGTTTCTGCACCCACACACACAAAAAAAAATCCTCCTTCTCTTCTTATTTTGAAAAAAAATATATATATTGCCGCTCCACTTAGGACTTAGGAGGTCAGGTGCTGAGTTTTTTAGGGGGATGTTTTATTTATTTTTAATTAAAAATATATTTCAATTAAAATCATTTCGGAAAAAATACAAGTTGCAAACAGAACAGCTGGGTCGATCTTTAATCTCGGGCACTCTTCTTCGATTTTCGAGACTACTATATTAGTCAACCCTATCCATTGTTTCAACTTTCAGGCTGTTTGCGTTGATGATTAATGTTGTTTTTAATAATATTTTTTATTTATAATTATATTCAAAATATATATTTAAAAAAATTGATATAATTTCATGGGAAAAAATCACTAAAAATTTTTTTAATTTAAAATCAATAATAATAATAATAATTTTAAAAATTTTATTTTTAAAATGCAAAAAAACATTTGATGAATCACCCTTGTTCGATGAGAACTAGTCTTAATTACTCTTAACTACCAGGTTGAGGATGACAGCTTCGACATTTAATTTGAGAAATAATAAATAAAATAAGAAGCAGAAGGAGTCCTCGCCCATCATTTCTAAGTATCGAGATTTTTATTTATTCAAGAGTATTAAATAGCGATGGATAATGCATCAACATCATATTGACAAAAGGTTCCTTCCCCTCCCTACAATGATTACCATGCTCTACTCCTGGAAACAAAAGTGCAGAAACCGTGGACGCAATAATTTTAAAAAATAAAAATTATAATATTTTCTACGTCAAGATTTAAAAATGAAATTTTCAATTGAATTCATACAAATACATATAGTGTGTGTGTGTTAATTAATCAAATATATTCTTAAAATCATAATTAAATTAAAAGACGGTTTCAACTACATCTAACGACACTACCGAGCACACCCTAACAAAAAGGGTATCAAGGAATATCTACAACGCAAATTCCAAACACTCTATACGATCATGACACCAATCAAATGCAATTAATCACTAATTTAAAAACCATTGTTTTTTTTAATTTAATTTGTTTTAAATACTCTGACAATTAGCACGTCACTATCTTAGGGAGCTTACGCGTCAACTACCAGACCAAATAATGCGATAAAAATGAAAATGTGAACATGGAAGACTTGTTCCCTGTAAGCGGAGAGTTATCTCAGTTTATTATAAAAAAAATACGTATAAAAAACCTCAAAATACTCCATCTAACGTTAAATCATGTGATATAGTACCGTTGCTAAGCTTGTTTTGTATTAACGTGTTTTTAAAGTATAATTGTGTGGTATACAAAATAGTGTTTTTCTTACTAGTAAACCTCATCACGTCACTTAATCACGCTTTGCATGCCCAGAAAAACTAGTAAAAAACTCTGACTGTTATACTTTTTGTTGTCAAGATTTTAAACTGTCTTAAATCAGTTCGTATAAATAAAATATGTTTTCAACATGTTAAAGTACTCCCTGGGTTACTTGCCTACGCGTTGCACTGAATTTTTTTTATATAAAAAACTGATTGATTTCATATGTATTGTACTTAGTTATTTTAATATTTAATTAGTAAAATTATAGTCGATAAATTCTGTTAGAAATGGATTTTTTCCGGCTAAAAGTGATTGAATGTTGTTATTGTTAAAACTATTTTTATAATTATTTAATCAATAAATTGTATAATTGAAATCGATAAAATTCATTTAAAATGAGTCATGTGCTAAGTGTAACACACTAATTGATTATTGTGTATGTTTATTTGTTTGATGAATTATTTTATTAGCAAATAGTAAAATTACAATCGGTAAATTTTAGCATATGAGTGATTTGTTTTATGCAGCAAATAGTTTGATTGGTGGTTTTATTTTAACTACCTAGATAATAATTTAATCGGTAGATAGAAAAACTGCAATTGATCAAATTGACTAAAGAATAGTTATTTGTTGGCTGCAATATATTAATTGTCTGTGAGGCATGTTTTAACTATGTGAGGAATAATTTATTGGACAAATAGCAAAAATACAACTCCTAAAATTGATTAAAGATTAGTTTTTGGATTTTTTCTACATATTATTATATTAAAAAAAAACATAAAACTCTAAGATTAAATTAATATGAGATTTATAAAGAAAAGTTAGTTCATTTTTAAAATATATATTAAGACATTAATACCCAAAAAAATCACAATATATAATTAGTCTCACCTATTTTTTAAGGAAAAAAGTCTTAAAAATAATTATTATCATTATTCAAAATGTCTTATCTATAGTAAAAAAAAATACATAAAAAAACTACATAATCTTCAATTTCTTAAGTTGATTATTTAGCTCAGATGTATAGCATTATGAAATAAATATAAGACCATCAACAATTTTGGAATCGACCACTATAACGTCTCCAGCCATCTTGGAACGTCACGCGCCGCACTAGGAGGAAGAGAATATGACGTAGAATCATTCTAGACGGCGGTTTGACATTTTTACGTGTCAGAAAATGCATCATGCGCCGTCTGAAATCAGCGATGAGCACGAAAACAGGCAGCGCGTCTGGCGACGACGCAAACAATACCATAATAGAAAATATAATTAAAAATAACAAATTACCGCCACACCCTTACAACCAACTCTTGGATTTTTTTATATGGGGGTATATTTGTATTTAACAGTTTTTAAATATATATATATATGTGCAATAACTGCAATACCCCCGACAATTACTGTGTTGTTTTGACTTATATATGAATATTATGGTTATTTTACTGTGCACATAAATACAAAAAATTGAAATTACTCTCGGATCCAAGGCAAAAACACAATAAATAGAGGGGTCTAAAGAAATAATGATTTTTAATGTGCATTTAGTGGCAAAAACCTGATATCGCTTAGTTTTTAGTATAACTGGTTACTTTATATCTCAAAAACACAGCAAAAGAATTTAATTAAATAATATTTAGCTATTCTAAACATTTTGAAGTACAGCACGACACCTGGTTGCCAAATATTATATCTACTGGCAGCATGCCACCAGACAACTGATTATTTTATATCTCAAAAACAAAACAACAAAATCCAAGCAGATAATTTTTTGCTATTTTAAACATTCTCAAGCTCAACACGACACCTCGTTGCCAAACACTATTTTTATTTTTTACCCCCGCATCATAGAATAACACAACAAGACAAGACAATCCCTTTAAATCACAGCTACTTTTAAGGGTTTTTAAAAAAATTACCACACTTTGACTAAAAATATGATAGGTCAGCACGTTCTATAAAACGATTTTTTTTGTTTAAATCGTGTTTCACTTCGAAAGAAAACTTCTTTGTGTTTTTAAACAAAACAGGGCTCCCTTTTTTTTAATAGAAACACAATTGTTAATCGCATAGATTAGTTTTTTCAATTATGGGCAGTTTATAATTGCGTTTTAAAATGGTGTTTGTTTTAAAACAAAAATTGTTTGTCAAGGTAAAAATATATCAATAAAAAGATAGCAGTAAATCAAAGTATATCAGACGACGACGTCCTTTAGTTTTGAAATTAATTATTGTTATATATGTTTTTTTTTCCCGGGAAATGCAAATAGAAGTAATAAAATTTAGATGCACAGTTAGTATCATCATGTACTGTTCGAGTGACAGGGCCCGAGAACCAATTATTTAGAAATCGACAGGCTAACCCTGGACCGGGTCCTGCAGAATCTATGGCCCCGTATGACTCTTTTTCTGTCATGTAGCTGATGTTTGGTTGATCTTTATAGTAATTTTTGTTTAAAAATATATTTAAATAAATTATTATTATTATATTAAAATAAATTTAAAACATAAAAAATAAATTAAAAAAGCACCATCCAACCACCAAAACAAACACTAATACTAGTAACCGACACAAAAACAAACACTAATATTAGTAACTGAGACAGTTAAGGTAGAGGGAGGAAGGGAAAAAGTTGGAACGCTTGTGTTTGGAAATGGATGTTGACCACGTGTTTTCAAAGAATATGTTTTTTTTTAATAAAAAATATTTTTCATGACTTTATACTGTTAATGTGATAATATAAAAAATAAATTTAAAAATTTATTTAAATATATTTATAAACAAAAAATATTTTGAAAAAACAATCAATATCAACATCAAAAGTAAAGTTTTTATCCTATTTGATATTATGACCGCTGTTATTCTTTAAAATATTTCAAAATAATAATATTTATTTATTAAAATTTATTTTTAACCTTATCTAATTAAAATATTTAAAAATAAAACAGTAATAAAACAAAAAATATTCATTTAAAAAAAAACAGGCTGAAGATGGAAATACAGGGGACAGGAATCAGATACAGCAGCAGAGGTATGAGGCTTTAAGATCGTGAAGGAGGGTTAGTGTAGACCAGCTGGTTTGGTCAATACAGTAACACCGGTCCACGTTGATAAGAAGTGTAGCCAGTGAGGTCACAGTCCCACTCAGAGAGCACAGGTGTACGGTGCTCCTGCGCATTCAGGGCAGCGCAGCTGCTCATTTCTCCACATGATTATACTTTGTGAAGCGTGTCCCTCGGTGATTGATTAGATTGAGAGCTTATTAATATTTATAATTGACATATATTTTGTTGTGCTATTAAATACATGTTTGAAAACTAATTTACTGATGGGGTTGTGAAAAAAACTCGGATAAATTTATTTGGATTAGGGTTTTTTGGCAGATAATTTTGGGCAAGATTACTTATAAGAAATTATCTTATTATTAAGATAGAATGATAATTTAAGGGTGTTTTTTTTTCATAGAGGGATAAAAATAAAATAAAATAAAATAATTCAAGATACTTTTTCCTTCTTGCTTTACTTTTCTCTGTATAGATGAGGGGAGCTTTGGAAAAAATACAAGTGCAGCTTCTTAGATTTAACATCTTGTAATAACTTTATGAGTTGAAGCCACGTTGTATTGGCTAAAAATGTAAATATAGTGTAATATCGACATGAATAATAATAAACTAAAAAAAAATTAAAAAAGGAAGGGGATTGTTTAAAAGAATGTAGGGTCGATTAGGTTCGGTTTAACTAAAATTTAAACCAAGTTAACCCAAATCTAGTCCAAAAACAAAGCCCAAAAAATAGATTCAGTTTGACTTGGTCAAACCAAAACTAAAAAAAGATTTGAGGTTCGGTGAATTAGGCCTGGCTATCAAACCAATCTAAAATTCTTTTTGGTTTAAGCTGGACAAATTAAACTAACATTTTCTTGCATAAATCTGTCACAGCACATCTGAATAGAATCCATTATATATTAGAGTAATAATATATGGAAGTGCAAATTCGGAGGCAAAATGTTTTTTTATTAAGTTTCATTTTGCATTAGCATGAAAAACACCAAGCTTACTATCATGGGTTCCCCCGCATCTTTTCATCATGTATTTTTGGTATTATCATGCGGCTTGAAGATGAATTATAATTTGTTGAAACTAAAAATCATAAGAAAAATGATTGACACTTGCATTGTAGGCGTTAATAAATGAGTTGAGATTACAAACCTTAGACAAATCTTGTGTGACGTCGCTTATTGGTGAGCTACTATAGTCTAATTATTATTGTTGTTCTTGTTATTTTATTTTGGATGATTGAGATTTTTTTCTTCTTGATTTTTTCAAGTTTATCTTATATAGGATAACCCAGTTTCATGACATGAGTAATGAGTTTCAAAATTTACATTGGTTTGGCTTTGTTTTTCTTATTTTTTTTTTTGCAATTTCATATTATTAAGTCTTCAGCTTCATGAGTTTTTCACTTTCTTTTCTATAAAAGTTATCTTAATTTTATATTTGTGGTTGTAGATTATTCGAGCTAACTCGAGTTTTTGTTTTGATTATATATATATATATATATATATATATATATATATATATATATATCGATTTTGCTTTTCATTATTTTATTTGACCAAAGATCATTGTCCGTTGTTTTATTTGGTTTTTTATATAGTTTTATGAGTTTTTTCTGTTTTTTATAGAGTTATTTCAATTTTATATTTATAGTTTCAGAGTTAGACCGGGTCTATGGGTCTATTTGAATATATATATATATATATTAGTTTTGACTTTATTATTTTGTTTGTTTGAATGTGCGTGTATAATGTATTAACAGGGGTAGCCGTTAGGACGCGGCAGTTTTGTTATGGACAGACGGGGAGCTGAGCCCGAATTTTCAACACCAAAATCCACTCTCTCTAGCCGTTGATTCACTTGATTGTTCAGCTGTCACGGACCCTTAAACTCCACTGTACAACTATTATTTTATTGAAAGAAAACAATATCTGTTATCCTCTTTAATGGAAAAAATAATTACTGGATTGCATTTACCGCGCCCGCTGAAGGGTTAGGAAGCCCGACTGTCTCTGTATTTTTATTTTTATTTCTTATACAACTGATCCATAAAAATAAAAATAAAAATAAAAACTGTCTCTCCACTGAGTTCTCTAGATGAAGAAAACTTTTTCATAATAAAAGCAATTTCAATCGATCCAGTTCCCTAATCATAATTATAAGTACAAAATAATTAAACTATCCCCGAGACAATATAAGCATCCTTTCCTTCTATTATTCTCACAATCCGTATATCACTATTGGTTTCATTACCTATAATAATTTATGGCATGACATTGACCAGTTTTAAAAAATAAATACAAATATCTATTTTTCTATTCCAATAAACAATAAAAGCAGTCATAATATTCTTATGATGACTTTTAGTTTTTTGTTTAATTGTAATTATAATATAATGGCAATAACATAACTACAATGATTTTGGATCGGTAAAGTTAACATGAACGAAAGTTGACGCCCTAGCAATTACGTCAGATCAACAGAGGGCAAAAATAGGGTACACCCAGGAACAGGACAGTGAAATACTCTCAATCAATGGAATCTCATTATCACGAAGAGAGAATTGTCTTCAGAATCTGAAGGTTTGCCATGTTCTTCTTTTCGGTGTCAAAACAATTTGAGACTTACCCGAAAACAACGTTAATTTAAGCAAGTGACTAACGAGGTTATTATGATCACACGCCGTGGAAATAGCTGTGCTTGGAAGCTTCTGCAAATAATGAAGCTAAGAGCACGGCAGACCTTGTGCTGACGTACTTGGATATACTGTTTGCTCGCCCTAAACTAGTAACTCGCGATGCATGAAAATAATTTTTATAAAAATTGATTTTTTTTTATAAATTGATATAAAAACTAATTTTTTAAAAAAATAAAAAATATATATTATTTTAATATGTTTATAATAAAAAATATTTTCAACGGCCGGATTTTGTTTTTTTTTCCTTTTCCTTCCTAGGGTCATTGCACATGGAGAGAAAAAAAAGTCGAACCAATGGCTTGTACCAGGGACTGCTTTTTTAATAAATAAATAAATTCCCTTACCATATCATTTTATATAAATATAACTGTAACTTACCTTACTCGATGTCTTAACTTTACCGTCCAATTTCATATAATTTTAAGATTTTTTTTTTAAATTATCCCTTGTATTTTAGAAATAGTCTTCTTTATTCTCATAAATATTTAATTATATTTCACTACACCATTGATTTGTAGCTAAATCTTTTATCAATATTTGGAATCTAAATTTACAAATTTATTTAAACTGAACCAATTTATCTTTCACACTCAAAAACAAACCAAGGATGCGTGCAATACATTAGGATTAAAAGAATTGAAAAAAAAAGGACATTTATTAAGCTTCTATGAAATGCACTCACCCCCCAAAAAAAAATATTCAGGTGCCTTTCTTGCTTATTTAAGGTATGGAATAATTTAATAAATTTATATTTTATTCGCAATTTGCATGCATGGTATTTTTTTAGGAATTAAAGTAGAACCTTATTTTCTATAAAGACAAAGCATTTGTTTATAAATCTTAAAAAGGTTCCGCGCAACGAGGAACGGCAAAGGTCAAGGTATTATACAATGACTTGGTTTTTAATATTGCAATCGAGCTCTTTCTTGATAGAATTTTAATTCGGCAAACCGTCTGTATCAAACCTAAAGAATGAAAATTATAGTTTTTTTTTTTAATTTGAAAGCAAAATAATAATGGAAACGAACGATAACCCACTATCACTTAAAAACAAAATTTTGTCAATGATCCTGTAGAATAAATCAAAATAAATGCAAATTAATCTAAATATCCTGTTAATAAAAAAAAATAGTGGAGGGTCTTTTTGGTGATATGAGTGGGGCAACGCACGAATGGAAGCATATAAGATTTTATGACTATTTGAGAGTATGATTAATGTTATTATGAAAATATTTTTTATTAAAAAAATATATTAAAATAATATATTTTTTAATTTTTTAAAAAAATTATTTTTTAATATTAAAACATGAAAATAATTTAAAAATACCAATTCTTTTTTTAATTTAAAATAAAAATAATTTTTTTTAAAAAAAAATATTTTTAAAATACAGCACCAAACAGTTTTGCATTCCTGTGCTGTTTCATCATAAAAGCCTAGGCAAGTAAACGAGAACAGTCACGTTATTTAGGTTCAGTTTATAACCCATTATCATATCACAATCCACTCCACCACCTAATTTGATTGGCCGGCATCACTCCAAGAAAGCCCGATGGGTGAGCTGCAGCCATCACCTATTATCCATCACGATGGCTACTCAGATAACTCGGGAAACTTGAGGAAAGAATGAAATCCCTCTGCAAATTGTCTTTCTTAACTTTTCCGGCGTGGTATTTGGTTGGATCAATAGAAAGCATCTTGACATGAAGTTGGTAAATTAGCAGTTCCTGTCAAATAGTTTGGCTTGCGTGATCCAAAATTGATGGGAATTTATATATAGAGTTAAACTGCGAGTGTATTAAAACACCAGATTTTAGGGGGCAATTGAGACCAGTGTAGAAATTAAAAATTCGTGTCAGCACATTATAGACCCGAAATTATGGCGTTGTATCAGCTAGTAATGGATGCTGTCAACTGTTCATAGTAGTTACTGTAATTATGTGACGGGTTATGTTTTGGATTGTGAACTATACAGCATAGAAATAACTCGTCATCTACCAGGATAATGGTTTTTGGGAGAAGATAGTGATGCAAACCATCCTAACCAACTTGCCTATTCTTGAAATGAAGCCATGAAAGAATGATTTTATCTAAAAATTTAAGGTATTAAGTGAGACCTGATGCATGTTTTATATTATTTTCTATCTCAATCTTTAAGTGGAAGTTATATAGGTTTGAAACTTATACATAAGTAAATAACCGTATTATTTTATGTTTAGTTTCTATCAAATAAAATGGGAGTGATGATATTTGAAATCGTGATCACTGAGTTAATAAGACTATAATACCATATCAAAAGAATCATTTTATTTAAAAATTTATATTATTAAGTGAGATATTTTATATGATTTATATTATTATGTAATATAAAACTTTGTTTAAGATTACCAAATAATGGGGCTTTGAAGCCAACGGGATTGGTTTGCTCGTGAAGTGCAAGGGTTATTCGAGAGTATAAGATAGGGATGGCAAGCACGAAAAGCGGGAAATGCTTCTAGCACTTTTCGGGGGGTGTTTAATGTGATTGAGAAGTGTTTTTGAATAAAAATAAAATTTTATTTTTTATTTTAAAGTGAAAAAAATTATTATTTTTATATACTAATATTAAAAATAAATTTTTAAAAATAAAAAAAATATTAATTTAATATATTTCTAAATAAAAAATATTTTCAAAACAAAAATTCCTTAGGCTTAAGAGATTGCGTCTTCTTTGTAAGCTAAACCAGCGGCAGGATCCGGCTTGCAGGTGGATAGCACATGCTCGGTCGCAATAGGTGGAGAGCTTCTGATGTTCCCGTCTTTAAGATTTTTAACAACCATCGAATTGGATTTTATTTCTATTTTTTCGTGATAATTTTCTTGTTTCATCATTATTTTCGGTGACACGTGTAAATTAGATATAGATCACCTATCAACAATAAATGTCTTTGCTGCTTCGTGGTCACTCTCCTGGCATGAGCCACGCCTCCTTAGCTCCCAAAACACACCGTTTGCTCAAGCAAATCAAGAAAGTGGGATTGGCATTTTCATTTTCTTTTCTAGAACTGAAATTGGTCTCTCTTTAGAGGCCAACTTGATGCATATCAATATATTTATCTCATCTTTTTATTCACTAATTACATAACCATCATGAAAAATGCTCGATCCTTCTAGCCATTAGTATTGCGTTCTTGATCTGCTTATTGCAATTACAAGAAGATATATAGGTGCGGAAGAGAGGACATTATTTTATAAATCCCAAAATAATTCCCCCCCTCTTCCCTCTGGGGGATTTATGGAATGATGAACAATTCCCTTTTGAATTGATTTATTTGACCATTAAAAGGACCAAAAAAAACAAAACTCCATTGCTATCTATTCCGAAATAGCAGTAAGTTCAGGCATGGAGCCAAACCTGGCTGCATCGCGCGGCACCAGCTGACCCTGTGCCACCACCAAGGACTTGTAGATCTGAATGATCATCTTCTCATCATACTCCTTGACGGGGCGTGCACCAAACGCGTCACCGAACCCTGAGGTGCCTATTGCCCTGGAATTAGCAAGCCCAAGCATCATCTTCACGTACGCATCCCGCAGCCAAACAAAAAACTTCTTCGGAGAAGACATTTTGAAGATTTTAAGCTTCGGCTTGATCTTGATCCGCATACTAAACCTCCTCCTCCTCCTCCTCCCCGAGGTCGAGCCACCCGAACCTAGCTCCACTGGCTGGTTCCTCCGAATCCAACCCGACCCGTTTATCCTCTCGTACCCTCTCCTCCTCCAGTATCCTTTCATCCTCGTGTACATCGTGGCAGAAACACCTTCCATATTTGCGTGTGCTTCTGATTTGTAATGGTTTCGTTTTGTTTTTATGCAGGTGGTCTTGGAGAGTTAAGGGGCAAAGAGGGGGGGAGGTGGGTGGTTGAAGGGTGATAAATTTAGGGCACATAAGCTTTGAGTCTCAACTCCTACTGTAGTTATATCGGTGTGGAAGCCATTAAAATCAAAATAAATAAATATGAAATACAGTAAAATAAGATGAGGGTTGGCGATTCATAAATGAGAGATGCTACTCCGTACCTGAATTTCACAAGGCTATCGGTCTCTGTGCTCTGTGCATCTCACGAGCACGACAATATATATATAGCCTGCTGGATGTTTTTATATTTATATTGTATTAAACATTTATAATTATTCCAATAAATATTGCATTAAAAAAATGTATTAATAAATAATTCCAATCAAGAGATCCAAAAATCAGACATTTATTAATGTGGAGTCGGTATCCATCAGTATATTAAATTAACCTGAAATAGAAGATGCAATATCGGCCCTTGGATTATTCGGTGAATGTAAACACTTCTCGTCCACAACTCCCCAAGGTACCTCCCTGTCTTATCCCACCATTCTTGTGATAGTGGTAGATTCCGACTTTACAGATGAGTCTGAGGATAAGTTTCATTAAATTTACAGATAGAGATTCCGACTTTACATTTATTTCATATGTATCCAAAAAAAAAGGAAAAAAATGTTCGATCTCTAGTTATAAAGGTGCCTCCTCTAAAATTAGGCAGCAAACTAACCTTGTATTTTAAGGAGAAGCTCAATTACATACATCATGTCTTGGAGTTTTTTTCCTTACCAAATCTTCTCTCTCTTTATATATTAAATCAAAATATATAATCCAGATGATTGGTTATGCACCTAGAAAAGCTAAACCTTGAATAAATTAAAATTAGACAACATACTATGAATGCCTCCACACACACACACACACACACACACACACACACACAATATGTTGTCTATGTACTATAAAAAGTCTTGGATCGAAATCCCGAGGCTAAAAGATACTAGTGAGAAACAAAAAATGATAAATGATAAATTCTTGAATTTTAAATGGTCAATTCAATTATCTAAATTCAAGGGTTTTAACTTATCTTACATAATATTCATATTGGAAAAAAAAATCTATCAAGGAAGAGCTCGATTGCAATATTAAAAACCAAGTCATTGTGTAATACCTTGACCTTTGCAGTTCCTCGTTGCGCGGAAATTTTTTAAGATTTATAAACAAATGCTTTGTCTTTATAGAAACTAAGGCTCTACATTGATTCCTAAGAAAATACCATGCATGCAAATTGCGAATAAAATATAAATGTATTAAATTACCCCGTACCTTAAAAAAACGCAAGAAAGGCACTTGATTATTTTTTCAGGGGGGTGAGTGCATTTCATATAAATGTTTTTTTTTTTCAAATCTTTTAATCCTAATGTATAACTCGCATCCTTTGTGTGTTTAGAGTGTGAAAAGATAAATTAGTTCGGTTTTAAAAAATAAATTTACAAGTTCATTCAAAATCAAGGGCATCCGACGGCACTAGTGGATATAGCCCGAGTTGAAATTTTGTTGGGGCCTGGAAATAAATTCCCAGTGAATTTCATATCGGAAAACAGGACATATTTTTAATACATAGTTAGGTGTATAAACATTTTATATCAATATTAGAATCCCTTTAAATCTATATCATAATTAAAACTTAGAATATCTTTAATAAATGAATAGATATTCATCTCTTCTACAATACTTATTATTCAAAACTTAGACTCTTGTAGTTTTGTCATTATATCTCAAATCTTATTTGTATTTTTCTTCTCCACCACGCTTGATAATATTTTATCAGCTAGTGCTAAATGTATGTTAGCTATAACATTTCCATCCATCTTAATCTACTCGGCATTATCAGTGATCTCCGCGGGCCTGTCTTTAATTGCTGTCAGTTTTTTTATTATTTTAAATTGCATTTATTCTTATCATTCACGGAGAGAAATTGCTCCCATTGAACCTCATGATTTCGTGCTTTTCTGACATTTCATTCACCGTAATTTGATCAATTATCATCGTTACACTTACGAACTGTAATATACATGAAAGTAGTATCGTGTGAATAATACTGGAGGGGTCACAATGGTCCCTTTTAAAATTCAATCTTCTCACACAAAACTTCCTGGACTTATTTTTATTGATTATATTTTTTTTATTATTAATATGGATGTTTGAATCAACTTGCATGTATCTTGATTAATTTTATGAGTTTTAAAGTTAACAAACATATAAATTTTTATTGCCTATTATATTGACAGTCATAGAATTCAAACTTGAAATTAGAGAGGATTTATTGATCGCACTTTGTATATAGAGAATAGTGTTTTATGTGAACAAAACCAACTTAGATGTAAATATAGTAGAAAATAAACTCTTGAACACTCATTGTCATCCTCATCATGAATAAACCAAACCAAGAGAAAAAACAGGAAAAACTTCTTCCTAAAATCTGAGATGAAAAATTTAAAGTTGACAAGCTTAAAAGTCCAATGCCATGGAAAACAATAATACTAAACGTTTTTTTTTAAGATGAACAGCAACACTGAACTTGATATATCATCAATTGGGGAGGGAAAACTAGGCAGCATTGGGAAGAGAAATGAACGTTCTTTATCATTTTCTGTGGATTTTAATTTAACCTTCCCTTCTTATATATATATATATATATGAAACAAAATAAATAACCACTAAAGTATCTATCTGTTTTTAAAGTGAATTAAAAGATAAAAAAAAATAAAATGGCACTGATTACTTCCTTTTCTACACAGAACCGGCCTTTTGTCGTGAGCTGCACAATCAGACTACTACTGCCAATAGGAAATATACATGTTATTTTAAAAACGTTTTTTTCTAAATATTTTTTTTATTTTAAATTATTTTTTTGGTATTTTTAGATTAATTTGATGTGTTAAAAATAATTTTAAAAAATAAAAAAATATTTTAATATATTTTTAAACAAAAAATATTTTCAAAAACAACTTTAACCACGTTACCATTTAATCATATAATTTCTTGAAACTAAATAATCAGAACTCTTGGCTTCAAATATAATTAATCTTTGCGAATTTGTCCTGTATCATTCTACGATTTCTTTTGTCATTTTATACAGAAAAAGAATGAAAAAAAGGTGTAATGCACAAGGAATCTTAAATCCACTGGCACTAGAAAGGAAGCAGATTTCAACACCATGATTCTCATATAATTACAGGAAAGAAAGAAAAACACACCACAATTTGCAAACTAGAAACAAGTAGCCACATGATAATAATAATAAAAAATAAAATAAAAAAAATAGCTTGGTCGGTTGAATATCTCTTCCCAACGGAGCTACTTTGGACCAATTTACAAAAACTGATGACTATATTAAGACTTATTTACTATTTTAGTAATTAATATTTTATTTAGTTTCGTTCATGAATAGTGGTATTTCAACTCATCCTTCGAAATGCTATTTTGGACTCATTTACGAAGCTCACCCCTCTTTCGTGAAGCTCTTTTATAAATAGAATACTGGCACGTGCGAGGGCAAATCCATAAACGTATCTCCCCGGGGCCAACGCCTCTGGTTGCCAATCAAACAAGCACATGGCCGGACCTCAAGAGGTGCAAAATTCGACTGCAATCCACCTCCCACGTCGCCACCGGCTTTTTAGGAACAGGAACCCTGCCCACTCACTCATCTCTCTCTCTCTCTCTCTCTCTCTCTCGCTGTTCATAAGCTTGGCCCTATCTTTTTCTACGCTTTCATGGTGCAGGGAAGCAGATAATCAGTGATTCTATGCTTTCCCATAAACTATTAAAGTTGAGGCACATCAATGCATGTACCATTTATTTTCATTTACTTGTCAGGTCAATGATTGAAATCATTTTAAAAATTCATTTTTGGTTTTTTTAGTTAAATTTTTCAATATGGGTGTGATTGATTGAGTTGATAAAATAGAGACTCAGTTGGCTGATTAGGGATGAGAGCAAGCTATAAATTTCTAGCTTTGTAAAACGAATTAAATTCTATATTTTTATAATGAAATTCTTTCATGTTCATTTATTAATTTATGTTTTCATTTTAAAAATAGTAAACTTGGAGATTATATATGAAATCACAAAATTAATATAATGTCTTCTCTGGAACGGCGTATCGAGAATATCAATCAAACAGCTAATTCGAAAGGTGGAAATAGCATCATCCCTTTATTTAAACTTGAAATAACGAGGAGGAAGAATCCTTCTTTACACATCGAAACCCCATCTCTGCAATTTTTTATTTTCCTTTTTGAACAAAGAGAGAAATAATACATCCTTTCCACCTTCAAATCACAACTCTTTTTTCTTTTGCTTTATACAGCACAAAAAAAAATATCTTTTCGGAAATTAAACGCATGTAGCATGGTGGTAGGCATTTCTCTGATCCCCGCAGCCATCAATTTACCCTGCTTCTTCTAGCCCATAGCAAAAGCAAAGCTTTTGCGTCTCATCAGTAGATTTTTTTTAAAAAAAATAAAATAAAATTTGGAGGGACAATAAATTCGAAGACTTTATAAAAAAATATCTAAGTACAGAAATGTAACTGCGAGTTTTTTTTTATTTGTAATGAGGAAAGGAAAAAAAAAACCTCTGCATTTACCGGTTAATGAGTTTCTGATCGATTTAGAAGCAAAAGAGGAGAGAAAGAAAAAGAAAAATGAAAAAAAACAATGGGAATTCATTTTCAAGACAGCAGAGTTGGAAGCAGACGATGGTGGAGGGTTATAATAATAAAATGGAAAGTAAGGAAGTATAGGGTTCGGTGGCGGAGGCGCTGGATAGTTACCATAGTTTGGCGGAGGATAAAATCCACCAACACCAGCAGGTGGTGGCGGGGAGGAGTATGCATACGTGGGCACTGAATAAGGTGGCGGAGGGGAGTATGCATACGTTGGCACCGAATTAGGTGGCGGTGGGGAGGCCGAGACAACCGCTGGTGGAGGCTGAGGCGGGCAAAAGGAGACAGGGGGTGGCGGAGGAGGAGGAGATGGAAGGGGTTGACATGGGTTGTCACATCCAGAGCACATTGTACACTGTAATTGGTCCCTGGAAACTCCTGTTACGCTCGACGTGGTTGATGAAAAGCAATCAGAGAGCAAAATGAAGAGAATTAAGAACGATACTGATAGGGCGCAGCGGTTACTCATTTTAATTTCTCAGAAACTTGTTCGTAAGATATTCTGAGGGATCGGGAGAATTGAGGACGGGGAGAGCGGCACTGAAAACAAATGATGGTGGTGGTGGTATTTAGCAAGGAAGAACCGGCCATGTGTAATGTATTGGTGACTGTAACATGCCCTGTTTTTTTATCTTCTACGCCACCATTATCAAAAGACGAACAAGAACAAATTATATAAAAAAAACATGGTAGCCCTTTCCAGTCAATCCACTAGGGTAGCCCAGTACTTGAACTGCGAAAGAGAACTGGGGCCGGTTCATCGCCTCCCACGTGTCCTCCTTTCCGAACAACTAACAATGGCACTAGAAAAATATCATAACAACTCAACCCAAAATGTACTATAAATAATGCTACATGAATTATGCAGATCTATAATTTTTTTATAATTAAGACATTTAATTAATAAATTCATATGAGTAGTTCACAATAGTGAGATAGGGAAAAATCTCATACATGAACATTAAAAAAATAAATTGAAATGAGCAATAGATTAGAATTCAAGCAGGAAACCATTAAAATTCCAATTAAAATACAAAATCAAAGGATTGATATTTTGTCCCAAAGTACATATTATATCAATAAATTTGCACGTCAAATCTTTTTTATATATTTGATTTATATGTGTTCATATTTGTCTATATATATATCAAATTAATTTAAAAACACTAATTATTTCAAATTCTTATAAAAAATACAAGTCATAACTAAAACTCGAAATATTCTATATAGATCGCCACACTTTTGCTATAACAACACGTCCCATGAGACTCTCTTCAAAGTTCTTATAACATGAATCATGAAATTAATATATTATCGTTATCATATCCTAAACACGAAGAATTATCACTTCACTATATATATTCATAGGACGTACCTGTATCTACGTCTCTATAGATCGGCCAAAAGGAAGTACAGAAAGAAATAATTGAACAGAGAGTTTAAAGTAATCGAAGACACGCGTCTTGATGTTGCAGTCAAACACGTACGTGAAACTAAAAGAATCATCTCCTGGATTGAGGTGAGGAATGGAAATTACAGGATAAATTCGCATTTCGGAATTACAAATTTGTTTATTTTACTATATAAAATATATATAACATGCATGGATACTTATTGAACAATTACAGAGGACTGGATACAGAAAAGTTCTTCATATATAGAGTTGACTGCCAAGCGCCAAGTAATTTTTCTTCTTCTCTTAGATTAGTAGTTCCAGGATCTGCAGCTTTGTTAAATGGAACTTCTTCTCCCCTGAATTCGAAGCTGCCCAAGAGGTTAATTTTCAGAAGAAGCATAGAGCAGTAAGCGACAGAAAAATACAGAAAACAATGGACTGCAGCTTCAAATGAACAGATTTGAAAGAGAAAGAAAGTGGCTGGTTCCTATTGTCAAATGGAAAGTAAGGCACTGGATTGTTTCCGTATTCAGCTGGCGGTCCATTAAAGAAATAGCCAGCTGGCGGTCCATTGAAGGAATTGCCAGCTGGCGGCCCATACGACTGCTTAGGCGGGGATGGAGTCTGGCACGCAGGGCACTCATTAGTAGGAGCTGGTGGCGGTGGACACTCGGGGACAGCTGGTGGCGGTGGAGAAGGCGGGGGAGGAGGCGGGGGACATTCAGGGACAGCTGGTGGCGGTGGAGAAGGTGGTGGACATTCAGGGACAGCTGGTGGAGGGGGCGATGGTAAAGGCTGGCAAGGATTGTCACAGGAATAGCACATAGTGCATGGTATTTGTTCTTTAGAAACTTCAGAAATTGCTGGTGATAATGAGAAGCTGAATGCTAGGATAGTGGAAAGGGTTACTAGCAGCATTCTCATGGGGTCTGCCATTACAGTCATCATTTGTGAATAAATGAAAGACGAGAGGCCGGAGATAAGAGATAGGTCAGATTATAAGCTTCTAATAGTTTCTGAAGACGGGAAGAAAGAAGCAAGTGTACTGGCCACCACACCATTTTTCGTTATATTTATCGTCAACTATGAAATTCGAATAAGTAAACAGGAACGTGGTCCTTATTCCTTCCATCAACGTTTTTATCGATCACATCACCTTTAGTTGGCGGCCTATCAAACATCGGTTGCAGAAATTTACAGAACAGTAAATTAGTTTGTGAGGTATGAACAATTTCCACGACAACAGTGATGAATATAACTAGCAACCGGCGCGGTCTTGCCATTCCGAGTTTAAAAAGAAGTTTCGTTCTTTCTTATAATTCAACTTTTACCGGACAAGACGATGGAACATTGCTGGATGGGGGGGTCGCATTCGTAGTTTGTCTGGGAAACACAGGGGCGGAAAATCACTATCAGAGAAATTATTACATTCAACTCTTATTCCATGCAGCTTACATCAGCTATATTATAAAATATAAATATAATTTCAATTATGAAGCAGATGACAGGATTAAGTATCGATTCAATATAAATATATAATAAAGAAAGAAACTAACACTTAAATTGGAAATCTAGCTGGCACAATTCAAAACCATGCTTCATTTATGTATCTTACGCTTTTTAAATTAGGATATTGTATTGTTTCTGCTCAAAACACAACCAAGTATTAATCTTGTTTTGTTTCATTTAAAATTCCGGTTTATCTCGTTTTAGTTTAAAAAATAGAATGAATTATATTTTATTTTATTTGAAATTATATTTATTGAATTAATATTTCAATATATATATAAACAGTACCATTTTGCTCAGAATAGTACTCCGGAACGCTCTGGTTTAACTGTCAAAACCACTCTCCTCGAAGCTCTCTTAAAACCCGACCATGCGGTGAATCAGGATCACCACGCATAGCATTCTCCATCCAAATCCTTCGAGCTCTCTCGAGTGCCTGCTCAGCCGTGTCAAGCTGCTCTGGCAACCACCCAATCACGTCTCCAGGTTCATTATACATTTCTTCACATGCAGTGCCATCGGCTGCCCTCGTTATCGGCTTTCTAGTATCCGCCACCTGAATTTCTGACAACGGCGACGCCTTGCGATGGCTGGAATATTCGTTCTCATCTTCTACTTGTTCTCTTCTGCTTCTCTCATCCTCTGGCCATGGCGTGCCATCAAGTCCAGCGCAGCTAATTTCTTCTAGTACTGTCAATGTTGAGTTCTTTCGCCTTTGTTGGACAATGGGCTCTGCTGGATTGTGAACTCCAGCATTTTCCAGCCTTGTAATCGGCGCATGTGGCGGTTTGGGTGGTGCCAATGGTTCGGTTTCTTTACCGAGTCTGTACTCTTCTTCCATTCGTCGCTTGGCCGCTTCAGGCCCGTACTTTCCTGCCATTTCCTGCAAAAATATATATAAATTAATTGGCCTAAAAACACTTCTCACTATTCAGTCAAATGACTTCTAAGAAGGATGAAAGAGAACGAAAATCTTACTTCAGGTTTTCCGGCGGGAACAGCATGTTGAGTTTCATATTCACGGCCAGCGCAAACCTCTGGATCACGAGGGCGACCAGTTGGATCCGTAGCAGATCCTCGAATTCGAGCTAGATTGTAGGCTAAAGAGAGGGACCTGTACGATCTTGTTGCGGTTGCAGCTAGTCTTGACAGGATCATCTCGAAATTCTCTTCCTAATGCTTGAGCTATACAGTTAATTAGCACTTTTGTTTCGAGGTTCAGAACCAAGAACAAAGGCAAGCTCCGACCAAGAAAAAGAAGCGAGGGGGGCTTCTAGAGAAGAAAATATGTTTATGTGGAAACACGTGTCTCAATCTGTTGACGTGGCAATATCATGTCGTGCCCCGCTGTATTTTACGTGTCATCTTTTCTTTATTTACGGCACCTCGAAGCATTCAGAAGTTTCTCCTGCTTCTGGCATTTGAAGGAATAAGGCATCCGCTCGAATTCTCTAGTAGAATCGGGGTCGATCCAATCCTCCAGGTAAACATGCCGGGTCCTTGGCATGTCTTTTTTGATGGATTTTTTTTTATATATATATTAAAAGCCAGTGTTTAACCATCTTCATTTTCAGATGTCAAGATGTCATTATTTGCCAAGTGTCGCCAGCTGTCAGAAGTGATTTGTGTACAAGGTTTCAATGAAACCATGACTCCATTGGTGCTTCATGTCCTCTCATCTTTTTAAGAGAAATTGGGGCTCTGCCTCTAAGTTCTTCGATTGGCCGAAGACATCAAAATCACATCTTTCCTGTCTCGATACTACTGCAAGGAGCTCTTAATAATACTTGGGCTGCCCTAAATTTATATTCTTTAGAGAGTTCCAATTAAGATTGTCAAGAAATTTTCTTTACATGAAATAGAAAATATGATGTAAACTTGAATTATAAAACTGTAATTAATTAAAGTTCTTTAATTAATTACATATTAATGATTTCAATAAAAAATCAGATCATAAAATTATAAGTAAAGTTTTTTAATTAATTATATATTGATAATCTCAACTAGAAAATTAAATTATATTACAATATTTTAAAACGAGTCAATAATATTATAATTAATAAGCGATCTAAATAAAACAAAAGGAGATAAATAATATAAATCAAGAAATTCATGATAAAAAAAATCTCATAACAAAGCTTTTCAATACAAGAAGAATTATTGATTGATAAGAAAAGACTTAAGATCTTGATGATAACTTAATTGCTACCATCACAACAAGTCCTAGTGGACTCCTTCTGATTTACAATATAATGAGTCGAAACTAATAATTAACTCACATGAATTCAATAATGAAATAAACTCTTAAACTATATCTAATGCTCCAAAACAAACTCAAATTAAAAACAATTATTAAATATTAAATATATAAATAGGACAAGATAATAAAAACAGGGTATTCATGCTAAAATTCATCCATACATCTTGAATCTTTAATTTTTTTGCACATTCTTGATAGATTTTAGTCCTGATTTTATACACGTTGTTTTCTGTAATTTGAATGAATTATTTGACCTCCTATATTTGATTGAAAAACTTGATATGTTTAGTTTCCAACAAAACTTGAATTGTAGCAGAATTTCATTTGTTGCTCTAAATATGCTCCAAAAAATGCACAAAGATCTAGTTTGATATATTTATCAATATTTGTCTAGTAACTTCAACCCTATAAAATAAAATGTTGTCCAATTTTATTTGACTTGAAAATTTACAATAATATAGTTTTATGCGTTTGATATTTCTTTGTAAAGATTTTTAGTTAGATCCGATATATAACTTGAAGAATTTCTTATTTCACAAAAATAATTAATAAATATTTTAAGATTAAATTCAGACCTGATGTGGTTCAGATCACAATTTAATATACTATAAAATCAGACAAAGTTTTATGATTCAATTGATTTTGCATAAATCGAGTACAGTTTTATTGATTTTCGAGTTTTTAATTTGATTTTAGTTAACTTATAAAATCATATAATTTAAAAAATCAACCGACGATTTCAATCTTAAAATTCAACTCATAATTTTGACAACAATGCTACAATCATCTGGGCATTGACAGACATCTTGTATCGAATTTTACTGCCATCAAAGGTTAATCATTGTTTTAAACGGCTGCCTTTCGTTCAGTATCCCGAATTTTGACAACAATGGCCAGTAAGAATCTAATACGAAAAGAAATCATTGTTTGTATTCATGTAAGTGCATGAACATTTTGCAATTCTACACGTTACAATTCCCCCATAAAAAATCATTGAATATTGTTTAGGGTTAAAACTTGAAGACAATTAGAAAGCTACCCAGAAGAAAAAAAATGCTTTCCCTTATCTTATCCTAAACACAGACCAAGCCACAAGACATGGCCATCAAGAGTATGGCAGCCTGTTCTTCCTCTCCCAGTTTTCTCTTCCAATCTTCCTGAAATATCCCATCTCTTCTGAAACCCATCAAATCTAGCTTCAATGAAACTCCTAGTGTACTACTATTGCTGGTTTTAGCAATCTTCTTTTTACTCCCCTTCGCCACTCCTTTGTCCAATCCAAGAACTGCTCTCCTCTTCTTCCTCTGTCTGATCCCACATGCATTGCACAGTGTCTGCAAATAAAAGTATACATTGTCAATAAAGCGAATCAGAATCACAATACACAGACTTAATACTTCATAAGGAAGATGATCATTGGAAAATGAATCATCATACACACCCTAGGACCAGCCGGACCGCCTCGCCAACATGGGGTTCTTGTAGTTTGGCAATCCATGCATCTTCTTTTGATCTCGTTACCCTTGCTTGAGTTGAGTATTATCCATGTCCTCTGACTCCAATCCCTGTTTAAAAAATATCGAGGACATTAAGTAACAAGTAAACCGAACAATAATCATCACCAAATTGAAAAACTAAAAGCTGTGGAAAAAGGATAAGACCACTCACTTTTGAGTTGAAATCCATGATCATTGCAAAGAGGTTATGCCAGAGACTGAAGACAAGCACTTCAAAATAAGTGCTATACGAGATAAGTTAAGATTCAACAGGCATGGGACTTGGAGAAAGGAGAGAGAGGTAAAGGCAAAGAGAGCAACAGAAAACAAAAAAACATTCACATCAGGAATTGAAGGGGAGATATTAATACAGTGAGGGAGGTGTTAATAGGAAAGAAGCAGAAGAAACATGGGAGCAGGAAACAGGGCACTCGAAGAGGCTCTCAAATATAATAACAGCTGCCTCGTTCAAGAATCAAGACGGCTAGTTTTTTACTGTGGGGGCTGCGGCGCAGAAACCCTAATTCAATTTTTCTTTAACAGACTAAAATACCCATATGTGGTTGATTCCAGGACCCTAACGTATTTGGTTTTTGGTGGACGATTTCAGGATTCATCAATTAATGGTCACAATCATATCAGAAAGTTTATTCACCATCCATAATCGAAAGATTTCCCTTTTGATGATAGTTGTTTTCGAAATCCATTATATATATATATAAATTGTTTATATATAGGATTTTTCTCCCTTAAGAAAATCTCATACATTAAATGATAGATTCTATTAATATATTTATAAATTCAATAATTGAAATCTTTTAAGAAATGATTTGGTGAAGATTTCTCAGTTAACTTTTTCCCTAAATGCCAGAAAGAAAATTTTCCAATAAAGATACAATTCGGGGGTGAATGTAAAGTTGATGTATAAAGCACAGAACACACTATCCAGTCACTGAGCGTAAGAAAGTATTAGAATCTTGTGGTAGTAATTTTTAATATTTTTTTATTAAAATAATATGATTTTATTCTATAAAATTTATTTTTTACATTAGCACATCAACATAATATAAAAAATTCTTTTTTTTTAAAAAAGAACTTGTAAAACACAAAAACGAATGGAATTGTATTGAAAGAGGAAATGCGTATGACTCCTAGCGAATGGGGTGTAGATGGGCATTTTGGTAAATGTACAGTGACTGAGATAGCGGGATGAAGCAGAATCAAGAGAGTTGCCACCTACCTTTGTTTCTTAACAGTCGGTAAAAGAAAAGGTTGCGGTAAAGCTTGAGGTTGTAATGAAGAGATAACGATGTAAGAAGAGACAAAACCCAGCCCACCGATTCAGAACCAGACAGAGCCAGCCAGCCATGAGATGATCATATTTGTCGTCCTTAGCCTGATAAAAGGGAAGGAACATATCCTGTAACATGGCAATAATCTGAACTCCGATCACAACAAAGATACTTGTAACTGGTGTGATTGTTTCCCATTGATGTTTTTTTTAGATTGGGCTTGGATTGATTGGTGTTTTACAACACAAGAATATTAATGTTTTTTATGTTTATATGTATATACATAAAACATATAATTTTTTAATATTAAAATGTTTGATGAATATATATTTTGCTTGAAATAAAAGCAGTTGTCAATTTAAAAGAAATACTTTTAACCTTTTTTAGCAAAAAAACAAAACAAATACTGTGAGGATTGTATATATACCAATTATGCTAGTATTGTATATAATTCTATTTCAATTTTTTAATATTATTGATTATATTAAAATGACATGTCTATGAATATTGTCATTTTATTTAATTTTTTGTGTTGAAACTTAAGAATTACTTTTATATATATATAAAAAAAAATGTTCATATACACTGTATAAGCTTAAGAAGTTGTAATTTACTTAATATATATTAGATGTATTTGCTTAAATAATCAGTACAGTTCATATATCAAAATTAATAATAATAAAATTTAACCACATACTATTTAATTATTTTAAATATTCATAAGTGTAGACCAATAAATACTGTTTTTATATCACAGCTCAACTCAATATAAAAATGAAACCGTCAACAGTATAACATAACAATACCAAACATCGCGGTATGGTGATGTTTCTCCATTATTTTGAGCAATAATTATGGAATGATTGAGTCACAGCGACATTGTACTGCAGAAAAAGAACTGTCCTCTTAGGTATCGCGAGTCCTCCAGCAATGCAAAAGGCCAAAAGCCTGCATGCTCGAGATTCTAGTTTGAAGTTTCCTTTTTCTTTTCTTTTTTAATAAAAAAACGCATTTTATTTTTAAAACATGTTATTAAGCATGCCCACCAGTGAGTTCCGCCTTCGGAAATAACATAAATGGTAGCATTGATTACTAGCATGGCTCTTCTTGCATAAGGAGCAGACACTGGAGAACAGCTAATTTAATAGAACAGCTCACTGCTGCAGCCTTTTTCCTAGTTAGTTTACATCAAATAATCTAGTCAGACCATGGAGAGAGTTTCAGGGAAGTAAAATCTGTACTAGTTAGTGATTGATACACATTAGATTGGAGAAAAATTAGACGCTTCTTCCTTTCAGCGGTTCAACCGATCCCTCCGTCCAAGTTTTGAGCAGAGATCAGCAAGGAAGGCGAAGAGAGCACCCATGAAGCACATTAGCCCTGACAGAACGAACACTGCCCAGTCCTGAAGGTTTTTCTTTGGAAGATGACCTCTGTCCGAGATGAGCAATGCCCTGTATACAGCTTCAGCTAAGGCATACGCTGTCACCGGATCGGATTCTTCCGCCAGAAATCCATATTCTGTGAGGCAAACAATGTCGTACACTCCATTAGTCACTGATATTCCTAGATGCTCGCATAATCTGAGCCTGATGTCGATCCTCTCTTCGGTCGTCAACAAGTCACCATGTGTCAGGATCAAGATCGGATTCTCGTCTGCGAGCAAAATGGAGCCAATTAACTCGAATTATTATTTTGCATATTAAGCATTCCCGTATGAAGTTCTTGCTTAATTGTTCTGTCACAAAAAGCTCAGAATTTATATTTAATTTTACGCGCAACCAGCTTCTGTGTCTGTGGCAATGCGTTATTTAGAGCAGCATAGTTATGTTAAGTGTGATTGAAAATTCACTCAAACAGTAAATGCAGAATGAAGTGTTAAAGTTATGGTGCAAGCAGGCAGGAGCAAGGCAAACTGCAGAATGAATTCAAACTCGTCTGAGTCAAGACTCAGAAAGGAAGGAAAAGAAGAAAAACCTGATTGAAACATGCTGACAATCCACACCATCTGAAAAGACAATTGCATGCTCAAATAGACAGGTAAATAATTGACCGATTCTCAACATCTGTCAATTCACTCACTGTGACTAAATAAATGTACTGAAATTGAAAGTAAAAACTAAGTATTATCAAGACCATCATCAGCTGCAGCAGTCAAAGCTTAGCGGAGATCAATAATTACAATAGCTCTAGTAAGTACAGTTGCTTAAGGTGCGCGTACGAAAAAGTTTCACGAGTCTCTGTGTATTGGTCCATTTATTATAATGACAGGAACTAGAAAAATAGTTAGTATTGTCCGAGCTGCCATGGCTGAATGTCAAAATGATTGCACCTTAAACGAAGAATTGATGGTAAAGACTAAAGCTTACTGCAGTTTCTCAAAGCACGGGAGTGGAAGAGCTCTCTTGTTGCTTCTAATGGCTTCGAATCACTAGCTTTTGAGGCTTCGTGGACCTCTGCTATGTTAACCACGACCATTGGAATATTTACTGTCCTTTGTACAAAATTTGAAGATGACCTCAAACCAACAGTTTCTGTATAAGCTTCCAGCAATATATCATCACCTGATCTCAGGCACAGCTGGTTATGGTGAATCCCATCACTCATCCAACTCGACAATTCCTCATGAGCATCACCAATTTTACCATAATTAAACCCTCTGGAATCATACACACAAAACCCACCTTGCATTGATCTCATTACATTGTGCTCTTCCATGTACATGGTTGTGTATTTGAAAGCACTGCCTACAAATACCAAAATTAAATTAATAGTTGTGCTGCAGAAATGTTTAATACTCCACAGTTTTGTAACTCCTTGGAATATAAATGCAAACTCATGGTTGTGCTATGCTCTGCAGAATAAACTTACCAGATGAAGTTTGAGCAAAAGGAATGAGTCCAGACCGACCAAAAACACTGTACATAAGGTTCACAAGTGAGCTCTTGCCAGAGCCAGAGAAACCCACCAAGAGAATAGTGATTGCTGGTGGAATGTTCATCTCCTCCTTCTTGAGACCTCCGGTGGGCACCCAGAAATCACCTGAACGATACATTTGCAGCTTGTATCTGAGCTCACTGAGTCCTTCATGGGCAAACAATGCCAGCCTCTCCAACTCTTTAAGAACTCTGAGTCTTGGTGTAAGGTTTGCGATGTGAGGGAGGTCAAGCTTAAGCCTAGCACATTCATCAAACTTTGCTGCCGATCTCCACCAACAGTAGCCCTGTCTTGACAATTGGCACTCGTCTTCATCATTGGAAGAGAGTTGACTCTTCATGTCTTTGGGACTCAACCTCAGCAAAAAAGGTGGCAAAAATATATTTCTTAGACTTTTGAAATTGGACAGTTTGATTTTACTACCACGAAGGCTCTACTGCAAAAGAGAGATACGAATTCGAAGGGACAAGGGCATCCCACAAGGCTTTGTTTGTCCAAATGAGTACTATTTTGCTCACGGGTTTTCCATATAGGTGGCTGTAGCGAAGGCACCTTTGGTGGAGCAGCTCGAGAAATGGGCATCCCATATTACCGAAATGCCCACGTTTCTGCGGTCCATGATCGTCAGTCTACCTGGACAGGAAGGTATTTTAGCCCCAACGACCCTGTACTGCTACAGCGCTACGTCTTGGTACAAAATGATGGCCGAAGATGAACATTTGGACGTTATACACATAGCAGACGTTCACAGGATCGACGATACTTCTCCTGTCCAATCAATCATGTCGCTTTCAGCCTAACACGTGGCTTGTAATCCATATCCAACCAAAGGTTTTGCTGCAAAGTTATTGGTTTCGCACATGCCTTCGCCATTTTAGATTCTTGCAAATAATTGAGCAGCCTTGCGGATTAGGCTAATTTCGGAAAATGAACTTCCTGGATCTCTTAAATGCACTTGAGTGCAAAATGAGCACGGTGGGTGTGCAAGGGATATAATTTTTCTTTAGAAAAAGGAAAACTATGCCGAGGATAAATCAACCAAGAAATAAAACCAAACATGTGGAACATGGTTATCAGGAGATAGATGATGAAGTTTTGCCTTCAATCAGAACGCAATAATGGTAAATTTTATATCATAAATTCTTGTTTTTTGTTTCACAGACAACAAGAATTGCCCCCTCAAAACTGAAAATTGAAACATTTTCTTCTAATAGAAAGGCAATCCTGGGATTCCGAACTGTTCTGAGAAGACCTTAAAAAGAAGAACATGTAGAGCATGTGTATCCTTCCGATCATCGCTCTAACTTGTATGACAAAATAATGCCCAGCAAATAAACAATAGAAAAAAAAACATCCCAAATTTTCTGTAGATTCCACCAGCAATGGCAATTCTTGACTTCGCAAAATAAAACATCTCTGTAACGGAGCATCTTTTGAACAGCAAGCATAGCCAGAGAACGATCCTATAGCACGTGACTTCCCTACCCAAAAAAAATTAAATCATCGATTTAAACCTGGACACTCAGCTTCATTCCACCATCAACTTTAGGTGCTGCAAATGTCTGGCACAGAAAAGGTGACACGGTACAAATTAACCTTTGCCATAAATTAGGTTAATAAAAAAGGGACTAGGGAAATAATCCTAAGACTACAATAAATTTGGAAGAACGCCGTGATGTTGCAATAAATTGTAGATCTTTATAAAATGATATTTTCCTCTCTGTGATGTTATTATACGAAATATACAGAAGCAATCAACTGCAAATATCAAGACTATCTATAGATTTTTCAAAATATCAATGGGATATCAAAACAGGTATGTGATTTCACATGTGACTTCTATTAGTGCAGTTAACTAAGGGTAAAAAGTTGAAAGTCTCACCCCGCATGTATACAAACCAAACAAATGAGAGCACAAGACAGGTTAATTCTGTACCAAAATCCACAAACTTACAAATTCCTAACCAGCTAATTGGAAAATGCCAAACCTCAATCTTTTCAAGATTATCAATAGAAAAACAGGCACAAGCAAGCAATCCACAGGAGTTGCTCAGCCTTGGGAAGAAATGTCAACTGTCCAAGAGGTGCCTTTGTCACTTGTAAAAATAACTTGTATCTAGAAATTGCAAACTAGGTGAGAGAAGTTGCATACCTTAAGTGAATTTAAATCCATTGGAAGAAACAGGAACTTCGGTCCCACCAAATTGGAATCCAGATTGGGAAGCATCACCTGGAGGAGATGCCTCAAAGTCATCACCATCTTCCACCCAGTATGTCTCAAGAATCTTCACTGCTTTCTCATATATTTCATTGTTGTCATGACTCTGAAGGTTCTCAATCTTTTCTAAACCCTCAACATCTTCAATCATTTGGGTATACAGAATTGAATTTCCTGTGTTGCCCAAATTCTTAATAGCTTCCCCAACCTTTAGAATGTTCTCCAGTCCTTCTAAGCAAACTGTGACAATTCTTGGGTCAGGACAAATCAAAAGATCACATAATGGCTTGATGCACCCCTGGTCCACCAGAAACCTACAAGGCGCAAATAGAATTTAATTGAAATTGCACATAAATCGAATTAACCAATTAAGGGAGAAGAAAGTCATGAAAGAGAAAAAAAGATACTTGATTTGTTCATGGCTTCCACCAGAAGTTGCATTTGAAATTGCCCAAGCAGCCTCTTTCTTGATCTCAAATTCAGCATTTTGAAGCAATTGGACAAGAGGGCCAATAATACCTGCTTCAAGTACAGCCTGCACAGTTTGCAAATGCGGCTTGCAATGAACATTACAACAAATAGGCGATAAAAACATCTAATAGAAAGTTGAAGACTTTTTTTGGTAGATTATCTGTAGCCGTCCTCAAGATATCCTCACTTAAAAACAATAATTGGATGTAAATATGTACCTATCGTGAAACAAACTGAGGGTACATAAAACAATCATCAACTTGGAATTTTAAAGCAATTGAGACAGGGGACAAATAACTCATTTTACCAGATGGGCTAGAAAACAGCATAATAAATAGCTCCAACAAACTTTCTGTAAATTCCCGTACCCCTCAAAATATCTCAACTTTAAATAATCAGGAGATTAAAGACAGTGACACAATTTAAGGACATACTAATTTTCATCCAAACCAGGGATCCATTGATGACATTAATGAATAGTCTTGCTCACCTGTATCTGATTTGCATTTCCAGCTGTGACGTTTGAGATTGTCCAGCATGCTTCCTTCTTGATGCTTTTCTTGTAATTATTTGCCAGCAATTTCAAAAGACATGGGAGAGCTTGGTGGTTTATCATACACTGAAATCAGGAATGACAATAAGCATAACATCATTGGCTCAGAAGCCAATATATTTTCAAGTCATGCAAACATGACATACATGCAACATATCAGACCAACAAAACACACTGTAGATATCAGCAGATGATTAATCGAGGTTCGCTGAAAATTATAAATGATATCATCTAAGTAATACTCAATGAAGTTTTTATTGTGCTTTTTTTCTCCTCTATAGGATAATTTTTGGATAAGTTTATTTGAGTTGTCTCATTTCATAGTCCCATTTGGTAAGCAGGCAGTTGGGGTATGTTACACGCCTTTGAGCTTTTCAAATCTTTAATATTCCATTAATGAATGGGTTTCAAAAATTTTTCTCCTGATTAACATGCAAGGTCATTAGTTCTGCCAAGACATAAATGCAGACTTCATCTCAACCAAAAACCACTGTTTGTTCAAGCATGTTTCTTTCAGAAAATAGAAACAAATAGTCACTTACTAAAAAAATGAAGGCACATAAGCTAGACGTGAATTCCATCACACCATAAAACAACCACCTAGCAAGAATTAGACTACATACTCAATCGTGAGATTAGAAAATAGATTGATTTCATAGTCTTCCCTGGTCATGACTTTATACAAATTCTTCCACTTCAAAGCTAAAATTAAAGTTTGTCTGAAGCATGTCCACATTGTCGGGGAAGGAAACAATCTGATATTTTGTAAATTTGGGATTTTTTTAATCTGAAATCACCTTCAAGTTGGTCTCAAGCCAATTGAGACCTTCACGTCCAGGAATTTCACTCATACTCAAGTCAATGAAGAAAAATAACACACTCTGTACTGTTTGGAATCTCATCTAATGGCTAGTCAAAAGCTGGAGGAGGGTGGTTGTGGGTATAGACACCCCATAAAACCTCTAGACCCATCCTTATCAATAGCCATCAAATATGAATGCAGGACAAGTATTGACTATAAAATTTGACAAGTACTGATCTCAAAACCAGAAAACCGTAAGCAACAGCTGAAACAAACCCATTACATACTATCGGAATTAGTGCAGAACAGCATGCCAAGCTGTAATGATGGGTTGTGAAATTGTATTGAAAATACCAACTAATCTAGAATATTAAAGCATTAAAGAAAAAAAAGCGTGTCCACCTATATTTTCAACCTGTGCATTTAAAATGAGCAATGCAGGGTATAAGTATTTCCATCTTCCAAGATCAGTATAAAACAACAGGTACTGTCAGAGGAGTATGTGATTTGGTTTCAAAATAAACAAAACTATGCAAGTTATGAATTCATGACTAATACAGGGGAAGAGCGATTAAACAGTAAGATAGATAAAATAGGGGAGTTTCAGGTAATTAGAAAAATAAAGGTACAGCCAATACCTGAGTCTGCATGTCATCTCCAGTAACAATATTTCCAACTGTGCGTAGCGCAGGGATGAGCACTGTCGGAGATGGATGACTGAAAACAGAAAATGTATAGACCATTTCAACTTTCAGAAGCAAATGCCAGGAAAAAAAGAATCATCTGACACATATGAAGAGCAAACAAAGTTTAGAACTCACTGTAAAAGTTCAACGAGACGGGGGCAGACCCCAGCCTCAATAACAGCTTGGATTTTCTCATTGGATCCATCTGAGAGATATGACAGTGCCCAGCATGCATCTGTGAGGACTTCGTCATCATTTGAATGTATAAGACGCTCAAGAGCTGGGAGAGCAGGTTTTGTCTGCTCATTGAATTTCAACAGCACATATATTAGCAACAATTAACAAATTGGGGAATAAGGTACTGGAACTGCAGTTAAAAAGACTATCTTGGAAGTAAAACCTGGTCAAACAAAGGTTGGGGCTTGCCCCTGCAGAAGTTTGATAATGTCCAAGTTGCATTTCTTAGCATAGAAAGCTTTGCATGCTCATTGAATTGTGCGAGCAAAGGCATCAAAGCCCCATGACCAAGGACTAGATCACGACATTTTGGTGAGTCACCGGCAACATTTCCTAATGCCCAGACAGCCTACAATTCCAGCGAAATGTAAGTTTGTCATTATCGAACCAATCAAAAAATAATTCCGATGTCCCCTTGACATTACTTGAAAGAAAAATGAATCCCATAAAATAACAATAAAATCTACCTGTTCCCTGACATCTTCAGCTGGAGAACTTAAAAGTTTGACAAAAATCGGGATTGCCCCATGGTCAATTACAACCCTGGTGTTTTCTGATGTCCCAGAAGCAATATTTGTGAGCGCCCAAGCCGCCTCAAACTAAAAAAAACATTGAAAAAAATACAACACGACAATTAAAAAGAAAAGAAAAAAACTAAACCGGCAGGTATTATAGATAACAGCAGCTGCTATAATGAAGCCCTGTCAAACACATAAAATATCAAAGATCGAGCACGAATTCAAACCTGAAGCTGTGGAAAATCATTCCTTGCTAGAAACTCAATGAAGCGGGGGACAACCCCTGATTGTATAACTTCGTTGATGGGAGGGCTGCGTTCTATTGAGAGCAGCTTTCGGAAATGAGTAGTTCCCTCAAGCTGCATATTCTTGTCATCTGACCAAACACCAGCAATCATTGCCGGAAGCGTGTCTAACTGCCATCAGATTAATTTTAACAAAACCATCAGCTCCATTAATTTTTTTTCTATTTAATACTAATCGGTAAAAAATGATGATTCAGGATTGATCCAGCAGGTTGTTGAATCAGGTAACAATTCAACTAAACTATCCACGAAAATTAATTAAAAAAAAAGGTAAAGTAAGGAAACAAAGAATACCGGCTTGTCAGAAGCGGAAATGTTAAGAGAAGAGGTGACTTGTTGCTGTTGGGCCTGAAGTCCCTCACGTCGCTTCTTAAGCAGGCTTTCTTCTCTCTTATTCTTTCGGATCTCCACCAGGTTGTCTTCCCTTCTTCTCCTCCCTTCATCTGCATCCACCGCCACCTTGTACTTGTTCCTCCTCACCTCCACTCTCGCGCTCGGCCTCAACGACATGTCGTTTTGATTAGCAATGCACTGTAATACGGGTGTTACAGTTAGGGAAGGGGAGATGGGGGTGGTAAAAGTGAGGAGTGTGGAGGGGGGTTTTGGGATTTTAATTTGAATAGACTTGGAGCCAGAAGGGTGGTGCTATTATAGAGGTTTTTCAACTACCGATGCTTGGGAAACAGGGCTCAGATTTTGTTCTTATTAACGAGACTACCATTGGTTTTTTTCGAATTTGAAGGAGAGGGAGCTCCAACGGACCTCCGCCGCCGTCAATTTCCTTTTCTGCCGCTGTGGATGATATTATATTTTACTAATTTTGTCTACGATAAAAATAGTAAGTGAAAAAAATGAAATTAAGATAAAATTGGTGGACAAATTAATTCAGAAGGAGTAATCTATAATATTTCAATAGAGATGGAGAGAGGTGCATTTAAAGGAAAATTTAATTTTAATTAAATATTTAAGCACATGTTCGTTACTGAAATAATTTCAAAAATATAAAATATATATTATTTTAATAAAAAAAAATGTTTTTAAAAGTCACACACTCAAACATTTTTAAAGGTGTGAAATGTACATCCTATTAGATCAAACTATTTTAAATATGATCCAATTTTGACTTGAATTAAATATTTATTTGAGATTATGTTTCAAAAAAAAATTAAAAAAAATAAAAAAATTTATTTTATTTTAAATTAAATTTTTATAGTATTTTTAGATCATTTTCATATACTGATATCAAAATTAATATTTAAAAATTAAAACAATTATAATTTTAATATATTTTTAAATAAAAATCACTTTTAAAATTAATCTTATCCAAAATCCTAAATACACACTAAACTCATGACACTTACCAAGCCTCGGAATTTTACCTTGTAATTTTAAAATTTAATTATTATCATGCTTTTAAATACCTGTACAGTTATCGAACTATTTTAAACGGGCTCGAGTTCGATCTGAACTAAGCCCATGCCACTTACCAAGTCTCAAGGTTTTACCTTGTAATTTGAAATGTAATTATTATCATGCTTTTAAGCACCCGTAAAGTAGTCGAACTATTTTAAACGGGCCCGAGTTCGATCTGAACTAAACCCATGCAAGTTGCCAAGCCCTCAAAATCTGACGGTACAGCTAACCAGTAGAGAGTAGAGACAGTAGACAAATCGGAGAACCAAAATAGCAGAAGACAAGAGAAGATAAGAGATTGTTCACCACATTACGGCAATGGAGCAGAAGCTATCCTCAGCGGCGAAGACTTTTACTCCTTCACCAATTCAAGAACTCTCCCATTTAGCTCAGAGAAGCAACGCTATCAACCTCGCAGAAGGATTCCCTGACTTCCCTGCTCCTTCCCACCTTAAACACGCTGCAATTTCCGCCATCAATTCTGACTTCAACCAGTACAGGTGATTGTTTTTTCAATTTTCTGGAAGTTTTTTTTTATTTCTTGGTACAACTAACTGAGAGAGCCTAGCTGTTTTGTGAATTAAGGCATGTGCAAGGAATTTGTGACCACTTGGCGAATATTATGAAGGAAATGCATGGTTTAGATTTCGATCCTCGGACTGATATGGCTATTTGCTGTGGACAAACTGAGGCATTTGCAGCCGCAGTGTTTGCTAGTATGTTGTGCACTCTAATTCTTTGTAAATGGCAGTAACTTATCCAGATGTTTCTCTTACTAAATTATTGCTCTGTTTGGACAGTAATAGACCAGGGAGATGAGGTTGTGCTATTTGACCCATCATATGAAACATACGAGGGATGCATTAGGATGGCTGGGGGAATACCTGTAAGTTTTTTTTTAAAAAAAATGAAAATGGTTTTGAACTGTATTATTATGGTTAAAGAGTTTCTGAATAATTGACAATTATTTGCAGGTGTATGTTGCACTTGAACCACCTCACTGGACATTGAACCCTGAAAGATTCATCAATTCTTTCACTGCAAGAACAAAAGCTGTAATATTAAACAGGTTAGAAATTCTAATCAAGGGGACAATGTTAGTCTTTTTATTTTTAAAAGGGGTCTATTTATTTCAAAATGGAGATTCAATTGGCAACTTCATTGATTTTGAGTAAAACAGTTGGTCATATTCTCATAAACTATTCCTCGAAAGAATTCCTTACACTGCCTTGCCTTCATTTCTCTGTAAAAAGAAATGAAGTCAAAATTGTCTGTCTTGAATGCGTTGTTTGTTACCATGATGAGAATAAGAGTGAACTCAAGAGAGATATAAATTGAAAAGTGACAGACAATGCTAGGACAAAAACTGGCCTAACTGGATGAAATCCAGGCAAATGCTCTGCCCAAAAAATTCACGTTAATTGCTTGCAAAGTCACAGATGGAAAAAAGTTCTTTTGGATTATTTGATAGATCACCCAAGATATTGCTTGATCAATAGCACATTCTGAGTCCATAACTTTTGTTATAACCAGACAATTGATATTTAACTATAAGAAACTCAATAAAAAAAATTTGCATGCTAAACATCTGATTCTTTAATTTGTGCACCATTTATTTGAAGTTACAATACTTTCGGATTTAGAGACTTACTAACATGAAGTGGCACAGCCCTCATAATCCAACTGGCAAAGTTTTCACTAAAGATGAGCTTGAGACTATTGCTGGAGCTTGCTGCAGAAGGGATTGCATTGCCATAACAGATGAAGTATGAGAATCCTTTTGCTTAATCCTGGGAAAATTAACTTGATTGTCTATAGGCTAGTCATTCATTAGATGGCGCTACTAATTCCATCTCCTTCACCATCTCTGTGAAAACCCAATTTCCACAGTTCTTTTCACCAGTTGATTTGATCTCTCGTATAATCTTCAAGTAATAAAACATGTAAAGGCTTTATATCTCTGGCAATGATTTTTTTTCCCTTCCCTCATCTCTCTTCCCTTTCCATAATTATGAGACTGGTGCAAAAAGAAGGAGATAGCATTGCCTTTCAGGTTACTATTTTGCCTTGTTTATAATAGTGATTTAAACTTGTTTGAACAGGTGTGGTTTTGGGCCTTTTGCCTAATATATGAAGCTATGGCATGATTTGTCATCTTGACCCTTGTAGACATCTGAACAGACTTTGATTTGTTGAGGATGTTAAGGTTCTTGAAGCTAAATATGTTCAAAAGATAAGTTAACTATGCAGATGATGTTCAATATGTTTAGAAAAGTTAAGAGTTTTCTCTTTTAAATTCTCATTATATAGTGCTGCTAGTGCTAGTCAAAATGACTAGAAGCAAGAATACGTTGTTTCTCTGATGTCAGAAGGATTGTTTGTCTCCTGCAGGTATATGAGCATATTACATATGACAACATAAAGCACATATCCCTTGCCTCTCTTCCAGGAATGCAAGAGCGGACTATCATTACATCTTCCTTATCAAAAACTTTCAGTGTCACAGGTCAAAGCTGCCATCCTACTCCTACGCGATTAACTTATCCTCAGAATTAGTTCATGCTGGAAAATCCAATTCTTTAATATGAGTGGGATTAAATACATCTCATTTTTTATTTATCTTCCTCTGTTCTCTCTACAACAAGTTTCAATTATGTCATAGATTTGCACTCTTACTTCTGTATGTTGTTTATTAGGATGGAGAGTGGGTTGGGCAATTGCTCCAGCTTTGTTTGCCTCTGCAATAAGAAACATTCATGTTAAAATTACAGATTCTGCTCCAGCGCCTTTCCAAGAAGCTGCCTTGACTGCTTTGAGAAGCCCCCCGGAATACTTTGAAAAATTGAGAAGGGTGGGTCCTTAAAAGCTTTAAATGTTCTTTTTTTTGGTGAAATAATCTGTTTGAATAAATCGGAAAAGTTGTCCCTTAAAAGCTTCTTTATACCTGGTTTCATGAAAGTGGTTCTTGCAACCGTTTACTTTTCAGTACAAAATGTTAGCACATGAATTTTTCTATCTGTTGTAATTTATGCTGACCAAACATATCTTTTGACACTCAGGAATACGAATCAAAAAGAGACTACATTGCTCACTTGATTGAAGGAATTGGTTTTCAGATCAAGTTTAAGCCTCGGGGTGCATTCTTTTTATTTGCAGAACTTCCTGAAAATTACTTGTTTTCTGATGTAAGTGCACTCTTTACTCTCTTTTTTCTCTCTAGTAATTTCTTTGTGAGTGTCCATTCCATTATTTGTAGGCCTCACATGAGGAAATATTTCTAAGTGCTCGCCCATCTGCTATCCTTTGAAATGTAAATTGCCCATTTGGAATGTTTCAGGTAGAATATGTCAAGGAATTAATAAAACAAGCAGGGGTGGTGGCAGTACCAGGTTGTGGATTTTTTCACACAACTTTGTCTACAGAGAAATTATCTCAGGTAGGTTGCGGTTACCAGAAGAGATACATCAGGTTTGCTTTTTGTAAAAGCAGTGCTACATTAGCTGCTGCAGCACAAAAACTTGCTGAACTTTCAGATGCTATGGGGTGTGACATTGGTGGGAAGAATGCATGATGTTTCATGGATCTAAGGTCACCATGAGGCAATGTAACTTTTGTGGACCTGGTGTTTCATGCATGATGCTGAGCACATGTAACGTTTTAACTCGGCAAATTATTAGAGTCAACTTCCACGTTTCAATTTGAAACTCGAGATAAATAAGGAGCCAGGTAATTATCTTCAGTATGCCCCGCCAGGATGAGTTGGGGTGGTTGGAACTTGGAAGCATTTAATTTTTTTCAAAAAAATAATTTTTTTATTGATATTAAAAATAATTTTTAAAAAATAAAAAAAAATATTATTTTAATATATTTTTAAATACAAATTATTTGGAAAACAATCATAACAATACTCTCAAACTTTTTTTTAATAACATTGGTAGGAAACATTTTTTTATTAATAGGAAGTTTTCCATGATAACACCCGAACAATATATTATTCTTGTATTTTTTTAATATTACGAACTCTAAAATAACCACTAGGCCATTAAAGGGGTGTTTGTGGCTTTTTAAAAATGTTTTTGAAAAATTTTATTTTTATTTTTACTTTAATTTTAAAAAATTGGTGATTTTAGATTATTTTGATGTGTTAATATCAAAAATAATTTTTAAAAAATAAAAAAAAAATATCATTTTCAAATAAAAAGCACTTTGAAAAGTAATCTTAATCACAACCTCAAATAGTCACTAAATAAAATAAAATAAGCAACATCTAACAACATATGACTTGAGTATCCTCCATGATTATAATCACGCATAAACTATATCTTAATTTTAGTAATTGTTTGGAAATGTGGTTGAGATTGATTATTGAAGTGTTTTTTATTTAGAAATGCATCAAAATGATCTTTTTTATTTATTTTTAAATATATTATTTTTGACATCAACACATAAAAATTATCTAAAAACATCAAAAAATAAATTTAAAGTAAAAAATAAAAATAATTTTCTTTTTAATTTTTTTCAAAATCACTTTTGAAACTTAAACGCTATGACAAATAATTTATTTTCAAATTTTAGTGTCTCCACCGTATTGTTGTTTCATTCTTATTTCAAATTAACCAAATTCCCTTTAATGCTTGTTTTGATGGCTTTTTTTTAATTGAATAAATAACATGGAACAAAAAACAATTTTGTGTAGTGATAAAAAAAATATAAATAATAAAATGAGAAATTATACTACAAAATTATTTTATTTAGATAAAATATAACATTTCTCTTCTTATCTAGAAAATTATTTCTATATAATTAGATAAAAAAAAATTAAAGACTCCATTAGATAAAATCAAATATCTCAATTTACATTTAACTTTTAAACTTTATTTTTAATTACAATTCTTTTTAATATTTATTAACACTCATAAACCTATATCTATTTTGTTAAACATGCCCATCAAATTTTGAATTTAAAACTAAAACTTTTCTTACTGTTAAAAAAACACATGCAAAATACTTCCACATTTTCTCACGATAAAAATAGACGACGAAGCATTTCCTTGATGGCTTATATAACTCTGAGGTTTTTGCTTTATTCAGGGCAGGCATTTCCTGCTGTCCGAGACTTGTCCCTCTCGGGTTGAGACACGTGTCAGGGCATTATATGACACACTCCATTCGGATTGTTAACCGGTCAGCAGCAGCAGCTCTTCAAGTGATTCGACTGAAACCGATCGAACACACAAAAAAAAATGTCTAGTATGATCGCAGTTACGACAACAGAATTAGATGAACGACAACCCCTTCTTCACAATCCCCTTTCGCTTTCCAATGAAGAAGTAGAGATCAGCAACACACCTTCAACTTCATCATCCAACGCGTCGCCGCCACCAACTCAACGCCTCCTTTCTCTCGACGTTTTCCGTGGCCTTACCGTCGCTGTAATTAAGCTCAATTTCTCATTTACATTTTACAATTTCTCTTTCATTTGTATATATTTGATGATTAAATTGTTCGACAGCTCATGATTTTAGTTGATGATGCTGGTGGAGCTTTTCCTTGTATTAATCACTCGCCGTGGTTTGGTGTGACGCTTGCCGATTTTGTGATGCCTTTTTTCCTCTTTGTTGTTGGTGTCTCTATCAGTTTAGCTCTCAAGGTAAAAAGACTCCTCAACTGGTGCCTTGCTTCTTTTCTGCTCTTTTATTCCTTTTTTGTAGTTCTGTATACTTCATTACATTTTTTTTGAGAGTCAAGTTATTTTCTATCTTTGAGTCGCAAGAAATTTGTGTCACCAAGCAGAAAGTATCTAGCAAACCATTGGCCACAAAGAAAGTCATACTGAGGACTATCAAACTATTTCTTTTGGGGTTAGTGTTGCAAGGTATGTTGCCGTGCCCGTCCTTAAATTCCTGAAATTAGCATTTTCAGTTTGCTATTTGATAGGCATTGTGGATAACCGGTTTGTAGTTTCGATAATATTAAATGATAGTGTATATCTTCCTGGAAATTTACATAGGTGGGTATTTCCATGGACGCCATGATTTAACATACGGGATTGATGTGGGCAAGATACGTTTGATGGGCGTGCTACAGGTAGTTTTCCTGAATAAGCAATGATATCAGGCGTTTTTTGTTTTTTTATCAAACTTCTATTGCATGGCATCTACCAAAACATTCTTCCATTGGACCCTACGGACTTGATGGCATTATGTCACGGTTTACATAGAATAGCTATGCCAGCACCGCTTGTATACCAACATGCATGCAAGCACCATTCAAATATGGCATGTTAGATGTTCATATCCACAAAATTTGCAGTGGAATTGCCTATTGGAATTATAAATTCGACTATAGAAGATTATACAACATGCGTGAATAGGAGAGCTTTGATTTTCTTCATCCATCATAGATAGGTATAAGCTGGTTCTGCATTATGTAGCTTGTAGGAGTTTCATCGTATGATTGTGAAGCCTATAGAAGATGGATTGACTATAGAAGATTATAGGAAACCTTACTGATTTCTGAGTTCATGAATTAGTGGCTCAACATGCATGAATAGGAGAGCTTTGATTTTATGAAACTTCATCCATCATAGATAGGTATAAGTTGGTTCTGCATTATGTAACTTGTAGGAGTTTCATCGTATGATTGTGAAGCCTGACTCCACTTGTTTTACCTCAATAAAATTTCTTTTTGTAATGGTTGACGATATCATAACTGATGGACTGTTGTAGACTTCGTACTCTAATACAGTTTCTAAACTTTGACATCCTTTTGTTAATTGTAGAGGATATCCATTGGATATCTCTTTGCTGCAATGTCAGAGATCTGGCTTGTGGACAGTATCACGGTCGACTCACCTATGACTTTTGTGAAGAAATACTACATCCAATGGTTGGTTCCCCTTTCTAGGATCTATACCATTTTCTTTACTTGTGGTTTTCGCATGAAAGCAGACTTTTGACACAACAGGAGCAGGCTTGAATGGGGTTTGGAAAAAAATAATGAATATTTAAGTATTTTATATGGTGAAAAACAATTATTAATTGTGCACTGGGATTGAAAAGATGGAGGTCTGTGACAGGCATAGGAATCTTGCAACGGTTAATATTTGAGTGATATAGAAAGGAAAAGATAAGGGAGAAAGGCAAACTGGAGTCAAACTTCTTTAAGTTTTCTTAAGCGATCATATCTAGGAAAGTGAGCAAGAAAGAACATAATAGTGCTGCAATTCTTTATATTACCATCCCTCAGTCTAAACTAAAACTTATAGATTACCCATCTCTTCCTAGACAGAAAAAAGTGAATTCAGATAGACATCTTACTGCCACAAGCTGGTTATGGTAGAGAAAGTTTAGAGATCAGTGAATAAGGCATCACCCCCTTTTAAAATATCTTAGATCTTAAGAAGCATTGGGACTTGATGACCCTGGTTCAAGTCACTTGGCCTCTTTTTTCTTGTTTTGTTCATTTAAACAACAATAAGTTCAAGCACTAACTAGCACCAGCAGACCTTGGATTAGTTTGCATGCTTGAGACTGCCTGTTTCCGGTGAATCTGAAATTACTGTGTCTTAACTTTTATTTAATTGTTCTGAATACGCTGAATCAGCAGTTGAGGAAATATGAAGTCCTAATAGGACTCAAGTCAAATTTAGACCCAAAGTTCAAGATTCCTTTCTGTCTGCATCAGACTGCCAGTTTTCTCCCTTTTTACATCAATACCATGCTAGCATGATCTTTCTGGATTAGAGGAGCATTTTCTTCTGTGATTTTTTATACTATAATCATGCTATTTTTTTTAAAGAATAGCATGATTATATAAGAATCTTAATTCCATCCTTGCATCATTGTACCTAAATTCAAGGTTTAGTTCATTATCGAACCATAATCTGAATGCTAGATAATATTTTATACATATCATTGACAAAGTAAATTTAGTTAAAAAGATTGTTACTTTAATGATTTTCATGATAAAGGTCTATGGTACATCGCTTCTAATTTTCTGTGAGTGTTCAATTTTTGTTTTGTTTTGCAGGATGATTGCTTTCTTATTTTGCACATTTTACATTTGCTTGCTGTATGGCCTTTATGTTCCAGACTGGGAATTTGAAGTTCCAAGCACGAATCTGTTTGGATATGAATTTGGTACTAAAATTGTGAGTTGAATTGTTCAATTTTTACAGTTCATCTACCATGTAACATGGCACTATCCAGTAAAAGTTTGGTTATGTCAGCAAAGAAGATGACGTGATGTTTTTTCTCTTTTCAATCTGTAGCATAATGATTAGTTTTTTATTGTTTCTGGAATTAGGCTTTGTTTGGTCAACTTTGTTACTGGGCCATTTTTTCACTGGAAGTATAATTTCTTTTGATTTATCAACCACTCTCTTCTCAAACAAAGTCCTTTTTCTCCATCACTGTTTGCATTTTGTTATCATTTAAAATTCTCTTTCCAAGGGAATCCAGACAATAATCAAATAGTTTTGAACCCATTTTCCTGAAATATATAATGGATGTCTTGTTTGATTTCTGGTCATCAGTGTGACAGTCTTTCATCTCTTTCTTTACATTCCATTTTTTACTCCAATTGAAACAAATTTCCATGAATCTATTGAACACTGTCACAACTTTTTAATATATTGAACTGCAATCAATGAAGAAAGTTATCGGGAAGAACTGTCAAACAAGACATGATACCTAAGCTGGTGTGTTCAGTTGACTGCCCTTTCTTTATGGTTAAGTTTAATAACCAGGTGACTATTGAACTGAACTCTATTTTCAAAACATGCAAGTTAAAATTTGATTTTCTTTCATCTGAACGTAGTTTTGGTTTTATCAATGTGAAGTAACATGCTATGGCAATAATTATTTCCCTTTCATGCTATTACCATTTTTTTCCAATGGAGTTCCTGCTAATTTCATGCTTTAAACTTATTATTCTCCTCTCGTTCATGGAACTGATTTAAAACACCATACCATGTTTCATAGGTGAATTGTGGGAGTGAAGGGCAGTCTTGAACCTCCTTGTAATGCAGTTGGTCTGATTGACCGATTTTTTCTTGGTGAACATCATCTATATCAGCATCCTGTGTATAGAAGAACAAAGGTGATGTTCTGGGTTACTCCCTAACAAGTAACGATTGCTTTCTTTCCTTCATCAGGGCTTCAACTCATCACTTAATCATTTGATCAAAAGGGTCTTGACAGTAACTGTTTCACAGCAATGTAGTGTTAATTCTCCTGACTATGGACCTCTGCCACCAAGTTCACCTGGCTGGTGCCTTGCCCCATTTGACCCAGAGGGCATCTTGAGGTCAGATAACTGCACCGCTTTCTCTTGCTCATTTTTATGAATTACCACAGATTATTGCTCCATTATAGTAACACTCATTAAAGCCAAGCACCCCTGTCAGATGCTTCACTGTACAAAAGAATGGTGATAAATCTGTTTACATGTCAGCAATTCATTGACTTTTTTTTTGCCAATTTTTTTAAAATGTTTTCTTTTGTTTTATCAACCTTTTTAACAGTAGGAAATCATAATGAATAGTGTTGATTTCTTTTGTTTACCAACCTTTTCAGTTCCTTGATGGCTGCTATTACATGTTTTCTTGGATTGCAGTTTGGTCATATCCTTGTTCATTTCAAGGTATGACACATTGTAGTACTTCTATGGATGATTACCTTTTGTTCTTTTACTATGTGTCTTTTACACCAATCTGTATTGATGTTACGGTTTGATGGTTTGATGGACTAAGGTAATGATATTTATCTTGCTTATATGCTGCAGGGCCACATGCAAAGGCTGTGTTTGTGGTCTGTGTACTCTTTCATTATTCTATTTTCTGGATATGTTTTTGAACTTCTGGGTAAATTTCCTGATTTAACTGTTTTAAACATTAATGATTTCTTCCAGGATCCTCTCTGCGTCCACTAAATAATGTTTGTGAATATTTCAGGCATTCCTTTTTGTAAACCATTATATACATTGAGCTATATGTGCATTACAGCAGGAGCATCAGGATTGGCCTTAACGATTATCTTTTATATAGTAAGTTTATCATTTGAGTACTACCTAATAAACATATAGATAAAGAATGAATAAAACACTTTTATCATTGTGTTGGGTAGTTTTCTGGTTATTCAGCAAAACTCGTGATATTAAATTTAATACAATTTAGTTGCTTTCATTTGTTAAAAGAGGAGATCTTATTGACTCAAATCACATAGCCTGAGCTATTCATGTAATTTAATTGGGTTAAAGTCAAGGAAATTATTATAATATAGAAACAGGCAAGTTTCTTCTTGAAATGTCGTGTCTATGGACTGAAAGCTTTGACTCAGTTTTGGTCTTTTTTTGTTATCTGTGTTCTTAATACTGTTTTTGGATACATTGACATGGCTTGTTATCAACTCACCACCAACAGGGAACATAAGAAGGTCAAGAGGGCTTGATTTTTCTTGTTATAATTTCTAAGCATCTTCCTTTCCTCAAATTCATGGAACTTGGTAAATTGGGTTCTCATGTAGAGCTTGAATTATCTTGGCTTTTAAGATCGGGGAAGAAATAGCTTTATGAGGATGTAGTGAATATCCATGCCACCTATAGGGGATTGGCTAAATCTTGGATCATTTTGGGTGGCTGACAATATCAGAGTTTTAATCTTTTCTTATGACTTGGCATGCTTTCCATGCCAAGGAGATGTTGTAACTATACTACTCTCTGTCCTATTGTTTTGTTATCGCCCTCCTTTTCTGTTCCTATTTTGACCCTGCTCGGGGGATGTGTATTGTATATGTATGCAATTGAGAGGTTAGTGAAAACTAAATGGAGATTGACGTGAAAGAATTGTTTCAATTCAAACAATTTTATGCAGGTTGATGTCAAACATTTTAGAAAGCCCACGATGATACTTCAGTGGATGGGAATGAATGCACTCATCATTTATGCGCTGGCTGCTTGTGACCTTTTCCCAGCAGCCATTCAAGGTTTCTATTTGGGTTCACCAGAAAACAACATGGTAAGACTTTGTTTTCTATTTGGCTGCCAGCCCTGTTCTGTGTTATTCCTTCTCCACGGAATCCCTCCCCTAAATAAATATTCTGTGCTAACTCGATAGGTGAACAAGCATGCAGAGGCGCACTCACGCATGCACCCACAGATAGAGGATGGATCCACTCACATGTGTAAAACTGTTATCATCACACAATTTCTCAACCATTAATTTTCTTCAATCTAATGGCTAATTTATATCCAGATAGTTAGCCATTAGATTGAAGAAAAATTAATAGCTGAAAAAATGCGATAATAACAGTTTTAAACATGCAAGTGGATCCATTATTTATAGACGACTTTTATGTCCTTGCTTGAGGAAATTAGAACATACCACAGTTAATTTTATAAAGGTCTATGCTTGCTGAACCAATAGTCTATGGCCAGAATGATTCGATGCTTAATACAGTATATAGACTGACTTTCAACTAAAAATGACTTGCAGGTTGATGGCACAGAATCGCTGTTCCAAGTCATGCTCCATTCAAAGAAGTGGGGCACCCTTGTTTTTGTAATTGTGGAGATTTTATTCTGGGGCCTTGTGGCTGGTTTCCTACACTCGAAAGGCATATATGCGAGACTGTGAAAGCATTGTAGATGCTGCTTTTCCCGGTGCAAGACTGTAAATTCTACCTTGTGAATAAAACACAATTTAATTCGAGTAACCCCCTCTCAAATGAAAAAAGCTTTTCGGTGGCTGACTTATTTGCTTTTTTCTTCGATCTGAGCTGACCCTCTGAATTGCGGGGAACCAGCTATTATGTTATTCCTTCAACATCGTCTTTTTGTTCAGTGGCACGCCTAGTGATCTTTCGCTCAATCCTTAGAACCCCGCGACGGTGGGATTTGATCCGAGCATCTGGCAGACAACTCCGAGCCAGCCTTTGATTAGCCATCCATTGCTGTTGTTAGGTAAGTAAGTGAGATTTGGTGCTCGAGGCTTAATTGTCAATCCAACTGTTTTTTCTTTTTTTTCCCATCTCAGAGGTCGAGGTTCAACTATAATGCACACAAATAATGATCAAGAACCGGGATCTATTTCCTGTAAACCAAGACTCGGCTCCACGGTATCTTCTTGGTTTTTTTGTCACCTTCTGTGTCTTTAATTTTTGTTCATCAGGTTTTATTATGCCTCTCAGGTGTGGATGTGGGGTTTTATAGGGTTGGGTGTGTATGATTTACCCTTTGTTTCTTTTGTATTCTGTAGTTGTGCCATTTGAGTATCGGTTCAGTTATTGTTATTTGCAACACGCAGGGTTAGTTTTGGGGTTTGATAGTGTTTGTTCATTGAATGACTATACCATTAGCAGAGGTCTCTTCTGCCTTGCCCTTTACTGACACGTTTTACAAGGGTTTGAGGCAACGGTTTCCTTTGGTTTTTATATTGCATGATGGGCATTGTGTTTGTTTATATTTTTTTGAAAAAATTACTGTTTTTTATTTATTTTTATTTACCAATATAAAAAATATTATTTTAAATTGTTTTCAATTGAAAAAACATATTTTACCATAATACGAAATACACACGAATTAGTTTCAGTCCCTGTATCATGATACTGTATTTTGTTTTGATTAGGGTGTTTTTAAGATATTTCAATTTGATCCCTTTAGTTTTGAGGTTGTTAGGATGGGCTTTTTTATATCATGATATTTCTCTTCTTTTTTTCGAGTTTTGGTTAAAGTATATTTCTTTGGAAAATACGTAAATTTGAACATAAATGGTACAAAAAACTATTTTTAACATTTATCCACTGTTATGAAAGAGAATTAGATATACAAAGGTAAATATTATTTCATGTTCATCACATATCTTTTCATGAACTTTTAGGTTCCGAAGAAAGCATTCTGTTTTTATAGGGGTGATAGCTGTAGTTGGAATTAGAATTTTAAAACCAAAGGGACCGGGAAAAAATAAAATGAAAAATCTAAGGACCAAAGTGAGTGTTTCATGAAACACGTGGGATAACAAGATTGACATTTTGTAGCTGGAATCAATGTCAACTAATAATTTCTTTCTCTTCAACCAGAATCTAGTGACTCTCTCCTCTCTCAAATCAAGAATTGAAAAAAAAATATATAGCTTTTGATGAAAATTGAAATTTAAAAAAAAAATAGGAGGATGAAAATGAATGTTTTTTGCATGCTTGAAAGTTGCCGTTTATTTTCCTCATTTTGATCCTCTATTTTCTTAATAAATCATAGTCAATTGACGATCAACTTGGTCACACGAGAACTTATTCGATGACAAAAAACTTTAATGATAAATAAAAAAAAAATCAACAGCAATCCACGAAGAATTTTGAAAAGTTGCACAATGTATTTAACCATAATATTTTGGCCACACTTTTTCGTGTTTTATATAATGTTTGAATAAGTCTACTCTTTCGGCTTTTTGGTCTTTTGCACTTGTGGAGATCACGGTGGGAGTTAGGGTGTGGTAGCTGCATGAGAAATTTTAGAGCCAAGAAGGATTCTGGATCCAAATAACATTTTTAATGGACTCGGATCCTTATAGCTGGCGTTGGACATCTTAGAGGAATAATAGACGAGGATTTAAGCCTAACAGTTCAAACCACGAGCCCATACCTTGTGATTCCGATAGAACTCACCTCCACGTTAATTCACTAAACACGAGTTATTCACTAAACATATTAAAAAAATAATTTGTTTCAATATATGTAATTTTATGCTTTGTATTTCAGTTCTTTTTTTTTCTGTCCTTTTAGGATAATTCTTATTTTTTGTTCATATTTGTGTATCTATATTCTTAGTTTTAGCTTTTAATTTTTATTATTATTTATCAATGTATTAAATGCAACTTGCATTAAAAAATAAAATAAATTTAACTTTCTTGACATTAACTTACTATTATTTTTGCATAAATAATGGAAATAACAAAATTATCTAGAAGAATAAAAAAATCTAAAAACTTTAACAAAATAGTAAACAAAACAAAAATGACAAAACAAAAATAAATATTATTATCTTAAAAAAATCATTTGACGTGAAGAATAAAAAAAAGGGAAAAAAAGAAGAAATACCAATTTTTAAATGATCACCGCACAAATTAAAATTTAAGAACTACATTAAATAAAAACACAACCTCGACAAAAGAGAAAAAAAAAATCAAGGCTAAGAGCATATACATAAACATGGACAAAAAATAAGGACTATTTCAGAAAGATCAAAAAAATTAAAGGAATTTAAATCAAGTAAAAAATTAAAAGAATAGGCCTCGAATGAAAAACAAATACATGATCAATTTTAATCGAATGATGAAAATGAAAAAATTCAAACTTCTATGCCAAACAAATTTAGGGATTTAAAACCAAACCTAAAATGAAAACAAAAAATATAAATCAATTTTAATTGAAGGATGAAATTAAATCAAATAACAATTTCTATAAAAATACATGACTAAACAAAACAATCAAAAGAGAAGAGACTTAAATGAAAACATTATAAACCAAGGAGATTTTCGTGTAATTTGGGTTGTAGGAGAGAGAAAAGGAAAAAAAATTAACTAATCACCGTCACGTTTCTCACCTCCTTGCGACAAGACATGCACCACCATGTGGGAGAAGACATGGTGGCACATTTGATGAGACGACGGATAGATATGTGGAACCACCGAACGAAGGGGCGTAAGGAAGAAAATTGTCGGTGCGCCAAACATGTTCTGCAGGAAAAAAAAAACATAAAATTATCTAATCACCCTTGTAACTAACTCTTGGATGAGGGCATACTTGTATTTGTATTGTTTGGAAACATTTAAAAATCCAAAAACACCCCACTGTCATCTCTTGGTTTTTATCTTATTTGAGGGTAATATGATTATTTTATTTTTCACATTAGTGTAAAAAATAAAAAATACTCAATTGACGATCAACTTGGTCACACGAGAGCTTATTCGATGACAAAAAACTTTAATGATAAATAAATAAAAATCAACAGCAATCCACGAAGAATTTTGAAAAGTTGCACAATGTATTTAACCATAATATTTCGGCCACACTTTTTCGTGTTTTATATAATGTTTGAATAAGTCTACGCTTTCGGCTTTTTGTGTTTTTTTACTTGTGGAGATCACGGTGGGAGTTAGGGTGTGGTAGCTGCATGAGAAATTTTAGAGCCAAGAAGGGTTATGGATCCAAATAACATTTTTAATGGACTCGAATCCTTATAGCTGGCGTTGGACATCTTAGAGGAATAATAGACGAGGATTTAAGCCTAGCAGTTAAAACCACGAGCCCATAGCTTGTGATTCCGATAGAACTCACCTCCACGTTAATTCACTTAACACGAGTTATTCACTAAACATAGTTAAAAATATAATTTGGTTCAATATATGTAATTTTATGCTTTGTATTTCAGTTCTTTTTTTTTCTGTCCTATTAGGATAATTCTTATTTTTTATTCGTATTTATATTCTTAGTTTTAACTTTTAATTTTTATTATTATTTATAAATGTATTAAATGCAGCTTGCGTTAAAAAATAAAAATAAATTTAACTTTGCTGACATTAAATTACTGTTATTTTTGCATAAATAATGGAAATAACAAAATTATCTAGAAGAATAAAAAAATCTAAAAACTTTAATAAAATAGTAAGCAAAAAAATAAAATAAATGACAAAACAAAAATAAATATTGTTATCTTAAAAAAATCATTTGACTTGAAGAATAAAAAAAAGGAAAAAAAAGAAGAAATACCAATTTTTAAATGATCACAACACAAATTAAATTTTAAGAACTAAATTAAATAAAAACACAACCTCGACAAAAGAGAAAATAAAAAAAATAAAAATCAAAGCTAAGAGCATATACATAAACATGGACAAAAAATAAGGACTATTTCAGAAAGATAAAAAAAAATAAAGGAATTTAAATCAAGTCAAAAATTAAAAGAATAGGCCCCGAATGAAAAACAAATACATGATCAATTTTAATCGAATGATGAAAATGAAAAAAATTCAAACTTCTATGCCAAACAAATTTAGGGATTTAAAACCAAACCTAAAATGAAAAGAAAAAATATAAATCAATTTCAATTGAAGGACAAAATTAAAACAAATAAAAGTTTCTATAAAAATACAGGACCAAACAAAACAATAAAAAGAAAAGAGACTTAAATGAAAACATTATAAACCAAGGAGATTTTCGTGTAATTTAGGCTGCAGGAGAGAGAAAGGAAAAGAAAATAAAAAGATTAACTGATCACCATCACGTTTCTCACCACCTTGCGACAAGACGTGCACCACCATGTGGGAGAGACATGGCGGCACATTTGATGAGACGACAGATAGATATGTGGAACCACCAAACGACTCTGTATACTCCGCCAGAAGGAAGCGTAAGGAAGAAAACTGTCGATGCGCCAACCATGTTCTGCAGGAAAAAAAACATAAAATTATCTAATCACCCTTATAGCTAACTCTTGAATTTTGTCTTTTCTGAGGGCATGCTTATATTTGTATTGTTTGGAAACATTTGAAAATCCATAAACACCCCACTGTCATTTTTTGGTTTTTGTCTTATTTGAGGGTAATATGATTATTTTACTTTTCACATTAGTA